>JAWNOB010000093.1:0-1470129 GCA_035046265.1 Drosophila bunnanda | reverse complement strand
AAAACATCATACAATGAAATCTATACAAATTTCGATTTCAAGAATCTTCCAGAGGAAAATACAATTTTTATCAGTGAAGGAGTCGTTTCCGACCCTATAAACCATATATATTCTTCATCAGCATTAACAGGCGAACCTTTCTAGCCATGCCCGAACGAAAAATAAGCGTTTTTCAATTTTTGAAAATTTTTTAAGGGGTTGCATCGTAAAATTTCCGAAAATCTAAAAAAAAAAATTATTTTTCAAAATACTAACTTTGCGGTATGCAGATTTGTTAACCTCGAAGAAACTAACACAGAACTGCTTTCAGAATTGGAATTAATGCATTTTTGACCAAGTTATGCGTTTTTTACGCTTTGATTGTCCCAAAAAACATCATACAATGAAATCTATACAAATTTCGATTTCAAGAATCTTCCAGAGGAAAATACAATTTTTATCAGTGAAGGAGTCGTTTCCGACCCTATAAACCATATATATTCTTCATCAGCATTAACAGGCGAACCTTTCTAGCCATGCCCGAACGAAAAATAAGAGTTTTTCAATTTTTGAAAATTTTTTAAGGGGTTGCATCGTAAAATTTCCAAAAATCTAAAAAAAAAAATTATTTTTCAAAATACTAACTTTGCGGTATGCAGATTTGTTAACCTCGAAGAAACTAACACAGAACTGCTTTCAGAATTGGAATTAATGCATTTTTGACCAAGTTATGCGTTTTTTACGCTTTGATTGTCCCAAAAAACATCATACAATGAAATCTATACAAATTTCGATTTCAAGAATCTTCCAGAGGAAAATACAATTTTTATCAGTGAAGGAGTCGTTTCCGACCCTATAAACCATATATATTCTTCATCAGCATTAACAGGCGAACCTTTCTAGCCATGCCCGAACGAAAAATAAGAGTTTTTCAATTTTTGAAAATTTTTTAAGGGGTTGCATCGTAAAATTTCCGAAAATCTAAAAAAAAAAATTATTTTTCAAAATACTAACTTTGCGGTATGCAGATTTGTTAACCTCGAAGAAACTAACACAGAACTGCTTTCAGAATTGGAATTAATGCATTTTTGACCAAGTTATGCGTTTTTTACGCTTTGATTGTCCCAAAAAACATCATACAATGAAATCTATACAAATTTCGATTTCAAGAATCTTCCAGAGGAAAATACAATTTTTATCAGTGAAGGAGTCGTTTCCGACCCTATAAACCATATATATTCTTCATCAGCATTAACAGGCGAACCTTTCTAGCCATGCCCGAACGAAAAATAAGAGTTTTTCAATTTTTGAAAATTTTTTAAGGGGTTGCATCGTAAAATTTCCAAAAATCTAAAAAAAAAAATTATTTTTCAAAATACTAACTTTGCGGTATGCAGATTTGTTAACCTCGAAGAAACTAACACAGAACTGCTTTCAGAATTGGAATTAATGCATTTTTGACCAAGTTATGCGTTTTTTACGCTTTGATTGTCCCAAAAAACATCATACAATGAAATCTATACAAATTTCGATTTCAAGAATCTTCCAGAGGAAAATACAATTTTTATCAGTGAAGGAGTCGTTTCCGACCCTATAAACCATATATATTCTTCATCAGCATTAACAGGCGAACCTTTCTAGCCATGCCCGAACGAAAAATAAGAGTTTTTCAATTTTTGAAAATTTTTTAAGGGGTTGCATCGTAAAATTTCCAAAAATCTAAAAAAAAAAATTATTTTTCAAAATACTAACTTTGCGGTATGCAGATTTGTTAACCTCGAAGAAACTAACACAGAACTGCTTTCAGAATTGGAATTAATGCATTTTTGACCAAGTTATGCGTGTTTTACGCTTTGATTGTCCCAAAAAACATCATACAATGAAATCTATACAAATTTCGATTTCAAGAATCTTCCAGAGGAAAATACAATTTTTATCAGTGAAGGAGTCGTTTCCGACCCTATAAACCATATATATTCTTCATCAGCATTAACAGGCGAACCTTTCTAGCCATGCCCGAACGAAAAATAAGAGTTTTTCAATTTTTGAAAATTTTTTAAGGGGTTGCATCGTAAAATTTCCAAAAATCTAAAAAAAAAAATTATTTTTCAAAATACTAACTTTGCGGTATGCAGATTTGTTAACCTCGAAGAAACTAACACAGAACTGCTTTCAGAATTGGAATTAATGCATTTTTGACCAAGTTATGCGTTTTTTACGCTTTGATTGTCCCAAAAAACATCATACAATGAAATCTATACAAATTTCGATTTCAAGAATCTTCCAGAGGAAAATACAATTTTTATCAGTGAAGGAGTCGTTTCCGACCCTATAAACCATATATATTCTTCATCAGCATTAACAGGCGAACCTTTCTAGCCATGCCCGAACGAAAAATAAGAGTTTTTCAATTTTTGAAAATTTTTTAAGGGGTTGCATCGTAAAATTTCCAAAAATCTAAAAAAAAAAATTATTTTTCAAAATACTAACTTTGCGGTATGCAGATTTGTTAACCTCGAAGAAACTAACACAGAACTGCTTTCAGAATTGGAATTAATGCATTTTTGACCAAGTTATGCGTTTTTTACGCTTTGATTGTCCCAAAAAACATCATACAATGAAATCTATACAAATTTCGATTTCAAGAATCTTCCAGAGGAAAATACAATTTTTATCAGTGAAGGAGTCGTTTCCGACCCTATAAACCATATATATTCTTCATCAGCATTAACAGGCGAACCTTTCTAGCCATGCCCGAACGAAAAATAAGAGTTTTTCAATTTTTGAAAATTTTTTAAGGGGTTGCATCGTAAAATTTCCAAAAATCTAAAAAAAAAAATTATTTTTCAAAATACTAACTTTGCGGTATGCAGATTTGTTAACCTCGAAGAAACTAACACAGAACTGCTTTCAGAATTGGAATTAATGCATTTTTGACCAAGTTATGCGTTTTTTACGCTTTGATTGTCCCAAAAAACATCATACAATGAAATCTATACAAATTTCGATTTCAAGAATCTTCCAGAGGAAAATACAATTTTTATCAGTGAAGGAGTCGTTTCCGACCCTATAAACCATATATATTCTTCATCAGCATTAACAGGCGAACCTTTCTAGCCATGCCCGAACGAAAAATAAGAGTTTTTCAATTTTTGAAAATTTTTTAAGGGGTTGCATCGTAAAATTTCCAAAAATCTAAAAAAAAAAATTATTTTTCAAAATACTAACTTTGCGGTATGCAGATTTGTTAACCTCGAAGAAACTAACACAGAACTGCTTTCAGAATTGGAATTAATGCATTTTTGACCAAGTTATGCGTGTTTTACGCTTTGATTGTCCCAAAAAACATCATACAATGAAATCTATACAAATTTCGATTTCAAGAATCTTCCAGAGGAAAATACAATTTTTATCAGTGAAGGAGTCGTTTCCGACCCTATAAACCATATATATTCTTCATCAGCATTAACAGGCGAACCTTTCTAGCCATGCCCGAACGAAAAATAAGAGTTTTTCAATTTTTGAAAATTTTTTAAGGGGTTGCATCGTAAAATTTCCAAAAATCTAAAAAAAAAAATTATTTTTCAAAATACTAACTTTGCGGTATGCAGATTTGTTAACCTCGAAGAAACTAACACAGAACTGCTTTCAGAATTGGAATTAATGCATTTTTGACCAAGTTATGCGTGTTTTACGCTTTGATTGTCCCAAAAAACATCATACAATGAAATCTATACAAATTTCGATTTCAAGAATCTTCCAGAGGAAAATACAATTTTTATCAGTGAAGGAGTCGTTTCCGACCCTATAAACCATATATATTCTTCATCAGCATTAACAGGCGAACCTTTCTAGCCATGCCCGAACGAAAAATAAGAGTTTTTCAATTTTTGAAAATTTTTTAAGGGGTTGCATCGTAAAATTTCCAAAAATCTAAAAAAAAAAATTATTTTTCAAAATACTAACTTTGCGGTATGCAGATTTGTTAACCTCGAAGAAACTAACACAGAACTGCTTTCAGAATTGGAATTAATGCATTTTTGACCAAGTTATGCGTGTTTTACGCTTTGATTGTCCCAAAAAACATCATACAATGAAATCTATACAAATTTCGATTTCAAGAATCTTCCAGAGGAAAATACAATTTTTATCAGTGAAGGAGTCGTTTCCGACCCTATAAACCATATATATTCTTCATCAGCATTAACAGGCGAACCTTTCTAGCCATGCCCGAACGAAAAATAAGCGTTTTTCAATTTTTGAAAATTTTTTAAGGGGTTGCATCGTAAAATTTCCAAAAATCTAAAAAAAAAAATTATTTTTCAAAATACTAACTTTGCGGTATGCAGATTTGTTAAACTCGAAGAAACTAACACAGAACTGCTTTCAGAATTGGAATTAATGCATTTTTGACCAAGTTATGCGTTTTTTACGCTTTGATTGTCCCAAAAAACATCATACAATGAAATCTATACAAATTTCGATTTCAAGAATCTTCCAGAGGAAAATACAATTTTTATCAGTGAAGGAGTCGTTTCCGACCCTATAAACCATATATATTCTTCATCAGCATTAACAGGCGAACCTTTCTAGCCATGCCCGAACGAAAAATAAGAGTTTTTCAATTTTTGAAAATTTTTTAAGGGGTTGCATCGTAAAATTTCCAAAAATCTAAAAAAAAAAATTATTTTTCAAAATACTAACTTTGCGGTATGCAGATTTGTTAACCTCGAAGAAACTAACACAGAACTGCTTTCAGAATTGGAATTAATGCATTTTTGACCAAGTTATGCGTGTTTTACGCTTTGATTGTCCCAAAAAACATCATACAATGAAATCTATACAAATTTCGATTTCAAGAATCTTCCAGAGGAAAATACAATTTTTATCAGTGAAGGAGTCGTTTCCGACCCTATAAACCATATATATTCTTCATCAGCATTAACAGGCGAACCTTTCTAGCCATGCCCGAACGAAAAATAAGAGTTTTTCAATTTTTGAAAATTTTTTAAGGGGTTGCATCGTAAAATTTCCAAAAATCTAAAAAAAAAAATTATTTTTCAAAATACTAACTTTGCGGTATGCAGATTTGTTAACCTCGAAGAAACTAACACAGAACTGCTTTCAGAATTGGAATTAATGCATTTTTGACCAAGTTATGCGTTTTTTACGCTTTGATTGTCCCAAAAAACATCATACAATGAAATCTATACAAATTTCGATTTCAAGAATCTTCCAGAGGAAAATACAATTTTTATCAGTGAAGGAGTCGTTTCCGACCCTATAAACCATATATATTCTTGATCAGCATTAACAGGCGAACCTTTCTAGCCATGCCCGAACGAAAAATAAGAGTTTTTCAATTTTTGAAAATTTTTTAAGGGGTTGCATCGTAAAATTTCCAAAAATCTAAAAAAAAAAATTATTTTTCAAAATACTAACTTTGCGGTATGCAGATTTGTTAACCTCGAAGAAACTAACACAGAACTGCTTTCAGAATTGGAATTAATGCATTTTTGACCAAGTTATGCGTGTTTTACGCTTTGATTGTCCCAAAAAACATCATACAATGAAATCTATACAAATTTCGATTTCAAGAATCTTCCAGAGGAAAATACAATTTTTATCAGTGAAGGAGTCGTTTCCGACCCTATAAACCATATATATTCTTCATCAGCATTAACAGGCGAACCTTTCTAGCCATGCCCGAACGAAAAATAAGAGTTTTTCAATTTTTGAAAATTTTTTAAGGGGTTGCATCGTAAAATTTCCAAAAATCTAAAAAAAAAAATTATTTTTCAAAATACTAACTTTGCGGTATGCAGATTTGTTAACCTCGAAGAAACTAACACAGAACTGCTTTCAGAATTGGAATTAATGCATTTTTGACCAAGTTATGCGTTTTTTACGCTTTGATTGTCCCAAAAAACATCATACAATGAAATCTATACAAATTTCGATTTCAAGAATCTTCCAGAGGAAAATACAATGTTTATCAGTGAAGGAGTCGTTTCCGACCCTATAAACCATATATATTCTTGATCAGCATTAACAGGCGAACCTTTCTAGCCATGCCCGAACGAAAAATAAGAGTTTTTCAATTTTTGAAAATTTTTTAAGGGGTTGCATCGTAAAATTTCCAAAAATCTAAAAAAAAAAATTATTTTTCAAAATACTAACTTTGCGGTATGCAGATTTGTTAACCTCGAAGAAACTAACACAGAACTGCTTTCAGAATTGGAATTAATGCATTTTTGACCAAGTTATGCGTGTTTTACGCTTTGATTGTCCCAAAAAACATCATACAATGAAATCTATACAAATTTCGATTTCAAGAATCTTCCAGAGGAAAATACAATTTTTATCAGTGAAGGAGTCGTTTCCGACCCTATAAACCATATATATTCTTCATCAGCATTAACAGGCGAACCTTTCTAGCCATGCCCGAACGAAAAATAAGAGTTTTTCAATTTTTGAAAATTTTTTAAGGGGTTGCATCGTAAAATTTCCAAAAATCTAAAAAAAAAAATTATTTTTCAAAATACTAACTTTGCGGTATGCAGATTTGTTAACCTCGAAGAAACTAACACAGAACTGCTTTCAGAATTGGAATTAATGCATTTTTGACCAAGTTATGCGTGTTTTACGCTTTGATTGTCCCAAAAAACATCATACAATGAAATCTATACAAATTTCGATTTCAAGAATCTTCCAGAGGAAAATACAATTTTTATCAGTGAAGGAGTCGTTTCCGACCCTATAAACCATATATATTCTTGATCAGCATTAACAGGCGAACCTTTCTAGCCATGCCCGAACGAAAAATAAGAGTTTTTCAATTTTTGAAAATTTTTTAAGGGGTTGCATCGTAAAATTTCCAAAAATCTAAAAAAAAAAATTATTTTTCAAAATACTAACTTTGCGGTATGCAGATTTGTTAACCTCGAAGAAACTAACACAGAACTGCTTTCAGAATTGGAATTAATGCATTTTTGACCAAGTTATGCGTGTTTTACGCTTTGATTGTCCCAAAAAACATCATACAATGAAATCTATACAAATTTCGATTTCAAGAATCTTCCAGAGGAAAATACAATTTTTATCAGTGAAGGAGTCGTTTCCGACCCTATAAACCATATATATTCTTCATCAGCATTAACAGGCGAACCTTTCTAGCCATGCCCGAACGAAAAATAAGAGTTTTTCAATTTTTGAAAATTTTTTAAGGGGTTGCATCGTAAAATTTCCAAAAATCTAAAAAAAAAAATTATTTTTCAAAATACTAACTTTGCGGTATGCAGATTTGTTAACCTCGAAGAAACTAACACAGAACTGCTTTCAGAATTGGAATTAATGCATTTTTGACCAAGTTATGCGTGTTTTACGCTTTGATTGTCCCAAAAAACATCATACAATGAAATCTATACAAATTTCGATTTCAAGAATCTTCCAGAGGAAAATACAATTTTTATCAGTGAAGGAGTCGTTTCCGACCCTATAAACCATATATATTCTTCATCAGCATTAACAGGCGAACCTTTCTAGCCATGCCCGAACGAAAAATAAGAGTTTTTCAATTTTTGAAAATTTTTTAAGGGGTTGCATCGTAAAATTTCCAAAAATCTAAAAAAAAAAATTATTTTTCAAAATACTAACTTTGCGGTATGCAGATTTGTTAACCTCGAAGAAACTAACACAGAACTGCTTTCAGAATTGGAATTAATGCATTTTTGACCAAGTTATGCGTGTTTTACGCTTTGATTGTCCCAAAAAACATCATACAATGAAATCTATACAAATTTCGATTTCAAGAATCTTCCAGAGGAAAATACAATTTTTATCAGTGAAGGAGTCGTTTCCGACCCTATAAACCATATATATTCTTCATCAGCATTAACAGGCGAACCTTTCTAGCCATGCCCGAACGAAAAATAAGAGTTTTTCAATTTTTGAAAATTTTTTAAGGGGTTGCATCGTAAAATTTCCAAAAATCTAAAAAAAAAAATTATTTTTCAAAATACTAACTTTGCGGTATGCAGATTTGTTAACCTCGAAGAAACTAACACAGAACTGCTTTCAGAATTGGAATTAATGCATTTTTGACCAAGTTATGCGTTTTTTACGCTTTGATTGTCCCAAAAAACATCATACAATGAAATCTATACAAATTTCGATTTCAAGAATCTTCCAGAGGAAAATACAATTTTTATCAGTGAAGGAGTCGTTTCCGACCCTATAAACCATATATATTCTTCATCAGCATTAACAGGCGAACCTTTCTAGCCATGCCCGAACGAAAAATAAGAGTTTTTCAATTTTTGAAAATTTTTTAAGGGGTTGCATCGTAAAATTTCCAAAAATCTAAAAAAAAAAATTATTTTTCAAAATACTAACTTTGCGGTATGCAGATTTGTTAACCTCGAAGAAACTAACACAGAACTGCTTTCAGAATTGGAATTAATGCATTTTTGACCAAGTTATGCGTGTTTTACGCTTTGATTGTCCCAAAAAACATCATACAATGAAATCTATACAAATTTCGATTTCAAGAATCTTCCAGAGGAAAATACAATTTTTATCAGTGAAGGAGTCGTTTCCGACCCTATAAACCATATATATTCTTGATCAGCATTAACAGGCGAACCTTTCTAGCCATGCCCGAACGAAAAATAAGAGTTTTTCAATTTTTGAAAATTTTTTAAGGGGTTGCATCGTAAAATTTCCAAAAATCTAAAAAAAAAAATTATTTTTCAAAATACTAACTTTGCGGTATGCAGATTTGTTAACCTCGAAGAAACTAACACAGAACTGCTTTCAGAATTGGAATTAATGCATTTTTGACCAAGTTATGCGTGTTTTACGCTTTGATTGTCCCAAAAAACATCATACAATGAAATCTATACAAATTTCGATTTCAAGAATCTTCCAGAGGAAAATACAATTTTTATCAGTGAAGGAGTCGTTTCCGACCCTATAAACCATATATATTCTTGATCAGCATTAACAGGCGAACCTTTCTAGCCATGCCCGAACGAAAAATAAGAGTTTTTCAATTTTTGAAAATTTTTTAAGGGGTTGCATCGTAAAATTTCCAAAAATCTAAAAAAAAAAATTATTTTTCAAAATACTAACTTTGCGGTATGCAGATTTGTTAAACTCGAAAAAACTAACACAGAACTGCTTTCAGAATTGGAATTAATGCATTTTTGACCAAGTTATGCGTTTTTTACGCTTTGATTGTCCCAAAAAACATCATACAATGAAATCTATACAAATTTCGATTTCAAGAATCTTCCAGAGGAAAATACAATGTTTATCAGTGAAGGAGTCGTTTCCGACCCTATAAACCATATATATTCTTGATCAGCATTAACAGGCGAACCTTTCTAGCCATGCCCGAACGAAAAATAAGAGTTTTTCAATTTTTGAAAATTTTTTAAGGGGTTGCATCGTAAAATTTCCAAAAATCTAAAAAAAAAAATTATTTTTCAAAATACTAACTTTGCGGTATGCAGATTTGTTAACCTCGAAGAAACTAACACAGAACTGCTTTCAGAATTGGAATTAATGCATTTTTGACCAAGTTATGCGTGTTTTACGCTTTGATTGTCCCAAAAAACATCATACAATGAAATCTATACAAATTTCGATTTCAAGAATCTTCCAGAGGAAAATACAATTTTTATCAGTGAAGGAGTCGTTTCCGACCCTATAAACCATATATATTCTTCATCAGCATTAACAGGCGAACCTTTCTAGCCATGCCCGAACGAAAAATAAGAGTTTTTCAATTTTTGAAAATTTTTTAAGGGGTTGCATCGTAAAATTTCCAAAAATCTAAAAAAAAAAATTATTTTTCAAAATACTAACTTTGCGGTATGCAGATTTGTTAACCTCGAAGAAACTAACACAGAACTGCTTTCAGAATTGGAATTAATGCATTTTTGACCAAGTTATGCGTTTTTTACGCTTTGATTGTCCCAAAAAACATCATACAATGAAATCTATACAAATTTCGATTTCAAGAATCTTCCAGAGGAAAATACAATTTTTATCAGTGAAGGAGTCGTTTCCGACCCTATAAACCATATATATTCTTGATCAGCATTAACAGGCGAACCTTTCTAGCCATGCCCGAACGAAAAATAAGAGTTTTTCAATTTTTGAAAATTTTTTAAGGGGTTGCATCGTAAAATTTCCAAAAATCTAAAAAAAAAAATTATTTTTCAAAATACTAACTTTGCGGTATGCAGATTTGTTAACCTCGAAGAAACTAACACAGAACTGCTTTCAGAATTGGAATTAATGCATTTTTGACCAAGTTATGCGTGTTTTACGCTTTGATTGTCCCAAAAAACATCATACAATGAAATCTATACAAATTTCGATTTCAAGAATCTTCCAGAGGAAAATACAATTTTTATCAGTGAAGGAGTCGTTTCCGACCCTATAAACCATATATATTCTTCATCAGCATTAACAGGCGAACCTTTCTAGCCATGCCCGAACGAAAAATAAGAGTTTTTCAATTTTTGAAAATTTTTTAAGGGGTTGCATCGTAAAATTTCCAAAAATCTAAAAAAAAAAATTATTTTTCAAAATACTAACTTTGCGGTATGCAGATTTGTTAACCTCGAAGAAACTAACACAGAACTGCTTTCAGAATTGGAATTAATGCATTTTTGACCAAGTTATGCGTGTTTTACGCTTTGATTGTCCCAAAAAACATCATACAATGAAATCTATACAAATTTCGATTTCAAGAATCTTCCAGAGGAAAATACAATGTTTATCAGTGAAGGAGTCGTTTCCGACCCTATAAACCATATATATTCTTCATCAGCATTAACAGGCGAACCTTTCTAGCCATGCCCGAACGAAAAATAAGAGTTTTTCAATTTTTGAAAATTTTTTAAGGGGTTGCATCGTAAAATTTCCAAAAATCTAAAAAAAAAAATTATTTTTCAAAATACTAACTTTGCGGTATGCAGATTTGTTAACCTCGAAGAAACTAACACAGAACTGCTTTCAGAATTGGAATTAATGCATTTTTGACCAAGTTATGCGTTTTTTACGCTTTGATTGTCCCAAAAAACATCATACAATGAAATCTATACAAATTTCGATTTCAAGAATCTTCCAGAGGAAAATACAATTTTTATCAGTGAAGGAGTCGTTTCCGACCCTATAAACCATATATATTCTTCATCAGCATTAACAGGCGAACCTTTCTAGCCATGCCCGAACGAAAAATAAGAGTTTTTCAATTTTTGAAAATTTTTTAAGGGGTTGCATCGTAAAATTTCCAAAAATCTAAAAAAAAAAATTATTTTTCAAAATACTAACTTTGCGGTATGCAGATTTGTTAACCTCGAAGAAACTAACACAGAACTGCTTTCAGAATTGGAATTAATGCATTTTTGACCAAGTTATGCGTTTTTTACGCTTTGATTGTCCCAAAAAACATCATACAATGAAATCTATACAAATTTCGATTTCAAGAATCTTCCAGAGGAAAATACAATTTTTATCAGTGAAGGAGTCGTTTCCGACCCTATAAACCATATATATTCTTCATCAGCATTAACAGGCGAACCTTTCTAGCCATGCCCGAACGAAAAATAAGAGTTTTTCAATTTTTGAAAATTTTTTAAGGGGTTGCATCGTAAAATTTCCAAAAATCTAAAAAAAAAAATTATTTTTCAAAATACTAACTTTGCGGTATGCAGATTTGTTAACCTCGAAGAAACTAACACAGAACTGCTTTCAGAATTGGAATTAATGCATTTTTGACCAAGTTATGCGTTTTTTACGCTTTGATTGTCCCAAAAAACATCATACAATGAAATCTATACAAATTTCGATTTCAAGAATCTTCCAGAGGAAAATACAATTTTTATCAGTGAAGGAGTCGTTTCCGACCCTATAAACCATATATATTCTTCATCAGCATTAACAGGCGAACCTTTCTAGCCATGCCCGAACGAAAAATAAGAGTTTTTCAATTTTTGAAAATTTTTTAAGGGGTTGCATCGTAAAATTTCCAAAAATCTAAAAAAAAAAATTATTTTTCAAAATACTAACTTTGCGGTATGCAGATTTGTTAACCTCGAAGAAACTAACACAGAACTGCTTTCAGAATTGGAATTAATGCATTTTTGACCAAGTTATGCGTTTTTTACGCTTTGATTGTCCCAAAAAACATCATACAATGAAATCTATACAAATTTCGATTTCAAGAATCTTCCAGAGGAAAATACAATTTTTATCAGTGAAGGAGTCGTTTCCGACCCTATAAACCATATATATTCTTCATCAGCATTAACAGGCGAACCTTTCTAGCCATGCCCGAACGAAAAATAAGCGTTTTTCAATTTTTGAAAATTTTTTAAGGGGTTGCATCGTAAAATTTCCAAAAATCTAAAAAAAAAAATTATTTTTCAAAATACTAACTTTGCGGTATGCAGATTTGTTAACCTCGAAGAAACTAACACAGAACTGCTTTCAGAATTGGAATTAATGCATTTTTGACCAAGTTATGCGTTTTTTACGCTTTGATTGTCCCAAAAAACATCATACAATGAAATCTATACAAATTTCGATTTCAAGAATCTTCCAGAGGAAAATACAATTTTTATCAGTGAAGGAGTCGTTTCCGACCCTATAAACCATATATATTCTTCATCAGCATTAACAGGCGAACCTTTCTAGCCATGCCCGAACGAAAAATAAGAGTTTTTCAATTTTTGAAAATTTTTTAAGGGGTTGCATCGTAAAATTTCCGAAAATCTAAAAAAAAAAATTATTTTTCAAAATACTAACTTTGCGGTATGCAGATTTGTTAACCTCGAAGAAACTAACACAGAACTGCTTTCAGAATTGGAATTAATGCATTTTTGACCAAGTTATGCGTTTTTTACGCTTTGATTGTCCCAAAAAACATCATACAATGAAATCTATACAAATTTCGATTTCAAGAATCTTCCAGAGGAAAATACAATTTTTATCAGTGAAGGAGTCGTTTCCGACCCTATAAACCATATATATTCTTCATCAGCATTAACAGGCGAACCTTTCTAGCCATGCCCGAACGAAAAATAAGAGTTTTTCAATTTTTGAAAATTTTTTAAGGGGTTGCATCGTAAAATTTCCAAAAATCTAAAAAAAAAAATTATTTTTCAAAATACTAACTTTGCGGTATGCAGATTTGTTAACCTCGAAGAAACTAACACAGAACTGCTTTCAGAATTGGAATTAATGCATTTTTGACCAAGTTATGCGTTTTTTACGCTTTGATTGTCCCAAAAAACATCATACAATGAAATCTATACAAATTTCGATTTCAAGAATCTTCCAGAGGAAAATACAATTTTTATCAGTGAAGGAGTCGTTTCCGACCCTATAAACCATATATATTCTTCATCAGCATTAACAGGCGAACCTTTCTAGCCATGCCCGAACGAAAAATAAGAGTTTTTCAATTTTTGAAAATTTTTTAAGGGGTTGCATCGTAAAATTTCCAAAAATCTAAAAAAAAAAATTATTTTTCAAAATACTAACTTTGCGGTATGCAGATTTGTTAACCTCGAAGAAACTAACACAGAACTGCTTTCAGAATTGGAATTAATGCATTTTTGACCAAGTTATGCGTTTTTTACGCTTTGATTGTCCCAAAAAACATCATACAATGAAATCTATACAAATTTCGATTTCAAGAATCTTCCAGAGGAAAATACAATTTTTATCAGTGAAGGAGTCGTTTCCGACCCTATAAACCATATATATTCTTCATCAGCATTAACAGGCGAACCTTTCTAGCCATGCCCGAACGAAAAATAAGAGTTTTTCAATTTTTGAAAATTTTTTAAGGGGTTGCATCGTAAAATTTCCGAAAATCTAAAAAAAAAAATTATTTTTCAAAATACTAACTTTGCGGTATGCAGATTTGTTAACCTCGAAGAAACTAACACAGAACTGCTTTCAGAATTGGAATTAATGCATTTTTGACCAAGTTATGCGTTTTTTACGCTTTGATTGTCCCAAAAAACATCATACAATGAAATCTATACAAATTTCGATTTCAAGAATCTTCCAGAGGAAAATACAATTTTTATCAGTGAAGGAGTCGTTTCCGACCCTATAAACCATATATATTCTTCATCAGCATTAACAGGCGAACCTTTCTAGCCATGCCCGAACGAAAAATAAGCGTTTTTCAATTTTTGAAAATTTTTTAAGGGGTTGCATCGTAAAATTTCCGAAAATCTAAAAAACAAAATTATTTTTCAAAATACTAACTTTGCGGTATGCAGATTTGTTAACCTCGAAGAAACTAACACAGAACTGCTTTCAGAATTGGAATTAATGCATTTTTGACCAAGTTATGCGTTTTTTACGCTTTGATTGTCCCAAAAAACATCATACAATGAAATCTATACAAATTTCGATTTCAAGAATCTTCCAGAGGAAAATACAATTTTTATCAGTGAAGGAGTCGTTTCCGACCCTATAAACCATATATATTCTTCATCAGCATTAACAGGCGAACCTTTCTAGCCATGCCCGAACGAAAAATAAGAGTTTTTCAATTTTTGAAAATTTTTTAAGGGGTTGCATCGTAAAATTTCCGAAAATCTAAAAAAAAAAATTATTTTTCAAAATACTAACTTTGCGGTATGCAGATTTGTTAACCTCGAAGAAACTAACACAGAACTGCTTTCAGAATTGAAATTAATGCATTTTTGACCAAGTTATGCGTTTTTTACGCTTTGATTGTCCCAAAAAACATCATACAATGAAATCTATACAAATTTCGATTTCAAGAATCTTCCAGAGGAAAATACAATTTTTATCAGTGAAGGAGTCGTTTCCGACCCTATAAACCATATATATTCTTCATCAGCATTAACAGGCGAACCTTTCTAGCCATGCCCGAACGAAAAATAAGCGTTTTTCAATTTTTGAAAATTTTTTAAGGGGTTGCATCGTAAAATTTCCGAAAATCTAAAAAAAAAAATTATTTTTCAAAATACTAACTTTGCGGTATGCAGATTTGTTAACCTCGAAGAAACTAACACAGAACTGCTTTCAGAATTGAAATTAATGCATTTTTGACCAAGTTATGCGTTTTTTACGCTTTGATTGTCCCAAAAAACATCATACAATGAAATCTATACAAATTTCGATTTCAAGAATCTTCCAGAGGAAAATACAATTTTTATCAGTGAAGGAGTCGTTTCCGACCCTATAAATCATATATATTCTTCATCAGCATTAACAGGCGAACCTTTCTAGCCATGCCCGAACGAAAAATAAGCGTTTTTCAATTTTTGAAAATTTTTTAAGGGGTTGCATCGTAAAATTTCCGAAAATCTAAAAAAAAAAATTATTTTTCAAAATACTAACTTTGCGGTATGCAGATTTGTTAAACTCGAAGAAACTAACACAGAACTGCTTTCAGAATTGAAATTAATGCATTTTTGACCAAGTTATGCGTTTTTTACGCTTTGATTGTCCCAAAAAACATCATACAAAGAAATCTATACAAATTTCGATTTCAAGAATCTTCCAGAGGAAAATACAATTTTTATCAGTGAAGGAGTCGTTTCCGACCCTATAAATCATATATATTCTTCATCAGCATTAACAGGCGAACCTTTCTAGCCATGCCCGAACGAAAAATAAGCGTTTTTCAATTTTTGAAAATTTTTTAAGGGGTTGCATCGTAAAATTTCCGAAAATCTAAAAAAAAAAATTATTTTTCAAAATACTAACTTTGCGGTATGCAGATTTGTTAAACTCGAAGAAACTAACACAGAACTGCTTTCAGAATTGAAATTAATGCATTTTTGACCAAGTTATGCGTTTTTTACGCTTTGATTGTCCCAAAAAACATCATACAAAGAAATCTATACAAATTTCGATTTCAAGAATCTTCCAGAGGAAAATACAATTTTTATCAGTGAAGGAGTCGTTTCCGACCCTATAAATCATATATATTCTTCATCAGCATTAACAGGCGAACCTTTCTAGCCATGCCCGAACGAAAAATAAGCGTTTTTCAATTTTTGAAAATTTTTTAAGGGGTTGCATCGTAAAATTTCCGAAAATCTAAAAAAAAAAATTATTTTTCAAAATACTAACTTTGCGGTATGCAGATTTGTTAAACTCGAAGAAACTAACACAGAACTGCTTTCAGAATTGAAATTAATGCATTTTTGACCAAGTTATGCGTTTTTTACGCTTTGATTGTCCCAAAAAACATCATACAAAGAAATCTATACAAATTTCGATTTCAAGAATCTTCCAGAGGAAAATACAATTTTTATCAGTGAAGGAGTCGTTTCCGACCCTATAAATCATATATATTCTTCATCAGCATTAACAGGCGAACCTTTCTAGCCATGCCCGAACGAAAAATAAGCGTTTTTCAATTTTTGAAAATTTTTTAAGGGGTTGCATCGTAAAATTTCCGAAAATCTAAAAAAAAAAATTATTTTTCAAAATACTAACTTTGCGGTATGCAGATTTGTTAAACTCGAAGAAACTAACACAGAACTGCTTTCAGAATTGAAATTAATGCATTTTTGACCAAGTTATGCGTTTTTTACGCTTTGATTGTCCCAAAAAACATCATACAAAGAAATCTATACAAATTTCGATTTCAAGAATCTTCCAGAGGAAAATACAATTTTTATCAGTGAAGGAGTCGTTTCCGACCCTATAAATCATATATATTCTTCATCAGCATTAACAGGCGAACCTTTCTAGCCATGCCCGAACGAAAAATAAGCGTTTTTCAATTTTTGAAAATTTTTTAAGGGGTTGCATCGTAAAATTTCCGAAAATCTAAAAAAAAAAATTATTTTTCAAAATACTAACTTTGCGGTATGCAGATTTGTTAAACTCGAAGAAACTAACACAGAACTGCTTTCAGAATTGAAATTAATGCATTTTTGACCAAGTTATGCGTTTTTTACGCTTTGATTGTCCCAAAAAACATCATACAAAGAAATCTATACAAATTTCGATTTCAAGAATCTTCCAGAGGAAAATACAATTTTTATCAGTGAAGGAGTCGTTTCCGACCCTATAAATCATATATATTCTTCATCAGCATTAACAGGCGAACCTTTCTAGCCATGCCCGAACGAAAAATAAGCGTTTTTCAATTTTTGAAAATTTTTTAAGGGGTTGCATCGTAAAATTTCCGAAAATCTAAAAAAAAAAATTATTTTTCAAAATACTAACTTTGCGGTATGCAGATTTGTTAAACTCGAAGAAACTAACACAGAACTGCTTTCAGAATTGAAATTAATGCATTTTTGACCAAGTTATGCGTTTTTTACGCTTTGATTGTCCCAAAAAACATCATACAAAGAAATCTATACAAATTTCGATTTCAAGAATCTTCCAGAGGAAAATACAATTTTTATCAGTGAAGGAGTCGTTTCCGACCCTATAAATCATATATATTCTTCATCAGCATTAACAGGCGAACCTTTCTAGCCATGCCCGAACGAAAAATAAGCGTTTTTCAATTTTTGAAAAATTTTTAAGGGGTTGCATCGTAAAATTTCCGAAAATCTAAAAAAAAAAATTATTTTTCAAAATACTAACTTTGCGGTATGCAGATTTGTTAAACTCGAAGAAACTAACACAGAACTGCTTTCAGAATTGAAATTAATGCATTTTTGACCAAGTTATGCGTTTTTTACGCTTTGATTGTCCCAAAAAACATCATACAAAGAAATCTATACAAATTTCGATTTCAAGAATCTTCCAGAGGAAAATACAATTTTTATCAGTGAAGGAGTCGTTTCCGACCCTATAAATCATATATATTCTTCATCAGCATTAACAGGCGAACCTTTCTAGCCATGCCCGAACGAAAAATAAGCGTTTTTCAATTTTTGAAAATTTTTTAAGGGGTTGCATCGTAAAATTTCCGAAAATCTAAAAAAAAAAATTATTTTTCAAAATACTAACTTTGCGGTATGCAGATTTGTTAAACTCGAAGAAACTAACACAGAACTGCTTTCAGAATTGAAATTAATGCATTTTTGACCAAGTTATGCGTTTTTTACGCTTTGATTGTCCCAAAAAACATCATACAAAGAAATCTATACAAATTTCGATTTCAAGAATCTTCCAGAGGAAAATACAATTTTTATCAGTGAAGGAGTCGTTTCCGACCCTATAAATCATATATATTCTTCATCAGCATTAACAGGCGAACCTTTCTAGCCATGCCCGAACGAAAAATAAGCGTTTTTCAATTTTTGAAAAATTTTTAAGGGGTTGCATCGTAAAATTTCCGAAAATCTAAAAAAAAAAATTATTTTTCAAAATACTAACTTTGCGGTATGCAGATTTGTTAAACTCGAAGAAACTAACACAGAACTGCTTTCAGAATTGAAATTAATGCATTTTTGACCAAGTTATGCGTTTTTTACGCTTTGATTGTCCCAAAAAACATCATACAAAGAAATCTATACAAATTTCGATTTCAAGAATCTTCCAGAGGAAAATACAATTTTTATCAGTGAAGGAGTCGTTTCCGACCCTATAAATCATATATATTCTTCATCAGCATTAACAGGCGAACCTTTCTAGCCATGCCCGAACGAAAAATAAGCGTTTTTCAATTTTTGAAAAATTTTTAAGGGGTTGCATCGTAAAATTTCCGAAAATCTAAAAAAAAAAATTATTTTTCAAAATACTAACTTTGCGGTATGCAGATTTGTTAAACTCGAAGAAACTAACACAGAACTGCTTTCAGAATTGAAATTAATGCATTTTTGACCAAGTTATGCGTTTTTTACGCTTTGATTGTCCCAAAAAACATCATACAAAGAAATCTATACAAATTTCGATTTCAAGAATCTTCCAGAGGAAAATACAATTTTTATCAGTGAAGGAGTCGTTTCCGACCCTATAAATCATATATATTCTTCATCAGCATTAACAGGCGAACCTTTCTAGCCATGCCCGAACGAAAAATAAGCGTTTTTCAATTTTTGAAAAATTTTTAAGGGGTTGCATCGTAAATTTTCCGAAAATCTAAAAAAAAAAATTATTTTTCAAAATACTAACTTTGCGGTATGCAGATTTGTTAAACTCGAAGAAACTAACACAGAACTGCTTTCAGAATTGAAATTAATGCATTTTTGACCAAGTTATGCGTTTTTTACGCTTTGATTGTCCCAAAAAACATCATACAAAGAAATCTATACAAATTTCGATTTCAAGAATCTTCCAGAGGAAAATACAATTTTTATCAGTGAAGGAGTCGTTTCCGACCCTATAAATCATATATATTCTTCATCAGCATTAACAGGCGAACCTTTCTAGCCATGCCCGAACGAAAAATAAGCGTTTTTCAATTTTTGAAAATTTTTTAAGGGGTTGCATCGTAAAATTTCCGAAAATCTAAAAAAAAAAATTATTTTTCAAAATACTAACTTTGCGGTATGCAGATTTGTTAAACTCGAAGAAACTAACACAGAACTGCTTTCAGAATTGAAATTAATGCATTTTTGACCAAGTTATGCGTTTTTTACGCTTTGATTGTCCCAAAAAACATCATACAAAGAAATCTATACAAATTTCGATTTCAAGAATCTTCCAGAGGAAAATACAATTTTTATCAGTGAAGGAGTCGTTTCCGACCCTATAAATCATATATATTCTTCATCAGCATTAACAGGCGAACCTTTCTAGCCATGCCCGAACGAAAAATAAGCGTTTTTCAATTTTTGAAAATTTTTTAAGGGGTTGCATCGTAAAATTTCCGAAAATCTAAAAAAAAAAATTATTTTTCAAAATACTAACTTTGCGGTATGCAGATTTGTTAAACTCGAAGAAACTAACACAGAACTGCTTTCAGAATTGAAATTAATGCATTTTTGACCAAGTTATGCGTTTTTTACGCTTTGATTGTCCCAAAAAACATCATACAAAGAAATCTATACAAATTTCGATTTCAAGAATCTTCCAGAGGAAAATACAATTTTTATCAGTGAAGGAGTCGTTTCCGACCCTATAAATCATATATATTCTTCATCAGCATTAACAGGCGAACCTTTCTAGCCATGCCCGAACGAAAAATAAGCGTTTTTCAATTTTTGAAAAATTTTTAAGGGGTTGCATCGTAAAATTTCCGAAAATCTAAAAAAAAAAATTATTTTTCAAAATACTAACTTTGCGGTATGCAGATTTGTTAAACTCGAAGAAACTAACACAGAACTGCTTTCAGAATTGAAATTAATGCATTTTTGACCAAGTTATGCGTTTTTTACGCTTTGATTGTCCCAAAAAACATCATACAAAGAAATCTATACAAATTTCGATTTCAAGAATCTTCCAGAGGAAAATACAATTTTTATCAGTGAAGGAGTCGTTTCCGACCCTATAAATCATATATATTCTTCATCAGCATTAACAGGCGAACCTTTCTAGCCATGCCCGAACGAAAAATAAGCGTTTTTCAATTTTTGAAAATTTTTTAAGGGGTTGCATCGTAAAATTTCCGAAAATCTAAAAAAAAAAATTATTTTTCAAAATACTAACTTTGCGGTATGCAGATTTGTTAAACTCGAAGAAACTAACACAGAACTGCTTTCAGAATTGAAATTAATGCATTTTTGACCAAGTTATGCGTTTTTTACGCTTTGATTGTCCCAAAAAACATCATACAAAGAAATCTATACAAATTTCGATTTCAAGAATCTTCCAGAGGAAAATACAATTTTTATCAGTGAAGGAGTCGTTTCCGACCCTATAAATCATATATATTCTTCATCAGCATTAACAGGCGAACCTTTCTAGCCATGCCCGAACGAAAAATAAGCGTTTTTCAATTTTTGAAAATGTTTTAAGCGGTTGCATCGTAAAATTTCCGAAAATCTAAAAAAAAAAAATTATTTTTCAAAATACTAACTTTGCGGTATGCAGATTTGTTAAACTCGAAGAAACTAACACAGAACTGCTTTCAGAATTGAAATTAATGCATTTTTGACCAAGTTATGCGTTTTTTACGCTTTGATTGTCCCAAAAAACATCATACAAAGAAATCTATACAAATTTCGATTTCAAGAATCTTCCAGAGGAAAATACAATTTTTATCAGTGAAGGAGTCGTTTCCGACCCTATAAATCATATATATTCTTTATCAGCATTAACAGGCGAACCATTCTAGCCATGCCCGAACGAAAAATAAGCGTTTTTCAATTTTTGAAAATTTTTTAAGCGGTTGCATCGTAAAATTTCCGAAAATCTAAAAAAAAAAATTATTTTTCAAAATACTAACTTTGCGGTATGCAGATTTGTTAAACTCGAAGAAACTAACACAGAACTGCTTTCAGAATTGAAATTAATGCATTTTTGACCAAGTTATGCGTTTTTTACGCTTTGATTGTCCCAAAAAACATCATACAAAGAAATCTATACAAATTTCGATTTCAAGAATCTTCCAGAGGAAAATACAATTTTTATCAGTGAAGGAGTCGTTTCCGACCCTATAAATCATATATATTCTTCATCAGCATTAACAGGCGAACCTTTCTAGCCATGCCCGAACGAAAAATAAGCGTTTTTCAATTTTTGAAAAATTTTTAAGGGGTTGCATCGTAAAATTTCCGAAAATGTAAAAAAAAAATTATTTTTCAAAATACTAACTTTGCGGTATGCAGATTTGTTAAACTCGAAGAAACTAACACAGAACTGCTTTCAGAATTGAAATTAATGCATTTTTGACCAAGTTATGCGTTTTTTACGCTTTGATTGTCCCAAAAAACATCATACAAAGAAATCTATACAAATTTCGATTTCAAGAATCTTCCAGAGGAAAATACAATTTTTATCACTGAAGGAGTCGTTTCCGACCCTATAAATCATATATATTCTTCATCAGCATTAACAGGCGAACCTTTCTAGCCATGCCCGAACGAAAAATAAGCGTTTTTCAATTTTTGAAAATTTTTTAAGGGGTTGCATCGTAAAATTTCCGAAAATCTAAAAAAAAAAATTATTTTTCAAAATACTAACTTTGCGGTATGCAGATTTGTTAAACTCGAAGAAACTAACACAGAACTGCTTTCAGAATTGAAATTAATGCATTTTTGACCAAGTTATGCGTTTTTTACGCTTTGATTGTCCCAAAAAACATCATACAAAGAAATCTATACAAATTTCGATTTCAAGAATCTTCCAGAGGAAAATACAATTTTTATCAGTGAAGGAGTCGTTTCCGACCCTATAAATCATATATATTCTTCATCAGCATTAACAGGCGAACCTTTCTAGCCATGCCCGAACGAAAAATAAGCGTTTTTCAATTTTTGAAAAATTTTTAAGGGGTTGCATCGTAAATTTTCCGAAAATCTAAAAAAAAAAATTATTTTTCAAAATACTAACTTTGCGGTATGCAGATTTGTTAAACTCGAAGAAACTAACACAGAACTGCTTTCAGAATTGAAATTAATGCATTTTTGACCAAGTTATGCGTTTTTTACGCTTTGATTGTCCCAAAAAACATCATACAAAGAAATCTATACAAATTTCGATTTCAAGAATCTTCCAGAGGAAAATACAATTTTTATCAGTGAAGGAGTCGTTTCCGACCCTATAAATCATATATATTCTTCATCAGCATTAACAGGCGAACCTTTCTAGCCATGCCCGAACGAAAAATAAGCGTTTTTCAATTTTTGAAAATTTTTTAAGGGGTTGCATCGTAAAATTTCCGAAAATCTAAAAAAAAAATTATTTTTCAAAATACTAACTTTGCGGTATGCAGATTTGTTAAACTCGAAGAAACTAACACAGAACTGCTTTCAGAATTGAAATTAATGCATTTTTGACCAAGTTATGCGTTTTTTACGCTTTGATTGTCCCAAAAAACATCATACAAAGAAATCTATACAAATTTCGATTTCAAGAATCTTCCAGAGGAAAATACAATTTTTATCAGTGAAGGAGTCGTTTCCGACCCTATAAATCATATATATTCTTCATCAGCATTAACAGGCGAACCTTTCTAGCCATGCCCGAACGAAAAATAAGCGTTTTTCAATTTTTGAAAATGTTTTAAGCGGTTGCATCGTAAAATTTCCGAAAATCTAAAAAAAAAAATTATTTTTCAAAATACTAACTTTGCGGTATGCAGATTTGTTAAACTCGAAGAAACTAACACAGAACTGCTTTCAGAATTGAAATTAATGCATTTTTGACCAAGTTATGCGTTTTTTACGCTTTGATTGTCCCAAAAAACATCATACAAAGAAATCTATACAAATTTCGATTTCAAGAATCTTCCAGAGGAAAATACAATTTTTATCAGTGAAGGAGTCGTTTCCGACCCTATAAATCATATATATTCTTCATCAGCATTAACAGGCGAACCATTCTAGCCATGCCCGAACGAAAAATAAGCGTTTTTCAATTTTTGAAAATTTTTTAAGCGGTTGCATCGTAAAATTTCCGAAAATCTAAAAAAAAAAATTATTTTTCAAAATACTAACTTTGCGGTATGCAGATTTGTTAAACTCGAAGAAACTAACACAGAACTGCTTTCAGAATTGAAATTAATGCATTTTTGACCAAGTTATGCGTTTTTTACGCTTTGATTGTCCCAAAAAACATCATACAAAGAAATCTATACAAATTTCGATTTCAAGAATCTTCCAGAGGAAAATACAATTTTTATCAGTGAAGGAGTCGTTTCCGACCCTATAAATCATATATATTCTTCATCAGCATTAACAGGCGAACCTTTCTAGCCATGCCCGAACGAAAAATAAGCGTTTTTCAATTTTTGAAAAATTTTTAAGGGGTTGCATCGTAAAATTTCCGAAAATGTAAAAAAAAAATTATTTTTCAAAATACTAACTTTGCGGTATGCAGATTTGTTAAACTCGAAGAAACTAACACAGAACTGCTTTCAGAATTGAAATTAATGCATTTTTGACCAAGTTATGCGTTTTTTACGCTTTGATTGTCCCAAAAAACATCATACAAAGAAATCTATACAAATTTCGATTTCAAGAATCTTCCAGAGGAAAATACAATTTTTATCACTGAAGGAGTCGTTTCCGACCCTATAAATCATATATATTCTTCATCAGCATTAACAGGCGAACCTTTCTAGCCATGCCCGAACGAAAAATAAGCGTTTTTCAATTTTTGAAAATTTTTTAAGCGGTTGCATCGTAAAATTTCCGAAAATCTAAAAAAAAAAATTATTTTTCAAAATACTAACTTTGCGGTATGCAGATTTGTTAAACTCGAAGAAACTAACACAGAACTGCTTTCAGAATTGAAATTAATGCATTTTTGACCAAGTTATGCGTTTTTTACGCTTTGATTGTCCCAAAAAAGTTTTACGCTTTGATTGTCCCAAAAAACATCATACAAAGAAATCTATACAAATTTCGATTTCAAGAATCTTCCAGAGGAAAATACAATTTTTATCAGTGAAGGAGTCGTTTCCGACCCTATAAATCATATATATTCTTCATCAGCATTAACAGGCGAACCATTCTAGCCATGCCCGAACGAAAAATAAGCGTTTTTCAATTTTTGAAAATTTTTTAAGGGGTTGCATCGTAAAATTTCCGAAAATCTAAAAAAAAAAATTATTTTTCAAAATACTAACTTTGCGGTATGCAGATTTGTTAAACTCGAAGAAACTAACACAGAACTGCTTTCAGAATTGAAATTAATGCATTTTTGACCAAGTTATGCGTTTTTTACGCTTTGATTGTCCCAAAAAACATCATACAAAGAAATCTATACAAATTTCGATTTCAAGAATCTTCCAGAGGAAAATACAATTTTTATCAGTGAAGGAGTCGTTTCCGACCCTATAAATCATATATATTCTTCATCAGCATTAACAGGCGAACCTTTCTAGCCATGCCCGAACGAAAAATAAGCGTTTTTCAATTTTTGAAAAATTTTTAAGGGGTTGCATCGTAAAATTTCCGAAAATCTAAAAAAAAAAATTATTTTTCAAAATACTAACTTTGCGGTATGCAGATTTGTTAAACTCGAAGAAACTAACACAGAACTGCTTTCAGAATTGAAATTAATGCATTTTTGACCAAGTTATGCGTTTTTTACGCTTTGATTGTCCCAAAAAACATCATACAAAGAAATCTATACAAATTTCGATTTCAAGAATCTTCCAGAGGAAAATACAATTTTTATCACTGAAGGAGTCGTTTCCGACCCTATAAATCATATATATTCTTCATCAGCATTAACAGGCGAACCTTTCTAGCCATGCCCGAACGAAAAATAAGCGTTTTTCAATTTTTGAAAATTTTTTAAGGGGTTGCATCGTAAAATTTCCGAAAATCTAAAAAAAAAAATTATTTTTCAAAATACTAACTTTGCGGTATGCAGATTTGTTAAACTCGAAGAAACTAACACAGAACTGCTTTCAGAATTGAAATTAATGCATTTTTGACCAAGTTATGCGTTTTTTACGCTTTGATTGTCCCAAAAAACATCATACAAAGAAATCTATACAAATTTCGATTTCAAGAATCTTCCAGAGGAAAATACAATTTTTATCAGTGAAGGAGTCGTTTCCGACCCTATAAATCATATATATTCTTCATCAGCATTAACAGGCGAACCTTTCTAGCCATGCCCGAACGAAAAATAAGCGTTTTTCAATTTTTGAAAATTTTTTAAGGGGTTGCATCGTAAAATTTCCGAAAATCTAAAAAAAAAAATTATTTTTCAAAATACTAACTTTGCGGTATGCAGATTTGTTAAACTCGAAGAAACTAACACAGAACTGCTTTCAGAATTGAAATTAATGCATTTTTGACCAAGTTATGCGTTTTTTACGCTTTGATTGTCCCAAAAAACATCATACAAAGAAATCTATACAAATTTCGATTTCAAGAATCTTCCAGAGGAAAATACAATTTTTATCAGTGAAGGAGTCGTTTCCGACCCTATAAATCATATATATTCTTCATCAGCATTAACAGGCGAACCTTTCTAGCCATGCCCGAACGAAAAATAAGCGTTTTTCAATTTTTGAAAATGTTTTAAGCGGTTGCATCGTAAAATTTCCGAAAATCTAAAAAAAAAAAATTATTTTTCAAAATACTAACTTTGCGGTATGCAGATTTGTTAAACTCGAAGAAACTAACACAGAACTGCTTTCAGAATTGAAATTAATGCATTTTTGACCAAGTTATGCGTTTTTTACGCTTTGATTGTCCCAAAAAACATCATACAAAGAAATCTATACAAATTTCGATTTCAAGAATCTTCCAGAGGAAAATACAATTTTTATCAGTGAAGGAGTCGTTTCCGACCCTATAAATCATATATATTCTTCATCAGCATTAACAGGCGAACCATTCTAGCCATGCCCGAACGAAAAATAAGCGTTTTTCAATTTTTGAAAATTTTTTAAGCGGTTGCATCGTAAAATTTCCGAAAATCTAAAAAAAAAAATTATTTTTCAAAATACTAACTTTGCGGTATGCAGATTTGTTAAACTCGAAGAAACTAACACAGAACTGCTTTCAGAATTGAAATTAATGCATTTTTGACCAAGTTATGCGTTTTTTACGCTTTGATTGTCCCAAAAAACATCATACAAAGAAATCTATACAAATTTCGATTTCAAGAATCTTCCAGAGGAAAATACAATTTTTATCAGTGAAGGAGTCGTTTCCGACCCTATAAATCATATATATTCTTCATCAGCATTAACAGGCGAACCTTTCTAGCCATGCCCGAACGAAAAATAAGCGTTTTTCAATTTTTGAAAAATTTTTAAGGGGTTGCATCGTAAAATTTCCGAAAATGTAAAAAAAAAAATTATTTTTCAAAATACTAACTTTGCGGTATGCAGATTTGTTAAACTCGAAGAAACTAACACAGAACTGCTTTCAGAATTGAAATTAATGCATTTTTGACCAAGTTATGCGTTTTTTACGCTTTGATTGTCCCAAAAAACATCATACAAAGAAATCTATACAAATTTCGATTTCAAGAATCTTCCAGAGGAAAATACAATTTTTATCACTGAAGGAGTCGTTTCCGACCCTATAAATCATATATATTCTTCATCAGCATTAACAGGCGAACCTTTCTAGCCATGCCCGAACGAAAAATAAGCGTTTTTCAATTTTTGAAAATTTTTTAAGCGGTTGCATCGTAAAATTTCCGAAAATCTAAAAAAAAAAATTATTTTTCAAAATACTAACTTTGCGGTATGCAGATTTGTTAAACTCGAAGAAACTAACACAGAACTGCTTTCAGAATTGAAATTAATGCATTTTTGACCAAGTTATGCGTTTTTTACGCTTTGATTGTCCCAAAAAACATCATACAAAGAAATCTATACAAATTTCGATTTCAAGAATCTTCCAGAGGAAAATACAATTTTTATCAGTGAAGGAGTCGTTTCCGACCCTATAAATCATATATATTCTTCATCAGCATTAACAGGCGAACCTTTCTAGCCATGCCCGAACGAAAAATAAGCGTTTTTCAATTTTTGAAAATTTTTTAAGGGGTTGCATCGTAAAATTTCCGAAAATCTAAAAAAAAAAATTATTTTTCAAAATACTAACTTTGCGGTATGCAGATTTGTTAAACTCGAAGAAACTAACACAGAACTGCTTTCAGAATTGAAATTAATGCATTTTTGACCAAGTTATGCGTTTTTTACGCTTTGATTGTCCCAAAAAACATCATACAAAGAAATCTATACAAATTTCGATTTCAAGAATCTTCCAGAGGAAAATACAATTTTTATCAGTGAAGGAGTCGTTTCCGACCCTATAAATCATATATATTCTTCATCAGCATTAACAGGCGAACCTTTCTAGCCATGCCCGAACGAAAAATAAGCGTTTTTCAATTTTTGAAAAATTTTTAAGGGGTTGCATCGTAAATTTTCCGAAAATCTAAAAAAAAAAATTATTTTTCAAAATACTAACTTTGCGGTATGCAGATTTGTTAAACTCGAAGAAACTAACACAGAACTGCTTTCAGAATTGAAATTAATGCATTTTTGACCAAGTTATGCGTTTTTTACGCTTTGATTGTCCCAAAAAACATCATACAAAGAAATCTATACAAATTTCGATTTCAAGAATCTTCCAGAGGAAAATACAATTTTTATCAGTGAAGGAGTCGTTTCCGACCCTATAAATCATATATATTCTTCATCAGCATTAACAGGCGAACCTTTCTAGCCATGCCCGAACGAAAAATAAGCGTTTTTCAATTTTTGAAAATTTTTTAAGGGGTTGCATCGTAAAATTTCCGAAAATCTAAAAAAAAAAATTATTTTTCAAAATACTAACTTTGCGGTATGCAGATTTGTTAAACTCGAAGAAACTAACACAGAACTGCTTTCAGAATTGAAATTAATGCATTTTTGACCAAGTTATGCGTTTTTTACGCTTTGATTGTCCCAAAAAACATCATACAAAGAAATCTATACAAATTTCGATTTCAAGAATCTTCCAGAGGAAAATACAATTTTTATCAGTGAAGGAGTCGTTTCCGACCCTATAAATCATATATATTCTTCATCAGCATTAACAGGCGAACCTTTCTAGCCATGCCCGAACGAAAAATAAGCGTTTTTCAATTTTTGAAAATTTTTTAAGGGGTTGCATCGTAAAATTTCCGAAAATCTAAAAAAAAAAATTATTTTTCAAAATACTAACTTTGCGGTATGCAGATTTGTTAAACTCGAAGAAACTAACACAGAACTGCTTTCAGAATTGAAATTAATGCATTTTTGACCAAGTTATGCGTTTTTTACGCTTTGATTGTCCCAAAAAACATCATACAAAGAAATCTATACAAATTTCGATTTCAAGAATCTTCCAGAGGAAAATACAATTTTTATCAGTGAAGGAGTCGTTTCCGACCCTATAAATCATATATATTCTTCATCAGCATTAACAGGCGAACCTTTCTAGCCATGCCCGAACGAAAAATAAGCGTTTTTCAATTTTTGAAAATTTTTTAAGGGGTTGCATCGTAAAATTTCCGAAAATCTAAAAAAAAAAATTATTTTTCAAAATACTAACTTTGCGGTATGCAGATTTGTTAAACTCGAAGAAACTAACACAGAACTGCTTTCAGAATTGAAATTAATGCATTTTTGACCAAGTTATGCGTTTTTTACGCTTTGATTGTCCCAAAAAACATCATACAAAGAAATCTATACAAATTTCGATTTCAAGAATCTTCCAGAGGAAAATACAATTTTTATCAGTGAAGGAGTCGTTTCCGACCCTATAAATCATATATATTCTTCATCAGCATTAACAGGCGAACCTTTCTAGCCATGCCCGAACGAAAAATAAGCGTTTTTCAATTTTTGAAAAATTTTTAAGGGGTTGCATCGTAAATTTTCCGAAAATCTAAAAAAAAAAATTATTTTTCAAAATACTAACTTTGCGGTATGCAGATTTGTTAAACTCGAAGAAACTAACACAGAACTGCTTTCAGAATTGAAATTAATGCATTTTTGACCAAGTTATGCGTTTTTTACGCTTTGATTGTCCCAAAAAACATCATACAAAGAAATCTATACAAATTTCGATTTCAAGAATCTTCCAGAGGAAAATACAATTTTTATCAGTGAAGGAGTCGTTTCCGACCCTATAAATCATATATATTCTTCATCAGCATTAACAGGCGAACCTTTCTAGCCATGCCCGAACGAAAAATAAGCGTTTTTCAATTTTTGAAAATTTTTTAAGGGGTTGCATCGTAAAATTTCCGAAAATCTAAAAAAAAAAATTATTTTTCAAAATACTAACTTTGCGGTATGCAGATTTGTTAAACTCGAAGAAACTAACACAGAACTGCTTTCAGAATTGAAATTAATGCATTTTTGACCAAGTTATGCGTTTTTTACGCTTTGATTGTCCCAAAAAACATCATACAAAGAAATCTATACAAATTTCGATTTCAAGAATCTTCCAGAGGAAAATACAATTTTTATCAGTGAAGGAGTCGTTTCCGACCCTATAAATCATATATATTCTTCATCAGCATTAACAGGCGAACCTTTCTAGCCATGCCCGAACGAAAAATAAGCGTTTTTCAATTTTTGAAAATTTTTTAAGGGGTTGCATCGTAAAATTTCCGAAAATCTAAAAAAAAAAAATTATTTTTCAAAATACTAACTTTGCGGTATGCAGATTTGTTAAACTCGAAGAAACTAACACAGAACTGCTTTCAGAATTGAAATTAATGCATTTTTGACCAAGTTATGCGTTTTTTACGCTTTGATTGTCCCAAAAAACATCATACAAAGAAATCTATACAAATTTCGATTTCAAGAATCTTCCAGAGGAAAATACAATTTTTATCAGTGAAGGAGTCGTTTCCGACCCTATAAATCATATATATTCTTCATCAGCATTAACAGGCGAACCTTTCTAGCCATGCCCGAACGAAAAATAAGCGTTTTTCAATTTTTGAAAATTTTTTAAGGGGTTGCATCGTAAAATTTCCGAAAATCTAAAAAAAAAAATTATTTTTCAAAATACTAACTTTGCGGTATGCAGATTTGTTAAACTCGAAGAAACTAACACAGAACTGCTTTCAGAATTGAAATTAATGCATTTTTGACCAAGTTATGCGTTTTTTACGCTTTGATTGTCCCAAAAAACATCATACAAAGAAATCTATACAAATTTCGATTTCAAGAATCTTCCAGAGGAAAATACAATTTTTATCAGTGAAGGAGTCGTTTCCGACCCTATAAATCATATATATTCTTCATCAGCATTAACAGGCGAACCTTTCTAGCCATGCCCGAACGAAAAATAAGCGTTTTTCAATTTTTGAAAATTTTTTAAGGGGTTGCATCGTAAAATTTCCGAAAATCTAAAAAAAAAAATTATTTTTCAAAATACTAACTTTGCGGTATGCAGATTTGTTAAACTCGAAGAAACTAACACAGAACTGCTTTCAGAATTGAAATTAATGCATTTTTGACCAAGTTATGCGTTTTTTACGCTTTGATTGTCCCAAAAAACATCATACAAAGAAATCTATACAAATTTCGATTTCAAGAATCTTCCAGAGGAAAATACAATTTTTATCAGTGAAGGAGTCGTTTCCGACCCTATAAATCATATATATTCTTCATCAGCATTAACAGGCGAACCTTTCTAGCCATGCCCGAACGAAAAATAAGCGTTTTTCAATTTTTGAAAATTTTTTAAGGGGTTGCATCGTAAAATTTCCGAAAATCTAAAAAAAAAAATTATTTTTCAAAATACTAACTTTGCGGTATGCAGATTTGTTAAACTCGAAGAAACTAACACAGAACTGCTTTCAGAATTGAAATTAATGCATTTTTGACCAAGTTATGCGTTTTTTACGCTTTGATTGTCCCAAAAAACATCATACAAAGAAATCTATACAAATTTCGATTTCAAGAATCTTCCAGAGGAAAATACAATTTTTATCAGTGAAGGAGTCGTTTCCGACCCTATAAATCATATATATTCTTCATCAGCATTAACAGGCGAACCTTTCTAGCCATGCCCGAACGAAAAATAAGCGTTTTTCAATTTTTGAAAATTTTTTAAGGGGTTGCATCGTAAAATTTCCGAAAATCTAAAAAAAAAAATTATTTTTCAAAATACTAACTTTGCGGTATGCAGATTTGTTAAACTCGAAGAAACTAACACAGAACTGCTTTCAGAATTGAAATTAATGCATTTTTGACCAAGTTATGCGTTTTTTACGCTTTGATTGTCCCAAAAAACATCATACAAAGAAATCTATACAAATTTCGATTTCAAGAATCTTCCAGAGGAAAATACAATTTTTATCAGTGAAGGAGTCGTTTCCGACCCTATAAATCATATATATTCTTCATCAGCATTAACAGGCGAACCTTTCTAGCCATGCCCGAACGAAAAATAAGCGTTTTTCAATTTTTGAAAAATTTTTAAGGGGTTGCATCGTAAATTTTCCGAAAATCTAAAAAAAAAAATTATTTTTCAAAATACTAACTTTGCGGTATGCAGATTTGTTAAACTCGAAGAAACTAACACAGAACTGCTTTCAGAATTGAAATTAATGCATTTTTGACCAAGTTATGCGTTTTTTACGCTTTGATTGTCCCAAAAAACATCATACAAAGAAATCTATACAAATTTCGATTTCAAGAATCTTCCAGAGGAAAATACAATTTTTATCAGTGAAGGAGTCGTTTCCGACCCTATAAATCATATATATTCTTCATCAGCATTAACAGGCGAACCTTTCTAGCCATGCCCGAACAAAAAATAAGCGTTTTTCAATTTTTGAAAATTTTTTAAGGGGTTGCATCGTAAAATTTCCGAAAATCTAAAAAAAAAAATTATTTTTCAAAATACTAACTTTGCGGTATGCAGATTTGTTAAACTCGAAGAAACTAACACAGAACTGCTTTCAGAATTGAAATTAATGCATTTTTGACCAAGTTATGCGTTTTTTACGCTTTGATTGTCCCAAAAAACATCATACAAAGAAATCTATACAAATTTCGATTTCAAGAATCTTCCAGAGGAAAATACAATTTTTATCAGTGAAGGAGTCGTTTCCGACCCTATAAATCATATATATTCTTCATCAGCATTAACAGGCGAACCTTTCTAGCCATGCCCGAACGAAAAATAAGCGTTTTTCAATTTTTGAAAATTTTTTAAGGGGTTTCATCGTAAAATTTCCGAAAATCTAAAAAAAAAAAATATTTTTCAAAATACTAACTTTGCGGTATGCAGATTTGTTAAACTCGAAGAAACTAACACAGAACTGCTTTCAGAATTGAAATTAATGCATTTTTGACCAAGTTATGCGTTTTTTACGCTTTGATTGTCCCAAAAAACATCATACAAAGAAATCTATACAAATTTCGATTTCAAGAATCTTCCAGAGGAAAATACAATTTTTATCAGTGAAGGAGTCGTTTCCGACCCTATAAATCATATATATTCTTCATCAGCATTAACAGGCGAACCTTTCTAGCCATGCCCGAACGAAAAATAAGCGTTTTTCAATTTTTGAAAATTTTTTAAGGGGTTGCATCGTAAAATTTCCGAAAATCTAAAAAAAAAAATTATTTTTCAAAATACTAACTTTGCGGTATGCAGATTTGTTAAACTCGAAGAAACTAACACAGAACTGCTTTCAGAATTGAAATTAATGCATTTTTGACCAAGTTATGCGTTTTTTACGCTTTGATTGTCCCAAAAAACATCATACAAAGAAATCTATACAAATTTCGATTTCAAGAATCTTCCAGAGGAAAATACAATTTTTATCAGTGAAGGAGTCGTTTCCGACCCTATAAATCATATATATTCTTCATCAGCATTAACAGGCGAACCTTTCTAGCCATGCCCGAACGAAAAATAAGCGTTTTTCAATTTTTGAAAATTTTTTAAGGGGTTGCATCGTAAAATTTCCGAAAATCTAAAAAAAAAAATTATTTTTCAAAATACTAACTTTGCGGTATGCAGATTTGTTAAACTCGAAGAAACTAACACAGAACTGCTTTCAGAATTGAAATTAATGCATTTTTGACCAAGTTATGCGTTTTTTACGCTTTGATTGTCCCAAAAAACATCATACAAAGAAATCTATACAAATTTCGATTTCAAGAATCTTCCAGAGGAAAATACAATTTTTATCAGTGAAGGAGTCGTTTCCGACCCTATAAATCATATATATTCTTCATCAGCATTAACAGGCGAACCTTTCTAGCCATGCCCGAACGAAAAATAAGCGTTTTTCAATTTTTGAAAAATTTTTAAGGGGTTGCATCGTAAATTTTCCGAAAATCTAAAAAAAAAAATTATTTTTCAAAATACTAACTTTGCGGTATGCAGATTTGTTAAACTCGAAGAAACTAACACAGAACTGCTTTCAGAATTGAAATTAATGCATTTTTGACCAAGTTATGCGTTTTTTACGCTTTGATTGTCCCAAAAAACATCATACAAAGAAATCTATACAAATTTCGATTTCAAGAATCTTCCAGAGGAAAATACAATTTTTATCAGTGAAGGAGTCGTTTCCGACCCTATAAATCATATATATTCTTCATCAGCATTAACAGGCGAACCTTTCTAGCCATGCCCGAACAAAAAATAAGCGTTTTTCAATTTTTGAAAATTTTTTAAGGGGTTGCATCGTAAAATTTCCGAAAATCTAAAAAAAAAAATTATTTTTCAAAATACTAACTTTGCGGTATGCAGATTTGTTAAACTCGAAGAAACTAACACAGAACTGCTTTCAGAATTGAAATTAATGCATTTTTGACCAAGTTATGCGTTTTTTACGCTTTGATTGTCCCAAAAAACATCATACAAAGAAATCTATACAAATTTCGATTTCAAGAATCTTCCAGAGGAAAATACAATTTTTATCAGTGAAGGAGTCGTTTCCGACCCTATAAATCATATATATTCTTCATCAGCATTAACAGGCGAACCTTTCTAGCCATGCCCGAACGAAAAATAAGCGTTTTTCAATTTTTGAAAAATTTTTAAGGGGTTGCATCGTAAAATTTCCGAAAATCTAAAAAAAAAAATTATTTTTCAAAATACTAACTTTGCGGTATGCAGATTTGTTAAACTCGAAGAAACTAACACAGAACTGCTTTCAGAATTGAAATTAATGCATTTTTGACCAAGTTATGCGTTTTTTACGCTTTGATTGTCCCAAAAAACATCATACAAAGAAATCTATACAAATTTCGATTTCAAGAATCTTCCAGAGGAAAATACAATTTTTATCAGTGAAGGAGTCGTTTCCGACCCTATAAATCATATATATTCTTCATCAGCATTAACAGGCGAACCTTTCTAGCCATGCCCGAACGAAAAATAAGCGTTTTTCAATTTTTGAAAATTTTTTAAGGGGTTGCATCGTAAAATTTCCGAAAATCTAAAAAAAAAAATTATTTTTCAAAATACTAACTTTGCGGTATGCAGATTTGTTAAACTCGAAGAAACTAACACAGAACTGCTTTCAGAATTGAAATTAATGCATTTTTGACCAAGTTATGCGTTTTTTACGCTTTGATTGTCCCAAAAAACATCATACAAAGAAATCTATACAAATTTCGATTTCAAGAATCTTCCAGAGGAAAATACAATTTTTATCAGTGAAGGAGTCGTTTCCGACCCTATAAATCATATATATTCTTCATCAGCATTAACAGGCGAACCTTTCTAGCCATGCCCGAACGAAAAATAAGCGTTTTTCAATTTTTGAAAAATTTTTAAGGGGTTGCATCGTAAATTTTCCGAAAATCTAAAAAAAAAAATTATTTTTCAAAATACTAACTTTGCGGTATGCAGATTTGTTAAACTCGAAGAAACTAACACAGAACTGCTTTCAGAATTGAAATTAATGCATTTTTGACCAAGTTATGCGTTTTTTACGCTTTGATTGTCCCAAAAAACATCATACAAAGAAATCTATACAAATTTCGATTTCAAGAATCTTCCAGAGGAAAATACAATTTTTATCAGTGAAGGAGTCGTTTCCGACCCTATAAATCATATATATTCTTCATCAGCATTAACAGGCGAACCTTTCTAGCCATGCCCGAACAAAAAATAAGCGTTTTTCAATTTTTGAAAATTTTTTAAGGGGTTGCATCGTAAAATTTCCGAAAATCTAAAAAAAAAAAATATTTTTCAAAATACTAACTTTGCGGTATGCAGATTTGTTAAACTCGAAGAAACTAACACAGAACTGCTTTCAGAATTGAAATTAATGCATTTTTGACCAAGTTATGCGTTTTTTACGCTTTGATTGTCCCAAAAAACATCATACAAAGAAATCTATACAAATTTCGATTTCAAGAATCTTCCAGAGGAAAATACAATTTTTATCAGTGAAGGAGTCGTTTCCGACCCTATAAATCATATATATTCTTCATCAGCATTAACAGGCGAACCTTTCTAGCCATGCCCGAACGAAAAATAAGCGTTTTTCAATTTTTGAAAATTTTTTAAGGGGTTTCATCGTAAAATTTCCGAAAATCTAAAAAAAAAAAATATTTTTCAAAATACTAACTTTGCGGTATGCAGATTTGTTAAACTCGAAGAAACTAACACAGAACTGCTTTCAGAATTGAAATTAATGCATTTTTGACCAAGTTATGCGTTTTTTACGCTTTGATTGTCCCAAAAAACATCATACAAAGAAATCTATACAAATTTCGATTTCAAGAATCTTCCAGAGGAAAATACAATTTTTATCAGTGAAGGAGTCGTTTCCGACCCTATAAATCATATATATTCTTCATCAGCATTAACAGGCGAACCTTTCTAGCCATGCCCGAACGAAAAATAAGCGTTTTTCAATTTTTGAAAATTTTTTAAGGGGTTGCATCGTAAAATTTCCGAAAATCTAAAAAAAAAAATTATTTTTCAAAATACTAACTTTGCGGTATGCAGATTTGTTAAACTCGAAGAAACTAACACAGAACTGCTTTCAGAATTGAAATTAATGCATTTTTGACCAAGTTATGCGTTTTTTACGCTTTGATTGTCCCAAAAAACATCATACAAAGAAATCTATACAAATTTCGATTTCAAGAATCTTCCAGAGGAAAATACAATTTTTATCAGTGAAGGAGTCGTTTCCGACCCTATAAATCATATATATTCTTCATCAGCATTAACAGGCGAACCTTTCTAGCCATGCCCGAACGAAAAATAAGCGTTTTTCAATTTTTGAAAATTTTTTAAGGGGTTGCATCGTAAAATTTCCGAAAATCTAAAAAAAAAAATTATTTTTCAAAATACTAACTTTGCGGTATGCAGATTTGTTAAACTCGAAGAAACTAACACAGAACTGCTTTCAGAATTGAAATTAATGCATTTTTGACCAAGTTATGCGTTTTTTACGCTTTGATTGTCCCAAAAAACATCATACAAAGAAATCTATACAAATTTCGATTTCAAGAATCTTCCAGAGGAAAATACAATTTTTATCAGTGAAGGAGTCGTTTCCGACCCTATAAATCATATATATTCTTCATCAGCATTAACAGGCGAACCTTTCTAGCCATGCCCGAACGAAAAATAAGCGTTTTTCAATTTTTGAAAAATTTTTAAGGGGTTGCATCGTAAATTTTCCGAAAATCTAAAAAAAAAAATTATTTTTCAAAATACTAACTTTGCGGTATGCAGATTTGTTAAACTCGAAGAAACTAACACAGAACTGCTTTCAGAATTGAAATTAATGCATTTTTGACCAAGTTATGCGTTTTTTACGCTTTGATTGTCCCAAAAAACATCATACAAAGAAATCTATACAAATTTCGATTTCAAGAATCTTCCAGAGGAAAATACAATTTTTATCAGTGAAGGAGTCGTTTCCGACCCTATAAATCATATATATTCTTCATCAGCATTAACAGGCGAACCTTTCTAGCCATGCCCGAACAAAAAATAAGCGTTTTTCAATTTTTGAAAATTTTTTAAGGGGTTGCATCGTAAAATTTCCGAAAATCTAAAAAAAAAAATTATTTTTCAAAATACTAACTTTGCGGTATGCAGATTTGTTAAACTCGAAGAAACTAACACAGAACTGCTTTCAGAATTGAAATTAATGCATTTTTGACCAAGTTATGCGTTTTTTACGCTTTGATTGTCCCAAAAAACATCATACAAAGAAATCTATACAAATTTCGATTTCAAGAATCTTCCAGAGGAAAATACAATTTTTATCAGTGAAGGAGTCGTTTCCGACCCTATAAATCATATATATTCTTCATCAGCATTAACAGGCGAACCTTTCTAGCCATGCCCGAACGAAAAATAAGCGTTTTTCAATTTTTGAAAAATTTTTAAGGGGTTGCATCGTAAATTTTCCGAAAATCTAAAAAAAAAAATTATTTTTCAAAATACTAACTTTGCGGTATGCAGATTTGTTAAACTCGAAGAAACTAACACAGAACTGCTTTCAGAATTGAAATTAATGCATTTTTGACCAAGTTATGCGTTTTTTACGCTTTGATTGTCCCAAAAAACATCATACAAAGAAATCTATACAAATTTCGATTTCAAGAATCTTCCAGAGGAAAATACAATTTTTATCAGTGAAGGAGTCGTTTCCGACCCTATAAATCATATATATTCTTCATCAGCATTAACAGGCGAACCTTTCTAGCCATGCCCGAACAAAAAATAAGCGTTTTTCAATTTTTGAAAATTTTTTAAGGGGTTGCATCGTAAAATTTCCGAAAATCTAAAAAAAAAAAATATTTTTCAAAATACTAACTTTGCGGTATGCAGATTTGTTAAACTCGAAGAAACTAACACAGAACTGCTTTCAGAATTGAAATTAATGCATTTTTGACCAAGTTATGCGTTTTTTACGCTTTGATTGTCCCAAAAAACATCATACAAAGAAATCTATACAAATTTCGATTTCAAGAATCATCCAGAGGAAAATACAATTTTTATCAGTGAAGGAGTCGTTTCCGACCCTATAAATCATATATATTCTTCATCAGCATTAACAGGCGAACCTTTCTAGCCATGCCCGAACGAAAAATAAGCGTTTTTCAATTTTTGAAAATTTTTTAAGGGGTTTCATCGTAAAATTTCCGAAAATCTAAAAAAAAAAAATATTTTTCAAAATACTAACTTTGCGGTATGCAGATTTGTTAAACTCGAAGAAACTAACACAGAACTGCTTTCAGAATTGAAATTAATGCATTTTTGACCAAGTTATGCGTTTTTTAAGCTTTGATTGTCCCAAAAAACATCATACAAAGAAATCTATACAAATTTCGATTTCAAGAATCTTCCAGAGGAAAATACAATTTTTATCAGTGAAGGAGTCGTTTCCGACCCTATAAATCATATATATTCTTCATCAGCATTAACAGGCGAACCTTTCTAGCCATGCCCGAACGAAAAATAAGCGTTTTTCAATTTTTGAAAATTTTTTAAGGGGTTGCATCGTAAAATTTCCGAAAATCTAAAAAAAAAAATTATTTTTCAAAATACTAACTTTGCGGTATGCAGATTTGTTAAACTCGAAGAAACTAACACAGAACTGCTTTCAGAATTGAAATTAATGCATTTTTGACCAAGTTATGCGTTTTTTACGCTTTGATTGTCCCAAAAAACATCATACAAAGAAATCTATACAAATTTCGATTTCAAGAATCTTCCAGAGGAAAATACAATTTTTATCAGTGAAGGAGTCGTTTCCGACCCTATAAATCATATATATTCTTCATCAGCATTAACAGGCGAACCTTTCTAGCCATGCCCGAACGAAAAATAAGCGTTTTTCAATTTTTGAAAATTTTTTAAGGGGTTGCATCGTAAAATTTCCGAAAATCTAAAAAAAAAAATTATTTTTCAAAATACTAACTTTGCGGTATGCAGATTTGTTAAACTCGAAGAAACTAACACAGAACTGCTTTCAGAATTGAAATTAATGCATTTTTGACCAAGTTATGCGTTTTTTACGCTTTGATTGTCCCAAAAAACATCATACAAAGAAATCTATACAAATTTCGATTTCAAGAATCTTCCAGAGGAAAATACAATTTTTATCAGTGAAGGAGTCGTTTCCGACCCTATAAATCATATATATTCTTCATCAGCATTAACAGGCGAACCTTTCTAGCCATGCCCGAACGAAAAATAAGCGTTTTTCAATTTTTGAAAAATTTTTAAGGGGTTGCATCGTAAAATTTCCGAAAATTTAAAAAAAAAATTATTTTTCAAAATACTAACTTTGCGGTATGCAGATTTGTTAAACTCGAAGAAACTAACACAGAACTGCTTTCAGAATTGAAATTAATGCATTTTTGACCAAGTTATGCGTTTTTTACGCTTTGATTGTCCCAAAAAACATCATACAAAGAAATCTATACAAATTTCGATTTCAAGAATCTTCCAGAGGAAAATACAATTTTTATCAGTGAAGGAGTCGTTTCCGACCCTATAAATCATATATATTCTTCATCAGCATTAACAGGCGAACCTTTCTAGCCATGCCCGAACGAAAAATAAGCGTTTTTCAATTTTTGAAAAATTTTTAAGGGGTTGCATCGTAAAATTTCCGAAAATTTAAAAAAAAAATTATTTTTCAAAATACTAACTTTGCGGTATGCAGATTTGTTAAACTCGAAGAAACTAACACAGAACTGCTTTCAGAATTGAAATTAATGCATTTTTGACCAAGTTATGCGTTTTTTACGCTTTGATTGTCCCAAAAAACATCATACAAAGAAATCTATACAAATTTCGATTTCAAGAATCTTCCAGAGGAAAATACAATTTTTATCAGTGAAGGAGTCGTTTCCGACCCTATAAATCATATATATTCTTCATCAGCATTAACAGGCGAACCTTTCTAGCCATGCCCGAACGAAAAATAAGCGTTTTTCAATTTTTGAAAATTTTTTAAGGGGTTGCATCGTAAAATTTCCGAAAATCTAAAAAAAAAAATTATTTTTCAAAATACTAACTTTGCGGTATGCAGATTTGTTAAACTCGAAGAAACTAACACAGAACTGCTTTCAGAATTGAAATTAATGCATTTTTGACCAAGTTATGCGTTTTTTACGCTTTGATTGTCCCAAAAAACATCATACAAAGAAATCTATACAAATTTCGATTTCAAGAATCTTCCAGAGGAAAATACAATTTTTATCAGTGAAGGAGTCGTTTCCGACCCTATAAATCATATATATTCTTCATCAGCATTAACAGGCGAACCTTTCTAGCCATGCCCGAACAAAAAATAAGCGTTTTTCAATTTTTGAAAATTTTTTAAGGGGTTGCATCGTAAAATTTCCGAAAATCTAAAAAAAAAAATTATTTTTCAAAATACTAACTTTGCGGTATGCAGATTTGTTAAACTCGAAGAAACTAACACAGAACTGCTTTCAGAATTGAAATTAATGCATTTTTGACCAAGTTATGCGTTTTTTACGCTTTGATTGTCCCAAAAAACATCATACAAAGAAATCTATACAAATTTCGATTTCAAGAATCTTCCAGAGGAAAATACAATTTTTATCAGTGAAGGAGTCGTTTCCGACTATATACAAATTTCGATTTCAAGAATCTTCCAGAGGAAAATACAATTTTTATCAGTGAAGGAGTCGTTTCCGACCCTATAAATCATATATATTCTTCATCAGCATTAACAGGCGAACCTTTCTAGCCATGCCCGAACGAAAAATAAGCGTTTTTCAATTTTTGAAAATTTTTTAAGGGGTTGCATCGTAAAATTTCCGAAAATCTAAAAAAAAAAAATTATTTTTCAAAATACTAACTTTGCGGTATGCAGATTTGTTAAACTCGAAGAAACTAACACAGAACTGCTTTCAGAATTGAAATTAATGCATTTTTGACCAAGTTATGCGTTTTTTACGCTTTGATTGTCCCAAAAAACATCATACAAAGAAATCTATACAAATTTCGATTTCAAGAATCTTCCAGAGGAAAATACAATTTTTATCAGTGAAGGAGTCGTTTCCGACCCTATAAATCATATATATTCTTCATCAGCATTAACAGGCGAACCTTTCTAGCCATGCCCGAACGAAAAATAAGCGTTTTTCAATTTTTGAAAAATTTTTAAGGGGTTGCATCGTAAATTTTCCGAAAATCTAAAAAAAAAAATTATTTTTCAAAATACTAACTTTGCGGTATGCAGATTTGTTAAACTCGAAGAAACTAACACAGAACTGCTTTCAGAATTGAAATTAATGCATTTTTGACCAAGTTATGCGTTTTTTACGCTTTGATTGTCCCAAAAAACATCATACAAAGAAATCTATACAAATTTCGATTTCAAGAATCTTCCAGAGGAAAATACAATTTTTATCAGTGAAGGAGTCGTTTCCGACCCTATAAATCATATATATTCTTCATCAGCATTAACAGGCGAACCTTTCTAGCCATGCCCGAACGAAAAATAAGCGTTTTTCAATTTTTGAAAATTTTTTAAGGGGTTTCATCGTAAAATTTCCGAAAATCTAAAAAAAAAAATATTTTTCAAAATACTAACTTTGCGGTATGCAGATTTGTTAAACTCGAAGAAACTAACACAGAACTGCTTTCAGAATTGAAATTAATGCATTTTTGACCAAGTTATGCGTTTTTTACGCTTTGATTGTCCCAAAAAACATCATACAAAGAAATCTATACAAATTTCGATTTCAAGAATCTTCCAGAGGAAAATACAATTTTTATCAGTGAAGGAGTCGTTTCCGACCCTATAAATCATATATATTCTTCATCAGCATTAACAGGCGAACCTTTCTAGCCATGCCCGAACGAAAAATAAGCGTTTTTCAATTTTTGAAAATTTTTTAAGGGGTTGCATCGTAAAATTTCCGAAAATCTAAAAAAAAAAAATTATTTTTCAAAATACTAACTTTGCGGTATGCAGATTTGTTAAACTCGAAGAAACTAACACAGAACTGCTTTCAGAATTGAAATTAATGCATTTTTGACCAAGTTATGCGTTTTTTACGCTTTGATTGTCCCAAAAAACATCATACAAAGAAATCTATACAAATTTCGATTTCAAGAATCTTCCAGAGGAAAATACAATTTTTATCAGTGAAGGAGTCGTTTCCGACCCTATAAATCATATATATTCTTCATCAGCATTAACAGGCGAACCTTTCTAGCCATGCCCGAACGAAAAATAAGCGTTTTTCAATTTTTGAAAAATTTTTAAGGGGTTGCATCGTAAATTTTCCGAAAATCTAAAAAAAAAAATTATTTTTCAAAATACTAACTTTGCGGTATGCAGATTTGTTAAACTCGAAGAAACTAACACAGAACTGCTTTCAGAATTGAAATTAATGCATTTTTGACCAAGTTATGCGTTTTTTACGCTTTGATTGTCCCAAAAAACATCATACAAAGAAATCTATACAAATTTCGATTTCAAGAATCTTCCAGAGGAAAATACAATTTTTATCAGTGAAGGAGTCGTTTCCGACCCTATAAATCATATATATTCTTCATCAGCATTAACAGGCGAACCTTTCTAGCCATGCCCGAACAAAAAATAAGCGTTTTTCAATTTTTGAAAATTTTTTAAGGGGTTGCATCGTAAAATTTCCGAAAATCTAAAAAAAAAAATATTTTTCAAAATACTAACTTTGCGGTATGCAGATTTGTTAAACTCGAAGAAACTAACACAGAACTGCTTTCAGAATTGAAATTAATGCATTTTTGACCAAGTTATGCGTTTTTTACGCTTTGATTGTCCCAAAAAACATCATACAAAGAAATCTATACAAATTTCGATTTCAAGAATCTTCCAGAGGAAAATACAATTTTTATCAGTGAAGGAGTCGTTTCCGACCCTATAAATCATATATATTCTTCATCAGCATTAACAGGCGAACCTTTCTAGCCATGCCCGAACGAAAAATAAGCGTTTTTCAATTTTTGAAAATTTTTTAAGGGGTTTCATCGTAAAATTTCCGAAAATCTAAAAAAAAAAATATTTTTCAAAATACTAACTTTGCGGTATGCAGATTTGTTAAACTCGAAGAAACTAACACAGAACTGCTTTCAGAATTGAAATTAATGCATTTTTGACCAAGTTATGCGTTTTTTACGCTTTGATTGTCCCAAAAAACATCATACAAAGAAATCTATACAAATTTCGATTTCAAGAATCTTCCAGAGGAAAATACAATTTTTATCAGTGAAGGAGTCGTTTCCGACCCTATAAATCATATATATTCTTCATCAGCATTAACAGGCGAACCTTTCTAGCCATGCCCGAACGAAAAATAAGCGTTTTTCAATTTTTGAAAATTTTTTAAGGGGTTGCATCGTAAAATTTCCGAAAATCTAAAAAAAAAAATTATTTTTCAAAATACTAACTTTGCGGTATGCAGATTTGTTAAACTCGAAGAAACTAACACAGAACTGCTTTCAGAATTGAAATTAATGCATTTTTGACCAAGTTATGCGTTTTTTACGCTTTGATTGTCCCAAAAAACATCATACAAAGAAATCTATACAAATTTCGATTTCAAGAATCTTCCAGAGGAAAATACAATTTTTATCAGTGAAGGAGTCGTTTCCGACCTTATAAATCATATATATTCTTCATCAGCATTAACAGGCGAACCTTTCTAGCCATGCCCGAACGAAAAATAAGCGTTTTTCAATTTTTGAAAATTTTTTAAGGGGTTGCATCGTAAAATTTCCGAAAATCTAAAAAAAAAAATTATTTTTCAAAATACTAACTTTGCGGTATGCAGATTTGTTAAACTCGAAGAAACTAACACAGAACTGCTTTCAGAATTGAAATTAATGCATTTTTGACCAAGTTATGCGTTTTTTACGCTTTGATTGTCCCAAAAAACATCATACAAAGAAATCTATACAAATTTCGATTTCAAGAATCTTCCAGAGGAAAATACAATTTTTATCAGTGAAGGAGTCGTTTCCGACCCTATAAATCATATATATTCTTCATCAGCATTAACAGGCGAACCTTTCTAGCCATGCCCGAACGAAAAATAAGCGTTTTTCAATTTTTGAAAATTTTTTAAGGGGTTGCATCGTAAAATTTCCGAAAATCTAAAAAAAAAAATTATTTTTCAAAATACTAACTTTGCGGTATGCAGATTTGTTAAACTCGAAGAAACTAACACAGAACTGCTTTCAGAATTGAAATTAATGCATTTTTGACCAAGTTATGCGTTTTTTACGCTTTGATTGTCCCAAAAAACATCATACAAAGAAATCTATACAAATTTCGATTTCAAGAATCTTCCAGAGGAAAATACAATTTTTATCAGTGAAGGAGTCGTTTCCGACCCTATAAATCATATATATTCTTCATCAGCATTAACAGGCGAACCTTTCTAGCCATGCCCGAACGAAAAATAAGCGTTTTTCAATTTTTGAAAATTTTTTAAGGGGTTGCATCGTAAAATTTCCGAAAATCTAAAAAAAAAAATATTTTTCAAAATACTAACTTTGCGGTATGCAGATTTGTTAAACTCGAAGAAACTAACACAGAACTGCTTTCAGAATTGAAATTAATGCATTTTTGACCAAGTTATGCGTTTTTTACGCTTTGATTGTCCCAAAAAACATCATACAAAGAAATCTATACAAATTTCGATTTCAAGAATCTTCCAGAGGAAAATACAATTTTTATCAGTGAAGGAGTCGTTTCCGACCCTATAAATCATATATATTCTTCATCAGCATTAACAGGCGAACCTTTCTAGCCATGCCCGAACGAAAAATAAGCGTTTTTCAATTTTTGAAAATTTTTTAAGGGGTTGCATCGTAAAATTCCCGAAAATCTAAAAAAAAAAATTATTTTTCAAAATACTAACTTTGCGGTATGCAGATTTGTTAAACTCGAAGAAACTAACACAGAACTGCTTTCAGAATTGAAATTAATGCATTTTTGACCAAGTTATGCGTTTTTTACGCTTTGATTGTCCCAAAAAACATCATACAAAGAAATCTATACAAATTTCGATTTCAAGAATCTTCCAGAGGAAAATACAATTTTTATCAGTGAAGGAGTCGTTTCCGACCCTATAAATCATATATATTCTTCATCAGCATTAACAGGCGAACCTTTCTAGCCATGCCCGAACGAAAAATAAGCGTTTTTCAATTTTTGAAAAATTTTTAAGGGGTTGCATCGTAAAATTTCCGAAAATCTAAAAAAAAAAATTATTTTTCAAAATACTAACTTTGCGGTATGCAGATTTGTTAAACTCGAAGAAACTAACACAGAACTGCTTTCAGAATTGAAATTAATGCATTTTTGACCAAGTTATGCGTTTTTTACGCTTTGATTGTCCCAAAAAACATCATACAAAGAAATCTATACAAATTTCGATTTCAAGAATCTTCCAGAGGAAAATAAAATTTTTATCAGTGAAGGAGTCGTTTCCGACCCTATAAATCATATATATTCTTCATCAGCATTAACAGGCGAACCTTTCTAGCCATGCCCGAACGAAAAATAAGCGTTTTTCAATTTTTGAAAATTTTTTAAGGGGTTGCATCGTAAAATTTCCGAAAATCTAAAAAAAAAAATTATTTTTCAAAATACTAACTTTGCGGTATGCAGATTTGTTAAACTCGAAGAAACTAACACAGAACTGCTTTCAGAATTGAAATTAATGCATTTTTGACCAAGTTATGCGTTTTTTACGCTTTGATTGTCCCAAAAAACATCATACAAAGAAATCTATACAAATTTCGATTTCAAGAATCTTCCAGAGGAAAATACAATTTTTATCAGTGAAGGAGTCGTTTCCGACCCTATAAATCATATATATTCTTCATCAGCATTAACAGGCGAACCTTTCTAGCCATGCCCGAACGAAAAATAAGCGTTTTTCAATTTTTGAAAATTTTTTAAGGGGTTGCATCGTAAAATTCCCGAAAATCTAAAAAAAAAAATTATTTTTCAAAATACTAACTTTGCGGTATGCAGATTTGTTAAACTCGAAGAAACTAACACAGAACTGCTTTCAGAATTGAAATTAATGCATTTTTGACCAAGTTATGCGTTTTTTACGCTTTGATTGTCCCAAAAAACATCATACAAAGAAATCTATACAAATTTCGATTTCAAGAATCTTCCAGAGGAAAATACAATTTTTATCAGTGAAGGAGTCGTTTCCGACCCTATAAATCATATATATTCTTCATCAGCATTAACAGGCGAACCTTTCTAGCCATGCCCGAACGAAAAATAAGCGTTTTTCAATTTTTGAAAAATTTTTAAGGGGTTGCATCGTAAAATTTCCGAAAATCTAAAAAAAAAAAATATTTTTCAAAATACTAACTTTGCGGTATGCAGATTTGTTAAACTCGAAGAAACTAACACAGAACTGCTTTCAGAATTGAAATTAATGCATTTTTGACCAAGTTATGCGTTTTTTACGCTTTGATTGTCCCAAAAAACATCATACAAAGAAATCTATACAAATTTCGATTTCAAGAATCTTCCAGAGGAAAATAAAATTTTTATCAGTGAAGGAGTCGTTTCCGACCCTATAAATCATATATATTCTTCATCAGCATTAACAGGCGAACCTTTCTAGCCATGCCCGAACGAAAAATAAGCGTTTTTCAATTTTTGAAAATTTTTTAAGGGGTTGCATCGTAAAATTTCCGAAAATCTAAAAAAAAAAATTATTTTTCAAAATACTAACTTTGCGGTATGCAGATTTGTTAAACTCGAAGAAACTAACACAGAACTGCTTTCAGAATTGAAATTAATGCATTTTTGACCAAGTTATGCGTTTTTTACGCTTTGATTGTCCCAAAAAACATCATACAAAGAAATCTATACAAATTTCGATTTCAAGAATCTTCCAGAGGAAAATACAATTTTTATCAGTGAAGGAGTCGTTTCCGACCCTATAAATCATATATATTCTTCATCAGCATTAACAGGCGAACCTTTCTAGCCATGCCCGAACGAAAAATAAGCGTTTTTCAATTTTTGAAAATTTTTTAAGGGGTTGCATCGTAAAATTCCCGAAAATCTAAAAAAAAAAATTATTTTTCAAAATACTAACTTTGCGGTATGCAGATTTGTTAAACTCGAAGAAACTAACACAGAACTGCTTTCAGAATTGAAATTAATGCATTTTTGACCAAGTTATGCGTTTTTTACGCTTTGATTGTCCCAAAAAACATCATACAAAGAAATCTATACAAATTTCGATTTCAAGAATCTTCCAGAGGAAAATACAATTTTTATCAGTGAAGGAGTCGTTTCCGACCCTATAAATCATATATATTCTTCATCAGCATTAACAGGCGAACCTTTCTAGCCATGCCCGAACGAAAAATAAGCGTTTTTCAATTTTTGAAAATTTTTTAAGGGGTTGCATCGTAAAATTTCCGAAAATCTAAAAAAAAAAAATATTTTTCAAAATACTAACTTTGCGGTATGCAGATTTGTTAAACTCGAAGAAACTAACACAGAACTGCTTTCAGAATTGAAATTAATGCATTTTTGACCAAGTTATGCGTTTTTTACGCTTTGATTGTCCCAAAAAACATCATACAAAGAAATCTATACAAATTTCGATTTCAAGAATCTTCCAGAGGAAAATACAATTTTTATCAGTGAAGGAGTCGTTTCCGACCCTATAAATCATATATATTCTTCATCAGCATTAACAGGCGAACCTTTCTAGCCATGCCCGAACGAAAAATAAGCGTTTTTCAATTTTTGAAAATTTTTTAAGGGGTTGCATCGTAAAATTCCCGAAAATCTAAAAAAAAAAATTATTTTTCAAAATACTAACTTTGCGGTATGCAGATTTGTTAAACTCGAAGAAACTAACACAGAACTGCTTTCAGAATTGAAATTAATGCATTTTTGACCAAGTTATGCGTTTTTTACGCTTTGATTGTCCCAAAAAACATCATACAAAGAAATCTATACAAATTTCGATTTCAAGAATCTTCCAGAGGAAAATACAATTTTTATCAGTGAAGGAGTCGTTTCCGACCCTATAAATCATATATATTCTTCATCAGCATTAACAGGCGAACCTTTCTAGCCATGCCCGAACGAAAAATAAGCGTTTTTCAATTTTTGAAAAATTTTTAAGGGGTTGCATCGTAAAATTCCCGAAAATCTAAAAAAAAAAATTATTTTTCAAAATACTAACTTTGCGGTATGCAGATTTGTTAAACTCGAAGAAACTAACACAGAACTGCTTTCAGAATTGAAATTAATGCATTTTTGACCAAGTTATGCGTTTTTTACGCTTTGATTGTCCCAAAAAACATCATACAAAGAAATCTATACAAATTTCGATTTCAAGAATCTTCCAGAGGAAAATACAATTTTTATCAGTGAAGGAGTCGTTTCCGACCCTATAAATCATATATATTCTTCATCAGCATTAACAGGCGAACCTTTCTAGCCATGCCCGAACGAAAAATAAGCGTTTTTCAATTTTTGAAAATTTTTTAAGGGGTTGCATCGTAAAATTTCCGAAAATCTAAAAAAAAAAATTATTTTTCAAAATACTAACTTTGCGGTATGCAGATTTGTTAAACTCGAAGAAACTAACACAGAACTGCTTTCAGAATTGAAATTAATGCATTTTTGACCAAGTTATGCGTTTTTTACGCTTTGATTGTCCCAAAAAACATCATACAAAGAAATCTATACAAATTTCGATTTCAAGAATCTTCCAGAGGAAAATACAATTTTTATCAGTGAAGGAGTCGTTTCCGACCCTATAAATCATATATATTCTTCATCAGCATTAACAGGCGAACCTTTCTAGCCATGCCCGAACGAAAAATAAGCGTTTTTCAATTTTTGAAAATTTTTTAAGGGGTTGCATCGTAAAATTCCCGAAAATCTAAAAAAAAAAATTATTTTTCAAAATACTAACTTTGCGGTATGCAGATTTGTTAAACTCGAAGAAACTAACACAGAACTGCTTTCAGAATTGAAATTAATGCATTTTTGACCAAGTTATGCGTTTTTTACGCTTTGATTGTCCCAAAAAACATCATACAAAGAAATCTATACAAATTTCGATTTCAAGAATCTTCCAGAGGAAAATACAATTTTTATCAGTGAAGGAGTCGTTTCCGACCCTATAAATCATATATATTCTTCATCAGCATTAACAGGCGAACCTTTCTAGCCATGCCCGAACGAAAAATAAGCGTTTTTCAATTTTTGAAAAATTTTTAAGGGGTTGCATCGTAAAATTTCCGAAAATCTAAAAAAAAAAAATATTTTTCAAAATACTAACTTTGCGGTATGCAGATTTGTTAAACTCGAAGAAACTAACACAGAACTGCTTTCAGAATTGAAATTAATGCATTTTTGACCAAGTTATGCGTTTTTTACGCTTTGATTGTCCCAAAAAACATCATACAAAGAAATCTATACAAATTTCGATTTCAAGAATCTTCCAGAGGAAAATAAAATTTTTATCAGTGAAGGAGTCGTTTCCGACCCTATAAATCATATATATTCTTCATCAGCATTAACAGGCGAACCTTTCTAGCCATGCCCGAACGAAAAATAAGCGTTTTTCAATTTTTGAAAATTTTTTAAGGGGTTGCATCGTAAAATTTCCGAAAATCTAAAAAAAAAAATTATTTTTCAAAATACTAACTTTGCGGTATGCAGATTTGTTAAACTCGAAGAAACTAACACAGAACTGCTTTCAGAATTGAAATTAATGCATTTTTGACCAAGTTATGCGTTTTTTACGCTTTGATTGTCCCAAAAAACATCATACAAAGAAATCTATACAAATTTCGATTTCAAGAATCTTCCAGAGGAAAATACAATTTTTATCAGTGAAGGAGTCGTTTCCGACCCTATAAATCATATATATTCTTCATCAGCATTAACAGGCGAACCTTTCTAGCCATGCCCGAACGAAAAATAAGCGTTTTTCAATTTTTGAAAATTTTTTAAGGGGTTGCATCGTAAAATTCCCGAAAATCTAAAAAAAAAAATTATTTTTCAAAATACTAACTTTGCGGTATGCAGATTTGTTAAACTCGAAGAAACTAACACAGAACTGCTTTCAGAATTGAAATTAATGCATTTTTGACCAAGTTATGCGTTTTTTACGCTTTGATTGTCCCAAAAAACATCATACAAAGAAATCTATACAAATTTCGATTTCAAGAATCTTCCAGAGGAAAATACAATTTTTATCAGTGAAGGAGTCGTTTCCGACCCTATAAATCATATATATTCTTCATCAGCATTAACAGGCGAACCTTTCTAGCCATGCCCGAACGAAAAATAAGCGTTTTTCAATTTTTGAAAAATTTTTAAGGGGTTGCATCGTAAAATTTCCGAAAATCTAAAAAAAAAAATATTTTTCAAAATACTAACTTTGCGGTATGCAGATTTGTTAAACTCGAAGAAACTAACACAGAACTGCTTTCAGAATTGAAATTAATGCATTTTTGACCAAGTTATGCGTTTTTTACGCTTTGATTGTCCCAAAAAACATCATACAAAGAAATCTATACAAATTTCGATTTCAAGAATCTTCCAGAGGAAAATACAATTTTTATCAGTGAAGGAGTCGTTTCCGACCCTATAAATCATATATATTCTTCATCAGCATTAACAGGCGAACCTTTCTAGCCATGCCCGAACGAAAAATAAGCGTTTTTCAATTTTTGAAAATTTTTTAAGGGTTTGCATCGTAAAATTTCCGAAAATCTAAAAAAAAAAATTATTTTTCAAAATACTAACTTTGCGGTATGCAGATTTGTTAACCTCGAAGAAACTAACACAGAACTGCTTTCAGAATTGAAATTAATGCATTTTTGACCAAGTTATGCGTTTTTTACGCTTTGATTGTCCCAAAAAACATCATACAAAGAAATCTATACAAATTTCGATTTCAAGAATCTTCCAGAGGAAAATACAATTTTTATCAGTGAAGGAGTCGTTTCCGACCCTATAAATCATATATATTCTTCATCAGAATTAACAGGCGAACCTTTCTAGCCATGCCCGAACGAAAAATAAGCGTTTTTCAATTTTTGAAAATTTTTTAAGGGGTTGCATCGTAAAATTTCCGAAAATCTAAAAAAAAAAAATATTTTTCAAAATACTAACTTTGCGGTATGCAGATTTGTTAAACTCGAAGAAACTAACACAGAACTGCTTTCAGAATTGAAATTAATGCATTTTTGACCAAGTTATGCGTTTTTTACGCTTTGATTGTCCCAAAAAACATCATACAAAGAAATCTATACAAATTTCGATTTCAAGAATCTTCCAGAGGAAAATACAATTTTTATCAGTGAAGGAGTCGTTTCCGACCCTATAAATCATATATATTCTTCATCAGCATTAACAGGCGAACCTTTCTAGCCATGCCCGAACGAAAAATAAGCGTTTTTCAATTTTTGAAAATTTTTTAAGGGTTTGCATCGTAAAATTTCCGAAAATCTAAAAAAAAAAATTATTTTTCAAAATACTAACTTTGCGGTATGCAGATTTGTTAAACTCGAAGAAACTAACACAGAACTGCTTTCAGAATTGAAATTAATGCATTTTTGACCAAGTTATGCGTTTTTTACGCTTTGATTGTCCCAAAAAACATCATACAAAGAAATCTATACAAATTTCGATTTCAAGAATCTTCCAGAGGAAAATACAATTTTTATCAGTGAAGGAGTCGTTTCCGACCCTATAAATCATATATATTCTTCATCAGCATTAACAGGCGAACCTTTCTAGCCATGCCCGAACGAAAAATAAGCGTTTTTCAATTTTTGAAAAATTTTTAAGGGGTTGCATCGTAAAATTTCCGAAAATCTAAAAAAAAAAATTATTTTTCAAAATACTAACTTTGCGGTATGCAGATTTGTTAACCTCGAAGAAACTAACACAGAACTGCTTTCAGAATTGAAATTAATGCATTTTTGACCAAGTTATGCGTTTTTTACGCTTTGATTGTCCCAAAAAACATCATACAAAGAAATCTATACAAATTTCGATTTCAAGAATCTTCCAGAGGAAAATACAATTTTTATCAGTGAAGGAGTCGTTTCCGACCCTATAAATCATATATATTCTTCATCAGCATTAACAGGCGAACCTTTCTAGCCATGCCCGAACGTAAAATAAGCGTTTTTCAATTTTTGAAAAATTTTTAAGGGGTTGCATCGTAAAATTTCCGAAAATCTAAAAAAAAAATTATTTTTCAAAATACTAACTTTGTGGTATGCAGATTTGTTAAACTCGAAGAAACTAACACAGAACTGCTTTCAGAATTGAAATTAATGCATTTTTGACCAAGTTATGCGTTTTTTACGCTTTGATTGTCCCAAAAAACATCATACAAAGAAATCTATACAAATTTCGATTTCAAGAATCTTCCAGAGGAAAATACAATTTTTATCAGTGAAGGAGTCGTTTCCGACCCTATAAATCATATATATTCTTCATCAGCATTAACAGGCGAACCTTTCTAGCCATGCCCGAACGAAAAATAAGCGTTTTTCAATTTTTGAAAAATTTTTAAGGGGTTGCATCGTAAAATTTCCGAAAATCTAAAAAAAAAAATTATTTTTCAAAATACTAACTTTGCGGTATGCAGATTTGTTAACCTCGAAGAAACTAACACAGAACTGCTTTCAGAATTGAAATTAATGCATTTTTGACCAAGTTATGCGTTTTTTACGCTTTGATTGTCCCAAAAAACATCATACAAAGAAATCTATACAAATTTCGATTTCAAGAATCTTCCAGAGGAAAATACAATTTTTATCAGTGAAGGAGTCGTTTCCGACCCTATAAATCATATATATTCTTCATCAGCATTAACAGGCGAACCTTTCTAGCCATGCCCGAACGTAAAATAAGCGTTTTTCAATTTTTGAAAAATTTTTAAGGGGTTGCATCGTAAAATTTCCGAAAATCTAAAAAAAAAATTATTTTTCAAAATACTAACTTTGTGGTATGCAGATTTGTTAAACTCGAAGAAACTAACACAGAACTGCTTTCAGAATTGAAATTAATGCATTTTTGACCAAGTTATGCGTTTTTTACGCTTTGATTGTCCCAAAAAACATCATACAAAGAAATCTATACAAATTTCGATTTCAAGAATCTTCCAGAGGAAAATACAATTTTTATCAGTGAAGGAGTCGTTTCCGACCCTATAAATCATATATATTCTTCATCAGCATTAACAGGCGAACCTTTCTAGCCATGCCCGAACGAAAAATAAGCGTTTTTCAATTTTTGAAAATTTTTTAAGGGGTTGCATCGTAAAATTTCCGAAAATCTAAAAAAAAAAATTATTTTTCAAAATACTAACTTTGCGGTATGCAGATTTGTTAAACTCGAAGAAACTAACACAGAACTGCTTTCAGAATTGAAATTAATGCATTTTTGACCAAGTTATGCGTTTTTTACGCTTTGATTGTCCCAAAAAACATCATACAAAGAAATCTATACAAATTTCGATTTCAAGAATCTTCCAGAGGAAAATACAATTTTTATCAGTGAAGGAGTCGTTTCCGACCCTATAAATCATATATATTCTTCATCAGCATTAACAGGCGAACCTTTCTAGCCATGCCCGAACGAAAAATAAGCGTTTTTCAATTTTTGAAAATTTTTTAAGGGGTTGCATCGTAAAATTTCCGAAAATCTAAAAAAAAAAATTATTTTTCAAAATACTAACTTTGCGGTATGCAGATTTGTTAAACTCGAAGAAACTAACACAGAACTGCTTTCAGAATTGAAATTAATGCATTTTTGACCAAGTTATGCGTTTTTTACGCTTTGATTGTCCCAAAAAACATCATACAAAGAAATCTATACAAATTTCGATTTCAAGAATCTTCCAGAGGAAAATACAATTTTTATCAGTGAAGGAGTCGTTTCCGACCCTATAAACCATATATATTCTTCATCAGCATTAACAGGCGAACCTTTCTAGCCATGCCCGAACGAAAAATAAGAGTTTTTCAATTTTTGAAAATTTTTTAAGGGGTTGCATCGTAAAATTTCCGAAAATCTAAAAAAAAAATTATTTTTCAAAATACTAACTTTGCGGTATGCAGATTTGTTAAACTCGAAGAAACTAACACAGAACTGCTTTCAGAATTGAAATTAATGCATTTTTGACCAAGTTATGCGTTTTTTACGCTTTGATTGTCCCAAAAAACATCATACAAAGAAATCTATACAAATTTCGATTTCAAGAATCTTCCAGAGGAAAATACAATTTTTATCAGTGAAGGAGTCGTTTCCGACCCTATAAATCATATATATTCTTCATCAGCATTAACAGGCGAACCTTTCTAGCCATGCCCGAACGAAAAATAAGCGTTTTTCAATTTTTGAAAATTTTTTAAGGGGTTGCATCGTAAAATTTCCGAAAATCTAAAAAAAAAAATTATTTTTCAAAATACTAACTTTGCGGTATGCAGATTTGTTAAACTCGAAGAAACTAACACAGAACTGCTTTCAGAATTGAAATTAATGCATTTTTGACCAAGTTATGCGTTTTTTACGCTTTGATTGTCCCAAAAAACATCATACAAAGAAATCTATACAAGTATAATATATATATACACCCATTTTCACCCACAGAGAGCAGCAAGAGTCTCCCTTTGACTTTTGGTTTAAAACAAATAAAGAAAAGTTTTTCTCTTCCTTTCCGATATTAAATACTAAAAGGACAACCCTGATTGTACATATCGAAAGTCGCTAGTTAAACTTATCAACCCTAGGAGCAATCGAAACGAATGTCACATTTGTTACTAGGCTTCGAATTACTTTTATTTCGTTCGTTCGTTCGATCTGCCTTTCTAGCAAAGGAAATAAAAAAAAATACATCAGTAAAAATTTGAATATAATCAAAAATGGGCAATGCCATTCGGAAGATACGTGAGTTCACTCTCGACGATTCTCGTCCTAACCCAAACGAGGTCGCTTCCGCTAGACGCCGTGGGCCGAACAATCTAAGTTTCCCCATTATTCGCAGGTGAGTATTCCGATCCTTCATGCGACTTTGGTAGATTTGCATTTGTAGTTTGTCCTAGGGAGAAAAATATTCGCTGCTTTCTTTATTAATCAGTGTTTACAACCGAAGGCATTTTTTCTTTCTGTTTTCGTTGAGTCTTGAGTCTTGGTGCATTCGGTCCGTCTGAAATTGTGAAGTCGAAGTGACAGCCATGATTCGTTTCTCCTATTTTTTCTTACAGCCACTCGGAGGAATCCTTTCGTAACAAGCGTCGTGCTCAGGGCGTTATGAACAGAGCATACAGTAATCAATCCTCATCTAATCTAATGTCTGATGCCAACGAGGTGACTGGGGACGGACCGAACGGAGAGCTTGATGATCTGTACTCACGGATTGAAGGCAAGTACGGCCCCAAATTCCTGCTAGTAGCTAAAACACTCGCCTCTGTAGAATTGTCCACCGATGATGAACTGATGGTGAGCAACTATGCATCATCCAGTGATGATTCCCAGTCCGAGACAGAAGAATCTGAATATAATGATTTTGAAGAAGAATCTTCCAGTGAGTACACCGACTGCAGTGGGCGGAGGTTTTGAGTTTAATGAAGAAAATATTCTAGATTGGGAAACCTGTAGTGATGACACCGAGGACGAGTGGACTTTGAACGCTTCAAGCTCTGAGGAGTCCTCTGACTACGAATTCGATGACTAACTTTGCATAAGGATACTATCTTTATATGATTGTACACCTCATACTTCGAATGCATTTAAATACACGATGAATTCGATGAACTGAAGGCTTTGCGTTTAAAGAGTATATATACTGCTTTCAGAATTGAAATTAATGCATTTTTGACCAAGTTATGCGTTTTTTAAGCTTTGATTGTCCCAAAAAACATCATACAAAGAAATCTATACAAATTTCGATTTCAAGAATCTTCCAGAGGAAAAATCATTTTTTGTCAAAAGAAATTTGAAAGTTAGTTTATAGACAATATATTCCTATATACTTCCTATATCCTATTGCAAACTTCAAAGGTAGATATTATATTATTACATTATTTATTAAATTAATGATCTTTAACTGTTCAGAGTGTAAGGTAATGCTTTCATATATAGCATATTCTCAAAATATTGTTTCACGTTTCTCATGATCTCAAAATAGCAAATGTTTTTTAAATATACATTTTATTATAAAATGCGTTTTTTGTTTAATTTTCTTCTAGATTTTCTCCCATTTACTTTACGACTCAGCTCTCAGTGCCCTTCCGTTGAGTTTGAGCTTGAGGTGAGTTGACCAACAACCGTCGAAGTTCGTTGGCGGCGACAATCAATTTACCTGACGCCCGTGAAGAGCCCGGCTATAAACTGGAAGGGGCTGGAGCGGGGTGGGGTCGGAAAAGGACCAAGGCAAGGCCCTGCTCCTGGTCCTGCTCCTGGTCCAGGTCTCTCCATCGCCTGATAAATGAGAAAAGTTTTTAACGCCGCTCGCTCAGGTCGGCTCATTGGCATTTTTACGATGTCCCTGCGAGGGGGGAAATGTGGGTGGCTTTTGGAAAATATGGGAAATTTTACAGGGAAAAGGGAGGGCTGGCCCGGTGGCTGGGGGCAGCGAGGCCAACGCGGACAAATAGGCAACAAATGAGACGAGCCTGGGATGCTTAATAGAAAAACTGAAGCGTATGGGTAAGGGAACAATGTAAGGCGGCAAATTTGGCAGCGTGGCGGGGGTGGTGCTGGTGGAAATTCGGTGGAAATCTGGGTGGTGCCGAGCTGGTCGAGCCGGGCACTTAAAACTTTTTAGCATGCAACCGCGAAACGCTGCAGCTGGCAAACTTTTTTCGGCTACCAAAAAAAGAGAGAAAAAAATCATAAAATGAAGGAAACACAACCCCACCGAAAGTGTGTGTGTGTATGTATAAAAGGTGGCTGGGGACTGGTGTGCCTCCGGTGGGTTGTTCCCGGTCATCGCCAAAGCCGCCTGTCAGCAATTAAAAGTACAGAGGCAACTTATCGCCCTCCATTTGCGACACTAAAATGCTCTTTCGTCAGTAACTATTTTGAATTTGTTAATATTGGTTTAAGGAGATAATATTTCTTACAAAAAAATAGTCATGTTTTGATCTAAGAGTTAGTTTAGGATATGCTTTGAGTGAGGCTAAAATATCCTGAGATAAAATACTAGAAACTCACATAAAATAATTAAAGTCAAAAGTTTGTAATGCAGTGAAGGAGTCATTTTCGACCCTATAAATCATATATATTATTGATCAGCATCAACAGCCGAGTCGATTAAACTATATTTTAGAAAAAAAAATTTTTTACCTTTTTTTCGAAAATTTTATAAGGGTTACATCGTTAAAATTTTCAAAAAATGGCAAACAAATTTAAATTTTCGTAAATTTTGTATTGAGTATGCAGATTTATTAACCTAATAAAAACTAGCACAGAAATGCTTTCCGATTTAAAATGAATGGTTATTTGGCTTAGTTCTTTGTTTTTTAATTTTTGATTTGTCTATACAATTGTCATAAATATTGATTTAATGAATACGAATATTTTAAGCTTAGTTATGATGCATTTATGACAATAAATATCATTATCTTGAAAAGCATTCACATGTCATAGAAAAGAAAGTTTAGCCAGGTTTCTTTTTTAGTTTATGAGTTTAGTTTATGAGTTTAAATTGTGCAAAAATTGCAGGAAATCAAAATTTGATCTACATTTATTTATTAACATGTTAAAAATAAAAATAGAACAACACCCATTTTCACCCACAGAGAGCAGCAAGAGTCTCCCTTTGACTTTTGGTTTAAAACAAATAAAGAAAAGTTTTTCTCTTCCTTTCCGATATTAAATACTAAAAGGACAACCCTGATTGTACATATCGAAAGTCGCTAGTTAAACTTATCAACCCTAGGAGCAATCGAAACGAATGTCACATTTGTTACTAGGCTTCGAATTACTTTTATTTCGTTCGTTCGTTCGTCTGCCTTTCTAGCAAAGGAAATAAAAAAAATACATCAGTAAAAATTTGAATATAATCAAAAATGGGCAATGCCATTCGGAAGATACGTGAGTTCACTCTCGACGATTCTCGTCCTAACCCAAACGAGGTCGCTTCTGATTCCGCTAGACGCCGTGGGCCGAACAATCTAAGTTTCCCCATTATTCGCAGGTGAGTATTCCGATCCTTCATGCGACTTTGGTAGATTTGCATTTGTAGTTTGTCCTAGGGAGAAAAATATTCGCTGCTTCCTTTATTAATCAGTGTTTACAACCGAAGGCATTTTTTCTTTCTGTTTTCGTTGAGTCTTGAGTCTTGGTGCATTCGGTCCGTCTGAAATTGTGAAGTCGAAGTGACAGCCATGATTCGTTTCTCCTATTTTTTCTTACAGCCACTCGGAGGAATCCTTTCGTAACAAGCGTCGTGCTCAGGGCGTTATGAACAGAGCATACAGTAATCAATCCTCATCTAATCTAATGTCTGATGCCAACGAGGTGACTGGGGACGGACCGAACGGAGAGCTTGATGATCTGTACTCACGGATTGAAGGCAAGTACGGCCCCAAATTCCTGCTAGTAGCTAAAACACTCGCCTCTGTAGAATTGTCCACCGATGATGAACTGATGGTGAGCAACTATGCATCATCCAGTGATGATTCCCAGTCCGAGACAGAAGAATCTGAATATAATGATTTTGAAGAAGAATCTTCCAGTGAGTACACCGACTGCAGTGGGCGGAGGTTTTGAGTTTAATGAAGAAAATATTCTAGATTGGGAAACCTGTAGTGATGACACCGAGGACGAGTGGACTTTGAACGCTTCAAGCTCTGAGGAGTCCTCTGACTACGAATTCGATGACTAACTTTGCATAAGGATACTATCTTTATATGATTGTACACCCTCATACTTCGAATGCATTTAAATACACGATGAATTCGATGAACTGAAGGCTTTGCGTTTAAAGAGATATACTCACAGGAAATCGGATAAAACGAACCTTAACTACTGATCTTAATTTCCTTGAGAGAAGGACATCCTTTCCGTATATAATTTCCTATGGTTCTCCGTGCCAAATCTCTAGGCCTTTCTCTACTGTTCCTCTTTTTTCTTAAGTATTTTGAGTATTTCATTTAATTGTAGGGTATATAAGGGCTCCACCCCTCGCAGAACTGACGACTTGTCGCTGGACGAGTCCTGCGGCCGACTCTGACAATACCCAAAAGCGAACTAAATACGACCACCAGGACGACTACATGTGGAGAGGAGTGGCGGCACCGTCTGACTCTTGACCGCGGGCGCAATTTTCTGTTGACCAAAATGCAGGCCAACAAAAGCGTGACAAAAAACGTGACCCAAAGTTTTTTCGGGGTTACGTTACGCAAAGAAACAAAAAAAAGGCGAAAAATTAGGAAACTGCGGTGCGGGACTGGGAGATGCTGCGGTCTTTTGTGGCGGCTTTTGTGTCTGCTAACAAATTTCAATAAATTACAGTTACATTTGCCAAAGTCGGGCGGAGTGGCCTTCAGAGGCTGGCCTCCCACTCTCAACCCCTTTTTTCGTGTTGTATCCTTTGTGTCTGCGAATGGCGACTGCATAATTCAATTTGTGTTAAAGTTTTGCGAGTGCGTGGCGGGGAATTTTAGGAGCCGCCAAAGGGGCTCCGGCCTAGCCCCTCATTACACACACAGCAGCACGCCCCCACACACACCCCGCTCTTTTCGCACCAAAAGGGACCAACTAATGCGGCACATAATTCAAACCCAAATGCCAGAGAAAATGGAGTTGGAAAAGTGGTAAAGAAGAAATTAGGTACCAGTTGGGGGCTGGACAGCCAGGGGTTAATGGTCAAGTGGACACCGAAAAAGCGGAAGTGGACAAGCGGCGATTGCAGACGGAAGTCGTGATTCTAATTGCAATGTGAATGGGCAAGTAGGAAATTGTAGTTTTTTGTCACTCTCTAATTTATTTAACTTTCCCGCTAGTCATATTATTTATGGAAAAACTCTTTTAATAATTCCAACGATTTGCTTAATTTTTAATTCATTTTTATATTACCAAAAGAAATTGATCAAAAATCAATGAAGCTAAGTTCTTGCAAGGGAAACCTTAGAGCTATCCTTGGCAGTCCCAGTTTTTCTCACTCTTTAAAGGATTTAATTTATTCAATTAATTTATTTTATTTTAAAAAATATTACCTCAAGAAATCAATAGAAGATCAGAGTTCCTTGGAGGTAAGCCCTACGGATATCCTGACTCTGGCTGCCACGCAGATTTTCCTTGATTCCCTGAACAAGTCCTTGTATCTTTGAGCATTGATCTGGCTTCCAACCAACGTATTTCTTTCTTGGCCAACCGAAAATCGTGTGTTGGCTATAAATCAGGCTGGGACAGGGATGTGTGGGGCTGGCCAGTTGAAAAGGGGATGTTGGGAAAGGGGGTCTGGTGGTTGCGGAAAAGCGACTGATTACGTGGTTCAAAATCAGGACCCGGCCAAAAACGAAACTAACGATTTTACGCTACATTTGCTGCTCGTAGGAAATGGTGGAAGGATGCCGAAAGGGGGAAAGGACATTGTCTGACCATAACCCCATGGCCATTGTTGTTGCTATTCTTGTTGTTGTTGCTGGACATATTACATAGTTGAGTGCATTTATTTATTTGCTTGTATGTCAACCTGTTTGTCTCCCCTTTCGTTGGCTGCCCATTTCAATTTGTCCCCAAGGAAAATAAGGGAGAATGGCGGGAAAAGCGGACCGACAACAGGAAAAAAGAAGAAAATCGAGCCGGACAGGAAGCAGCACCCAAAACTGACCCCATTGATCCTGGCCAAGTTCCTGATTAACTTATTATGCTCATTTGATTGCTCGATTTAATTTGCCATTTCTTTGGCAGGACTCTTACTCTTCCTTTTCATCTCATTCAATTATTCTTGTTGGGTTGAAACGTTTTCCCTTTTCTTTTTCACCAACGAAAAAAAATTGAATTTTCTTTTGATGACTTTTCTGGGCCTGTGCCCTGGCCTTTCCATTGTCGTTTTTGGGGGCCCAAATTCATTTTGCATTGTCCGAGAAAATTTAATTTCCAAAACTAATTTTCATTTTTATTTCGGCCAATATACATATAATATCAGCATATCCACAATTATTTGTATGAAATATGAGTTCAAACAAACCCAAATTGCCTGGCCTACTAACGCCATTGTATATCCTTTGATTTGATTTTAAAATTTAAATTTCATATTTCAAATTTATGTATATTTAAATATAGTTTGTTGTTTGCTGATTGCAAAATTCTATTGTCCATTTTGCAGGACTACATCTTTTGTCAAATGAAAATGGAAAGCAAAGCCTTTATCAATGCCTCAAACTTTATTGTTTTTTGTTATTATATCCAATTATTATATTCACACAAAAGTATGAAACATTTAGCTGCTGTTTAGCATTACATTTTTTGTTTATTATTAATTGAAGCCCCATTTTTATATCCTTGCTGCGTATCATAACTATAGTCAGAAGCTTGCTATCATGTGAAGGAGGCATTTTCGACCCTATAAACCATATATATTCTTGTTTTAGAGAAAAACAATTTTTTTTTCGATTTTTTCAAAATTTGATAAGGGGTTACATCGTTAAAATTAAAAAAAAAAAAATGCCAAAATGTTTAATTTTATATTCTTTTTTTTGAATACGCAGATTTATAAACCCAATAAAAACTAGCAAAGAAGCGCTTTCCTAATTCAAATTAATGCTTTTTTGGCTAAGTTATGAATTTTCTAACATTTTGATTTGTTGAAAAATTGTCATATAATAATGTCAATGAAAACCGAATGCGAAGATTATAACCTAACCCATGATCGATTTCTGATACGATTCTATAATTAAATTGTTAACTGCAAGGGTATATATACTTCGGCTTTCTTGTTGAATTTCTTAAAATCATCTTAATGAGAATTTAAAATTTTCCCTTGTAGTTTATTTTTTAGCTTTATTATTTACAAAATTCAATGGCTTAAAAATGAATTTTCCTCTCTTTCCATTCCCTATTTGATCCATAAGGCTTCAGCTATCTCTAGTGTTTATAATTACTTATTATATATTACCCTTTATACGCATACGCTGACATGCTCAACCGCTGTTGTTTATTTTTCTTTTCATATATATATTTTTTTTGTATTGGTTTTTTATGCGATGCGTAAATCAAATGCTGATTAAGTGCGATTTTTCGCGCATAAATTAAATCAGAATTATTGGGCGACAACAAGAAGCAGCGTTTGTCAGCGCCCACGCTTTGTGGTTTGGGCCATTGCGAATTGGTTACGGCCAGGCCAATTCGGACCAATTCGTTGCCATGGCACTCGAGAGGACCGCAGGCCAGGAGGACGCGGATGAGGGGCGCAGGAGTGGAGGCTTTATTATAGCCAGTAGTTTCCACTGTGTGCGTAAGCCGATTGATCTCATTGGCGAAAAGGGAAAAGCCTTAATTTTGTTAAATTTTAAATGGTTCTACCAAAATAACCTTGTTTCTAACATAATTTATCATTTAATATTAGTTTTTATAATAAATATTTACTGTTTGATATAATAAATATCCAAGTAATATAATCATTTGTGTGATATATCTTAGAAAAAATAATATTAAATTGTATGAATGTATATTAAGTAAAGTTTGTAGTGTAACTCCCGTTGTGATTGATTTTTCTCACTAATTCTTATAATTTCCCATTCGATTTATTTGGACATTTTTGTTGCCGGTTTCGTTTTTGATTTTGTTCTGCGTGATTTTCAATCGGTGGCGGTGCAACATGGCGTATGCTTATCAAATTAACGAATTACCCGCCTCTACAATGGGGGCCTTTCCCGGCCACCGCCCCGCCCCGCCCAGCCCTGCTCTATCTATCTGTCCGGCGAGGTTTCCCGATTTCCCGGAGCCTATGCGGTTGCAATAAATGATAATCGTGCCCGGGTCCCGGGCAAGCCCCCCTTTTATGTGGAGGAGAGGCCTTGCCGCTTCCTTTTTGATGGTCGCTGCGGCTGCGTTGACCAAAAGTCGTAAATTCCGTTGTTGCCATTTGCCGCAGAAAAACAGCTGAGGGGGTGGCGGATGGGATGCCCAGCCTAGTGGGAGGGAAGCGGATTGGTGGCAGCAACAATGCAAACAATGCCACAAATGCACAAAATACCCTTCCCGGCCGCCGTCCCCGTCGTCCACCGCTCAACGTTCGACATAATTAAAAGCGCGCGCCGTTTACGCAATTAATGAACTCTCGCCAAATTAGGCTGCGGCAGAGCGCAGACAAGCAAAATGGCCAGGACACAGAGACAGGAGCAGCGGCAGCGGCAGCGGCAATGGCAGTGGCAGTGGCAGTGGCAGGACCCAAATGATAGTGAGGGAGGCGAGGCAGTCCACTGAGCGAACACAGGTGCACTGTAAGAAAATAATCTGATATTTTAAATTAATTTCAATGTAAATCAAAAATTAATAATTTATATAATTATAATTTAAATTAACCTTTATATATTCTATTTTAATGTTTAGTTTATTCCAGAAAACCTTTTTAAAAATGTGTCTAAAAGTAATGCAAAAAGAAATTTTAGAGGCACCAAAAAAATCTATATAAATTTCGATTTCAAGAATCTTCCGAATCTTTCAAGAAATGCCTGAAAATTTGAAAACATTTTTAAAAAAATTAATTCGTAAAATTTCAAAAAATTTAAAATATGTAAGAATTAATATATATATTATTTGGTAATACCTGTAATTTGCAGCTGTTCTCTCTGTGTATAAACGCACTCACACAAAGACACCGGGCTTGTGGTTTTCGCGGTCGACGCGGGCGATGGCAATGGAGCTGCAAAAACCGCGCCGCTTTTTGCCGCATTGCAGGAGGCGAACCTTTGTTGCACAAAATGTGAGGCGGCAGTCGGCAGTCGGCAGTCGGCAGTCGGCAGTCGGCCAGCGGCGATGGGTTTTCCACTTTCCCAGTAAAAGCCAAAGGGATGCCGGGCGGAGGCAACCGGAGTCTCCGTTCCGAACGACCAACCGGTAGCCGCATTAATGGCCGCCAGTAAAACATCACCTAAGCCTTGTCACCACTTCTCCTGCCACACACACCTACGTATTTCCCAGGGAAAAACGTTTTCATTATAAATTGTTTTGATTTAAACCATTTTGAGGATGAAAATATACTCCGCACCTGCCCTATAATTTAAAGCAATATTTTTTATATTTATTTACCAATTCTTGGCTGTATTTGTCTTTTACTCACATCAAACAAAAAACAAAATACACACAGAAAATGTAAACAAAAGTGTCATACTTCAATTCCATTTAATATTTCATCTTCTCACTTTTCATACTTACAATTAGGCGAAAAAAAAAAATGTATTACTATATTTATATTGTTGTTTTCTGCTTATGTTGTTTACTTCAAATGTACATCAGTTTTACATTATGTTTATGAAGTGAAGAAAAAAGAACTAAAGCGGTGTAGGAGCCGGAGAAGAAGGAGGAACAAAACCAAGGGGAACGCGAAACATAAAAGTTAATAAATAAGAGAGAGAAAAAATCATAATATGTAAATATGCATAATTGAAATGCCGGGCAATAAACAAAACGAATCACTTCGTTTAAATTGTTTAAATTTCCTTTTTCTCGGCGGGCGTTTGAGTTTGCGTCTGCGTCTGCGTTTGCGTTTGCGTCGCCGTCGCAGTGGAAGTTGTCGGTGAGAGTTTGGTGCCACTCGACAGGTCCAAGTCACTGGCGCTGTTCTGTAATGAGGAAAGTGCCGAATAAGGACACAAATGAGTGTTTCTGTATATACATATATCAGACGGTGATGAAGGCTACCCACTGCTCTCAGCAGGTGGCCAGGCGCAATGGGTTAATGTGTCGCAGGCTCCACTCACTTTAACTTTTATTGTAAACCATTAAAATGGTATAAACATTTTTAGAAAATCTTTGCGCAAGCCTCCTTCATTTATATCTATCCGCTTTCTAGGAAAACCTAGGCTAAATCGAATTGTCTGGTGATTATGCTGATGGAGAACGTGCGACTTAATAGTTTCCTACGAGTTTTCTGATTTATGCAAACCACTCAACTTTTACTTTTTAATTTTTTCTTTATAATTTAAAATTCAAAAACTGCAAGTTATAAGATGATATCGAATTGTGCTTAAAAGTGATGTTGACCAACATCGTTAATTTTGAAAGAAAATCATAATACACAGAATTTCAACATAAGTTTAAACGATTTGTGGAACTTTGACTGTGCCAAGTCTCAAAGTGGAAAGAAAACCAAAACCCACTGACGACCTGGCTAGCCTCGCGCCTTTCTTCTGTACTCCTCAATGGCCACAGTAACTAGTCTTTTGATTGTGGTATGTGGGAACGATGACATCATGCGAACTCCATTGCCAATCAATCCATCCCTCACGTGACGCAGCTGCTTAATGCTCCACTCCCCGCCAGCCTCAATCCTCACCTTCATCTCTTGGCGCAGCTTCATTGACTTGCCCATGCTCTGCAGGCGGTAACGCTCCTTGGCCCTCTCCCGGATCTTCTCCGGCACCACCCACAGCGTGGTGGCCATGTTGCCAACGAACAGCAACAGGAACAGGCCGGCCATCACGGACACATGCCACGGCGCCTCCGGGCTATTGGCCAGCTTGTAGAGCGTCCAGGCATTGTACGCCTGGAACCCATAGCCAATGAACAGGAACGGCAGCAGGAAGCTCAGTCCGCGCCACATCCACGAGTGGAAGCCCTCGATGGTGATGTCCATGTTGTGACGCTCCCCAAGGGCCTTGAGTCGGTAGAGTAGACCTTTCTGGTAGCCGAATTGCAGGTACTGGACGATGCCTGCAAGTTGCAGAAGGAGATGATGATGCAAATCGAAATGCAACGTTATTTCAATCGAGACAATATATTATATAGATTAATTTCTTCTGAAAAGGGAAACGTGAACCACTCACTAATGTAGACATTGAAGTACATGAACTGCATCCGGAAGATCTGCCAATGCTCGCCCTGGGGCCAAACCAGAAGCACACCGGCGGCCACCGTCGAGATGAAGTGGTGGGCCCGCCACCAGCCCTTAATCCTGGAACCGTTCACCTTCAGGATGGACTCGCGGATCGTTAGGGTACAGTAGTACCATACCAGCAGGAATATAAAGGCCAGCTCCAGGGCTCTGTGGGCAGACAAACAAAAAAAGGAAAAATATAAGGGGAACGAGAAATGGCAGACGAATTTCGTTGCGAATGGGAGTGGCCTTCACTCACCTGTAGTTGAATATCAAATTGAAGAAGGCCATTATCAGTCCAATTACGTTGAGTATTAATTTAAACTTTTCATAGTCATCTTTATAGCGAACTTTGTCGTTTCTGTTGAGAATCGAGACATTCACATCGCCCAAGATAATCTGCAAAGGGAGACAGGGATGGGGGGAGAGAGAGACAGTGGAGAGGTCACAAGTGGAATTTAGTGGGCGGACCAGGTCAACTGGCAGTCCGGTCGAGTCAACTTCAAGTCTCAAGTCCATAACAAGACGCGCAAATTGTCGCGCAGGAAAGAACTTTTTACTTTACTTATTTCCAGAGTTTCCACTTGGCCAAAAGTTTTTCATATATATTTTTTTTTTTATGGAGAGGCAAGAGCATTTGCCGGAGCAGGAGCAGGAGTAGGGGCCAGTGGCCAGTGGCCAGGATGAAACTGGAATGCTATTTTCGACTCACCTGCAAGTATCGGCCGGATTTTGCTGGCAAGGATTGCTCTATCTCATGCAGTTGCGCCTTGCGCTTCAAGGTCATCTTTTGCAGTTCATCGACCTTCTCTTTGTCCTCCGCCGGAACGGGACCCTTGAATCTGGATAAATAAGTAAATAAAATCTTGAATTATTTCATCAAAGTAAGACTTAGTACTACGGAATTCCAAATAGAAATTCATGTAATTATATTATAAATTAAACCAAGCTTGAATACACCATTCCCTACCTTTTAATTGTAAGAAAATTATCGAATATACAACCGTCTTTATCATTTTTCCACTCCTATACAATCGATTAGACAATGAGAGATCTAAACTACCGTATTCGTATCAGTGGACACATATTATCTCAATTATTTCACCTAGAATTATGAACATTTAGACTTTGTTCTATTTAATTTTTTATTGTTTTATTGATTGGGGAGACGACAAGAGCTTGTGTTTTTATTTTTGCAATATTATTATGCAATTTATTCTCGTGTAATTATTTGTTTATTGACCGAGAAGACCCAATAGGCAACCCACTAGCTAGAAGACCAATTTTCAGCGTCAAAGTTCAATTTAGATGTACATAATTTATGGCCAAAGTGGGCGGGGTTTATAGAGGCGTATATATACACCTATATATAGTGGTCAATTAACGGTCGCCATAAACGATGGGCTCCAGTACATCTATATGGCGCTTCGAAAGGTAAATTTATTATGGCACGACGGCCATTTATCAGGTCGCTGGTACATTTCATGTTTTATTTTTAAACAAGCTCTAATACCCCGTTGAAAGGCGATAGTAAGATAACGTCGGGCCCCAAAACCAAACCGAATCGAACAAAAATCAAGCGATATTGCACAAATGTACTAACATATAGCCAAAGCAACCGACAAAGTGGTCCGATTCTAATAGTTTCCGCTCGATTTGCCTATGGGAATATGGGATGATGACTGGACAATCTTTTCAAGATTATAAACCCTGAGATAATGGGAAAATTCCATGGCATTAAGTACCGAAATTTTAATAGTATTAAGAATTAGATTGGGATTTGGGGGTTTACTTGAATTTTATATGAAAATTTATTGACTACATTAAGAGTCAAACTGAAGCCCAACCTTAGTTGACTAATCTATTTATTAAATATGGAAGGTAAGCCCTAGAAATTACAAAGTTACAAGCAGTAAACAATTTACAAAAGTCCCCTTGCGAACATGTGCACTGAATATCTGTCCCAAAACACTGTAATTACAATTACCTCGAAATATATGGACAGTAATAGTATCTAGACAAAATCGCGCTTACCCAACTCTATTTGATCATTAGCGGGGGAACAAAATAATATTTGAATGACCAGTGAAGCTTGGCAACTGAAATCGATGATGCTAAATGCATTTCGTGCTCAAACACTCAGACAGTTTCTTCGCCAAATACAAACACAAACACAAATAGTTGAAATTCACGCATTTCCGTAGTATACACTCGAAAAAATAATCATAATATTATTATTAATAATAAAATTATTAATTAGTACGCCAACAAAGCGTATTTTTTTCCTGACTTCAAGCAAATATATTTATATTAAGTGGCATTTTTGGTTCATTCAAAAATATTTATAACAAGTTTGTATTATATTTGTTTTTTTTTTAATAATCATTGTTAAAATAAAGTGTTTGTTATGAAGATATTGGCAAAATATTTTCCTGTTAAATTTATTTGAAACAAATTTTGAAGAAGTGGAATAAAAATATATATAAAAAAATGTTTGAAAGCTTATAAATATATTCAAATAGAATTAAAATTTTATAATTATTTAAATTTTGTTTAAAACTTGAGCTATATTTGAGCTATCCAAAACATGTGACAACGACTAAAAATATTATAAAAATACATAGGTTTTATAACTTTCATAAAATATTTTGAGCAGATTTTTGTTAATTATTATTTATATATGTTTTAAGTTATTTATTATTGTACAGTGTACGGAAGCAACAGAAACAAACAAAAGTAAAGGAAAGTAACTACTATTTGCAAGTCTCAATTAAAATCCATTTGACTTTGCTAAAAAGACAACAAAGAATACAACAAACAAAAAAACAACTTAAAAAACTACAAACAATAAGAAACAGCTGGAATCTTACACTTTTTCTGAGCATCTTAAGACGCGGGATCAGCGGAAACAATATGGAAATCGCTTGATTTAAGCTTTTACTCTGCATAATTGCATAATTTACTTATGTGACTGACACGAGGTCGCGTAGTTCATCAAACAGCTTGCAACGTGACGACAGCAAACACGCGACCATTAAATAAACAACAAAGGTTGAGACAATAAACTCGCGAACTAAGTCATTTTTATATAAAATAATAAACAAACAAGCAAACGAATCGGCGCCTAATAAAAGTGTCAAGAATCAGATGTTTCATCATCGGCATGCACAATGTATTGAGTATTTATTTATATAGCCCACATTCGCGATGAGCGAGCATTTGAAAAACGCGCCACTGCAAACCGAGCGGAAAACAAATAAAAAAACAAAAACAAACACAGCAAAAAAAAAAATAAATAAAAAATATTACAAAGCTCAAATCCAAAAGGCAAGCACAGTGGTCAAAGTTGAGGACCGATTTACATGCCCCACAAAGCCCAGCAGAAAGCTATTTGCAATGCAATCATTTTTACCCTGGGATCACTTTCAATTGTAGCTCGCCAAATTAAAAAAAAATATACCAATACCATAGTAAAATATACCAATTCTAAATATTCATTAAATTAGTTACTGCTAAAATAGCTGTTGTAAAAAAGATAATAATAATAAAGTTAGACAAACTAAGCTTATATTATTCACATTCTTTGAATAGCTCTTTATCAATATTTTTCTATGACATTTTTTCGACAGATCAAAAGTTTAAAAATTCCTAATTACGTCGAAAATGCATTAGTTTTCTTTTATAAACTCAAAGTTTAAAAACCCATAACTAAGGCAAATTTGCATTGATTTCAATTCGGAAAGCTTTTCTGTGCTAGTTTTTCGAACGATAATAAATCTGCATACCAAATTTAAAATATTTAAAAAATAAAATTTTTTTGCCAATTTTTGAAAATTTTAACGATGTAACCCCTTATAAAATTTAAAAAAAAATTGTACATTTTTTTTTTCTGCCGGAGATGGCTAGATCGACTCGGCTGATGATGCTGATCAATAATATATATGGTTTATAGGGTCGGAAATGACTCCTTCACTGATTAAAAGTATAGTACCCTCTGCCATATTCATGAAATTGATATTTTATATAATAGTTTTTTTTTCGATAAAATTAAAGTTTAAAAAACTCATAACTAAGGCAAATTTACTTTGATTTTCATTCGGAAAGCATTTCTGTGCTAGTTTTTTGACCGAAAATAAATCTGCATACCAAATTTTAAATATTTAAAAAATAATTTTTTTTGTCAATTTTTGAAAATTTTAACGATGTAACCCCTTATAAAATTAAAAAAAAAAAATTTAATTTTTTTCTTCTGCCGGAGATGGCTAGATCGACTCGGCTGATGCTGATCAATAATATATATGTTTTTTAGGGTCGGAAATGACTCCTTCACAGCATGACAAGCTATTTACTAAAATACCCCTCAAGGGTATGAATATGTAGAACTGTGTAATTTCTCATCAGAATCATATATGTACATACAATTAAAAATAAATAAATAAAATTAAACTAATTTAATTAAAATGAAAATGTGATTTGAACTATTAAAGCTTCGTTTTGGCCCACTGTGCACATACAATTGTATTATTGTATTTGCTGGATTGCGTGATGCCAGTGTCTGTGACTGTGACTGTATCTGTATCTGTATATGTATCTGTATCTGCGTCGGCCTCTCTGCCTGTGATTGCCCCTTACCGCGGTAAGTGTGCGAGTGTGCACCTGTGTGTGATTATGGCGGAGGGTCAAGGACAGCCAGTTTACTGGTCAGCTGTTTACTTTTCGGTTTAACCCTTGAGTGAGTGAAGTATATAGATACATGCATCATAATTTGATTTGAAATTTAACAATTAGTATAACAAATACATTTTAAAATTCTTTTAGTCCAAGAGGTTAATAATTAAAAATGTATATTAATATTAATATATTTAAAATAAGATTGAAAGTCTTATATTTGGGTTAAAAGTTATGACAGAACAGTATTTAATATTTCGTATTTAGGTAAACTTTCAAACGCAAAAAGTTAACAATTAAAATTCGATGTACAATTTAAAATATTTAAATTAAGATTCAAGCCCTTGCAATTGGTTAAAAACAGCATTTAGTATTTGGTAATTAGTCGCAAAACGGAAATGACCAAATTAGACCCCCTCGCTCACATAGCGTTTAATTTGCAGCGGGCTATAAAAAAGTAGGTAGTTTTTTATATTTTTTCTCCCCCCGACCGTATCGCTGAATAGGAATTTTTTTAATGAGCGAAGTACTATACACCTGGAAAAATATACATATAAGCGGAGAGCAAAGTCTGGGGGCTTGAGTTTATCAAAAGTTTTATCATCGCCCAAAGAAAACAGTTGTAAAAACACTGAAACACGGCTGTTCCCATGCGACCCAGCCTGTTCCGCCTGGCGGACTCTGATAAGGACTGATTACCCGCCTGACTAATTGCCATGGGCAAGACTTGTGTTTACCCCCGCCCGCTTATCGGAGCAAGTGCCCGGGCGCTGAAATGCGTGTGTTCCTCCGATTAGACTGCTCTAATTGATTGAAGTCAAATTCCAATCGGACAAGCGGCGCACACACAGCACACGGCACAGACACATTCGATTGACTTGGGCAAAAATGTCCCCATTTTCCAAGGTGTGTGTGCTATACATTCGCCCCTGAGCAAAGATCGCTCCAATGGTAATAAAGCAATAGTCTTTGGCTACCATATCGTCCCAAAATCAGGGTAATTTCTACAGGGAATTCTACAATCTCTGGAGAAGGGTACTGTACCCTCTGTACCCTCTCTCTGTACTGTCGCTTATGTAATTCTTGTTCTTTCTTAAATGTTCGGGGTTGGTGACCCCTTCTGTACTCACTGTCGCAGAGATGCCGTAATCTGGTTCATGCGGTACCGCTGATGCTTGATCTCGTTGAAGCATATTTGTTGGTGGCTGTGCAGCTGTTCCAGCAGCTCGATGTACCGCCTGTTGCAGATCTGAAAGCGAAATGAAATGAATACAATAAGTAAATACTACAATGCCTGAAGGGTGGGAATTTTAATTTGAGTAAATAAAAGCCCCTCGAAAGCACTTGGACCTCAAAGGGACAAGATTTAGGATTCGGGGGTTCAATTTTCGATTTATCGTGGTGGATATTTGGATACTCTAACATTTATATTGCGTGCCATGTATTTTGTTTTTTATAGTAACTATTTTTACATATTAAAGTTTAAGAAATATTATATTGAATATTAAAATTGGCAATAATTTATATGCTTTTTTTCATTTAAAAACTATTTCGATTTTTATTTCGCAATATCAGTAAATAAGTTAAGTGATAAAAAGCAAGCGTTATGCTCTAAGGTTCTGATTCATGGTCTTGGGAACATTTTTAAATATTTTAATAATATAATATTTTTTTAATATTTTTCAATGTAATAAATGTTACATATTTTTTCTTAGCAAAAATGCATTGATTGTATTAAACAAAAAATAATAAAACAATCATAATTGATCGCTTAAACTTTAAGGCAATCAAAACTAATTTAAACGAATTGTGGAAGTTTGAGACTTTCGAAAAAGGAAAGGGTATTTGGCGTACGCATTATAAAGTCGAAAAAAAAAACTGCTGGCGAATTGTTGAGCAGCTGTTTTTTCTTTCTTTCAAGGTGAAAGCGACATAAATATACATACATACATATGTATATATATCTGCATGGATATTTATGTATGCATTTGAGTGTGTTTACGCTTATTTTTGGTGACTTTGGCTTTTTTTTTTGGACAATCTTACTTACCTCCAATTCGGCATACTCCTTGTTGAGCTCCTCCCACTCGTTTTTCAGCGAATCGATATTCATTATTATTATTGTTGTTTATAGCGGCTTTTCCTGCCGTCCACGCTTTACGAATCGCCTTTTCCCCGTTGTACTTTATTCAACTTCTTCCGTTTAATTTATTTAAATGTTTGTTGTTGTTGTTGTTGTTGTTGTTGTTGTATGCAACAGCTGGCAAAGAAGAAGAGGGAATTTGTGAGGTTAGGAGAGCGGCCGGTGAAAAATCAATTTAATTGTAGTAAGTGCGCGAATTTGTTATTGTCAATTTCCCAACTTCAGTTACACACACAGGCACACACGCACAGTCGCATCACCGATATTTCTCTCTCACAGCCATACACACACACACACGCTGCCACGTTCAACGCAAAACATTAACAAAAAAAGAACAACGCTTTAAATAACAACAACCGTAATTTGGTTTTGCACTTGGAAAATTGTCGGGCAAAGGCAAGCAAATAAAAAAAAACAACAAAAATAAAATCTAAGTAATTGCCGCGCGTTTTCTCCCTCGTAATTGTGATTTTTGTTTGCTTTCGGTTTCGCTTAAATTCTTTAAAAATACACTTTTTCCCGCTGGTTGAGCAACGTTTGTTCGTTCTTTCCGTTCCGTTTCGTATTTTCTTGAGCAAAATGCTAAAAGCTAGGGCCGGAAAGGCGGCGAGGAGGGGACAGACGAGGCGACGAGAGAAGCAACCGACTGCTGCCGACGACTAATATTTTGTTATTAACTATTTCCGTTGCACTTTTGTTTTAAATACTTTGGCACAAACGCACAAAATACAACTCAAAAAACTGAAAACAACAACAAACAACACACGCGCTCTCCCTTTTTCTCTCTCTTCCAAAAGCGGCGAACGAAAAGCCAAAAGCAAACGCAAAGAGAGCGACAGAGAGCTAGCTCGCGAACTAGTTCCATAAAGAGCACATTTTATATCTATATATAGGAAGAAATTTAATTTACCTAAAACATTTATGTTATATTTTATATTTTACCTTAAAATCATCAAATATTTATTGCAAATCATATTTGGTACTTACCATTAATAAATCAATGAACACATATTTTTGTCGCTTGGCTGGGACTACTGGCTTTGTGAACTGGATCGTCTGGAACCAAGCTGCTCCTCTCTCAGCGTCGACGAAAATCGCCAATGTGTTGAGAGAGCGTGCTTTTTTTGTATTCTCTTTGTAGAAGAGCGAACGAACTGAGATGTGGTGAGGTGAATTCCTTGGATTGTGGTGAGTGTCCGCAAAGGGCGCCAAGTTGAAAATGAGTTTGAATGCTTATCTGTTGATATTTGAAAATATATATATATACACGCGTACGTCTAATCTGAAGTGATTTGATGTTTGATTTTGACATACAAATAGTGTGTATGATGATTAGTAGGGAATGTAACAAGATTCCCTTATAGATCTTGCCAAATCTTGACTCATGTCGCTAAATTCTTTTTATTGGCAAAATGGCATTATAATTGATTTTGTGTGGGGTTAAACAATAAACACAATAATTATGTTGTAAAAAAAAAACACATTAACTATGGCGGCCCATCCTACTCCTTGCGCCTGGCCCGAAGCCTCAGGGCCAGATAGGCGAACCCACGGAAACCCACAATTAGAATGGCCAGACCCACATAGTCCAGCGGCAGATCGGCTGCGGAGAAGTTAAGGGTCTCGAGGATGACCTTGCCGGAGCTGGGACACGTCGTGTTCGAGGAGGTGCAACTGATCTCACCCGGCTCAACGTCCGCCCACTGGTTGATCAGCAGACCCTCGTTGGCATACCGGAACCAGGACAAATACGACAGCCACTTGAGGTAGACCGGCACCGAGCCCGAGTTCAGGAAGAAGCCGCCGAACAGCAGGAAGGGTATGATCACCGGCGGACCCACCGACAAGGCCATCGAGGTCGAGGAGCTGGCGCAGGATATCAAGTAGCCAAAGGATGTGGACACATTCGCCACCAGGGTCACCAGGGCCAGGCAGTTGAAGAAGTGCAGCACTCCGGCCCGTAACCCGATCATGGGATAGGCAATGGCCGTAAATACCAGCGGCACGGTGAGGAAGAGCGGCAGTTCGGCGATAGTCTTGCCCAGAAAGTAGGTGTCGCAGCGGTAAAGGCGGCTCCGGGCCTCTCGCATAAACACAGGCAGTTCGGAGGTGAATACCTGTTAAGTAATTTAAATGAATAATAAATTTAGTAGATATTTAAGAGCTTAAATACTCACATTAATCGTGGCAAAAACATTCTGAAAGGTCATGTTGGTCAGGAAAAGGAAGATGGCTCCATTGATGTTCATCACGCCCACTTGGGTCAGTTGTTGGCCCAAAAAGATCAAACCAATCAAGATGGCCACCATCTGCAAGGATATTATGTGACTTAGACCCTTGGCATATATTTTTAAATAATTTTTTAACATGTATTTTATTAACTTTACGTCAGAGGTTACAATTAGAAAGCCTAAAACTAAGCAGAAAAACTAACAAACTGTAAAGATTTCCAAGGAATATAACTTAAACTTGCACATTTTATTGCCAAAATTTATTTTGTAAATTTAAATATATAAATATTGCTTCAATTAAATTTGTGCTTCAATATTTATATGGTTTCTTAATCACTGCCCTTTTTAGTTCCCCTTCCTTTTGAGCAGGATGAGGCTCTAATATTCCTCATATACCTCCCTGTTGCCGCCACTCACCGTTGTCTGGATGAGCCGCACTTTGACGAGCAGCGGCTCCTTGAGCACCGATAGCCAGGATCGCCACAGGACCGCTCGGAACTGCATAAACCAGGTGGCCTTGTAGGTGAAGCCATTCTCCGGCTGCTCCAGCGGCTGCTGCAAGCTCTTGGTGGCCAGCAGCTGCTCCATATCCCGGGCCACTTTGCTAATGGCAAAGTTATCGCAGATTTTGGCAATTCGCTCGCGGGACTCGATCTCCCGGCCGGGAACCACGGCCAAAACCTGCACATAAAAGTCCGCCGGATTGTAGTTCGTGGGACACTGGGCACCAACGCTGCAAAATAAATATTTTCATATTATTTTAACAATGATTTGAATCTCCACCGAAGGGTGGAAAGGACTACTCACTAGGAGAAAAAGTCGACGGCCTCGCTGGGCGTTCCCAGGAAGGCCACCCTGCCCTCGGCCATCAGGAGAATCTTGTCGAAGAGCTCGAACAGCTCGGAGGAGGGCTGGTGGATGGTCAGAATGACGGTCTTGCCCTTCTGCGACAGCTTCTTCAGCACCTGGACGACGCTGTGGGCAGTGAAGGAGTCCAGCCCGGAGGTGGGCTCATCGCAGATCAGCAACGGTGGATCGGTGAGGGCCTCCGAGGCGAAGGCCAGGCGCTTCCTCTCGCCACCGGACAAGCCCTTGACCCTGCCCGGCACCCCAATGATCGTGTGCTGGCACTTGCTCAGCGACAGCTCCTGAATGACCTGATCCACGCGGGCCACCCGCTGCTTGTAGCTGAGGTGCCTCGGCATCCGGACCATGGCCTGGAAGATCAGATGCTCTCGGGCGGTGAGCGAGCCAATGAACAGATCGTCCTGCTGGACATAGGCGCACCGCGCCTGCATCTCCTTGGCATCCACCGGCTGGCCGTTGAGCAGTCGCATTCCCGAGGGCGACACCTGAATGCCCTGCGGCGATCGAAAGGCCAAGGCATTCAAGAGCGTGGTCTTTCCGGCCCCAGAGCTGCCCATCACGGCCAGCAGTTCCCCGGGATAGGCCACGCCGCAAACTGGAATCGTATTCGAAATGGGATAAAGGATTATGCATACTAAATATTCGCTAAATATTACTTAAAGCACACATTAATTAGCTCACCGTTCTTCAGCAGATGCTTCCTGGGCGCCGGAATGTGTCGTTCGTTGCAAAAGAGTCCTCGCGTCCGGTTGACCAGCTGCCGCCAGCCGGAACCCGGCTGGTTGACCGCCCCGAAAATGTCCAGGTTATGCCAGGCGTAGGTGAGATTCTCTGCCAGCTGGCCGTTGGTGGATCCAGATCCGGGTCCATCCGGAGGACTGGGTGGTCGCAGAGTGCCATAGTTCTTTGCCTGTCCGTAGCCCTGGTTAATGCAGCTCTGCGAAGCTCCACCGCCTTCACCCTACGGCGATATGGAATTAATAAAATTCAATAAACTTATAATGGTTACACTGGAATCAAGGAAATTATTACAAATCAAAGGGAAATTAAATTATAATATTTAAAAAAATATGCTACGCAGCCTTTAGTAATAAATGTCAGCAACTTAAATAATTCCTTCTGCTTGATATATAAAAATTATTTAAGTTTTAAGAAAGCGAACTTCAAAAGGAGTACTAATGTCTTTAAAATGTTTAATGCTATTTATATAATTTGTTTATATATTTGAGCAATTTTTTTATTAAAAATGTAAATAATTAATAACATTTATATACAAATTATTAATTTCCTCGATAACTTTTTATTTCGAGTGTGTCTTAAAAAGGTTGCAAGGAGAAAACTTTTTAATTTCACGGCATTCGTCCATAAAAATGAAGGCGTTTGTGCATAAATCTTGGCTAGCCGGGCTAATCCCTGCTCCTGCTCCTGCTCCTATCCCTGTAACACTTGCCCACCCGCCGTGTCCTTTTTCGGCGGCGACCCATCTGTTTAATAAAAATGCCCAAAGTCCCGAGTAGGCAAGGCCTATTTAAAATGTGCAAATTAGGGCAGGCCATAAGCCGCAGCCGGCTGGCGGCGGCCTTGGGGAGGAGCGGGAGCAGGAGCAGGAATCGGAGTCGGAGTCCTGATAGGGTGTCCTTGTGGGCTCACCATGTTGCCACTTCATAAGACAATTGCGAGTGTAAATCGCCGGCATCTTCGGCTTTTGTTTTCGGCAGGCTTTGAGCCCCATCAGCTTTGTTTTTATTAAATATAAAACTTTAAGGACACTTGGCCATATAAATGAGCCGGAATCCTTATGAATGAGTTGAGCAAAGTGCTTATTTTGGGCCCCTTCGAGTAGTTTGCCATCAGCGCAATGAATATTTACTACCAAACAAGAGGCCCAATTCACTCAATTTACGACTATAAATCCGAATGGATGGGATTTGCGTTTCCTAAGATTACGATATTTATCGATATTTAGCTACATCATTGGATATTTGTTGAGTTATAGGGTTAAATCTTTAAATAAATAATACAATGGGGAATAATAGTGGATGTAAGCACGAACAAATATTATTTTCATAGGTGATATTTAAAAATGTATATATAAAATATACATATTTTCGTTAACCATATAATTTACTTAAATGATTTACTAGCAACCCTTTCAGTTTGCCATTGAAATATGAAATATATTTTTGGAAATTGATCATAACTAAGCTTAAAATATTTGTTTTCTTTAAATTAATAATTTAATTTAAAAATTTAAGAAAAGCATAACTAAGCCAAAAATTCATTAATTTTAATTCGGAAAGCTATTCTGTGCTAGTTTTTATTAGGTTAATAAATCTGCATACTCGATTTTAAATTTACGAACATTAAAATTTTTTTTGTAATTTTTTGAAAATTTTGACGATGTAACCCCTTATAAAATTTAAAAAAAAAATTAAAAAAAAATTGTTTCCTTCCGGAGATTGCTAGATCGACTCGCCTGTTGATTCTGATCAAGAATATATATGATTTATAGGGTCGGAAACGACTCCTTCACTGATAAAAATTGTATTTTCCTCTGGAAGATTCTTGAAATCGAAATTTGTATAGATTTCTTTGTATGATGTTTTTTGGGACAATCAAAGCGTAAAAAACGCATAACTTGGTCAAAAATGCATTAATTTCAATTCTGAAAGCAGTTCTGTGTTAGTTTCTTCGAGTTTAACAAATCTGCATACCGCAAAGTTAGTATTTTGAAAAATAATTTTTTTTTTAGATTTTCGGAAATTTTTCGATGCAACCCCTTAAAAAATTTTCAAAAATTGAGAAACTCTTATTTTTCGCTAGGGCATGGCTAGAAAGGTTCGCCTGTTAATGCTGATGAAGAATATATATGATTTATAGGGTCGGAAATGACTCCTTAACTGCGTTGCACACTTATTATGCCCTACAAAGGTATAAAAGTGCCTTGGAGTAAATTTGTGATATTTATCGATATTTAAATACAACATCTAAAACTGTAATAATTATTAATTTTGAATGTTCCCGTTCTTAAAACTAAAATATCTAAAAAAAAAGTTAATGGTAGCAAGAAAAAAAAACAGATGTTTTCAAATATATAATATATATAAGACTCGATAATAATATGCGATAGACACAGACTGTCTTTAATTGCTTTCTTATCGATAATACCTTCCGTTTCGGCAACTCTTACCGGCTCTTTAATCTCAAGCTAATCGGAAAAGTCAGCTCAGGCTTAAGTCGACGGCGGATTAGGAGGCCCGAAGGGCGGAGAGTAATGGCGATTGCCAAACCCACTCCGCCGCCAGCTTTCCGCCCAGGTGGGGCTTCCCTTTCATAAAGACGGTAACCGAAGACGCTTGCGGTAGGGTCCACTTACCCACTCCCCCGCACATATTTTCATTTTCATTTTCATTTTCATAAACAATTTTCTGTTTTCCATTTGTGGGGTTTCCTGCCATCGCGTCGGCCTGCGGCCAAAGCATAAATAACAGGGATCCACTAATTGGCGTCCAGGCAAAAATATACAACAAAAATAATAAAAAAAAAGTATAAAAAATAAACTTACAAAAAATGAAAGGAGAAATATGTACAAAAAAAGAAGACAAAATGATGGCCACAATATGGAAAACATTTTATCCGCCGCGCTGCTCTCGTAATAATTTGTATAAATAATCATAAAAAATTAAGCAAAAAAAAAAAAAATGCTAGCAATGAGGAAAGCAAAATCCTTGGCAGGAGAGCCAAATAAAAAGCTGACATTCAATAAGAGCCAGGAGAAAATATTAAGAAATAATGTCCACCTAGCACTCAGCGCCTTGGGCTTCTAACTACAGGGAACTCTGGAGCGAAAGGAAGGTGTTTTTTAAGTTTTTAAATTAATTAATTAATATATATACATAATAATAATTTAATAATAATTTAATAATTTGGAGAAATACTTTTATTAGTTTTTAAATTGCAATGTATTCTATGAAAATAATTTTAGATTGCAACCCCCGATTTATAATAATAATAATTGAAGAAATGTGTTTTTTTGAAGAGTAAAGTATAAATTTAAGAATATATTATTAATAAGATATTTATACTCTTGTTAGGGTATTATAATTTTAGTCAGAATCTATTAACGTTGTGAAAGAATCGGTTCCGACCATCTAAATCATATATACTTTTAATCAGCATCAACAGCCGAGTCTATCTAGCTACCTTTGTCAGAAATATTTTTTTAAATTTTTTTATAAAAGTAAATTAACAAGGCAATTAGAAATTTTAAAATTTCTGCTTTCAAAGATACAGAAAGGAAATGTCCCTGAACATTAACAATATAAAATTAGTATATTGTAAATGTGTATTTTTTATTTTGTTAATTATTTTAATTTATTTTGATCTAATTAAATTTAAATAAATGTTGTTGTACCTAATAAGAAACCTAGCCAATGTTCACTGTACTTTTGCTGCGCTGCTTTCGCCACCGATTCTTCTAGAATCTCCTGTCCAGTTTTTGGGCTGACTTTTGCTTACAAAAAATATATATAAATAATAATAAAAAAATCGGTTGACGTCGCGAGGTGGACGCGAAAAAATGTAATATCCGTTACGGACTCAGAAAGAGAGAGAGAGAGACAGAGCAAGAAAGGTAGAGAAAGAAAAGGGAGATGAACATCTGGGTGCAAGGGAGATGGACGGCGTTTCGGAGACTCCAGGACCTGGCACAACAAAAAAAATTGTTTTCACAACAAATGAGGCCGAAAAATGTTATTAAAAAGTTTCCTTCTCCCAATCCGCCTCCCACAGCATCCTCCTGCCCCTCCTCCTGCTTGGGTTCTTATCTCCCGTCTTCGGTTTATTCTCTTACTTTTCCCTTATTTTCCTTGTTGCCAAAGATGCTACATTTCATATTTATTTAATTTTTTTCGCTTACTTCTTACTTTGCGTGCTATTTTTGAATTACTTATGAAGGAATTCGCGTGCGCGAAAGAGATGGGGCTATAGAGTGCGTTTCCCACGCCAGATGGCGCTTCGACAGGCGGCAGGACGAAGGACTCAGGCAGGCGGCAGGAGCCAGAAATGTTTTTTGATGAACTTGACAAATTGAAATGACTGAATGAAGAAGCGACTCAATTTGTTGCGTTTCCTCTCTTATTTTTTTTATATATGTATATATATTTTTTTATTTTGTATTTTCATTTTAATTTGGTCGAGTGTTTGAGTGAGTGGCTAATGAGTGCACTCCAAAGTCATTCACATTGATGGCAACCAAACAAAGCAAATTATTCAGTGCATGTCTCCTAATAAATTGCCAAAAATGAATAAAATTAAAAAACATTTATAAATTGAGTTCACAGACAAAGGAATTATAAGCCAGACTATTGAAAAAAGTCAATTATAAATATAACAGGTTATAATCTAAATAGAAAATAAATATATCTGCCTTAAATATGCAATAACTTGATTGGGAATTTGCATTAAAATATATATTTGATTATTTTAATTAGAAGAAAACAATCTAAAATGGTAAAAACAATGTCAAAGAGATTGATATGTTCACAATTTATAAAAAATGTCAGATATATAAACCTATTCATGTATTTGTTTAAAGTATAATTTTATAAACATTAACTAATAATATTTATCACATACTGAGGTGATAAAGGAAGCTGCTTTGTATTCCATTATTAATTAAGACAAAATAAACTGGCAAAACAATAAAAATAATTTCAAAAATATTTGTATTTCTAATTTTAAATAAAAAAAACTCTCAATTTTGGGGTTTTTTAATTGACAAAACGAGTGCTTTTCATTCTAATTTTCTTTGCATATTTTCCAGACATTTTCGAGAAATACCCTTGAAGGCAGGAAACACTTCTTGGTTATATATACAAAGGTGTCGAGGTGCCAAGATTTTAAAGTGCGATACAAAAGGCACTAGTTTACAAAGATATATGTAGTATACGGGCAAATAGAAGATATCAGATGCTGAACCCAAAGCGTGGGTCTAGTCAAATAATGACCCAGATAAGACCAGATTGTACAATATCAAGCAGCGATCAGATGCAGATACAGATACAGATACAGATACAGAGACAGCTAAAGATACAGATACAGTTTCAGAAACAGAAACAGATACGGCATCTTGTCTGCCTCCGAGCTATAGACACTCAGCAATGTTGTTTGGCCAACTTAAGCCGATAGATAATCCAGCCTACCTTCCACATCCCTCTCTCTGTCTCACATGTTTAGCTATGCTTCAGTGGGTACTTTTTGTTGAGTGTATCTTATGGTGGAAATACTACGAATTTATTAAAGTTAAGGAGAAAATAGTGCATATTTTTATACCCTTGCTGGATACTTTAATTTCAGTCAGAAGCTTGTAATGATGTGATGCGGTCATTTCCGACCCTATAAATCATATAAATTTTTGATCAGAATCAGCAGCTGAGTCAATTAAACTATGTTTTAGAAAAAAAATGTTTTTTCGATTTTTTCAAAATTTTATAAGGGGTTACATCGTTAAAATTTTCAAAAATTGGCAAAAATGTTTAATTTTTTAAATTTTTATATTTAGTATGCAGATTTATAAAAATAATAAAAACTAACATACTAAAGCTTTCCGAATTAAAATGTATGCGTTTTTTACTGAGTTATGAGTTTTTCAAAATTTGATTAGTCGAAAAAATGTTCAAATAAAAATATCGATTATAATCGATCCCATAATACAATTGCAAAGTGTAAGGGTATATTAGCTTCGGCTTCCCGTAGCCAGTTTCCTTTTCTTTTTTTTTAAATAAAAGTCCAAAAAGTCCTAGTTTGATTAAATCTACAATTTTATAAATTAATGCTTCTGAGCATGGCTGCAATTTTTAGATCGTTTAAAAAGATCATAAGAAGCCATGATCTAGCCTCAATGTTTTTGTTTTAAATACTTTTATCATTAATAATTATTATTATTATTTTACTCTTAATGAAAAGATTTAGTTTAATCACCAGCACATGCTTAGTTCTTTTTCCTAGTCTGTTATTATTATTTATTCTTGTGCAATTTGCGGTTTGCGACTGTTCTCACGATCCGAAACCAATGGTATATGGTGCAATCACTGTTAAACCCATAGTCATAGCTTCCTATAGATAATACTCACATTATTCAGATGCTCGGCGGATGGGTGTTTGCTGCCCCCGCGGATTAACAGCTCCTGATCCTCTTGACCCATCGCCGTTCTATTCCTGATCTCTTTCCTGATATATTCCCTTCCTTCTCGTTTGCAACGGATTTCCCCAAGGGCAAGAGAGCACTCGAAAAAAATACGGCAGTGTTATTTATATAATTAATTGGTGGAGTAAACCGTTCAGAGCCTCGTCACGAAACCGCTGGCAAAATGCAACTGAAGGCGGACATTGACGTTGGTTAATGGGAGAACAGTGGCTAGAGAGGCAGAAAGAGATGGGACATGGGCCCAGAGAAAGAGACGGGGAGAACCGTAGCTCTGACTTTGAGTGAAATTACGTTTTGAGTGTGTGTGTGAGGGAGAAGAGAGAGATAGTAGGAGAAACCAGAGAGGAATAGCACTCGATATACCTTAGAAAGGTGATCTTGCTTTAAGAAAATATATTTTTTGAAGTTTGAGGTATTAGGGTTTTTTTTTAGAGCTGTATATAAACTTAAGAGTTTTAAAAGATTATACAAAAATTGTGATACATTTTTTAAATTTAAAAATGTTTAAAAATAATGATTTTAGCTTACCTTTTTTTTGGGGGGGTATCTCCGCAGCCCAAGAGGCCTCTTTCTCTTCTTAGGATGCTGATTAGGAGGAGCAGCAGGCAGACACCTTCTTATCGCTATCACATTCACCTTCTGCTTGTTAATCCGTCACATTTCGGGAGTACGCACTGTACAATGCACTCATGATTTATCAAACGAATGGCGACTGTTGGTGATGCTTAACCCCTGAATCCCCCAATCCCCAGCCGTTGTTGTCATCGTTAACACCGGACTCCGTTGCCAGTTCCGGACTCTGTCCATCGCCAGCTGTCCGGACATTATCAATCTTCATCATCATCGCCATACGGAGTTTGACAGAGACCGGGATGATGCCGCCTGGCTGACTGAGGTGAGGCGAAAGGCTGTCAATATCATTTTCATCGTTTTTCACGGCCAATAAGGTAACAGGTTAACCAGCAGATGACTCTCCAGATTCTCTTAGTGAAATATCTATGCTATCTTAAGAGTTTTAAATCGATAAAGTAGGTATTAATCACTATTATATGTAGTGAATTAAATTGAATTATTAAGGCTAATTAAGAGTATTAAGCTGATAACTTACCTTGCTCACATTCACCTGAAATGCTTTTAAAATTATTTTAAAATTCGAATACAAATTTATAATGTTATAATGTGTTGTTATAATAATGTTAATATATAGTAAATTATATCTGGCTAACTGTTACCTTCAATTGAACAATATTATTACATTAAATTAAAGTTAATTAATAATATAAAGCTGCTCAAATATTTCTATCCTGCTCACATTCACGTGAGATGGTTCAAAACACAGCTATATAAAATAACGCTTTACATTTTAAACTATATTTTGAATATTGTCTTTTAGTTATTCAAATTAATTTTGAATATTTCAGAAATTTTAGAAAACCCCTTTAATTATTTCTCAGTATAAATTATAAATTTCTATGAAAGTGGTCTATATCGACGGCAAATAAATATAAATTCCTATAGCAACACCTTATATATATATGATTTGATTTACAAATACCCATCAAGAATTGTTGGATGGCTGTAATCTAGTTTGAGCCCAATTTAAAGAAGCTCAAAAAGTCGCACAAGGCGGGCGCTGTGTTCGAGTTGTGAGGGATTTTCTTTGTGAGCCGATCAACATTAAGCGGAAAGCAGACAACAATGCCAGCCAGTGTCTCTCTCTCTCTCTCTCTATCTCTGTCTATCCAATCCTCTCTCTCCCCCTTTATCTCATTTTCGCTCACTAAATCGCACTCCGCCTGGGGTTTTTCTTTCAGTGACACTTCTGGGGCTTCCCCGACATGCTGAGTTTGAGTGAGGCTTAAAGCGGGTTTTGCTCCTGTTAAAACTGTCTTGGCCATCGTTTACTCACTCGAAATGCTATAAACTTTTTTACACTTAACAATTGATTGTCACTCGCTTGTCGCTTTTGTTTTTATATTTTCTTTGCAGCGCAGTGAAAAAAAAGGAATTGCATGGGGCTTAAGTCCGATTATTAAATGCTCTTAAAGCATTACGTTTTATATTAATGTTTCAAATAAATAGTTTCATTAATTATCCGATTTATTTCCTGCTCTTTTACAGATAAATTAATTATAATAATGCAGGTAGTTTATTCCACAAATCTGCATACTATGTAAAAATAGAGACTAAGGCTAGTAGCTCGATAGAAAGGGTAGAAAGTTGTCTTTCTTTTGCTCTTTTTTTTTTCAAACAAGCTCACACAGGTAAATCTCTGGGAAGTGAAGGCTGACTTAACCCCCGTCCTGTCTTTAACCCATGCAAATTATTGACGCGGACAGCGGGTTCAATAAATCTTTATGTGTGTGTGTGTATGTGTGTATGTGTTGGTGGAGAAACTTTTCGCTAATCAGACAGCTTTCTAGTTCATTGCTTTCCCGAACCCCCATTGGACCACGCCTCTGTCCGTGACACACCGCCTCTGACGCCCACTTTCATCGTAGACGCCTCAGAGATGGCAAACACCGATATTTAATCATACAATATATCGAATTTTCGATTAATATATCGAGGGAGATAACTGTTTACAAAAGTTAATATTGATAACAGAAAAAAGCAATTAGCAATTGTATACTTTAACACAAGTATATAAAATCTCAGTAACTGTCTCAGACTATTGTCGATATATTTATAAAGATTGATCTATACTTTGATTTTAAATATTAAAGTTAATTTGTAACTAAGAACACTTGGATAATAAATGTGATAAGTACAGTATTCTCTTTCACAAATATAGAATAAAGTGAAATAATTTGATCGATATTCAATTTTCGTTAAATGAATATTATTTTTTTTTTTTAATTTTCTTGACTCATCCTTAGCTGTAATTGCCAAGTAAATCAGCGCTGCCATTTGCCAAGCCCGAAAAGTCTATTCCTCGGCTAAGGAGTAAGAGGGTGTGGGGTTCTTTTTTTAAGAGGAGTTTCCCCAAAAGGGTTGGGGACATTATTCCGCCATTCGACGGAGGATAATGTAAGAGGGGGCTGCGGCGGCTGCCAAAGTTTGGGCAACTTTTAAAGAGAGGAATGTGTTATGGGTTCGGGTCACATAGTTAGTTAGTCCCGCAACTTCAAACCAAATGACTGCAGAAGGGGCACGGCCATGGAGTTAAACGTTTGTCAGCCATCGAGGTGGAGATTTATGGGGCTTTTTTGGTGGCGCAAAGTTTTCCAAGATTTTCTCAGGTTCCACTGGCCTTAAATTAGCCGAGATCTTTGAGCGAAGTTTTGCCAGACTCCCCCGATTTGTTACGAAGCAGCAAGTGTCCAGCTCAGAAAGATTTTGGAAAACAAATACGCAAAGCTTTTCATTGAAAATGGCAAAACCTAATTGAAATCAAATATATTTCTGTATCAATCTCAGCTTTGACTTTAAATTTAAAACTGTTTTGAGATGAAAAGTAAACTCTGTTTCTTTACCCTTCTTCCCTTTCTGAAATACTTGCCACTTTTTGTGCCATTTTTCACGCCCTCATCTTGCTTTTTATGTATCATCAATTCGATGCTTCCGCTTCCTTCGGCTGATGAATTTGTTTATGCAAAGGACACAAAGGATGCGAGGAATGGGGCATCCCAGTCGGAACCAATTTCAACTTCATGGCAATCACTTCAATCTCGCCCTCGCCTAGTTGGTCGCCAAGCAATAAAACCGAGTGAGACCGAGTCTTGCAAATATTTACAGATATATAAGGGATACACATATGTGTATTATATATGTCCTTTTGAAGGGTTCTTTTGGGTCTGATTGAAAATATAGCATAGCCACATGAGAACTATAAGTTGTATTTTTAAAACATATTTCCTTTTAGAAATTTTTAACCAAGTAAAGTGTTGAAAAAATATCAAATTCAAACCAGCATATTATTGGGAAAATGTGAAAATGCGTTGCAATTTTGTGTTGTGTCTACATTTATATTGTTAAATTTGACTTCCGCTTCCTATTGGAGGACATCCCGGCGCCGGGCTCACATAGGGGGGGTTTCGTGGAGAGGATACAACTTATAGATGGAGAGGCCTATGCGAAGCGGAAGTCGCCATTCGCTTACAGCACGCGCGCGTCTCATAAAAACGTATCAAAACATCCGCTGGGAGTCATAAAAATTTTGCACTCAGACTTTGCTTTTCGCCCTGTTTTCCCCCATTTCCTCTTCGCTCCTGCCTTCAGCTTCCTGATTTTTCCTGATGCAGTTTCTAACTTTTTCTCTGTCAGCCGTGCTCTCTCTCTTTCTCACTTTCGGTGTGCCTTTTCCACGTGGGACTACGCGGCGTATGTGTAATCTAATAAAATTTGCTGTTTATGTGGCAACAGGCTCTACTTGTACTCCCTGTCCCTTTTCCTTTGCTCTCTCGCTCTCGCTCTCTCTCTCTCTCTGTGTCCTGCTCTTTCTGCCTGGCTAACTAGCTTCCTTCAAGTGTTTTCCTTTCACCCTTTTCCCCGCTCCTTGGCCAAGTTTATCCACGTTTTTTCCCCCCTCATTCTTGCAACTGTTGCGCTGCTTTATGGCACAATGGCTGAGGATTCAGGACTCAGGAATGCGAGTTAACTGCTGCAAATGCTTGTGCTGGGGATGTGCTTCATTGTGGCGTGAAGTATCGTTAAAAAATATCGAAATAATCTCTTTTTTGCTCCATCTCTATCCAATCTCTCTCTCTGCCACTGCCTCTTTCTCTATTTCTCTCTTTCTGCCCTCCCCCCTCTCTCTCTCTTTCTATTTATCTCCATCTTATATTGGTATGTCTTTCTCTCTAAAGTTATCTCTTTCTCTCTATCTCTCTCTACCTATCTCTAGAGATATATCCTTCTCTCTCCCTCTCACTTTCTCCTGTGTTCTCTTCACTGAGAATTATAAATACAGACATGGTCATCGCACTGACCTTATTCTTTCCGCGGCCTCTCCACTGTTTACATCTTTAGTGATAGTGAAAGTGATTTCCCCTCGACCCCTAAAATATTACCTGGCCTATATAATACATCTGGATAACCAGGAAGAAGCTTACTTCGATGAAAACCCTAATTAAAGACACAATAAGGAATTAAGCAATGACATGAAAGAAAACCTGTGTGTCCTCTATTGGGGTAAGTCTTAAATATCATGTATATAGGATACTAAAGAAGATATCAGGCCTAGGTCTCGAATCAACTGTGCTAGCTATGCATTTATTCTCCACCTTTACTTAATTTTAATTAAAATTGATACAGCAATTCTATTAAAATTCCTAAGTTGACTAGAAAAATGTCAGCTAGAGCCCAAACATAATGTTTTCCTTTGTCAAAGGTGTTTCTGATAAATCTATAGCTTACACAGATCATACGCTATATATTATACAAAAAAAATTAAATTATATAAATGAACTTCAATAGTAATAACAATATTTACTTTACTTTAAAGAATTTGTATATTAATTGCTATTCAATCACAGCTTGAGGCTCTTTATATATAATTCTATGTCATATCGTTTGAACTTAAATTTGAATCCTAATAGCCCAACTATATATTTTTACATATGGGTATGTTATTTTATTAAATTCTTCCCTCGTCCCATAATATGCTTTTCTGGCTGGTTAGGGTTTGCAGAGTTATTTTGGGTTTGGCGAGAAGAGCGAGTAGAGATAGTGGATCTGGTTTTAAGCGGCTTGTGCCTTAAATACAATTATCTCTTAACAAGCACACAGCATAAAAAATTAAATGGAATCGTTTATGGGCAGACACACACGCACAGATACTTTTAAAAATATATATATATGAATATGCATATTTGAGCGGGGTCGAAGCTTATCGATAAATGATTTTCAGGCCGCATTTATAGGCGGATATTGAATGGCTGGCTAAATCCCGCGAAATGATGATAAATCCTTCTCTTAGGAAATTATTTTTTATATGTGCACAACACCAGACAGAAAGTAGATATTATTAAATATTAAATTGAAAAGATGGGTTTTTATTCCTTATATGTATATAAATACTTTTCTTGTGGTTGCTGCTGGCTGTCTTGGTGTTACTTTCAATCATTAATCATGACAAATCGGAAGACAAACAGCAGCCAGTGACACTTGCCGCCTGTTGCAATTTAATTAGATTAAAAATGCATATAATTTATCAAAATGCAAAAGTATGGGTATGTGGGAAAATGTGAGAGTGGGAAATGCCATATGTCACAAGACATAGGCCAGAGTAAAAGTCAAATCCGAGGGGCTTTCTCCTGTCTCCTGTCACAGAAATACATATGGCAAAAATAATTTAATTGCATTACAAGAATAAAGGCGATGGAAAGATAAAAACAGCACACGCACAAATAAAAAAACAACATAAATAATCAGCAAAGTGAGTAAATATGCATATGAAAGGAGTGTAATGACAATGAAAATGCGTAGCTAATTAGCAAACTGACAGCACAAAGGGGCGAAAATGGGAAAAATGGGTAAAACTCGGAGGGGGGGAAAAAATATGGCTGTATGTGAATATTACGTATACGCACCGTTAGACAGGGCAATGAATTATGCAAAAATATATAGAGAGAGCAGGAGAACAAGGGAGATCCTTTTGTTATTTAATTTTCATTCATTCTCATTTCCTCATCTTCGTTTTTTTCCCTGTTCCCTTTGCTTTCTTTTTTTTTGCCGCAACATTTGACATTTTGTCACATTTAAAAAATATTACAAAGGTTCAAGCGAGGGGCCGAGCTGCCGAGGTGCCAAGGGGGAGGGCTGTGCGATATAAGCCACGTACTAATATGCCATCTAATTTGTTATTCATGTGATTTAAGCGCGTCAAAGAAGATTAATGACTGAAAGCGCTCGGCACCAAATTGAAAAGTGGCAAAAAGCCAAAGCAAAGCTCATAATAACAAAAGCCAACAAGGGCGGCAGCAGTGTGATTGCGGTGTCTAAGGGATAATTTAATAATGCCCAGATTGGTTAACCCCTCGACAGGCACCGTCCCTATCCTCTCCTTAGCGGGGAGCCTTAATGCGGAATAAAATTCAATTAGAGCACTTTGCACGATTAACCCAATGAGCGGCTGAGACGTCGACAAGCAATGTCTGCAAGTATTTAATATAGCTCTAAATTAAGGCATATTTAAGGCCTTGAAAAGTAAAGAATTAATATTATTTAAACAAAAATCTGCTGTTTATAAACGATTTTTTACCTTCAGGTATAATTCATATACTTTAAGGCAGTAAGTGGCAATGAAAATCTATGTAAAAATGTGAAAGGTTTTGAAAACCTTTCACAAACTATACAAATTAAGAATTAAAAGAAAATTAAGTTTGTAAAAATATAATACAAATATAATACTCTTTAAATATATATATTTTATCTAAAAAAAAAACTAACTTAATGAGCAAAGATTCTTTACCTTTACAGAATTCTGGGGATAAATAATTGTTTATATCCAAACAATAGCTGTGTGCAGCTGAAACGGAATTGAAATATATAAAATAAATTTAAAGAAATTATAGAAGAGAATTTTAATTTGTAAATAAAAATATATATAGTTCTTTTTATAATGATATAATAAATAAAATAATAAAATTGGAATATAAATTATTTAATTCATTTTAATAAGAGAATCTCTTTATAATATTTAAATCGTCAGAACTTTGTTGAAGTATGGAGTATTTTGCTAATTATAAGCCAAAATAAAAACAGCTTAGCTAAAAGCTAATGTATTTTTAAGGCTAAATAATAAAATAAAAGTAATTAACATACATTAAATTTCTAATTTGTTTCTGCTTATTATTTTATGCCAACAAAAACGTGGCAAACAAACAATGGACCAAAATATGTCTTCGAGGAAACCGAAATTAGTTGGAATTTGCAGTGCCAAAGGAGGACGTGAAGCAGGAGCAGGAGGAGCAGCTAGGAGGAGGAGCAGGCAGGAGGAGGAGCAGCAGGATCTGGTGGAGGAAGTGCTGGTTCCATTGTTGGTTGTTGGTGGAAGTTTGCGTGCCGCAGCTATTAGCTTTTGTCTGTTTGCAAATGGCTTTCGCACTGGCTCTTTGATGCGGTCACTCGGTGTGGGCGAGGTCAAAGGTTGCGGGGGCAAAACTTTGAGAGTTCTTTTCACCGCAAATTAAAGTGCACAAAATGCTAAAGTTCTCAGTGAAATATTTACGAGACAGCCGGCGGAAAATGGGGAAAATGCGGAGGAGGCAAGGTTCCTCCTGCTCGTCACCGTGCTTGAAAAATAGCTTTGTTTCAATAGCCGAGAAACTGGTGGAAAACTGGCCGAAGGATTTTCTGCGGTTTTCCCTATACACAGTCCCGCCCCCTCCCCCCTCTTTCCAGAAGCAACAGCTTCGCAAAAATTGCAGCCGTCGCCGCCGCCTGCATTGAGGAAGCTAAGCTCGGTTATTTTCCCACCGGAAAACTCTTCATCCGCCCCTCCCCGGGCTTCCGCCTTCGCCGCTGGCAAAGTCTTGAGAAAATGTGCGGTTTCTGCGGCTCCTACTTGAGAAATCTAATTAAACAAATAACAAAAGCTCGGCTCGGCAGTAAAATCTACTCACTAAGGGATATTAATAATAAGTTTCGGTTGACTGTACACGCACAACTTTCCGGCCAAAATAATTCCAATCTATGAAAACTTTTGGCATGCGGTCAATAAGTTTTGCCAATGGCATTGTATGCTTCCAGCCTATTATCATAATGTTTCGTTTATATGGCCAAGTGGTTTTCCAAGTGGAGTTCCTCAAAAACCGTTCAAAATGGGGTTTATTATTGGTTCATTTATTGGAGAATAATTAAGCCGAAAGCCGGGCTATATAAATTATTTTTTTGAAACATTGAATGATTTCGATAAAGGGTAGAGAAAATAATTAAACAAAAAACTAAATAAATAAACAAATATTAGTCAAATATTATATTCATTCTGGGATAAACTCATAGATAGATTTTGTTAATGAACTCTAACTGAATATTTTAAATTTAAATATTTAAAGGCTTAAACAAAAGTCAATTAATTTTAATTCGGAAAGTTTTTCTGTGTTAGTTTTTTAAAGCTTAATAAATCTGCATACTAATTTTAATATTTAAGAAAAATCAAATTTTTTGTCGATTTTTGAAAATTTTAACGATGTAACCCCTTATATTTTTTTGAAATTTTAGAAAAAATTAAATTTTTGTTGGTCAAGAATATATACGTTTTATAGGGTCGGAAATGACAACTTCACATGATTACAAGACTCTGGGTACAATTTTAATACCCTGCAAGGGTATAAAAATAAATTAGCCAATGTTACTTTTGTTTTTAATTCCATACCCAGTTTAACTTCAATTTCTTTGCATTACAAAAATGTATCTTCTGCAAATGCGGATGCAGATACAGATACATACTTCCATTAAGCTGGAAGCTTTTATCTCCACTTCACCTTCTTTGATTATAATTTACTTTTCGGTTGTTATTTTCTGAGCGCACTTTTCCGACTAACACTCGTTAAGTTTCAGTGCACGGCCGTTAGGTGGCGCTTTATGGGTTACATTTTCTCAGAAAACAGCATTTTCCATATGCTTGTAAATACACTGAGGTGATTTTAATGGTACAATCAATTAAAAGTAGTTTGGAAAATATGGAATATGGAAATATGGTTTAAGTTAAAGTTACTTCTTAAAGTTTGTGCTAATTTCTCTCCTAACATCCCTTCAAGCTTTTGTATTTTTAATGGGACTCCCATTTTCTTGCAGTGCTTAGTTCCAACCTGACTTATTACCGGCAGAGCAGGAAGCAGGACTCCCGACACTCGCACACATGGGCTGTAAAAATGAAAATGGCGCTACAAAAATGAGAAATGAAGAATGACAACATCAAATTAGCTTCATAAAAATGTCGACTCCGCTGCTCCCTTCCTGGTGCCTGTTCTTTTTTTTTGTCTTCTTGTTATTTTTTTTGTTGTTTTTTGTGTCCTGGGGGGTGTGAAACAATACAGTTTATAAAAATGAGAGTGCAAAAATATTTTTATGATAAATGACTGTAAACGAGCACGTGAAGCGACAAAGCGGAAAAGGGAAAGCCAAGGACATTCCATAGACATAACCGTGCTGCTGTCAACCACACACGCACATGCCCGGGTACCCGCACACACACGCACACCCGCAAGGACATCTATATGACAGGAGAATTTTCGGCGTCGACGTTGACATTGACGCCATTTCCGGCCGACGAGACGCGACGCGATGCGACGCGACGCGAGGCGACGCGTTGCGAGGCGAGGCAAGGTATGCCATGCCAGCAACAGTTGTCCTTTGTCGCCACCCCAACCAACCTACGTCTGCTCCTGCTCGATTTTTCACCGCTCCACCCCCCACCCGTCCTGCAGGATTTTTCCCCGAATTTTTGCAACCCCAGCCGCCACTCCGCCTGCGGCGACATGTGTCATACGCACACTGATGTAACCTAGCCGGTTTTTATTTTTATATTTCTTTCTAGCGCTATTTTTTTGTTGCATCGTTTTTTCTGTGTTGGCTTGGCGGCTGATAGATGGCAAGTTTAGCGATCTAGTTGTCGAGTTGACGCGATAAGTGAATGGGGAAATAACATGTGCTTGGCAAGCGGGAATAAAAATATATATCTCAGCGGTCGGGAGAATATGAATTTACGAAATATGAAGTTGTAAAACAGCAGAGACAGGACTTGAAAGTTGCCCGGAATCTAAATAATAGATCTTGATTATGGTTGGATCTTTGACACTGACTTTGAGGTAATTTAATTTTATAAATAATTTAAGAACTATAAGTAGAAGTACTCAGTACATATCCTTTTAGTTCTCAAATATGCTGGCTTTATGTTTGGCCTTTAAGAAAACAATTATTATATTATACAGTATTCATAAAATGAATGCTAAAACCAAACATTTGCCTTTAGTTTTCCCACTAAATAATTTTAGACTAATGGTAATCTATGGATTTTCTTACAAAATATTATGTATTCCTTAAGCAATCATTAGCCTTTACTTTTCCCACAGAAGTTTATGGTTAATTCCCTCTACATTACTTTAATTATATATATATTATACATTAGATTTAAAATCCTTGTAAAACATAGTTTTTTGTTATATAAATTAACCCAAAATAATAATTTAATATCAAAGAAATCGAAGGACACGAGCCTCTAGCCTTAATTCATTATTGTTTGGATTTTAATTTCTAAACTAAAATTGTTCTGCCAATTTCTTTGATTTCAAGTATAAATTAGCTTATATATTATCAAAAATATTAAGCAACATTTTAACAAATTCCAGAATTTGCTTATTTCTTAAATTTTTAAATAAACAGAGATCTCTGTGGCAGAACGGCAACCTTCGAGGGCAAGGCAAGTGGCAGCAGGGTCCTGAGAGGCTCTGATTGACACCAGAGAATAAATAGATTTCCTAGGGGACTCCCTGATTGTTTTTAATTAATCGATTAAGTGCTCTCGAAATGCCCCACGATTTCCCAGCACTTACCGAACACAAGTTTTCCCCAGGAGCGCAGGATGCGATATCAAAGGACCCTCCTCCACAAAGGTGGCACAGGGACAAAGGCGTTGGGATTGCCTGAGCTATGGCTTAGTGTGCCGGGAGCCGGGGCTTCCCCCCCACAATCTTTCTCGACTTTTCCTTTATGAGGGCATGTCAAAAAAAAAAAAAAAAAAAACAGAAGAAAACACCAGCAGCCAACGTGGAATAAGATTAAAGAAAAAAGGCAGAGGGGAATATATAAAAACGACTTCCTCTAAGACGACGCTTTTAGCTAAATTGCGACAAAAATGAGCAATGCGAGAGCCAGGAGGGGGATGGAGGGGAATCAAGAGGGCGGGGAAGGGGGAGACAACGACTAAAATAATAAAAGAACAATGTCAAAAGAAGTTGGGCACATAAATAAGCTCTCAGGCCCTTCCTGTGCCTGTTTTTCATACTATAGGAGCCAAGAAGCTAGCGTCTACATATTTTGTAATAAAAAATATATATTTTACATTATATATATTACAAATTTTATAAAATATATATCACATATTTTATAATGTGTATATTATATTTTGTTCCTATATATTATATATGTTCCTATAATAAAATCCTAAATAGGCAACATATCCTGTTATTATTGGCTGTCGTATTAATTTTAAATAAGAAGAAAATCCTAGTTCCATCAGGAATCCCTCAGCATAACCGCAATTACTACTAGCTTTCACGCTATAATTCCCAACTGATGTATTTGGAAACAATACATCTGTTGTATTTTATATTTAAAATAAACTTTTCTTTAGTTAATAATTTTTAAATAATATTTTATATTTTAATGATGCTCTCATCCAATCTCATCATCACCATCGAGTATAATGTAGTACTCCTATTTTAGAACTCCCATGCGGTTGCCCTGCATAGTAATTGCGAATGTGTGATTAGGATAAATGTGCACGCTTCCAAATTGATGTGGTTGTGTGCCAGTGTGTATGTGCCTGTGTGTGTGTATGTGCGTAGGGAACCGGAAGCGGATATGCGCTGCAATTGTCATCCAAGGTTCAGCCCAAAATGCGTGCCTAGGTGGGCGCCATCATAATCATTATCCGTCCTCAGCTGTCCTTTACACTCTCCCCACCCCCCCAACTTTTCCTGCTCTTCACTTGGTGATTTTCCTCCACCTGCCACTTTTCTTTCCACCCCCTCCTGCCTCACCCCACCCCCCATCAGCTCGATTTATTTGCGCATTTGTTTGCCTTCGTTGGCACTCATTCATATCGCACTCATACCAGAGCTAAGAAAATAAGAAGCCAGCAAGAAGACACTCACATATGCTCCATTTTCTTTATTAATAAATACAGCAAGGACATGGCCCATGGATGGGGCAGGACGATGGGGCATATAGTTGGTTCCCCTGGTCAGAAATCATATATGAATCATTCATCTCCTGCCTGCTGATTCATTCATAAGTGAATAACTTTCAGATTCGGCCGGGCGAGTGAATGATTAAATGCATTCGGGTGAATGATTCATTTGTGGTGTGACAGGAATTATTTCGATTAGGCTAATGTCAACATCTGTGGCCATAAAGTTAGTTAAAAATTACAAAAGAGAACTTTCTTTAAAACCTGAATTTAATTGAATAGTTTGAATGAAAGCAAGGTAATATAAGCTACGTTTTCAATGTCTTACAATGTTTATTCTAGGATTTAATAATTTACGTTGGTTCACCTTTAATATTCTTTATACTTATGTTATCAGTTAAAACCCGGAATACATATATATATATACAAATTTGTTTCCTACTTTATACTGCTATTCCATTTCCTGCTTTCGGCGGGAGGAGCTTTCTTCCTGTGACTGGTGCCCTCAGCGGCTGCCTTCCGGTGAAGGGAAGTCACCACGCCCCCTCCTGCTCTCATTTTCCCAGCCCCTCGGCACCTATTTGCGGCTGTCATTCAGCGAATTTCCGCCTGTTCACAGTTAATTGCGGCTCAGCAGTTAATCGTCATTACGGACACATGTGGGACATACCCCTACCCGGCAAGGACACCCATACCTTCGGGGGGCGGACTACCGCCCACGCACTTCCGCCAACCTTTGACCCTGTGTGCCGTGCGCCAATCTCTCTACCCACCTCCCCCCCCCCCACCTTAAGTCACCCCCATTCCCGCCAGGTCCTGCCGCATATCACTTACAGGCTGCTCTGGGATGCCGTTTGTCTGTTTGCGGTTTTGATTGTCACTTGATGTGTTGTGATTATGATGTGTGTGCGAGTCTGTCTCGGGGTGTGTGGGTGTGCGCGCCCATCTGTCTCTAGGCCCCAATGTGTGTCCCCGTGTCACTCGCTCTCTCTCTGTGTGTGTGTGTGTGTTCTTCACCCACTAATGTGGTGATTTGTGTAAATTTGCTTGTCGAATGCCCTCGATTATGTTAGCCCATGTTTGACAGGCTTTTTTCCTTTCACTTCTAGCCTCCGCCCTCTGTTAGCTTATTTTCTTTTTCCTTTTGCCCCCAACCCCCTCGGAAAGGTCTCCAAAATTTATGCTCTCACCTGCTGCCGCCAGCGAACGAACACACATAAAACTGAGGTGAAGGTAAAGGTAAAGGAAAATCATAATTTTGCGCTTTTTACTTTTTTGTTTTTAAGTCAAAGTCAAAGAAATTTAGGAGGGTTTTCCAGGTACCAGGTAGGCAGGCACCAGGTGCGTTCAATGCTCTCGACAACTTTAACACTTGCCGGGGAAAATCCACTGGAAACAATGTTACTCCGACGGGGGTTATTATTTCTTTTTTTGGGCTTTTGAAATTTGTCAAGGAGCTTATCGAGGTAATATATATTTATACATAGTATATAAGGAAAAATGGTGATAGATATTGATAAGCTAAATTTAGTTAACTTCATTTTGTATCTTTGGCATTTGCTCAAAAACTAGTTTAGGTAATTTTTCGATAATGATCTTAAAAATGTTTCCCTAATTGTGTTAGTGAGGAATATTTCGAATTTTTATTATTATAATTTGTATTATTTATATTATTATGTATGTCCTGCAAGTGGACATTCTTTCAAGGGTTTTAATAAGTCTAGTATTTTCTGTATCACTTCCGAATATTATGTCTTTTTTAGGCTGAATGTTAAAATTTTATAATACCCTTGCAAGGCCTGGCAGGGTATTCTAATTATGTTCAGAAGCTTGTAACGCTGTGAAGGAGTCATTTCCGACCCTATAAATCATATATATTCTTGATCAGCATCGACAGCCGAGTCAATCTAGACATGTTCGACAAAAATTTAATTTTTTCAAAATTTTCAAAATTTTATAAGGGGTTACATCGTTAAAATTTCCAAAAATCGACAAAAAATTGAATTTTTTTAAATATTAAAAAAAAAAAATAAAATTAGTATGCAGATTTATAAACCTTTAAAGAAATAGCACAGAAAAGCTTTCCGAATTCAAATTAATGGGTTTTTGGCTGAGCTATGAATTTTTAAAGCTCTGATTTTATTGAAAAAAACTATGAAATAATAATATCGATAGAAATCGATTTGAATATTTTCAGCTTTGTTATGATAGATTTCCGATTCGATCTTATTGGATTAATTCTTTAATAAGTTGTAAAAAATAACAATGCTAAAACTATAACATTGTAAAGAATACAAACAGTTACATTGAATTAATTAATTTTAAATTTTATTTGTACCAATGTCTTTCTAATTTTAAAATTTGTTAATTAATTGTAATCAAGTGTAGAATCCATTGCTGAAACCCTTTCTCTAATTAGAGCTCGCTGAATTTATTTCCATTTTGTCACACAATCGAAGAGTGAAAATGCTGTGGGAAAATAGGGACTTGTCCAAAGGTTAATTGTAACGAAATTAGCTTAAATAAACAAGCACAAAAAAAGAGAAGGAAAAATAATTTAGCTGCAGTCCTGTGGCACTGCAATAAATGCTTCCATGTTGCCGTCAAACAAAAGCAGTGCAATTGAGCAACTTTTTGTATATAGTATATATGCATATATAACATATATATATATCTTTTTTTTTTTGTTCCTTCCACCACGTGTTTGCTATCTGTGCCACACAGTCATCTTCCCCCTCCAGGACCTGTGCCCCTGCTCCTGCTCCTGCTCCTGCTCCTGCTCCTGCCACTGTCTGACAGCTTGCCTGTGCATATTTGAATACCCAACATGGCTCATATTCAACTAATTAGGCGAGTTTTGCAAATACATTTTCATTATTGTAATTTTGCACAGTCGAAGGTGGTAGCTAGAGGGGGGCCAAGTGTGGGAGGGAGTCGTCGTCAGAAGGAAAAACAAAACAAAAAAACTGCAGTAGGCAACATGCTGGCAAAAGTTTTCCATATGTTTGAAAGGGGGCGGAGGGGCGTCCAAGGGGGGCTTAACAACTGGCAGGGGCTTATATAGGGGGGAGGGGGACCCTGGGTGGGGGTAACAGACACCGACACATGTAGGCCGAGGCATTTGCATTTGCAAAACAAAAAAAAAGTAAAAAGACAAAAAAATTCTTCGAGGTAAAATGCAAAAAGCAGGAGGATAAAAAAAAAAAATACAGAATAGTAAAAAATGCAACTGCAAAAAAGAAAAGAGTCACAGCAAAATCCAACTCAAAATGGCAAAAGAGCTCACGTCACAGACAGGGACAGGACGCAGGAGCAAGGTGGTGCAAGGGTCTAGTCTGGGGTTGGGTTTTTTGGGGTTTCGCGGGGCAGACACCGGCGGTTTTTCACACTGAAATCGTCCCAGACGGGGTGAAGCGGGAGAGCGAGAGAGAAGGAGACTTCCGGTGAAAGCTGGAGCAAGAGAGATAGGGCGAGTGAAAGCCTGCAGAAAATTGCGGCCATGCGAGTCGAGGAGGAACTGTTCAAATTAAATGTGCACACACGCAAGTTGATTAGCATGATATAATTAAAAATGCAGACCCACTCTCATTGTCTTCCGGTAAAACCATTTTAAATTTAGAGTGCCCAAGCCAGCTGCAGAAAATGTGACCAAAGTAACAAGAAGTGCAGAAAATACTAAATAAATGTGCTATTTTGAATAATGAATATTCGTAATATTAAATATACCTATTATTTATATTATTTTTATGATAATTTATGCAAAAGTTAATTTAAACATAAATTTTATAGAAAGTGTGACCTTGCAGATTAGTGTTAGTCTTACTATGGCATTGCCTGAAAGTGTCATAAATGCATTAAACCCAATACAGCAGTTAAGGTCCCATCTCAAAATGCAAATAAGCTATCAAAGTTAATGTCTTTCCGATAAAATAAATACAAGAAAACTTTCTTATCGAAAACAAAAAAATGCTGTGCAAATTTTATGCCAAGATCTTAAGAGGTATGCCCCTCTTAATTGCCATCAACCGCAGAGATACCACTCCTCCGGCGCCGTTCTCTGTGATATCTAATCTGCTTGGACTGCTGAAAATTCTGCAGTTGTCCGTCCTTCATCCTCTGTCCTCCTTCATCCTTCGCGCTTTTGCCTCTATCTCTCTCAGTTTCAGAGTTGCCTAAGCCCAAAACCATTAACACTTGTTTCTGTCATTTTACATGAAAAGCGGAAGCGCTTTTGTTTCTGTGAAACAAACAAGTTTCCTTGCCACTGCCAACTGGCAGCTCGCAACTCGCAACTGCCCCAAAGCCTAGTCAGATTTTCCCGCCCATTCCACAGGCTTCTTTTTTCTGGCTTTTCTCTCTTTTTTTTGACATGGGTATCCGTATCCTAGATCCATTCCTCTCCGGACTCTGGTGTTTGCTTATTTGCAAGCTGCAAGGGAAAATTCCAAAGCTACTGAAGCCACTCACTAGAATCTATTCTTTATTAAAGAGAAATTTAAATATTTCTAATGTAAAGAGAAAGTAATTTAACTTTTATTTACATTAATTTTGTCTGGCTGATAAAAAAACTAGAATTGAATTTATAATTAATGCTGTTTCTTTCGATTCTTACAAATAAATTAATAAAAGAGGTTCGGAGAATCTTTAATTAAATTATTAAATTTATGATCAGCTCTGATATTCGATTCTTAAATATGCTTTTTATCTTCCAAGTTCAGTAGATTCTTGTCGTGTGACCAGCTCGGTTTTTGAACCTTTTTGAAGCCAAAAAACACCTATTTAAAATATGACCTTGCTTATTATTCCTAAGATTGCTTTAAATAACAACTTTAAATAACTGTTTATTTTATTTTTTAAAGAAAAATAAACCAGTGGCCAACAGGAATGTCAAAATGTAAGAAATCTGAATGCTTTCTTTCATTTCATTAGGGCTTAGGACCCTCGGAGGAGGCACCAGGCTGTTAAATACTTATGTGTACATTACACAACTGTCCCTTTGGACGTGGGGAAAGAGTTCTCTGGACTGGGCTTGGCATGTCAGTTAACTGGATGAGGGTCCTGCCTCTCCAGCCCCTCACAACTTTTTTGCACTGCCTGTCAACGTCAAGGCATGGCTGACTGGCCTTCATGGCGGTGACTGTACCTCGCCCTCAGTCGTAAAGGTGTTTGAGAAAAAGTTCTTGAGAAGGTGCGGCGGGGGTATATTCCTTGCCAGCTCGCCAGATGATGGTCCTGTGATGGATGGGTCTCAAGGCATTTTGGCATTTTCTAGGATTTTTCACACTTACTGCTACTTTGTTTAGATTATATGCATGATTTTTAGACTCACTGGGTTTTAATAATATGAATTGTTTTAAAGTTAGCCATCCTGTCAGGGTTCGTAAAGATATAAATGATTATTTTCTGTTGCTGAAGCAGCTAAAGGGTTTTAAAGTCTTGCTTATATTGCCTGTAAGACTTATTATTAATATTATTATTATATCAGATGTATATATTGTTAATGCAGATTTTTGTATAATTTTGTAAAGTTTATTTTTCTTAGTGCGATTTTATTTTGGCCGAAAAAGAAACCTTCAACGCAGTCAGAAGTGAATTTCTGTCGGTCAGCTGGAAAGCTGGACAACCGGGGGCGGTTATGGGATATATACTATATGGGATATGGCCAGGATGCCGATGCTGATACCTGCCACAGTGCCCAGTGCGATGTGGATAAAGATGAGCATGAGGATGAGGATGAGGATGAGGATGCCGATGATGATGATGATGACTGAGCTTGCATAAACGAGTTTGCCCTTAAGTGTGTGCGCATGTTGAAGGAGATGGGCGAGGAGATGGGCCAGGAGATGGGGCATAGTGGGAATCTGAAGATTTTCGGTGGGCGATGGCTGGGGGATAGGTTCCTGCTTCCTGCTACCCAAGGAGCAAGGAGTTTTGTGCGTGAGCAGCATATTCGATGGGCCACCCATACACGCAACTTATTTATGCAGACTCACATACAAAGCATGCAAAGATTTTGCATTAAACCACCAGGAAGCATTCCACCCACTTCAAGTATCAGTCCACCACGCACCAGGCACCACCAGCTCCTCCAAGCCCCGCCAGACCCCACCTTTAGCTCCACCTTAGCCCACCGATAGCCCCGATTCAATGGGCTCTATGCCAGCTTCAAAAGTAGCATCTGCCCCGGGAGGTCCGCATACAATTAGCTGCAACTGTAATTAAAGCAATTGTATAATAAATCTTCTGCCAAATGGGAAAAGATCTCAGGTGGGGGAGCCAGAAGGCTGGCGGAGGTGGCCAAGGAGCGTGTGCCAAGCGAAATGCTGGCCAAGGAAAAATTGCTGGGAATTAATATAAATTTAATAGTTTTGGCCCCTGGCATTTATGGTGGGGCATAAAACCCTCGCTGGCTCGTTAAATGCATTCAAATGGATTAATCTATACTCGAATACTGCGGGGACTGTGGGGATACTCTATATGCTGGATGGCTTTTCAAGGCATTCAATATGGAATATTTAGGCAATTCTATTTAATTTAAAATAAAGGAATAACTATGCAGCTATATAAGTTATTAAATCATAAGGTTTAAGGTTTTTTAAGACCTTAAATTTATATTTCTAAATAATTCTAATCATAGAGTGTTCTTTTCGATAAACTTGTAAAACCCCTTTGCTCATTTTTTGGCTGCTGTTCAAAAGGCAATTGAAAAGCCAAATGAATTCTAGAAACACCCAACGCAAACCCTTGTGGTATTTTGTGGAATCAAAAACAAGGCTGGCTGGGTAAAATTAATTAAAATTTCAAAATATATACACTCGCATTTCTAGCTCTCTTGATTTTTCAGGCTCTTTGAAAATCAGCAAAAGATGTCCAAGAAATTGCGCCTGCCGGGGGAGGAACCTTCAGAACCCCAAGTCCCGCGACGTCGTCGCCCAGCCTCGGAAATTATCCGTGAACTCAGGCGGCTCAGGTCCACGCCCCTGCGGGTCGAAGACGATGAGGCCTGGACGGGAAACCAGGAGAAGGTGCCCCCGCCGGATCTGCCTGTCACTAGCCTGGAGCAATTAGAGCAGCTGCGTTTGACCCGACACAAGATCAGTCTGCTGATAGTTCGTCCTTTCTTCGAACAGGCTGTGACAGGATGCTTTGTGCGGGTAAATTTATCAGTAATTTCTATAAGTATAAAAGAGAGCTATAGAACTCATATACCAGATAAATATCAACGGTGCGGCGGAGATGCCAGAGCATCGCATTGCCGAGATCCTGGAAATTTTGGAGCTAGACTATGGCTACAAGCTGGATGAGATTCCCACCAATGTGGCCCTTAAGCTGCGCTATGATGACCTGGTGGTGCCGCACGAGATCAACGATGTATCCAATATGGGCTTCACCCAAGAAGAGTTTCAACTGTGGCGCGATAATCTCGTTCATCAGGCCATTAAGCCGCCTACCACCTCGATGGTGACCAGAAAGAAGATTGAGCTATACAATGCCCTTCAGGCCGAGGCCAAAGGACTCGCCCTGATCCGGCAGAGCTTTCGCTTGGCCATTCGTCCGCCCGACAAGGGAGGGATCCTTGAAAGGCACGGCGGCGTCTATCCTTGGCGTTTGAAGAAGCCATCGTCCTCGCTACCTTTCAGGGGATTTATTGGAGAGGCCTATCCGATTCTCAGGGCAATGCCAGAGGTAATGGAGCAAAAAAAGAAAGATGGAGCAAGAAATTTGCTACTTTGATTTTTTCTGGCCCCAAGTTTATGTTTAATTCAATAATGAAAATTGCCTTAAATGCATAGTTTCCTCCAAAATGTTTGTCACCTTCCTGCCATAAAATTCTGTGAAGAAAGTTTGTCAAACACTCAAGTGGCCAATTCAATCAAAGCGACATTGTATGGCAAATAGGGAAATACCAAATAAAATGCTTGGCAATTAGCAAGAAATTTAGTTGTGGGGGAAAAACCCTGCTTTTTCCCCCTTTACAATTGTGCAAAATTTTTCGCAGCACCTTGGGTTAGTGGGAGGTGTTTCCCTTCCCAGGGGTGGTGTCACCTGACCCGACTTCCCGCAAAATTTTCGGAGCCAACTTTGTGTCCGCTAATGAACAACAACAAACTTGGAAGTGGCAAGCAACAAAATATCGTCAATAGAGGGCACAAAAAGAAATTACAGAAATTAAATGAAATGCAATTAACCAGCTAAATGAGCGAAGTCCTTTGCTGGAAATCAAGGGGGATTTTTACGAGGCATCCTTCGGTCAGGAGGGGAGTGGAGGGCTGGAGGGGTTGGCTCCAGGACAACAATTAGCAACTGATGAGCAATTAGAAAATGTAAAAATTACCAACAGGAAAGAGCAGGAATCGGCAGGGCTGCCGGGCAATTAATTAATGTTTAATTGATAGCTTGGGCCCAGGCTCAAGTACATTTCTTATTAAACAAATTCTTTAGTATAATCACCGAAAAATGTTATCATTTTTAATGTTATAATATTTTCGAATTTTTAATTATCTTTTCTTTGTATTTTGCTTTGTATAAAAATTAATGTTTGTCCAGCAAATGTTTTTCTCGTGTTTATGCCGTTTTATTATTATATTCTCTCTGTTGGTTTTCTTTATGATTATTCCAGTTTTTTTTTTTGTTTTGCCCTGCTGCTTTATTTTACATACACAAAAATGTCACTTAATAAATTTTACGACTGTTTTATGTTGTCGCTTTGGCCCTAAAAGCGCAGGAGAAATAGAAGGTGTGTGTTTTTTCTTTTTTTGTTGGTTAAAATGGGTACGACGACCCATAACACGCCCACTACAACACGTAGTATCCATAAATATAAAAAAATAGGGAAAAAGGGGGCGGCAGCTCACGCCCACACATGGCAATGGCGATGCTTAACCCTTGTTTGCATGTGCCCTCTCCGAACATTTTTATTCTATTCTATTTCCCCCTTTCGTCACGCACACGTCCTGGTCCTAGGCCTAGTCCTGGCTGCCCTCCTCCGCCTTGGCCTACTCCTGTTGATTCCCCATGATTTGGCTAAATTAATTTTGGCCCATTCAGATGTTACACAGGGCTTGGGCATAATTAAAAGTACAGGCCAAAATGAAAAAAAGGAGGCCCCGAAAAACATCATGAGTTATGGGGAAAGTCTCTTAAATTTGCCAGGAAGAAAATAAGGAGGGGAGGGAATAGCTGTAACCCTTTTCCTATCTCCCAGCCTCTCGGAAAACTTTTGAACATTTTAATTTGCCTTGGCAATTTTTCGCTTTTTTTTGTACATCTCTCCTGCTCCTGATTTCGGGCTCAAAGTGAAAGTCATTCTCATTGTTTAGAGGCGGCACATGTTTGGTATAAAAAGCCCCTGGTGTCCCCAGCACCCTTAGCCTTTGAGTTTGAGCCTTGACTTGACTTGACTTTTTATTTTTTTTTATTTTTTGGTTATTTTTCGTGTTGCCTTTTTTTTTGTAGAAATTCGTCCTTCGGTTTTGGCTGTTGATGTTAGGACTTTTGGTTGGATTAAATGCGCACTTCCACCTGGTGACATATCTCCTGGTGGCGTTCCGCCTTATGCTGCTTCGGCTTCTGTTCCTTTAGCCTGTTTCTCTTTCAAAAATAGATGCACTGAGCGAATCGGGAGGGTGTTCTTCACCCTTAATATTTATATTTAAAGAATACTTATTTATTTAACCTGGGGTCACAGGGTATTCTAATTTTAGTCAGAAGCCTGTTACTATGTGAAGGAGTCATTTCCGACCCTATAAATCATATATATTCGTGATCAGCATCAACAGCCGAGTCGATCTGTCTATTTCCGACAACATTTAAATTTTTTCAAAAATTTCAGAAAAATATAAGGGGTTGCATCATTAAAATTTTGAAAAATTGACACAAAATTTAAATTTTTTAAAATTATAAATTGAGTATGCAGATTTATTAATCCAATAAAAACTAACAAAAGACAGCTTTCCGATTTAAAATTAACGCTTTTTTGGCGAAGTTATGAGATTTGTAAACTGAGACTTTTCGAAAAAATAGTCATATAAAAATATCGATAAATATCGATACAACGAATGCGAACATTTTAGCTTAGTTATGATAGTGCCCGATTCGATCCTGCAATTTTATTACAAAAACTGCAAGGGTATATAAATTATGGCTTCCCGAAGTCAGTTTCTTTTTTTGTTTTTAGAATAATTTTTCATACTAAATTTCCAGGTATAATTATATTTAATAAAGCTGGTCAGGGTTTCTGCTGGTATTTTACTATAATTCCCAATTAAGACTAGCTGCTAATAATATAATTTTATTTTTTAAAATTTTCTTTTACTAGACTAACACCTTAAACAAAAAAAATATCTCCTCTGCTGCTAATAATATAATTTTATTTTTTAAAATTTTCTTTTACTAGACTAACACCTTAAACAAGAAAATATCTCCTCTGTCACATAGTACTTTATTTTTTTGTGTGTGTAAAATAATATAGCTTGGAACGAGAGGAGGTTCGCCAAGATGGTCGGCAATCAGCGAGCATCAGAATTCAACGTTGAACTTTGGCCAAGAAGCCAAAGGAGATGGCCCCGGGTATGGCCTCCAGGGGCGGCACAAAGAGGGGCAGCTTGTCATGGCATCAGTCAAAACTTTGCCAGCAACTGAATTATGTCATTTGCTTGACGCTCTCGCACACACAGAGACACACACACCTGGGGAAATGTGGGAAAACGGATGCCAGGGGTGTGGGTTACAAGGGGTAAATAGCGGCACATGTATGGCATGAAAAATAGGTAAAAACCGAACCGAACCGAAACCGAACTGAGCCAAACGGGGCCAGGTACCAAAGGAAAATAAACCTGAGGAAACCAAATTGGAATGAAGACGATGAAAATGCCAGTAGTAGCAATCAAGCACAGTGCTTAAAACTTATACAACTAAATAATAAAAATATAATATAATTATATATATCTTGTATATATAAATATATATTATAAATAAATGATATGAGAAAGCGTAGACATTACTCTGAAATTCCCTAATTGTAGATTGATACATTTTCTACTTAAATAAATCACAAAAAAATCGGAAAAATCATAAGCATAAAATTCTAAAAATGAAACTAGAAATAAATTTATCAAGAATACATTTTCCATATGCAAATTTCCCCAAATCAAATTCAGCTTTCTGTAATTATTTGCCCCACAGTGCACGTGACGTGGCCGCCATTACATAGCCGCATATTTTGCGTTTTCACATTTTCCGCTTTTCATTTCGCCGTCGTCCTGTGGCACTGCCTTGAATATTTTTCTTCAATTTTATTAAAATTATGGAAATGAATGAAATATCTGCTGCACATCCCGGCCTCATGCCACCCCCTCCCCCATCTTTTGAGAAAGGAATTTATCGAAAATTGCAGCAGCTGCAAAATTGTCTTCCACTACTTTCGCCGTTTCCCGACCGCTTTTCCTGCTTTTCCAGCTTTCCCCGGTGGCGGCTGCTGCTGCTGCTGCTTCTGAGCATACACCTGGCCAGTGGCAAGTTTAATAATCCGTTTCGCATTTTGCGTTGATGCGAAATCAATCGATGTGCATCGAATATGCCCGGAAGGAGCAGCAAGCAGCAGCGCCAGGTGAGGTCCTGCAGGTCCTTCAGGGACAACGGCGACCGTCCGGGGAGAGTGTATCAACTGGGATGCATAAATCCAACTCATTTGCATGGCCAAGGAATCGAGGAATCGAGGAATCAAGGAAGCAGCTCAAGGATGCGTACCCGCCGGCAATGCCATCCAATTTGAAGGAGTCTCCTTAAACGGGGCATCGAGGGGCTTTTACTGTCCGATGCACTCGGAGAAAATAAGCGAAGAGAAAACAGTGTGAATTCTATGCAAAGAAAGCTATTTAAAATATTTTTCCAATTTTTATAGTTCACCCATAGAAATAACTATTGTTAATTCTAATGGTGTGTCTGTTAATATGTTAATTAAAATTAACAAATTGGTTTTGTACAGCACCTGATCCCCCTCTACCCTGCCCAGAAATCTGGCCAAAAATCTTTACCCACTTTTAAAGTAACTTTTCTCGCTTTTCTCTCTGCCCTTGGGAGCTTCGCTCATTTAGCTGGTTAATTGCATTTCATTTAATTTCTGTAATTTCCCTTGCCTTATTGACGATATTCTTGTAGCCGCTCCTCGTCCTGCGTCCTGCGTTTATTCTGGGAAAACCCCTTAAGTTTGTTGTTCATTAGCGTGTCCAAATCGGCGGGTTCTGGCCGTCAGGTGGTGCCGCCTCTGGGACAGAGGTGTTGGAAAAATTTTCTGCAGAATTCAAAAGAGGAAGAAATCCTCTGCCGTTGCCATTTCCATTTCCGTTTCCGTTTCCTGTCCCGTTCCTCTCCCCCAATGCTAATTGCCTGGCTTTTAGGTTGCACAAAAAACAAGCAGTAGAAAATAAAAAGGAAACGAAAGGAAAACACATCCCTCGTTGCGTTGACAATTTGATTTCTGGCAATATTTTTCGCATTTTCACACTCTTCTTTTTGAGGTCCTGGCAATGGGCAATCAATCACAGAAGTTCTATGTCTATCGCATATGTTACGGCCAATCTATTTCGTCAGCTTGGAACAATATGTGGGGATTTATTGTTTCAGGTTGCCAGAAAATATTGCAGTTGAAATTTTGATTGCTTATAGATTATTTATATAACTGAGTATTTAAATAAAATATATTAAACTAAAGTCAATCTAAACTAGTTAATTGTGAAGCTTCGTTTTAACTTAAAACTTTTAAATATTCTATGGCACTAATTTAATACTGAATAAGTAAGGAAAAATATAAATAGTTTATTATAAAAATACTTTAAATATATAAATATATAGATCTCTAATGGCTTATATATTTATATATGCTTTTTTATGTGTATATATTTAATTTGATAAATCGTATTTCGTGCTTTAATATTGTTCAAAATAAAATTAAAAACTTGTACGATCTTACTTAATATTTTCCTTGCTGCAAAAGACTAAAATCGATAAATCAAAAAATATTTTAAATATCTTTCCATCAGTTTAATTGATTTTAAAAATATTTTAAATATTATTTAGCACAGTTTTGGCTTGACTCTTACTGATTTTTCCATAGACATTTTTTGGGGAAATTTTGTTTTCATTTTCATATTTTTTTTGGAACACCCACAGCCTGGGGATTATGGATGACAATTAGTATCTTTGCTGGTCGGTTGGCTGGCTGCTGCTGCTGATGATGATGATGATGGCTTGGCCATGTCCTGTTCCAGGACCAGTTGCAACTGACAGCTTAGAAAAATCACCGCAGGAGCCTGATGCTGTCCAGGCTCTTCAAGTGTTATCCTGCAGAACTTTGATGAAGTATTTGTTGGCTAGACAAATGTGACATATCCTGGCCTCAAAACTGCCCACCGCTGCACTGGCACAAATCTTTGGCTTTACTTTTAGCTTTTCAATTATTAGAAATCTACTTCACTTCGTTACAAATATTATTTCCTTTACATTATTTCTCACAGTGCCCTGTTCAGCCTGTCATTAGTCATCTTCAAGCGGCGTTGAGTGGAATTATGTTGGAGGCTCTTCTCCTCCACTGAAATTAATCTTATTTAATTTGAATTTTTATTTAAATTATGAAGACGCGTCCCCAAGAAACTTTTGTTCTTAACAAATTTTTGTTCCTTTTTTTTCGTATATTATTATTATTATTATTATTATTAAATGGCCGCGGACAGGGGTCGAGGGGGGATTGGACGAATGGATGGCACGTGCTGCCGCCGCTCGTGGAACACTTTCCAATTTGTTGAAAACAATTTGTGACCCCGAGAACTGCAAACAAACCCAACAATGAGAACAAACAAAGTTCCTGGGCGGGAAAGGCGACCGTGGGTTATGGCCAGGAAAAGGGGCTTCGGGATCATATGCCACCTGCTGCGGGGGGGCTGTGAGAGGGGCCCTACTGGTGGTTGTGGAAAATGCTGTGCGAAAATCAGGCACAGGGGCAGGGACAGGGGGCAGGGGCGGCAGTCGTCGTGTGTCATTCTGCGGCAGAGCGCGGCACGGAAATGATTTATGAGTGAGCTGGGCCTGGTCATGGGCCCAAGGGCGCACCCCGAAGGGGGGTATACAGGGGGACCGGCGACCCCAGAGCAGCTTTAAATAAATGACAGGGTCAAGGGGATGCTGCCTGGCGGTCCACAGGTCCACAGGTCCTCCTCTCATCACATTGGCCGCATGAATGCTTAAATGTTTTAAAATAGTTTTGGTTTTAAAAATTAATCATATTCACTGGGGCTAAAAGAGCGTGGAAAATTAAAGAAAAATATTTGAAAAGCACAGATTTATCAAATTTAAAAACCAAAGAAGATCTAAGGTTAAAAAATTATCAGGAAAAATTCTAAACAAACACAGAAAGCAAGATTCAGTCAAGTCAAGGAAAGAATTATTTTCTAACTAGACTAAACTGTAACGTAAGATCCTTGTTTCCTTTTGAAATACATCTTTTATTTACAAGTTTGGTTGTAACCTGTATCATAAATGAATGGCATCATTATGCATTCCACAATCTTTAAGTTTGAGGTATCTTCAGGCAGAGGATAGCCGCCCCCGTCATTGTCTCCTTTGGGAAAAGCGTTTTTAATTTAATTTTTCGTATATATATTTTTTGCCTTAGTCCGAAGATTCATTGTCCTGGGCCCCTATTATAATTTTTTTTTTGGGTATCCTGGCGCCTTGAGCCGACTTTTTAATTGCATTAACACGCTAATGTAAGTCGCATAATGCCGTCAGCTGTCCTCCACCTCTGCCATCTTTCATCAGAATGTTGCTTATTACATATTTATGTTTTTGTATTCCCCAAAAATTCTACTCTGTTGCCACTTTTTTTGTTTTTGTTTCGTGTTGGACATTCTCTCGAAGAACGCTGAATAAATTTTAATTGTCTTCGGGTGTCGCAGACATTTTTCTTCCCTTGTTTTTCTTGTATTTTCTTTTTTTTTACGCCTCCAGGCGGGGCATTAAAAAATATTGCCCTGGAACATATGGACAGCGTTGTCTCAGTTTTTGGCCCGCCCTCATTTTCCGGCGGGGGATAGCAGCTTTTCGGGAAAATAGTAAAAGCAGAGTAAAATTAGCAGGACGCTAAAGGGACAACAGCGAGAATTTCTTACCTGTTGGCCATAAAATAAATTCCATTATACGAGCTTTTGTTGCTGCCATTCCGGGAATTCGGGGGCAGGGGTTTTCGGTAATAATAATAAAAGCCCAAATGACAACCAGAACAAGGGGACAGGTTGGACTATATAAGACGGAATAACAGCCAGATGATGGGAGAAACGGAAAAATATAATAAACATGAATATTCGCCATGAAAAAGTGGGGGCTCTCCGGTTGAAGATTTGATGGGGGAAAACTTCAGGATATTTGGAAATTTGTTGGAATAGCTAACCATTCTATGAGCCAGAGAAAAAACGAGAGAGAAGGAAAGATGAACATTTTTACAAAATAGAAATTAAGAACGAGAAAATGGCAAAGCTAATAAGTTGTCTAGAGAGTGAAGCTATATTTTATATTTGGAGTTAAGTATTTATTTATTTACAAGGCTAATTATATTTTTATTGTTGAAGAAAAGTTTTTACTACAAAGAAAGTTATTTAACCATTCAAATAATAATTTTACTATTTTTATAAACTTAAGGCTTTGAAAGACATTTAAATTTAGCAAAGAAAACCCATTAAATAAGCCTAAATTTCGACCTCAAATTCTATTAAAAACCAAAAAAATTGTAGCCTGTAGCTGTAGGGGAGGGAAAAATATCAAAAGAAGAAAAAAAAAGGAATGATCAAGGTCGAGGGGGCAGAGCCAATAACCGAGTAAACAAACACATAAAACGTCTCGCACACAGACACATGCGGGAAAAGTCGCGAAGACAAAAAAAGAAACTTTTGCCAGGAGGTGCAAGAAAGTTACAGTTTTTCTCATTTTGTGTAAATTTAATTTTATCTACGTCCAGGGCAAAACAAATACCACATCTACCCATCGCTCTCACTTTAGTTCTAACTTGACTTCTATCTTTATTTTGCTCTTTCTCGGTGATTTTCCATACATATCCTTTTGCCAGGACTCAAGGCAATCATAAAGCGTCACAGCCACTCCCAGTTTTCCGGGGACCATTGTCAACTTTCGGTTTCTTGCAATGCACCTGCAATGGGCCTTACTCGATTTTGGGGTCATTTTGGCAATGACAGTGGCCCTGACCACGCCTCCATTGCCCTCCACCTGGTCGGAGTGAGTGGTTGGGCCAATAAAATGAGGGCATGCTGTATGCGGTCAAAGGTGAAAGGTCAGAGCCAAAAGCAATTAGACTGCTGACCATGTGTTTGCTTAGAAAATAAGAAATAGAGAGGAAGTCATATCGATATATTATCGATTTCTATTAAGTAAAGTTTTAATTGATTTTTGAAATCAAATGATAGCTTTACACTTGAATTATCAATCGAGAAAGTGAAAGGTCAAATACCATCTGCCTAGAAAATGTGTAAAAATGGAGAGGAACCCCTATCGATATAAATCGATTTATATGAATTTAAAATTAAAATATCTATAGATTTCTAATTGATATTTTATTTAAAAATTTTGCTAGCGTTGCATTAGAATTCCCAATTGATAAAATCAAAGGCCAAAACCAGAAAATGTAAAGCAGAGATGGATTATATCATTAAATATCGATTTCTAGAAAGACTAGAATTCCCAACCGGTTTGAGCAGTGGGCCGTATTTTAAAAATATCATAACTAAGCCAAAAAAGCATTAATTTCAATTTGGAAAACTGTTTTATGTTAGTTTTTATTTGGTTAATAAAGATGCATACTGAATTTAAAATTTAAAAAAATATAATTTTTGTGAATTTTTGAAAATGTTAACGATGTAAGCCCTTATAAAAGTTTGAAAATTTTGAAAAAAAAAATTTTTTTTCCGAACATGCCTAAACCGATTTGGCTGTTGATGCTGATCAAGAATATATATGATTTATGGGGTTGGAAATGACTCCTTCCCTGCCAGACAAGCTTCTGACTGAAGTTATAGTACCTGGCAAATGTATCAAAAGTTAAATAAATACTAATAAATCCAGTCACATTTATTTAGACGAAGAACTTGACTTAAATACACTCTAGACTGCATTATATATAATGCTTACTCTAAATGCCATTAGATTAGAAACACACACTCCTGCACACCGTTGGCCAGAAAAGTTCGAGAGGACCTTTTATATATGTAATTATATGCATATTTTTGCTCTGCCACTTGAGCTTCAAGTTGCTGAAATGTTTTTGGCAAATTTTGGGGAATTTCATTTGCCGAAAGTCAGGTGTGGACGCTACTCCCTCCCACCTGTGCACCTGTGTGCCACTGTGTGCACCTGCACCTGCACCTGCACCCGCAGTGATGAAAGTACTTAGCATTTTGTATTTAATTTTCATTTTTGCATTTGAACTTTTTACTCTGGCCAAACGAAAACACAGAGGTAAGGTTTTGGGCTTCTAAGCACGTTTCATGCTCATACATATATGTAAGTAAATTTAGGTATATGTATATATATTCCTTCATACGTAGTTGTGGTTAAAGTATTTATAGTTGTAAGGAGAAAAAGATTAATATTTATTATTGAGCAAAGAATTATTTGAGAAATTTGAAAAGAAATATTACTATATATATATTTATATATTATACCAATTTTTAAAGATTTCTATATCATATGATTTATACCATATAGAAATTTAAAAAAATAGCTATACTCTTCCTTCACTATTATCTTGAGCGTGACTGTACCCTGCAAGAGATGGGAACAGTTGATGTGTCATAAAAACTATTTTGTTCCATGAGACAAAAGGAGGAGTCAAAGTAATCAGGGCCCCCGAGTAAGGGTTAAGGCCCAAACGACAGTTCCGGACAAATTACTCGAAATGGTGGCCAACAGTGGCAGTGGCTGTGGCACCACGGAGGGGGGCTAAAAGTTTTTACTGCCGAGCATGTCCGGGCATATGCAAAACATTTGAAAATGTTAATTAAATTTCTCCGTGCATTCCGTCTTCTAATTGGCTGGGAAATTGGCATCGAGTTGCGTTGGAAAAACACGAATTTTCCCCTACTTAACCCTACCTTTCACCCCTCCTAATCAGGACTTCTACAATTAATTAATGCGAAAATTTTGTCGCTACTGGGTTAGTTTTGCCTTAATTTTGAAATTTATGCCAATTGTTTTGGTCATATCCACTATATATATTTGCTGATCTATGTACTGTGCATGTAAGGTGCATGTATCGCACATTATTTAAATTTTGGCAAATGTTATTCTCGTTGCGGCTATTGTTATTGTTATTATTATTATTATTATTATTATTACGGGCTGGCGGTGCAAAATCGAAAATGTTGTGTGCATAAATTAAATGCAATTTATGTCAAAAGTTCAATGAAGGAGGTGAAGGAGTAAGAGCAGGGGAAGCAGGAAGTGGGTACCAAAATAAATCAAGTACTTGAACATTAAATAATTTTACTAATTTATGCTGGCTTTCAGCCTTTTCTAACTAGATAATTTTACTAAGAAATTAGAGGTGAATTTTAATATTAAATGATTTAATAGATTTGCATTGAAATAATAAATGAAGTACTAACAAGTGCTGACATATCTCCTATAATGTATGCTGGGTTTATGCTTAATTTATGTTTAAATAGATAATGTCACTAAGAAGTTATTGTTTCATTTAAATATTTAATTATTCAATAAATATTATTAAAATTAGTATTTTTCTATCATTTATGCTGGGGCTAAGCCTTTTTTGACTAGATAATTTTACTAAGAAATTAAAGGTTAATTTTAATATTAAATTATTTTATAGTTTTGCATTGAAATATTAAATTAAGTACCAGGAAGTGCTGATCTTTTTCCTATAACTAAAGCTTAATCTACTATTAAGTTTTATTAGCTAGATAAATATACTAAGAATCTGAAGTTTCATTTTAATACATATAGTTTCCTTCACCTTAATTGATATTCACGGAATTAATAAATGAAGTACCAAAAAGTGCTTATAATTTTCATATAATTTATGACACTTTTGTGAAATTTAATTATTTGTACAATCGGAAGTTTCGCTGGCTTCAGTTTGAGCAAGTCATTAGCTTTGCCTATGACTCGACCTTTACCTGTATAAAAATGTATATGTATATACATATATAAATATATAGAGAGAGGGGAGACTGAGGCGTGGCCTGAAGAAATCCTGGCAAGAAATTTCCCTTTTTACGCAGGACGTTGGTCAAAGGCTTTTATTAGTTTTTCGTTTATTCGCTAGCTGCTTTAACTTTTCCGGTCGCCCGCCTTCCTTCCTTATGTAATTTCTTTATATTTGTGGCATTTATTATCAGGACGCCAGAGGAGGAGAGGGCGCAAGGATACCCGTTTCGAGTCCAAGTCCAAGTCGGAGTCCGAGTCCGAGTCGGAGTCGGAGTCCTTGTTGTTTGCCTTTCGTTGCCTCCTTGTTGGTTTTGCTAATTTTTATTTATGTTCTTAAATGCTCCTTGCCGTGCCAACGGGCCACGCATTTTTATTAATTTTATTTCAGCGTGATTATTGTGATTAGTTTGTTGCCAGCCTGCTTCTGCTTTTTGCTTGTGCTTTCTGCTTTTCTTGTGCTTGTGCTTGTGCTTGTGCTTTTGCCTTTGCTTCTGTTCCTAGGCTCTCTCCTCATTTTGGGCCGTTTTATTTATTTGTGCGACGACTTTGTCGAAGTAATTTTCATAAATATTTTCCTTTTTTCTTCTGGACAGAAGGAGAGTCACAACTTTTTGTTAGCCGATGACGGTTTCCTTGGCTTAATTAAGAGAAATCCGTTTCAAGGGATCGAAGGGAATTCGGCCTAATAAATTAAATTAGCATATATAAAGCCAGATTAGTTGTGACCTTTTCCTTTGATCAATAATTAATAGACATTTTTCTCATTAGGCAGAACTTTTTGTGGAAATCAATTTCCTAGAAATTTTGCAAGTAATTTTAGCCTGTTAATTGAAATCGGCGAGTACGGGATGTGAAAGTCGCATGGGGCCTTGTTTTGTGAAAAGTAAATTGCCTCAATTTCCACCTTTCAACATGTCTACCGTGTCCAGGACCTCTGATCCTTAGCCCGCTTCTTCTTCTACAACAGTGCGTGTGTGCCAGTGTGTGTTTGTGTGTTTGTGTGTGTGTGTGTGGGGTGTGTGGGGTCTATGGCGGTGTGCGTGCTGAGTAGGCTCTTGAGCCGCACAACACTTCCGGTTGCCACTTGTGAGCGAAAAGCTTTTCAGCCTTTGAGTGTTTTTTTGTGGCAGGAACAAGCAGACATTCCAGACAACCCTCCCACGTTTTTCCCCCTCTCTACGACTGCCAGCCCATTCAGCATTTTCCATGTGTGTGTGTTTGTTGTCGCGCAAAAACAAAAACAAACGGAAAAGCCAGGCGGAAGATTTTCGAATAAAAGTTATCCTTTAAATGAGATATTTGTGATTTACTTTTTGGGCTTTCAAAAGCATTTTGGAAAAATCTTGGCTTAAAAGGAACAATGGTGCTATGACACTAATATAAATATGTCATTAATTGAAGGATTTTATAATAAAAACCAGAAAAGAAACAACTAAAAGATACCTTCAAGCTTACGGTTACATTTTTTAAATAATAAATCAACTGAGAAAAATAATTCAAAGTAATAATTTAATTGATTATATGGTGTTATGACACTGCATTATTGTTTTGTATTTTCCTTAGTTTTAAATAGTGGATATACCCTAAAATGCCAGGGTAACAAACAGCGAGTTGCATTGCAGTTAAGCACCGAGCGGGGCCAAATGCAAGAATGTTTCTGTCTTCCGACTTCAGCTCCAGACTCTGGACCAGATCCTACGAATCCTAATGGAAACCGCAAAGTGTGAGTGTATGCACTTGTGTGTATGCCAGTGTGTGTGCGTGTGTCCTTTTGGGACAGGACACATCCATTAGGGGCATATTTACTTAGTAATTTGCCCCTTGGCTTAACTGTTTTTAATCCTTTATGGAGCTATCCCTTTTTTTTTTGAAATATTTTTATTGATGCAAGCTGATATGGCTTAGAATTTTCATTAGTCTATCATAAAAAAAAAAATAATAATGATAAGCTGGGAATAAACCTCTTAGAAAAGCTGAATATCCTTTATTTTCAAGCCTCCTTTAGCCAGTTCTTAAGCGTTTTTATGGCCAATTTGACGAATGCCCAACCTTTAAATGGGTTAAGCCCCGTGTAGGTCGCACTCCTGGGAAATATATATACATATATATATATATATTGGGTTCGCATCGGCTGGCTTTGTCCTTCTGCCAATTTTTTGCCTAATTTATTCGCTTGTATCGCTCGTAAATAAAACAAAATTGGCTCAAACAAGAACTGGAACTGGAAGTTTTAGCCGGACTTATTGAATTTCCCTAAACGGGGTGGCCAGGGGCGGGGTGGAAAATAAAATAAAAGAATGCCTAGGAGGCCGCCAATAAAAACATAAGAGGCAGCGCATAATCATCATGGCTAAAACTGATGATGGTGAATGCCGCTGGAGATGGGCGGTGCCTGGGAAACGCCTTAATGCGCCATCTAATGGTCCAAATAAATTTCAACTAAGGAATTTTTATAGAGAGAGTCATAAAACCAAATGGCTGCCAATGTTTTGCTTTCCCCCCCTCACACACACACACACACACACACACACACACGCACACACAGTGAGAGAGAGTTTTCCCGCCCAGTGTCGTAGTACCGTTAATAGCCTTAATTGAGCGTCTGCCACGCCCACTTATTTGTTTATTAGAGCGCCCACACCAAAAACAACATACATATACAGCACAGGAGCGGGGGGAGTTGCGAGGAAAACGTGAGGAAAATGCCGGGGCCAACGGTTTGGGGAAAAACATCAAGGTGGAATTTTCATTTGTCGTTGACAATAAAAGAGATAGATGCACTGAGGAAAAGCTAGGGGAAAGTCTAGGCCTAGATGTTGTCATTGGGAGAATTTAAGGTTCCCTAAATAAAAACCCTTAAATATTAATCCTTAAGTCCTTGCATATCCTTTACAACTATCAGTTATTCATTAATAAAATATCTTCCAGTAAAGACTGATGGTTAAATAATTCCCGCATGAATATTGCAATTTAACTTAAATTAAAAATACTATTATATTCATTTCAGTATCCTTAATTCTCGTTTTTCTTTTGCCATTTTCCGCACTGCAGATAAGTCAGATATACGGATGTGAAGCTTTTCTTTACTTCACTTTCCTTACACATTTTCCTTCGGCATTCAGAAATTCCTGCAGCTGCTGTCAGTTTAACCATTTTCCACCTGGAATTCGCGGAGATACATATATATATATATTTTTTTTTTTGTGAAAGGGCTCTCGCCACGCCCACTCAGCCATTATGGGTGCCATAATTATGTGTGTGTGTGAGGGGGTGTGTGTTAAATCTTCAGCTGCGGGTCAAGTTTAAAGATTCAATTTCCGAGGCAGCGGGAAAAAATCCATTAAAATTGTTAAATGCAGCGTTGGCAGTTTTCCACAAACCTTCGTCCTTCTTCGAACCTGCTTGCTGCTGCTGCTTCTTCATCGTTTCCTTTTGCACTAATTTGCGTGTGTGTGCGAGAGGTGTGTGTGGATGTGTGTGTGGGATCAGTGTGTGTGTTTGGTAGAGATGACAAAAATATCCTAAATGTCATGATATTTTCATAAGGTCTGCGTTTAGCTTTTTAAGTAATTGATATTTAATTTTTGCTTTAAACTTATTTATCGATATTTTATCTACAAATTAATCGATAAATTTTAAGATTTATTTTCATGAAAAAATTTTCACTGTCTGGCCAAATAAATGTTTACGAAATGTACAATTTTAGTTTATTCTAGTGCAGAAATAAATATTTTCGATATTAAATATTGGTATCGACTTCACGTAACTATTATTACAAAATTTAATTAAACAATATAAAAAAAAATGATAATAAAAACAAGTAAGTTTAGGAAACCGAAATTCCTATATCCTGGCACGGAAAATCCATCATAACTATGTCAAAAATTCATTAATTTTCAATCGGAAAGCTTTCCTGTGCTAGTTTTTATAAGGTTTATAAATCTACAAACTCAGTTAAAAAATTTAAAATTTTGACAAATTTTGAAAATTTTGACGATGTACCCCCTTATAAAATTTGAAAATTTTTTGAAAAAATTAAAATGTTGTCGGACATAGCTAGATCGTCTCGGCTGCTGATGCCGATCAAGAATATATATGATTTATAGGGTCGGAAATGATTCCTTAACTGTTTGCAGGCTCCTGACTGAAATTATAATACCCTGCAAGGGTATGATAATAATAGGTTGTAGTAAGAGGTATTATTTTAACAGGGCTTTGGATTGTTGATAGTTTTCGTCTTAGGATTATACAAATTATTTAGAAAATAAATACATTTAATACTAAAATAAATATTTGACTGTTTTTTTTTTGATAATATAAAACTATTTTCGATTATATATCGATAGTGTTTATCGACATGTTCTCATCCCCGTGTGCGTTGGTCGGTGAGGTGTAACGAAACGGTGTCGCCTGCTGAAGTATGGCGCTGCAATTTGCTCAGAGAGTCAAATGGATTTGACCTTAGTCCCCTTTCCCCCCCACGGTTACCCGCTCTGGAGGATGAGGGGGCAGGATGCTGGACCAGCACTAATGCTTAAGCTGATTTTAACAGAAACACACACACACACACACACACACACACACACACACACACACACACACACACACCCGCAAACATGCCCGCACAGACTTCATTTGCAGACACGGTGAGCGCCAAAATTTGCCAAGAATTTTGCAACATCGCATTATGGGTGCTGCTATTTTTTTTTTTTTTTCAGCTTAAAGTCTAACGAATGTTTGCTACATATTTTAGAATTTAAGTCAGATTTTTATTTGTAGGAATTAATAAGAAAAAATATGATGTAAAAGGGGTAGCATTTATTTGATAAAGAGTCATTGTATGGCATTTTTAATTGTCGTAATAACAAATTAAACTATTAAAAATCTGATCATGAATTGTTAAATATTTTTGCTGCTATTTTAAATGTAGATCCTTAATAATATAGCTTAAACTGAATATTAAGTAAATTAAATAACAGAATTACTAAACTATTTAGCTCTCGGTGGACGAAGGGTAAGCATTAACACATTTTTCCAACACACACACCACAGACAGACAGACAAACATACAGGTGGAAAACGAAGAAAAGGAAATGAAATTTTTTGGAAGGGGAAAAACATGCGACACGCTTAAAAAATCTTTGCAACTTTCTTTCTGCGCCAAAAGCAGCAAATTTTATTTCACACCCAGGACCCCGGGAAATGCCAAGCGAGGGAAAACGATGCCCCGCAGAGAGGGCGAGGGGAAAGGGAGAGGGCGAAAAAGTGCATGGCCACGAATTAAAAAGGTCATTTGGTCGCACTTTAGACAGTTTTTCACCCCTTTTCTTTTTTTTTCCGGCTCTGCTCAGTGCCGGGGATACCAGAAATACGTATGTATATCCCTTGGTTTGGGGACTTGTAAAATAACTTTGGCGCCTGTCCAAATGAGCAGGCCTTGGGTCAGGAAAAGGGGGTAGGAAAACTTGGGGAAAATCGGCTAACGCAGGTGTACGTCTTAGTGGAAATGGAGAAAATGCCTACGACCAGGCCTGAGTTAATTTAAAAGGTCTTTCTGTCAAAAAAAGAATAGAACTCACTCACATTAAGCTCAATTAAGAGACAGATAAAAAATGGTAAATGAATTAATTACATTTTTATAAAATATACAAATCAAATATAATTGAAAAAGTGTTGATTTACGGACTTGATTATAAATACCCCCACAATTTTAATTAAACTCGCCACAATTAATGCATTGCCCTTAGGCATAAGCCACTGTAGAAACAGTAAGCCCCCAACAGTGAGGAACTTTGATGCCATTTTAAAATGCAGCAGAAATTAACAAAACAGAACAGCTGAGACAGCAGGGAAATAATAGAGCGGGCGGGGCGAGGAAAAGTGGCAGGAAAAACAAGGGAGACGAAAAGATAAACAGGGCTTAAGCTCACCAAGGACTCCGCTCTGACCAGGCTGCATGGCGAGATAAGAAAATTGCAATTTAATTAAACTAATTGAAAGACGATAGGCGCCGAAAGGTGTCTCCTTTGGCCTTAGCCACTGCTTTGGCTGCTTTTCCTTGGCTTTCCCAGCGCAGCGGCTGCGAATCCTGGGCTTACTGTTATCGCCACTGCCACAGACCCCAACACAAACAACAATAAGTACACAGTGCACGGCGAGAAAAAGGGTACCTCAAAAGATTCCTCATAGCTAAGAACAAGGGTATTCTAACTGCCCCTTCTATAAGCCCGATTTTAGGGCATACCTATGACATTTTCCAGACTTTTAAGATCAATGCTTTTGGCATTTTCTCTCGGTGTACGACTGAAAAGAATAAGGGAAGCCATGCAAATTGCTTCTCATCTTGCCTTTCGCCTCCGTCCTCGTCTGGACATTTGCATTCAAAACCAATGCGTCGTTGACTTTTGCTTGAGACTGCCAACGGAGGAGGTCGAGTGTTGTGGGAGGAGGCTACGAAAGGGCCAAAAAGGGGGTTTCCCGGCAAATGGAAAGCAAACAAGAAAGCAGGCGAAGGGAGACGCATTCAGGCATACAAATGAGCGGGGTGCTGGGAGGGGGAGCATGGGGTGTCGGGATGAAAATGCGAAGGAAAACCAGGAGTGAGGCGTGCAGTGCGGACCTCTGCCGGGGGGAGTGGGTAATAGGCAGGGTTTTGATCGAAATGCACATGGGCTAGTGGCAATGACAGGGACGTGCCAGCAAAGAAAATTAACACATCGCCCTCAGGATCTGAATGGAACGTAACGGAGAGCAGGAGCTGTGTTTCTTTTTCTTTTTTTTTTCCATCTGTTGGAAGCGCAGCCAAGCCGGCCAAGGCCCCATACCCATCACCATCCCCATCTCTATCGGTAATGAGTTCCTCACAATCAATTTTTAAGCAGTAGATTTTCACTTTGCTGTCCCAATCGGTTCGCATTTCCCTCACAGAACTCACTGGACACACAAACACACATTACCGTTTGCTGACCCCTGGGGTCCTTTTCATTCGTTTCTTGGACTTTAATGACATGGCTTCTTACTCTTTGGTTGAATAAATTATGCTGGCCCTCGGAAAATAGTCTTGGGTTTATATCAAACTTTTGTTTTCTATATTATTATTTGTATTTTATTATTTATGCTTCACTTAATTTTGAATTGGCTTTCGTTTTGTGTGGAGCTATCAAATCTAATTCTATTAATTTAAATGTTTCCGGTACTTTTATTTGTTATAATTTATATTCTTATTATTTTTTTATTTCATGGGGTAATTTCAAACTCTTGCTTCTATTTAATTATCAATATATTATACTTAATTTTAAATACTTAAATTTACTAATACAATAAAAACTAAAATTATAAGGCTTTCCGAATTAAAATTAGTGCCTTTTTGGCTTAGTTATGAGCTTTTTTAAACTTTGATTTGTCGAAAAATTTGTCATATAAAAATATCTATAAAAACCGATTTAAAAAATATGAATATTTTACGTTGTGATAGATATCCGATTTAATCTTTTCATTCGATTGCAAAAGATATATAAACATGGGATACCCGAAGTTGGTTTCCTATCTTATTTTACTTAATTTTGATTTAAGTTTATATTTCTTTTGAGTTATTATACATAATTTTATTAATTTAATTATTTAGAGTACTTGCTTTCTTAGTTATAAATTATATTCATATTATTTTTTTAACCTTTTGTATCAAGAACTAGTCTTGCGTTTATTATAAACACTTGTTTCTTTTTTACTTTTAATATATTTAAGTTAATTTTAAATATAAAAATTGACTGTTTGCTATCCAAGTTTGTCAAACAATTTCTATTAATTTAATAAGTCAAATCATCTCTTAGTCATAATTGTTATTCTTATTAATTTTCTTTAATTGTTTACGTGTATATTTACTTATAAGCATTGATATCTCATAACGTAAGTAAACCCTCTTGATTTCCCCTATGGATGCTGGCTTAATTTGCTCATCGGACTATTACGAACTATTACCAGAAATGGTAACACAGTTTTTGGGGCTAAAAACTCACCCACTTAATACGCTTATTTCGGTGTGCAGTTTTGAGCCTTGTGTGTGTGCCATGGAATATTGCAATTAAGTGAAGAGGCAGCTTAGGCAGTCTATCCATTTTCTCCCCCCCCTACCCCCCTTTACAATTTTCCCACACTTTTCCCCCAGCTGCTTTTCACATTCTTTGGCAGCGAAATAATTTTTGTTGCCTTTTTCCCTGGTGTTTTTTTTTTTCCTTTTTGGTTTTGTATATTTTTGTTGTAGATTTTAGCTCGATGGGTAGCTCTGTTTGTGTCGTCTCAAGTCTGGCCATAAATATACCGTTACGCACTCTCTTGGCCGCAGTTATTACACAGGGAGAAAATTAGCCCTATCAATTAATATACTAAATTTATTTATAAATATTTATGCAATTTATACCCAAAATTCATTACATAAAAAAAAACGAATAAATCAAGTTATTTTTGGGATTAAATTCAATCCTTAAAATTCTTAAAAAATCAGTATTAATTCAAGAAATGTATCTATATTTTCTTCATTAGTCTCTGTCCAAATTTTATGTAGAAAATGATAGATTTCTTTAGGAAAGCTCTGCATTTTCTTTGCCTGTACAGGACACTGTCTATCTCTGTTGCTCCCTTTCACACGCATAGTTAGTTCATGCCAAATTGAATTGCTGTCTCAGGCTTCCGAACACTTTATAGTTTTCCTTTGCGTTTTCTTCTCATGAGGTTTTCCGTTTTTCCTTTTTGTATTCCTTTTTTTTTGGCCAAGTGTTTGCCTTTCTCGCTTGTTGACTCTCTTCAAACACACACACTTGCAAAAAAGGATGCGTGTGTGTGGGGGGGGGGGGGGGACAACCACTCAACACACACACACACACACACACACACACCCGGGCACATATAAATTATGATGTGCGTGTGTGTGTGTGGAGGGGCTAAGCAAAAGTGTTAAGTTGGCAACACGAAAAATGTGCGCGCCGCAAAACTTTGGTTTCCTTCGAAAAATTGAGAAAAAGCGAGAAAAAAACGCACACCCACTTACACACACTGGCACACGCACTAAGAGCAAGGCAGCAAATTGACTGAAATGCACACTGATTTTCGGTTTTTCATAAAAGAAAATATGGAATTTGTAATTCAAGGAAAACTATTTCAAAATTAAAAAGTTGAAATTTTAACAAAAATATTTATAAAATTTTGAAATAAATAAATAAATAAATTTTTGGTCAAATCAAGGCTTAAAAAACTCATAACTAAGCCAAAAATCCATTAAATTTAATTCGGAAAGCTTTCCTGTGATGGTTTTTGTCAGGTTAATAAATCTGCATACTCAATTTACAATTCTAAAATTTTAAAATTTTTTGCCAAATTTTGAAAATTTTAATGATGTAACCCCTTATAAAATTTTGAAAATTTTGAAAAAATTAAATTTTTGTCGGACATGGCTAGATCGACTCGGCTGCTGATGCTGATCAAGAGTATATATGGTTTATTGGGTCGGAAATGAATGCTTCACTGACTAAAATTATAATACCCTTTGCAAGGATATAAAAATATGTAATTCCTAATACATAGTCAGTTATTGGAATTATTTTGAAATATTTGTTAAATTATTGTGCTAAAATTACATATTTATATATTTATAATATTAATATGGTATATTTTGATTTCAATTAAATTCTGATAATATAGATAGCAAAAATACATAAATATAACCTTTGAGAAATTAAAACTATTAAATAAAATGTTTAAATTAATAGAACTTTCAAGGAAAACCCCTTTTAATTTTTAGGAATTAATTACAAATATTTACCAGGCATATCTTTTGTGAAATATATTGGACATTAATCTAGGGATTTTCTTTACAACAAATCCAGCCCCACTGTGCGCCTTTGGTATAGAGCGGCTTGCGGTTTCTTTCACTGTTGCCGTTGCATAAGTGGATTACCGTATTAAGTTTGTATTATTAGTCAAAATGGCAGAGTCCTCGTTGACTTTCCGGGACTTAGTGGGTTAAGCAAGCCCTTCATACAACGAGCATGTGTGTGCGGGTGAGTGAGTGTGTTAAGGGGCCGAAAACTAAGTGTAAAATAAGAAAATTAGCTTAAAATAAATTCTGTTGCGGTCTCGGCGTCCTTCAATATTCATTTGGCTTTTCCCGTAAGAGTGTGTGAGTGTGTGAGTCTGTGTGTGGGGCTTAATAATTAGAGACGACAGTCTACATATGGCGAAACCGCCAAGCCACCGCTGAAGCCACCCCGAAAAGCACCCGCAGGAAACCATGACAGAAACCAGCCGAAGGAAGAAACGCTTACTGGCTGGCACAATTCTCAGAGCGTTCATTTGCTTTGGCCAGAGACGGCATAACTTTCATTTATGACAGGCCCAGTTCGCATATTATGCGGTATTCCCTTCACTAACCAGTAACCACACGGCAAGAAAAGTCTAGTTAACTGCCATAAATAATGTAAATAAACACTAAAGTTAGCTAAATGGGTTTGCCTTTGGGAGAAAGTCTAGCTTATTGTACATTCAATAGATTTGAGAACGCCTTTGCCCATATAATTGTTCCCTAAATATATATTTCATTTAGTTCACTAAATATAAATATAAAATCAGAGATTTTGTTATTTTTTTAAGTGCACCCTCGCCCTCGATCCCTCTTGCCATCAGTGCATATGCATAAAGTTTATGAGGCACTGGCGATTGCAAAACTTTTACCAACAATGGCGACAGAAAGTTTCCTTTCCTGCTTGCCTAGGCTATCCCTTACCCCAAACTCGTCCTTTTTGCAGTTCCTTAAGTTAAAGACAACAGCAAAATAAGGAGAAATCGAGTAGATAAAAATATTAAATAAATTTAATCGAAGTGGGCAAAATATTCAAGCAGAAAATTGCTAGGAAAATTGGGGAAAATATGCTTTTTAAACCTAAAACAAATATTAAAGATGAAGTACTAAAAAGTAGAATTTCTTAAAGATAAAAATACAACATAAAAACTGTATCTTTCGCTTTATAAAGCTAAGCTGTTAGTTCAAAGTAAGACGATTTAATTTTATTGTCAACTTCTGCTGAGTTAACAACCCATTTAAATTCCTGTAAAATGTATTTTCTATATATTTAATATAATATTTAATAACCTAAATAATTTCTTACTAAAATGTACAACATATTTCGTTTTATGGTCTATTAAATGACTGCAAAGTGTCAGAATGTTTAATTTCGAAGCCCAAGAACAAAGTTTACTTTGTGTCTTGTAGTTTGTTCTTCTTTCTGGCTTTATTTCATTGAAAACTACCGCAAGCAACCGAAAAAGGGGCGATGAAAAAATATGGAAATTCACTCGGCTTTCCCCCGGAGCTGTGAAAAGTCAGAGATAAACATCCTCAGCTGCAAAGCTGAGTTTATTAACTCAACTGCAAATCCATGACCATTCTGTTATCTCGAATTTAACTTGGTGATTAAAGTTATCTGTGTGCAGCTTCCTCTCACAAAATCTCAAGTAAAGTCTTTTCCTCCAAGCAAAAGATTTAAAATCAAATTAAATGCTTGCTGACATATCATCCACACATACACGAGCGTGGGGGGGAAATAAAGAGACCGGAAAAGGATTCAAGTTCTTAAGGGGTTAAATGCGGGACGGGAGCATCAAGTGTCATGCAATAAATATCACTCAAAACTTTCGCCCCTCACTGGAGTGCCAGCTCTCCCCAGCCTTTCTCTAGTCTTCTCCGGCTCTTTCACTTTTCTGGCTCTCTGATTCTCTAGTTCTCCGGCCCGGCGTCTCCTCTTTTCGGGTTATCTCATGTGTAGCGATAAAATGTATCTAATTTAGGATGTTTTTAATGCCTGAGCGAGCTGCAGTCCGAGGGGGAAAATTCTTGGCAAAGTAGGAAAAGCAGTAAACATTTTTAATTTGACAAAACTTTTTACCTTTGACCGCAGGGAGGAGGTGATTCCACCACCCCCCACTGATGCATTCCAGCGATGGGAAAAAGGTATAAATGTATCGCTATGCCCAGGACATTGTATGGAAAAATCAATAATAATGGAAGAACTTGAATTTGTTTTGCGATATTTTAACAACTTAATTATTGGTAAGTTATTTAATTGATATTATATAAATATATACTACACTATACCATACTATATATATTTTGTTTTATTTCAGTGCTATAGCTATCAAAATGTTATTGATATAAGAAAACATTCTTAGCTTTAAGTTTAACTACCTGAAAATAGATTTTGTTTAAACTAAAACTAGGCTTCTTTCGATATTTTGCAAAACTTTAATTGATCCAAACTCTCTGCCGATGTGTCATATCGAATTTGTGCAACCCTGATGCATTCCCCGAAGGCTGAGTGGTCACCAAGGCTTTTTCTGTAACAACGTGAGGTCAATGCGGCAAACTAACCTCTGACATCTGATGGAAAGAGATGGACACAGAGAGAGATATATATAGCCAGAGAGAGAGAGAGAGAGAGAGAGAGAGGGGGGGGGGGAGAGACAGAGGAAGGAAGGCCATGACAATAAAATGAAAATTCTCAAAGTTGCAGCCGGTTATTTTAGCACATTCCAGGCGCTTTCCTTTGACACCAGTACCAGTGCTGTAAATGTGGAAAATTTCGTCATTTTATTGAATCCTTACAGGTGCAGCATATTTCAGTTCGATGAGGCTTCTTTCTAAGTTAAGGAAATATTTTATACGTATTTTATTTTTCAATAAACTATTTCTGACTGGAATATTGAATGAATAAATTCAGACAAGACAAACTATGAATTTCTAAAGGTTTAAATAAAATATTTCTTTATTATTTGTAGTAAGTATGAGTTTTGTCCCAAGTTACAACTATTTTCTACAGTTTTATAGACCTTCAGAAATAGCTAAACATTTCATCCGAATCTAATATAATTATAAATTTAAATTCTAATTTTCATTCGATCAAAGAAATATTTTTGCTGTTCTTGAACGTATTTAGTTCCTTTTGGCATATTTTAATATCTTCATCTGTTGAAATAAATTTACCAAAAATTACTATTTCTATACAAGAGAGGAATTAAATTCTGTCTCCCCATCTCTTTCGCCTCGATGTGTTGCCATCTCTTGTGCTCTTCTGGTGACGTCAAGTATGAAATTGTTGTGTTCACACTAAACTTAAGTAACTGAATTAAAATGCGGCTAATAGAGTAGTTGCAAACACATGGAGATTAAATGGCCACCGAGGGAGGATATGGGCAGGGAGATGCCAGGACACAGGACATGAGAACGGAGAGGGAGAGGGAGGGGGATAGGGAGAGGCTGAGGGAGAGGGAGAGGGACAGATGACGGAGTGAGATGACCAGATTAACTGACTAGCTTATGGCAATTCCTGAAACTGGAGAACTATCCTGCCATCGTGTGTGTGCTGTGCTGTTCTGTGCTGTGCGTGTTTCTGTCACTAAGTTTTCCTCCCTTTCTGCTTTTCTTTTTTTTTTTGTTTAGCTTTTTTTGCTGTTGTGGTCTAGTGACAGTTTCTACAGGTGGAAGACAGATGGCAGGGGGTGGTGTGTCCTTGATGGACAGGCCAAGGAATTTCTGGTTTTGATAGGTTGCTCCATGTCGATGCCAGTGCTAGGTGCCTATGTCATGGAATTTTCCGGCTCTGCGATTGCCGAGATGAACGAACGTTTTTGTGGCCGACAAGCGTTACGGTATGAAGGAAATACGCATTTTCTTGGCTACAGCTTTGGTTATCTAGAAACAATAGTTTTGCCTTGATAGCAAATTACAATGATTTAATGCGGTTTGAAAGTTGATATATCATTGAATTATAAATAAGTTTAGAAATCACAAAGCGACAAACAAGATCCTCAAGCTTTAATTTTCCTGTTTGTTCTTCCAAATTTCCAGCAGTTCTCCTTCAGCGATTTTGCAGCGATTGCGGGATGTCAATCAAGCGCAAGAGCTTTCCCACTGCAGTCTGGCGAGAACTATGAGGAAAAGTGTGGAAAAGCTTTCCCTACGAATATAATAAAATAAAAGTGAGAGCAAATCCGGGGGGAATGCAAATTAAAGTGCAAATTGAAATCGAAATGACAGATCCCTGCCAGCCTATCCCCGGTGTCCTTCTCCGTCTTCTCTTCTTGCATTTTCCTCCTACTTGCCTCCACGATTTTCCCTCAATTTTCCCTATCATCCTTATCATCGTCATCAAGCGCCAAGTGGTGGAGGGTCTGCGCTACCCCCAAATAAAATTCTACCCCCTATTATTTTTTTTTCTCTCGCAAGAGAAAACAATGCATATGCATTGTCAGCGGAAAACTTGTGAGGGGATTTGTCCAAGAAGTGCTGAAGGGACGAACTGCGAGAACCTGGGAGACAGATGCACTATAAAAATGAAGAAATTATATAGCGTACTTATGGGGGACGCAGCACATGCACCTCGAGAGCGGATTACACTGAAGGGTGGATTTTTAAGAATCAAGCAAAGAGCGAAGGATATACAACGAATTGTTCGATGCTCTCATTTTATATTTTACAAACTCAATTCAATTTCAATTATTTCTGAATTATTATTATTATTATTATTTTCTGAAAGTAAATCAGAGGCCAAGTCATAAAAAAATATATAACAATTTATTTAAATAAAGAAAATGAATAAATCTTGTCCAACAAAAAAGCAAAGTTTTTATTCATCAACCTGAACTATAAAAAATTCCCATAAAGCTCTAAGATTATTACTTATTTTTAGCATCAAATATATCAAATTTATACTATGAAATGTAATGTTGTTTTTGGTCACAAACTTTCCTGCAACATTTCCCCATATCGAGTTAGTTTTATTGCGTATACGTAATGTGGCAACGCGGCGTATGCGTAATCTGCCAGAATGTGAATAATCTCTGCCAGCCATTAGGGCAACTTGTGTCCTTGCCAAGCTCCCCCTCTCTCCCTCTCTCACACACACACACACACACGTGGCAAGGTGTGTGCGCCAGTGTGCGGGAAAGAGAAAGTTAAATTAAAAAAATGTCAAATTGCATACATTTAGGAGCTAATGAAATAAGTTAAGCGACAACAACAACTGCAAGCGTTGCCTAGTGCTGAGTACTGCGTTAAGTACCCCCTTCTGCGAGTATGTATGTGTGCTGCTGCTGCTGCTGTATGTATGTGTGTGTGTGTGTGTGTGCATTGCAATTTGAATTAATTTGACTTTTTTATGAACTTTAAGTATGCCAACAGCAGCCCAAAGCTAAGCTATGCTACTGTTTGGCCGCCGCGCAGCTCGGCTCCTTGTTGGTCTACCACTGGGAAAAATAAAACGTACAATACAATATATACTATATAAATTATATATATAAATATTATATAAATCAGTGTATTAAATTTTCTGCTTTACTAAATTGAAAATGTGTCGCTAAAAACTTTAATTCCCCAGCAAACATATAAATGTATAAAAAACTATTAAAATTGGGCACTAGTCTTTCGAGTATTTCATTGAGATATGTAAAACTCGTTTTTTTTCAGTGTTGCCTGCTGTTGGTGTACTGTTTTAAGTTGTTGGTGTAATTGTTGTTGTTGCTGCAAGTGCAGCTGTTCGCATGCTGTAAGCTTGTGGCCTGTGCAAGACTGTGTGTGTGATGATGAGATGCCAGCTGAGTTAATCAGGAAAACATGGTGAACCAAAAGCGCCGACAAAGATAGCAATAGAGAAGAGCGAGAGAGAGAGAGAGAGAGAGAGGCAGAGGGAAAGGTGGGCCAAGGTAGTGGTGGTGGTAAAAAATGAATGCATAAGTAAACTAACCTTCAAGGCAGCACTTTCAAGGCTCCTCCTCTTGGCCACTTAAAAAATCATAAATATAACCAATTATGATTAAGCCAGTCAACCAAGTTTGCCGCTTGATGAGCCAAGTTTGGTTAGACGTTATGGCGTTGGTAATTAAAATATCAACAGTATGACAACATTTTTGAGGAAACTAACAACTGTAAATTGTAATGCTTATATTAAATAGAGATAATTGTTCAGAAAGAGAGTTGAGACCGGATTGCATGGCACTTATTCAACTGAACTTGAGTTTCCGGCAACATCTTGTTGACCTCTTCCGCTCCTGGCCAAACTGTCCATCATATGTATCTATTGGAGCATCTATTTATCTTTTGTATCTTTCTATCTGCTTAACTGCGTCATCACCATCACCATCATCATCGCCCTGGCAATGGCGATATATGCACACTGTGCCTGTGCTTGTGCCATTTTCCCATCTCTCTTTTACTTCCGTTCGTTGTCTTGGGTCCTGTTGTTGTTGGTGTTGTTGTTGGTGTTTTTGTTGGTGTTCTTGTTGGTGTTCTTGTTGGTGCTGTTGTTATTCGATGGCGTTGATTGCTGTTGACTTTGATTTTTGCAATCTGCCTTCGATTTATTTTATATTTCTTCCAGGTCACTGACATTTGTGCAATGTCCAGTGTCCTTCGTGTATCCCTCTGTTTTTCCCCTGCTATTTTTTTTTGTGCTATGGCATTCACACATGTGTCTATCTTCGTCATTTTTTTTCACAGTCAGCTCCTTCACATTGCTTTTGATTTCTAATTTGGTTCATTGGCTCTGGGCATGTCCTGGTCTCCATCTCCCATCTCTCATCCAGCATCCGCTGCTTATCCATCTCCCACATCCCATTGTTGTTTCTGGCTGCATGAAATTTGGGTAAATAGCCAAAGCAAAGCAAAATATGTCGACACATGCGGGCAGCTTTCCATAATGGGTCACTGTTTCTGAATGAAGAGAAAAACTCAAGACGAAATAGCCACAATTGAGATGGAGAGAGAGCTGTGATTTCCTATAAAAATATATATATATTATATATATTTCTGAAACCTTTTAGTAAAATCAGTTTAGTAGTTTAATTGTTTCAAAAATTAAACTTTTCACCTCGGAAACTTAATAGAAATAATAAAATCTTCTATAGATTTTTGTGAGGAATCTCTATGACTTTTTATGTAAAATCATACAGAGAATTTTCTTCCATTAACTCTAATTTTTGCAGTGTATGCAGGGGCATATGTGCACTTCAGTTTAGTTGTATGCGTGACCGATTGTGGTGTACGTGTGTATGTGTAACGGAAAATGCACATTTTGGCGCCCGCATTTTTCATGGCCAAATGTTTCGAAAATTTTTGCAATCTCACGTTGATTAGAATATAGAAACGTGCTTGTCACATAGAAGATTCAAATCCTTACAGGAAAAATATATTGAAATATGTTTTATTTGTAGCAAGTTAAGATAATTCATTTCAAGTGATTTTAATTTATTAAATTAATAAATAATGTATATTTTTCATGGCTATATAAATTTATTTGATTATATTTATCATATTTTTTCCCTCAAAGCGATTACCATCAATTAAACAAGATCCTTGCCCAGATCTTTTTCATGTTTCGCATAAATTTTCCCCATAATTTTCCCTACTTTTTCAAGCATCCAATCAATCAAGTCCGCTGTTGGGTATTCAAAATTCGCTGAAATAGAGAAAAACGTAGTGTAACTAGCTGAATTTTTTTTTATTTTTTGCTCTTGTTTTGTAGCATTCTGCGAAGAACTCGTTATTGTTTCGTCTGATGGATGCCATGACAAGGTTTTCATAACTTTTTGCCCCCTGCACCGAGCGCACAAAAACGATCCAAAAAAATATATCCCTCTCCCCCACCCGCACTACTGGCCCGGATTTCCCCATCCGTTAGAAAAGCTGCCAATCAGTAGAAAACAAAATGTGACCCCAAATAAAAGGAGAAGCGGCGAATGGGGGCGGTGTTGGATGGGATGGGAGGTGTGTTTTTGGCATTAATATAAAACGCAATCAAAATCAAATCAAATGAAAAGTGTTCCAGTTGTTCTTGTGTGTTTGTGTGCTGACAAGTTCATTATGTTTGCATTGCTTTTGGCTAGTCCGGGAGGGGGGCAGCAGCCCCCTTTTGTTTGTCCACCGATATGACCAATAATCAATGGGGGTCAACACACACACACACACACACACACACAGATACACAGCCACACAGATACACAGGACTCGCCGAGAGTCTGAAGCTGGAAAACACACACATTTGAGCCAATGGTTGGGCGCACATTAAAAGAGACTTGGCCTACCCGCAAATTGAACTAATTTGATGTGTGAACAACGGCAAATGGTGGATGAGGGGTATATATATATATACAGATAGATATATATATATATATGTGTGTACATATATATGAATATAATATATTATAGTGTGAGTTTCTTGGCATTGATGAGCTAAACCAGATTGAAGACATTCCCCGCACACACTCACTCTATACAGCAGACGTACACTAGGAAAAACCCTTGGCTTTAATCAAAGAAAATTCGGTATGCTTCATAAACTAAATGATTAGGTAAATATTAAATTTTTTGAATTAATATTTAACATAAATAATGCATAGAAAATTCCGATTCTCATCTAGGAGTAGAATTATTAAAAGAAGAAAGAGTTGCCTCCAGAAACAGATTTCAATGTATTTTCTTTGTTTTTCAATCCGGATATCAAAAGAATTAATCAAAGAAAATTCGAAATGATTCTTAAACAAAATCAGTAACAAATAATTCATTTTTTAAAAGTATATTAAAATTAATTATTAATTAATTAATAATTTTAAAAAAAGAATCAAAGAGTTGCCTCCTAAAACAGATTTGAATGTGTCTTTTAAACCGAATATAGAGCTTTCAAAATGCAATAAATTCTGGTTACCATTTTCCAAATGCTTAAAAACTAATTAAATCTTATTATTTATTAGCCACCGAAATTATTTAATAATTCTAGTAGAGTTCAGTGTACATTTTGATATTGATTGGCAGGCAAAAGAAATTTGTGGCTGGTGGAGAAAGCGAGAAACATACACACATGGACATATGGATACAAGGAATGTCCGAATCCAAATCCATCTCGCAATACTCCGTGTTATGATTTCGTGATATATATACCGCATTAATTCAATTTGATGTGGATGTGGCTGTGGCTCTGACTGTGCATGTGGAGATCTGGCAGCTGAATTTCACTTGGATTTCGATAAACTGACCAGACCAGACCAGGCCAGGCCAGGCCAGGCCAGAATAGCATAGACCAGACCAGACCAGGGTCGGCTACTTAATATGGATTCCATCTGTCTGGGAATTAGTTAGAGCCAGTTGGCTGGCCACTGGAAGCAGCTCGGCTCTAATAACAAAAACAATTTGTTTATCGAAAGTCCAACCACTGACTCAGTGAGGAGTTGCTCTTTAAAGCCCCCAATCGGGTGGTAAGTTAGGTGATTAGTTCAATGCATGTTAACAACAAGAATTGCTGGGAATATGTAGTATAGATGCTCAATGAATTATCAGCAAGTGTGCAGACAATTGATATAGCATTTCTGAGCTAACTTTGTGGGGATTAACATTAAAGGTAAGGTATTTAAAGTCTTCTTCTATTTCATTTTTCCTATTTATTAGCAACAATTTGTGTGGCTCATAATATTCCCTTTCTCTTTAAGTTAAATCTGGTATTATTTGGCATTAAACTCTGTAGGTTTGAGGCTTGATTTATTAGCCATTAAATATGATTCGATTGCCTTTTTGCTGTGGCCCCAAGTGCTCCCCCTTGGTTGTGCAAATGGATGTGAGCTGCCCACTTCGTGCTCAAATATAACATTGAGTTATTTATAATTATTTCTGCTGGCTGGCAATTAAATTAGCATACAATCAATCGAATACATTTAGCATTCATACGACTCGGAAGCGAGTGTGGGTGGCCGTGAGTGAGTGTGTGTGCCGTCGAATGCCCTGGAGTGCGGCATCCGTCATCCTTCATTCTTGAGATGAATGTGTGTACATGCATGTGTGTATATAACTTATATATAGAACTGTCCATAAGCGAGGCATCACAATGAGTTATCCTTACGCTCATTACATTTGGATTAACATGTTAATAATGCCAATGGGCCGGCCGGTCCATCTCTTGGCTTGCAAATGCGGGCCATTGAGGAGCTGGGAAACTACTCCTCCACTTGACTGAATTATTCAGCCAATGCATCGGGAGCTGGAAGATGACAAATCAATGTTTTTGGGGCCATTGATAGTTGGAGTGTTATAATTGTATGTTTGACAATCTTCATAACTGTCAATTAGATTTCCTTGCTGCCAAGTCGGTGCTCTGCATCTCTACCTCCTCCCTGGCTTAATGTAATTGTTTAACACACTGCTGGGCATTATTATAAACAAATGCATACACACACAGTTGCACAGATTCCACTCGATGGATGGACAGTCGAGACTGCAATATGATTGCCTTGATTTTATTGACTGCACTGCGATTGTGGTTCCGCATCCTGGCTGCCATCTCCTTGGGCCTCTCGGTCCAAGCAAACAACTCTTGCTTATTTGCATATGTGGCAAGTTTTCTTCTTCCTCTCCCAACGGGGCCAAGATATTTTGATTTATAGCTGCAAATTGTGCTCTGGCTCAGACCAGGTTTTGGTTCGAGGTCGCAAATTGAAATGGCTCTGGGGAGGGCGAGAGCCGGAGCCGAAGCCGGAGCCGCACTGGTATTTAATTGAGCCAAGGCCAGAGCGTTTCGGGGAATTAGTTTGGATAATCGACTAGTTCGCTTCCAAATCGTTTACTAAATTAGCTCAGCCAAATAATGGACATAGCTCCATGGCACGCCCCCTGAAGATGAAGCAATAAGTATATATTCCGTCAGTTATCGGAATTAAATGGAAATTAATCGGGTTTCAATTGCAATTAGGCGCGTAATTTAAATTCAAATTAAATGGATGTAGCAATGGAAAATACAAAGGTTTCCTTATTAGTAAATCTTTGATTTAGTACATCTCTTAGTTACCATAAAACTCCATAATATTTAATTTGTTGATTTTAAATATAATTATCTTCAAAATGATATATTCAGAGTTGTGTAAGTTTTCTTCTTCGAGAATTCTTCAAATACAACTTGATTCCCTGGCAAGGATATTCCTTGGCCCATTTTCAGAGCTGAATGCTTGCGACAGGTGACAGGAAAACGCGGCTTGTCCGCCTCAAAGCTTGAATTTCATATCCTCCGCCAGGACAATGTGATGAAAGGCCGGAGTCGTCAATGTCGCTCCTTGGCGTTGTCTCATCGCTGATTGCCGGCAATGCAATTCGGCTTGAGGAAATGGTCAAAAGGATACCATGGCATGGATGAAAAATAAACCAAAATAGGCGAAAATAAACGAAAATAAGCAAAAATGTTGAATACACAAAGAGACCGAGAAGTGGTGGCGGAATCGGGAGCATAATGCATAATTACAACAATGGAACAGGACGACGCCAAGGACGAACTGAGTGTGGTGAAGGAGTCGCTTCACTCTCTGTCCTAGGGATGGGAACATTATCCCTATGCTAAGTCCTAAATCCAACTCTTAAATCGCTTAATGCTTCTGTTAGTTGTATTTTTTTTTAAGTAGTTTTTATATTTAAATATTATATTTTCTCACGATCATATTGAATTTTCTTCGCTCCTCCCCTCGTTTGCGTTCCATCTCTGGCTCGGTTTCAGGGTCCTTATCAGGACATCCGCTTTCAGCGATTTTTAATTGCTATTGTTACAGTTTATTGTTTTATTATAAAGGCCAAGTGAATGAATGGCCAAAGACAGGGGACTGAGAGCGACAGAGAGAGAGAGAGGGGCACAGGACGAGAATGAGACAAAAGCTGGTCACGAAAAATTTTCATTTAATTTTCCTTTGTCGCTTCCAGCCGCGTTTTAGGTTTCCATTGCCTTTTCTTTTTCCTTTTCATTTTCAAAATAAATAAGCCAACAATTAGCTGTGCGGCGGCGAATAGGAAACTTCTGGGTAGTCGTAATTGAAAAAAAAGTCGCAAATTAATTATGTAATATCTGCAAGTCGTTTTTTAATAAGCAATTTAGTTTTGGAAACCTTAGTGAAGACGGTTCCATAAATACTTTAACTCCCCTTGTTTTTCAATATTTAAATATTTATATTGCTTAATCAATTCTGCAAATACCCAACAGCAATTGCTTTCAATATCCACCGAGTATTTTGAAGCCCGTCCAAATTCGACACGGTAACAATGTGCTTGAGCTGCAGCTCCTTCAGATGACAAAAACATCAAATTAATATGCACTTTTCCAGCACTTGATCCCTGTGAGAGTGTGCGTGCAAGTGTCTGCACAAGTATTTGTGCGAGTATCCCTGCGAGAGTATCGGTGCTGAAGTGCTGGATGCTGGATGCCGGACCCACCGGCAGCCGCTGTCCTGCGTGTATCCTTTATGGAAAATAGAAGAACCCGGCTGGGAGTGCCGTGTGCATGTGGTGGAGGGATGCTGAAAAAAGGAATTTGTATACAAATATGGCGAACAAATATAGTTGAAATGAAACAGCAAAGTGCACTTGAAAGGCACCGAAAGGAGAGCGTAGCTCCGAAGCTGCACAAGAGCCAAAAAAACATATGCATAAGTGCCTGGTCTGGTCGGGTCTGGTCCTGGAACAAGGACGAGAACGATGCCACTACAATAATCATAAAAGCGCAAAACAACAGCCACATATGTGGCTCTGTTGCTGTGGCTACATCCTCCTCCGTGCCGGTGTCCTTGTCCGTGCCCCCCCTTCCTCGATCCACGAGGGCGAAGCGGAAATAATGTATTAATCCTGTCGAGGCCATATTTTTTATTGGCATCAGCCGCCGTGAGAATCCAGTGCCTTGCCTTGACTTTTTTTTATCCCCCTCCCCCTTCGTTTCCTGTTTTCCAGCTTTTCCTGCTTTCCCTGCTTTTGCCGTACTGTTCCGCACTGTACTGTACTGTGCGTAATTTGCATTAGCAATCCCCTTTCGCCTTTCGGGCAGGTGATAAACCGCATTCTTATTATAACACCACAAAGAACCGAAACAGAGCAAGTGTACGGGCGCACATACATACAAATACACTAAACGAAAAGTCTCTTAAATTACTGTGAATAACTCTTAAAAAAATTATAAATATTTATGTATGTCAAATAAAATCTAGCTTAAGCAAAGATTGCTAGAAGTTTGGCTTATTTATGAAACCAAACTGAACCCTTAATAAAATATGCTTTTCAAAAGAAAATTATGCAACAAATAATATTTTAAAGGAAGAAAGGGGTACATTTTTCTCGCCTTTCCGGCAAAAAAAAAAATAGTGTGACCTAATTAGCAAACGCTATTTATTTAGTGGTGTCATAACACCATAGAAGGATTTAATTAGTTAAATTGCCTTGTCAAAAAAGGTATTTCCCAAAAATAAAGTCAATAGTAAATACTTATTATTTCTTAACCTATTTCTATAGTCATTAATTAATTAAATTAAATGTAATCATATCCTATTATATATAATTTGATTGTTTTATTTTGCTCTATTTTTCTTGCAGTGCCTATATAAATGTATTAAAAGATATGTTGTACAACCGACAAGGACAATTTAAAGCCTTTCATAAATATTACTGCTTCGGCGTCGGCAGTGCGCCGCGTAATTATTATTACGCATACGCCCCGTTGCCCTCCGGCCGAAAGCGTAATTCACCGTTAAGCACGGTGGTCAAATGTCGGCAGGAACTGCAAACGGAAATAATTGTTATGCAATTTAAATTATTCCCTATTTAAAATTGCGCATATTATTTACGTTCGCAGAAAATTGGAAATATTCTTTCATTTTCTTTTTTTTTCTGTTTCAACGCCCAGCTTAAATATTTGCTTTGATTTAAAATGTATGTGTATTGGGTAGGGCTGTGAGCCATGGTATTTAATTGAAGGTCCTGAAACAGCAAATATTGAAAGGTGACTATGGCCAGTTGAACAATATTCTGATACTTTAGGGATACAATGTGGTTGAATTTAAATTTTAGGCTTAGAATACGAGATTTGATATTTTATTTTAAGATTTATATATTGCTGATTGTTTATTTATTGATAATAGAGACGGTAGGATTTATTTATGAATATATATATTTTTAGTTCAATGTTATTTAATTTAATTGCAAGGCTTTGCATTTTCTTTAGGTTTTTATATAAATGATTGTTTGATTTATAATTATATAAACCCTGTTTCAGTAGAATTTATTTATCTAAAATATATTTTGATTATTTATTATATTGTTAATATACTTAGTATATTATTTGTATTTATTTTATATACCTTTAAATATTGGTTATCTATTACTTATTAAAAGTATATATTTTTAAGCTTTCATAAAATGTTTTTGGTTCTTTAGATCCCAAATTTCAATTTAAAGAAATCTAAATGTTTGTAATATTTATTTCTTAGCCCACTGTTGACCGTCGCTGACCAGAGCTGTTGGGGAGAGGGGTTACCGGGCAAAAGTGTTTGGAAAGGGGGACCACTGGTCATGGGCGGGGTAAAGGGGGTGCGCTACATGACGCTGGCGACAATTATGCGCATGTTGGCGGCTTAAGCAGCCATTATTCCTGCTGCTTCACTTAGCCATTCTTTTCCTTAGCTACCCCCAGCTACTCCCTGCTACCCCCAGCTACCCCTTGTTATCCCCTGTTATCCCCCCTGCTACCCTCTTTTCTTCTGCCATTTTCCTTCCGCTTTTCCCCTAATTTTTCCCTTTCATCCTTTGCAGGACTTGCACTTCCATTGTAACCGCTTGCTTTTTCATAAATTTAAATACAAAACATATTAAGTTTTATAGCCCGGGAGGGTTAAGTTGTTCGCCAACCGGGTTCCTCCGCTGCCCTTGCCTCCCCCCAACCCCCAGCTCTCATCTTGGATGTGTCTAAGTCGACCTTACCGCCCACCCTGGCCCAGCGTGCATATGCTTTAAATCCAGCTGAGAATTTAGTAACTCCCGAGTGTGTGTAGACCGAACTGCATTAGAGGAACGACGACACAAGGAAGTGTGGAAAAAAATATATAGAGGCAGGAGCAGGAGCAGGACCACGACCAGGACGAGTGGTCCCGGAAGGGAGTGTAGGGAATGGGCGGGAAATAAATAAAAAGAAAGCCTCCCGGCAAAAACGCTTGGCAAACAATTTGAGCAGCAGATCCTGGCCGAATGGAAAACAACGCCAAAAAAAAAAAAGAAAATTGTAACGGAAACGGAATGTAATTGAGTGAGAGCGGCACAGAGGGGGCCGAAAGGTCCTTCAATGAGTGCAATAAAGTAGTATTAACATACGCATGAGCTGCCATTATGACAGGGATCAAGGAGCTGCCCGAGTTCCCACAGTTCATCATGGGTTAAGGCATCCCATGGGATTTGTAAGAATTCAAATAGAATTTTCATTGTGCAATAAGTTGCATTAAATAAGATTTGTAAGAATTCAAATGGGATTTTAATTATGCAATAAGTTGCATTAATTAACCAAGAGTAGTAAGTATATATTAAATATTTTATTATATATAAAGTAGTTGCGCTTAAATGTAGTTTCAATATAAATTTAATCTTCATTCACTTACCCCCTGAATACTTCATTATTCTCTCCATTTTCAGATGAATTCAATATTGAAATGTATAAGAAAACCGAGATGTACTTCAGGCTCAGCCACGATGACTCCTTCGTGTTTCGGTTCGCACTGAAACGAAAAGAGAGAAAATACCAAGTGAAATTGCAATGCATAAATACAGTTTACTAAAATTGAATTCATTATCCTGGGGAAAAACAACAAACACACCGAAAGGAGACGGCAGGCAACGGTGACTGAGAGACTCGCAGCAGTCGCCACATAAACCATATAGTATAAACATATATCTATCGATGGACCGCCATCTGTATGCGAGCATAATATATAATGGAGTCAAAGGCAAAATATTACCATGCATAAATAACGAATATATTTCTGTGTGCGTACACACACTACGGGTACATACAGATGTGTGTCAGGACGAACAAGTTTATCCGTTTCTATATCTATTTGTTTATCTCTACATGCCATGCAGTGTGGTATATAAATATAATGCACCAAAAATATGCAAAAAAAAAAGAACCGGGGAGAGTGTAGAGCGGATGAAAAAGAATCGCCATTGCAATGGTCCCGCTCCGAATGCGACGCCATTTTTGTTTGGCCTCCATTGATTTACTATCCAAGTGCATCGGACCCATTGCCGGACCCGCCATCAAACTGCAGTTCGAAGCTAGCCATTAACTAAATTGATTTGTTTTCAAATAAAAAATACACACACAGCCGGACAAAAAACATTCGCCCCCAAGCCATTGGCAGGCGGGCAGCCTGAAAATGCATTAAAATTGATGCGGCAAAGGAAACCCATTTGAGGGGCCACTCCCGATAAGAACTGTTCGCCAAAAGCGAATAATATGAATGTGTCGGGTGCTGCCTTTTATGACACTTTTCCGATGCGACCAGTTCTGTTTAATTACATCATCTCGAAAGAGAGCTGGCTTTAAGGGAAATCAATTCTAAGCTGGTTACACTTTTCCGGTGCATTTTAGCTTACTAAATGAAACATTTTTTTCAGCTTAATGGATAGCTTGAAATTATTTATAAACAAAGGTAATTTTCTTTGTATTTTATCACATTTCCATGGTTATTAAAGCTATGTCATGCTTATGCCTTATTAATAATTATTCGGTATTTAAATAGGTCACACTAATATAAAATTGATATAAAATTTGTTATCGAACTGTCATCGCTCCAAGTGTCACCATAATTTTGTGAAAATTTTCTTTAAAGTTTACCTTGAGGTAATATTCAAAAAGAAAGAACCGTGAGTATTTCTGGATTAAGCCCTTTCTCTCTGATGCTTGATCCTTGAATATGGAAGGATATCAATATGGCAGAGGCAATGGACAACCAGGAGGACATCACTTTGACGCAAATAATATCAGAAATGGTTGAGATAGGACTAATCAGTGCGCAGCTGGGCCAACAAGTCTTGGAATATCTCTACTTTCACTATGGAGACCTTATTTATACATAGCAGAATAAACTCCAGAAGAAATACACGTAGGTTTGCCTGTCTAAAGACCTCAAGATATTCTCACTTAACTCGCGTTTTTTGTGTTCTTTTTAATTTTCAGATTTCACACAGAGTCGAAGCATATTTAATAATTTATAACCCTTAAATATAATTAATATAAAGAATCGAACACTGTTTGTGTAGAGTAAATTATTTTCCGGTCTGCTGCGAAAGCCGCAACTGATTTTAAACAGTCAAGTAAAGGCAGAATAAATATAAAGTGGAGCAGGCGACAAGAAAAGCGAGGAAGGCTCTTTTGTCAACCCGACAAGGATTCTCGCTCAGAGTCCTGTGCAAGCAAATGAAAGTTGTTTGGTCATGATGTCTGCATTGCCTCAGAGCAGGGGGCAAGCGGTGAGTGCGATGCGGGGGGTCAGGGGTCAAGAAGGGGTTGTCTGCCACAACCGCACACACACCACACACACACACACACACACACACACACACACAGACGACGGGCAGAGAGGGAGAGGGGAAAGTGCAACACGCTCTGGTGTAGCTCATTAAGTACGTGTCTTTGACTCTGTGCACAAACAAAAACAGGTAAGTCGCAAGTGCATTAAATGTAAAATATTTAAAAACTACTTTTGATATTAAGAAAAAACCACAAAAAGAGTAGGCCTAGGAATTTTTAAATTAAATGAAGTTAGTATTGAAATGAAAGAAAACTAGCTTCCGGAAGCCGATGTATATTAACCATACACTTTCATATTAACTTATAGGAACATTTGCATATTTGCACTCTTTGAAACAATATTTATTTATAATTTTATATTACAAATTGTTAATAAATCAATCAATCAAATCAATAACTAAGCCAAAAAAGTATTCATTTTAATCCGGAAGGCTTTCCTATGCTAGTTTTTGTTAGGTAAATAAATCTGCATACTCAATTTAAAATTTCTAAAAAATTAAAATTTTTGGCAATTTTTTAACATTTTAATGATGTAACCCCTTATAAAAATTTGCAAAAATTTTAAAAATTTATTTTTCTTTCGAACATAGCTAGATCGATTTGCCTGTTGATGCTGATCAAGAATATATATGATTTATAGGGTCGCAAATGATTCCTTCACTGCGTTGCAAGCTTCTCATTAAAATTATAATACCCTACAAGGCTAGAGTAAAAAAATACGTACAGGAATCTTTAAAAATTATTAAAGAAAGAATATTTTCATAAATTAATTCCCAAAAGAAAAAGGTAATTCAAGTACCCTATTCCAAGTAATTTTCTTCAGTGCCCTGCGCCAAGTGCGACAATTTAAAACATAATGCAAACTAAATGAAAATGCGGCAACCGGCGGCAAAAAGAATCCGAAATACACAGCACAGAGCCAAGGAGCACAAAAGAATTTTTAAATATATTTCGTACCCTCAACGAACCGGAGACAAGCTGATGACCGGGATCCAGGATCCTGGATCCTGGATCCGGGATCCAGCATACAGAGTGCAGGATGCTGCAGGTCCAGGACCTGAAAGCCGGGGGTCTTTGCGGTCAAGGGGCCAAAGCTAACTAAGCATGCCACGCCCCCACACACACACACACGTACGCCCTCCATTCAGCAGACACTTCTGTCTTCACTTTTCATTCTTTATTCCCAGGATTTTACTCATTTTCTTCTCTCTTTCCTTTCCTTTTCTTTTCTTCTTTTTTTGGCTTGCGAAACGGCAAACGGAAATGGACTCTTTAGTAAAGTGTTTACAGCAGCTACATAGCTGGAAAAATGTGGGGGAAAATTAGGGGAAACTATGGCAACACCCAGAACGGAGTGTGTGGCGTACGACATTTATGCAGTTGAATTAATTAAATGCGACAGGAATACCGAAGGAGTTAGCACAAAGCTAGTGACCCTGGCAACAGCCTTTTATATCCTTGCAGGGTATTATTATTATTTAAGTCAGAAGTTTGCAATGCTGTGAAGGAGTCATTTTCGACCCCATAAATCATATATATTCTTGATTAGCATCAACAGCGGAGTCGATCTAGTCATCTTAGTCGAGGACTTTAAAAGGAGCTAACAGAAGTTGCCAGGAAACAGGAACATCTAGTAGTTTTTGTGTGCATTATACATATTTTTGTCAATTAATTAAACATTATTTTTGATTACTTTTAGCATATTAAGTTTTAATTTTAAGCCTCTACTCCTCGCCATTTTTAATACAAATACTAGCCAAAGCTGATATTTATGCCGTAGCTTAGTATATAAATAAGCATAAATAAATATAATTAGAAAACATAATTAAATCATATCACTTGCAGCATTCTCAGTTAGATTTTAATAATTTTTCTGTTTTCTCCACACAGTCCTTCGTGTCGACTTAGCTCCCCTTTTCCATTTCCTTTTTTTTTTAAATTAACGCCAATGCCTAGAACTCAGCTTAGAAATGGGGAAAAAAAGCTGAATCAACCTGAATATAAAGCAGAAAAATGAAAAAAAAAAGATTGCAGCGGAAAAGCGAAGGAAAAGCGGCTAGCGAATTCGAGGATTTCTCGCACCTTGAGCCAGGCTCCAGCAGCCTCTAGTTGGGCTATATGTGTCATGAGCCATTTAAGCTCATTACGGGCATCAATTTGGGTAGCGAGAAAGCTGGGAGAAAGGTGAGAGAACGGTGGGAGAAAGGGGAGGCAGAGGCAAGCCGAGGGAAAAGCCAGAAGAAGGTAGAAAAATTATGCTAGCAAGCCTTAAGTGCTTGCCACTTGCTACTGAGCCATCTGAGGAAGTGGTAAATTGTTAATTTTAAGCCACCTTCCTTGCCTCTTTTTATATATAATTTTTCTTTTTTTTTTTTGGTGTCGCGAGAAACCTGCAAGTTTTGCATTTTTTTTCTTCTTATACTTTATTTTTTGTTGAGGGTGCGAGTTTTCATTTTTATGAGCCGGTTTCATTAGCCGGCCAGGTGACACCGATTTTCCCTTCTTTCGCACAATTAAATTCAATTTTTCCGGGGGATGACCCATTTACATACAGTTGTGGTCATCGAAATAGCACGCGCATATGAAAATGTTCTTGAAGTTCAATTAAAATTATGTGTTAAAGAGGTACAACAAAATATTTGACAAGGGTTTTAATAAATAAGGATGTTCAATCAAATATAAACATTTATAAGAATATATTTATATTTATATATTTTTAGGTAGAACTTATAATTTCATACCCCTGACTGTCCATATGTCCTGATATATGTGAAAATTTTCGGTCATGTAAGAAGGAATAAGAAATTGAAATCCATAAAGTGCAGCAGCCATAACAAAACAAAAAAAAAAAAAAGAGTGAAAAAGAAACGAAGAAGAAAGGAAAACGCGAAATGAATTTCACTTGAAATGTGAAAACATAAAAATTGTTTATGACTTCCGCTACGTTGCCTGCATCTGTCTGTCTTTGTCTGTGTGCGGGTGTGAGGGTGTGGGCGAGTGTGGGCGGGTGTGTGTGTGTTGGAAAAAGGGCGGAAAATCGTGGCAAAAGTGGAGAAAAGTCAGGGTAGACTGCCTTATCAATTGGCGGCACTATCAGGAAAAGTTTTCGGGTTAAAGTCTGCAAGTTGCATCCGAGAGTAAGGAGATCCTTCTCCCCCCTAACGAAAAAAAAAATGCAGGAAAAGCGTGGAAAATCTGCAAGAGGTAAGAGCCCAGCAGCACAGTATTTTCTTTCATCAGTGGAAATGCAAGCATTTCACATTTTTATTGCACTAAAAAAGTGTCTGTGAATGGCGAAGTGTATTAATTAAAAATCATGAAAGCAATCTAACTTCGGGAAGTCGAAGTTTGTATACACTTGCAGTCGATGGGCTTGGATGGGCAATCGATCATGATATAGAGCATTATTCGCAATAACTTTGAGTTTACGTGTGTAAATATCCCTAATATAAATTGTGTTGATTTTAAATTTAAATTAGGTAAAGGGGAAAATAATTTCAAAGCTAGCACAGCTGATCCAAGACCTAGTCCTAGTATATAATTGTTATGCTCAAGACTTACCCCAGTAGAGGACACACGGTTATGTATGTATTCCTTTGGTCAGGTGATATTTTAGAGGTCCAAGAGAAATCACTTTCACTATCACTAAAGATGTAACCAGTAAGGAGGCAACAGACAGACTGAAGTCAGAGCGAAGGCACTGCCAATATTTACAGTCTCCGAGCGAAGAGAACAGAGAAAGTGAGAGCTACAGAGAAAGCAATATCTCTAGAGACGGTCAGAGAGACATAGAGAGAAAGAGCCACAGACTCACACAGAGAGAGGGATAGACATACCGAGATCGAGAGAACGGGAGGGAGAGCGAGAGAGGTCAATGCTGATCAATTTATTGGGTCGAAAATGACTCTTTCACTGCGTTGCAAGCTTCTGACTAAAACTATAATACGCAGCAAGGGTTTAATGAACACAATATTTACATAGTTAAGCTACTGAAGGGTCTTAAAATTCAAGCTTAATTTCTATCGAGTCTTGGAGAAAATATTTTCTTATTAAATCAGTATTTATATATATCATATTTAATATTTATAATTAACACCTTACACAAACTCATTTAACATCACATATTTATTACGCAAAGTTGAAAGAAAGTAATGTGCACTGAATGCCATGTCCTGCCTGTCCGCAAGGACTTCTTTGAATGTCCTGAATGGCATATGGCGGTGGCGGTGTCCAAACATTCGTCCGGCCACTTGCCCGTATGTCAGGTGGGATGCATGGCATTCCGCCGAGAACTGGCAGCCCACCTGGATCTCGATGCTCCCCATGTGTTTTTCACCACAGAGGGAGAGAGGGTTCTTTCTGGCAATTTTCCACTGCTAAATTTTCCGTTTAAGGTCCCATACACAGAGCATAAAAATTGGGTATAACTTTCCTCTCAAAGATATCCATTTGGAACTTTTCTTTACATAAGAAACCCCCCAATCAGGACGCATCTCATCAAATCAAACGTTTAGTTTCAGGAAAAGTATTTAATTTTCCTTCAGTGCAGGTGGATTGCCAGGTGGGTGGTGGTGCTGCCCTTGGCTTTAGGCTTTGGTGGTGGTGCAGTGGCATGGCGTTGCTTGACAACGCGACAATGCCAGTTCCTGGCCGTTGGAGTTTCCTGGCGCTGCTTTTAGCCGAAAATAGCCGCATGCCATTGACTACAGCCAAGCCGAATGAATGGAGGAGCCAATGGCGACCGGAAAACAGGGGAAACTCGGCGAAAATGCGTTCGGTAACGACTGAAAATTCTGCCACACTCGAAATTTGAATCTGGGATGCTGCGAATTGAATCGAAATAATGCCCAGCAGCAGCAGCTCATTCGGCTTGGCTCCCAGGGATTCCCCAGAGGCGAAAAAGCTTTTCAGGGATTCACGAAATAGATTTTATTTTCACTTAACCTAGGCGTCACTCTTTCCCTTATTTTTAGTTTAGTTTAAATTCGCGATCATTAAAACAATAGCCCTTAGCCAGAGAGCCACTCAAAGAGCTTGTGACCCACTCCACCATTTATTTAAATTTATTGAAAGTCCTTTTTAGTTGATTTACCAAATATATGCCAAAATATATATACGAAAAAGATATATATATATATATATATATTTTGGAGCAATGGCAGGATAAAGCTATGCGACGACCACCGAAAATAAATTAATCAACGTTGCTTTTTTCGCAACAAATTGTTATTAATTCGCTCAGCCATAATTAAAATGAGCGGCTGCGGGAAGGGGGGCATCCGCCAGAGGGGGACGGGGCCCCGGACTGTGCGAGTGTGGGTAATGGCGTATATGTGTGAATGGGCGCCATTTTAAGCGACTGCAATTCAAAGCAATTCAATCCAGAGCCATAAAATGCGCCCCAAGATGGAGATGCCATAATGCCTTAATCGGTGTGTGAGAGAGTGCCAGGCACTGAAAGAAAAACCAGGACACCCAGAAGATGTCGAAATGAATGAAATGAAATGAATTTTCTTTCAATAATTTATGAAATGCCCATACTTATAAGCTTGAAATGATTTTAAAAATTCTACGAATACAAAACGAAATAAATTATAAGTGTAAATTAGATGGGATAGAATGAGAACATATTAAAATTAAAATTATTAAGCTTAACTGAACTCGAAATATTTTTTCTAAATATTTTCCATATACAGGATTTTCTCTCTGTGTGCTCAAGCGTTTGCCACACATTTAACCCATGGCAGCCGGGCCATACAAATGTAATTAAGATCGATTATATGCCTGCAGTCGAGCAACTTAAATCATTTAGTGCGAAACCCGCTCTAAAAATAATAAAACGACAGCCACACGCCGTCGCAGATTCCCCCCTTAACCCCCTTTTACCACCTTTTTTTTATTAACTTGGTTGGATAATGTGTGTGTGATGTGAGTGTGTGACAGAGAGTGTGGCAAAGTTTTTGGCTCTATTTTTATGGGTTTTTGTTCATTAATTGAGAGGGGAAAAATCAATGGAAAAATAAAAGGAAAAGAGTAGCATGCGGGTAGATATATTTAAATTTATATTATATATATTAAAATATATATTTAAATATATATTTATATTTATTGTAAAACTTCAGGATAATCTATAAGTTATTCCGTATTAAATTTACTTTTTCAACCCACAAGATAAGGGCAGAGAAACTCAGCGATCTTATACACTTGGGACTCTACTACATCGGGTGCTGATGCCTCCTGGATCCAGAATCCGGAATCCTAAATCCCGAGTCCTGAATCTGGATCTCCGGCAAGTGTGAGGCGGCGTAACGACCATCATTTGTTGCAAAATGATGTATAATTTAATACCCGCAAAGGCCAACTCCCCAATGGCGAACTTGCCACTCCCCCTGACCTCCAAAAACCAGCCGAAGTCAACATTGTACTCCATTTCATCTTCTCCGTCTTTGAGTTTCCCACCAGCTCCAGTCCTCAGCCTCCATCACCATCCGAATCCATCCTCATTCGCATCCTCATCCTCATCCTCATCCACATCCACATCCGGGACCCGGCCACGGACCACTAACGCGTCCCCAATGGGCAGCCAACAAAAACCGAGCACATGTGTATATAAAAAATACACTCCGCCCACGGAACTCGAAGTACTCGTGCATTTAGTGGCCACACTGAGAGAAAGTCCTATGGAGACTGTGCCAAAAGTCACCTGTGGCTGTCCCAATAAAGAGTCTATAAAGGATCAAAGGTGATCAGAGAAATGATGAGTGGGTTTAAGTCGTATGTTGCTCACTCAATTGCTATTTATTTATTCAGTTTTAGGGTTAGAGAGTTGTTCCCTCTGTAGTTGTTTTTCTCTAAATGATTGATCACTTATTCACTCAGCTGTTCAATTGTTTACTCAATTATTCAGTGGGTTAGTTGCTCACTTGTTAACGCAGTTATTCAGGTAATCGTAGCAAGCAGGTTGTCAATCAGTTGACTTTCATTATTCATATATATATTCATATTTTTATTCATATTGTTATTTTAGTTAGGTTTTAAGTTAGTCAAGTGATCACGCAGTTGTTCAGTTGCTCACTTGTTTTTTAATTTGTATAATATTTCACTCAGTTAATGAGTTTTTTAATCGTTGTGTGAGTTGGTTTGCTGAGATGCTTAATTAGTGGATCCTTTGCTTAATTAGTTTTAAAATTGTATAGCTATTTATTTAGTTACAGAATCAGTTATTCAGTTTTCCAGACTTTTAATAAACAGTTTAGTTATTGAGTAGTTTAATTGTTCTCTTAAATATTAATTCAATAGATACAATCCTTACTTTACACCATATTTAAATCTAAAAAAACCGTTAAACTTCTACTACTAATTAGCATTATCTTTTAGCTATTATTTAAGATTTTTTCCCAAAATAAATCCCTTCCCAGTCTCCGCATTTTCTGCGAGTGCCGTCGCGCGTTTGCTTTTTGTGTTTGCCTGTCGCCAGAGGGGCCGTGAGTTATGGGGGAAGCAGGGATGGGCCATACTGGCATACTGGGGAGCCACAGCGCTACGGCGCTACGGAGCCACGGAGCTATATAGGTATCGGAGCTACAGGGGCCACGCCCGGCGGTTGTTTAACTCGAGTGCTGCACATAATTCATGTGTCCACTTGCAATTTTTCGTTTGCTGCGACATTGTTATGCTGGCCATGTTGTAAAAACGCCAAAAACAAAAGAGAGTCATTTCGGAAAAAAGAACTGAACACCCACAAGGAAAGCGCACAAAAAAAAAAAAGAAATCAAAAAAAAAAAACAGGAAAACCCCGAAAAAAAAAAACAATAAAACAAACTGGCAAGAAAAAAAAAGAAAAGCCAACATCCCAGAGAAGAGACGTGTGCGAGCGACTTTATATGCCATTATTAGTGTGTTAGAGACGCACACCCCCACACACACACACACACACACACACACTGACTGACAGAATGAGTGGGGTGTGCGGGGGGCGGCGGGCAAAGGTGGGCGTAGGGTGGACCCAAGAAGGACGCGCGTGCGAGTCTCGCACACAAAATAGATTACTCAGTGTCGCGGCACTCTATCACGGCGACAGATCGAGACGGGTGAAAGCGTCGGAGAAAGGGGTGAGAAAAGCAGCAGTGGGGGGGAAGGAAGGAAAATGTGGGGGTCACAGAGCCAAAGGTGTCGCCTGGACAATGCTGCCCTGATGGGAATGCTAAGTGAATCAATTATTTCCCACTGGCCAAGCCAACGGGATCGCCCTCAAATCGAATGAGGAGCAGGACCCTTGCTCATCAGTTGATCTTATTTATTTATGAATGACAAGTAATAAGAATAATGCGCAGCAGGACCAACAAGGATACCTAAATTGAACAGCAAGGCATGCTTAAATTCAAATCTAGAGTTCCCCAAAATGATCACACAGTTTGCTCTATTTCATTTCTTAGCTCTGACTTGGCTGAAATGTTGTATTTATTCGATTGACATCGGAATATATGTATATATATATATATATGGCAATTCGATGATGTGGCAGCTTAGAGCTCTTTAAGCCCTCGGGGCTCGCGGCCAATTCGAGTTGATGCCGCATGTTGGCTGCCATTCAGGCGTTCAAGTGACAGTAAAGTGCATTTTCACACATGTCACCCATGGGCCAAGGCCCCTCCTCGCTCCCAGCCTGTTGGCCGCATAATTTATGGCCTGACATTTATGGCTTTATGGCCTGCGTTTGTCACAGGAACCGCCGAACTCAATTCGGCTTTTCACAAGACCCAATTTTTTAAGACCCCAACAAAAAAAAAAAAAAAAAAAAAAGAGAAGGGAAGGGAAATAATAGAAATAAAGGAAAGGAAAACAAGGGGAAACACCTCTGATTAGGCCTCAAGGATCATTAGTAACTGCTGCAATCCTTCCGGGCTCTGCTTATCTTTCACTTTACTGGCAATTATCTAGTCAATCAATTGATAAATGGAACTTTTACTCAGTTTTGTCCCCAATGACTGACTGAACTGGGTCCCGGCCAGGACTCAAGGAGGGGAATAAAAAATATAAGCCCGCAAAGGACACTGGGGGAAAAGCAGCAGGAAAAGCTCTGCACACTAAAGGTTACCCTTTAATAAAAAAAATATATAAAAAATATTTGGTTAGTTTTCTGGCACCTTTAGGAGTATAATTTTTATATTATTTATACTTTCAACTAACTAAAACAATATTTAAGAAAATATATATTAATTAACTTAATATTTAAAATAATATAATAAACTATAAATTAATGCTTTAGCTCTCAGCCTTTAAATACATTTTATAACATGTAATAACTAATTTATCTTATAGCTATTAAGATATCATAAGATCCCCCAAAAAACTCCTAGACTTTCCCAAAACCCTGAGTGATACCCTGTAGAAAAAAAGAGGCAAAGGAAAACAAAATAAAAAGGAAAAACCGAAGAAAAACCTAAGAAAAAAAGGGTCCCAGTTGGGGAGTCGACTCGTCACTTGACAACGACATTGGGCGACACCCTTCAATGTGTTTGAAGACGGTTCTTCACCCTTTTTAAGTGCCAAATTATCCTTTCGGCCCCCCTCCGATTGCCGCCGATTCCCCCGGCCAGGGCTGTTGCATCCCTTGCCTGATTAATTGCCGCGATATCTAAATATATATAGATTTCGCAAATTAATGTTGACATGCACAATAAATTTTGCAGAATTTGAAATCGAGCATTTGCATTAAATGTGATGCCACTCGATGGCTGTCAAACGTGTGCGAAAATTGAAAATCGTCTCCCGCCCAGAGGGGTTTTGCCCGTCTGCCTGTCAATTTCCACCAACGTCACACCACCTCCCCTCCCGCCTTGTTTTCGCACGAATTTTCCCGCCCCGCAATTTTCCTGCTGTCATCTCAACTGGAGGCTGCTGCCCATAACGGCGCATCGAACTGGAAAATTATTTGGTCATTATGTCAATTTAGTGAAAACGAACTGGCTGCCGACCATTTCAAATCCAAAAGCGGAACTCCGCCCAGGAAGAACAACAGAAACACAACATCCAGGACAACAGCAAAAAAATATATATAATATACAAAATAAATGCAGATTTATAAATAAAGCAATGCTGACTGCTGTTGAAATAAATAAAAGTGACCACGAATGCATTATAAAATTAATTAAATTTACGTTTCGGTGCCTGGTGACTTTTGTTTAGGGAAGAAGGACTTGTAGGATATGCAGAATGGCAACAAATAGCGCTATTATTTGGGTTAATAATAGACAGAATTATATTTCTTTCTGAAAGCTATTTATGGGAGGCAGAAGTATTTTTTTTTTAGTAGTAATTAACAAGCTATCTTCCATGTAATTAAGGTGTCTGTAAGTGGAATATTTTTAAAGCTGTTCAACGACCTGCTGCTTTAAGGACTATATCAACAAGTTCTCCTCGAACGCCTGCAGTCTCTCCGTGTTATCTCCGCGAGCTGGTCTCTTAAGCGTCGATTCCCTGGGGGGGAAGCCCCGCAAACTCTACCGCAGCTGCTCAAGACTCCTTGAGTCAGTCCGTCATCTTTCGCCTCCGCCCCCGGCCCACTGCCAGGAGGCGTGGCACTGCCTGCGAGTTATAGGCCAGAACGGCGCTGAGAAAAAAGCACATTTAAATTTTCCACATGGGAAATGTCGCGCGCCGAACCAATTTATGATATCCGCAAAAGTGGCAAAAGCAAAAATAAGACACAAAAAATAAAAATGTGAAGGAAAAACAGTAAACAAATAAAAAGGAATACTGAATACGAGACAACCGTGCTGAAGCGGAGGAGCGATGGGCGTGGCCACGTTGACAGCAAATAATAAAAATAATAAAAACAATTCGATGGCCAAGAAGAAAGGAAAATTTCTATCAGATAATTACGTAAGTATAAATACTCTAAGAAATAATTTATATTACATTTAAATTCAGTAAAAATGCAGTTTTGGCTCAAGGTAAAATCTTGAAAGAAGTTCAAGAATATTTGAATAGTTTCCAGTTTACAGTAAAGAACTTTTTTTTTTAAATACTTAAATACCTATATAAATATATTTTAATGTTTTAAGAATACTTTAAAATATTTCTATTAAAAATGGAAAATATTTATAAGCTTAATAATATATAAATATATATATATATCTATTTCTTAAAAAAAAAGAAAATATTTAACTTACTTTAAAATACCATAATATTAAATAAATATATACCTTTTTATATATATGCTTAAATAAATGCGATATACATATTTTAATAGGACAAGGAAAATATATGGCATATTTTAGAGAATTTAAATGATATATAAATATGTAAATTATTACATATAGGTTTAAATAAAAATAGTATAATTTATATACAACTACTTAGTGTTATTTACACTCCTAAGACTTGTACATACATAGGGCAATTTTGATGGCATTTCTTTCAGCAATTCGTCAATGCCGAACCTTATCCCCCACTGTTTGCAGGGTGCATAAAAAATATTGAAAGCGAACAATATTTATATCGCATGTCGGTATCCATTATTCTGCGTTATATCTATCCGTTCTTGTCCCGCTCGGTGACAACACCGACAGGGAAAAAAGGCGCTCGCACACACATATAAATAAGTTGCAAATAAAGAGAAGCGTATTGGTAATAATTTTAAAATTTATGTTTATTTACAATTACAGTTTATTTGCCAAATGCACACACAAAAACAGGGGGAAGCACAGCAAATATACAGGCATGGGCCACGCCCCGAAATGGCATGGCACGGCAATAATACTATATATATTTTCAATTAAATTTTGCCCAATTCTTGGGCGATTCCAGTTTTGATTGAATGTCATCAATGTTTGACGATGTTTTTAAATCGGGCTTTAAATTTCACAGCCACTACAGTGGTCACAGCAACAGAAACCGTCGGGTTTTCGTAAAAAGATGCATGTTAATTAATATATTAAGTGAATTAAAACCTTTTGATTATTTTCAAAGCCTGATTTTTAATACAAACATTTATGAATATGAATAAATAAGGAAATAAAAGCATATTTACCAGGAAAATGTAATAGAGTTTGCTACAAGCATTTTTCTTTTTAGAGCAAATAACTCAATTTGAATTAGTTTTTGTAGCTTTCCTTAATTAATGGAGCACTTTTTTGAACAAAATGCATGAATATTCAGAAATATAATGCCAGAAATATTGGATCCAGTGCCTAAAAGCCCCTTAATTAGCCACAAATCAAGCATTCGGAAAAAAATAATCAACAAACACTAAGAGGAGGCAGGAATATAATTGTAGCATATATTGCCACATATATGTGCATATATACATATATATATTTATTTATGTTAATGCAATTATTGCTTGACTTCGCTTAGACAGCGCTTAATAAATGTTTATTAATCATATTTGTAAACAAATTGCCATTGCGCACCATTTGTGAGCAATTATTTATTTATGCCAATAAACATTTTGCATTTTCCACTTTTGCATTGCAATTTGCATTCCGATTTACCGCCCCGTCGTACATTTGGCTCTCTTCCAGCGGCTTTAATCCAAAAGTTTGCATTGAACATTTTTATTATTGAATTTTAATTAATTTAACAAATAATGGCCGGCAAGGGGAAAAACAAATGCGAATTGATGTGTCAAATACGAATTAAAAATTACAGAATGCTCTATGCTTCTAAAGAATAAGAGCTTTTAATATATTAAAAAGGTCTCCAATAAGAAAATAAATACCAATGCAGAGATTTAAATATTTTATTTGTTTTCTCTGTAGTTTTTTCTTATATTTATATAAAATATTTTTAAATTATATTTGGAACTGCAGCTTCAAGAAAATAAACTCTTCTATGAACCATTTCTCCACTTTCCTTTGAGTTTCCCATTGAACCCCATAAAGCCGTGTCGAAGCTTGCGCCTCCATCGATATGCCACGCCTATGCCACGCCCATAAATTGGCTTAATGCCTTTCAGCAAAAAAAAAAAAATATAAATAACAAGGATATCGAGGGGAAAAACACAAAAAAACACTGCAATATATGGAAATGTGCAAAAAAAAACGAGCAAAAACAAAAGGCAGCGAAAGACGAAACAAAGGGAAGTGTAATTGATATTTGCTTTATGTGCTTGTGCACACAGCGAAATTGAAACAGTAAACATATTTTAACATATGCCCAGACATATTTACTTTTATGACTTCTGCCTGCTGCATGATTCACCGATTTTCGTCACTCGATTGGCCGCCGGGTAGCCGTAATCCAAGCAGCTGCACTCGTCACCCGACGCGCCAAATCGATAAATTAATTAGTGCCGATAGCCCGAGTGATGATTGGAAATTGGCAGTAGCTTTGTGCAACTCACAACTCTCACTCCCCACCCAAAAACAAAAAAAGGAAATGGGAAAAAGCGATGAAAAGAGCTAGCCGGCGTGTAATGTGGACTTGGAGAAAATTTAAATTAATTGAATATCATTTAAATTAATTAATTTATACCCTTGCAGGGTATTGCAATTTTAGTCAGAGACTTGCAATGCAGTGAAGGAGGCATTTCCGACCCCATAAATCATATATATTCTTGATCAGCATCAACTGCAAAGACGATCTAGCCATATCCGAAAAAAAAACAAAAATTTTCAAACATTTTTAAATATTTTACAAGGGGTGACATTGTTAAAATTGCAAAAAATTTATAAAAACATTTATTTTTCTTAAATATTAAATTGAGTATGCAGATTTATAAACATAATAAAAACAAACTTAGAAAAGCTTTCCGAATTGAAATTAATGTTTTTTGACTCAGTTATGCAATTTATAAACTATGATTAGTTAATAAAAAATCATCTACAAACATAGATAAAAATCAATTAAAAAAATTTTAATTTTAATTAAGTTTGGTATTAATTTCTTTTAATTTACATTGCCAGCAAGTATTTCTTAGGAAATTTAGGCTTTCACTTTACTAGCAATTAGCAGTTTTTAAGTTAAGTAGCAGTTAAGATATTAATAAGTCACCATTCTTTCGAAACGAATAAAGAGTGCATTTGCCTTTTGCCAAAAGCAGTGTTTTTGTATTCAGCTTTTGAGCATATGACCACCCAATAAAGCATCCGAAAACCACCTGAAAACCACCTGAAAACCACCCGAAAACCACCTGAAAACAAACCAAGAACCACCTCCCCAACAGACCGTGGTAAATCGCTTTCGTAATACCCTTAAAGGGTATTATACTTTTAAAAAGAAGTTTGTAATGCATTGAAGGAGTCATTTCCAACCCTATAGATCATATATATTTCTGATCAGCATCAGCAGGCGAGCCGATTTAGTCATGTTCGCCAAAGAATAAAAATTTTAATTTCGACAAAAATTAAAATTTAAAAACTATTCAAACTAGCAGAGAAAACCTTTCCGAATTGAAATTATTTGTTTAGCTTAATTATGATCCTATTTAAAGGGTTTACAGACTTCGACTTTTCATGGTTAGCTTTCTTTCTTGTTGTTTATTATTTTTCCTGCTACTGCTGCTGGACTTTACACCCGACGGTTGCAAGTTGGAAAATCCCTTTGCCATAGCAGCTGCTGATTTTTGCCTTGAAACATGAATAATGTTGAAATTTAATTATACATAATTCAAACACAATTCCAACGGTAAATCTGTGTTGTGCGAAAGAGAAGGTGCGGGGGGGATGACGTTGAAAGAGATGGGGAGATAGGGGAAAGCACACGACTGAATGAGCTGGGAAAATTGCAGGAAAATCGCGATGGATGGAGGTTTTCGGATGCCAGTGCAGTACTCCCTCCAATTTTTCACCACTTATAGGTCTCTCTCTATCTCTCACTCTCCCTGTCTGTCTCTCTCTTTCTTTCTTTCTCTCTCTCTCTCTCTTCCTCTCTCTCTCTGCCTGGCACCTATTCTTTCCCTCGTTTTTAACCCACTTGTAGCCCCCTCACCCCTTCGAAAACCACCCTTTCTGCGCATTTTCTCACACGGTCTAATTAGTTAAGCGAAGCGTGGGGGCATCCTCCATGGGCGGCGGTGGGGGCGGTGCGGAAAATCGGAAGGGGGCGGCGGGGCTGGTTGGAGCTCACCAGCGGTTGCATCTTTTGTTAGAATGCCAGCGTTTTTCACGTTGCCACAGCAACAAGAGCCCCTAAAGGAAGGTAAAGGGTTAAGGGAAAGCCCCGGCAAAAGCGGCGGATGAGCCAAACGGGGGACAGGGGTAGGAGGTAGTTACATTTTCATGCGATTTTCCACAATTTTTTGTTGTTTATTTTGTATTCTTTTTCATTTTTTTCCCCTTTTTTGTATAATTTTTACAATAATCGCAACAGCAGCAAGAAAAGCCAACCGCTCGATTGCACCCAAAAGCAAATAAGGGAGATATAGAGGGGAGTGGGAGGGGGGCTGGGGGCCCCCCTCCGGAGGCTCCTTTTTTGGCACGCCCCTGCAGCGGTAATTAAATTGCAGCTGGTTGCCATTGTCGGTGCTCTTGGACAGATGCCTAAAAGCACGCCAAATGAGTGCGTTCCCTCCGAAAGCCCAGAAAGTACTCGTCCCACCAATTGCCAAAGGCCCAAAGCCCGCACACAAGGCCCGAAGCCAGAAAAAATTAGCGCATATTTTCCCCATTAAATTTTTGGGCCAAATGGCGAAGGAAAGCTGGATTTTGGACGCTTTTTCCCCCATTCACAAAAATTTGTATTAAGAATTCGAAACGAGACTGCTTTACACAATGCCAGGATTACCAATTTTAAATCGGGTTCAGTTTTTTACCTCTGTTTCAAGTGCATTTCTTTAATTGGGCAACGAAAGTTAATCCAACATTTTAAAGTCCTTATCGGGAGCATCCTTCGTAGGCCATTCGAGTGCATTTAGAATGTTTATTTATGCGAAACTCTTGACTCTCTGCTTCCGCAATTAACATGGAAATTATTGTAACTATTCGTCCGGCTGTCCGACTTCGTCCTTTTACCCATCTCCGTCCTGAGACGTGTGGCCGATGGACATCAGTCAGTTGGCGGTTAGCATCTTATTCCTTGAATTAGTTGAGCGCATCAGTCAGACCGATTGCCTCTGGGTTGGTTGGGGCAGGGTTCTGGCCATATTTTCAATGCATCATCAGCTCCTATAATTATCAGGATTCGGTTTGCCCGAATAAGCCAAAGTGGCACTTGGAGCGATGAAAATGCCAGGGAAGTCTGAGCCAATAACACTTATAATTTGTAATAGTTATATGTAGTAATTATAAATTATCAAAACAATAATTAACTTGGAAGTCAATAAGTATATATTGACAAATTATAAATAAATAATATATTAATTAGGAATATTATTGATTATAAATACAAAACATTTGCAAAGCACGCTGTCCACTGTGAGGCTCAGCAACACAATGAGGCAAATGCAACAAAAGCTGGGCTCGTACCAACACTTGAACATATCGGATAATAATGCAACACAGCAGAATGCAGACTTCGGACATTGGACTTAGGACCTCAGACTTTGGACTCCAAGGACCTCAAGGAGAGCTTCGATTTGGAAAATGCATTTGGTAGGCAAAATCCCCCACAGCCGCTTACAATGGCCACAAGCTGTCGACAGCAAGCTCATCCCAAACGCAGACAATTTACACAGTTCGAAATGAAATTAATTGCCTTGGGAAATTATTAATTATTAATCAATAATAATTAGTATAATTATTATAGGTGTTGTTAGTTTTATGAGCTATAAATATTTACTTATCAGAGCAAAGCTTGAGCTTATTGTTCTTAATTCTTATGATTAATTTGAGAGTGGAAGAAGAGCAATAAATTCTCATTAAATAAACCTTAAAGTCAAGGTCTCGAAAAATATATTAAATACATTTTCTAAATCCTTACACATTATATTATTATATTTTAAAACACAGAAACATCTTAAGTATTTTTGAGCATATGCAAAACAATAAAAGTCCCAACTAAAATTAGCATTTAAACATTTTATAAATGGTTTATTGATAGTCCAACGGAATTGGAATAAACTGACACAGGTCCTTGGGCAAAGGACTCTGTCTATCTAGTCCTTTTTCCCGCAGTCTACTCATACGCACAGGAGCAGCCAACTGACTTGATCTGCCTAAGGAGGCGGTTGGCAGCGGGGCACCAACGAGTGTTAAGCATTTTAATTGCAGGCATTAATTTAGACATGGCTGGAGCACTTACTCAAAGCGGGGGGGCTTTCATTATTTTCCACCTGTGAGCAATTTCCCACACGCACACGCTGGCAATAAATAAACGGTGAATGCATTTGAATCGCTTTCGGCTCTGGCTCTGGCTCGGTCCAAAGATGCTCCTTCCCTGGCTCTGACTCTGCAATTGCCATTTAATTAAAACACTTTGCCATTTATAATGCTCGGTGCATTTTTGTAAAATTCAAAATAATTTGTGGCCATGCTTAGCCAAGCCGAAACGTTTGTTTGAATGCATCCTGCAGCCTGCAGCCTAAGTCCTGTCCATCTATTGATGGACGCCATAGATCAGCCGATTATAAGTTGAATTCTGGAATAATGCCCGAGGACGATGCATATGATTGCCATTAGGCGATACAAATTTGTTTTACAGAGACTTACAGGTGGGGAAAACTTTAATTTTAAGCTGCAGTTAATAATTCCAGAGACTTTCCAAGCAATTTAAAGGGCTCTGAAAAGTAGGCTACGATTTGTCAAGTCTTCATTCTTTTTCCAAGTCAAGTGCTTTATGGTGTAATTTATTTTTTGGTTGTAATTCTTTTTTTTTTAGGAATTTTCCCTTTCAGAATTTTACTAATTTGCTGCTACAGCTGCTACTGCTACTGCTACTGCTACTGCTGATGCTGCGGGCACTGAAACTGCAGCAGTCATCATATTAAAATGCAATTATACAATTGCTTTTGTGTATTGCTAAAGCACCCCCCCAAGCCCACCCCCATTCAAATCACAAATCCAACCCCATTTTTGTCGCATTCGTGCATAATTTATAACAATTTCTCCATAGATGCCCAGGGCCGTGGCCACTGCATACGCCCACCAAAAAAACCCAGTCTGTGTGTATTGGCATTTTGTGAATTCATAACGAGCGATGCATCACAATTTAAATTATCATCCACATGCATACAGTGGAGGCTCTGAAATTCGAGCTTCGAGGAATTCTCTATAACCAATTACAGGCATAGCAATTAGTTAGATTGATTAATAACCGAATATCACATGCAACATAATTAATACAACAAAATGCAATTGGAATTTATGAGCGAGAGAATCAATTTCAATAAAAATATTTACTTTAAAAGGGATTGAAGCCTAATTTAATATGTTAGGCTACAGGTAAGGGCCACTTAAAGGCTCACAAATGGACAGAAAAATATTTACAAAAATACTTTAATGCTTTATTGTAAAATATACATTTAAAGTTGTGCCTGTGTAGCCCTTAGTGAGGGCGTACTGTACGTTTTTTTGGAGAATTTCCTCATGCATTCCACACTCGAGTGGGTCCGCCGCCGGCCGCTAGGTGGCGCCTGGCGCCAGACGGCCAAGAATCCGCTGGCGAAAAGTAGGCAATGCTGTTCCACCAGAGAAGCGGCCGAGCTGGAAGGAAGGACCCAAAGGCAGCACAAGGATACGGAGTGCAGGGGAGCTGGGACAGGCCAGGGAAAGTGCAGTGCAGTTGTCTGCACAAAGGAGCCGGGCCCAAGGGCCGGGCGGGGATCCTTCGGCATCCTTTGGAGTTAGGACCAACTTTAGCACTTGGTCCGCCCCTTTATCCTTGGCTCCTTTTCGTCTTTCACTCTTGTGTGTTTTTTTTTGTTTTCTCTCTTTTTTTTTGGGCATTTTGAGCGTGCAAATGTTAAGTTGTCCACCCCACTTCCCCACTTCCCCCCCCATGCCGTAACCGGGTTTTTCGACAACCCCCGACCCGTCCCTTGGCTTTTTATAGAGAAAAACTTGGAGTTGGCGTCGCCGCCCTTTTGTGCCAACTTGACAAACTAAAAATGAAAAAAGTTTCACCGAGCGGCGCCTTTTTTCAATATCCTTTAGCCTTAGTCCCCCCTCCGGATCCTTTTCCCTTCGGCACCCCTCCCCCCAGACCTCTCACCACAAAGGGTGAGCCCGGATCGGAGCTAGGTAACCACCTATAAGAAAAGTCAGGATAAAGCCATGGCGACGACTCGACGTATTGATTTTGATTCTGGTCTGTGCCACTTGAGACCCGATCCAGCGGATAGGAAATCGAGGCGAAAAGCCAGGACATACCCGGGTTACGTGACTCTGAGCCAGCCAGCCTTGGGGGGAGGGGATTCACCGAAATAATTGCCAATTAGGAGGGGTATTTTTGCACACCAGTCATATCAGACGTCATGAAGGTAAGGTATTCATTTGCTGGATTAGAGGCCATTAGTGAAAGTTCTAAGCTGTAAAACTGGTTCCCCTAGAGATGTTTAAATTCATTTTGTGTATTATTAAAATTAAATATTTATATTACATTGTAAATATATTTAATAATTTGAACTAAAATAAATTTAATTGGTAATTAAATGCTAAACTGCTAAAAGAATACAGCTTAGAAAGTAATTAAACTAGTTAATAACTTCTTTCGATTTCTTTTTCAAAACTAAGCCCTTATAACTCATTCTCAGATTGAAGTTTCTTCTATTTATACCTATAATCTTATTTAATTTTAATTTTTGATCTCTGAAAAAGCATGAAATAATTAATTCAATTCTGGGACAGCTGAAGATCTCTTCAGATCTTGTCTCTGTTGGGTCTAAAGTTGATCTCGTATGACCCCTAACCCGGGCCAATCAATCGGCGGAAACCGGTCCCCAGACTCTGTACCCCTGTATCCCCGTAACCCCAAGCCAGCATAACCCCTTCTCCAAGCTGCAAATAAATTCCGGCCAACCTGACAGCGTCGAAGTTCAATTCCCCAATGCTGGGGACTTCTCAGCGCTATTTATGCGTTATTTGCCAATTTACACAAATTTCGGGGTATTGAAAAAAGCACGCGGACGGTGGGGAAAACGTGGGGAAATGTACAAATGGCCAGGCACTGAGAGAAATAAAGAATCTATTCAGGGAAAATATAAACCAAAGCTTTGAAGAAAGAATAACCATAGGTGTAAAGAGTATTTCGAATTAAAATATATGAATCTCCATTGATCTTGATTATTATTTATATTTATCTGTGGATTTTTCCTTCGAGTGCACTTCACTCCTTTGAGTCGATTTTCGGGTCCGGTTCACGCTTTATTTTCATGGTTCACGGGCGTGCCAGACATCCTTGAACTTGCCACAGCCAGGATATAATGTTCCCATATTTCGTCTGGCCCTCGGCTCCCCTCTCTCTTATTTTATTTATATAAAATTGTGCGGCAGAGTCGTTGACTTGGCCTAATCCCAACCTTTTCTCTTTATTTTTTTTGTTTTTTTCTGTGCTCCTTTCGCCCTTATCAATTGTTCTCCAAAAGGGAAAAGGATTTTCCCAGTCGCGCCATTTTGTTTCACGTGCGACGCGAAAAGTTTCAGGGTCAGCATTCCATACACACTGTGTATATACTATATAAATGCCCTTTGTTCTTGCCCAATTTGCCATAAAATATGCCAAAATGAAATTTAAAACCTCTTCAAGATGGCAGCAGTTGATATTCATATTCCTCTATTTGTGTGCTCTCTTCTGCATTGTCCTGGCCGTTGTTGTCTGTCCTGCAAAACTTTCGGGCGAAAGTGTCGCTTAAAATTTAATTGGCTGTGCAGTGTGATAATATATAGTCTGGCATTTTGGCTATTGTTATTAGTTTGTTTTTGTTTTACTTTATTGCAACTTGTACTAAATATTTTAGCAAGTTTAAGTCACACAATAATTCACTTTGTCAACTTCAAGCTGTTATATGTTAAATACCTTCGTTAATAATAATTTAGGGGGCATATTCTCTGGGAATGTCTGCAGAGACCCCGTTTTATGGTACACTTCAAAAAAAAAAAAAAGGAAAAAAAAAATATATATAGATATCTGGTTTATATATTAATCATGGAGAGCAATCAGTTGGCAATCTGAAAGCGCCGCCAGATCCGCTGGAGCCGCGAATCGGTGCCAGACTGACTCGTCTGCCTCTGGGGTCGATCGTTGTGATACGGTTCGATGAAGTTCACCGTCGACGCCTCGGTGTTCCGCTGCTGATTGACGACCGCCGGCATTGGAGTCTTCCCGCTCTTCGGTGTCTTCTTCTGGCTCCGCTTGTTCTTCTTGTGGTGCCTATGGATGTGACGCCGGACCTGGGTCTTTCTCCCGTGGCTTCTCTTGGCGCTGCCAAGCTGCAGGTTCTTGACCCTGAATCTCTTTTGCATTTTTGGCTTGTGCGGTTCAGTTTCTTGAACCACCAGTGGCTCTGCCTCGGGCAAATCCAGGCGATCCTCCAGCCCAGTCAGGGTGGGCATCGCGGCTATGGGCTCGGCTCCTTGCCGTTCCGCACTGTCATCGAAGGACCTGCCGGTGGTGTTGCCCGTGGTTGTGGTTGTGGTCGTGGTTGTGGATGGCGTCGGCGTCGTTGTGGTGGTGCTTGTGGTCGAGGGACCCGTAATTATGATCACATTATCGCTGGGCTGCTGGAACAATCCCCGCATCATCATGAACTTCTTCATCAGATCCCGACCGCTGCCCACATCCTGAGGCGAGGGGCTGTCGGAGGCACTGCGTCCCTGGATCTTTGGCAAGCGATAGCCTGTTTTTCAAATTAATTTGTACACAAAACTATTGGTTACAAAGTTGTTTGTGTATATAGAGACAAGTAGATTACGTAGCCGACTGGTGGGACGGCTGGAAATTAGTTCTACTTGCAGGACTTCGAACTCACCGCTCCTGCGGGACTCTCCGCTGGCTATGAGAGCCAGGAGAACGACAATCAGTAAGAGAAACCTCCTGGGGATATGCATGGTGCAGGGCTTCCTGGGGCTGTGGTCTGGCTGGGACTCAACGCCACCGCTCTTATAGGTGCCGGAGAAGTGCAATTAAAGATTTCACCCATCTCGCCCAGAGTGACACATCTCGCGTGATGCTGGCGGAAATCTCAGAACTGGCCGACATGCAATCATTAGGCCCCTCGCCGGTGTCAGTCTTGACGAGGAAAGTGCCCAGAGAAAGCTCCGTCTCTAGGCTAGTTCTTCGGCAGTAAATCAAATCTAATAAACCCGACAATAAGCAGGCGCTCACATAAATCTGCTAGGGAAGACCCAGTCCGGGCCGAGGGTGTATCGCCCTGCATAAATAAATAAACGAGTTCGTGTCCGTCCCTCTGTGCTCGGCCCAAAAAGCGTATTTATTTTTATGCACATATTTATATTACACGCCCAGAAATGTATCTGACTCTGTCCCCGGCCGGATAGTGTCGAGTGCGTGAGCCGCACCGCACCGCACCGCACCAGGCAAATAACTTTAACATAATTCACTTAAATCTTTTTGTTTTAATCTTGAAAAGTGTTTCCCACAGAACGCCGACGCTGGCACGCACACAGCGACCAGAACGCAAAACTGACAGGCCGGGCAGATACAAAGATACAAAGATACGAGATACGGGGATACGGGGATACGGGGATACGGGGATACGGGGATACTCGTACAAAGATGCGAGCAGAGCATATAGAGTATATCTACGTGGCTGGCAGCTCTCAACTTTAACACCCGTCGCCTCGCAAAATGTTCTACCGCAATCATCCAGAGTGTTGTGTCAATATCTTGACGCTCCCTTTGGCTTTAACTTTCTACATTTGCCATTATTGTTCGTTATTATTTCTGGTCTAGCACTTGCGGTCAAGTGGGGGAGTTGGAAATTGTGCCCGGCGGCCTGCAGCTAAGATTCGAAGCGTAAACTATAGTAATTGAAACTGAAAAACGTATTTACTTTATTAATAAGATTCTTAAAACTACATTTAGTTGTTTGCCTTGCTGTGGGGACTCCAATTCCAATTCCATTTCCATGCAGGCTTTACTTTTATTTATATAGAGTTTTTCTCTTCAATATTATTATCCCACTCAATTTCTAAGCCTTCGAATCTAACCGTTGCCACAGATTACTTTCCTCGTAACAGATTGCAGAAACCAATTAAGATCCAATGAACTTGTGTATATATGCATGGGAAATATTTAAACGAAGCCGTAATTGCGAGAAACTATTTTAATGTATTATTTTACAATGCAAATGGGACAGTGGCCGTAAGCAATCACTCAATACGGTGAGCAAGGCTCTTCATAATTCACCATTTTTTGGCATTCGTTAAATTCCATTTACTTTGCCTTTGCTGCTAATCAATAATTTAAATTGCTTGTGTTTTTGTGTGTACTCTAGACATACGTACATTATATTCGAAGGAATTCCGTCCATCTTGAGTTATTATTTCGCTTGCATTTCTGATTAAATATCTTCAAGTGTCTACGGCCCTCAGACGAAGGTTGCCGTTGTTTGGCACAAAATTCAATTATAGAATTTTCTATTAACTTAAAAGCTTCTTATATTTATTTAATTTGTTATTGTGTCTCAGTTAGGTTTTTGCCTGCCTGCCGCTGTGCGGACCAGGCTCGCATCTATCTGTTATTATTATTGACACAGACGCACAGAGGGTTTTGAGCCTTGAGCTCTAGACGCAAGAATGTTGCCATCAATTAGACACACATCCAGGAGGAGATAGTGGGGAAATTTCCTGTAGGATTGCAATTCTGCCAGCTGGCATTTCCCTCACTTTGGCCCAGTAATTTCCACCCCCAAAAAACTGTGTACTTTCGTCTGATTGAATTGTTTTTGCAGCAAATTAAAATGGATAGCGTACCAATGGATCCTTTATTAAATTATAATCTCCTTTTAATATTTGTGCTTCCTTCAGTTGATTTATTTCATAAATAAAAAAAAAAAATGGGTTTGCAGGCAGGGGTCGTTATCTGGTCCATCTGGTGAGTCCTTATCTCTTAGAGGAACTGCACCTGGCGCATTTTCTGGGTGAAGGCCTGCAGAGGCCGCCGGCGGCGTTGTTTCCTCCTTTGGCTTAAGGGAGCATAGCCTGGCTCTGAGGCATCGCCCTCGTTGGGCACTTCCTCTTCAGCGACAGCCTCCTCGGGATCCTGCTCTCTGTTGGCCGCATTGAAGGGCGTCAGATCGTCCTCCTCCAGGAGATCGTCCTTTTCCCGCACAGGAGGGCTGACCAGCTGCCGGAACATGCGCAGGTTCAGGGGCACATAGCGCACTTCGTTGCCAATGGTTATGGGCACCAGGGGCACACCGGCAAGACCGCCGCTTAGACCTTCACTTAGTCCTCCAGTTGAGCCTCCATTCAATCCTCCGACCAGGCCATTGTAGCTACCCCTCAGGCCTCCAAAGCCACCCAGGCCACCTAACCCACCCATGGCACTCAAGCCTCCCAGACCCGATCCTGCCAGGCCTCCGTAGAGGGAAGGCTGACTCCATCCGTACATGGCTGGGTAGCCCAGGGATATGTCCTCGTCGCCGCGTCTCCGGAAATACTGCATGGGAACGGGCACAGGATAGGCCAGGGGTGTCCGGAGTGGGTCGCCAGTTCGGACTCCCGCGGCTGTGCCATCGGTGGTGGCGACATTGGTGACATTATTTGTTATATTCGAGCTGGGTAAAAGAACAAGTGTGATAGACGGAAAACGATCCTTGTCCTTATCCTTATCCCTATCGTTGTCGGACTTGTGATGGAAGCCAAACTTCCTGCTCTGATCCTGGGTCTGTGCGTGTGTTTGGGCCCCCAGTTCTTGGGAAAAGCGGAGCAGCTGCTCTAGATCCCTATGGGTTAGTTCCGCCGGCTGTTCCACAACAAGATGTCGAGGTTCGGGATTCTCCTTGGGCCTGGGCTGTGGCAACTCGGCTTCCGGGAAGTTGAAGGGAACACTTGGCAGCACAAGGAAGCTGCCTTGGCGGGGCGCCGAACTGCCCAGGTGGACACCGGCGACCAGGACGAAGAGAATGGTCCGCAGGGGACAGAGCTTGGGGTACTGCATTTCGCTGAAGTCTGCAGATAAAACTGTGCGGGGTCTGCTCAAAGTTTGCCACTTTTATAGCTCCAGTTGTGGAGGATGGGGCTGGCGATAGGGACAGCCTAATGAGCTCCAATTTATCCAGCGCTTATCACCGATTTTAGCTGAAAAACTCGCGCTTTCATCGCGATTAAATCCATTAATCTCGCTTCGCCTTGGCCAGGTCTTGTTCTCGGCTCTTTGGCTATTTCTTTTTACTTGGCTTATTAGTTTCGAAGCCGATGGAGCTGATGTTAATTACAAGCTCCCTGGATAAGCCAAATTAATGGGGCTAATGGTGACTCTCCCCTATCAGCAGACATGGTTTGACGTTTAATACAAATTATTTGGACTGATGGTATATATCTCTCATTGGAATTAAATACAATATATATGTCGTTGAAATATATATTTTAAATTTGCTTCTCCTTCTGCCCTTTTCTTTGACAATTTGACCCACATTGAAAGTCTTTCTGGATGAATTAAATAAATATTTTGCAATACTTGCACTTCCGGTAGAGAGAACTATCCCCTTAACGCAACACTCTATCGTTCAGTTGTGTGTTTGTGCGCTGGTGTTTTGGCCCAATGTGTCAAAGTCAACTTGGTAAGAAGTTGGCTTTTTATTATATTTTTGCTTTTGCTGTCGCTGGCACTTTTTCCTTTGGTTTTCTTGACCAACTATTGCAGCTTCTTGCTTATTTTTATTTTGCCAACCAACATATTCTTTATAGCAGCAGGACAAATATATATATTTGTAAAATGAGGGCTTGGAGAAATAGAGCCTTAAAAAAGGTAAGGCCACAAGTCGATGTGTACTCATTATTTATTTAAAATATATTTAAAAAGTAAGCCTTTGCTTTGGGAACATTAATTTAAAGAAACAATTTCCTAAAGAGTTTCAAGACCTACATTAACTTGTATCCATTTTTATCCATTTTTATTTTAAATTCAATAAAACACAATGTTCTCAATGGTGGAGCGCGCGATGGAGAGGTCGGAAGAGTTAATGGCATCGTCAAAAAATTGGAAAGGTTTATTTAAATTTCAACTTGTTTCGAAAACGTTTAAAAAGTTTTACGCTACTAACTGACTGCTGATAACACAAAGTCTCCTGCCAGACCGGGCCAGCCAACCGAACCCTGGGCAACTTCCCGGCAAAGAAGCCTCCCTCTGCCCCAGTCCCCCGAAAATAAAACTCTTCCACCCCTTTTTTTTCCTTACCCGAGGCCAAGTTAAAACAACTGACAAAAAGTTGTTGCCTCCAAATGGAAACGAATCAAAGGGGGAAATTGGAAAATGGGAAAAGTGGGGCTTTACAGTTTATGGAAAGGCGGCTGAGGACCACGTGGGGGGGCAGGGGAGGCTGTGACAAAATTAGCACAAAATATATATTTTACTTTTAAATTAAAGAAAACCCATTTCAAGGAGCTGGCAGTAAAATTTGATGCGTCTAGACTGAGTATAAATAAAGGCTTAATAATTATATATAAACATATAACATAAATTTAAAATAATTATAGAATTTTTAAGAAATGCTTTACACATTTCAAGGGATCCCAGCCACTTCCCGACTTCCTGTTGGAGTGGAGAAGCTTGGTACAAATTATAGCATTGATGCCATAATTTTACCCCACTGCCACCTTTTTATTCTGTCCCCCCTTCTCCAGTTTTTCCCCAGTTTTCCCCCTTCTCCCCTTTTATTTCCCCTTTTTTCCGGCTCGCCAATGAATCTGTCAGTTTTTCAAATATCCCCAATGCCATTGTGCAAAGTTTCGAGTGGCAGCCACTAATATTGACAGCGCACAAATGTAGAACAAGGGTGTTTGGCCCGAGGGGGGGTGCCTCCTGCGGGGGGGAGGGGGCGGTGCTTGGGTTACTTCAGGGAAACCCTCTGGGGTGGCAGAAGCACTGGAAACGTGCCTGAGCACGTCTTCTACTTAACTTTGTTAAACACAAATGCTTTGGGCAAAGAGTTGGGTCCTCCTTCGAGCGCCAGGAATGAGTGTTGCGGGTGGGTGGTGCTGGGTGGTTCTGGAAACCCTAAGGGGGGTTCCAAAAATCAGGGGATGTGGTGCAGGGGGACAGACCTGCAGACCAGCAGACATAATCGCATAAAGATAAAACAGTTTAACAGTCGCAATGAACAAAAGCAAGCAATGGTTTTTGGCCCTGGAGACGGGGGACAGGCCATTCAATTGACCTCCCGCGGATTTCCAGGGATGTGGGCTGGAGGGGTTCAAGAGGGATTAGACGGCTTTCGGCACGAGGGCAGAGAGGGGGCGTGGTGTGGTGTGGAGTGAGAACTGAGACTATGCAAACAAAGACGGCCAGCGGCGCTCGTCGCGAAAATCTGTCAATTATTTAAATCGCCTGGCAAAAATCTTGGCCAGGTTTTCCGTTCAGCAGGGAGTGAGTGCTACGGGGAAAACGGGAAATATAAATATATATTTGAAATTTGTGTATTTATTTGGAAACGGGAATACCTAAATGCACAGCGAAAAATAATTATTACTCTGATTTATAGTAATATAAATTCAGTCAAAAGCTTCAAACACAGTGAAGCACTCATTTCCGACCCTATAAAGCATATATATTATTGATCAGCATTAACAGCCGAGTTAATCTAGCCATGTCTGGCAAGGTTTTATTTTTTTCAAAATTTTGAAAATTTTTTAGGGGTTATATAGTTAAAATTGTCAAAAATTCATGATAAATTTTAATTTTTAAAAATTTAAACAGATTTGTTAACCTACTAAAAACTAGCATAGAAAAGCTTTCCGAATTGAAATTAATGCATTTTTGGCTTAGTTATGATGATTTTCATGATGAAAGGGTATAGAAACCTCGGTTTCCAGTAGTTAGCCTTTTTTCTTGGTTTTAATTTAATTTTTTGTATAGAAAAATGTATAATTTAAATTATTTCATTAACTATTTTTTAATGTATTGTAAAATAACAAAAAACGTATATTAAACATGGCAAAATGCTCTAGAAAATGTAACTATATAAATGTTTCTTGTTAAATGTAGCTTATAAATGTTTCCTATTAAATGTTTATATATAAATGTTGCTATTTAGTGTTTCTTTATACTTGTAGCTAAACAAATATATATGTTTCTATATAAATGTATCTATACAAATATTTCTAAATAACTGTTGCTATTTAAATGTAGCCTACAAATGTTGATAGATCCATATTGCTATTCAAATATTTCTATATAAATGATGCTATGTAAATGTAGCTAGATAAATGTTTCTTACTAAATGTTTATAAAAAATGTTCCTATATAATTGTAGCTATTTAAATATTGCTAGATAAATGTTTTTATATAAATGTTGCCATATATATATTTCTAAATAAATGTTGCTATATAAATCGTGTTGTATAAAGGCTACTAGAAACATGTTTGGCAACACTCATTTGAAATTTATTAAATAATTTATAAAAAAATAAATAAATTTCAAAACGCATATTTTTAAAATTCCCTATTTCTTCGAGTGCATTTAAAACTAAGCCTGCACCTGAGCTACGGTAGAAACGGTCCGTGTCTGCTAGTAATTAACATGAAAATAAGCGCATTACTGTCATAAATGTGAGCGGATGCCAAGGGCTCGGCATCGGGAATCGGGGAATCGGAATCAAAATCGGAATCTGAGACGGCTATGGGGCAGCAACGGCCAGGCGCTGGGCTGGCCATCGAGGCCCATGGTTGACAGGCTGCCTGGGGGCCGAAGGTCGTCGCTGCCGGCCTCTAATTATGGAAACAAAATCGAAACTCATGGCGGCCATGATGCAAAATGTGCGCAAATTAAAATAATAAATCCGCCAAATTAAACACGGAACTCGTTAAGGCGAAAGAATGGCAGCGAGGGGTGTGGGAGATAGCGACGGCGGTAGGGATAAGGCAAGCCTTTATCCTTTTGTATCCTGCTGATGGCGGCTTCTTTTGACGTCGTCATTAGCAGCATTTACACGTCGCTCAAGGATAATAAGTAACCGGGCCAAGTGCGAAAATAAAGAAAGCGGAAGGAGCCGGCGCGGGCGCGGGTGCAGGAGCAAGCGCCGGCGAAGACTGACACAAATTAAACTGAAATTAGTTGCAACTCACTTTCGTCCCTAGGTCCCGGAATGCCACTTTTCCCCTCCTGGTTTTGCTCCACCGAAAAATAACAAGAGTGGCGCGAAAAACTCGTTGACTGGACTAATGAGAAGTGTCTGCCAGAGGGTGGAGGGCGTCAGGGAAAAAGGTGCAGAACGAAAATAGCGTTGGCAACCCTGGCAGGCAAACAGGTAACTGGCATTCAGAGTTGTCCAAGCTCTCTATCAATTTAAATAAACAAGAGCATTCTTTGTGAAGCAAGCTATTTATATATATATATATATGTTCCTTATTTGCAGCAACCCTGTGCTTAATTTCGGAATTTCTTAAAGCGAGATGGCAACTCTTTTCTTTTGGCTTGACCAACTGAGGGCGCCACACGCGCCTGATCAACGTTAATTGACCGAAAATTGTTTTGACGTTGACCACGACGTTGGCCTTAAATGCCTCCTGCCGTTGAGTCCTTCGGCGCCATTTATGACTTGGCCATTGTCCTCGGCCACCGCAAACGTTCAACCAACCAGCTGAAAGTCCCTTTTCCTCCCCCCCCTGAAAAGCCGCCCATCTGCGAGTGGCTTTGATGGCTGCCGTGGAATCCTGCGGCGGTTGTTGCTGTTGCTGCTGCTGCTGTTGCTGGTACTACTGGTGCAGCAGTTACTGCAGTTGCAGCTGCGGTCCCTCGCTCAACTGCCACAGTCAGCGATAAAACCACAAAACAGCAACAGCCATAAGGAGGGGGTGGCTCCAACCCCAAAAAGGTGGGGTGAAGACAGGGGCGTGCAAGAACAATGAGGTGATAAACTTGCAGGCTCAACGCATGACAACGATACCCACCAGCAGCAGCAGCAGCAACAACAGCGGCGACAACGTCACATTTTGATGGCTCCTTGGAGAGATGGCAACCCTCTGCTTGACGTCCACGCCTCCCTCGAACACCGAGAGAAAATAGGGGAAACCAGCAAGCACATATAAAGTGAATGGAATACTTGAAAACATATATTAAACTTTGTGAATGTTTTGTTTCTGTAATACTTAGAAATAATAACTTATTATTCCTAAAAAATAACAGATTTGTATTTTTTAAAAAGCTTGCTGTAATTTTTCGTTCAGTGTAGGTAAGCAAGCTGGGAAGTGCAGTCATCCTTTCTTCGCTCGCTGCTGTGCATGCAAACAACAAAGGAAAATCAGTAACAGCAGATGGTTGGGGGCGATGTCATAGTCCTGTCCAACCCCTCCCTACCCCCCTTTACACCAACCCCCTCAGGACACCCCTAACCCCCGCCTGTCCCCGAAACCCCTTCTCGTCTTGTGTACAGGATTTCTTTTTTTTTTTGCTGCTCTTTAACGTGTTTCAAAAGAAAGTTGGTTGACTTTTGAATGACTTTCTTGGCGCGCTCGGCGCGCTTGGCTCGCTATACTCTCTCTCAACCCCCTCCTGATGCTCTGCATGTGCGCCCCTGTTGTACCCCCTCACCCCCCTCCCCCCACATGTTGTTTTTGTTGTATTTGTTTGTTTTATGTGTTAAGTGCGCTGGGCCCAAGCGCGCAAATTTCTTCTTGTAACTGATGCTGACGTTGACATCGCAGCCCCAAGCGACCCCAAACCATACTGTCACAGCGACCCCTTCGAAAAAATACCAAAGCCCCGCTCTTGTCACACACAAATATATATAAATATATAAATATATATAGAAATATATATATAGAGTCGAGTCGAAAATCTAGTTACAATTAAAGTGACAAGCTGGCAACAGCAAAAGCAAAGCCGCAACCAAATTCAAACAAATTGCATTTGCTTTGTTTGGTGAAAAGCACACACTTTTCCAGGCTTAAAACGTATTTAAAGGGAAAATAGAAAATCCTACTTATGAGACTATTTATTAAGGGAAAATAAATTTTAAAATATAAATAAAACAAAGACCCATCTCTTGTTTGGTGTATTTTTTATTTAAATTTATGAAAAGATAGTTTTCTTTAACCCCTGTCTGGGCGGTTGATGTTCCTTAACCCCTTGTTGTTGTTGTTACTGGCGGTTGCGATTCCTATTGCGGTTGTTGTTGTTGTTGTTGAGACGGCGACGTCGCTGCTGCTGCTGCCTGCGTCGCTGGTTGTTGTTGTTGTTGTTGCCATTGATGCGTCTCCTGTTGTTGTTGTTGACGCGACGACGCCGCTGCTGCTGCTGCTGCTGGCCACGTCGCAGGTTGTTGTTGTTGCCATTGCGATTGCGACGACGACGCACATTGTTGTTGTTGTTGAGGCCGTTGCGTCGCCGCTGCTGCAACTGCTGCTGCTGCTGCCGGCGACGACGACGCTGCTGCTGCTGCAACTGCTGTCGCTGCTGCTGCTGCTGCTGGGGCCGACGGCGACGGCGTCGATTCTGCTGCTGGCGAGGATGATTCAGCTGTGGCCTGGAGTCCTCCTCGTCCTCCTGCTCCTGCTCCTGCGCCTGCTCCTGCTGCGGCGCCACCTGCGACTGCTGCTCGGAGGCCGCCTGCTGCTCCTCGCCCTGTCCCGCCTCGGTGTTGCTCTCCGCCGGAGCGGCCGCCGACTGATCCTCCTTGATCTGCTTGATCTCGCCGACGCGGACACTGGTCACCTGGTCGCAGGGCACATCGCTGTAGATGACCACGTTGCCGTAGTTGCAGACGATCTCGTCCGTTTCCCGCTTCTGCTCCACAGCCTGGCGACCCTCGATGGCACCGATGGAGCCGCGCCTGTCCTCGATCTCATAGATGTTGCCCGTCTTGGTGATGAAGCCGGTGACCTGCAGGGGCTTAGAGCCGGAGCCGGAGCCGGTGGCGGAGGCAGCAGGGGCTGCCTCTGCAATGGCCTCCTTGGGCTTGGCCATTTTTGTTTTCATTTTCATTTCCGTTTCCGGCTTCATTTCGGGCATCTAACAATGGCGGCGAATTAGTTTTCTCTCCCATTTTTTTTTTACTTATTAATTTCTTAAATTAAAGAGTTTTTGTTTTGTTGTTGTTGTTGTTTTTAAGACCCACCTTCTTTTGTTTCATTGGCGGCGCATTCACAATCATTGGCTTCTCGTCCAAGTGTGGGGCCACAGTGGAGCTCGTCATGGGAGCCACCGTTTGACCTTTGACCCGGACACATATTTACAAGAAAAAAATAGAACACACACACAACATGCTCGTTAATATTTTTGTGGAAGACTGGAAGGGTGGCAAAAAAATTTACCGCTCACCAGCGAGAGGTCGCTGGAAAGGGCCGTGGCCCAGACCAGGACCAGGATCATCCCGAATCCCTTGCCGCAAATCATGACCAACTTCTTAGCACGTCTCTACTCGATCGACTGAATCGATTTTGGGCCGATATTCCCAGCTTATATTAACTTTCTGGCCGCCATTCCCTAACGGCATTTCACCAAGAATTGCTTTTTATTTCGTTTTCTATACTTTTTGCATAATTAAGTCTGCGGGTTCAAAGCGTGTCAGCTGAAGAATGGCCAAGGGGCGACCCATTTTACAAAAGAGTATGCACTGCGAGAAATATGAGGAAGTCAGCTGACCAAAGAGCTTACCAAAATAATTCCTTATTAATTAAGTGAAGCAATATATAAATATCAAAGATCAATCTTTGATTACATTTTTTAAATAATAATTATACAGTCATCATTTATTTGCTTCATTTCCCCCAGTGTAGTCATGCCCCCGTTCCCCTCCTCAACAAGCAAAGTTCAATGGCTCAAACTAATTAGCATTCATATTTCTTCTTCGGTTTTCGCCGCTGTCCACAGATTCTCGTCATTTTGCGCTTGATTTTCTCATATGCTTTGATTATGCAAATTGCTTTCTTGACCACCTCGCATTTTCGAATTGACCTTAAGCCACGCAACTAGCCGAAAGCCGAAATGGCTAAAATATGTCGAAAACAACACGGGAAGTTGGCTTCAAACAGGTGATGTTGGTATGCTCTTGCAATTGAAACAATATTAAAAAAAAGAAATAGCTTTCATGTGAGTGCTATTACTTTTATTATGGCAACTATATAACAATATAGTGCTTAATCTTAATCTTCTCCCTTAATTTCAAATACCCTTTGCTAGGGTATAAATTCAACTGGACAATGTGTTAATTTAAAGACACACACTGTTCCAATTAAATATTAATTTAACGCTCGTGCTTACAGTATTTTTCAGGCCTTGTAAAAAATACGTAGCTGTAACTTCATAAACTTGTCGGGCCACAAAACCAGTTTTTAATGTCTTCTATTTCTATTCATATTTATTTTGGTTCAATGTTGGTTTTCTATTTCTGGTTAAGCAGTTGCGGAAATAAGAAAAAAGTGTCCGCAGAACAAGAATAAATCATTAAGAAGTCGACAAACAATAAACATATTGTTAAGAAAGAAATAAAATAAAATTGAATTCCAATCAAGTTCCAGTTAATAGAAGCTATATGATTGGAGCATAATTAATATAGCAAATAACTTTCACCCACTTAAATTATGATTCATAAGTTTGTTATTGATTTTATTAAGGTCAGCAAATAAATCGCAGATCGATAATCAGTGAACCAAACTCAATTCTTATTTGCACTTTCGAAAACCTATAGCTTTATGTGTAACAAATCGAAGAGATATTTAAGAAGTATTTATATAATTGTATGGGAATTTCAGTGACTTGATTCAAAGAATACGTAAAATGTCTATAAAAACCTACTAAAGTTCTATTATTATAACTTAATTAAAATATTGAATTATTCTATTAAATCTGTCTCTATAAATTACTGTCTCTATAAATTATTAAAACCTATCTTACTTTGTATATAAAATGTATAAGTAGAAACATAGACTTAAAAATGATTAAAATCAAATTAGTAGTAAGTATACGAGTTAACTATTGCTTTAGATATTAATATTATCTTACGTAGCTCTTAATTAATATTTATCTTACATTTCCTTAGTATTTTGTGTGGTTTAAATTTGTTAAAATTGTTTAAACAGTTTAAAATTCAACCTTTTAAGCTAACTCTGGCCCCCATAATTAATGTTTTAATCAGACACTATTTTTCAACTGTTTAAAATCATAACTTTTTATTTGTTTTACTTTCTACAGTAACAAAAAAAAAACATATTATAATAAAGATATTTAAAGTGCAGTTTTTTTGCTTAGTTCTTCTGCTTTTGGTTGTAGTTTCTCAGGGCTTCGGCCAGGTCGGATAGGGCCGACTTCTGGGCCTTCTCCTCCTTCCGCTCCTGCTGCTTCTTCAGCTGCTTGCAGAGCTTCTTCAGCTGCTTGCGTTCCTTCTTCGAGGACTTCTTCTCGCCGCTGTCTTCCTCGGAGGAGGACGAACCGCCGCGCTTCTTCCGGCGGCTCAGCTCGGCGCATTGCTGCAGGAGCCTGGCAGCCTCGTCATCGGGCTTGGGGGTGGTGGTGGTGGTTGTGGTGCTAGAAGTGGTGCTGGGAGTGGTGCTGGGTGTGGTAGTGCTGGTGGTGCTCGTGGTCGTAGACTCCGCCTTGGGCTTCTCAGTGGTGGTGGTGCTGCTGCTGGACTTCTCCTCTGGCTTTGGTGTGGTAGTGGTCGTAGTAGAAGTACTGCTGCTTGTGGTGCTGGAACTGCTGGTGTCCTCCTGTGGCCTGGCCAGAACCGAGGAGCAGCTGGCCACCAAAAGGAGGCCCATTATCAACACAGCTGAACGCATTTTCGTCTGATTTGATTTCACTCTGCTAGACAACTAAATGGAGATCACCGTTGGACATTTGCTTATATAGACACGGCACTTAGCGACTCCGAAGACCCCTAGGGGCCGCACCTCACCCTCACCCGCCATCGGACACGACTGGTTTTTGGGTTTGTCGTTAGAAAAACGTCTATAAATTGTCATTATACATTGAAATATCATGAACACTTTTTTTAGTTCTCGGGGATTTTTCTTGATGCCCTACAGTTGAAGTGAGAGGGTCCATGGATTGGCACAGAAATTTACGGAATAAAAAATATACTTATAAAATGATTTCGTTGCTTTTACTGTACTATCTTAATATAAGGACTTAATAAGCATATAGCTTTTTAAGTAGCATTTATTTGTTCTTCTCTAGAGATTGTTTTCTTTGCAGTGCATTAGTGAATACCAAGAAAATATTCAAAAATATGCCAGTGTATTGTATTCCTGCACCAACTTATCACGTTGTTTGTGATGGTAATTAGCGGATTTTGATTCTGAGGCATGCCTGGTTCCATAAACAAATTATTCTCGCCCCATCAAGCAGTTACGTGCCAGATATATATGGGGTTTACATACCCAAAAGATGCAATATTTTATCTAATAATAATGTTTAATATTATATTTAGAAAAAAAAGGTAAAGCTTAAGCTTTGGACAAAAAAGGTATTATAATTTTAGTTAGAAGCTTGCAAATTAGTGAAGGAATCATTTCCGACCCTATACATCATATATATTCTTGATCAGCATGAACAGCCGAATCGATCTAGCCATGTCTATCAGAAAAAAAATGTTATTAATTTTTTTCAAATTTTTATAAGGGGTTGCATCATTAAAATAGTCAAAAAATTTTTAAAATTTTTAATTTTCTTTTAATTTTAAATTCAGTATGCAGCATAATTAACCAAATAAAAATTAGCATAGAAAAGCTTTCTACATTAAATTTAATGCTTTTTTGGCTTAGTTATCCGATTTTTAAATTCAAAATAAGTCGAATCTTTTTTTGCAAAATAAAAGGGCATAATAACTTCGGTTCTGCGAAATTATTTCCCTTTTTGTTTTTGATTAAAATCTTGTTTTCGGGAAATAAATCTTTTGAAATTAAATATACAGAACTGAAGACTAGACAATTGTGATTTTTTATGCATATAGTAAAACATTATGCTATGTTATCTAACAGATTTTTAGCTTAACTTAGCTTAGGACTCCCTTTACTTGCAGTTTAAATCTAATCTTCAAAACTATTAATTTATCTTATATATTGTGAAAGAAATATAACATAAAATTGTAATATCTTATTTAAGATTTTTAAATAACAGTATGAATATTTTATAAGCTAAATTACCTTTAATCTATTTTTAAAAAAATTCAATAAACAGGAATTTGTCACCTTTGAACATGATTGTGGGTAATCTTAGCCTTTTAATTCTACTCGATTTCCCTTTTGTTTATATGTGGGTTTTTATTTTTTGTTTTTATTTATTTTATTTATTTTTTTTGTGGCATTGCAGGCTTTTGCGGCTCGCTCATAATGCCGCTAATTGTTTATCAATTACACTTGTTAATTGTTTAATGCGACTGCAAAGTGACGGAATTGAGGAATATCATACAAATTGCGACATTTATCCGCACACCTGATGCCCCTTATTTTTTGCCCGCCGCTCTTTTTGTAGCTGTCTGTTTGCAATTTGTACAAGTAATTGAATAAAAAGCGCGCAACAAAAAAGCAAGTAATTAAAAAACGACGCACCGCGTAAAAAAAGCACGACGAACTGAAGGAGCAAAGAACGCACAGCACAGCGCGGATGGGGTGTTGGTGGTGTGTATGGTGTGTATGGTGTGTGTAAGCGAGGATGGGTGGGGGGACGGCTTTGGGGATTTCAGGTCGTACAAGAACCACCGCGTAATCCATATGCAGCAATTTAAATGCAACAGAGAGAATATGTTAATTGCGTGTGAAACCGCTGGGCGAAGTCTCATCGCCACTTGCGATATTTGCTTTTATTTATTACTATTATAATTATAATTTATTTGCACGCTTGTTTATTTTATACGGCTCCTTATGGTTAATCTGCTGATTTTTTTCTGCCTTTCGGGTTATTTGTTTTCAATTAGTAGTGTCACAGATGCTGACAATACCTTCGAGTATCTTTCTCAGAAATAGGTATAAAAAATAATTATAATTAAATTAAGGCTTAATGAAAATTGCACTTAATTCATTTTTCAGTCTCAATCAATGTCCTTTTGTCCCCCAATTACATGTTTATAAAACAAAATTCTTGAAAATGTGGCATCTTGCTCTTATTAGGTAAAGTTCCCGGATCGAATTCCTTTATCCGAAAATTCCAGGAACTCCAGGAAGCAACTTCTATGGCCATTGAAGCACAATTACCAAGTCAAACTTTTGTCAGTCATCTTGGATATCATTCCGGGAACTTCCCGGCCAGCCTTCTCTCAACCTTCTCGAATATCTTTCAACTTGTTGAAGCTTCATAATTCTGAGCAAAGTTCGCTCTACAAAGGCCCCCGAAACTATTGAATCTCCGGGTTTTCAGCTCAACAATTTGCAGTTGCCCAAGAATTACCATCATAAGCGACACAGTAATGAACAGGAGAAGTTGAAGTCGTCCAGCTGGACCTCCTACCCGTCAAGTGGATTTGGAATCCTTAAAGCCAGATAAAAAAACAAAGCCAAAAAGGCTGTGTATAAAACCACCTATTTCACCTTTTGGCTCTATGCTAATTTTGTGCTGACAAGTGCGTTTTCATAGTGCTGAAATATTCTAGTTTCTGCGCTCTGTTACGCCATTTGGTGGCCACCCCTGCGTATACGTAATAATATCACGCATGCGACCCGTTGAACCGCTCCTGGGCTCTGCACAGCGCTGAATGAGCCGACGCGTCAATGCCCGAAACAAAGTTGGGTCATGGACTAAAGCCCGAGTCCTGAGAGCGATCTAAAGTCGGATCTAAATTAGAACGCCGCCCCGAAGGCGGACACGAGCCCAAAAACGAAGAAATTCCGGGGGCAGGCGCAGGCGCTGGCAGCAGTCGTCGACAGAGGCAGCGGCGCTGGCAGCGAGCGACTTAACAGTACCTTAACATAGTGGGAACAGATTTTCCCTTTAGTTTTCCATTTGCGGCGCAAAGAAAATTCTTTGCAAAGTTAGCAAAAGGTTTTGTGTTTAGCCCTCAGACTTGCTGTACGTTTTGATTTTTCATTGTTTTGTTTTCTATTTTTTTGGGGTTTAGATCAGGGAAAAACTGTGAAATCTAAGGGTTTTAGTTCATTTGCTTTTTAAATCTATAGATTTAAAGTTATAGATTTAAATTTTACTATATATTGTTTCATTTGTTGCCATAAATAAAGTCAAATCATTTAAAACTTTATTTTTCAATATTTTTCAAGCGTTATATTGACCTGAAAAACTGGAAAAAAAACTCACTAACTTAGTTAAATAAGACTTAAAGAATTTATGAGTTTACAATTTAAACAAAAATCTACGCTGCAGTATTGCTCCTAATTTTAATACTAACTTGTATTTACTTCTACTGAATAAATATATATATCATAAAATAATGTTACGAAATATATATATACTTTAAGATTTACTATTTACTTTTAGGGAATATGTGTATTTCACATATTACTATTTACTTTTATGGACTATATAAACATATAAAATAATACGACTTACTTTTATGGAATATATATAGTTCATATATTACTATGCAATTTAATAGAATATTTATATATTTCAAAAAGTACTCTTACTTTTATATTTTAAATAAAATATTTACTTTTACGAAATATATATTTATTTCATATACTACTATTTATACAACACTTTGATTTATAATCAATTTTTAATGCACATTCTTTTGTTTGTGCAAAGAAAATATATATAGTTTTTTTTTATGGACTACACTATAATATTTTGGAAAAACTGAACCGTTTGGAGTGGCACCGTGCATCCTCCCCTCCCTCCCTGTAGCCCCTCAGAGAAATGCCAAATGCATTTCAATTGCTTCCAATCCTCGTTGCACTTCATTAAACTCAATGTCGAAATTCGACAGGCCATGGAAAGGGTGTTGGGGGCTGCTGTTCAGCTGCAGCTGCAGGTGCAGGTGCAGCTGCAGGAGCAGGAGCAGGACCTGCTGGAGGTGTGTGGGTGGGCGAGTGTTGCCACGTGACCTTCACACAGCCACATGGACGCACGTGGGTGTGCGGCAAGGGGGCAGGTCATCACGTAGTCCTGAAATAAAGGCACAGGAAATACACATGGCGAGCAAAAGAATTGACAGCCCAACGGGGAGTACACTAAGGAAGAGTCTGTTATTTTGCTTTATTTTCCACGTATTTTAGTTGAATTTAATGTGGGAATTTTTAAGTGGAAATTGGTGACTGCGGAAAGCTTTATAAAGCGGAAGTATGTTACTTTAGTTTTATATATTTATCTGGAAATATATTTGTGGGTAGACTGAATTGCATTCTGTGGAATTTCTTTCGGTTTCAATTCTAGTTACATGGCCCTCAACTCGGCATTTGTCCATTCTAATCAGCGCCATCCCCGAAATAATCAGATTAGATAATGTAATTTCACCCGGCACTCTTTCTCACACGCTCCTCCGGTGTTCTCTGGGATATTCTCACCTGTCCTTCGGTGTGTCCGTTGGTTTGTCACTTAGGCGGCAGGATTTGGCAGGAGGAGAGTGCCCGGTGAGGAGCATTTTCCGGGCCAGCGCCTGCTGCACTGGCACCTGGCATTTTCCGCCTTTCCTCCGTGCTTTTGCTGCATACTCTTAGGCATTTGACAAAACTGTGATAAACAGAAAGGCCCCTGTCCCTGTACCGACGAGCCGCCGCAATCGCAGCCACTTAGGCTTGGGCCAGAGAGATGGAAATGTGCAAAGGAAAGGCCTAGAGAAAGGTCCAAGGGGTCCAAAGGGGGCCCGAGGCCGATGCTTAGTTTGAAAAGTAATCGAATGCTATAATTTCCATTAAACTGATTTCCCACGAGCAGTGAGTGCAAGTCAAGCCGGCAAATGTTGCAATGTTGATGACCGTCTCCTCCCGATACCGATTGGAGGGGCAAAGGGGAAGCCACAGAGGGGCACAGAGCAAAGATCAAGTAAAAGCCGACAGTTAATGGCCACATGCATAAAAACTTACAGCAAACGGAGACCCAAAGAGGACACGGCCCAAACAGGAGGAGCAAATAGTGGAAAAATTTATGAGAAGGCTTGGGTTCACCTCAATGTCTGGGAAAATGTTGGAGCCGGGTAGCTTCCTGGAGGCTGAAAAGTGGCCCATCCATCTACCGCATGCCATGCCTCCCAGGACCGCCAGCCAAATGTCACGGAATGAAATATAAATTGAATTAACTTGCAAAGTTCAATTTCTGTCGTTCGTACTTTTGCGGGCACATCGATAGCCGAAATAGTGGATATTGGTAATGAAACCAGACGAAAGTAAAGGGTATAAGGGTATAGACATTTCGGTCTAAATACTGCGCGCTTTTCCCGCTTCTATTGCCTCTGCTGGCCTCATAACCTGGCCTTATGGAATCGGATACACCTAGTTTGTAAACAATAAAAATTTCTATAAATGTTTATCTTTCAGTTTCATTTGTGAAGCAGAAATTCCAACGCACTGAGAGAAACAAGGATAATATTATAAATAGTAATAACGCTTACTATTTTGTATTTGCATTTTATAATTATAATTATTTAGAACTTATTTCAAGTGTAGAGATCAAGCAGAGAAAATGTTTTCCTACAAAACATCGAAACTGTTTACCTTTTTCCAAAACTAAAAGTAGTTTATGTTACAATTTTGAACTAATGGGTTAAATTACAATTAGAACATTTAAAAAATAATTTAATTAAATCATAATTATATGTCTTAAATTAAATCGTATGCCTGCTTTAACCCAAAAGTTTGTTATAATTTTAGGCAAAAGTATGCTTGATGGATTTCCATGAAAATTTGCTGTTTGTTTCCCCCGCCCGCGCCCGCCCCTTAGCTAAAACATATAATTTATGGGTGTTCAGAGTGCCAGAGAAAAAAGTATGAAAAACCTATAAATAAATACTGAAACCGCTTGGCAAATGGCCTAAAAAAATCCAGCGAAATAAAATATGGATTGAATCAATCATCAAGATGGCAAATGGCGAAAATCCGCTTGCCGTTCAAGTTCTCTGCTTTCCCAGCGATCGCTGGAGTTTGCTGTTTTTTTTTATTACAATTTCCCCCGCTATTGTTGTTGTTGTTGTATTTTTCTCTATTGCAAAAAAACAATAATTTCGAGACGTAAACAAGCATCGAATTCAAGTGTCTTGTGTGTGTTTATAACCGGCGAAAGGAAACGGCGCGACTGGGAATCATCTGCCAGGGAACTCTTATCAACGACGGTCAGCCGCTGGCGAAAGCGGAGCAAACGAGTCGAGGACACCAAGTGGCGGAGTTCCTGATTTTCGGATTCCAGGATATCTTGTCCTGGTCGTGGTCCTGTTCCCCGGTCTGGTTTCCGTTCCCACTGCGCACTTAAGCCGCTTTGGGCATACATGGTAAGAGGCAAGTCGGGCTAAGCCACAGCTGCTGCTCTTAAATTTGCAGGGACCACTCCAAAGTCCTCTGTCAGACACTCAAAATCAAGCTTTAATAACTAAATATATATTTTTTAGATATATTTTTAGATAATACATAAAATATATTTAAGTATTTAATTTCCCAGATGCAGACAAGCTTGCCTTGTTTTTAATGAATTAAATCAAGGCATGTTGAGCTTTGAATTGCATTTGTTTCGTCTTGGCTTTCCTTTTAAATCTTTCTTTGCAACTCTATTAAATTATTAATATTCTATAAATCTCTCCGAAAAAAATCTATGAATTTTCTCACTGTGTGGCGGTTGTGGGGTCTTCATGCCTGGGAACCAACAGAGACGACTGTCACCTGCGACTTATGCAAATCACTAAACGACCGACCGAGCGACCGAACAGCTGAAAATAATTTTCCACATTTCCGTTACAAATAAAAACCAATTCACTTTGCTAATATGGCCACACAGCCCAAGACTCATCCGGAATAGGAAAGCCGGTTTTCTGAGGGCTAAAATGGCAAAGTGCCATGGGAAAAAAAGTGGGAAAGTGGGAAGGGGCAGGGGAAAATGGTGAAAAAGGAAGCGGGATGGGGGAGCTAACTGCGTTTTGGATACGCAGGCCCATTTGCTAAAGTTTATGCACGCAATGCAATAATTTTGTTGCACAGTGTATGCCCTAACCAACTCCGGGGTTCTTGCATTATTTTCATGCATTTATAAATTAATAAAAGCCTTGACTATTACAACACAATCTATGTGATTTTTAACACATTCCTTAAGCTTAAATATTGAAAAAACTTCAAATGTGTGGACACATTATGAAAAAAAAAACTTAAAAACCAACTAAACTAAATAATAAATAATCTTAGAAAGGTTTAAGAATAAAGTCTAAATCATATTGAAATTAATTAAAGAAATAAAATATAATTTTAGAATTAAATATAAATTTTTGAAAATATATAAAATATAATTTTCTAACTAAATATAGATTTTTGCAAATCTATAAATCATAACTTTGAAATTAAAGATAGATTTTTGGAAAATCTGTAAATTATAATCTCAGAATTAAATATAGATTTTTGGAAAATCCATAAAACATAATTTTCCGAATTATATATAGATTTTCTGAAATACAAATTTCCCTAGGGGAAAGGGTATTTCCCCTGGCGAGCTGCTGCCCTGCGGTCTTTTAATATTTCCCTGAACTGCCGTAGGATATGCCCCTGCTCCGTAATTCTCCTTCCTGCATTTGTCGGCTGTCAGTTGGTCGGTTTGTCAGACAGTCAGTTAGTCAGTCAGTCAGTCCGTCAGTCAGTTAGTCAGTCAGTCAGTTAGTTTGTCAGTTAGTCAAGTTGCCGGTGCCGTCGCATTTGCAAGTCGTTAAATGCCTTTGCAGCTCGTCATTGTGGCTGCACTGCTGGCACTGGAGTAGGAAATGGCACCCCTCTCGGGGTCCTGCCTTGGGGCGAGGGCGACCTTCGGGGACTCGAAGGACTCGAGGGCTCGAGGACTCGCGGATTCGTGGATTCGTGGATTCGGGGGTTTGTTTCGTGTCGCTGGCATTGTCAATGCTCTCGACTTCCTTCCGTTGTGGCTAACAAATTCGAGCCGCGCATGCAGGGCAAACATAATCATCATTATTGCTGCAATCAGCATATTTGGCAGGCTCAAAGTCAGGCGCTGTCGCTGTCGGTGTCCTGCGGGAGCGGCATGGAGAAAATCATTGTGCATTTTCCCCGGGCCACGAAAGGAGTCCCGAAAAGCCACGGCAGCTCCCCTGGCGTACCCCCCGGCTCGTCGTTTAGTTGTGTGGTTATGCTTAATATCCGTCATTAAAACGGCTGTTGTTTTTGCCGCACCGACGGCAAGCTATACACAGCAAGAAAAATATGTAAACCAAAGGTTTTTCTAAATTATTTGCTAATTTAATAGAGATTTTTTCTAGAATAAGTGAGGTTTTAGGGTTACAATACAACTTTATCAGAAAATACTCGATATAAGAAAATACGCACTTTAAGATGATAAATTTTGTAGAAAAATTCAGATATTTTCCTACAGAAAATATTTATTTAAAGCAAGTATTTTCTTATTTTTCACGAGTAATAGAATGGTAGATACGAGTCAAAAATTATTTGTACAATTTAAAATTCCACTTTAAATTTGATTTTGAAGTTTTTTCTCAGTGCAGGTTCCTAGGTACAGAGGCTTTAGGCCAAGGTGCGTGGGTTGGCTTCAGTCTCCATTCGCCACTGTCCTTTTCCCTGAACCCGTCTGAACCGAGCCAATACACATGCATTATGCAAATATTAAATATATTGCCCAGTGCATGGCGCGATAAGAATCCATTGCGCAAAAATTAATTAGTCAATTTGCATGAAATTTATGTACAAAGCGCGAACAAACGAAACCAAAACAAGCCAGAGTTGTGGAGTGTGGACCTTTTCAAGGGGCAACTCTAGGCCAAACATATCTGGCTCGATATATACCAAGCACCGTAAAAAAAAACTATCGAAAAAATAGCTTTAGTAAAGCAATCTTTTTAATTACAATTAATAGTTGAATTAAATGTACAATTGCTTATATTTTATTTCAAGAAAATTTGAATTGAAAATCATTTTAAACCTACCATTATTAAAATTATTGAATAACTCCGTATTAATAAATATTCCTATTTCTTTATTCTCAGAGTTGCCTACGACTTTTAAATATTTTTTGCTAACTCATCGCAGTAGGCTTTGCTACTAATTTCTCCAGCGTAATTCAGTGTGAAAATTTCGCTCTGGGAAATTAAAACTAAAAATCTAAAAATAGAGTTTTTGGCCAAGAAAATTGAAGAAAATCAAGAAAAAGTTTAACGACAAGCTCATCACCGACATAAAGACAAAAGCAAAGTCTCTGGTTTACTGGATTTACTGGATTTTATACCACATTTTGCTAAATACTTTACTTTTTTAGCCAAATAGAAAGTATAACCGGTAAGTAGCCCCAAAAAAATAAAGGAAATGTGAATAAAACCTACGAAAGTTCTTGGAAAACGATATAAAAAACTGAAGAGCGCGGTTTTTCAATATCTTTCAATGCTCTCAATTCTAATATTCACTTGAAATTCCTTTCATTCCACCAGTGATCCCTGCAAGAGGACTTTTCGAGTTTGCTACTGTTCAGGCTTCAGATTAGCAAGAACTCGCTTCTGCTTTAAAGGACACATCTATCCACATCTATTAGGTACCTCTAGTGCCTCTATTAAAATACCAGAGTTAGCCAATATTGTCATAGACATTTTCTCAGTCGTTGCAGACTTGCTCGTCCCCGAAATGAACCCTCAATTCCGACTGCAGAACAACGTGGACCAGTTCTATGAGGTCACCTGCGACAGCTGCCAGACCTGGGGCATGGCCAACTACAGATACAAGTGCCTGCGCTGCGCGGACTATGACCTGTGCGCCACCTGCTACAATCTTGGCCCTGGGGCCGTGGGCCACGACGCGACCCATCCGTTTCAGTGCCTGATGGACCGGGCCACTCTCGAGCTCCACTTTGCCGGGGAACGGATTCCGGACCTTTCCGCCGACAGCTTCACGTGCCCAAATTGCGGCGAGATGGGTCTCTCGGCGGAGGATCTGATGACGCATGTCCAGATGCATCATCGCGACGCTCGCGTGGCCGTCATCTGTCCGCTGTGCGTGGCGGTGCCGATGGCCCATCCGACCAGGGTCAACAATCTGGTTAGCCACCTGGCCGCTATGCATCACTTCCGTCCCGGCAGTGGCTTCCGCCTGGCGGACGCCGTGCCGCCCATCGCACCTAATAGCCTGCCCACCGCCGAGGTGCCCCAGGTGCGCTTCATATTGCCCTCGGGCCTGCGCATGGGCAGATCGCACCTGGCTTTGTCGGAGGATCTCAGCGATCCGGATGTTGCCGATGTGTGAGGATCGTCAACAAACACCTAAAAACTTACCCAAAAACACACACACAAACACACACGCACACACACACACACAGGCGCACACACACACGCACATGCTACTCCATTAACCCACAAACCCGCATAATTGCAAAAATAATTCCGCAAGAGCAAAACCAATTGCCAGGGAAAAACATAAACACCGACAAGTGTTTTTCTAACAAAATTCAATACAACAATAATTCAAATAATATAAGAATTATTGTTGTAAAACAATCGTAAGGGTTAAGAAACCGATGTGAAATTTCCATATGGTTGACCCCTTAAGCGTTGCCCACATACTTTCTATTTGAATGGAAAATGTAACAAATTCGGAAAGCCGAGCAGCAGAGACTTGCAAACATTTCAACAAATCAATTGAACACATATTAATTATTTTATATTTCTAATAATAAAAATGTAAGAAATATACCAGCAAGCATAATTACTAAATGAAAAGTAGTTTAATTTTTCCGTATAAGTTTATAACAATAACTTCTAAGGTAATGATATCAAGGAGGTTTTGAGAAGGCCCTATTTATTCCATTTCTCCCTTAATAGGTAGTGTGCCACAACCCTGTCTAGTTATTGAGTAGAAAATATTTCACAAATATTTTGATCAATTATATATATTTACTTTTGTTATTATTTAATTAGCGCAGTTTTATTCTTCCTTATGGCAACATAATCGAAGCTGCTTTCAATATAACAAACAGAAGATATTGTTATATGTTTGTCAATGTTTTTTCATTGTATGTTTATCTGCTTTATGATATGATATTTTTTATGATTCAATTTATTTATTAAAAAGAGTTTTTTATAAAAAACTTACCCGTGGCTGGCATAAGAAGAAATAATTCTGTAAGTATAAAAAATAAAATATTAAAATTAATTAAATAAAATTATTAAAAAATTATTTAAAAAAAAAATATACACATAAAACGATTTTAAAATGTTTACAATTTTATTTATAATTTTATTAGATATTTTTGCATGTAAAAACACAATAAGACACAAAATCTTGATTTTTTTAAGTCAAAAAGTAATGAAATGCCTAATGTCAGGGGTTGCATAACATTCTAAAAATAATTCTTTTTTTTTCAGTTTTCTTACATTTTTTAAAAATTTTAATACTAAGACAACACTGCGTATACGTAATTTTTTGGTTACTCCGCTAATTTGCATGGCGACCATTTGCTTCCGTTCTCCATTACCCGCAAAAGTACGCCATGAATTTGCACTTCCGCCTGTAAGTCAGCCTAAAAGATGCACCATTTTATGGCCACGCAATTCGGGGGCTCTGCTTAATAGTAGCATACTTTTTTGGGCTGCTTGCAGATTTCCCGAAAATTGAATGGAAAAGTATTGTTTTTGCAAAAATGTGTCTCAAAAATAATGTTGCTGTAATATTATGTGGTAGAAAAATGTATGAATTTGTATATACATCCTTGCCGATCACCAAACAACTTGCTATGTACACTACATTCTTAGTTGGACTGGCAACTAATTAGAAAAACAGGTACATTGGGCCACCCATCAGCTCCACTTGAAAGTCCTTTTCCACCTTCGTTTTCCTGTTAAAACAGCAGGTGCTCTAAGGGTAAGTATTACCTGGAGTTGCCACAGCTACTGCCTCTGTTGCTGTTGCTGTAATCGGCTTAGAGGTGGAAACCTTTTGTCATTATAAAAGGATTTCAGGCTTGACAAAATTTCCATTTGTTGCGATTCGAGCCCAGACATATATGTTGGGTTCTTGTATGCCTTTTGCTTAGTTAACTTTTGTCCTGCTCCTGCTCCTGCCTGCTCCTGCCAGCTCCTGCGTTCAACGAAATTAAGATTCAAAAACCGATAGTCTCCCTCTCCAATTAAAGGGGCAAAATTCAAAATGGAACCGGCAGCCAGGGAAAGGTAAGCACAGACAAAACATTTCCAGATAAATGGCCAATCGAACTAGATAAAATGAGCCGTGTGTAAATAGTGGAAAGGCGCAGATAGGCAGCGTCTCCAGTACTCCGATCTACACTGGGCGAAAATTATACAACAAATAATTTCCACTTACAAGAAATAGGGAAATATATTTAAAGAGTTTATAATTAAAACTTTGATTTGGTTAAAAAATATTCCTTTGCCTCCTATAAATTTATAGATCTCTTGGAACTCCACACACTCTTCGCTCAGTGCACATTGGCAATCGCAGCAGCCTCGTCCACCCGGAAGGACAAAAGCCGGAGTACCAGGAGCGGCACTCGCCCTGCGGCTCCATCTCCAGCTCCTTGGTCCTTTTGATCCGACGCTGCATGCGTGGCTGATGGCTGACAATAGATAGGCATTGACATCGACACAGCTGGCCATGTCCTTCGTCCTTCGCTTCCCGAAATCCCCTCCCCCCGGCCAGTGTAGCCTCTCCTCGCAGGCCTCCATGGAGGCCGGTCGTTATGGCTAATGAGTATTTTGAGGCTGAATCGAGAGCTGGTCGTGCTGCCAGCCTGCCGGCCTGCAAGTTATCAGCAACCGGCAGCAGGCAGGAAAGGGTTAAAGCTGCTCCCAAGTAGAAGCGGAACTAACAGGCTCACGAGGGCACAGCACGTGAGTCACGAGGGCAGGTCGTGAAATCTTACAATTAGCATTGTTATGTTAGATATTTTTGAATAAAACTGTACACTATAGTGTAGTTTATACAAAAGAAGTCATTCTTTATTTTCTTTTTGATCATAAATAAAAAACCCCGCCGGTGGTGTATTCCCCTCCTGATCCCCCTGGCAAATTCCCGAATTTGGCTCAATTTTATTTACCTCTTTTAGCTGCAGTTTTTCCTGATCCCGGTGGCTTTTCCTTTGGCATCTCAAGTGCCAGGCTTTGGCCACTTGGGCCTCCCTTAGCCGCCCGCCTCTGGCTCTGGCTCTGCCCACGGGGAGATCCTTTCGGCACCCGCACCCCTTTTCATCGCCGAATGTTGGCCAGCACGCATACAAATGACAATAAAAGCGAACGACTTTGGTTTTTGGATTTTGTGACTTTTCCAAGCCGAGGCTCCTCCCATCCATCCCTTTTCCCTCTCCTGTCCTGTATGTGTGTGTGAGTGTGGTGTGTGGTGTGTGGTGCCTGCCGCCGTTTTGCGACTAAAAGTTGAACCGCAATCGACATCGCTGGCCGCCACACGCTTGCACAATTTTTAATCATTGCTCCGGCATTCAGAGCTGGTCCTTGCCCCGCAGCCCTGCGATCCTGCGGCATTGTTGTGCGAAGGACGAGGACACATAAACATGCATGGCAGCAGGCGGCTAGCCATGCACTGAACGAAATTAATATTTCGAAATGGGTCCAAGTATACTCTGATAAATACATCTTATCCCCTTCAAAATACACAAATATGGGATAAAGGTTTACTTTTGAATACAAATCCCACAGACTCCTTTAAGGATCTGATAGGGATTTGATAGTTAACTGAATTATTTGCACAGTGTGGCCAACAGTGACTGGATCTAGGAACAAGGACCTAAAAACAGGCAGCAGGAAGACCAAGGAGCCAGGGAGCCCGGATGGAGCAGCAGGACTTGGGCTTATTGTTCGGGCTTTGGGTCCTTTATCTTGTTTCTAACTCATTGGATCGCAAAAACGGTCTCGTGTTCACCTTAATTGGGGTAAACATAAGTTCTGATTGGCCCGGCAGGGTTGCCCCCAACACGGCATACAAGAAAAAAAAAAAAGAGTTGCCAGCGACATTTTTCTTTCAATCCGTCCCCCGCCCCGCCGCTGTCCTGGTCCTAGGATACTCGTATCCTCTAAAGGAATTTCCCCCCCTGCTTTGCCCGTCGCTCGGTCGAGTCAAAGGCCAAAGTCAAAGACGAACGTCGTCGTCCGTCGGACCGTCGAACATATCCAATTAGAAGGATACAAAGGACTGGCGGTGGAAAAAAAAGGGTTGGCAGGTGAGGGCGGAAACCCTGGCTGGCCGGGCTGCGGCTATTGTTAAAAAAGAGATCATAGCGCCCAGATAGAAATTGTTGAACGTGTAATTTTTATTTATTGCATACACAATTCTCTTAGAACAAATGACAGCAAAATTTGTATAGCCTCGCCCACCCACTCCCACGAATATGCATACATATATATAGAGTCCCTTTTTTTACCCCGCAAAATGTTTCGGCAACTTTTGAATTGAAAAAGCGTTTAGAGGTCGGTGTGTGTGTGCAGCTAAATGATGGGGAAACTATAAAAATTTCCATAACAATAATAAAGGCAAGGAAAAAGGCGGCGTGGAGCCGCAACCGAAAAGACATTTATTCATTTCAGTTTTGGAAATTAGCATAAAAGTTAAAGCTCACATAAGGGATGATGATAATGATGATGATGATGATGTCTTCTGTTGTAAAACGAGAACGATGCCGAGGGATGAGCCACAATCAAAGCTTGTGAGCGGTGATAAGCGTGAAAAACGTGCAAATTTTAATAAAACCAAATGAGCCGCAAAATCATACAACCAAAAAAATGGAAATAAAAACAAAAAAAAAACAAGGAAGAAAACACTGGCAGAACAACAATAAAGACGCAGGAGGAAGTGGGGCTTATTTGTGTATGGGATCCTGGCAAGGTGGGTAATGAAGCGCCCTAATGTATGGCACAGTTTCTGTTTGCTAATGCGGAAACTTTGTCATTGCAAGACAGCTCGGAAAAGCCGGGACGGAGGCGAGAGCGGGGGAAAAACGCACACCGGCATTGCCCTGAAATGTATGCAATAATTTCTGGTTGCACTGAAGACGAAGAAACATCAATGTTCAAGGACCAAAGGATGCATCACAATTATTGAAGAAATAAATAACTAAAGGAGAAAGTGTTTAAACTTTTACAATTTGATCTGCTTAAATTAAATGATGTTTAATAAAAAATGGAGAAACAAGAAGGGTAAAGATCAATAGAAAAAGGAAACACTAAACTGCACAAATACTCTCTCAATACAACTTTTGGGACTCAATAAAAAATATAATAATAATAATAATCATCATAATAGTAAAGTAATAATAATACTCTAAATTATTTATATTAATAATAAAATTAACAATAAAAGAGTTCTTCTCTTAGTTATTTTCAATATATTTTTAATAATTTAATTACCACAGCTTTTTTTACCATATTTTTATTACACTAAATAATTTATAGACAATTTAATTATTAGTCATAATAAAAATTAAGCAGAATTAAATGAAAGTCGGCCCAAGAAACCTATTTTCCCGACTCATTACTGGCTCTTTGCTCTCTATAGACCTCACATACATGACTATATAAGTCGTTGCATTATTCCTTTTAAAAGGATCAAGTCTTTTAAGTGAGCTGTAAGTTGGTTTACTTATCCTCCCCTTTGATTGCCATTTCCAGTGGCTTAGTCCTGCCGAAAGTCTCACTATTTTCCCCAACTTGTTAGCCCACCAATTTGGGCTCCAAAGTATGCAATGAAATCTGTTATTTGCCAAATGAGGGACCTTAACCCCTGAACTATAGCTTAGCCGGGATCGTTACGTTCCTTTTTTTTTGTGTCTCGAGAGCAAAGCAAATAAACATTCCAACCTCAACCTGACCTCGCCCCAAACACAGCACAAAAAAACAACAAATGTAGGGAAAACCCTTGTGTATCTGTCATACCTTTGGGAAACATTCTCTCGCTTATTTTTTTATTTGGGAAATAACAAAACAAAGCCAGAAATGACCAGCACATTTTGCGCCTCAATAAAACTGTCAACATTATAAAGCGCCACTTAAGAAATGAACAAAAGCCGACCGCAAAAGGTGGGGTGCGCGCAACAAACAAAAACAAAACAAAACAAAAAAAATAATAAAAAACAATAATCATAAAATTAAAGCCAAGCCAAAAAGGCAGGCGAAAATTAAATAAATAAATAAAAAAAAATATAAGGACGAAAGGGAGAAACTTCAAGGGGGAATGGGTGCCGGGGGATTCACATGTTTAGCATGAGCCTCACACACGCAAATACCAATACAGGGGCACACACACCCACGCAGCAGCGTTGACATTGTTGCTGAAAACTGCCACTAAATGTCACCAAATGAGGGTCAACACACACACCCAGACACACACACATATACACACATGTGCCACACCTCAGGACCAGCTAAATATTGTAATAAAAAAATGAAAGAAACGAAAAAGCGGGATGACACACTAACTGTCAGCTGATGAAAGCCAAGTATACCTTATATATATATTTATATATAAGAAAAATGTAAGAATTAGCCATCTAATAATTATTTAATATTATTTAAAACCCATAAATTAAAGTTTAAAGCTTGAATATCCTTCTAATAATTATGCTATTCAAATGAAATAATTATAACATTGACTGTCAACTAATATAAGCGAAGTATAACTCATATATAGTTTAATAATAATAAAAAATAAATAAAAGAAATACCCTTTTACTAATTATTTAATATTATTTAAAAACCATAAATTAAAGACTGTTAACTGATGAAAGCGAAGTATACCTTATATATGGGTATATAACTACAAATTTATAAGAACTCCTATATACATAGGTAAATAAAAAAAAAATAAAAAAATGTAATATTCTTCAACTAATTTTTTAATATTATATAAAACCCACAAATTAATTTGCTTAATGTAACAATTAATTTCTCTAAGAATTTCTGTGATTAATATTATAAATTAATAAATAAAATTTGATTTAAATTAAAATCTACAAATAATACCCTAATATCCTTTTGGTAAATACTATCCCACATATCCTGCTTGACTTACAGGGTATAATGAGTGGGGAAAAGCATATATGGCAAGTGGAGGGGGAAAAAAATAAAACGTATATTTCCCGCACCACTTTTATTTTATTATTTTCTTCTTTTTAATGAATTGACCGTAAAATGAACTTGTTGATGAGCCTTATGAGCTGACCGGAGTGGTGCCACGCCCCCCTTGACACCCCCTTGACGGCCCGGCGAGTTAGCGTGGTCATTTGCAATAAAAAAGGATTATGAGCTGAAGGACAACCCCGAAAAAAAAGCAAGAAAATTATGGAGCAGGAAATACAAACAAAAAGGCGAGCAAACAAACACACACACATAGAGCATATAAATATTTATAAGCCGAGGGGGAGAGAGGTCAAGTGTCAGTGCCATTTAACAACTTGCCACACACACACACAATAAATGTATATATAAAAAAAAAAAGGAAAACAAGTCCGAAAAGGTGCGTGTCCCCATTTTCCTCTACCCCGTCTCGCCCAGACCTCGCCCTTTGGCCTTGACATCGCCTGTGGTTTCTCCACCACCCCAAATCCCAGAGCAGACAGATCCGAAAATATGACCAACAAATTATACAAATACTTGAAAGTTTTTGGACATATTTCCAGTAATATCCTAGAATCCTTTTTCCACTGTATTTTCCACAATTTTCCTACCAAATCAGTGTACTTTCTGCTTCCACAAATCTACAAAAAAATAAATGGTAGCCCATAACTCTCTAGGAAATAAATATTAAAGTAACAAAATAACAAACCTATGAAACTCATGGAATATATATATAAATAAATGTAAAGGCTAAGTTGTGTGTAATATCGAGCTCTCTTAACCCCTCAAAACTGCCACATTTAACCCATAACCGCCCGCTCACAGACTGTGCGTGTTGAAACATTTTGCATTTTCTGGGCCTTTTGACGAAGTTGCACTACAATCCCGGACTCGTACATCACCGCAACATTGTAAACTGTTGTTGAATATTTTTCTATTATTGGGAATGGGTTTGGTGACGGGGGACGGAGGACGGGGAACGGGGGACAGGAGACGGGGACGGTCTGCCCTTTGACCCCATCACCTTTTCAGATTGCATTTCAGCAAATTCTGTGCTTAATTTTATGAAAATGCCTGCCAACGTCAGCGCTGTTTTTCCTCTTTTCCTGCCGGATGTTTAGTGCAAACTTTAGTCGTAGGAAAACCCTTTTATTTTCCATCCACTCTTTGGTGTTCGAGCTTCAACTTCAACTTTTTTGTCGGCTTCTGTCGTGTTTCCCTCAGCTTTCCCTCGCCGCACTTTTCCACACTGCAAAAATTTGCCATGCCTAATGGTTGGTTGCCTGGGAGTTTTGGGGGCAGGAGAGTGGCTATATATATACTATATAAATACAATGAGTTTTATAGTTTTTCACCAATTTTTCGTCTGCGCTGCCAAACTTGAAAGTTACTGGCAAAGGGAACGAGGAAAATAACATTGGCCAAAGGTGCTCACTGGCGTGAGAGAAAGAAGCTTAAAAATAAGACAAATTGAATAAAAGGGGGCACCACAAAAAAATATATATATACATATACAATGCAGACTTAAATGCTTTTCAATTTGTAAAAAAAAAACAGACAAGAAGAAAAGTGTAGCTAAAATGGAACAGAGTGAAAGTGCTGGGTACTTTTTACCAAATCAAATTGAATAGAATATAGATATAAGTGCTTGGAGCACACAACTTTATGTATAAATATATTTAAAATTAATAACAAGGCTTTGATAGTTTTTCTATTTAATATAAAGTGAAAACAACTCCAGGAACGATCAATACTAATTCATTTCAAACTCATATCAATTTCAAACTAAATATAAACATTTAACTCCACAAAATGCATCTTGAATTTCCAATTTGATTCATTCAATTAACCCCTAGACTCCTTCGGCTCAAGAAAATCAGACTGGACACAATTCCATAATTTAAGGCCATGCCACAGGAAGCTTTCGCTTAATTGGAATCTATAAAATCATTCCAAATACTGGGGGAGCATGGCTTCTCCATTCAACAAAATTTTCACTTTACTCAATTTCACCTTCCACGTTCTGTCCTCTCCCCTTACGTGAGTCACGCAAGTGAAAGCCAAAAAAGAAAGCCCAAGAAATGTGCAACATAGAGTGAGTAGCAAAAATGCATACTGCCTGTCATTATTTTTGTGCAGCTTTGCAATTGCAGCGGAGTTAAAGGGTAAAAGGCGTGATTAAAATTTCCGTTTGCCTGGGGGGTTCGAGCACAGCGGAGTCGGGGTCCACGGGGCGTATGAGTGTCCGCACTTTTACTCTCTGGATTTCAGCCGGCGCAAAGTGTATTAATTACATGCTCGGAAAGGCGGGGAGCGAAAGTAAAGGATACATGGGTCCTTGGGACACTCCCAAGTCTTGCCATATTTCCAAGCTGCTCTAAATTAAATTTGAGAAACAGATGCATTTAAATTTCTTCATTTCCATATAATGAACCTACCACTCCCAAGTTGCTAAATATGAAAAAAGAATATAAGAAAATCCGGCTTACGCCCATCCGCCTCATTAATGTCATCAACTTCTTGAGCTGTGGAATCAAAGTTTTTGGCTTTTGGGGTTTTTGTAATTATAAACACGAAGCTGTCACCATTAATGTCCAGCATCCATTTGTTTGCCATCGGATAGATGATGACACTCGGCTGTCTCAGTCCCAGTTCCAGCTTGAATCCCAAGCCAGAAACCATACCCCTTGGCTCAGGCCCTGCCGTCCCCGGGAGCCCGGCCAGACCTGACCCGTTTCGTCCATCCGGTTGATTAATGAATGTGGCGACAGCTAGCGATGACATCGATTCCTGTGACTCTCCGAATTCCGCCGCCTGTCGTCCCTCGTCCTTCGTCCTTCGTCCTTCGTCCTCCGTCCGGATCCGCCGGCGGTTTTATGTAATTTTATGTGCAGAAAGGGCAGAAAGAAAAAGGGAAACCGAACCAGACGGCATTAAAAGTCAACAAACACAATGACATCTGCCGCAACGCCTTTTGGCTACACTGACCCAAAAGCGTGGCGATTAAGGAAGAATTATAGCAACATTGAGTAACAGTTGATATATACCACTCAAGAGGAACGTCCAATTTTCTCACTGTGTGGCTTGGCTCTTGTGCAACTTAATGCTCGGACACTTGACTCCACTCCCGCCCATTTTTCGCCCCTGTCTGGATGTGGAAATTCATTTCGTCTGGCAATTATTTGCAACACTTGCCGCCTGCAGTCAGCAGGAAAACAAAGACCAGGAAGGAATAGAACGAAGTGGACGGAGTGGCAGTGGCAGTGGTGTAAGTAGGGGCACAACAACGGGTACTGGGTTCCGGGAAATGGTGGGCAGAGTGCTGGGTGGTCTGTGGAGTGGACCACATTGTGCAACAAATCTTTTTGCGGCCGGGCACGTGACGAGGGCTGAATCACGTGGCGTATGCGTAATGCAATTTTCGGCCAAGGCAGCACGAAGAAGATAGTAGGGCCAACCACCACCACCACCACCACCACCAGTAACCATATCGGAACGAAATGATAATTTGTGTAAAGTTGGCCGATTCCCATTCAATTTGCTGGGCGACATATTTCTGGAAGGCCGAAAAAGTTTCCCCAAATTATTATTTGCCTTCTGCGGTGGCGGTCGAAAAAGTTGTGAATGGAAAACTAGCCTCGGGCCAAGGACAATTAATTTCGAGTTAAATCATTAGAAGGAAGTTGGCTTTCGTGGCCCAAAGCGATCGCCGAAAAGTGGTTGCTTTGTTTACTTCAGATTACTTTGAGCGATTTGGCCTAATACCATTGGGCCTTGTAATTCTTACGAATTGGATAAGGACCTTAAGTCTCCCATAGACATCAAACTTGAGGCTCGATTCTATGGTACATAGTTACTCTCTACTCCCCTGCTTCATTCACAAATCGCTCCAATTGCGTTTTCGTTAACTTGCCAAGGAGTTTCATTAAATTCCTGCTTGACTTTTATGCATGTATCTCATGGCTAATTATTCTTGCTCTTGCTGCAAATGAACTTCGTCAAGTGCCGGGCCAAGGAGAGATTGGTGGCTGGTTAAGCCGGGGACAAGGATGCAGTGCCGGGAAGGATATAGCGAATCTTAGCTGCTCCCCTCACCCGGCTGACTTCGCTTTGTTCTCCCACCATTTTTGTGCTTCGGCCCCTCATAAAACTCAAGTTGAAGAATTCCGTCTGGATGATGGTGGATGGGGTGGTGGTGGGAGGACTGGCAGGACTGGTTTTTACCCAAAATAAAGGGGGCCTCGGAGCGGATGGATGGATGCAGCTCGTCTTTGAGTGTCTGCTTCGATATTTACGGCATTGCTGAGATTTCAACTTGGGCCCCAAAAGTTTGCCTCAAAAACTTCGTTGCTTCAATTAGTTCTTCATGTAGTTGCTGGTGTTGTTGTTGTTGTTGTTATTGTTGTTATATTTGTTGGTGTAAGATTTCTTGTTGTTCTTCGTATAATCGTTGTCGCGTTGCTAGTTGGAGTTACTCCTATACTTCCTGGTGTACTCATAGCCCCTTGTGGCAGTAGTTTGGTTTGTAAATGCTGATTTTGGTGTCTATAAATATTGGCATAATGTTTGTTGGTCGACTAGTTGTCATTGTTTTTATGATTGTAGCAAGTTCTTGGAATGACTGGTACCCGAAATGCCTTGAATCTAGAGACTCATTAAGTCTAGCTGGTTGTTGAGTACACATATATACATATGTGGTTCGTTGGTGTATTTATTTGTGTTTATTTTCGTTGGTGAATTTGGTTAGTTTTTGGTGAAATTTATTTTTCCAGTATTTATAGGAATGATTAGACTTTTTTTTATTTGTTATATTGTTAGTGCTGTTGTTTAAGTTGATTTTTTTGTGCGTATTATTTGTTGTTGTATTATTTGTTGGTGTATTCTTTGTTGGTGTATTATTTGTTATTGTTACATTTTAAATGGCAGTTTGTTGTTGAAGTTTTTACAGTTTTTAATTTAGTTTACAAAATATTTCTAGCTAATTTATGTAACCTTGCCTTCACATTGTTGTTGAATCACTGCATTTCGTTGTTATTGTTGCAACTTTCTTGTATGGAAAATTCTTCGTTATTGTTGTTGGCTTCCAGCCACTGTGGCAATGCAGCCGCCAAGCCGCAAGTTGTCTCAGTCTTCCTCCGCATCCTACGCCTGTCTCTTGGTTTCTCCTTGGCTTTTAATTGTCACAGAGAGATATATGTGTACGCCATACGGCGTATATACACATATTCTTCCATTGTGCCACGCCCACATATGTAATGCCATACGCCCAGTTGTTTACCGCTCGCTGGCATTTTGTTCGCTTTCCTGTTTTCTGGATCTCTTCTCGCCCTCCTTCCGGATCTCTCCCAGCCTCCATTTTCTGGAAGTGGGAGTGGGAATGGGAGTGGAAGTGGGCGTGGCAGTACGCCTATATACGCCAGCACCACCGCCCTGCCATTTTCTCTCAGTCTCCGTCTCCGGCTCCGTCTCCGTCTCCGTCTCCGTCTCTCAGCATGTGTATTTGCACTTGGCAACTTAACGCTGAGGTTTCGTTTTAATAAGTTTAACAAGTTTCTTGGCATAATTTGCGGTGCTCGCTGGGTGGCTTGCCTGCGCGTCCTGCTCGTCCTTTATCCACTTCTCGTACATCCACTTCCTGCTATGGTGCATTTGCTTGGCCTGTTGGCCGCGGGCTGTGAACTGTCGGAGAGTCCTGCAACAGGTCCTTACTTGAGACCCGAGTCTCGAGTTTCGCACGTAGCCAAACACGCCTGAAATGCGAGACCAGACGGAGTAACACAAAAAAAAAAAAAAAAAAAGAAACAGGACATAAATGGGAAAACAAAGAAGAAAATGGACGCCACTGTGGGTCGAAAATCGTTTGCAAGAAATAATTTATGATGGAAAGGAGACTAGCCTTTAATAATGTTACTCAACCTTAATTAAGGAATCGTATAGCATTGCGGAAAATATCGATTAGGATTAGAGGGAAACACCTCTGACGCATTTCTCTATAAAACTTATGTTACCTTGCACCGGTCACACTGTGTCGGTGCTTTCTAATTTGAGAGACGCCACTGCCACATACACCATTCCAGAGCTCTCGGAAAAGCTGGGAAAAGGGAGATGGGAAATTCCGTGCGGCAAGCATACTTTTGTTCTTATCAGGCTGTCGGGGGCTCCTTTGAAGTCGCCTCCGCCGCCATAATTCAATTAAAAATGGCAGCCGAGGTCCAAGGCAGCCGCATCCTGTTCCATGCGGCATACGCCGTCATGCCCCCGCCGCCGTCTAAATGTCCCTAACTACGGTTTTGGGGGGATGAGTGTGGGAGCCTGGCGAGGACATGACTGTCGGCTGGCGATTGCCTTTAAGTCTTTAGCAATAATAAAGGGGCGTGGCGGGGCGGCACAGAGGGCACAGTCCGGTCGGTCGTAGGCTGTTCTACGAAATTTGCATGCAAACAATGACATGCATAAACAAGTAGCAGCAACAAGGACCAACGATGGATGGGATGGCGACATCCTCATAACGGAGGAGCCACGCTTGGACACGCCACTCCGCACGGGCCAGGACCTTCCCAAAAGCGTCTGCATCGCATTTCGGCCATTGTCCTTGACCAGCAGACGGTCTCGGGTCGTTCGGCGGGAATGGGTTGCGGATGGATGTGCCGAATGTCTGTCTGTCGACGCGTTTATGGCACATTTTTGGATAGAGATGAGATCACAAAACCGTGACTTTTCGTATGCTTTTCGATCGAAAGTTATGGAAATTTGTTTTGCATCAAGAAAATTAGGAAAATGTACTTATACCGAAATATCTCAAGTCCCTGGCTATGAACCCATTTCTTAAGAATCGCCTTTATTTATTGTTTATTGCTACCATTCAGCATGGAAAGACATTAACAAAAACTGCTGTTTGGTCATCTCTGCTCGCCATATCGCCTAGGATATATCCCTTCAAAATTCGGCATCAAGATTAGCTGGATGAATGATGGCCACCGAGGATGCCGTTTCTGATTTCTGAGGTGAGAGCGACTCGACTCAGGTGACAGGGAGACAGATGATAATCACAACGATGACGCAGGGGTAGGGGTGAAAGTTTTCCAATTTTGTGAAACGTGCAACGTTGCAAATGAATTTTTGTGGCAACTCCTGAGAGTTTGCTTCGGAAAATGAGTGGGGATTCATTTTTGGTAAATATTTCCATACCATTATAATTCATAACCAGGAATGCGGGACAAGAATCTGACTTGCAACTTGCAACTCACTTGAACTTAGCTCATTCGCATTTTTCCAATTTACTCCTTTTCATTGCCAAGAAACTTTCAATTCACACGCACGAAACTTGAGAGTGTTGCCAATGCAATCCCTTCAACTAGCAGCAGATTCAATCAGGACTTTCGAGAGGGGTTGCAGGAGTTGGTTGGAGGGCGCTACCTCCCAAAATTCGTGGCCAAGAGCGGAGGGAACGCGCCAAAGTCGAGAGCTTAGCGCGAATTTAAATATGCGAGCTGCATACTTTTAGGGGCAGACAAACAGTGCGTGCGAAAAGGCAGCCAGCAGGGCAAGGCGAACTGGTGGATGAAAAACTGGTGGAAAAGCGAGGGAAAAGAGGGAAAATGGTGGGCAGCAGGTGTGGCACACGGGGCGGGCTGGCGGGTGCCGTATTCAACGCAATGTTTTCGGCATTAGCCGGCCACGTTTTCGTTGTGATTGTTGTTGCAGCGATTTTCAAATCAATTGGCAAACAGAACAACAAAAGCGCAAACACAAACAGAAAGCTCAGTGTATATAGGTTTCTACAGTGTGTGTGTGTGTGTGTTTGTGTGTGTAAGTGTATATGTGTGTGTCTGGTTGAGTGAATATCGTGTGGTTGTGTGCGCTGTGGCTGCACTGAGAGCAATAACTGTGTGACTTTTCTGGACAAAATGAAAACCATTAGGAAAACACAGATGGAAACTAGCTTCTGTTGGCCGAATTCTATATACCCTTGCAGTTTGCAAATTAATTATTAAATCATATCAGAAAGCGACTATATTTACGCTTAAATTAAATCTTTAAATCAATATTTATTAATATATTTTTATGACATTTTCTACAATAAAATCAAAGTTTTAAAAACGCATAACTAAGCCAAAATAACACTAATTTTAATTCGGAAAGTGTTCTTATGTTAGTTTTTATTAGGTTATCAAATCTGCATACTTAATTAAATATTTTTAAAATATTAAAAATTTTGTAATTTTTTTTGAAATTTTATCGATGTAACCCCTTATAAAATGTTGAAAAAAATTAAAAAAAAATTTGTTCTTCCTGAGGTGGCTAGATCGACTCAGCTGTCGGTGCTGATCAAGAATATATATGATTTATGGGGTCGGAAATGACTCCTTCATAGATTAATATGATAATACCCTTTGCCAGATTGATGGAATCGATATTTTATATAATAGATTTTTTTTCGATAAAATCAAGGTTTAAAAAACTCATAACTAAGGTAAATTTACATTGATTTTAATTCGGAAAGCTTTTCTGTGTTAGTTTTTCGAAGGATATTAAATCTGCATACCAAATTTAAAATATTTAAAAATTAAAATTTTTTTGTAAATTTTTTGAATATTTTAACGATGTAACCCCTTATAAAATTTTGAAAATTTTGAAAAAATTAAATTTTTGTCGGACATGGCTAGATCGACTCGGCTGTTGATGCTGATCAAGAATATATATGATTTATGGGGTCGGAAATGACTGCTTCACATAATTACAAGCTACTGACTACAAATAAAAAAACCTGGCAAGGGCATAAAATTAGCTGTTTCAGATATCAAAGATTGTCATTATCAGGAGATTTTTTATGCTTAATTATTATTTATTTTTATTATATTATTTCTTATAAATATTTCTGTATTGTTATTGTTTAAAACTCATTAATTTTTTTAGATATATTATTTGAAAATCAACTTTGAAAGCTACTTTAATTCTTTGACATACTTCTTTCTTTCTATTATTTTTCGAAATTTTTTAAAAGTACTTTGTCTTAGATTTCTCCCAGTGTCGCGTGCTCCCTGTGTATGTGTGTGTGTGTGTGTGTGTGCTGTCCTGTGAGTTGTGCTTTGGCGGCATTTACTCGGTGCAGTAACATAAATTACCACAGGCGGCGACCACAGCGGACCCCTTCCCTGCCCTCGCTCACAACACAACATAATAAACGGGACAGGTCGCGACCGCCGAAAGAGGGGGCGGCTTACCACTGGAAAAGGAGGGTGGCTCGGGGGGGGGTTGGGGTTTAAGGTCTACGGTCTAGGGGTGCCACCGCAGACGAGCCACTGCAACGTTTTGCGGCCTGCAAATTATTTACTTAATTGCCAACGAAATGTGTCTAATGAGCCAAACGGCAAAATGCAATGAATGCCAATGCGAAAGCACTGCAAATGGCGCAAAGGATTACCGAAAGGATATTCGGTAGGACAGCTATGCATTTCTAGTCCTTCAATCAATTGCTCTATATATATTCCCTATAATTCTATCAATTTTCCCCTAAAAGTTAATCCTGTTTATTCTCCTCTTTTTTTTTATTTTTTTGGGGCATAAAGGGAATTTAAAGTTGGTTATTTCGTTGCGTTGGCTCTGGCTTTATTCTTTGCTTAGCTGCAAAATAATTTCCGGCAGACAATGGACAGTCGAGAATCGAATTTTTCGGAATGTCACCGGCAAGGACGAGATCCAGGGGCGTAGAGCAGGCGGTGAAACCGAGCAGGACGACGTTCAAAATGGTCATGTTTGCATATGTCGCTTGTGTTCGCCGCCTAGCTGGGGCAGGAGCAGGAGCGGGGCATGGAAAAGGGGTTTTCGGCAGGACAGGGGGTCAGGGACAGGGGCAGGGGCAAGGAGGGAGCTGCATGCAGGGGGGGAAGGGGGCGTGGCCATATCGAACATTAGCTAAAACTCAAGTGAGCCGCAACGAATTGAAACGAATCGAATTTCTAGCCAGGAACGATGCAAGGAATGTGGGGCACACCGAAAGGAGACCCTGGCTGGGCCATCCCGCCCGCCTCTCCCTCTCTCTGATATCCCCTCTATGTTTGCTGATACACTGACAGAAAAAGGGGGAAATTTAAAATATAAATCAAGACTTGATAGGAAATTTAGCAAAGCTTGTAGAATAAGTTTTAGGGTTTGCAACGAGTAAAAACCTATAAAGGGGATAATAAATATTATTAAATAATTATTTATAATATATATAATATTAAAATAATATACCGTAAAATTCCCAACTGATTCTGGCTAAAAATATATCTTATTTAAATATATATCCCAAAGTTCAAAGTTTTAAAATGGAAAGGAAACTCTCCCCATCCGATCAAAGCCACTCCTACCTCCTCTTTTCAGCACAATTTCAGCATTCTACTGACTCCATCAGGCAAGACAATTTAGCACCGATTTCTCTCAGTGCATGACGGTGGGGTGCAGCGCTTTGCGGCGTGTTTGTGCAGTGACAGCAACAGCGACAAAGTTGATTTATCAGTTTGCTGGCCATTAATCATCGCAGCGACAAGTTGGACAGCCAGCGGACCAGCTGGGGTCAAAGGCAGCCCGCGACCGACTGCCCCGCCGTCCGTCCAGTTTGCCATATCCTCCGTCACATATCCTATATCCCATATCCTTGCTGTTGCCGGCGATACTCGGTTCTAACGGTCAACAATGTCGCTAACGCTTCAGCGCTTTGCCATTTTCTCGTTTCGAAAATTTTCCTGTATTTTTTCGTTTTTCCATGTTTTGTTTTTTTTTTTTTGCGAGTGAGATAATAAAACAAGAGGAAGGACTTCGATTGGCGGCAGGGTTCTCTTTTCTAATAACCCACGAGGACACTGGCTTAGGCACCCCTCCTCATCCAAAGCGATTTGTTTTGCATTGGAGTATCCAGAGTTGAGGTGAAAAATGTTCCATTTCTTGGCTGCATTTCAATTCACAGCGCATAAATCGACAAATCGCCGCTGGCTGCTAAAGTTTTGCGGCACTTGCAGGACTTCCGGAAGCCCAGGATACCATACCAAATATCCTTAACCCATTACAGATCAAGTCTCTATTTAATTTGGATTTTTTTGTACTTGGTTTTAAAGTTGAATTTAATTTTCGCCTTACTAACAAAGGCTTAAATATAATTCTTTTGATTTAGAAATGAGTTTCGTTGAATTTCGAAACTCTGAAGAGTCGATTTTGCACCCCCTGGTTTGGCCTGCATTTATTGGGTTAAATATCCTTGGTGTCGTATCCTAGTTCTTGGCCATTTATCTGGGCTGCGCAGGTGACACGCAGTGGAAAATGTGCAAAATTGCTGGACATATATATTGATCTTCCACTGCCGGTGCTGGTGCTTCATTGGCCTCGCTCCCCTCCCCTCCCTCGCCACTCACCTTAACCCCCTAAATGCCCCGGTGGCGATAAATGTTAAACGGCCAAATCGATGGCAACACATGCGAGCCAAAAGCCAACGAGAGGAGAGTCCTTCTCCCAGCCCTGCATGTATTCCCGCCAGGACTCGCTGTCCTGGGAGCCGATTCCTTTGCCTTTCGGTGGCTTGCGCTTCGCTGGAATATCCATCTCCTGCTGCTCCAGTATCTCTATTTGCGTCTACTACCCCCGTTCAGCGGCGCCCCTGCAGGGTGCAATTAAAGAGCCGCCAGTTAAAGCCGACAAAGCAAATGCAAACAAGAAAATCGTCCTTCGGAAATGGTTGAAAACGAAATGGGAATGCTCTTTATTGAATGTTACACCCAAAGACTATTTATTAGATGTGTGGGGGTTTATCATGGTATTCTCTGGGAGTTAAGATCCTTGATCAACTCCTGAGAATTCCATCTTTTAGGAACAATTTCCCTCACAAAGCCAGAAACAGCATTCAATCGCGTGACCTCAAATGATACATATCCCTGGCCTATAGTCCTCTGCACTTGTCATAGCTCTCGGTATAGAGCATATGCTAAACCAGCTCATAAACCATTTGTTATTCGCTGCTTGGAACAAAAACAAAAGGAAAAAAAAACTAAGTAAAGGAAAAGCGGACTCGCCGAGTAAGTTATTTGCCACCCTCGAGGGGGTTGACCTGAGTATGGTGTTTGGGCTGTGTGCCAGGCATAAATAGCACATGGCTATGCCGGGGCCATAGATATAGTGTCTAGGAGGGCCTAGGAATCGGGACTAGAGACTCCCGGACTCCCAGGGCCATCTCCCCATCGCTTTTGTGGATATTGCGTATGTTTACACAGCGCCGCAACCACTGAAAAGGCAAAGGGGGTGGTGCCGAAGGCCTCTGAGTGGGTTAGTAATGGGAGCCACAGTTACAGCTACAACTACAGTCCTGGAACCGCGGAGAGATGTATCTCCTGTGTGCTTAGTGTAATTTCAACTAATTGCTTAATCAATAAATACATAGTTCAATTACTTTTATGACAGCCAAACAAGAGGGAAGTGCAGCCCCTGATCCAAAGATCTTAGGTAGTTTCTAGCTAGCTTGTATTTTAAATTAATATTTATGTGGAAAATCACCAAAATTAAATAATTAACTTGAGGAAGAAAAGACTCTTCCCTTTAAGGTTTTTAATCGGTTGATTAAAAGTCAGTTTTAAATGGGGAATCTATTTAAATATTCATTTGTTTTTATTTTCACCTATAAGGTTGGCAGGCCCATGGGTTAAATTTGGATTTTAAATGAAGCAAAAATAGTTTCAGGTCTTGACTTTTTTGTTGCCACATTTTGGCCCGGCTGTTTCCAACCCATTTTCCACCCTGGAGCTGTCAAAATTTTTAGCTGAGCCTGCCTAATTTTCGCCCCAAGCGTGTTCCCTTCAATTTTTGGTCAACGTTTCTAGTTTTTTTTTCCCCGCAATTCGTTATACTCTCACTATGGGTATTTTGATTTTAGCTAAATGTTTGGTAAACTAATTATAACATTAATTTAATTTTTACAAAATAGAATGTAAAGGGATATATATTTTTATAGAGTTCTTATTTTTTATTCCATTGCAGGGTATTGTAAGTTAAGTCAGAAGAAAGTCTTGTGATCTAAATATTTTAAGTTTCATAACTTATCAATAACTCACATAGTTTTTTTTAAATTTATATTAAATTAATCAATAAATCTATCTCTATTAATAACAATTTATTTATATATATGTGCAAGTATTTTCCCCCATTTATATATGTAGATATTTGAAACTCTCTATCTTTTTAATTTCCCGAATTACACCCTCCAACTCATTGTCCCCCTGTTAATCGATACAGAATATCCCAATGAAAGGGTATAAATATATCGGCTTTCTAAAGGTAATTTCCTTCTTAATTTTTTTTTTGTCCTTCGCGAATTCATTAGGTGAGGGCGACGTAGAGGTCTGGGGGGAATGGTTTTTGGCCATGTTTTCGGTGTGAGGAAGTTTTGGTCAAGCTAAGCGGCTTAAAATTTTGAGCACACCAGTTGGCGACGTCAAATGGCCGCCATCAACGGGGATTTTGCCGCGGAAAAGTCCCTCCTTCTTAGCCCCCTCCCCGGGCCACCGAAAGGCAAGCCTTAGCCAAATGCGATCACACAAAAACCCAATTAAAAAGTTTCCATTTTTATGCCTCTCAAGCCCCGCGGAAAAAAGATGTTTGCGCCTCAGAAGAACAAAAAAAAAAAAAAAAGAAAGAACCCCTCAAAAGAAAAAAACAGAAAATATTCAAAAGAAGAGAATCGGGTGGGGAAGGGAAAAGCGCGAAGGAAAACGCGTGCGGAAAACTGTTTGTCAAATAATTTTTCACAAGGCAATCGAGGGCTTACTGGATGTGGTATGCTGATAAGGCGAGTAAATGATAGAGAGACAGGAAAAGTGCCGGAAAAATGGAAATGGTGGCAAATTGTGACGCCTCGCTTTGCCTCGCCTCGGTGGGCGGCATTTAAGTGGGCGTGGCCAGTCAAAGAAAATATAAATTCGAAAAATAAATGGAATTGTGACATTTACGCGTTTTGCAAGCTTAGAGAGAGTTAATACTTCGGCACGTAGCGACTGCCAAAGAGGCTGAGGAAAAGCGCAAGAAACGCCCGGAAAATAAAGCACTGAAAGAAAATTACAGAACAAAACTCAGCAGAAGTAATGTCTTGATTTTAAAAATTTTCCAAGAAGAGTAATATAATTTATAATAATTAAATTGCATATTTTAAATTTATGTTTTTTGCACCTTGTTTTCTTTCGGTGCAAGTGGGTGGCGCAAGGGGAGGTCACCAGTTAGCAGCTGTCAACCAAAAAAGACGGGGAAAACATTTCCAACTTACTTATCCAAATTTTAATTATTTTTCTTCCCCATTTTTTTTTTTTTTTTTTTTTGTGTTTTGTTTTTGCTGGTTGTTGCTTTATTTATTTTGTTGTATACTGTTGCTTCGGTATCAGTGGCGCTGTGTGTTTATTTTATTTTTACATTTTAATTAAAACCCAATTTGCACTTACTTAGAAAATAATTTCGCTTAAGTTTCGTTCTCTTAATTTTGCTTTTCATTTTTTTTATTTTGATTTCCTGCTGTTTATTTATTTATCCTGATGGCTTTCGTTTGCCTTCGCCTAATGTTCCCTCTGTGCTGAATTTGTGGAGAATTTAATGGAGATATAGCAGCGGTTTCCTTTGCCTAAGCAAACTGTACTCATTGGCTGGATTACAGGGTATTTTTCACACACAAAATTAAGAGCCTGAGAGCCTGACAATGTACCTTGTACCTCTCCTTGTATTCTATGTTTATTTTTATTGGCTGAAAATCAGCCTAAATGTTATCTTCACATTTTAGTTTATTGCCTGCCTTTTGCCCAGCCTAAATTCCCATTGTTTGGTGTTGAACAGTCTGCGCCATTGCCATTGTTTTATGTAATTACATACTTAGCTTGTTCCTCTGATTCTATATTTTACAAACTTTTCGGTCATTTTGAATAACAAGCATGAGCACCTTTTTGTCTAGGAGTTTTTCCTTTTTTGGTAAATATACTGGTCAAAAGCAAGTAGGGAAACCATTTAAAAAATAACTAAAACTTGGCAAGTACGTTAATTTATTTGGAAACTATATAACCCAAGAATATATCTTATCATCAGGGTTTTTTTAATTATAACCTTAGTTCTTCCCAGTTAATTTTTCTCTCTGTGCTTGTGTACAACGATCAGTGAGATAAAATATATTTTATTATGTTCTGGACAAAACAAAGGACCCAACCGATTGCCAAAAAGCAAAAAAGAATTATGGCAGGCTGCCGCCTCCCCGATACCCCATTCGGCTATAGGCTCCCAATATTAATTATGCACTTGCATTCACTATTCAAACATTTGGCCATTTTCGGCTGGCGGACAATTAAAAGGCCAACGGTTTTGGGCCAGGACCCTCTCTACCCGTCTGTGCCATTAAATTGGTGGTCTTTTGTGATTATTTGATGGCTAAAAGTGTAATAAACATTCGAAAACTCCCTCAATTTAGTTTACCAACAATACGAGTTCTAATTAAAAATATATCCATATTTAATTAATTTATGATTATTTCTTTCAAGGTGTTTACAGAGACTTACTTAAGGTTTATTCACCCCCCTAGAGGAGTTATATTTATCAAAATTTATCAGTATGTATATGACGTTTGCGACCTTAAAGCTCTGGATCCACCTTCGCCCCCAATAGACTGGAGACTCCAGCTCATAAAGCGCCGATAATGCTCGCTGGGAGCCTTCTACCCGAGGCAGTCTCTCTCTTTGGCGGGCAAACAATTTAATTAAAATATGTCAGCCATTGAACCACCCAGCCAGCCGCCCGGACAAAACAACAATTGTCGCTGGGATAAAACGGCAAATTGAAACATTTTGCAGCAGCCGTGACAGGCAACGGGTGACAATTTTGCGAGCCGGACAGGACGAGAGAGGCCTCCTTTTGGTGTTGCCATAAAACTTTGCCAGCCACTTGCTCTACATTTTGCTCTACAGTTGCTGCCACCCGCCAAGCACAGTGAGAAAATTGTCAAAATAACAAAAGAAATTTTTTTTTGTAGTAAAAAAGGTATATGTTTAGCCTTAATTTAGTGTCATAACTGCTTTGGTTTTCCCTCTAGTGTGACCATTTAATGCACTCTATAAAACCTTAGAGAAAGTGCAGTGTGGCCTTGCCCACATTTTGCTGTGATTTTATTTAATATATTCTTGCAGTTGTTTAAAGATATTAGGTGATTTATTTTCCCTGTGTAGTTATTTTCTCAGTATAGCACTTCAACCTCAACCCCCCCATTAACAGCCCCTCTGGCTTCGTTTTTGCGTTTTTAATTTTGCTTTGTTACTTCTCAGGCTTCCGCTCTGGCTCTTCTTTATTTTTTCGCAATTGTCAACTGCCTGTCACACCAACACCCTCCCCCTCAGTACCCGCCCCGCCCCGCCACGACCCCTTCTGGGCTACACCCTTGTGTTGTCTTCATTTGTGCAATCTTTTCTTTTTACTTCGCGTCGCCATTTGATAAGTTTGACAGCGGCTACTTCTGGGTGCCGGTGCCGCCCCCTTTTCTTTCCACTCTTCAAGTTCTACACTGGCAGAAACTAAGGTGTTTTAAGTTTTAAGTGCGCAAATTTGATCGTTTTACATGCTTCATTTCTCTCAGTGCACACTTCACTTTTCCCTCTTTTTTCCGCCCTGTATTGTTGTGCAAATAAGCAGCGCTCAGGCGTCAAACTGAAAATAAATGAGCCAAAAGTGGTGAGCAGCCAAGGGCCAAGGAAAATGCTCCGAAGGAGAGGAGGACGCGGATGATATTCTTGTTGCTGAAGTGAAAACAAATTAACTATCTCACGCTGAGTTTTTGTTGCTGGACGGGAAAACAAGACACACACACACACACACAGATGGAGAGAGAGGGAAGCAAGGAGCTATGGGGAAAGGACACTGGGACACAGGATACGGATAAGAAGACAAAGACGCAATCGCTAGGCTCAAGCAAACACTCGCCAAAATGGCTCTGAGGATTGTCCAAGTTGACAGCTCTGTTGATTCAGCATTAAGGCCGGGAAAATTCCAGGGCGGCGGGAAATGGAGAAAGGAGAATGTCACTATTAAAATGCAGGGATTATGTTCTCATAGGACATAGCTCTATGTATGTCTCAGGATATATAACTTAACCTTCTTATTATAAATCCGAGCAGCTTTTCAGTATGAGTTCATCTCGAAAAAGAATGGCTTCGATCTTAAGCACATATCCAGGATTAATCTAGTGTGACCTAATACCTTTTATAAAGTGCAGTGTGGCCTTGCCAACATTTCGCTGTCATTTTATTTGAAATGTTCTCTCAGCGCTTGCAAATTAGACATTTTTCAACGTGTCTTCCAGTTACTTTTTGAATCAGATTTTTTCCCAGCTTTCCCTTTATTTGCTGTCCAATTTCGTTGTTTGCGTTTTGTTGCTTTTAAGTGTCTTTTCTGTTTTTTTTTTTTCGAGGGTGTGAGGGTATGGAATGGCACCTGTTGATGGCCTGCAAATGAGATTTGCCAAACACAGATGAAGATGGCAAAGAAGCTGAAATGTAAAACAACAAAGGAGGAAAGAGAGTGGCAAAAGTAGAGGCAAGTGGAAGCTGAATTGGCGTTTTATGTGCACAATTTTATGCTAATGCCCTGCCATGGAATTAGCAAACAAATCCACGCACAACTTAAAGCCAGTTGACATACATAGGGGAAAGAGAGGCGCCCAGGGGGCGGAATGAGGGACACACAAATAGAAAATATGAAGCCTGCACTGAGGAAAATTGTGCCTGAAAATCAATTAGAAGAGAGAAAAGCGTATAAAACATTATTCTACATTTATTTTGCAACTATATTGTGATACAGATTTATTCGTTATACTCAAAGTAAGTTGCCATATGTCGGTGAATCCCCTTTTTGTTCTCCATGTACACACTACACAAAGGACGACTAACCAAACGACCAGCCCGACCAGAGAGGGGAAGTTGGGATGTGTCGAAGCGGGTGCGTCGACCAAGTGGAGTCGCTAAGCCAGTTGGCACCAGTAACAATAACTTAAGAGGCAGCCAACAAGCGAAATCTGCTGACGAGCCAGGGTTGCCCGGGTTGCCCCAATGTAGCTGCTGCCCTCGTCACCAGAAGACACCACTCCCGGTGCTGGTCGTGGGCCCCCGCCTTTGCCCCAAGATGTTACATTTCAATTGAAAGGATTTACATTTTGTTGTCATTCTTTTCAACATTTTGTTTTACAGCTTAGGCTGCTTGTTCCTCCACCAGACAAGCCATAATTGCGTGGTCTCCTGTTGGGGTCTCTGCATCTAAGTCAGAAACTTTAGCCTTCCCATACCCGGCATATGTCAACGAGTTGCTCTTGGATTTACTCCATGTTCATGTGACTCAAAGTGGAATATATACAAGCACTAGAGAGCAAGGGAAATCGTTCTCTTATTTGTTGAATATCGTTTAGTAACAGAAACTATTTTAAATAAATTCACTTTTACACTTGGTAGTGCATTAACTATTATATCCAGTTTTAAATCTGCTCCCTCTTGGCGCATTTTGATGCTATCATGACTCGACTGTGGCATTCGCACATCATTTCACGGATTTAAACCATTTTTCTGACAGCTTCCACGCTCCGTTGGCCATTAATTTGGCTCGAAACGAATTCAACTCAACTCGACTCGAAAATTCAGCCCTGGGCCACTCGACTGATTCACTGCGGTTCACTCATTTGCAGTTACTTGTCTAATGGCATTTTAATTGTCTCATGCGAGTTCGCCATCGCCATCGTCATCACCATGGCAGTGCGCCACCTAGCGCCGGGCATGGGCATAACAAGCTTACAAATCCACCCGCAAGAACTCCAGCCAACAAGTTCGCAACCAGAAGTTTTTATTTCGAAAATAAACTCATTTTAAATACTTTTGCCAACAATTTGCCATAATTTGGCTCATTTCCTACAACACACGACGTTGCCAGCTTTGTCACTTTGCCGTACAGAGTACAGAGGAGGAGGAGGAGGCGGTGTGGCTGGTTGGAGGGGTGAAGTGGGAAATCTCCCCCTTTTTGGAAAAGCGGTGACTACTGCAAACTTTTGCGTGTGCTGTGCCAGGGGGCGTGGCAAGTTTCCACCGACATCCCCGGAGAGCAAAGGACCCCCCCCCGCCTCACCCCTCCCTGTTGCTGTTGCTTGCACATTTTGGCATTGTGTGTTAAGTTCTTAAGCGCTGCCAAAAACTTGAGCCCGAGCAGGCAACCCTAAGGCGGCAGCCCCGGAAATGCCACACCCCCTTCGCCCCGTTTTGCAGCACACATAAAATAGTTAAAATGTGACAGTTGTGAAACGAGGGGAATCGACGCTTGAAGGACCCTCTTTGGCAAAGGAGTTACCCAGAAATTGCTTAAGCATCAACGAATTGAAATATATTGTTTTTATGCTGACACAGAAACATGATGTGGCTTTAATGTACATAACAGCCCTTTTCTTGAGTGGTTTTAGTAAGTGATGTGGTCACACTAGTATTAGCAACTTGATTGGTCACATTGCCTTGCTTCCACAACTCTTAGTACGTATTTTTATTAGTAAGAATTTGTAATTTTATCATCTTAATTGATTGCTTTGTTAGTATTTTCATTTCCCAGGGTATCGGCAGAAAATGTGCCGCCTATGCAGTTACACCACGGCGAGTGGATTTTCGGTGGTTGGGCGGTGCAGTTGCTACTTTATTACAGGGCAAAAAACTGAGCCTGAGGCGAAAGACGAAGGCGGAGAAGGAGACATCTCATTCTTGTCTAGGGTTCCAACGTTTTTTGGCCTGTTTGCATAATTTCCCAAAGAGAAGCAACAATTGGGGATGGCGCAGGGGAGCCCCAAGAAACTAAAAGACTGCCAGAAAGAAATTGAAAATCTAGCAGAACTTAAATATTAACTATTGGGTTTCATGCTTTTGAAAATAAATAAAATAAAAAATATCAAACATGTAATGGAAGTGCCAAGTATTTTCAAACTCTCCCCGTTGCAATCACAGTTTTCTTTCAGTGCTTTTGTTAGCCGTGTGCCTGAGCTCATATTTATTGAACAGTTCAGTTTTGGAAGACGATGAAGTTAGAGAAGCTCAAGTCGAACGGGGGAAAAGGACCAAAAGGAGAGCTGTGTGGGGGGACTTAAAGCAAAAGGGGGCCCGAACGTGGGCTCCATACAATGGACTCCCTTATGTCTTCAAAAATTACATTTTAAGTTCTGAAATTACAATACAAAATTGAAATATCTTATTTCAACGCTGCAGTTGAAAGCAATTTTTCACGCACATCGAGGGGGCAAAAGGATGCCACAGGAAGCCACAGCAAGGACGAAGCCGAAGGAGACAGAGACGGGACAGTGGCAGCTAACGAGCCGCATGGCAGACAAAAACTTTACGGAATTTATCAAGCAGCTGTGTGTGTGAGTGTGTGTGTGTGTGTGTGTGTGTGCCTCCGTATCCTTTTGCATTTATGAAAATGTAATAATAACAAAAGACGCAATGCAGACGCGCCGGCAATAAACTGAAACTGAAAACAAACACTGCAGCCGGGAGAACAAGGAGCGTGCAGCATATGTGTATGTGGCAACCCTAGACAAACATATGGCTCGCCGAATGCCAAATGCAAAATGCAGATTCGCCTGCAAACGCAAGATGTGTAACTGTATACCACCGAACTTTTGCCTCCAGCGAACATTTTCAACTTGGAAAAATTTGTCAAAACAAATTATCATAAAATACTCATCAGGAGAGAGAAAAGAAGCATCTTGAAGAGGCCAAAACTAAAAGAACAATTAAGAGTTGTCAGGCTATTTCTTGCTAGCAAACATACAAACTTGTTCTGGAGGTTAATATATGAATTAACTTTAATTTGTATATGGAATTTTATATTTCCAAATTTTATTTTAAGTTTTGGTAAATGACTTCTCAACCCTTCCTAATGTCTTTCATATATTTTGGTCCTTCGAGCCGTATGGACTGTCTGTAAATATATAAAGCATGATGTTTTCTTTATTAAACTCTAATTGAAGCTTCAACTGGACTCTGAAAAGCGAACCCGAAATGTAATTAAATTGAACTTGCCCTGGTAAGAAGAGCCCTTGGAGCTGAATTCAAATAAACTAGAACGCGAAGTTTACCTCCCCCCGGAAACTGGCCCTCCTCTCTCCCACAACACACCCACAACACACCCACAACACACACACACACACTCGTATTTTCCACCTTCCCCTCCCTGAACCCTTGAGCAAATGAAACTCCAATTAGCAGCACAAATCAAAGTCAGACAGTTTCGTTTGGAGGACAAGTGGCATCAACAACATCGAGAAAACCCAGAAACCAAAAACCAAACCAAACTGAACTGAACTGAACCAAAAAAAAAAAAAGTTTAATAAAAAAAAAAGGAAAAGTTACAAAAAAGTTAAAGTTGCTGGCATTAAATTGATAGAACAAGAGGGAGGGAATGGAGGGAGAGGGGCAGGCCAGGGGCGTCCAGCGAAAAAAAAAAAGAAAACAAAAATTCTGGGGGATTTTCAAAGGGGGCTCCATGTTGAGAGTTTGCTGCGATATTTTGCCTTTGATAGAAAAACAATTTTTCTACTCCATTTCACGCGTTCAAGGCAGAACCATAAAATATGCTGGCTAGAACCAAGAGAGGGGCTGTGAGCCAAATCAGTCAGCAGGGGCGTAGGGGCAGACAGGGGGCCAAGGGGGGGGACAGAATCGTCAGCGTAAAGATGCCGCCAGACCGATAAACGCTAGAAATGAAATAACAATAAAAACCAATTTTTTATATCGAACACCAAACTGAAGTTAAGTCCCTCTCCCTTTTGCACACAAACACTCGGGGAAAAGTACACACGATTTTAGGCCTATATACTATATATATATTATATATTAGTTTTGGATAAATAAATATTTTAAATATATATAAGAAAAAAATAATAATAACATATTTCCGGAACTAAAAAACAAGAATGACTAAGCAAATGAATGTTTATCATTATATTACTTGAAAAAGGAAATTCGTTGCCCTAATGTATTGTTTTTTTATCTAAGAAAATTATATTTTTCAAATTAACCTTTTAATATTTTACCACAATAAATGTCTAACATATATAAACCCTACTTTAATCGGTATTGATAGCTCTTCCATAGGTATGCCTCTGGGAATTTTTTAAAATATTGTATTATTATTCATTTTTAAAGTATGAACTTTGTAAAAGTATTATTGGAGATATCCCTAGTCCAAAATTTAGTTGTTTATATATATATATTATTAATATCCATGGGTAAACATTAAAATATGTATCTATTTTTATTCCACCATTTACTATATCTATATTATATATATCCCATAGTTTCTCCCAGTGCACTTGCGCCCCCTGCCGATTGCCCCGCCTCTGGCGAAAGTTTTCCCGTCTGTTTGTGTGTTGACCCAATTTACTGTGGCCTCGTCGTTGTTACCGTTCAATGACCATTTCTTGCAGTGTACAAATTTCGATTTGCAAACGAAACGAAAGCCCTGCCGAAATTCGAAATCCAAAAAGCACCAATATCGGAGAGTATATTGTACATCATTATCCACAATGACTATAAATCCAATTGGCTTTGCTTTGTTTTGTATTTTGTTATTTGTTTAGCAACTCAATTAATTCATAAAGGGAAGCAGCGCCGGCGAAAGATACAAATGTATCCACAAGTTCATTAGTTAGAACCTGCTCGCTTAATTTTATGGACACGTTGTTCTCGGGACGGGTTTTTCGGACCCTCCCGCCCCACAATCCAAAACCAATGCTAAAAACTTTTGTCAATAGATGGGGGAAAAATGTAAAAGATATAAAGCCACCGAGTTTGAGACAGGTTTATTTTTTTCCGTGCTTCCAGTATTTGTTTTAGCCCGGACTCGAACAGGGGGGTGGGCCAGGGGCTGCGGCAGGTGTTCCAACCGAGAGACGAGGGTATTCCGACTGACCTACAGCGCGTGCATTGACGTTGAACTTCAAAAACTTGACCATGATGATGATAGAGTCGCCTCATCCGAGATATTAGCGGAAATCAAAGACGAAGCCCAGACTGGACTGAATACTCAATTGTTTGGAGGTCGGCAATGGGGCTATTCCCGGAATTAATAGAGACAAGACTTGAAGTTGATCAAAAGTATTTAAAACTATTTGTTTTGATATTTTTATATTTCGTATATACCGCATAATATTATACTATTTTTCTTATATTTATTTTGTTAATGCTTTAGGTATCCCAAATTTTCCATCTTCTATTTAAATGATTTTAATTTGAATATTTATTTATGAAGCACGTTTAAAATGTCGCCAAATTTACATAGGTAATATGATTTTTATTCAAGTTTATTTAAATAAATTTCAAAACTACGAAAGAAGAAGGATCAATGAGCTTTACGAAGACAAAAATATTAAGAAAAGTATTTGACAAGTAATACAAACTCTCCATTTATAAATTTATATTTATTACGAAATAATTTAATATTAATATGGGAATCCCCCTTAATCTATCATTTATTTAAACAATTTTTAGAACTAAAAAGAAAGAAGGATCACTGAGCTTTACGAAGACTGAAAATGTATTTGTAAAATTAAATTATTAATAATAAATAAATATTTATTATTGAAAATAGTTTAATATTTATTATTAACTTATATTCAAGTAGGAATCCCCATCTCAGTTTCCTTATTTTCTAAACATTATTTCGGTGCGGGGCTTTCTCCAAAATCTTAAGTGATTCAAATATATGCCTCGATCCATCGTTAAACCTGCGATCGCCCTGCCGAAAAAACCCCCTCGAAAGGCACAGAGAAAATCTCTCATCTAATGGCCATCCAAACTTGTGATCGAAACAGGAAAAAAAAAGAAACAAAAATACAAACAGACAAAGTCTAACAGTGATCAGCCAAAGTGCTATTTTATTCCCTATCCAAAACGAGTTATACATGAATTCGGTGATTTTTTTTCGAGTCTCCGAGTAGCCGAACAATGGGCGTGTTGACGGCTGGACGTCAAGTCGGGCGTTAATTATTGATTAGTTTAAAGCGCGATTACCAAACCGGCAGCGGGCTTAGAACGAAACGGAACGTCCGACGCTAACCAACTTCAAACGCGCTCTCAAAAAAATACAAAAAAAAATATATATAAAATAAAAACCCGAAAAAGTCAGAAATATAGAGAGGTACACCGAGAAAATAATCGAGTATTAATTCGAATTTAAAAATTAATATATAGCATAGTTGTACAAAAGGACCTTTAGTGATTTGTGCCATGGAAGTAATTTATTTGTTGCTTTTTAAAGTCTAGAATTGTTTCAACTGTGCAAAATGTTTCAATTAACTTTACTATTATATTTCTTGATTGTTTTTTTAAAACCTATTATCCATTATCAAAATTGTATAAAATCGTTTTAATAAAATTTACTATTCATATTTCTTTGAATTTTTAAAATCAACTTTTTATCTATTATCAAGTCTTGATCATTGAAAAATTATTAAAATATAATATGGTAAAGCCAATTAAAAATAATTTTAATGATTGTTTTCCACAAACATTTTTGGCTTAAACTATTATAGAACAAAAATCATTTATTAAATATTAATATAAACAAATAAATTTAAATTAAATATAAATATAGTCCGTTTGCGAAACAGGAACATAAGTTATCTCGGGAAGCTTTAGCATTTTCTGACTATAAAAAACGAGCGTTTTTGTCAGTTTCCTGTTAATAACTGATTCCTGTGCAAGTTCTTAACTTACACGTATTTTTTTTCTGTGTTCGTGAGAGGTGGCAGAGAACTGGAGGAACAACAAACTGAACATCGACAACGACAACGGGCGACCAGACCGCAAAAATACACGGTCGTAGAGACAATAAAAGTCGGCCAGCGGCCAAAAACGCGCTCATTTCATTGCGTGCTCTGTTTTCGCAACGGCGGAGAGGGCTCTACGGCAACGGAATACGGATTGAGGAATACGGAATACGGAATACGGAGTACGGAACACCGAGTACGTAGTACGGAGTACGGGAATACGGGAGAAGCAGCGCGGATACGCATACGGATACGGATACGGAGCCAGGATGCGACACGCATTTGTTGGATTAATTGTGTGCTGGCTGGCAGTTTGTCAACCGCAAGGTAAATATTTTTGGAATACGCCACATAGACAGGATAATGACAGGATATATACCCGTACGCATACAGGGGTGCATACACCACGAGAAAATTAGGGAGACTTTTAAAACACACATAGAAGTTCTGTAGATAAGGTATACAAGTTAAGTAAGATGATGAAGCCTTTTCAAATCACTTATTGATAAACAAATAATACTTCATACATATAGATTTGATATTTTTGTATATATATTTCGCTCAGTGCATACATTGTCATGCTGGGGGCTTTGTTATTACAGCAATAATTGCAAAATTATCGCTGGATTTTGCGCCTACGTGCGTTGCATTGTCAACTCTGGAATACAGGACCCACAGTTCTTCCCTAAACTGAAAGAGAAAGCTATAGGTTTGACAGAAAGAGTAAGCAACAAAGGACGTATGTGTGTGTGTGTGTGCGGAAAAATAGGATTTTGCATTGCGGCTTAAAGGTTGCTTTGGGTTTTTAGCGGAAGCGCATTTTAAGCCATATTTGAGAAGGTAAACACCGGCTTTTGTAGATCAAAATTCACATTTATTGTTACTTCTTGAGGGCACCACGAAATGTGTTTGAAATTTTGAATTTATATAAGGGTTGATTAAGTTTCTTTTAACAATACACTATTCAAAAACTGTCGAATCAAGAAAATGTAAAGAATTTGCACCATTTTACATAAAACTTGAATGAATTTTGCACAAGTTATGCCAGATTTTATGAAAAGAGTTTTAAAACATTTAATTGTATATGAAAATGTATTCAATACCAGATTTTGTTGTTTATATTTACAAAAACAACATTATTAAAAGTATTATTAAAACCAGTTAGATCTTTGCATAAACAAACTCCATCTCTCTTTTTTTGAGAAACCAGCTCTCCAGCCATCTCATTCGTTTTTGTGCGATCTTTCGCATAAAAAAAAAACAATAAAAAATTATAAAACATTGGTAAAAGAAAAAAAAGAAGAAATAATAATAGAAAGAATAAAAAAATAACAAAAACAAAGCGGTTTGTTAAACAAGTTTTTTTCGAAAAGAATATAAATATGAGTTTGCCTTTGGCTGGCGAAACTTTCCACTCAGTTTTCTTCTTCACTATTTATACTATTTAAACCTAAATTCGATTCTGATTAAGTTCGAAATATCTGATTTGTACCCCTACTCCCTTCCAGCTGAGGCGCAATTCGGAGGATTCCAGCCACAGGTATATAGACAGCCGCAATATTATCAACCTCAGGCCTACCGGCCTCAGGTTTACCAGCAGCCGCAGGCTTATCAACCTCAGGTTTATCGACAACCGCAGGTTTATCAGCCCCAGGTGTATCAGCAACCGCAGGCTTACCAACCTCAGGTTTACCAACCACAGGTGTACCAGCAGCCCCGCCAGCGCCAGGGTTCCGTCTCCAAGGCCAACACGAACGCCTATGAGCGTCAGGTGGACTTTGGCAATAATGTGGAGTACACCCAGGGTCTGTCCAACTCCCGGGCGGTGACCAAGCAGAATGGCCAGCGCGTGGTGACCAAGAGCCAGGCGCAGACGCGCGACATCGACCTTGGGGGCCTGCAGATCGGCAACACGCTGACCAGGACCCAGACGAATGCCAACGGAGCTGTGTCTCAGGGCATTGCCAATCAGTTCCGGATCGGCGATGTCGGCCTCGGCGCCTCCCTGTCGCCGCAGAACCTAAGGAATGGCTTCGGTCTGCAGCGTGGCGCCGATGGCGACCTCCGTCTGGGCTTGGGTCTCCTTAACCTCGACCTCGACCGGAATGTGGCCAACTCGAACACCTTGTCGCAGGCTCAGGTGAATGCCCAGGGTAAGGGGGCTAAGGCTGGTTCCTCAAGCAACTCACAATCGAATACCCAACAATACGGCGGCGTCACGGTGACGGACACCCGCTCCAACTCGAACGCCTTTGGCAAGACTCGTCGCGGCCAGACCTCGGCCAGCACGGGTGGTTTCGGTGGCAATGCCGCCACCAATGGCCAGAGCTTCGGTGGTCCCTTCCAGCGGGTGGTGCGCCAGCAGCCGGTGGCCTACAGGCGCCCCAAGAGGAGGGCTCAGTTCGTGCCCTTTGGCTATCCGGGCGGCGGCTTCGGAGGACCGGGTCCTTTTGGCCTAGGCTTGGATAGACCGCGTCGCCAGTTCGGCGGTGGCTTCGGCAACTTTGGCGGCGGTAAGACTCTCTACGGATAACTAAGCGAAAAAAAACCTATTCAACCTTATGCTTTCCCCAGGCTTCGGTGGACCCCAGTTCGGTGGCGGACCTCAGTTCGGAGGTGGACCCCAGTTTGGGGGTGGACCCCAGTACGGCAACTTTGGAGGCTTCCAGCAGCCGCAGCAGCAACGCCAGAAGGGCAACAAGAACCAGGCCACTGGCAATGCCAATGCCCAGGGCGGACCCGGCTTCAATCAGCAGGCCTCCACGAACAATCACGCCAGTCCCGGCAACACCGGCAGCAGCAGCATCGGCTCCAACCTGGCCCAGGATGGCAGCAGCGGCCAGGTGAGCTCCGCCAACACCAACACGCACAACACCCAGACGGCCAATGGCTTCGAGAGCGGCCAGAACTCGCAGAGCCAGGCCTTGAACTTCAGGCCGGGTGAGCAGCAGGCATCCAGTGCCAATGCCAATACGCAGCACACACAGCAGGGCGGCCGGGACACCGTCGCCTCCAACAGCGGCTCCACGGCCACCAACAACAACCAGTTCGGACAGTCGACGAACACGGCCAACACCAACTCGCAGGTGGTGCGCGAAGGCAACCGGCAGGATGCCACCAGTGATGCCAACAGTCAGAGCATCTTTCAGGGCAACAATGGCCAGGGTGATGCCTCGGCCCAAACGAATGCCCAGACCAGCTCCCAGAAGGGACCCGGCGGCTTTGTGAGCAACTCGGCCTCGAGCAGTGCCACGGCCACCGCCGGAAATGGACAGTCGGCCAATGCCAATGCCAATGCCAGTGCCGGCGGCGGTGGTTTCGGGCGTGGTTCCGGTGCGAATGCCGGTGCCAATGGTGGTAGTTTCGGTGGCGGCGGCGGCGGAGGCGCCAATGCAAACAGTAATGCCTTCAGCGGCTTCGATGGCTTCGGCTTCTACGGACGTTAGTTTTTATACATTTTTTTAAGAGCTCCAAAAAAAAAAAAAAAACAAGCACCCTTTTTTTTGTCACCCACGTAAGCACGAGAATAAAAAATGCATTTTCGTTAATTTACACAGCACTGTTTGCACCACGTTGTTGTTGAGTCCAAGTTTCAGCCACAATGGTGAATGTTAAATGTTGTTGACATTGGTGTACTCCATATGAATTTAGCTCAGTGTTGTTTGAAGTTGTTGAAAATGGTTTGATGTTGAACGTTGCGTTTGGAGGTTTTTGAGTGTTGTTGAGTGATAGTGCTATTGAGTGTGCATGTTGTTGAGTGTTGGTGAATGGTTTTGAATGTTGTTCAATATATTTAGTTGAAGTTGAATGTATTTGAGGGTTTTAGAATGTTGTTGAAAGTGTCTGAGTGTCATTAAATGCTGTTGAATATTGTACACACTCCCTTTAAATTTCATTCAATGTTTTTGAGTGTTGTTGATTGTAGTCTGCTGTTGTTGTAGCTTGTTGAATTGTTGTAAGTATTGTTTTTGAATGATTTTGAGTGTTGTTGAGGGTTGATTAATTTTATAAATGTTGTTGAATGATGTTTTCGGCTAATCTAGTGTTTGCTTTCCCAGTTCGCCACCGGGCACAGCAACAGGTTCGACTGCAACGCTGGAGACCCAAGCCTTTAAATGGAACTGACACTTCCCCAAGAACTTCTTCCACTAGTTCCACCATCAACGATAACTTTGAGTACGTGTACTTCAATCGCTCCTCCCGCTTGGAGGATCTCGACTCCAGCTCCGGGCCGGACTTGGGGACACTGAACACCTCGGTTGAGGCCTTTGGGCCATACGATAGCACCCAGCGTCAGGGTCGAACTTTTGGTGTGATCTACGACTGGATTACGGGGCTCTTCAACTCCTGTGTCTCGCCCTGCACCCTGGAGGCCTTTCAGAAGCAGACCTGTTGTGAGACATATGTGGTGGATCCTTCGTACCCACCACCACCACCACCTCCTCCTCCTCCGCCACCGCAGAGCTGTTGTGCTCCTGTGAGACCCTATCCGCCACCTCGTCCTTTGCCACCGCCACCACCGCCACCGCCACCGCCGCCTATGCCCTTCTACCCCCCCATTTATCCCAACAATAAGACGCCCGTGGTGGTGGTGGCCACGCCCATCAACTGCTGCACCGTCTGCACCTACACCTACTATGGACCGCCGCCCTGTGGCCGGTACTACAACAATAGCGGCAATGGCAAGAAGGTGATCTATGTGCCGCCGCCCTACTATGGACGCTAATGGAAATGTATTTAATTTTCCATCAAAATTAATGCTTATATAGTGACAGAATCAGAACAATTACGATATATATATTTATATTTTTAAGGCATTTTAAAAATAAAACTTTCACCAACTAGTTCGTTTTACTTGCACAATTTCTTGGCATTAAGCTTCTCGTGACTTTCCTCTTAAATTACAAATCGCTGAGGTAAAAATGTACACATAATTTTCACGATTCTGCCGGCGGACTTTTTGTGTGCCAACAAACTGCATTGTTAAAGTTTCGGAAAAGTAGACTCTCGAATGTGACAAAACGGAAAAGTCCCTTTTGTTTGCGTTCCCTACGCCTGGCTAATTTGGAAAACGCTTGCATAATCTCAGTGAAAGCTAGGAGGGGTACGCCGGCGGGAACGGGCCTTTTGCTGTCAAAAATGCGGCAAATAAGACACACGACCGGGGAGGGGTGAGTGGTATATATAGGCGATTGCCCTGGGAAGGAAATAATGTTGTTGATACCCTGAGAGCGGAAAAGGATAAGCCACAAGGACAGCTGTTACCTCAAAGAGGAAAAACAATTAGAAGTAAGTTAAAAATTAGTTTTTCTTCAATATTCAGATTTGTAAGAGTTATTAACCTGATGAAAAACAATATTTAAATATTTGTTTTATTTGATTTCTATGATCTAAGTTCATAGTTCCGAGTGTGGAGAGATTTTTCTGGACGCCAAAAAGTATACCAATTATTTTAGAAACTCTTAGCAGACTTTAAAGGGTATTCCTGCGTTGTGACTCCAGTGCGGAGTAGTTGCCTGGCACAACATATATCCCATCTTTATTTCGCTTTTGTTGTGCGGCCTGGCCCGGCTTTCTTTTGGGGCCTCTTGTGCCGTTGACTTTTGCGCCTAAGCAAAATTTGTGCCATGTGTTTTGCGGCCGCTTTGTTTGTTGGCCTGACTAAAAATTTGCTGGCAGGCTGCCACACACGAGGACATCAGCGGCTGAGGCTGAGGATGAGGCTGAGGATGAGGCTGAAACTGAGACAGCGACCGGGCGTGGGGCTGATCCTGGAACCGAAACTGAGGCGCACAGACACAGGACATGTCACGTCAGCGGCACAAAGCCCAGGCACAAAGGCCTGATAACTGCAGTCGCCTGATAAGCGGCGTTCCCCGCAACAAGGACACTCCACCCATTCGAGAGAAATATATTGTACCCAGAAAAAAAATCTATGCTCCAAATGCACACGAAGCACTGAAGCCGAGATCCTTGGAGCTCGCCAAATTGCATGCCGGTTTCTCTCGGTGCACTCGAAACAGGAAGAGGAACAGGAACAGGAACAGGAGCCGCTTGAGACTCCTTTTTCCCACCCGGAAGCACATGTCGCCCCTTTTGTCATTTCGCTCATAACGTTAATTTATATTCAGTTCAGTCTAAAAAAAAAATATATAGCATAGCCAGGGGTAGTGGTTGTGGTGTGGAGTGTACAGTGAAGCCCGTGTGACAGCCATCGAGGGGGGGACAGAGAAGCCGTAGGACGAAAGTAGTGGGCGCTAGATCCTAGATCCTAGTTCTAGTAGCTGCTCCTCCTCCTCAGTTGAAGTACTGCTGGTGGTGGCGACGACGCAGGGCCGGGGTGGCGGCCACAAAGCGACGTCCCAGTCCAGAGACACCCGACCCAGAGCCGGACACCGAGACGGAGCCATCGTTGGCGGAGTACAGCAGCAGGGGGATCTCCTCCACGCTGGTCTGCTGCTGCTGGGCGGAGTTTCGCACTCCGGAGCGGAGCAGCTCATCGGCGGAGAGGCGACGCAGGGCTGGAGCGGCGACCGGGGTCGATGCTCCCACTGGGCTGGCCGCGGCGACGCCCTCCAGCAGCTGATCCTCATCGTTCTCGGGCTGCTCGAGCACCAGATCCTCGGGCTGGGCCACGGCAATGCTGTTTCCTACCGGGGCATCGCCCTCGTGGTCGGCCGATGCAATGGAGCTGCTCTGCAGCAGAGCCTCAATGTTCTCCAGGTTGGACAAGCCGTTGATCTGGAGCTGGTCATGCAGCTCACTGGGAATGGCAATGGCCTGGACATCCTTGTGACCGGAGATGCCGTTCGGCGTGGGAATGAACTGAACGTTCTCGGGAATCTGATCGGTGGGATATACCGGCACCAGCTCAGCCTCGTTCTCGTTGCTCGACTTCAGCAGGATCAGGGAGATGGGGACAATCTTCTTGAACTTCAGCAGGACCAGCTTCTTGATGGCCACTGCTCCGGGGAAGACGCGTCCCTGGGGTCCGGCATGGGGCTTGGCAATGAGGGCCCGCTGCCCAAACTGCTGTCGCCGGTGTCCAGGAACATGACGGGCTTTGGAAGAGCAAGTATGGTTTTATAAATTATACAAGCTCTCAAAACGAATTTCCATTTAATAAATCAAAGGAAACCCCTTTAGCTGAAGGACTGTAAGCCTCTAGCTTGCTCATGTTAGTCATTAACTAAAGCTTTTTACTAATGATTTGGCCGTAAGCCCAGCAGGGTTCTTTGATAATGATCGTATCGCTCTTGCCCGCGATAAAGCGACCTCTAACTCACCTTCGCTGAGGGCCAACAGAGCCAGGCCAATGGCCAGAAGAGTTGCCAACTTAATTGCCATAATGATGGGGATGCTGGAAGGCTAGACGGATTTGGATTTGGACTTGGAACCTGATGCTTCACTGGGCGAGTGACTCTATTAAATGGTTCAACAAGTGCCCGGCAAGACATTTTATACATGGGGAGGAACGTTCACCGGATGGCGAAACCAGACGACAGAGACACATAAAAATCACCCGAGAAGACAATAGAAATTTCGCCAGCCAGAACCGCATAGAATGGCACAGAATGGGATTGGATTGGATTGGATTCGTCGATGGTATTGGATTTTTGAAAGGGGGAGGCGAGAAGAAGAATGGTCTGCAGGCCGATTGGCAAATTATTAAACTATGCAAATGCTTCGACTGATTTATGCACAGACTTTTTGGGGCCAAGAACCAAAAGCCAAAAACCAAAAACCGAAAAACCTGAAACCAGAAACCAAAAACAGAACACACCATAGATAGATCCCCCCAGCAGAACGTTGACTCCATTTTCATTTCCATTTCCAAGACCCCCACCAAGACCAAGACCAAGACCAAGGCTTAGACCAAGTCCAAGTCCCATTCCCAGCTGCAGTTTCCTCCACTCCTGCCACCCCCCTGTTTGTTGGCTAATTTGCCCTGAAATTTGCATTTTGGGTCGCCTCGAAAATACGATACAAAAAAATAAAACACCAGCAACGAGTAGAAAAAATATCAAATGGCCCAGTCGCTTTGGTTTTTGAGCCAAATTTTTTTTGTTTTGGGGTCAAAAGTGAGATTCTCAATAAGTCTCGCAGGTTTCAGCTTCCAGAAATGGCTGCGAGACATTTGTCACTGTCCATGGCTCCTCCCTTCGAGGGAGGGTCAGGGTTCAGGCTTTTGGACCAGATTCCCCGTCGCCATCGCGTGTTCCCAATTCCAAGCAACGGACATTTAAATCAATCAATGTGTATCGGCTACATGGAAATGTATTCTTTTCAGGTCCATTCTTTCACCAAAGACGGTGCTACTTAGTGCCAGCCATGAAAGCCATGAGTTAACCCATCAAACTATAAGCTGCGCAGATGGATTATGATTCCAAATGACTTACAACAATCTGGTCACTATTGTTGGCAAATTCTATGGATATCTGTGGCATTGTTTTGGTAATAATGCTAATACCTAAGACATCTGTTATAAATAAATATATTTCTTTTTATAATAAACAAAAAAGTGCTTTGATGAATGTTATATTAAGATAGTACAATAAATAAGCTGAGGTAAAATTAAGCTATTTTGATGTATTATTATTTTGTATTTAAAAAAAGAGAGAGAATAGGTTTTTGTATGACAATAAAAATCCTAATTTTAAGATTCTTTTAAATGTTTGGTTACAAACTTTTGTATATATTTATATTTATATTTAATACTACCTTTGACTACAAATTTCTTATAGTGTTAAATATTTTTAGTAAATAATTTTTTTTTAAATGCGCTTTAAGTAATAATGTCTTTTAAATTAAAAGGAAAGAAAGCTAGCATTGCTAAGCCGAGGTTTGTATACCCTTACATTTTGCAATTGGATCACGGAATCGAATTTTAAATCAAAAATAACCATGCCACAAGTGTGTTTGTTCGCTGTTTTGATTTTCATTAGGTTAACTAACAATTGTTGTGCATTTTTGACAATTGTAATAATTAAAGAATGATAAAAATTGATTAAACGTTTTAACAAACTTGAAATCAATATTATATTATTAATAAATTAAAATCAAAGTTTAAAATAACCATAACTAAGTCAAAAAAGCATGAATTTGAATTAGGAAAGCTTTTCTAAGTTAGTTTTTATAAGAATAACAAATCTTCCTATTAAATTACCAAATCCACTAAAATTCAAAATTTATCAAATTTTTTGTCAATTTTAATAACTTCTATAAAAATTTGAAAAAATAATTTCAAATATTTTTTTTAAGCAAACATGGATAGATCGACTCGGCTGTTGATGCTGATCAAGAATATATATACTTTATAGGTCCGGAAATGAATTCTTCACTCCAAAATAAGCTTCTGACTACAATTATAATAACGTGCAAGGGTCTAAAAAGAAAATCTCAAATAGGGGACTTTAAATCGATATTTATCGATACATTTTTAATGGTTTTATCTAAGTATAACACAAATCACAACTAAGCCAAAATTGAATTCTAAATTCAACTTCTATGGTAGTTTTTGAAAATACCAACCAGCTAATTTAAAAATGTTAAAGACTATTAAATATAATTATTTAACTTTTGACAAAATGAATAACTCGTTTTAGAATTAAATTTTTGTCATATAAAGCAGACTTTTGCAATCCTTTCTGTTTATTTTATAGCTTTTAAAACAAGCAAATCTATTTATTAAATGAGTTTGACCTGAATATAATTTAAATATGAATTATAGAAACATTCTTTAATTGCTAAAAATAATGTCTCTTTTTAAAATATGTGAACAGCTGATCCACTGTCATATTTTTTTGTGACGCACTGTACCAAGCAAAGAAAGCTTCAGCATATCTCAAGCTTAACAGCTTGTTAGCAATTTTCCAAGCAGCGTGACCCCAGAGATTTTCACCGACTTTCTCTACTCTCTACTGATCGCATCCTTGCAACCTCTCGGCTATCCTATAAATCGGTTATCGATTATATTTATTGATTCTATGATTTTTATTTTATTTGTTGACCATATTTTCGGTAGGACAGCGGCTTATCTAATTATGCCATTGCTGTCGGCAATTATTTAAATTTTCCAGAGCTACCGTTGACGGTGGGGCTCCTGTAATGATGATAGAAACGACCTCAAAAAATCGCCCAACATATTTGCGGCCCATTAAGGGCGACATAAAACAAATGTTTTAATAACGAAATTATGCAGAGGCGGCCCAGAAGTAGGAACGCCGTGTATTCATTAGCTTTTGAGGCCTCGCAGCGCGAAAAGATCCGCGCCAACACTCTGTTCATTTTTTCATGCTAATGGAAATGCATAAAAAAAGCATAAATACTCATTAGCCAACTGTATGGGTGTGCGTGCGTGTGTGTGTGTGTGAAAGAAGAAAGTTGCCCTCCCAAGTCGGGGTCACCTCATCTCGTCACCCCTGATGCGGGGTCAGCACAGACATATATGTATATATTGGAAAGTTAATAGGGAAAGTTATATTTTTAGATCGTAGCTGCGAAAAAAGATTCCCGGAATTGGCACAATGATCCACTTTCGACGGAAAGAAATCGCCACGGGAAAACTAATTCGCCGAAAGTTCAAGGGGATTTCTCTAGAGCAATTATTAATTATTTTGTATTAACATTTTCAACAAAAGATTCTTTCTTCTAATTAAATAAGTGGGTACAAAATAGAAAACAGAAAATTGATTCAATTTCGAAAAAAATTAAATTGGACATTATTAATTATTTATTCATTTATAAGAAATTATTACTGTATTGTATATTATGTATTATTTATTAATTAATATAAATTGTGAGCCTTAGCAAATATTTGTTTTTGAATAAATTTTTATCAAAATTTAATTTAAATATATTATAAGGCCAGATATTTTCTTTTGTCTGAAATATGTGATACCCTAATATTAAGATAAATAAATAAATTTTTAAATCAATTTTTTACGATTTAAAAGCAATTAATTTTCGGCAAAAATGATATTAATCTGATTGATTTAAATCATAGGAATCAATTTAATCGTTTAACAAAATTACGTACACAGAAAAACACTATTATGTATTATTAAACCCAAAAATTCAAAATTGTTAATACGGAAAACAAAATCAAAACAATAATATTGTTTGTACTTGATTCTATACATCAGACAAAATAGTTTTAAAGAGATATATTATGGGAAAGCAAAATCAAAATTTAACTAATAAATATGCCTCAGGAATAATATAAATTGAATATTATTTTTCGATTTTTATAAAAGTATATTGAATATTAATAATATACTTTTTAATTCCTATTAAATAAATATAGAACATATGCAATTTATAATTTAATTCCAATAAAATGTATATTGAATATATGCAATATATAATTTTATTCCTATAAAAAGTATATTGAATATTTGCAATATATAATATAATATTAAAAACTATACTAAAATTCGAATCTATGTTCTCAAGATAAGTTTAAAATTCTATAGATTATAAACTGGGCTGGAAAATATAAATAAATTGATAAACAAACAAGCGACTTACCCTACAAACAGCCAGAAAAATGTCTCCGTTATTCCATATTTATTTAAATTGTGCCTGAAAATAAAAAGAACAAAAGAATTAATTATAATGAGAAAGAAAACAAAGGAATTAACTATAATAGGCAATCGGTTAATACTAAATTCTTAGGTGATTAAAACTAGATTTAATTTTAGCACTAATCATTTTGTAATGTATTTTCAAAAGCGTTCTTTTTAAATTAAATTAAAATAGAAAAAACAACTCAAAAAATTCGGAGACTTAGAATATATTCCTAAGCTGCAATAAACTAGTTTTCAAAAAGAAATTTATATAGAAAATATTTTCTAACTTGGCTTGGCAACGCAACTGAAACCAAAGCCTAACTAGTTTTATTCTTCTTATTTTTTTTTTCAAAATATTCTAAAACCATTCCGGGGGCTGCGACCTGCGACCTGAAATACTTTGGCCGGCGGTCAAGAAACCGCAAATTGATTTACAGCTTTCAAGGGGGAGAGAGAGCAAAAGAGACACCGAGAGAGCTAAAGAGATGCCAGAGAGCTTTGCGAAAAGATCCAGAAGAATCGAAGAATCGTAGACTCGCAGACTCGCAGACTCTCTGCAAATCCCACGCTCTTTCTCCCCAGCGATTCTTCAATAACGATTGTAGACGGCACATAAAAAGCTCGGGTCACGGCGCTCGCCCAAACAGTTCGGCAAAAGAAACGTCTATCTGTGGACCCCCAGCCATCGAGACCGAGTTCGAGCTTCAGAATTGAGAATTGAGAATTTGGGACTCGAGAAGAATCGTGCGAGTGCGAGTGCGTGTGACAGACAGCGGACGAGACCAATCCCCCGAGACCCAGTGATTGCCAACGACCAGCGACGACCATGACCAAGCTCGTGGCGGGCCACTGGCTGTGCCTGGTCCTGATCCTGGCCCTGGGCCAGGTGAAGGCGGCGGCCGTTACCCCAGCACCAGAGGTGGAGCAGTCCACGGAGTCGCCCATCGCCGATATGGCGCTGATTGGTAGGATCTCTAGCATATATCTCCAACGGATTGTGCCACGAACCCCCTACTAATTTCTGCCTGTGTTTCTCTCCCTCCCCCACCCCCCGCAATTCTGCTACCCAATCTATTTTTTTCATGTGTTTATTTGTGGTGTGCACGTTTTTTTTTTTCTGTGATCTGGTGAATCTACGCGCCCTGCGGAGCAGAGGATGCGCCCATGGCTGCCATGGCGCCCAAGTCGCCCACAGAGAAGCCCCCCGTCCAGGAGGCGGCTGGCATGGAGAAGGCCGCATCTGCAGCAGCAGCAGCACCAGCTTCTCTGCCCGTGGCGCCCGGACAGACCCACACGGTGGCCGACTTCATCATCCATCCGCTGATCGCCTTCAAGCCCCGCCAGGCCTCACTGGAGGAGATCCAGGGCAAGCAGGCTGCCACACCGGCTGCCGCCGGCACTCCCGCCGCCCCGAGCACTTGGCTCTTCGGCATGAATCCCGCCCAGCAGCTGGGCTCCTCGTTCTCCACCCTGGCCGGCTCCGTTTCCGGCTGGATCAACGATCGCTTGGGTCAGCAGCTGCCGAGCTTTGTGGAGACCCCGGTCCAGACCAGCTCGACCACCGCCGCTCCGGCCACCACATCCAGCACCCAGAAGCCCGACATTGTGGTGAGGGTGCAGCAGAGGCCATCGCGGAATGGCAACCGTCGGGGCAACGGAAACGGAAATGGCAATGGCAACTTCAATGGCAACGGAAACGGAAACGGAAATGGCAATGGAAACAGGCGTCGCCAGCGTCCCAATCGCTTCAACAACCGCCTGGACTCGTTTGAGGATGACTACTATGAGGACGACTATTTCCAGGGCAACCGGTTCGATGAAGAGTTCGACGACGACGAGGAGGACGATCTGTCGCTGGAGCACTTCGAGGACGACGAGTCCCTAGAGTCCCTGCGTCCCCAGCAGAAGCCCAAGCGCAAGCAGACCCAGGCTGCAAAGCCCAAGAGGAAGCAGCAAAAGCCCCAGAAGCAGGAGCAGGATCAGGACCAGGAGCAGGAGCAAGAAGTGGTACCCCAGGTAGTGACCCAGAAGCGTCGCCAGAGCCACAACAAGAAGACCCAGAAAGTCCAGAAGAAACCCATCCAGGTGCCCGAGGACTCCGACGACGAGGAGGAGCTGGATGACGATGACGACGATGACGAGGAGGAGGTGGTGCAGGATGATGACAGCCAGGAGCAGGGCTTCCTGCCCGAGCCAATTTTCGGCTCCTCCAGCTCGACGCGTCGCTCCCAGAACCAGCCCAACTTCATCCAGCGCGGCCAGCAGAGCCTGATCAGCCAGATCCGGCAGTTCACCCGCGGCCAGACCCCCGTCGAGTCCGGCTCCAAGCTCCGCCGCACCTCCACCTCGGCCACCGCACAGACGCGTCGTCCCCAGCAGACCACGCTGCTGCTGAACCGTAACGGACAGACCGTCTATGTCGCCCCCGAGATCCTGGGCCTGAACCAGGCCCAGCTGGGCTACCCCTATGCCTACCAGGGCAAGCGCCAGCGTCTGCCCGCCGTCGGTGCATTCCCCCAGCCCCCGCTGACGGTGCCCGTGCGGCGCCAGGGTCGCCCCACCCAGTACATTACCATTCCATGGAGCCAGCTTGGACTCTCGCCGCCGGACCAGCAGTCGGTGGTCTCCCTGGCCGAGGGCATTCAGGCCCAGCCCCTGATCCTTAACATCCCCCAGAGCGCCATCCAGCCGGTGAGGGGATCTGCCTCCGGATCCGCTGGCCAGCAGCAGAAGAAAAAGAAGCGTCCCCATCTGACAGCCTCGGCGGTGCCCCTGCTGGCCGATGCCTCCCTGATGGACATCTTCCAGCCACCCCAGATCCCGCCATCCCGCACTGGTTCCTCCTCCAGCGCCTCCTCGATCAAACCCATCAATGCCCAGCCTGTTCTGATCGCCGCCAAGCCCGTGAAGGCCGGCGGTTCGGGTGTCCTGCCCACACGCATTCGTCCCGGTACGATTGTGGAGAAGGCACCGGCCATGGATGCCATGGAGAAGCCCGCCATGGAGGCCACCGAGATTAAGCAGGAGGAGGAGCAGCAGATGATGATGCCGGCAGCCGCCACAGAGCCAGCTGCCCAGATGGAAGCCAGCGAGCCGCAGCAGCAGGAGTTCATCATTGTGGGAGACGACGATGAGCCCGGCCTATCCCGACATGTCCAGCCAGCCTATGGGGATGCCCGTTATGTGTCCTATGGCGACTTCCATCCCTACTTTGATCTGTTGACCCAGAACAGGCGCTTTGCCCTCCGAAAGAGCGGACGATCTCTGGAGAGTCCCGAGGAGCAGGCTGTGGCCACCGTCCAGAAGATGGAGGCCCCCGAGGAGGAAAAGAAAATGGAAGAGGTCCACAAGGAGGAAATGAAAATGGAGGAGGTCCAGAAGGAGGAAAAGAAAATGGAGGAGGTCCAGAAGGAAGAAATGAAAATGGAGGAACCGAAGATGGAGGAGATCAAGAAGGAAGAACCCCAAAAGGAAGAAATCAAGAAGGAGGAATCTCCCAAACAGGAGGAACCTGCTGTTACAACTCTGTAAAAGAAAATCAAGAAAGAAAATCCTTTCGAAAACGAACCCAAAACGAACTCAAAATGATTTGAAATATTGAAGAATCCCAAAAAATATGAAAAAATAACAAGCAAAAAACCAAAACAAACGATTTTCAATCCCAGTGAAAACCACAAAAGAAATAAATTTTTTTACATTTTTTTTTGCGTGTGTGTTAATGCCTTAACCAGAAGTTAAAAAGCCGGACGAATGAGAGAAAGAGCCAAGAACTGAGATTAGCATAGCCAAAAATAACTTTATTTTTCTCTTAATTTAATTGTTCCACCTCGACCAGTTGAAAGTTCAGGCCGAGATCTCATAGATTCCAAGGCGTGAGATCATTGACCCTCAAAAAAAGAAAAAGCCTGAACTCGTACCTGGAATGAATGGCTTATTAATGAGGCCCGTGCGCTTTGACCGATTTAAATTTAAAGCTATTTTTTTCTTTTTTCTTTTTTTGCTTTTTTTGCATTTCCATAAATTTGTTGTACGGGGTCGAGCTTAATTAATTCCGAAATATTGAATCGATTAATGACCGATTAACGGTATTCGGCGTAGGTACAGTTGAGTGACCCCGCGTATGGTAATCAATCGAAGGCAACCCTGGCTCGGGGATTTTGTAGCCTTTAGCTTTTTGCTTGAAAATTATGAGAAAGAGGACTCTGGCGGAGTTTCAAAGCAGTTAGCTTGAGTTGTTCATGAAGAAGGTACAGATCTTGGATACTTATCACGGAAGCCAAGGATAAATAGACTAGTAAAAGCTTAAAGTCAGTTTAAAATTATAGATTTATAGATTTAACAAATATTATTAATTATTTGCAAAGCCTTAGGTACAAGCTTTTCTACAGAAAATAAGGTAGGCGACTGTCAAAATCTTGCTTTACTATTTTTTGTTCAACGAACTAACCCTTGCTGTTAAGTTGTTTATAATTATTTATTATAATCAACGTAGAATATAGCCTCATTATTAGCCAAGACCTTTGGTAACAAAGCCAGCCAGACTTTGTCAGACCTAAAAGGCCCTAAAGTCTTGTTCTTAAAAATAAAATAAAATTAATAATGAAGTAATTTATAACCCAGAATTCCCCCTAAAATATTTAATCCCAAAAGAAATACACTAAATATTTTTTGCAAGGCCCATTGAATATCGAATAGCATCATTTATATATTCTTAGTTTTATAATCTCTCCATGGCTTTTGGTTATTTGGCAAAGACACACACACTGAATACACTTTGGAAAAACTACCGGCGATTCTCTCATTACAGATCCAAGACCCCCAGGGGAAACGTTTAGTAAATCAAGCGGCAAGATCGCTCCCTTCAAGCTGAGATCGAATGGAATCCGTTGAGGCGATGAAGAGCTGTCAATTATGGGCCCTAAAGGCAATGGAAATTCGCATAATCACGCCAAGAGACCGGACTGGACTGGACCGCAATCAGGGGAACATTATTGGGCCAACATGCGAGCACTTGAAGTAGCCGCCTAAAAAAATCTACAAAAAAACTAGACAAAACTGAGGAAACAATTGGGAAAAGATATAGAAAAAATGAACGAAAAAGTAGTGAAAAAATATGGCAAAAATGGAGAAAAAATAGTCAACAAAATAGTAAAGAAATGTGTAAAAAAAATGGACGGAAAAAAACAAAATGAAAAGAACGTTGACAACATTATTGTCGTGGAGATTCGTTAATTATTCCAAGCGTTGGGGTTAACGCTCAGGCAAGTGGCGGACTCGTAGGAAAGCACAAAAGAAATTCGGTTTCGGTTTTGGATTTGGATTTGGACTCTGATTCGGAATGGGACTCGGGCTTATTATTATAACCATTCGTATTCAGGCGTGTGCAGAAATATGCATAAATTCCACCCGGGGCTGGGGTCAGCACCTGCCGAAATCGTCTTGGCCATAATTAAGGCCCAGAGAAGGCAATGAACTTTCAACTTGCCGGCCAGCTCTCGCCGGCCCTGCCCAGAAGTTGGCTTAAATCAATTTATTAGCCATCTGCCAAGGCAGCTTTCTTTGTGCCGTTGCCTCAGCGATTCGCCACTTTTTTGGGATATGATTTTTAAGATTTTTGTGACTCTTTTCTAATTTTTTTTTTTTTTTTATTTTGACCCCGTTGAACTTCTACCATGGGCACATTCTTATGGAAATTAACTTTTATTCCAAGCGGTTTCTTTTTTAGAAATTTCTGATTGCCCCGTTGCCAAGCGGATTGTGCAAAATATATAAAAAAAGAGATACAAAATAAATATGTATGAATTTCAAAATTAAAATTGACCCAAGTGCTGGTTTCTTTTCTGGTAAGGGAGTTGGGGGGAGTGAAAAGGGGAAATACCTGTGGAAATCAACTGCCGTTAGTCGCGGAATTTCACCAAATTCTGACCTACTTTAACCTAACAGTTCACGGAGCACAAGAAAAAAATCACAAAAGATATGGATTAATTAAAATATTCATTCACTTGGCGGAATTGACCTTAATTTTGACACAAGCAACATTCTAGACCCTGGATATATTCTTTCTTACTTGTAATATTAAAAGCCCCTGCAAGTCCCATTGATGTCTGAGAACTCAGCACACAAGTTCTTTCAGTATATTGTCGGGCCATGAATATGTATAACATTGGGCAATATTTGAATATATTCATGACGCTATATGTCTGCTATATTTTTCACAAATATCCAAGACTTCTTTGATCTCAACGAAGATCCAGTCCGGTGACCAGGAAGATGTCATCAAGAAGGTATGCGAAAGAATCAGAGATTATAACCATTTTAATCATTGACAAATTGGCCAAAATGTTTTGTTTTTGTGGTTAAAAAATATTAGGTTCTAGATTTTCAAAGGAAGAAGTTTGAGACTACATCTTTTAATAATTTCAAGGGATTGATGTTGATTTAAAATTAAATTAAATGCCTGCTTTTATTATTTAACCATTACTACTTATAATATTACTACAACTATTATTTTAAATTTCCTTGAAATTTACTAAACGCTTTAATATCTGATATATTTTATAGTCATTTGATTTTTATAAAATTTAAAGCAATATTTTAAAATTGCATTTAGTTTTATTTGTTGTCTGAGAAAATAACTTTTCTATTAATTTGTGTATCAGCAATATTAATTTTTTAAAATTAAAAGTAAGAAAGATGCATCTACTGTGCACTGAGAGAAAGGGCTTACACCTAGCTTGTGCCTTAATTTATTTTTTTGATTTTGTAAACTTCATTTTTAATATTGAAGATAATAATAAGAAGGTAATGAAAGAATATTTTTCACTAAATTAGAAGGGAAACTAAGTTTGGGGAGTCGAAGTTTATGTACGCTTACATTGTGCAATTGAATTAGAGGATTCGAAATCGATCATAAACGAAACATCGATATATGATTTTTGTTTTAAATAAAATTACAGTTTTAAAAACTTCTAACTACGCAAAAAAAAAGCATAAATTTCAATTCAGAAAGTTGTCCTATGTTACTTTTTATTGGGTTAATAAATCTGCATAAAAAATAAAAATTTTTGACAATTTTTGAAAATTTTAACCATGTAACCCCTTATAAAATGTTGCAAAAATTTTGAAAAATTTATTTGTCTTCCGAACATAGCTAGATCGATTTGCCTGTTGAAGCTGATCAAGAATATATATGATTTATAGGGTCGGAAATGCCTCCTTCACTGATTAAAAATATAATACCCTCTGCCAGATTCTTGAAATCGATAGTTTTATAGAATAGATTTTTTTCGACAATTCTAAGTTTAAAAAATTCATAACTTAGGCAAAAATACATTGATTTCAATTCGGAAAGCTTTTCTGAGCTACTTTTTCGAAAATTAATAAATATGCATACTCAATTTATAATTTTAAAAAATTTTCAATTTTTGCGAATTTTTTTCATAATTTTAACGATGTAATCGTTTTAAAATTTTAGAAAAAATCGTAGAAATAAAATTTTTGCTGAGATGGCTAGATCGACTCGGCTGTTGATGCTGATCAAGAATATATATGATTTATAGGGTCGGAAATGGCTTTTTCAGTGTGTTTCAAGCTTTTCCCTTGAAAATTTAACACACTGAAAGAGTATAAAAATCGTAATTGTACATAGGTATATATAAAAAAAGTATACGAATATGATTAAAAATAACAAAATGTAAGGTCAATATATTGATATAACTTTCATTTTACATTTTTAAAAGCTCTATATCAGCTGGGAAATCTATAATTATTAAAGAATGACATTTCCAGAGCAGATATGTGTCTCAAAGCAATATATTGAAAAACATCGAAGTTATAATTTTGATCTTTTAATTCTTCAATCGTTCCAAAGGCAGGTATATGATATATATTTTTTCAATATTTATATATTTGTATATATTTTCTGACCTATATATAATGCTTTTAATAATAGAAAGCAAAGTATATATAGAAAATCTTTCATTATAATACTCTAAACGAGTATGGTATTGAATATTAGAAATGTGCTTGAAAAAAAAACCATCAGAAAAGCGAGAGATTTTGCTAGAATTAAAGACCATCTAAAGGAATTTGAAGTAAAAATCAATGAAATATAATTCATGTCTGACATGGTTCCCAATAATTTTTAAACACTTTGACCTGCCAAAAATCCACAAAACAGAGCCGGATTCCGTCATGAGGTCCAACCTGAGTGCGAAACACTTGAATATCTCCGATCAGAGTATCAACCACTTTTTGGCAATCGGCTACCGCCGGAAAATCGTCGATTTCGTGACCCACTGCCTGATGCTTCTAATCCTGGCGACTGTGGCCTGGAAATGCATCCGGCTGAAGCTGCTCAAAACCGCCAGACATGCCGTGTACTCCACCCTGGGACTATTCTTCTTAGTGGGCTCGTCGCAAATGCTAATGTGTCACGGGTGCTTGCTGGCAGGCGCCTGCTTACCTCCCATCCTGCACGCTGTGCTGGGAGTTCTCGGGTTCCTGACCGGCGGCGTGGGGATTTTTGCAAAGATCGTAGACAAGAAGCGGAGGAACAAACCATTCGAATTCTACGAGCGGGAGCCGCACGTATACTCGAAGCACAGCCGATGCGGCCTAGTGGGATATGTGCTCCTTTCGACCTGTCTCCTCACGGGCGTGGTCCTTTTGGGTGTCAAGCAAGAGATCCTGCTTATGTGGCACCGGATCCTTGGGCTATTCAGTTTTGGGTGCCTGGCCAGCAGCCAGTATTTCTCCTACAGCACGGGCTTTGCACGGAGAGAATGGACCTGGATCTGGATTCCAGTACTCCAGATAGTCACCGCATGCGCCACAGTCCTAGTGGGCCACGGGGAGCTTCTCCATATTGCCCAGGAGTTTGAGGCATTTTTATTTAATTTATGAGGGTCTCTTTTGAAGCTAAAGCTTTTACGTTTTCATTGTTGGAATTAAGATAAATTGTTTAAGTAATTGTTTAGTGAATTAAATTAAGTGAAATTTAGTCAAGTCCTTGCAAATTCCTGTTTTCAATTTAAGCCTTGTTATCCTTGATAGTTACTGCAGCTTGTAATTACATTCTCTGTTTAATGTATTCATTGTGTAAGAAAATCCAGCCCATCTACACTTTCTTCAGATTTATAAATCTTCCCCATTTCTCCGCTTGGTTCAACCTGTTTCATATTATTTCTTTTTGGACCTCAGCAATCATTTCTTTTGCCAATTAATCAACGGCTTTGCCATCCCGCTCCCTGATACGGACAAAGCCCAATGGTGGGGCTATCAATCAGTGGATAGTTACCCCTCGTCCCACGGCCAGTGCCGGGACTCCGCCATAAAGTCTATATATACATTCGGTGGTGCAGATGGGTTGCGAACACTCCGCATGCGTCGCTGACTCGGAGAGCAGGTCCATGACTTGGCCTCTTGAGAGTTCTCAGGGCTGGGATTGGGACTGGGACTGGGTCTGGGTCTGGGACTGAGTCTTGGGCCTAGGGCCTGGGACTGGGACTGGAGCTTCAACTCCGAGTCGGATTCCAGCTCGGACTCGTAGGTGCGTGTCGCTGATTGTTTTGTCATTAGCATGACCGCCAAGTCTGCGGTGATCTTCGACTTTTCGACTTTTGATTCGGCGCTCGTTGATTTATTCAGCGTTTGTTCTTTTGTCCCAAGCACACGCGGGTCACTGAACTGAACTCTTTCATTCCCATTTCCATTCGCATTTCTACTTTTCTCCTCATGATATTTTTGTTTTTTTCCTATAATTTTGTTTATTCGTTTTCGGGGCATCCGTCCATCCGTCCGTCCACTTGAAATTATGCCGCCATCGACCGCAATTATGGCCCAAAGCCTCGCATTCTGAGTGGGCTCTCTCCGGCTTCTAGATTCTAGTAGACTCTGGCTAGAACTTTTTCGCATAAAAACCTAATGCCACGGCTGCGGATCGTACAGTTCGGCTCGGACTTTGCTTACAATTAGGAGTTAATTTTGTTAGTTGCAATTTCTGTTCTGCTTCTGGACTGATCTGTATATCTCTCAGTTGAAAGATGACCAAGCTGGGTGTTGTCTGTCTTCTTGTGGCCAGCCTATGTGTGGCCTTAGCCTGGGCCGAGCCCCGCCCCCAGAGCCTGCAGGGTCGCCAGCAGCTCCAGAAGGGACTGCAGCAGCACCCCTACATATTCCTGACCGTGCCAAAGGGTCGGGCCAACGCTGGTACCGTGGTCCAGGGCTTCGAGATTGTCGAGGAGGTGGACGAGGCTGACTTGGAACAGGATCAAGATCACGATGATGATGTCCACAACGATGAGAACGACGTCGAGCATGATGATGATGATGATGATGAGGACCAGGACGACGAGGAGGAGCTGGAGCACCAGCTGGGCCTGAACTTCGCCCGAAGCGGCCTTGGCCACAGACGTCAGCAGCTGGAGGAGGATGATGCCGAGCAGGACGACGACCAGGAGCAGCAGCACCAGCAGCTCCTGCCCAAGAAGACCCAGATGATGGTGGCGCGGGACCAGGCCGGCGCCATTATGGTGCCCGATGGCATCATCGAGATCGAGGGCCAGAGCGTACTCGATGAGAAGACGGGCAAGGCCGCCCTCCTGGTGCCCCGTGCCGCCCTCGATGCCATTCCCGATGGCGCCGTTGTGGCCTTAATGGAGCGCTCCGCCAGCGGCCATTCCGGCTCCGATGAGGTCGAGGAGGAGCGCGCCAACCGTGTGGTGGTGCGACGCCGCAAGAACAATGGCCGCCGCAACATCCGGCGAAGGGGCACGAACGTCCGTCGCCGTCGTCGTCCCGTCCAGCGGCGCCGTCGCGGCGGCAACCGCGGTGGCAACCGTCGGCGCAACGTCCGCGTCATCCGTCCCGGCGGTGGCAACCGTCGCCGTGGTGGCAACCAGAGGCGCCGTGGCCAGGTCGTCTACCAGGGCTAGAACCAGCAGGAGCACTGCCCACGCTCTCTCTATAGTATTATAGTTAAGATCCCTCCACGAACCATGACCACACGATGCAACAAATAAATAAAATGTGATATAAAACTAAGTCCCTTTTAGAGTGTTTTACTATCTAATAATGATGGGTGTTGTTACATTTTGATGGATATCGATTATGATGACCTTTATTTCTATATATTTATGCGAATTCTCTAGACCTAAATTACTGACAACAGACTTGTTGGTCTTAAGAAAAATTCTGCACAAGTATTAAGAAGATTTTCAGAAACTTTGATGCCGATTGAACTTGAATATTTTCTAAGGAATGTTTCAGAACTCTCTAATCGAATAATGTAATTTTCCCTTTTCTCTACATAAAATTAAATTCATTTTTAGTCCCATAACTACCTATCTTTAGGTTACTCAAGGCTTAAGATTACTTTCTCATTTGTTATATAGAAGATAATTTGGTAGAATTTCTTTTAAATACAAGGAATGGAAATAAATGAATACAATTTTAATTGAATAACAAATAATTATTCTTTTACGTAAATAAAAATCAAACTGGCTTCTTTACAGCTTTTAAATTGAAACATGTTGTAGCCCGCCACTACGCAACAGAACTACATCAATTTCAAAGTTTTAGCTAAAAAAATCTACTTAAGTTACACATACATATATGTAGTAAAAAATATATGCATATATATGGAATATTATATATACATATATATAGAATGATATATGTGTAGATTATTAAAATTATTGATCAATGTGTATACAACAAATGTTTAAACAAAAACTTTCTGAGTCTGCAATATTCATTCTTTTTTTCTTAGGTTGTTCCTAACAAATAAATCAGATTTTGCATAAAAAGAAATGTGTACATTTTTATTAATCGCCTAATAAACTTGTAAAAAAAAATGTACTAGATATTTCTTAGTTTAAAATGTAGCAAAAATGAAGAAGTATTTAAGTATTAAGTTTAGATTTGGATATAAAAGCAAAAAAGAAAAAAAGAAACTATGAGGGAGAAGCTTGTTGCAAAAAGTCTTCACTTTGTCACAACTTTAATTATAAGCTAATTTTGAAAAATAATAAAGCAATTACAGTATGCTTACAAAAACAACATTGTTTTTAGAAATGAGAAAATAAAAAATAATTAAATAATAATTTCTTCAGTTGTGTAAGTTAATGTTACATTTCAAGAGGACATATTAATTTAAGGCAACAAATCAGGGACTGAAACTTGGATTCACATTTTTTTGTATCTATTCAGAACACTTTATTATTATTTTTTTTTTTTTCAAGAATTTATTTAATTAAGCAAAAATGGATTTGGGACTGGGACTGTGGTAAGAAAAAATATATTATATTTTACAGTAAGCTCTGCAGTTTTAAAACTTGATTGCTTAAACATTGGTCATATTTGAATGATTAAAATCGTATAAATTAAAGATCATTGTGATCACTTATGTGATGAAAATATAAATGATTTAATAGATATAACTAAAAGATATCTGAATCGTTACAAGGGCTTTTTTTTCGCCAAACTCTTGCCTTGGTTGTGGGTCCAAGAACCCTGGTTCCAGTCCAGTGACCTTGTATTCCCCTTAAGGGCCAAGATTAAAGCCATTCGCAGTTTGAATTTCAGTTAATAATAGTAGTGGGGATCTGTAAGTGGAAGTTGTAAAGCTTGTAACTTGGACTAATTGAGGCAACTGACGAACGGAGAGAACTGTTTGGGCCAAAAGTTCTGTTTTGGGCCAAAAAGTGTTATGTTCGGGTGCTTTTCCTCCATCGCCTGCTTGATGTCTTGACGTCAATCAATCATCGGCTACTCAGCGAGCGAAAGAAGAATGCTTTTTTTTGGCAAATGAGATGTGCGAGCGGGGAAATTAGCATAAAATTCGTACGCCTCTGACCCGCGACCCGGTTCACTTTGACCCCGGGCGACCTTTGGCTAATAGAACCGACTAGGGAGAACGGTCCGTCGAGGGGGGTCCGGGAGATCCGGGGACTGACAGCCATCGATCAGCTGGAACAGCTGGGCTACCAAAGTGGCTATATAATCCCGGGACAAGCCATCAGTTGTCAGTCAGTTTTGAGTGCCAGCTCAGTGGCAACAAGTGAACCCATAAGCCCAGGAGACACCAGCGCCAGGAACCCTTTTGCGGAAAACAAGCCCACACAGCAAATATCCAATATCCAATAACCAATATCCACTCCTCCTCGAAAACCATCCATCTGCAGAATGCACGGCCTGCTTCAGCTGAGCCTGGCTCTGGCGCTTTGCGCCCTCTTGGCCCCCTCCGGCAGTCTGGGTGAGTCCTACAAGTCTCAGTCCTGACTCCCATTAACCCTGGTGTCCCAGGCCAAAGCTCATCCTTACGCACCTGCCCCAATCTAATACGCTTCTTTTTTGCAGCCGATCGTCGCCTGAGTTTTCGCAACTCCGACCAGCAGGCGGAGGCCCGCTTCACCTCGGCTATCGCCAACAAGCTGACGGCTCTGAAAACTAGCAGCACCACAACAACAGCGACTCCAACCGACACCGCCACCAGCAGCTCCCCCACTTCTGTGACTACCGAAACTCCTACTGCCCCAACCACAACCAGCAGCACTGGCACGAGCAGCCCAACGACAACGGGAACGGCAACCACTAGCCGCTCCTTCGGCTCCAACCCCGCGGAGGAGGAGGCAGAAGATCTAGAAGAGAAGCTGGCACGCTCCTACGCCGGGGAAGAGGATGACGACGACGATGACGAGGACGGTGCCGCATTGGAGGCCGATGGTGGCGATGACGATGATGACGTAGATGACTACTACATGCTGGCCTCCGGGGACCAGCCCCACAAGCAGGAGGCCTCCGCCTCCGCCACCGGTGCCAATGCCAATGGGGCCGTGGTGCGACCCACCGAGATGCAGTGGCGCCAGTTCCAGGCCGCTCAGCGCAATCGGCGCCGCATCCAGCGGCTGCAGCGGGAGCACAATCGCCGCATCCAGGGCTTGCTGCGTCGCCAGCGTCAGCAGCGGAGGCGCCAGCAGCAGCGCCTGCGCCGTCAGCAGCAGCAGAATCGTCGTCGGAACAACCAGAAGCAGCGTCGGAATAGGAGGCGCTCCCAGTCGCAGCGCCAGCGACGCCGGCAGAATAATGCCGCTCGTCGTCGCCGCCAGCAGCAGCAGCGTCGTCGCCGGCAGCAGCAGCAGCAGCGTCGCCGCATCATGCGCATCCTGCGCCGTCGTCGCGGACGTCGTGTCTAGATCATAGATGCTGATGCCAGAGCCGTGGACTTGATCGCCGAAATAAACTGAACTTTGTATGCAAATCGAAAAAAAAAAACAATTTTTTTTTATTATTATTATCCTGACTGCAGGATGCGTGGGCAGGAGCGGGCTTAGGTACAGCCTAGAGGAGAGTTTATGGAATGAAGCAGGCACAAGCTCTTAAAGGTGTGGTTTAGGGATCATGAAAGGACCCAAGCAACAAAGGAAGTCCTTGTTTCTGAACTGAAAGCTAGATTCTCGTCCTGGTCAATCAAGAGTTTCTACTCTTCAAGAAGCATCTTAGCCCAGGTAATATATATAGACAATACATCAATTGATCCCTAAACCTGCATCTAAGGACTTCAAGCTGAGCCTTTGGCGACTTTCAGATGTCCTTCCATTCAACTTCAGGCTTTCCTTATTGGGGAATTTGGAAAGTTGCTCGTCCTGGTCAATCAAGAGTTTCTACTCTTCAAAAAGCATCTTAGCCTAGGAAATATATATATATATATATATAAAATATTTCAAGTGATCTCTAAATCTGCATCTAAGGACTTCAAGCTGAACCTTTGGCAACTTTCAGATGTCCTTCCATTCAACTTCAGGGCTTTCCTTGGGGAAATTGTAATAAACTGTTGGAATATTATTAAATTGCTTACAAGTATTAACCACTTAGGGAACTCTTCTCTTCGCCCCCTGGCAACCACAGAAGCTCTCTTTTCGCAGAATTCTTGGCCGAGGGGTCACCGGCTCGTTGGTTCATTGACATCGCACCTCCACTTTCGCCCTTTGAAAGATACCCAAAAAAGAAACCCAGAACGCACCGCACGGAGAGTCTGACTGAGAATCATGGCCAAATATGAATATGCAAATGCCGGCAATTCGCGAAGATATATGCAAATGAATATCGATCGAAGCGATCGGAGAGTGGAGCTCGCTGGGGTTACGGGTCAGCCGGTGATTATTTATGGCATTATGCAAAGCGCTTACAACGCCGAAACGAGCAAATGGCTCCCTTTCTTCGTAGGCCTAAAAGAACTAGGCCCCATCTCCCTTGCTCCACCAGGGCCATTGGGGCTCTGACTCTGTCCCACCAATGGGATTGTTGTAACCTTTGGGGGAACCAAAAGGGCCAGGGCCATGTAAGTGGTTACATATAAATATGGCAGGCCTCGATACCAGAAGTCAGTCACAGGCAGCCAAGCCATCCAAGAGATCCCCACTGATAGCCACACAGCCCATCGAGCCCGTCCAGGATTAGCCCAAAAAGATGCATCTGATGAAGGGACTATTATTGATTGTTGTGTGCCTGGCGGCCCTTGCCAGCGGTAGGTGTAGCCTCCCCACCGAATTCTTCATAAAAACAAGCTAAGCCCTCACACACTCTTCTCTCTTATGCAGCCAAGCCGCAGCAGAAATTCTTGGGTCGCCAGCGAGATGAGCCCGCCGCCCAGGGACGCCTGAGTGCCTCCCAGCTTACGGACATCCTCAACAGCCTCAAGGGCTCCACCACCAGCACCACACTGGCTCCCACGTCCACTACCCTAACTCCGCCTACAACCACCAGCACGACCACCACAGAACCGACGACTCCCACCTCAACGACGGGAACCAGCACCAGCACCACAGGCACAGCCACAGGCACAGGCACAGGCACAGGCACAGGAACTTCTCGCCAATCCGACAACGAGGTGGAGGAGGATGAGGAGGATCAGAACGTTGAGGAGCAGCAGTTCCAGCTGGAGAATGACGATGACATTGACCACGAGGAGCATCAGGTGGCCCGCTCCCAGTCCAGCCGCCGCCGCCAGCTGCAAGCCCGCCGTCAGCGACAGAAGCTCCAGCAGCGCTACCGTCGCCGCCAGCAGAACCAGCGCCGTCGCCGCCAGCAGCAGCAGCAGAAGCGTCGCCAGCAGCAGAAGCGCCGCCAGCAGCAGCGTCGCCGCCGTCAGCAGCAGCAGAAGCGCCGCCAGCGCCGCAACCGTCGCCAGAACATGCGCCAGATCAAACGCTTCCGCCAGAGCACGCCCAACAGGAACCGCATCATCCGTGTCCAGGCCTAGGTCCCCCAACCCATGACCCCTACCACCGGAGTGACCCCAGACCTCCCACCTCCCACGGTGACCCGAATAAAGAGCAATTGATTGAATAATTGGCTGAGTCCTTTTTAATTAGCCAATCCTGCGGCACTTTCACGGAGCTCGATAAACGGGAGCGATCTTTATTTTTGTGTTCAAATTCGCTGGGGATTACTGATACAACTCCCCCCAATGTTGACATCTAACCAAAGTTCATGGACAGGTTTCACTTACACTTACAACATGAAAACTCAGGGTATCTCTTCAGTCGTTTCTCGCTTCTAAGAAATAATTCTTCTCTTGGATGATCATTGCAACTTCCATCATTAACTATTTGCAACGGCTCAAATCATGGTGGGAATTATGATGTTTTCAGTTTGAATAACATATAAAATTATATATATTCGAGTGCTCTCAAGCCGAGTCATTTCCCATTTAAACGATTACAATTTGTGGAAATAAAAGTATTTGTTTCTTTGGCTAAAAGGACCCAATTCTAAGAAGGTCGCAGAGCTTTTATAAGAAACTATTTGTATTTTAAAATCTCTACGCTAGGGATTATGTTGTTAGCCTTAAAGACCTTAAACTTCAAGTGATAGTTTTGGTTTGAGAGCACAAGCCAACCCACAGTGTGGCAATAGATATATGTATAATTACATATATATATAAGTTTAGATAATCAAAACAATCTTTTGCAATCAATATAGAAGGTGACCAAGGCAATCGTTTTCAAGTTATAGATCTAGGTATTTAATATAAGGGATAGTTACGGTTAAGAACAGTTTTTAAGAGTAGAATATATTTCTTTGGGTTCCAGTTTAAAAGTTGATAAATATTATATGTTTAAATTACAGATTTGAATAACGATTTAATTAGATATTCTAAAAAGCAAGATCTAATATATTTCTGCTGAGTTTTCGGACCAGAACTGTGCTCCTTGCAACCATGACATATAAATACTTAACTATGACAATTAATTTTAAGGTGTAGTCATTGGTAATGTCATTCGATGTTGTGACTGCCATGCTAGAGAGTTCAGTCAGATGCGAAATTACTATTGCGAATGTCGTTTAGAAAATGTCGTGTGGGTCAAACTAGTTCAACGATCGGCGAGCGGTCACCGAAATTTATGCAAAATCTTTTGGCGAATTTGCAAATTTGCGAAAAAGAAATGATAATGAGAACTATGGTTTGCCGATTCTGTGCCGCCTCGCTTTGGTTGTTGGTGCTATCCGTAACTGGAGCGTCGGGTATATAACACCTGATGGCCGCTGGCAATATCACAGTCCACCGGCGACCTTCCCTAAGGCACACACAGCTCCCAAAAGCAGCAGTCCAGCCAAGTTTTAATTTCGTCGAAAAGTTTTTCTGGAAAATCCATGATGAAGTTCATCTACGGCGCTTTGCTAGTGCTGGGCACAGCGATTTTTGCCCATGCGAGTGGTGAGTTCAGCATGCAATCTCATCTCCTGGCTTCCACATCCTCATTTCCACCGCAAAACCAACGACTAACAAAATCATAATTTTCCATTTTAGTGGCCCGCTCGAATGATGAATCTGCCGAGGATCCCATCAAAAGCAGGTTCCAGCTTTTTAAGCAGCCCGTGCAGATCGAGGCACGAAGCCTGCAAGCCTTGATGGCATTGAAGCAGCCGCCCTGCCCAGCAACACCAACAACGACAGTGCCAGCCACCCCCACCACCACCACCACCGGAACCACCACGGCTACACCCACTTCACCCACTTCAACTTCATCCTCTACCAGCAGTCCGTCGGGTACCTCCACCGCTAGACTCATAGACAACGTTAACAATCAGCTAATGGAGAGCGATGACGATGAGTACGATGAGATGGCAGAGGAGAAGTACCTGAAGGGCCACGACAACGAGGACGATGACCAGGAGGACGATGAGGAGGATGAAGAGGCAAACAGCCTCGATCTGGAGGTGGCAGCCAAGCGTGCCCAATCCTCAAGCGGCTTACGCCGACGCCCCGGCATGGCCTCCAACAGTGAAATAACCGCCGCTGAGCTAAAGCATGAGCTAGAAATCCGCCGCCAGAAGGACCTGAACAACCAGCTGCGTAAGCAGCTTGATGACGCCCGTAGCTCTTCCAGACGCAACCGCCGGCGTGCCCGCCAGAACCGTCGCCGCCTGCGCCGTCGCAACCAACAGAGGCGTCGCCGCCTCGTCAACCGCTCCCGCAGGACCCGTTCCCGCCTGAACCGGCGCAATCGCAACGCCCGCCGGCGCATGCGCCGCAACAACGCCCTGAACCGCCTGCGTCGTCGTCGTCGTCGCCGCAACTAGGACACCTGACCTCTGACCCCTGACCAGCTCGAGCTTTGATTTGATCTGTATCGAAATGTAGAAACCCAATAAAGTAAATATTCGAAAAAAAAAAAAAAAAACTCCTTTCATTTCCAAGCCCATAGAACCTAGAATACATAATATCAAGATAAGTAACGCCATACGAATTTGTGCACTCCAAGCCTCTCTTCAAATTCTCTTGAATTCTCTCACAGACAGAGAGCAACAGCTATCTAGATCTGGCTAGATTTTTAATTACTCAATGATTAAACAAAATATCATTATAATTATTATTATTAATATTATTACTATTACGATAAGTATTATTATAAGAGATTTTATCGTTGCCAAGAATTCCACATTCCACAGATTATCGAATGAGGTGGATTTACATTTACCATGTATAGTCGATATATAAAATGTTTTTGTATCTTAATACCTCGAAAGAATATTATCATTTTTATCACAAGTTTGCAATGCAGTGAGTCCTTTTCTATATCCACTATACACTATTCTTTATCAGCAATCAACAGCCGAGTCAATCTAGACCGTTATTACGGAAACTAGTCTCTCAATTTTAAATTTATCTGAATGAAACTTTAGAGTTGATCTCCTACAACTCACGCATATATACATTCGTATACATTCGAAACGAGCCAGATCGGCCAACTATATCATATAGCTGGCAATCGGAACACTTTTAGAAAACAATTTACAACTTTGGGAATTTTTCAACAAATTTCATCTAATTTAAGACACAGCCTTTTTGAATTATTTTGGGAACAATCGATAAATGTAGAGGAAACATAAAACTGTAAATGTAAAATTATAAATAAATATTATATATAGATTAACGACATTAATTCATTGTTTTTTCAACAAATATTTGTATAATCCTTAACGTTTTTTAGCTATAAGATTGTTTTATAGGAATTTCAAACATATTAATATGAGGAAATGTTTTAAATAATTCTTCCATTCTTCTTAATGATCGAATTGCAAATTGCAAGGGTATATAATTCTCATTTTAATTTAGAAAATAATATAATAATTTAATTTAATTATGATACAAATTTGATCATTGAAATATCGAGGCAGGAAGCGGCATCTCCAATCCCATTAAGTATACTATACCCCTTCCTTTTCTATTATAGGTATGGAAAAAACTAGACAAAATTGTCGTTCTCCCCTCTGAGTTTAGATTAAATATTATTTTTATTCTTACTGAATGTTCCTGTTCGCTTTCACTTCTTATTATTTTATATATACACATTAATTTTCTATTATTTCATTTCACTATTACGCTATTAGGTGTTAGTTTATTTACCGGTTAAACAAGGGAAACAGTTCGAGTTTCTACAATTTCTACAATTTAAAGATGAATTCCTGAGAAAGCGAGAACAAGTTAAGGCCACTTTCACAGGCAGCTCGCCTTTGACCCCGACGCGTCAATTGCAATTAGAAATCAATTTTAGAGCCAGGTTTTCACTTTTTTTTTGTTTTTTTTGTTTGTTTGTTAGCCAGGGTAGGTCCCCTCTTCAGCACGCTTAGAAAGCCGCAATAGAAAAGTTCATATAAAAAAAAAAAACATAAAAAACTGGGACCAGAAACTAGAAGACCGCAGCCAGAAGGCCCAAAACCCAAAACCCAAAACCCAGAGACCAGCTAGAAACCCAAAGGCGTTCCGCTTGGCGAATGCCCATTGGATGATCGGCATAACGAGGCTTTGCCCGGTTGACGGACAACGATGACGGCGAAGAATATAATATGATATGCGAATATAGCTGGCAGCGATGATCGGTGATCAATTGAATGTCGATTGTGTACATAGCATTACCGTTGCTGGCACTTGGCAATTGCCGATCATTTGCATTTCACTTGGTCAATCGGCCTATAAAAGCCCTGTCGCTGCCCCGATAATGTATCAGAGCCTGATTGTCCAGCCATCGGCGAGCAGCAGTAGCAGCAGCCAAGCGCGATTTTGGTCCACCCCGAAAAGTTCTCCTCGTCGAGTAGTTTCCAAGTCGAACCAAAAAGTGAAAGAATAGAAAAGGGAGCTATGAAGCTGTTTGTATTCGCTGTCCTATTATCCTGCTGCCTGGCAGCCCATGCCGCTCCGGAAAAGAAGCTGGCCCGTTCACGGAATGTCGAGGTTGACCAGGAGCAGGATGCCAAGCTGGGCATGCCAGCGGCATCAGCATCAGTTGGAGTCGGAGCCGGAGCCGGAGCCGGAGCTGGGGCCGTGGCTGGTGGTGCCCAGGTCAGCAAGGACCCGTCAAGCGGCAGGCTCTTCCTGAAGAAATTCCTCACGTTCAAGAACCTGTTCAGCAGCAACAACCAGCCGGTGATCCCGATTATTATTACGGGAGCGGGAACGTCCACAAGCGCCACCTCACCCACTAGCCCCACTGTGACGGTTACCTCGACGGGTACGATTCCATCGGCTACGGGCACCATTACCACATCCCCAACATCCACAGCAACAACAACAGCTGGTAGGTTCACCGTTCGAAAGAGCTACGGCGATGGGGAGCCAGACGAGGAGCAGGATCAGGACCTAGAGCAGAATCAGGATCAAGACCGGGACCAGGACGAGGAACTATCCCAGGGCAATGTACAGCAACCGGCTCAGGCCTATCCCGCCGATCTAATGGACGAGCAGGCCCTGCAGGCCGCCCTGGCCGCCGGTGCCCAAGAATACGAGGTTGTCACCCAGCCAGAGATCCAGGGCACTGGCCAGAGCAAGGCCACCCAGAGCAGCCACATTAATCTGCGCCGCAAGGGCGCCCGCCGCGGCCAGGTGATCAGCGTCCGCATACCGCCACGCTATCGTCGCTACTTCAAGAACGGCCAGAAGGTGATGCTCAACACCGGCAGTCGCCCGGTGAGCAAGCGTCGTGTCGTCCGCAAAAGGATTCCCAGCAAGAGGATCAACAACAAGGGCAACATGAACCGTCGCCGTGTCAACGGCAAGAAGAATCGCAAGAATCGCAACAAGAACCGCCGTCGCATCACCGCTGTCTAAGAGAGAGAGACTTGGACCCGGACCCGGCACTTGAAGCTGAATCCCCCAGCAGCAGCATCAGCATCAAATAAATATATATATATATTTTTTTTTTCTAATTTATTGTAGCCTAACTTGAAACAACCTGTAACACTTCCTGGGGCAGGACACATAATAAATGATGTCTTTTCTAAAGTAATACCAATTGATTTGCATTATTTTTGGGTCACCCAGGCAGGGCTGGCCAAACTTTTCAGGTGGTGCACTTTGGGTTACTCGGGTTTAAAAACCTATCCGATGACCTATTCGATAACTGTTTTGGGACTTTTTATATAATTTAACTGATTAAATTTTAAATAAAAAAAAATCAAAGGGACTATGGCAAAGATTTCATCAAAGTAATGCCTGATCCAAGGTTATATTTAAAAGGACATGGTATACATTGAGATTTCAACCTTTTTAAAATGTTTCAAGTTCCTTAATTTCTTTTGTTTGCTTCCCAGTAAATGAATTTTTACATGCCATATAATATATACATTTAAATAGATTAAATTTCAGTTATATTTATAGTGACCCACTGAAAGCAGAATAAAATTTAGAAGCCACAACGATCGTTGATCCCCAACAAGAAAATGAACATGTACATGCTGTACAATCTTTTGTGCTTCCATCAACTTCTTTATGGGCATAGAACCCCTTATTGAAAGTGCGTACTTGACCCACATTCCAGATCTTCACCGGAGATCTTCACCCGAGTTCAGATCGTGACGAATGATGGGGCACATTTTGTGGGGTATTTAAGCCAGCGTTTCGCCGGCGGCAGAAGGCAAACATGAAGGGTCTACGCTGGCTAATGCTGCTGATCGTGGCCACGATCTGGCTACACTTGATACCAAAAATCTCGGCCAAAAGCTGCGGCTCCGGGCTGCAATTGCGATCCACTGAGCCGCAGATCGATCTCAGTGCTCTGAGTCCAGGGCAGCTGCAGAAGCTGGCCCAGCAGCTGGCCAACTTGCAGGCCAAGGGCGGAAGCAAGGACGAGGATGAGAATCCCGATGGGGAGCAGTATCAGGCGGAGGCTGAGCCGGAGGACTACGAAGACGATCACAGGGGCAGCAGCCGGCCCTGGAACAGGATTCAGCGCATTATTCGGCGGCAGCTGGTGAAGATACCCAAGCGATATTTGCGTAAGATACTGCGTCAGTTCGGATTGGCCAGGAGTCTGGGCGATGCCGAGTTACAGGAATACTATCTGATACCCCTGGAGTGAGCTAACCCCATGGAAGTAATAAAGAAATGTGTAAAATCCAACAAAAAAAATCAGAAGGTTTATGTTATTCCTCCCGCTGTGGGCATACTTTTGGGCTGCCACTACCATCTCTAGTCCGATCGAACCATAAAGCTTCGGAGGTAACCCTCCTAGTTCCATCGCTTATCTGGAAGCTTTCCCCAACAGCAGCTGTTCTCCGCAGCGATAACTTCCGTGCAACCACACGATCAGCACGACCTCACTTGATCCAGAGGAAAACTCGGAACAGCAACAGAATGTCCACGGGATTACTGGCAGGAAAAGTGGCCTTGGTGACAGGTGGGTGACGTGGGTGACGTGTGTGACACAGTGTCAGTCAGAATTTGTATACGCTTCCTCTCCCGCCCCCCCCCCTGCAGGCGCCGGCTCTGGCATTGGACGTGCCACCTGCCGACTGTTGGCCCGCGATGGAGCCAAAGTGATTGCCGCGGATCGCAACCTGCAGGCAGCCCAGGAGACTGTCCAGGAGCTGGGCTCCGATCGCTCCGCCGCCCTCGAGGTGGACGTTGCCTCCTCGAAGAGTGTCCAGGGCGCTGTGGCCGAGGCATTGAAAGCCTTCCAGGTGGCACCCAGCATTGTGGTTAACTCTGCCGGCATCACCCGTGATGGCTATCTGCTGAAGATGCCCGAAAGGGACTACGACGATGTCTATTCGGTGAATCTGAAGGGTACCTTCTTGGTGACCCAGGCCTTTGCCAAGGCCATGATCGAGGGCAAGTTGAGCGGCGGCAGCATTGTGAACCTGTCCAGCATTGTGGCCAAAATGAACAACATTGGGCAGGCCAACTATGCGGCCACCAAGGCCGGCGTCATCTCCTTCACCGAGGTGGCCTCCAAGGAGTTCGGCAAGTTTGGCATCCGAGTCAACTGCATCCTGCCCGGCTACATAGACACACCCATGGTGGCCGTGGTGCCGGATGCCATCAAGCAGCAGGTGGTTCAGCGTTGCCCGCTGGGCCGTCTGGGTCAGCCGGAGGAGATTGCCGAGGTCATTGCCTTCCTGGCCTCCCCGCAGTCGTCCTATGTGAATGGAGCCGCCATTGAGGTCACCGGCGGCCTTAAGTAGTCGCCGTCCCTAGTCCACGGTGGAGACAGACAGAATTGCATTTACTTGTCAGGTTAAGCCTAGGGAATTTGTTTTTTCTTGTTATTCCCAAATATACATAAATATTGTGCAGCCCTAAGTGGTGTCTCCAATCTGTGGGGTCCCCATATATATATATATTATTGGAGCTAACACCTGTTAATTATACTGAGTAATCGACTCCGATCTGTGCTGTGTGGGAATATGTATATAGTCTCAAAGCTGACACCTGTTAATTATTCACGCTAATCGGCATACTTATCGCCTTTTGTGGCTCTTATCAGCGATCACGCTCAGCGCCATCTACTGGAGATCGTGCGAGGTAAGCGAAGAGAGCTTTGGGGTATATCGATAGTTATCGATTTGATAACTTAGTTGAAATTTTCGATAACTGTCGTTACGATTACATATAAATTATAATTAAAGGCAGTCCGAGTTATAACGACTCTTAGATAAATAAAATATATATTCTTGACAATAATCAAGAACTTGCCTGCCCTCCCGAAAGTATGCCTCAAAATAAGAGTATCTTTCAGATACAAAACACCAAAAGTATGCCCAAAGACTACCAAGAACTAAAATGAATCTAAAAATGTATACTGAAAAATAACTAACAAACAAACATAAATAAGTCACTTTATCTTATTTAATCTTTATTTTTATATATCTACAAAAAATAATGATAAAACCCCTGAGCTCTTATATCCTGGCTTAATTTGTATATTTCCTATTCCTAGCAAATTGGCTGGAAAGGCTTTTCCCTTTCCACTTACCGCCCCCCATCCTGGCCGCTTTCAGCCATTTTCAATGGACCGCAAAAGGAGCATCGAAGTGGGAAATGGAATGCGTGACACGGCTTGTTGTGGTCAAAGGCGTGGGGTGCAGGAGTGCAGGGCCCACCGAAATGTACAATATTAATATATTTCACAATTCCCCAGCTGCTAATTAACTCAGTCGCACACACACACACACACGCGCGGGGAGATATATGCATGTCAACCGAAACACATATGTTTGCGGGGTGGGAAAGCGGTGAGTAAATGGGGTGGCTTTTCCGACTCTCTGCGGTCGTGCGCGCAATTTAAATAATGAAGACATTTTATTAATTCAAGAAATTCAACTCGCCACGCACACAAAAGCAAACAAGCTGGCACACATCGGCCAGCAATTACAATGGAGACCCGGCATTAGGTAACCTCCCAACCTCCCAACCTCCCAACCTCCGAACTTGCCAGGCATTTTTGGGTTTATAGGGCTGGTCCACCCCCAAGACCAAACCCCTCCCCCTGCCACCAACTACTGGCTGGTGGGTGCGCCCATTTCCTCGCCACCCATTTCCCATTTTCCGAACTTGCCGCTTGCCGCCCCGACTGGTTTTTAGTGCATAGTGAAAAACAAAACATTTGCTAATCATATGAAGCGACCCTCAGCTGGGACATTGAGAGAAAAACAGTGGTCACAAGAGGAGTATTTAAATAATATTTGTGCTAATCCAGTTAACATTAGTTTATAATTTGCAAAGTCTTTTTATTTACTTATTTATTTATTTTATTTATTTATTTGTTTATTATTTTACGATTCCTTTTTTACGTTACTTTATTTATTGTTAGATTTATCAGTGCTTATAATTCTCAACTGCTGGTTTGTGGAATATTTATAAGTAGCTTTAAATATCTTTATGTATCTAATTTCCAATTGATGTTTAAAAATTTCAATATTAAATTCTGTGAATAATAAGTTTATTTATTTATACTGCTCTTGCTATTGTCAGGTTATTGGGGTTATTTATTAATTTTAAAATTTATGCATCTTTATATTATTTATTTCCCAATATTAAAATTTTAAACTTTCGATTATGTGAATTCATTTGTTATTATTATTATTATTGTTTTTAATATTATTATTATTCATTGTATTATTATTATTATTAATTTTATTATTTCTGTTGATTTATTTGATGATAGACTAATATGCCCTAATAATAAAATAATAAATAATGATAAAATAATATTGAAAAAATGACAACAAAACCCAACTTAACACTGTTAAAGCAAATATATGAGTTCGCCACATTTACTTCATTAAATTTTGTTTTAAGTGAAAACAATTATTTTCTCTCAGTGCTCAAATGCACCTTTCTCTGTCGCTCCTTGTAGCAATTAACAACGCACTGCGACACAAGCGGCGACGACAAGCCAACACTTGAGCCATAAACCAGCCCAACACGACCCCCGGAACGACCCCTAAAAAGCCGAACACACCGAGACACCCCAACCCAGCCCCCCCCCGAAAAACACCGAAAACTCATGGACAACCCGGAAAAGCCGGAAAACCAGCACCCCCGAAACCGACCAGCGCTTTGGCACTTGCCATATCTCATGTTAATGAAATCGTAACTCTTCGTGCGCCTCGTGTCCGTTTTTTGTGCCATCTCCTGGCCGCTCTTCCCCCTTAAATAAAGGATAAAGCCAAGAGCGGACCAGGACAAGGACGAGGACGAGGACCCACAAAAAGGAGCCCTGGGATCTCGAAAGGATGTTGGATCACATAGCCTGGTGATTAACGCGCCGGGGAAAACTCCGCACGACTTCACGGACAATGGAAATGTGTATTCCGTTGGCCGGGGGATTCCCCCTTCGAGGACATCATGTGCGGACAAAAGGTGCCACAAAGCTTGGCCAGTTATTATTGGTCTTTCAGTTGCATCTGGAAGGAGATTTCCTTTGGAGTCACAACTATGTATTAACTGGTTTCTACGCATTTTAAAAATATTTTAATTACAGAAAGAAAACAAGGAAGAACGTTTGAGTTGGAAGTTGGTTTATGGAAACAATCAGAAAATCGGTTTTAACTGAGGCTAAGAATTCATCAATTTCATTCTGGAATGCAATTTTGTAAGAGGCTGTCTTTTATTTTTAATTTAATATTATTTAATTATTATTATTTATTTATTTTCCTTTCATATATTCATTTCCGACCCTATAAATCATATATATTCTTGATCAGCATCAACAGCCGAGTCGATCTAGCTAACTCCGGAAGAACAAAATTTTAAATTTTTTTTTCCAAATTTTATAAGGGCTTACATCGTTAAAGTTGTAAAAAAAAAATTGAAAAAAAAAATTAAATTTTAAATTGAGTATGCAGATTTATTAACCTAATAAAAACTAACATGGGAAAGCTTTTCAACTTAAAATTAATATATTTTTGGCTGAGTTGAGCTTTTACATTTTTGATTTGTCGAAAAAATTATTATAAAAATATATCGATATTTCTCGATTTCGAATTGGATCATATAATTCAATTGTTAACAGTTTGTATAAAAATATACAACTTCTTTATACGAAAATTAATAATTTTTGTTCCTAAGAGTTTGAAACTTAATTAAAATAATTATTGTAATAATTATTTACCTACTAATTTACTTTTAGTAATTATCATAGTTTCAAATTAAGTTTTATTCTGGTCATTACTTTCTCCTTTTTTAATGAACAACAAAAAGAAATGCTAATTAACACACCGTCGACCGCAATTGCAACTCCTTTCCTCTGGCCAAGTGCACACACACACACACACATAGGTATGTTCCAATCCACCCACTCAAATAAATACCCCCCTCTCCCCCTCTCCGCACTCACACAGAACAGGGGCGGGGAGCTACCCCCCCTGAGGGACACGTGTGACAGCGAGGGTCGTTCGGTGACAAAGGGCAACTAATTTAGTTTAATGGGCGTCGTGCGCGACTTTGTTGCCCACAGCCGCAGAATTTCTTGCGGCCAACACTTGCCTCAGGGCGGGGTGGTGCGGGGGCGTCGCAATAGGGGGCTGAGAAAAGGGGGGGCTAAAAATGAGAAAAGGGGGTGGTACTTCCATGGATGGCGACTCTGGGTATACGCACTCTCATTAAGCATTTTTAGTCGAGCTTAGCGAGCCGTTTGTTTGCACTGTCAACTCTGCAGCTTGGCTCACTGCACTGAGAGGAAAATTCGCCAAAATGTATAAATAGTGAAAATATTACAAATAATAACAAGATGCCTAACGCCATATTAATATTATACCCTTATTATATTTCAGTCAGAAGCTTATAAAGCAGTGAAGGAGTAATTTCAGACCCTATAAATCATATATATTCTTGATCAGCATTCCCAACCGAGTTGATCTAGGCATGTCTGGCAACTATTTATTTTTTTTCGAATTTTTGAAAATATTGCATCACTAAAATTTTCAAAAATTCATTAAAAAAATTATTTTTAAACAAATTTACACCCCGTATACAGATTTATTAACCTAATAAAAACTAGCATAGAACGGCTTTCCGAATTTAAATTAATGCATTTTTGACTAAGTTATGAAGATTTTCATGATAAAAAACTTCGGTTTTCCAAAGTTAGCTTATTTCATTGTTTATAATTTTTAATTTTTTTAAACAAAAATATTTTCCTGCTCAGTTTAGAAATTTCTTATGCAAGGAAAGAATGTTTAAAAAAAAAATTAATCGATTACTGGCCTTATAGCTAAGTATTTCATATAATAATAACTGCAACAGAATCATAAACGTATGTTAAATCCATATAATGCCTACATTGATAAAAAGTTATAATTTTAACATAAAATACATACTTGATAAAAATCTAAGAGACTTATAATGTAAGAAATAAAATAATAATCAAATTTGATTCAAATCATAGAAATACTTGAATAAAGAATAAAAACCTTAAAATAAGAAGAAAATTACGCTACTTTCGAGATAAAATTTTAATGATTTTATAATCAAAAATCTTTATTTTTTTCAATCAATAAAAGTTGATTTATTTCTTTTTACGATTTTTCTTTCAGTGCTGGCAGTTCAACTCTGAGAACTCCCAACTCCAGCTGGCCATAAATTAACACACATGACTAGCGGTGGTGGACCGAACCAACCAAGTGCTGGAACATTTTCATTTCACTTTTGTTTGTTTGATTTTTGGCTTTTTGCAGTTAGCTGACAGTTGTCCGGGAAACTGGGAAACTGGAAATCCCGGGAAAACAACGACCTGGCCAAATTAAAAATGTTTCGCTCCCCTTATTTGTCTTTCGTCTTTTGATGTCCGAAACGCGGAATGAATTCGCTCACTCGTCGCTTCTTTCCATACATGTTTTGTTTTTTAATATTTATTTTTATTTTTATTCCGTTTTTTTGTTCTTCTTGTTGTTGTTGTTGTTGTGTTTAACTTTGTGGGGTGGTGTGTGTGTTTGTTTGTTTTCTCTGCTTATTTGTTTTAATCATTTGCATTTTGTATATAGAAAACATTTGTTCGTCTCGGGCTTAATTGCTGAAACTAATAAAACGTTCACAGCTAATAAATATAGCAAAAGAAAGGGGTAATATAGGATATAGGATATATGATATGGGATATGGGATATGGGATATGGGATATGGGATATGGGATATGGGATATGGGATATGGGATATGGGATATAGGGGCACATTTAACACACACTTTTACAGGAGGGATGAAGGGTGGATGGAAGGGCTTATACCTTATATGAAAAACGTTCGTTTATCAAAATATAATGCTTAGGGGCTATGAAAAAAAATTGTATGTATGTATATAGCTATGTCTATGTATGCTCTATATGTTAAATATGCATAAGTATCTTTAGTTGGGCTATAACTAGGATAATTAGACCGTTATACACTTAGAAGTACACTTAGCACAATTGAACTGACGAATTGAATATATTTCTCCTACTTCTTTTTTTTTTGTTTATTTCTTTTTTTGCTATATAATATATATATGTGTTTTTATACATATATATATATTATATATATATATATATTTCTTTGCTGGCATGGGCGCTTTGAGATGTGTGGGCGTTGTTTTTTCTTTTCATAAGTTAAGGCGACTGTCAAAGATCTAGCTTCTATATACTTAATTACCTTAAAAACTTACACTAATCGAAAATAGATTCGGCTTAGTGCCGGGCGAGAGAAAAATAATGCTATATAATGCAGAAGAGTAGGACTTAATACTATCAGGTACTTTGGCATTTCGTTTGCTTAAAATAATAATCATTCGACCGAATGCTCATGCTGTATACATAGATTTCTCATTTTCGTTTTAACATTTAGCCTTAAGCTTTAACATTAAGCATGTATACATAAATGATTTCAATTGTTGTTTGTTTATAAATATTTTTTTTTGTTTTTGTCTTAGAGTTTTCAAGGGCGGCAATGGGGAGGGAAGGGGAGAAGGAAAAAGGTTTAAATAAAAACAAGTTGCTAAATTAATATAGAAAGTAAGATACGTAGGATAAGAAGATGTTCTAGAAAAGTAACTAAATAATACATTTAACTCACAGAACAAGTTCAAAACTGTTCTCTGATGTTTTTTTTTTTTTACCATTTCTGGGGAGTCCCCCCAAAACCATCGCCTTGAGAAACTCCTAGCTAACTTCCTTACTGGAGGTTAAATCACCAGTAAATCCTACTGCTTTAAGGCATTTACTTAGCAAGCAGCCCTACCCCTATGTATTCATATATCTATATATATTTCTTGTAAATGCTTAACTCTCATTCTTTGAAGCTTAGTCTCTCTCTAGATCGCACCTACGCTCTAAGATCCCTAATACAGCTTAAGTAATTACACAAAAAAAAAAAAAAAAAAAAAAATATATAATATATCCTGGTAAAGCTAGAGACTAAGGCAGGGATGCCCAAGGATATCCCTGCTCTAAGCTGAATATTCTGAAATTGAAATCGTTGCTAATGTTTGGCTTACGACTACCGTGTCCTTAGATGTCCTTACAAGCCTAGGCGATTCGAATTCGATTTTTGGTAGCTGAAAAGATGATGCACTGGCCCACCGCCCCCACTATGGGCTACCCGGGGCCTCGAGTCCTTTGAGATCAGTCTTAGAGTAGCCGGTTTAGGGTGCTCTAGGGTGGACCAGTGCCTCCACTGGCTGGCGGCTTCCTCCCCGCCTCCTTAGACGGCAGTGGGCGGCGGCAGCAGCGATGAGTTGGAGGACCTCAGATAGGGGTTGCCATAGATGGCACTGTACCGCGGATCCACGCTCAAGGCCATGGAGCTGGGCACCACCACATGGGTGGTGGCGGTGGCTGTGGTGGTGCTCTGATTGGAGCAGCTGCCGTTCGGCGAGGAACTCACCACCGAGGCTGTGGTGGATTGCAGGCTGGGCAGGCCATTGTCCTGCCGTATCTCCCGGGAGCCAATGATGCTGCCGGTGAGACTGCCGCCGCTGCTGTTGGTAAGGAAGGTCATTGGCAAGGTCTGCGTGCTTGGGGGCTGATGGTGGTGCTGGTGTTGCCCCTGGTGACCCCCCTGCTGCTGTTGCTGCTGCTGCAGCTGCAACTGATTCTGGTGGTTATTCTGCAGGATGGTGGAGCTGCCATTGGACTTGGTCGAGCAGGTGGTCAGATACTGAGGCGGCGGGCTATAGTGGGTGCTATAGTCACCGTACGGCACATAGCCCCCGGATATGTCCACCTTGAGGTCACTGTAATTGGAGGTGCGATCGCCGGGCTCCAGCTTGCAGCTCACTCCGCCATTCTTGGTGATCTGATGCTCGCTAATGACATCCGCCTGCGGCAGCTTGGTGCTCCGCCGGCACTTGATGTACACCACAATCAGGATGGTGAGGACGAGCAGGAAGGCCACCACCGAAATGCCGCCCACGATGGTCATCAGCAGGGAAACACTCTCTGGAGAAGATGAAACAAAGGCAGACGGAAAAGAAAACAAGGGAATTATTTGTGGAAAACCAAAAAGAAAATACTGATTCAAAGGTTCTCAGTTGTATCTAGGAATATAACTAACATTTAGATTAAGGATATACTCACTTTTGGCCTGCAGCTGAATCTCTGCCACATCGTTGCCATAGTCATTCACCACCGTACAGTTGTATTTGCCATAGTGATACGCCTGGCTATCCCGTATTATCAGGGTGCTCTTCACGCCTCCAGGCACTGCATCCACCAGGATCGAGTAGTCATGGCCGGACTCCGAGCTAATCTCCTGCCCATTAAAGGTCCAGGAGACATGCCGGGCACGTGGCACACTGCTGGCGAAGCACTCAATCCGCGCGGTGTCACCTACCAAACCATACTGCGACCTCTGCGAGCTAATCGCTGGCGATCCCTTCAGGTAGACATAGGCATCCGCCGATATTTCCGCATAGCCGGGAACATTTGCCTTACAGTAATACCTGCCTGCGGTCTCATTGCTCACACTAAAGGTTAGATTGGTGCTGGTGCCCACCACCCGGTCACTGGGATGCTGAATCCATACAATCTCCGGCTGGGGATTGCTGTCCACCTCACAGCTCAGGGAGACCACGCTGCCAATGTCTGCCTCCAGGGACTGAGGACGCTGCCGGAAGCTGGGGGCATCTATTAAAAGAAAGATTTTATAGAAATTTAAAATAATACATTAATAAATTATATATATATTATATAATATAATCCGTATTAGTTTATGAATCAATGGCAGTGACTCTCTACTCACAGCTAATGTCCAGGGTCTCACTGTCCTCACTCTTGCCCACGGCATTCTGCACTTCGCACTTGACAATTGCATCATGGAACTTGCGCGTCACATTACGTATTACCTTAAAAAATTACATAAAAAAAAACAGAGAAAAATAAATACATCAAATAAAATACATTGAAAAAAAAGAAAAAGAGAGCTAGCTGTGGAGCTGCGTTTAATTGTGGGAACGTTAGGCCTTTCCGGTGGCAAAGCCAACTGGTTTCAATAATTGCTAGCATTATACAAGAGCATTTTCCAAGCAATAGTTGCTCTAATTATGCGGCAAGTGGAATGCGAACCAGTTCCAGGAGGACTTGGGGGCAACAGGTAACTGGCCCCGGCAGGCAGGGGAACGGTGCTGGAAGGAGCTCCGACTTACCATCTCTGTCTTCTGGCCGCCAATGATCGGTTCATCGTTGATGAACCACCGGTACCGGACATCGCTGGGATTCGCATCGGCCCGGCACTCCAGACGCACCTGTGAGTGCTCCACAATCCGGGCTCCGCTGGCGGCTCCCAAGGGGGCCGGGGATCCAATGCCGAGGCCAATGGTAGCGGTATTTGCACCACCTGGTAGGGTTCCCATCACATTCACCTTCACCTTGGGCGCATATTTTACCTGCAGGGAAAAATTTAGATTGACAAGATATAAATTAAATAATTAAACAAAGTTTTTTATATAAATATTCTATATATATATGAGTTTCGGCTTGAGGCAAGGATCCTGGTGTCCCATCACCTGGGAATCCCCCATTCACTCAACTCGACGAGGACTCGTCGCCTTCTCGGCCTGGCATCTTCGTCAGGGATTTGTCAGCGCCCAGGACACGTGCCCCTGGACCGCTCTTCACACCCATCGCCCTGTCCATCGCCCAGCCAATGACAAGTGGGCTGAGGTCAGGTCATTGTGTTGGGCCGGCTCCTCGATTTCACACCCAAAGCCTGGACTTGGACTGGTCGATGTTGGGGCATGAATTAGCCCGTCAGTGTGGTGCCATGTCCAGCACAAAAGCCCATTCAAAAAATACTATCCCCGCCCCTGGCAGGGGATTCCCCCATTTCGGGTTTTTGAATGGGCTTCCGCATCGTCCTTGCATCACGTAAAATTGATAGCAGGCTCTCGCTCTCTCTCTCTCTCTCTCTCTTCCTATAGATAAGGTAAACCTCAGCAGGAATGCACTGAGAGAAATCCTCTTTAGGTGAAGCCATTGAAGACTCTCAGAACATAACAATTTCCCACAGTGTGTGGCATGTGTCCCACAATGAGCTGTCAAAGGAGCTACAGCTCCCGGGGGAAGGAGGCAGGGATGCGAAGGATGGAAAGGATGGGCAGGTGTCCAACTCACCTCGACACGTATCCTGGCCGAGCGGTATGTGCGGTCCGCCGTATTCTGCGCCTGGCACGTAAAATTCGTGTTGTGGTGCTCCTTTTTGGGTGTCAGCCGGAGTACGGACTTGGCCGTATAGCGCCGCAGATCGGGCAGCGGTATTACCGAATACTCGATGTTATCCGTTAGCACGTTGCCCAGGCCATCGATCCAGGTAATCTGCACACGGAGAGGAGGAGGAGAAAGAGCAGGATTAAGATGGTTAGCTATTGGTGGCATCAAAAAGTCAACCCGTTTTGCGGTTTACTTTACATCAGCTTGGTATCTTCTTCGACCTTGCCCTCGTACTCACCTCGGCAGCTGGCTTCCCTCCCACCGAAATGCACTCAATCTCCACCTTGCGATCCTCGGTGGCATAGATCACATCCCCCTGGGTGATCTTCGGCGCCTCCGGCGGCACCAGCACTGTCAGGCCGGCAAAGGTGGACCGTATGGCCGGCTGGCCCTCGGGACCGGGACTCACTTGGCACTGGTACCTGGCATCGTCGTCCAACATCACCGGATAGATCTCCAGGGAGTAGTCACCCTCCTCATCGCTGCCCACCATCGCGTACCGTTCGAAGCCACTCAGATCCCGTGAGGTGCCCAGCCCAAAGTCATCCTTGGTCCACTGTAGTGTTCCCTGTTTGTTAATCACCCGACAGGGCAAGGTCACCCGGGCACCCACCACCGCCGTTTGATCCTGCGGCTCCATGGCGAAGCGCTGGTTCTGATAGCTGGTGTAAGGCGAGGTCCTGGCCAGGCCAATGAGTGCGGCCAGCAGGAGCAGGAGGCAAGGCATTGAGACCGATTCCCCTCGCATTGTGTACATGGTGTCTGGAATTTTAATTCAATTTAATTAATTTAACAGAACAATTTTATGGCGGGGGGAAATACTAGAAAGAAAGCAGAAACAGTCTACTTTATTTCTATTATTTAATTTAAAATATATGAAATGAGTTTTTATACCGGAAGAAATCCCTGAACTCGGTGCAACAATCAAGTGACCGGATTCGATTTAAAAAACCCCAATCAGCCTTGAAATAAATGGCGCCAAAAATAAAAAAAAAATAAAAATTTATATATACAAAAAACGGAGCCACAAAGTGTCTTTTCTTTATGTTCACATATGTATCTATTTATTTACTGGCTGTGCTTTTATGCGCTTTGCTTCGGCTTTTGTTGCGTTTTTGTGTTATTTTTTGTTTATTTTTTATCGCATTTTGCGCATTTTGTTGTACAAAATCTTTCAAGGGGGGTTGAGGAGGTGTAGCAACAATTGCCTCAGGGTCTTATTACTTATTATTGTTCGTTTATTGTTCGCCGTCTTTCTGTTTTTTCTCTGTGTTTTCTGTTGGCGCGCGTGTTTTCCTTTATGTTTTTTATAACAAATGTTTCTTTTATTTTATTTTTATTTGATTTAATTCATGTTTTCCAAGTGCAGACAGCTCTCCGCTTCGTACGTGAGCCCCAAAACGAATTACATTCAAATTAGTCAAAGCAAAAGGTGGGGACTGTAGCCCAAGCCCACAAAGAAAATGTAAAGAAAAAAAGGCTTAACTTGGAGTTTACAACATTAAAAAGGGGACTGGGAAAATCTTGCTAAAATATATACATATTTAAAATCCGGAAAAAGGATACATATATGTGTTTTCTTAGGGGAGGTTTATAAGAGAATTAATTTGATTTGTTTCTATATTATTTATGCTTTATATTTATTTATATATTTGTTAAATTAATGTTAAGTTAATTATTTTGTTGTTTCTTTATATATATTTATATAAATTTATGAAATCTTTTCTAGGGGGATTTTATAATGGAATTAATTTGTATTATTTATGCTTTATATAGGGTTTAGTTTGTTTTATTAAACTCTATATAAATATATATCTACATTTCTACTTGTTAATATATATTTTTATATATTTCCCTATTTATTCTATTTATTTCTTTATTTTTATTTTATTTATTCCCAAGTCCGACTTTACCTTAGCCACTTCCAATCACAACAGTTTCTCCCTGAGATTCTCATTGGGGAATTTAGCTTAATAAATTGCAGCTAGCATATATAGGAGGCACAATCTGAACCAATCAAGGCACTCCAAGTAGTAAACTACACTCTCCCTTTTCCGCTTTTCCTGGCATTTTCCCCAGGTCTTTGCCCAGTTGGACTGTGCAGGTGCTCGGCTGCCTTGGAATTTTCTCACGCATTTTTTTTTGCTCTGGCTGTTGGGCAAGTATTTTAGTATTTCCCTGTATATTCTGTGGGGTTTAGGTTTAGGTTTTAGGGTTTTCTACTTTTCTACTCCACTTCTACCCATTTTTTTTTGTGGTCCGCTTCCGTCTGTCTAATTTCGTTTTCTTGTAAGTTTCGTCGCTATTATTTGTTTTTATTGCTTTTATACGGAAATTGGCGCCTCACTCACACGCAGGCACAAATTAAACGAAATTATAACAGAAAATGAAATAATACAAGAGGAGAAATCCGTTGAGAAGAGATACAAAATAGCTCCCCCCGAAAAAAGATACAAAATAACCCAGAAAAAAGATGCAAGCGGAGGCAAAAGATTAGCGAGCTTCCGTTCAAAAAAAAAAAGATACAAAAATCAAATCGGAAGGGTTCAAAATGAGAAAATTACTCAAAAAAGAAGTATAGAAAAAAATATATAATTTAGAGATGAAATCCAAATACAGAAATCCAAAATCTGGGAGAAACTGTTGAAGAGCTGCTCTGCAGCCACGATAATGCTGCGTTTGCCAAGCTAATTAAAACCGACTTTAGACACGCTCACAGAGAGTTTTGGTCTTTATGGGCGATAAAGATTCGGTTTCATCGGTTTTAAGATTTCAGTTTTCAAGGCAGACACAGAAAAGAAAAAAATAGAAAAACAAACAAATGTATAAAAAGAAAGAGAAAAGATGAGTTAAAGACAAAAAGAATGACTCGACTAAGAGATATCCTTTCTCAAAGACATTTTCTAGATTTTTTTGTATGATATAATCTGATTTAAATAATATATGCTATGAAATATTATAAATTAATATTAAGTATATCTTTTTCGTATTATTTAAAACAAACAAAAATATAAAAAGACAGAGAAAAGATGTGTTAAAGCCAGAAAGAATGTCTGGACTAACAGATATCCTTTTCAAAGACATTTGCTAGCGTTTAGCTTTTTATTCTATAATCATATTTAAATAATATGCATTATTATTTGTTAGAAATCAATATTACTCATATGTTTCCTTATTAATACAACATAACAAAATTATTAAAAAAAGATACAAAATTAGTTATATCCAGAAAAAATGCCTCGATTAGGAAATTTCCATTCTCAAATGCATTTGCTAGCTTTCAGTCTTGAATTCCAAATTCATATGTCTTCTAAATTACAATATTTTTTAATTACTATTAATATTATTTAAATATAATTAATTAAACTCTTGCTTATTATTTATTATCCCCACAAGTGACTCTTCTTTATCCCTAGAAATCTGTCTCATATATTTGATGGCTTCATTCCTCCATACTTCATTCCCATTGCTCTTGCTTTTTTCCTTCTGTTTTTTTTTTTTGCTGCCATTTTAATTGGTTTTTCCCATTTTCCTGGGCCCTAGCCCCCCTGCTTCCTCTATATATATATATGTATATATATATCGATATCGATATCCAGGGCATGTCATACATGAAAACTGCCCCCGAATCTGCTGCTCAAGGAAAAGTGTGTGTGCCGGGGTGCCGTTCAAGTGGCCAACAATACAAATCACTCTGAACATTTTGCCGTGTCCAAGACTTAACAGTAGCAGCTGCCATGCCTGGCTCCTCTTTCACTTCACTCTCAACTTTTGCCCGGGAAAACTAAGGCCACCCCCTCCCTTCGCCTCACCTCTGGCACCGAAAAAGTTTTTCCCGGCGAGTGTTCAATATAAATTTTTCAAAGTTATTTGTACCAGGTGGGCCTTTCTTTATTGATTTATGAGAGCCACTCCGAAATTGCTTAGAAGGAGCACCTCCAGCTTGGGCTCCGGCATCCAGGGGCGTCTCTAAAAAGGGGGGGGGGGGGTCTACAGTGGGGCGAAGGGGGTCTCTGTCCCAGGCAAATGACAAAAAGCCCGTTGGAGCGACTTTTCTTCAGAGAGAGAAGGAAGCCGCACATCCGCTGCAGCTTGCATCTAATAACCGAAGCGAATGAGCGATAATAATGCGATCGTGGAAACTGGTTTACACCGAGAATAATTAACCGCCTTTGAAAAGCAACAAAAAAAAAATATATAGAAGAAAAAAAACTATTTTTTAAATCTAATTACTGAATAAACTGAAGTTTCTAAAACAATAAACTTAATTACAAAACTCTGGAAGTGATAAATAATATTTTGTAATATTTCCAAATCAGGGTTACTTTTTGCTCCACAAGCAACAACCTGATGCCATAGCACCTGTTCCCCTGATTCCAGTTGCGACTATAAATATCACAACAGATGCTTGGGCTGTGGCATTAAAGGATGCTGGATGCGGGATGCTGGATGCTGGATGCTGGATGCCGGACTCTGGCTTGCTGAAATAAATGCAGCTGCATCTTGCGGTCAGCCTGAAAAGCAGCTGCGAAAAGGAAGCCCAATGGCCGGGGAAGTTGCTGCCACACTCTGGACACTTGGACATTCAGACAACTACTGGCCACTACCACTACTACCACTACTCCTGGCCACTTGCAACTCCCAACTACCAACTGCCGTCGACTGACTGACAAAACAGGCCACAATCTGCCCCTCGCCCCGCTCTGGTATCGATTGTGCTCGATTGGTTCGGGCTGCGGGGTGGGTTGTGCGGCGGGGATTCGGCCTGAGATTTATGTGTGATAAGCGTCGCCTGAAAATAATTACTGCATCTGTATCTGTATCTGGGGCCGTATCGGGGAGCTGCGAAAATTGAAAACTGGAGCGGAAAGCGTTCGCAGCGGAAATGTTTTTCTTTGCCATTGCAGTTTTCTGTTTTGCCAGTGATTGGCAGCTGGGCAGTGTGGGGTTAAGATGTGCCCAGAGGTGGCTGCCTAAAAGGGGTTACTCCCAAATACGGTTTGCTAGCTGTTTTAGTAAAATATATATGAATTAAGTAATTGTTTTAAGTCTTATTGTGTTGAATTAAGTTAATAGTTTAAAATAGGCTTTGCTGAAGCTATAAGTATAAATGTAAACTTGATGAGTTAGCATAAGAACTTAATAAAATTAAAATATCTTGATATCTTGGGTTAATATTTAAACTATAAAATGTCCAAGAACCGCTAGAGATAACCTATGATTTCCTTTTTCATAAAATCTCTTAATTTATGGGGGTTACTCCAAGAGATATTTACTTGCTTGAGGTTTTAGTCAATGTCCTGGCCTAATATTACAACTATAAAATCTCCAGTAATCGCTTTCCCTGTTCTCAAAACGACTTGATTTCCTGTAGGCTTCTTCACATATCCATTCAATTTTTTGTTTCTGATTGAAATAAGCTTTTCCGACCAGTCTCGGCGGTTGGCCAAAAACAAAAACCGAAAACTCAACTTTAACTGTCAGTTAAAGTGTCGACTGTACTTGAGGATGCCTCAATCGCTCTCTGTCGCACCTCGCCATCTCACATGCAAGTGCCCTGAGGGACCGGTTAACCCTTTACTTTACTTTACAACAACAACAACAAAAAGAAGAAAATAAATAAAAGAAAAAAACAACAACAAAAAAGGAGGGCAGGACGAACGGGGGGGAAAAAAAACGCTTGGCCAAAAGGATGGCTACTTAAAGGACTTTTGCTGACAAAATGGAAAAGGCAACAAGCAGAAGAGGTCTCCGAAAATAGGGACGGAAAGGAGGCAAGGATAAGGGACAGGGACTGGGACTGGGACCCCAAAGCCGACCAGGACTGAGAACCGGAAAAGGCATAAAGGATATTGGTCGGAGGTCCAGAGTTCGGCAAAGATTAGGACAATTAAAAAAGGGAATGCTTAACAATTAAAATCAATTTGTGCGTGTGTTCGTAGGGCTCCTGCTCCCTTCTCCTGCTCCCTTTCCTCTACTCCTTTCTCCATCTACACCCTCCCCCCCTTGCATCCTTTTTCCGAATCCTGTTGACAATTTGTTTGCTCGAACAAATCAACTAAAAGGCAACGGCTAAGTGGCAAAAGGAGAAAGCCCTGGTAAAGTCAAAGCCAAAGGATGTGAGGGGTCCCGACAATGACGATTGCCTGGGATTCAATTTGCCCAGCTAGCCCTCTCTCTCTCTATCATTCTCTCTATCTCTCTCTAACTTGCTCTTGCTGTTCTCTTCCTTTTTCCCCCCATATCTGATTGGGAGACAAATGTGTGTGCGGGAGTGTGTGTCCTGCGGCAAAAGCGAAGCTGCTAGGATCAGGAACCGACCCCTTGTGTCAATAAAAAGGCAACGGGCAAAAAATAAACTTAAATCGCCTATTAATGGCCCACACACACACACACACTATATATATATTTATATATATCTAGAAGGAACTGTTTTGGCCAAAGTCAGCAAAAGTTAACAGGACATTAAAGGCTGACTGGCCTCAAAAAAAAAGAGAGAAGCACTGATAATTATCACACGAAGCTGAAGATACTAATGACAGTTTTCAGTGTTGATAAGTCCTTAAATGGAGAGTTTAGTGTTGAGAAGAGAGCAAAAAATTATCTACAGTGTTGATAAATTCATTAAAGAGTAAACTCTCTTGATAAGATAAAAAAATAGAGTCAGTTTCAGTGTTGATAAGTTTTTAAAAGAGAGTTTAATATCGAGCAGAGAGCTTCTTTCTTTTTCTCAAAGGGAGATTTTTATCCCTTTCCTTCAAAGGGAGATTAGTCTTGATTAAACAACAATAAATACTTCTCAGCAAGTATAATTGAGTACATATAACTTATTAGAAAACAAGTTTAAGAAATTTAGCTAAAATAAATTTAAGCTTAAGAGCAAAATAAGTTGATTTAGTAATCTAAAAAATAACAACTAGGTTTCTACGACTCAATTACTCGTCCCAAGTTTCTCAGTACCCCAAAAAATAGTGTTGAAAATATGCTTAAAGCCACCATGAAGTTCGCCCAATCAGAGCTCTCCTCATTGGATCAATAAACCCACAGCACAATTTCCGATGGCAGCTCAGATTTCATAACATTAATCGAATCTGGATAGTCTTCGTCGAGCTTTAATATAATAACCAACTGCAGCAGCTCCCTCCCGGAGAACGGGTTAAGTTATTCATCAATTCTCCAAGGCTCCAAGCGGATAAGAAAAAAATAAGAAAAAAAACTTGTTAACCGTGTATAATTAAAGCATCTTGAATCGATCTGACTCTCATTAGCATAATTCTAACATAACTCCCGACATGGCCGGGGCATAAAATTATGAGACGAACTCGAGAGCAGCCAAAACTCCAAATAAAATCATAAGAAAGAGATATATACCGAGGGGTACGTAGAAGATGGGTTTTCGTTTTTTTTTCTTTTTGGGGGGGAATGAAGCGAAGCGAATGAAAGTTGCTTGGCCACATCGAAGCAGAATTTCAATCAGTAAATTGAACACCTGAACTTAACTGATTTTGTGGTTGTTTTTTTGTATACTCTCTGGGTGTGTGTGTGTGGCTATTTTATTTTATTTTGTTGTATTTTTTTTTTTTTTGGAAAGGGGAGAAGCTGCGCTGCGCTGCGAAGAAGCAAACAAGTTGAAGTCGAGCAGCAGGAAATTAAGCCAGGCCAAGAAAAGACACTGCAACAATGACAAGCCGAGGGGAGCCAGCTGCTGGCTGTGGTCGCCTTTTATATATCTTTTATATATCTTTTTTCTTGATTTTTTTGTTTTTTCTTGGGTTCGATATCGGTTTGGGCTCTGGGTTTTGGGGCTTGGGCTAACCAAGCTTCTCCACTTTACGTTTAGCATTTTTTTGAAATTCATGTTTATGGTTTTGTATTACAAGCGATCGGCAACGGCCAGGCCGGGCCAGGCCAGTCAGCCTGCCGAGTCAGTCCGAGATTTGTATAACTTTAAGCCTTATTAACATATTTTATGCTCCATTCGAGTTCCATTCCAAGTCCAAGTTCGCCCACACACCAACATTTTTTACCATTTCATCTCCATCCAACCATTCCGATTTTTTTATTTCTAGCCGCTTTTCGTGTGGGCCGACGTCGCCGTCGCCACTTTGACATAGATCGATCCAAACCCAATCCCAATCCAAGCCTCCGAAAACCCACAAGAAAAGCCATTGGCAAAGAGTGAAAAATGGTTTCGAAAGCGTGTTTGGGTCTTTTTGCCCGCCGCACTTGACCAGAAGACTCAGAAGGCAGATTCGGATAGGCGTCAGATGGTAAACACAGATATTTGTCAGGTGTGGATGGGGGGGCAAGAGTGATGCTTGTAACTATGGTCTATGCTAGAGCTTTAGGTTCATTTTCAGATGGAAAACTATATGGGATCCAGAGTTAAGTGGGATTTGATTTGTACCTATACTAGGTCACACTTTCCCTCACTTTTTTACGTTTTTCTAAGTAATATATTTATTTCCAGCAAGTTTAAGATCATAAACAACTTTAGATCCCAAGTTAAATGAAGTTTGATTTGTGATATTAACGTTTCTTTTAGTTATTTTCCAGCCACACATTGCAAAACCTTTTCAAAAGTATATTTTAAGTTATTTAAAAACTTTATATTAATTTTTGGGAAGTTTCAGATCAAAAGCCACTATAGACCCCAAGTTACATGAGGTTTGACTGCTGTTCATAACTCCTCTTTTAGTTATTTTTTAAACCAAACCTTTTCAAAACAATTTATTAGGTTTTTCTAAATACTATATTAATTTCTAGAAAGTTTCAGATCAAAAGCTAAATTAGATCCCGAGTTACATGAGGTGTAAAACCATATAAAAACGTTGCAAAACTATTTCTTCACTTCTTCTGAGGTATTTTCTTAATTTCATGGATAGTTTCATGTGAAAACCCCCAATTACTTTGGGTAAGTGTGGGATTTTCTTTAATGTAGCTTCTATATATTTCTAGGGTACGTCTTTCCATACACTCCTTCACATGATAATTTTAACTAGCTTTAGCTGCAACCACTGTCTAACTAATCACTATGCCACGTTTCATTGAGCAAACCTTAAATGTTTTCGTTTCGAATTATCATCCACCGCGAACGACAATTGCCTGTCCGTAGATCCCTCACCTGACAGCTGTCACTGGTGGTTCGTGTACCTGTGCAGCCCCCAAAACGAAACCCAAAATAAAAAACCAATGACCGAAGACCCCAAAGCCGACAAAAAAATAAACAATCTCCGACGGGGCTACCTCATCTCGGGCTTATTCTTTTGTCCGGCCATCAGTATCCCCATTTCCTTCTCCCCGTGCAGCTAATTGAGTTATATCCCCACCACATGACACTGCAGTCGAGTGCAAGGGGAGCCGAAATCGAAAATAAAGCCAGGCTTGGCCGGGAGGGAACCTATTTTAAAGCGCCCCGAAAAAAAGCGAGAGACACTCGGCCACAAATACAAATCAATTCAATAAATAAGAGCGTCAGACCTTTCCCATACTGGTTTTCCTCTGTGCCGCTTTCCTTCCCTCTTCTTTTTTTTTTGTATGCCATCGAAACATGTTAGAAAAGAGCAATAACAATGAACAGGAACGGAAGAGGTGCAGAGATTCAGATGCAGGTAGACACTACTATGTATGCTCAGAGATACAGAGATGCTGGGATGCAGAGAGACAGAGATACTGAGATGCTGAGATACTGAGATGCACTGATACTGGGGTATTGAGAAACTGAGCTACTGAGACTCAGAGATACTGAGATACTGATATGCTGAGAAGCTGAGATGCTGGGGTATTGAGATGCAGAGAGACAGAGAGCCAGAGAGCCAGAGAGCCAGAGAGCCAGAGAGCCAGAGCGCCAGAGCGCCAGAGCGCCAGAGCGCCAGAGAACCAGAGAGCCAGAGAGACAGAGATACTGAGATGCTGGGATGCAGAGAGACAGAGTTTCTGAGATGCACTGATACTGGGATATTGAGAAACTTAGATACTGAGCTGCTGAGATAGTAAGATATTGCCATACTAAGTTACTGGGGTTCAGAGATATTGAGATACTGATATGCTGAGGTATTGATATACTGAGATACAGAGATACGGAGCTATGGAGATATTAAGACACTGAGATACTCAGATACTGAGATTCTGGAATGTAGAGGTATTGAGAAACTAGGATATTGAGATACTGAGAAAGTGACATGCTGAAACACTGAGTTCTCTGTTATTAAGATACTGAGATACTGGGACTTTCCCATATACAATTTCCAACCACTCAACTCTCCCAAAAATGTATATATTAATTTAAAATTAAATCTGTAAATGTAAATGAAATACCCCTATTTCTATTCTTTCAGTGCATGAAAGCACCAGAGAATCTAACTATCTGTGTGTGGCGCAAAAGATACACATGAACAGCACAACCGATAGATACAACTGGCGACACCTTCGGCTGCTCGCGTCTAACTAAATCCGATTATAACTAATTATTATGGACGCCGAACCCGTGATGGAGTAAAAGGGGGGCGGCATGGAGGTAACCAGGGTTGCCAAGCTGGCGGAGGGGGGCTGGGCTTGGCTTGGCCTGGCGTGGGCCCTATTTTTTGTCTTTCTTTTTCTTTTTTTGTATCTTATAGATGTACGTATCCCATAGATATGCATGTATTTTTTGTTGGCCGCTGGCCATTGTACTCTCTGACTTTATTTTATTATTTACCTCGTTGTGAGGTTGCGCCTCGGAGTTGGGTTTTTGCTATTGTCATTGTGTAATGTCAGTCAGGTCCAAACAAAAATTGTTTAAACTTTAAGCACATGTGTGTGAGTTGAAGGGGGAAAGACGGATCTTTGAGGCTCTTTAAAAAAAAATGATATTATTTTTTTTAAGTGCGAAATTGGAATTTATAAACACTTTTACTTTGATTTATCTTTTAAGGATATTTTCCAAGGATACTTAATATTTAATACTATAATTAATATTTATAAATAATATTTAAATTGAATTGAATACATTTTTCTTACCTTTAACACCTCTTCAGCAGTAGAAGAGTTCAGAAGCCTCGAGTGTCACTTTTGCACTGGGTTTCCTTGTCCCCTAAGAGATCAGTTTCTGCGGGTAAAACATAAGTAAGTAAGATTATTAATTCAATTCCTTCGTCCTGTGTGTGCCTGTGTGTGTGCTCGCGTATTAATTGTTGTGGCTAATGTTGGCCATGTTGTTCGTCTTCGCTGCCTTCTTCATCTTGGCCATAAACACGCACAGGCCGTGTTTGGCAGCGACGGCTTCCGCATTCATGGCTCTTTTATGGGGCACAAAATGTTTATTAGACATTAGGTGCCCACAGTTGTCCCCGTCCCCGACTCCCCGTCTCCGCTTCCCCGGTTCCCCTTTCGTCCTGGCCGACAAGAAAAAAATAATACAAAAACTTGCAGGATATCACGCATATTTCGCATAAAAAGTCAGCAATCGACGTTTTTATGCAACGTCCTTTCCCCCTGGGTGCCAAGGCAAAGGACCTGCCTTCATGAGCCAGTCCTTTTCTACTTAATTTTCTATTATGATCTTTGGTAATTGTTGCAATGAAAATTTATTGCAAGAAAATATTTGCCGGGGCTTGCCGAGCGTCCCCCAAATTTATTAATAATTAAAGTGGGTTCAAGTATGAGGAGAAGTCTTTGGTTTTTTTCGTATATATATTGTTATAAAAAAAATATTTAATGTAAATAATAATAATTAAAAAAGATCTAACTTGTCTATTTTTCTCTCTAATATTATTAGTTATTAAAATTGCTAATAAACTCTTTCGTAGATTACTATTTTGCTTTCTTTTTAATTTTAATATATAAACCATAATTTTTAAATTGAAACCAGCTCAAATTGTTTAATTTTTCCTTCTTATATAAACATAAACATATAAATCCCCGAAATGAAACCAAATTTATTTGTAATATTTCGGCTTGGCATGCGAGGACGCCAAACAAATTGAAAAATTGATGCCTGCATTAGAAAGGCAGGGAGGGAGGGAGGGAGGTAGGGTTGGGAAAATGTAACCACAGATAAGTTGGAGTGCCTCCGCCCCCGCCCCCCCAGAAAAGCCACCCCTCTCCTGCACTTTTCCAACCCCCCTTTTACTTTAACCCCCTTTTTTTAGTCCTGCAGTTTGATAAAGCGACGGACATGATTCATGGAAGGCTCCGTCGTTTCGCTGTGCTCTCGATTATTTCCTTGCATGCCTAAGGTTTTCCCTTTTTTCCGGGGAGTGGGTGGGTGGGGGAGGGGTACAGTGGGGGAGTTAACACAAACACAGACAAAACATGCAATACAATACAAATAAATACAACAACAACAGCAATAGCAGTGAAATAAAAGAAAAACGTATAAAAAAGTACAAAACGTGTGTGGCACGAAAGCCGAATCAGGCGATTGTCTCCTTATTTTTTTTTTTTATATATACATATATATATATATCAAATACCTATGAAACAACAAGGGTATATTCTATATAGAAGAGATATATTCACTTAAATTTTGAGTATTTAGAAATATTGAAATAGATACATATACTAATAGCCCAACATAATACGTATAAGAAATAAAAAATAAGCCCTAAGTAGTTGTAATTTAATTAAATTAAATAAAACATAAACATAAAGTATCTAATATGAATACATAATATATAAAGAAATTATATATATTTATATTAAGATAACTTATATAAAAATTATGTATTTTATGCAATTGTAAACAAAGCTGCCTTGCAGGGTATTTCATGGTCGATGACTTCCCCCCAAAGAGCTTACCCTGCCAGACCTGGCGGGCTGTTACGGTTGGTGTTGGGTGTATGGGGCAGGGGATTTGGTTTTTCGAACGCATTTTCAGGACTCAGAACTCAGAGCTCAGTACCCAGTACCCTGTACCCAGTACCCAGGACTTTCAGGACTTTCACAGACAGGACAGCTGGAACGGAGCTGAATGTGGCAACAAGCGTTAAGTGGTTGCCTGTTTGTCGCTCGTGTACTTGGAAATGTTTTACAAATTCAGCAGCGTGGATAAAAAATGGGAATAAATAAACGCAATACAAATACATATATATATATCGGATCGGGTTCGGGTGTGAGGTGTGGGGTGTGGGGTGTGGGGGGCACATAAACCAAATAAACTGAATAAACCATATAAACCACCCCCTGTGTCGCCTGTCAGCTGTTTGGCCATAAACCCAAGTCAGCTGCTAATTTTTAAGAAGGAAGGAAGTAAATCCCCCCTCCGGCACTCCCGCTGCGGGGGTGTCCTTCTCCAGATGACTCATAGAGCCAAGGGTGAATATCACCATTCATTCGATTCACGATTTTAGCATTCATTCAAATTTTCGGTGGTTGTCCCACAGCGGCAGGAAATAATACAAAAACTAAAATCGAAACTTAAACTAGAGCACAAAGGCTGCCCAAGGGGGTGGCTAGCTGCCAGGATAATGAGTCATGCCGCATGAATTATTTATCAGTATCCTTTCGAAACGAAGTCATTTCCCGAAAATTTATGTTTAGAAGCGGCAGCCTTAAATGATTTTTACTTTGTTTTCTTTTTTTTAACAATTATTTGTCCTCAATTCCGATTTGAAAAGGGGGTTCTCTTATACCGATTCATAATTATTATTCAAATTTATTTCCCAGTAAATTATTTGTCAAATATAAAGACCATAATTTGGTCTTAAAAAAGGTTTTTACTATTCCAAATAATAATTATTATTCAAATGTATTTTTTTAACAAATATATGTTACCTCAATTTCGATTTGAAAAAGGTTTTAAACTGCCCCGAATAATAATTTGTATATCAATTAATTTTTTAACAATTATTTGCTAAGAACATAGACCTCAAATTCAATTTTGAAAAAGATTTTCTATTATTCCAAATAATTATTATTCAAATTTATTTTTTTAAGAATTATTTGACAAGTACTTAGACCTCAATTCCTATTTCAAAACGGGGTTTCTACTATACCCCATAATTATTATTTCGAATTTATATCATTTTTAAAGTTCGAGTAAAGCTTTTCGCTGGGAAACCTAAAGTTGAGTGTCCGGCTATCATCGCCCCGGAATTTTCATCTCGTGAGAATTGTTTTTGGCTGCCGCAGACCGACCGCAAGTATTTCATATGCCAGTGCCCCTGGAAAAGCCCCCCCATCCTTGGTGTGTCGGCAAAAGTTTTTGGGCTTATCTAAATGCCATTTTATTTCTGCTACTCCTTGGCTTGTTCTTGCCACTGCTCTTGCTCTTGTTCTTGTTCTTGTTCCTGGTTCCTGTGTATCTCGTATCTCGCAGATACATCTGCCAAGGGGGAACGGGGGCTACTCAGAAATACAACAACATTCTGCGGTCAGAAGTTGTCAGTTGATAAAAATGCTGGAGTAAAAGTCAACGATAGCCCGAAATCCACTTTGGCTAAATGTAAATATTAAATTTGCGCATAAAAATAATACAAGGGGGGTGGTGTGGAGGGAGCGGAACCTGGCCAAGATAGCGGCCAAAAGGAACTTAGCCAAAAAACTAAAGTGAATACTGAGCAAAGGCCAAGGATGGATGGAGGAAGGAAGGACACGAGTCCGTCGGGCCATAAAAAGCTGACTGCGGCAGGACTACGATGAAGTGCTTGCTGCCCGAGTCCCCGGACCGGAGCTCAAACTCTCAATTGACGCGTCCACGTTCTCGAAGGCGAAAAGATACATATACATATATATATCCAGCAGATACGGATACATACAGCTGAGGGAGCCTGAGCTGCGGCAAAGACGACTCCATAATAATTTTATGCGCTTCCAAAAAACTTCCGTTCAGTCATTGCTTTGGGTTTCCGCCCCAGAAAAGAAAAAAGCGCCCCGAAACACGTGGTTAGTTCCCTCCTCTTGGCCTTGAGTTGGGAACGTGATTGGGTCTACTGGGCGATCTCTTTAATTGTCTAATTGAGTAACCACCAAATCCAGTTAGTGTTACTTAAAATGGAAAGCTGCAACTTGCAGCCATGACGGCTTTTCCTGAATTAATTATCCTTAAAATGCCTTTGCTTGGAACCTCTTTTTGTTAATTAAATACAAATTTACTGGCAAGTGTTTCAAGCACAATTTTCATAAACTAAAATCACGCAGGCATCTCTGGATATTTTCCACGACGTTGGCCAAATAGCCATAGAAATTTCGTAGGTTCTTGCATATTTTTCTATTTTCTTTACTTTTCTTTTATTTTTTTTTTGCTACTGTCAAGCTTTTCCTTTATGGTTCCTGTTCGCTGCCTTGATTTTTCCCCTTCCGCGGCTCGCTTTTCGGGTGGTTTTCTGAATGAATGTGAATGTGAATGTGAATGTGAATGCGAATGTGAATGAATGAATGAATGAATGTTCAACTGTCACTTCCGTCAGACAGGCCAAGAAAAGGAAACTCGCCCACTCACAAGAAGGCGACGGTAGTCGACATTGTTGCTGCTCTGCTGCTGCTGCTGCTGTCGCCGGAAAAAAGGGGGAAAAATTGGGACGAAGTGAGGAAAAACGCCATGGAAAATCATGGCTAAAAGGCCGGGGGCGAAGTGCGGGGGCCAAACGAGTAATGACATATTCAAACGCAGCGCGAACTTGACGACGCCCCAAAGGAGTGAAGATGTTCCACACCAAGCGGCAAAATAAGAACAAGCTTAGCAGGGGGGGTGGGGTGAGGCGGTAAGATGTGCAGGAAAATGCGGGGAAAAGTAAAGAAAATGGTTGAGAATGGGAGAGGGCAAAGTGTTGCCAGATATTCTGACAAAGCTGGCGACAAGAACGTATACTTGTAATAACACGAAAAGGATATTGTAAAACATTTTCATAAGTTCTCTCAATTTCGGAGCGTTTTTCTTGTTCAATTGCTGATGAAAATGTTGGCAAAGCACCACCAGACATGAGTCTAATTAGCTGGGGTTTCTTTTTTATTATCATTATTATTATTATTTACTAATTATTAAAGCAGTTTTTGAGTAAAACTGCCAACTAATTCCACCCTCAATGGCTAACAATTTAATTCCAAACAAGACTTCCGTCACATCCCCCTTTTTTTTCGATGGCTTTCCCTTAGTTTCTGGACAATTCAATCCCCATATGGGCCATATGGCACATATATTTTTCCCCCTAACTATTGTGCGGACAATAGGGAAATTTTATGCCCATTTGGGTTTCTCGTTCCTGAAAGCCACCCTCTTGGATTTTAGACTAATTTGATGTTTGTCCCCATTCGAAAGATTCGAATTCCTTGGGTCACATCTTTTTCTCTCTCTCTCTCGTTGTCGGTGGGCACACATGGCCAAACTGAGATACAATTTTTACCAATTTTCTGAAGCTTTTTCTCCATTTTCTTCTCCTCTTTTTCCGACCCCCGTTTGCATTTTTCCCTCCCAGCCTACCCCCCACGAGAGCGGCACACTTCAGTTTCCCTCCCCCTCCACACACCCCTTGCAGCACTCCCCGGCCTCAACTTTTCCCATCAATGACTATTAATTGGCATTCTCAATGGGCGGCAATGGCGGGCGGGCGGGCGGGGGTGGTTGTGGCGGGGGTGGTGCATGGGTAGCACTTGCATTAAGGCGGCGCCATTAAAGCTCATCAAAAATGCAGCCCAAAGTGGGGGGCACTTTAAAAATGCCGCCTCTCATAGATTTTCATTTTCCATTTCCATTTTCCAAGCCAGTCCCCAAGTCCCCCTCTAGCCCCTCCTGGGTAAAGTGCTTGCTATACATATATATATTTTTTTTTTTTTGTATTTTGTTTTTGTGGGTCACCAGCCCCCCCCTCGTCCCTGGAGCCACCCTTGCAGCTGGCATCCCCTCCTAATGATGATGGCCTGACAAATATTTATTGCTTAAGCATTTGAGTGCAAATATTTTAATTAGTCTGGCGACAAGACAACAAAAGATACATCTCTTTGGATGGAGAGTTTTCCATGCCGAAGCTAGACCTGGAGCTGTAGATGGAGCCGGAGCCGGAGATGGAGATGGATTCTGTGCCCAGCGCTGATGAGGCTTAATGAACTGCAAAGCGGCTTTCAATTGTCTTCAATTAACCAAATTAACCAAGGGATAAATTGTTTGCCTTTTGAATAACCTCGATGCTGTGTCTTTGCGTTACTTTGCTGGTTCAAAGCGATGGGAAATTTGTTGACTTTAAGTCAGAATATTTAGATGTTTATTAGGGAAGTAAATAATTAAATAAAGTTAAATAGAGTCATAGAAAATCATAAAAAATAATTATTAATTAAGTCTTCAAAATCATATAGGTAATTTTGAAGACTTCTTTGATTTTTCATGACTAGATTAATAAGTTTATTTCTATATAAGAACTATTATAATTATTTTAAATTTTTGTTCTATATTTGAAATATTATAATAATATTTATGCATTTATGTTATAAAAAGTTTATATTTATATATACTTAATTATATATTTATTTTTTTATGCAAAACAACATAAGAAAGATCTCAGAAATGCTCTGATTTTCTATAAATTCACATCAAATATCTATCTCAGGAACGGAAGACACATAAAATATACAACTCAGAATCAAGATTCATATAAATTATATATCTCAGAATCAGAATTCACATAATACATGTCACTCAGAACCAAAATTTACCTAAAAGATACATATCAAAACCAAAATGCACCTAAAAGATACATCTCAGAACCAAAATTCATCTAAAAGATACATCTCAGAACCAAAATACACCTAAAAGATAGATCTCAGAACCAAAATGCATCTAAAAGATATATATTAAAATCAAAATCAAAATCAGAATTCACATAACATAAATAACTCAGAATCAAAATGCACAAACTATAAAACTTGAAAACAGATATCACATAAAATATGTATCTAAAAATCAAAATTCATACAAAATATATATCTCAAAATCAGAATTCACCCAAAATATATTTCCCAGATTTAAAATATATAAAAAACATTTATCTCAGATTCAGAATTCACCTAAAGTATATATATCTCAGAGTCTCATTAAGCCAAAAAACTTGTCTTAACCAAAACCAGGTTCGAGGAACAGTTGGTGGGCCAAAAAAGAAGTCAAATCAATGGCAGCGATACGCCAGAAACTGTCAAAGCCTGACAGCTCGCCGCCCCCCCTCGCAAGGGGGGTTAGCGGTGCCACTGCCTCACGGTAGGGGGAAACCGTAGTGGGGGGGAGAACATAATTTGCGGCATGCAAAGAACTAACAAAACAGGACGAAATTGAAAAGGGAAAAAAATACAAGTTTCGACATGCTGACGAGGACGCGTCAAAACGATCCAACAAATCGATATATGGCAACAACGAAAATACGAGTACTATGTTATGTGCAACAGCAGCAACAACAACAACAACAACGACTTGCGACATGAGCATGTTGCACTTCCTGCCACGCCCCCCAAAAGGCACCTTCCTTTTCTTCCCCAATTTGTGTTGTTTTAGTTGTGGAGCAAGGAGCCCCATCCTTTTCCGCCTGTCGATTGTTTCAGACGTTTTTAGCAATTTGCAATGCCAGCAAATTGGGCCAAATTATAAAATTCAGAAAAAAAGAAACCCCCCTCACACATGAGCTATACACTGCTATAAAAAGGGGAGTATGTTTTAAGATGTCTTGAAACCTATTTTAATTTGAGACAGAAAATTCCTAAGATTATATATTCAAATTGATATTTAAGTTAATTTAAAAGTATATACGTAATTTTCACTTTTTCTTCTTCTGCTTTTCAATAATAAAACTACTTTAAAATTAAGCAATTAATTTAAAAATATGTGTGCTTAGTTTAATATCTGACACATTACCTATTTAAATTTATATATGTCTTGCTATTAAAGTCTACCGATTCATATAGTCTCTTCTCTTGAATTTAACTATTAAAAAACCCTAAGAAATCACCCAATTAATTTTAAAAATATTTTTCCCTTTTTGTATAAAATCAGACGCAATTTTTTACAGTGCCTGAAGAGTCAGCAGTGGCATAAGTAAAAGGTTAGCTTCAACAGAAGAAGCGCCAGATTGAAACTTTGCTTCGATTCTTTTTTTCTTTCTGATTTTTTAATGACAAGGGACAGGTGCGTGTGGCTTTAGCGGTGTGCGTGAGTATCTGTGTGCAGGCCAGGTGTATTAAGGTATTGGTGCAGCTTCCTCAACGCACATTTGGACCTTTAGGTTTGAGTTTGAAAATGAAGCTGAGACTGTAACTGAGGCTAAAACTGAGCTGCGAGGTACATTTGCCCAATTCACAGCTGGAGGCAGAATGTTTTTTTGAGTGCACAGAGAAAAATAATTAATTTAACTAACAAACCTATGGAAAGTATTTACAGAATTTCTAATTTAAAGCAAGCTACTTAAGCATTAATATTTTTCTAAAAACTTATTCAAAAGCCAAGACTCTTTAAGTATTTTTCCTCAAGTTATGGGTTCCTCTTTCAATTCTAAATTTGTTTTTATTCCAGTGGTAAAAAATTGTTATTAGTTTATACTTTATACATTTTTTTGTATACATTTTTCACTAATCATTAGCTGGTTAGTTATTCATTGATATTGGTCTTCGTTTTTCGACTTGAATGTAATCATAAATCATGCAAAAGTAACCAAAGAAAATATCGAATCAGTTAAGCAGAGCATTTTTTTATTGTTTAAGCCGCTTTTTGGTGGATGGTAAATGGTCAGAAGAAGCTAATTAGGTGGCCAAGGTTTAAGGCCATCTTTTTTAGAAAGAGGAAAGTGAAGACTCTAAAGTTTAGAAAGAAGAATGAATTCAATTTGGATTTACAAAATAAAAAAAGGTAATATAAGTGATTATATTTTGATAGAAGTAATACAGAGACCTAAAAAATTTCTATATTTAACTTGAATAAATAATACAAAAGATATATACATTTAATGAAGTATCTTTTATATTATGCAATTTTAAACCTCAAAAAATATTACACAAAAAAAATCGGAATGATTCTCAGGCTAACAAAATTTATTTATAAAATCGAATTCATTTATTATTTAAACAGAAAATACTCATAGACAAGGCACTTTTGGTTTCAATCTCCAACTTTAAGGTACATATATATCCCTGGGCAAGACACAGATACTAACACCAACACCAGCACAAGTGAGCGAAATGTCAAAGTGACTAAAAGTGAGCCAACTTCAAAGCAAAACTTTTGAGAGGGCCAAAAAGTCGGGATTTTATAAACAAAATCAAACGAAAAGGTCAAACTAGGGGAGCAGCTGTTGTAGCTGCACTTTTCCATATTTTTTTCGTCTTTTTGTAAGAGCTTCGGAGGGAAACGGAGAGCTAATTTATATTTATTTTGTATTTATTTTTTAAAGCACACACACACACACAACAACAAAAAAATTCAATTCTTTTGGTACTCACAATTTCAGGATATTTGATTTCCTGACCAAGTGCTTATATTGTATTTATTTAGCTGTATTTAACTGAACAATCACAGGCACTAATCCATCAACATTTTGTGGTTATTTTGTATTTGTTATTATTCTATTGGGTTTTTTTTTATGTTATTTTAATTGTTGGCCTTGTTTAATCCATTTTCATCACTGGTAATCCACACCAAAAGATACGTTTTTTGGGGTTTTTATCGTTTGCACACAACAGAAAAAAAAAATGTGAGAGCAACTTAAATTGCGGTCGAAAACCTTTATCCTTCTCGTATTTATTTTTTCCTATTTAATTTTCCAGCTGGAAAGTCTTCACCGAGCGAGTTGTCATCGTTATTCGTAATCCGAAATGGATGGACTCCTCTTGAATGGAGAGATACTTCGCACGGCGCCTCAGAACTACGAGTATTTTTGTGTTGCACGTTTCACCGAACTGTGGCTATAACTCTGCACATACGTCGGATCGCTGCCGCTACCAATTCACAACTGAATTTCGAGTTTTCCGAGTCGTTCGAGCCGAAGATCTGTGCCTCCTTGGCCCACGCCGGTTGCCATCGAACAAAACAAAGCGCCTCGAACAAGTTCGAAGCGGTTGCACAGCGTCTGTTGAGGGTTAACAGAGCGCAACAGGGTTAACAGTGGACCGATTAACACTGTGTAGTATTAGCGAGTCATCTTTGTTTGTTATTCAAAGGGAAGGGATATTTTTAATTTTCAATAAAGTAATATTACATTTTATTTTAAGCCTCAATACAAGCAGAAATTTATGTGTGTGAGACACTCGATTAAAAAATATTTAAAGATGTGCTAGGAAACGCATTTCATAATCATGTTTTGTAGAAATTTATACAAATATTTGAAATTTATTAGGTAATTTAATTAATTTCCTGTTTCTTTAACCGTTTAAATATTTATTCATATATTTATGGTTAAATAAATTGATTTATTATATATATGAATATAATATTAGTATATATATGAATATATATATATATATATATAAATATATAAATATTTTTCTTATATTATTATATTTATATTACTATTTATAGAAGTATTATCAAATTTCCACTGTTTTTTCTCACTGTATAATCTGAGGTTGTTGAGTATTTTAAATTGGGTTTCCACTTCCTTCCCCCCAAAACGGAGACCCCCCATGTCCCAGAATGTGCATTTTCCCTTGCCATCTGCTGTGGCCTCACCTTAATTGCCAACTGATTTGCTGTTAGCAGCGCCACCTTCCGCCGAAAGTGTGGACCACCGACAGGCTTTAAAAAAAAAAAATAAACACTAAAAACAATAAACTATAAATCATTATATATAAAATAAATTTCCTAATTTCAAAAATAGAATCATGATTTATGGTAATTACAGCATAAAAAATTTATTCTTTAGATAAATTTATGTTAAAATATATATACTATTGTTATTGAATAAATACCTAATAAAATATTGTGTATATTTTAAGTACTCTTTTAATTTTAAATTAAAATGTTGCATTAAATATTTTAATAAATATGTATACTATTTCTTTTTGTGTTCAAAAATTAAGACAAATCTGTAGAATTGGCCGCTAAGAGGTCAATGCTGTCAGAGTGGCAGCTGTTCGCCGTCGCTACACTTTTCTCCTCAATTCACCCGCAATTCTTCTGCAGTCTTCCGGCTCTTGGCCAGCAATTCTTCGGGCCTGACCCCAAGCGCAAAAGATTTGCCCAACAGCAACATATGGCATTTGAAGGGCAATTTAAGCGAAAAAAAAAACGGCATGGGAGCCATAAAATATATATTTAAATTGAGAAGAAAGCTGCTGCTCTTGTACCTATCCTTTTCTACAAATAACTACCTATCCTTTTCTAGATCTGGCTTTGTGGGAGATTCTCTGTCTCTCCGTTGAGACTTGCTAATCAATCGCCGCACGATGGTCCCCAATAGAACCGATATACAAATACCGATCGCCCAGATATAGAAGCGTGGAAAATGGACTACGGTATGGGAAGATTTCGGCACGGAAGACACCGAAAATAAACTAGTTTTCCAGCCGAGGAGGGGCGGGGAATATTTATGGATAGCGCAATTTAAACTACGCGTGTGAGGGCGGCAATGCCGGAAAATTCAAGGGAAGGGGCGGCTGTGGCTCCGAACCCGAGCGGTTGGGGGGTGATGAAGTGCTCCCTCCGATTTTCCGCTTACTCTTCGCACCTCTTTCTATTTTTCTTTTCCATTTTCCATTTACAGGGTTGGGGGGGATGAGATTTTCCAGCTCTGCTGATTTTTCCAACATTTCCCTAGATTCGGCATTCGTTTCTGTGTAATTGTCGTGTAATTTATGGCCGCCGTATGGGAATATCAGTGCACTCGGCTCTAAATTTACCAAAAATGGAGGAAAAAAAAGAAACCCCAGGATAACAAATAATACTGATCACTAAAAAAAAACCATTGATACAAGAAAGTAAATAATTTTAGGAAACATAAGTATAGCCAACAGGAAACTTAAATACATAAGTAAAATAATTAAAATATATAATTAAAGGGACAAGCGAACAACTAATTTAAAATATTCCTAAAAGGTTTTAAATAATATTATATAGTATATATAGACCCATTTTTCTCACTGTAACTAATAGGTTAAGTCTGCGATTCAAACACGACTTGTCTTGCCCATGTATATTTCAAAATTGTTTATAAACAATCGCTGAACAAAAACAGAAGCCTTTGGATTCTCTCCTCTTGCTTTGAGCTCGATAAGAAAGATCACACCAGCCAGATCCCATAAATATCAGAGGCGATAACTTTGAAGATTGGAAATATGCATTAACAATTTAAATCATACATTAAGTATTTTCAGAATAATAATTCTGATAACTCCTTATCTACAAAAGAGTTCTTTTTCCTTGCTTAAAAATACCAATAACTTAAAAATTTTAATAGAATTTCTGAGAAACACTTTCTGGGAAAGTTTATATATAATTCCAAGGGATTATCTATATATTTTCAGAGCCCCTTTCTATCTAAGGAGGATCAATTTCCTTGACATAAAATCAAATCAAATCAAAATCGCTTTCCATCCCCCAGAGTTTTCCCAGTCAGTTCTGTGCCTTCCTTCGAGCTCTGCTCATTTAGTTGACAGTTTTGGCTGCTCATTAAGGTGGATAGGATAGAGGGGGAAAAACTCTCCATGGCAACTGCAGATGCAGACAGGCGCTTTCCTTCGTGTTTTCCAAACTCCATTTTCCTTGGATCCAACATTTCCCATTATTGTTGCCGGGCTGCTAAATATAAGCACTCAGACGTGTAACTTACACTCCCCGTAAGTCCACAGGCACAGTCACAGTCACAGTCACAGTCACAGCCACATCCACATCCGTTCCAGCTCCATCTCCTGCTCCATCTCCGCCTGATTTCGTAGTACATCTCCCGGACAGCTGTACTTTGGCACGCTTCTCTGCGCGATTCAAGGGCAAAAGACACCGCCAATCTCCAGGAGCCTGGGGTCCGTTGCCATGGCCAATCCCTAGCACCCCCTTTTGCCTAGTCCCCCAGGGGCTGCCCCTCAGACTCTTCGAACTATTTCTGAACGTCCGGCCTTTTTTTATATTTTTATTTGTATTATTTTTTGCACTGCGCCAAGTTGCCCTGGAAATGTGCCCGAAAGGGGTAGTTCCTTTAAAGGAATATCGAAGAAATAATTTGTATATCTATGTTTTTTTAAAACATAAATTAATTAAATATATTTTAAAACTATGTATATAAAAGTCCCCTTGGAAATGTTCTCGAAAGGGGCAAAATGTCGAAATAATAATTTTCATATCTATGTTTTTTTTTAAACATAAATTAATAAAATATTAAAAACTGTATAAATCTATAAGAAAATATATAAATATATATATTCTGCATCCTTATAGGGCATTCTCCGACTGAAGTTCGACTAAATCTAATCCCTGCTTCGGCCGAAAGCGTTTCGTTTTATGTGTGTTTACTGTGAAATTTATTTTTAATTTCAACGACGCGACCTGTCTCCCCTCTACAGCACCCTCATCCTCATCCTTTCATTTTTCCCTTTTTCACTTTTTTAATACTCTTATGTGGTATTATAATTTTAGTCAGAAGCTTGTAACGATATGAAGGAGCTATTTCTAAACTTATAAAGCAGTCATGCCCATTTTTTGTTTTAAATATTGCATTTATCAAAAATTCCACAACATTTGTTTTGCTAATCTAATAAAATAAAAAACCAGCACATAATTTCGAAATTAAAATTAATTCTATATATGTTTAGTAAGGCTTTTTTATAACTTGATTTCCACATAAAACTTTTATCGATAAATATCGATTTAAAGTCTATTTTTGCATTTCAAAGACAACAGACTAAGGAAATCTTAAAGTTATAAATATTTTGAATCAATTTAAATAAAAATATTGTATAACTAATACCAAAAACTGTAAAAAATCAAAAGAAATTCCATGAATTTTCTTTTAAAGTTTTTTATAGTTAAGTTCTATCATTAGAAAATGTAATATTTACATTTTTAATTCGATACTCAAAGCTAATCTAATAAAACATGGCAACAAATCTTTCAATCTTTTCGAATTTAAATTAATACATTTTGGACTTAGTTAGGAACCATTTCTCCATCGAAATGCAAACTGCAAGGGTATACAATATTCGGCTTTCGTTCTTGTTTTTTATTTATTTATTTTTTATTCTGATTCACTAAAAAGAAGAAAGGGGAAACATTTAAACAGGATGCAGCATTTTGCAGGCAGACGAGGTTAAGGGGAAAGTGTCCCACCCAAGTCATGCTGAAATTGCTTAAAAATTGCCAGACAGTGCAAATATGTTCCAGCCAAAAAAAAAAAAAAAAAAAGAAGGGGATCCACAAAAGGGGGGCGGACTTGGCAACCCCCGCCCCTGGAGTTGACAGCGGCGGCAGCAACAAATAGTTTTCAGTTTCCCCTCCAAAAATAAAAAAAGAACAACAACAAATAAAGTGAAATAAAAATATAACAAAATGCAAAGTCAAGGAGATCGAGTTGGTGTTACATATTCTCCCCCCTGTGGCCCCGCCCCTGGCTGTCAGTCTGGGGGCGCATTAAAATGCAGAAAAAGGAGCATTTCATTTGCCGCCATCGTCGTCGTCGCCGTCGTTGTTGTCGACGGGGCGAAATTTAAAATCAGCAAATTACGTGCTGGGCCAGAATGTAACTAACACTTTGCCAGTCACTTTCCCGCTTTTCCCTCAATTTTCCACCGCCACCGCCACCACCACCCCCCGTTGGGCCTAAGACGACATGTAATTATCGTTCAAAGGGAAGAAAAAATAAAATAAAATAATGAAAGAGCTGCTGATGGTGACTAAAAGAAAAACTAAATGCCAAAAGTAAATAAGCCAAAGGGTAGAGTATCAAATAAACTGTGTGAGAAGCATTTTAGTACATCTTAATCAGACATATAGTTACAACTATATATTAATATAATATTTACATATTTTCCCTTAATAGTTTCTTTAGCATTCTTCTCATTCTTTTCTTAATTTGCAGCTCGTAACTTGAGTAACAATTCAATTGGTTTTTGGTCCCTTTGGAAAAACCCTTGGAAAATAGGCTTAATAAGTGCAAGGCGACGACTTCTTCTTCGATTCCCCTGCCTGACTGGCCATTGGGTAACAGCTGCTGGTGGGAAATGGAAATGGAAATGAAAATGGAAACGGAGTGCGTTGCGTTCCAAGTGAAGTCTTAGTGCTGCCAAAGGGGGAGGGTATGGAAAAATGACCTCGTCTATTGGCCCCTTCAATGTGTGGCCTCCTTGCTCTTGGCCAACAGACGGCGGCCAATGGCCTCCCACCGCCGCCCGTTGACACCCGCTCCTTCTGGCTCGACTCAAGTTCATTTAAATTTCCACCGCCAGTCCATCTGTCGGAGGCTCTAAACCAACCCGATTACTTTCGCTGTCTAAATTATCTGCACAAAAAAAAAGGAAATAAATAAATGCTAGCTGTAGATACCCTACCAGAGTTTGCTCTCTTAAATATTTGAATTTTATTATCTTGTATATATATTATATAAATTATTCAGTTATTTTTAAAACAAATCCGTGGCAAAAAGAAATATAAGTAGGCTTATTCTGGCCTGAACAAGTCCCTGTAGCTATTCCTGACTGCCGCTCTTTTATTTATAGGGTATTAAAAGAGTTGGCAAATAACTCGAGCGGAGAAGCTAAAAGAAAAAAAAACGGTTTTGGGTGTTGGGAGCGACAGGCGGCTCAAGGTGAATGGCGCAACGGTAATTAGTTAAAAAGCAGCTGCCTGTGACTGCGACTGTGACTCGATGAATCGTGACTGTACTGGGAAAAACTAAACCTCATATGAAGAGTGTGATTTGTGGGAAAATTCAGTACAAATAGACCTTCAATAGCTTTACATAATAATATATAATCATTTAATTATAAGACTGATTGATGAGGCAAAACTACATTGATTGCTATCGATTTCTGATATTATTTTCTAGATTATATTATAATATAATATAATACATTAAGGCATCTATTATATTCTATTTGAAAATATAATTTAAAAAATGGTTCAAAGCATTAAAACTCTTCCCATCAACAATAAGTACTGTTATCGATCGATAAGGACGTTAGATAAGCACAGTCGATATCGATTAGTATCGATTTATGATTACTAACGATTTGTGGAGAAATAATGCTTGCTCTAATTATAAAATATATTAATTTCTTCCTTTTATTAAAAATAGAAATAGAAATTAAAACCTCTTTCCAGTAGCAATAAGAGGTGTTAACGATGAAGAGCACAATCAGCCATTTATCGACTCGATAACTATCGATTAGACTATCTTCTGCTTAGTTAAATTGAATTTTTTTTCTCTCTGCACTCACGAGGCTCGACAACGACGTCTTTGGAGGATTTCAATCGCTGGTTTGGGGCGAAAAAAAAAAAAAAAAAAAAATAGCTCGGCGGGGTGGTGCGTGCACCGGTTTATAGCACTTTTGGGGGACCGACCGGTGGCTGGACTGCAGGGACGGGGGCTGTGGGCGGTGGGCGGTGGGTGCACTTGACCGGCTTGACAAAAGTGAAATGTAAGTAATTAAAATTGCCAGCAATTTCAGCCCCGGTTCATTTGTAACCCGAAACCGGGCATGTATTTCACTTGCCCGCTCTTCCCCTCTTTTAATTTTGCCATTTAGTTGAGGCTTTTCAACGATTTTCGCCCCATTCACTTTTTTTTGTAAAAGCATTCGATTTTATGTTTTATACTTGTCTTGTAATTTTAAGAGATTTTCAGGTTTTAATTAAATGAGAAAGTTTTTTTGGCATTTGCTTTATTTTATAAATCGAAATAGATTTGATTTAAATGTTAATGTGAATTTTTAGACATTGTTCCTTCAAATTTCTTTCATAAATTATTTGCTTATTAATATATTTAGCCAACATGAATTTTTATAACCTTTTTTAATATTTAACATTTTAATTCTTAGCCATTTCTGAATAAAGCTTCTTGTCCCCTCGGTGACTTCCCATTGTCAAGCATTTTCATATCTTCTCCTGTATTAATATTATTATTATGATATATATTTCTGGGCTATTTGTTTGTTTTGTCTTTTCGATTTTTTTCCCATTTTTTTTACGCCCTTTTGTGATTTTCATTATTATTATTTGGAAGGCAGAAGAGGCTGCAAAATCGCTGAAAAGGCACGTAGCTCATTGATGGAATGGAAAACGGGAATGGCTCTGATTCTGAAGTTATATTTTTCTCGAAAGGGACTTATGGGAAACAAAAAAGGGAGAACGGGCTGAGACAGGGTCGAGCCACTTCACCACGTCGCCGCCTGGCACTTGGCTTTCGTTTCAGAGAGTTCTTTCTTCATTTTTGTTGTATATATTTGGACGGGGAGCCGAGCCCCCACTTCGATTTTCCATTTCCTTATGAAAATTTCTGATAATCAGACGCCAATTCCCATCCTCATTATGTGCGGAGGGGAGAAACAATCGGGAATCGAAAGTGACAAAAGCTGAAGGCAAGTGATTGCGGGGGTTCAGAATTAATGAATCAACTCGATGTGTTTAATAAGGCAAATATCTTATTATTTGTTTATTGTTGATAATATTCTTGGGAAATTCAATTATATTTGTGTTAAATTTAAATATTTTAGACACTTTTAAGGAATTAATCTATATAGCTCAGAGACTGAGGAATAAGTTTGTTTAGGAACTATTCTCCCAGCAAAGGTATTCAAATAAAGGAATGTTCTTCTTAAAATTTCTTTAAAATAAATATATATTTTATATAGAATTCCCCAGCTCTAAAAGATATAATTGATAAGTGATTGATCGCTTGAATAGCAAACACAATCAGGCATTCATTAAGTGAATGCGTCAAGCCATCTCCATCACTTTTCCTCGACTTCAACTCAAGTTCTGGAGGATGCAGATGCATTCCCCCCTGCTCAGTAGCTCAGCATATATATATATATCTATATATCTATATATGCGAGAAGTATTCAGCCATTGTGACACTCGCTGCGTAAAAATCATGTTAAATAAATGAAATTGTCATACTCGATGGGTTTGATGGGGCAGCTGAAAGCGAAAGATGGAGATGGGATGCAGACTCCCAGATGATGATGCCGATGCTGATGCTGATGCTGATGGTGATGGGATCGGGATGGGGACCAGGATGGGGTTGCCAATGGATTTCTGAAGATGGTATAGCGGAGAGAGAGGGGGGAGGAGCCAGTCTGGGGAGCTGGATGCTGCTGCTGCTGCTGCTGCAGGCGGCAAGCTGACGATGACGTTGACGTTGTCACCCTGATGTTTTTCAATGAGTCAACTTTACACGCAGAGAAATAATTGATTTGTAATGATCGACATGATGTTTTAAGCAGTGATATATGTCTAACAGTACCTATATAATATACCTAAGAATAACTGTTCTATATGGTCCTATAATATCTATATATTAATATGACATTAACTTAGGCATGCAATTCATTCATAGAATTATTTCCAGCAAAGAAGTCGTTATATTTTTGCTCCTTACATCCTAAAACATTATCTATTTCGATATAGTACTATTAGAAATTTTAAACTTATATAAAGAATATAATATATATATTGTTCCTTATTCTCAAACTATTTACTTTTAATTATTCTAAACCAATATTATTGTCCATCCCAAAATATTATCCATTTCTATAAAGCGCTTTTAATTAATTTTAACTAATATCAAGAATTTAATATAAATATTTTTCCCAAATTTTTATTTTTTAATTCTTCTAAACTAAAGCAAAGACTTAAATATAAATATTTTTCTGTGGAACCAACTCCCCTCCAAGACTCTCCTCTATTGTTCCCCGAAAAATCTCTTGGCAAAAGTCTTCATATCAGAGTTTTTTTTTTTTGGGCTATAATTATTACCCGGCATTATCAGCGTCTGTCTTGTAGACTGATAAAAATAAAGTAATCTTGCAGGCGAATGAGAACCCTTCGAAATTGTCACCAGCTTAAGTTTTTTTGAACGCTTCAATACACTTCTGAGAGATGATTATTACACGAGTACTTGAGTTTTTTGAATCAAGTGAATACAAGTTGAGGTTGGAATTTATTTTTATAAATTGTAAGACAAGGTATTAAAAATCTTCGAAAGCTAAAAGTAATGCAAATATGTTTTTTTGAATTAACAAAATATTTAAGTAACCTAAATTTCTATTTTAAAAACAAGCATTCGTAGCTTTTAGATAATTTAATAACAAATAAATATGTTTATAGGTTTTAAAAGGCCTTTTATATTTTATAATTATAATTAATATAATTCAAGACTTGTCAGAGTATTTAAAGATTCGATCAAGGCTTCGCTTCTCTTCTTATTATATCATTTTATTGAATCGCTTCATGCTCAAAATTTATTGTTTATATTAGGGAGACCCGTGGCGAGGGAGGGGCGGTCGTTGTTGAGGGGTTATTTCCATCAAAAATATACACATTTCATATATATATATATATTTTTTGGCTGGGGCTGAGTAAAAATTTATGTGAAAATTCATAATTGGATTATGGCTTTTGGAGCTCTCGGTTAGCGGTTGTCGCCTTTGAGGGGGTCCCCCAAGTCTCTTTCTCTTTATCTCTGTCTCTTTCCCTGGCAAGTGACAATGAACTTGAAAAGAAAATGTGGAAAAGCGCTCAAGGGGAAAAACCATGATGTACCTCATGGACTTTGTCTTGCGGTTTTTTTCTCTCTCATTTCCATCAACGTCTTCGTTTTTTCGCCTTTCGCTGCCAAGTTTGTTTTGTTTAATTAAGTTTTTTCCTTATTAATTTGCTTCATTTCATTAAATGTTATATAATATTATAATATTTTTATTAATTTAAACTCTTATTGGTCGACCTGTCTCAACCCTGTGTATAAAGCAAGCGCGAATCGTCGCATTCAGAATCTGGTTGGTTTCGTAGGTGAAATATGCATGTATTTAAATGCGTTACAATAAATTTTTGATTTATTTGCAACGCCATTGACTGAATTTTAAATGACAACGATTTATTTCAGAATTATGCCACACATAAAAGGAGCAGCATGCCGCATAACAAAATCACAAACGCTGTGAGCTGTGAGCCGAGTAAAAAAGATTAAAGCATCTGCCATGCAAATTGGGGGAATCCCGGTAAAGGGTTTGTCCTGGTTTGGGGATTTCAGGGTTGCATTTAACATAGATCGGTGGGGGAGTGTTGTTTTTTAAATATATATATATGTGATACAAACGCTATCTGTCTGCATGTATAAATCTGCCTTTGTCCATCAGTTTTTATGATTACAAAAAAAGAAAAGTAAATAAAAAAAATTGTAAAGATGGGGGACGAAAAATTGGCAACATTTTTCACATGTTTCGAAACTTTTATTTTCGTTAGATTTAATTCGTGGCAATTTAATTTATATTGCATCATGTGAGCAGGCTGATGGAGGGATATAGTTTTCCATCGAAACAAAAACACAAACAAAGACCTTAATTTAAACTATGAAAATAATAAATATAATCTAAACTTCATCTAAAATAAATATTTTAGATACGTTTGATCTAATAATATTTAATAATAATGCTAATAATGATAAAATATATGTTAAATGAACCGAAGAAGCATCTAAAATTAATCTAAAATATATTTAAATACATCTTAAATACATCCAAAATAAATCATAAAATTATTTTTAATACAACTTATCATAAGTATAGAATTTTTAGCAAAATTCGGTATCATTTTTTCAAAATATGGCATTTCCTGGTTTCTAATTCTTTATTTTAAAGTAATAACTTTTATATATTTTTTTTGTAGACACAACTTAACTTGTATTTAAGTGACTTAAAATATCTAAAAAATATAGTAGAAATACAACAACTCCCCACATGGATATATCTTAAGTGCTCCGTCTAAAAATATATCAAATATATATTGAAGAAAACCAACCAAGCTGAGCTTGTCTGTGTCATTAGTCCCGGAAAAATCTTCGTCTGGCGGCTGTCCCTTTCACTCACTCCCCCGAGTTGTGAAACTCACTCCCCTGCAGCTAAAAATAACTGCAAATTGCGTTGGAAAATTGGAAGAATAAGGGAAAACTGGCTGGCCCTGTTGAGTAATTCTACGAATGATGGGCTCGGCTCAATAGTTTTTCTTTAAACACATGCATTCTTCTCCCGCTCTCTCTCTCTCTCTCACTTCTTTGCTCTTTCTCTCTTTCTCTCCTTCTCTCCTCTCTCTATTTTTCTCCCCTGCTCTCTCCGTCTGTGATGAGTTCTAAAGACATCTTTAATGAGCATCATTAGGTCGTCTGTATCTTTGTATCTTTGTATCTCGGCTTGTTTGGTGCCTGCAAGCAGGCAGCGGATAAGATTTGTTTATAATAAAGTGGCATCGCCTTCAACGACGTGACTGAAAGAGATGGATAGATCCTGGGCAGAGGAAAACAAGGATCTGGTTGCCCCTTTTCTATGGGAAACAAATTTTTGTTAATTTTATGTGCAGAGCCAGCTGCACTCCAGCCGGGGATTTCGGTGACTTTGAGATGGAAAGTCAGTCTCAAAATTATTTTTTAAATGGGGGGAAAGAGCAAAGGAAATGTCTCTTTATAAATATTTAACTTATATATATTTTATAATTTTAATATATAGATATTGTTCTAGAGGAAAATTCCTTAATTTCCTTAAGTAAAATCATGTTTTGTAAAGTATTTTTGCCTTAAAATTGTAAAAAGCTTAGAGAGTTGCATTTTAATTTATATTAAATATGAAATTATGAAAATAATGAGCTTAAGGCATTATTAAAATCTTATTTAGGTATCAAAATAATTTCTTTCTCTGTGAATTAAAGTTAAATAATAATCGATAGAGTTTCACTCATTTCGAACTCCAATACCGTAATGTGTGTGGGAGTTATTATTTCGATTAGAAATCGGGACTTTCCTGTTCTATGTATCTCTGTCTTGTTTTTGGTCACCTTTGACCTCTGCCGCCTGGAATTCTTGGCTCTTCTTTCTTCATTCTTCGTTTTTCGGAGTAAGAATCGGATGGGATCTTCCGGCCGAGCTTGACATTTTTATGAGCGCCCTTTTCTTGTATCTAGAACCTTTTATTGTCTCTGGTTCTGTTTTGTGTCTCTTTCTCCCGATAGCTTCCTCTCTATCCCTCTATCTCCCTTTCTCTCACTCCCTCTCGCTCTCTCTCTCTCTTTCACCTTTGATATTTTCATTAGTAATTAAGAGAAAATTTACAATAATTTCTGTTGCACCTACCGGCCTCTCTGGCTATAGTTTTCCCTTGAATTTTGGTTTTCTCACACGCTTAACCCTTGTCTCTAGGGGGGGGCCATTAAATGCCATCTTGTCCGCTGTCCACTGTCCAGTGTCCCCCTTGTTTATTGCTGTCTCTTTTACAACTATTAGTATTATTATTATTTTTATTATTGTTATTGCAACACAGCAGAAGGAGAGAAAAAAAAAACAGACAGGTCAGAGAGATGAATTCTCACAGTTGGCATTTGAAATCTCATTTCTCGTTCAGCTTCCGCAGCAGTTAAAAATAATGACAATTGAAATCCGGCCAAGATCTGCTTAGGCATAATTTTGTTGAAATATAATTTAAAAATATATTGAAAGACCAAGAAGTGTGAGTATGAGTTATACTCGGAGTCACACTTGAAATTTGAATCTATGAGAGGAATAGTCGATACACATGGAGTCCAATGACAGGAAGACTTCTTTTCAAGGAAAATGAGTACAAGGAAAGTGAAAATAATTAATAAATATAATATTTATATTTATTTATATATATATTATTAAATAGATTATTTCAAAGGCCGTTCCCTGAGGAAGTGCATGTAGTTCATGACACTCCAGAGTTGCTTTTGTTTTTCTTGGTCGCATTCTTTAAAGTCTTTTGGTTTTATTCACAGTCAATTGGCAACCTTGTCCCGCTTGAGAATTGTTACAACTTTGCCACGCCTTTGCGTAAGTACACTGAGAAAAATTATATTTAAAGAAAACAAAGAAATTTAACTACTTTTAAAACCCTTTTGCTAACATTAAATACCATTTACAAGATTATAAATCAATATTTCAAACGAATATGTACTATATACATTTCCCAAGTACGTTACTATTTTGCCAGTGCATCTTTGCAGTTTTCTTTTGCTCTCTTAGTAAAAGTTATAAACTTTATGCATAATTTGTAGGCCAGAAAAAGCGCGAGAGAGTTCTATTTTCCAGCAACCTTGGCGTGTGGGAAAAGAATCTATAACAGACTGAGAGTATCCGCATAGCCGTGTATCCGAGTAGCTGAGTATCTGAGCATTTAAGTATCTCAGTATCTCAGTCATCTGTGGGAGCGGCTGTGCTAATTGCGGTTGCAGATTTTGCCCATCGCCGGGGTGTCAATTAAATTCAGCAGCAACAGCGGCAGCAGCAGCAGCATCACATCTGCAGCCCAGCTGGTGCCGAGTTCGCCTGGGGTCACACTGGGAGAAAAAAATAAATATAAAAGAAACTATCACGTGGGGCCGGGGAGCGGTTGGTGCAATGGCATCCCGCCAATGCATTTTATGCCATTTAGTTTTCCATTACTTCGTTTTCCTGGGGCCCTCGCTGTATTATTTCTTTTATTTGTTTTTTTTTTTTCTTTTATTCCCTGGGAAAAAATGCAGACTAGCGACAATTTGTAATGCGATTAATGCGGCTGATTAAGTTTCGACAGCCCTAGCCACAGTGGTCTATATAAATAATGTAACCAAGTTTATTCAGTTTATAAATATATAAGAAAATAAGCGGTAATAATAGAAGACTATAGGGTTTCCTTAATTTGAAACTTCAAATTAACTTAATTTAACTAAAATGCTATGCTAGCTTAAAGGTTTTTAGAGTTTTGCTTTAAAAATAATTATGTATTCCTTAAAATAAATTTTAAATACAAAATCAGAAACTAAGAAATCAAGTTATTAACCAAAATATATTTTATCTTAAATAATTAATCAAAACCTAAAGAAATCAAGTTATTAAACGAAATCTAATATACTTTAATGGAAAATTATATTATTATTATTATATATTATTAATTAAATTATTATTATATCAAAACCTTAAATATCAAGTTATTGACCAGAATAAAATTTAGTTTAAATAGAAAATCTCAATCTAAAAAATCAAATCAATTAAACAAAATAAAATACATTTTAAATACAAAATCAGAAACTATAAAATCAACTTGAAAGCCAAAGGTAGAGGTAAAGGTAAAGGTACAAAATTCAACAGCAGTCGTGGCTGGATTTCTTAGCCGTCATTTATATTTTATTTATATATATATATTGTTGTTGTTGTTGTTTTTTCTGGCCTTCTTAATGTTGCTGCTGCAGGTTACCCCAGTGCCTAGTTGCCTTGTGCAATGTGCTGCATTTCCGGTAGCTACTCAGGATCGAAAACAATAATGAGAGGCGACGCGGGCCGAGACTCGGTGCGTGTCTTTCGACGGTGCGTGTGTCTCATTTCTCGATATATGTATATGTATGTATATGTACCCCCGGATACCCAGATTCTCCGATTTCCCAATTCTCCGCTATTCTCCCCCCGATTCTCGGCTTTCCGACTCTCGAATCCTCAATCCTCAATTCTCAATCTCCGTCGTCCACAATTCCGTTTCTTTATCCGCCAGACAGACGTGCCTTTTGGGCCCTGCAATTGATTTCTCTGAATTTTTTTTGTATTTCTGCGCTCGTCTCCTTTGTGCCTTCAATTTTTGCAGTTGAAGCTGGCATTTCTATTGGCTACACTGAGGAAAAAATAGGGGCATTTCGAAATGGTACGAAAAGCAAGTAAGAAATATTTCTTGCACTAGCTACTAAAATACAAATTCCAGAGCTTCTTCTGTCAATAATTTATGCTTAAATGTTGGTAAAAATTATATGTTCCTATTATTTGTTATTATTCTTTGCCTGTGTTATTTGTTATTAATATTTTTCATTATTATTTGTAATTATTGTTTATTATTATTATTTGTTATTATTATTTTTCATTAAAATTCGTTATTTTTATTTGTTATTATTATTTGTTCTCATTATTTGTTATTATTATTTGTACTAATTATTTATTATTATAGTTTATTATTATTATTGTTTATTATTAGAATTGTTTATTTTTATTATTTATTATTATTTTGTTATTATTATTCTTTGTTATCATTATTATTTCGCATTATTATATTTTCTTTCCCTCTGCGAAATTTTTACAATTACTTAGTATAAAAATACTATTATTTCTCCCTGTGTATTTACTGCACTCTGTGCTCTTATTCCTGCACTGCCTGTCGCTATTTCCTTATCTAGTTTTGTGTGAAGTCATTTTGTACCTGTGCGGTGTGCTGCCCAGGTAATGGGAGTGTCTGTGTGCTCACCCCTGTGGCGTTGGTTTCAAAAATAAACTAAAAAATAAAAACAACACAGGGAAAATGTGGCTGGTTTCTTCTTTTTTTTCAGAACCAGAATCTGGCGACACGGCTTCCTGTGAGCCAAAATCGTAGACTGTCGGTCCTGTGATCCTGTGAAAATTACACACTAAAATGCAATTAACAAACAGAAGTGAGGCTGCCGTTTTGGGATTAGAATTAGAGAACGAACCTAAGGACCGAATGATGGAAAGACGTGATCTTATGGTATCTTTAGCGTGTCATTGTTGGATTCCCACACGGCGTCGGACATTGGGAATCATAATTTGGTAGACTCTATAATTTCCGAAGGATACAGGGCATTGGTTTGCGTGTGCGACCTTCTGACGGCAATTAAAGTGTCCACTTTTCAATCAAAGGAGGTGGATCACTTCTGTTTCCAGCTTGCCAACTGTTGCCCTGCTTACCTGTTTCATAATTCTCACCTGAACTCAACTCTTTGCGCCTCATTATGAAAACAAGCCAAAGGGTAGACGAGCTGAATGGGGGGACAATTCAGAAAAATCACAAATCAAAGAGATAAATGCCGACCTAGAAAATGTTGAAAACAACACAACAAAAAAGAACCCCAGATGTCGGCCTTTACAAAGTTTTCCTGTAATTGGTATCTGGATTATTTATTCTACAATTAATAGTTATAGAGTGATATTAAATAATTACTTTAATCTCTTTTTAGATATCTAAAATAGGAGCTCAGATATATCCTTTCTTGTGCACACATTACAAACTCCAATCAAAGTTTTCCCTGGAACATATTTTCCCAAACTCAGAAACATGTCCTGCTGTCACAATTATTATTATGGGTACAAGTGTTTGTAATAATAATTAAATTATTTTTAATATTTTTGCTTGACCAAACAGAAAACACAAACATTTTTATGCAAATGCCTTGTAAAGCGACAATGAGATTCGGTTGGGCTTACAAAATCCCGGCTGTATGGGGATTATGATTTGTTGGAAATGCATTGCAAAAATGTTCGGTTTACGGTATGGAATTTTCCCAACATTTTCCGCAACATTTGCACTGGATTCGGTCAATAATTTTGCCATTTGAGGGGCTTCTAATTTCCACACATTTTGCGCAGCAGAATTTTCCCTTCTTTTTTCCGGCAATCAATTAAGTTGACCTGTTTGCAATTTGCAGATTTCGGGCGACTATATGGAAACCTCAAAATTAATTTACAATTTTCACATATTCACAATTATTTGGAATGGCTTTTGCTCTCTCTCTCTCTCAAAAACTATGTTGTGACAATTTTCCGGGGCCAAAAATGAATTACTCAATGACTCAATAACGACTGATATGAGCAACAACTCTCTCCCAAAAAATTTCAAGCTTATCGCCGGACATGAGACCCTAAAATACCCGGAAAAATTTCCAGTAAAAGGTTCTACTTCAGCCTGCAGGACACTTTTCGGTCGGCTGACTCACGGGACAGAGGCGGCGGGCAAAAAGGGGGGTCGCGTGCCCAGACGCAGGTGCACTGATTACCGGCTGACTCACCTCCTAAACACAGATCCCTGCCAAGGCATTTGTCAACGTCACAGAGTTCTCCTTGACTGCCGGGGGTGGACTTTCGTCCTTTTGTGTTTGTTTTGCCCTTTTCTGCATCATTCACTTCCGGTCCGTGGCTGCAACGTGACTCATTCGAGGTCCTGTGGCCGGGGGAAACCCTTGCAACGGCGCGCGTTCTACCCTGCCTTTCAGCCGGAGTCCTTTCCTAACCTGTACTCGCCGATTTGTCGCCACTCTACTTGAAAATATCACAATTCTAGCAAGGGGGTCCATAGAAAGGGATTATGTCCAACATCATTGGAATTTAATTTATTTTATTTGGGTTTTGTTATATATATATATTTAAAATCGAATTGGATTTTCTGGGAATTTTTTTTGGAATACTCAAATGCTAATTGGCCACGCCCGCGTGACGCCCTAAGCTTAATACACTAAGGAAATTGTGTAAAATCAATGCTAAATCATGAGAATTTATCAAGAAACCTTTTCAAAGTCTTGTGTGCATGTTTAGTTAGATATCTGGTTATAAAATAATAATTAATTATAGCATTAAGGAGGTATAGCTCCTAGGTATCTACATTTTCTTTCTGTGTAGGCTTCACCGCTGGTGCAAGTCTGCAAAGTCAGTGGAGGCTCTTGAAAGTTCGAGCCGCATGTCACACGGGTTTGTTGCCCCAATCTAGGTGGCACTCTACTACAGGGTAATGAAAGATGATGTATGATTTATTAAATATATACATATATATGAAATTTATCCTTTAATAAATATCATATATATTGCAAATTAACCCATTATTTATTGACTTATTTAACAAGGGTAAATATAATGAAACAAAATTAGGTAAATGGCGACAACCTACAACCTCAAAAAAAAATAATATTAAATATATTTACATAAACATAAAATATTCCCAAATATTTCTTAAACCAAAAACTGGAAGTTTAGGCCTTAATAAACCCCTTAATAATAATATTACCTATATAAATGTATTAATATTTAATATTAAATACATAAATAAAATATTTTGAAATATTTCTCAAGCCACAAACCCAAGTTTAGGCATTAATAAAACCTTCAATAAAAATATTAAACATGTACATATATAAATAAATAATATTCGCTACATAAATAGCACATACTAAGTTATTTCTTTAACCAAAACCCCAAGTTCAGGCCTAAATAAAACCCCTTATCCTGCTGCACAGTGGTGGCATTGCAGGCTCTGGCAGGATCCCCTGGATGTGACTCTGGTTGGGAAAAATGCAAAGTACGCTTGATTTACAGTCATTAAAAAGGGTTCTCCCAGCTTCCTCGCCGTGTGTTCCATCTTTGGCAAATTGAGCTAGACGGAGCTCGAGGGCTCGAGAGGACTCCCAATGCCTGGCGGTGGCATTTTAATTGGCAGCCCGGCCATATCCTTATGCATGCCGTTGCATGTCCTCGTCCTAGGATTTTCGCCTCACGCTTTTCTTTTTCCCTTATTTTTATTTGTACATATATATATATATATATATATCTCCTTTTTTTTTTGTGTATATTTTCCTAGTCGTAGTATTTAGCAGCGGGAGCGCGCGTATGAATGAAATGCTGACTTCATTCATAAAACAAATCGCAGCCAGGTGAATTCTCTCAATGAAATGGATTAGTCAGCAGGTGGAAACCTGGGGGGGTGAAAATTGAGGCAGGGGTGGAAACTGCAGGGGTGGCAAGTATGTGCAGTCTGGAGAACAAAAAGCCAAGACCAAAGCAGGAAGCAAGGACAACAAGGACCCGGAGTCGGGAGCCGGGAACCGGGAGCCAGAGCCGGACCTGGGCCCAAGACCAAGACGTGGTCTCATTAGCGTTGGCCCAGACTGACTTTCTGCAACATATCCGCCTTGGGTATATATATTTTTAACAAAAAAGGTATATGAGACTGACTATAAAATAAATAAAAATTAAGGTATCTTGTTTAGAATTTTTATAATTAATGGGAAAATTCAAGGTTTTGCTTCCAAACCTCTTCAATATTTCGATTTACTTTAGCTTGTTGAGTCTGAAAAGAAAGACTTGTATCTTTTGGATACATGTATGTGTTATTTTTCCACTATTACTATATATACCTGTACAGTATCCACCGACCTGTTCACATCGCTTTCCACCCCCCCTTTATTTATATAAACTCTTTTTGTTCTGTCTGCTTCATCTGCGACAGTTGGGGGAGGAAAAAAAAGGAGGAAACAAGCTGCTTCTATTTGCTGGAGCGAAATGTTGGTACACTCTATTGACAGTTCACTGCACGACACTTGACTGTTTGAGTTGGCATTCAAAACATTGCACACACAGATACACCACACACATACACCATACACACACACAGTCACGGCTCTACAGATGCGCTACAAATACAGACGCACTGGGCCCAACTGCAGCAACACTTTCAAAACAAATACAAACAGCAACTGACAGCTACCACCGCACTTTCTTCCTCACAAAACAAAACAACAACAAAAAAAAAAAAAAAAAAAAAGTAAAATAAAAAATAAAACGAGCAGGAAAACAACAAAAATAAGGCTTTGAACAATGCAAGTTAATTAAAGTGCAATTAAACACAGGCAGAGGCAGAGGCTGAGGCAAGATGCAGATGCGGCTAAATAGACGAGGTCAAAGGGAGATGCCTCAAATACAGAAAGAAAAAAAAAGAAAAAGGAAGCTGAGCAAGTGCGGTAAATGAATTAGAGATTAAGCACCACACACTAATTTAATTAAATTAAATTTAATTTCATTGAAATTCAGCAGAACAAGGCAGCTTAAAGAACTATTTTATAAACGAGTAGATGTAAGAAATATCATGAGTTAGATATTTACATTACTTGCCAAGTATCTTCGAGATACTTTTATATATATACTCCAAAATCATCTCTCCCTTTATGCCATCTCACTTACTTCCTTCGAGTTGAAAAGACAAACCAAAGACACATTCTGTTGACCACACAAATTTGACCAGCTGGACCAAGGCTTCTGCCACTTTTCCCCGGAAAAACCTCAATCTTGACCCTTTCCCCCGGCTTGACCCACAGTTTTTTAACTCAAACTTTTGCACAGTTGTTTGTAATTATTTATAGCACCTCCAAGTAGAGCCTTTACTCCAAAACGAGTAGAAAACACTTTCCAGAAATGTGGCTGAGATTCTGCAGCAGTTTCTGCGGTGAAAACAATGCAAAACAAATAAATAAAAACTTTTGGCCAAAACAAACCCATTAACCCTTTAGAAAAACAAAAAAACGAGCTAAGCAAATTAAAATTATACATTTTAATTTATATTTAAGAAAAGAAAAACATCTCCCATAGGCAAACTTTCTTTTTAATAACTATTTGACCCTCAAAGATGATGGGTTTTAAGTACTCAAAGGGTTAAGGTCTAGAAATAAGACAGGGATAATGGTAGTTGGGGGGTTGGGGGTTACGGGGGGTGCTACCTGTATGACAGGTGCATGCGTCATCAGTGTTCGTGCAAAGGCCAAAGTGTGCACAACGACCACAAAAAGTGGTAAATAATTTCGCAAAAGTTGCTCAAACAACCTGAGCCCCCCAAAATATCAAACGGTGGAAAATCCAACCCAAAAAAAAAAAATACAACAACTACAAAAACAGCAACGAAAAATTGGGGGATTACAACAAAAACAAAAAATTGAAAAACTGGGTAATTGGGAGTGGCAACACGCCCCCTTTGGCCAACTGTCATGGCAATTACACGTCTCCTCTGACAGGAGAGGTGCCCACAAATTAGCCATGGCAAGGCGCAAAAGGCCCCCAAGACAAGGCAAAACCCAAAACTGACAAAATAAAATGCAACAAAAAGAAACATATAGTTGAAAATACGATAAATGAAAAGCCAAAAGAGTAGCCCAAACTAAAAAATATACAAAAAATAAAAAATAAAGCTCCAAATCTTCGCCACGAAATTCGGCCAAAAAGATCCCCAAATGCGGAAAATTAAGGTTGGGCTGTGAATGCATCTAGACGTTCCCCCTGGCAGTGGTTTGATTATATTATAATATAATAATAGTAATAATATAATAATCATAATATAATAATATAATAATCATAATATAATAATAATAATATAATAATAATAATAATATAATAATAATAATATAATAAATATTAAATTATGTTTAGCAAGTCAAAGAATTTTATCTATAACCTTATTGCCCTGGCATAATTATTATTTTCTTCCTAACTAATATATATAACTATTTATATATATTATATTATATTAAATTCTTATTTAATTATATTATATTAAATTCTTATTTAATTATATTATTATTAATTCATATTAATACTTATTAATACCAGTTACCCCTTGTTAAACAATTGCAACCACTGTTGCCTCAGTTGCAGTTACTTGCAGTTGGCAGTTTGCTGCCTCTTGGCTTTCAGTTTCAGTTTTATTTTTTTTTGGCCAAATAAACCAGTTTCCACCAGTAGGAAAAAAAACTTTCCATTTCGAAACGCCACTGGAAAAAAGGTTAAATGTGAGCGACAAATGCAGCGGAGCTCTTTTTTTCCAGGCTCAGTTTCGGTTTCGGTTTGGGTTTAGTTTTGGGTTTTCGGTTTTCGGTTTTGGTTTTTGGGTTTCGATTTCTGGTTTCGGGGTAATGTCGTCGTCGTTGGCTGGCTGACAGGCCGCTGATAAGAACTCTCTTGGCGGGTTTTTCTGGGTTGGGTTCACTTCTACTTACTGAAAACCCCCATTTTCCGGGCTGTCTTCTGATAAAATTTCGCTTTTTTTTTTTTGGGTTGAGCCTAACAAATGATGTTGGTTTTTCCGGGAACTGAAGGAGAATGACATTTTCTAAGCTTTGCTGAGTTGGTTAATGTTAAGGATATTTAAGCGTAAGTATTATTTATAGATTTAATAAATAAATTAAACCTAGCAAAGAATGTTACTCTTAAACATAGTATTATAATTATATACATAAACCTATCATATAACTTATCATAAGCTACCATTATTTTTACATAAATATTACTTAGGTTTTATTAACAAAATCACTTTAATGTGTACGTTTTATTCCCAATTTCTGTCTGGGTATATATTTTAAATTAAGTAAGTATAATAAATATAAAGTTTATATACTGAAACTATAGTCTTTCGCAATCTTTAAAAACTGCCAACATTATTGTTAGCTTAATTTCGGCACTGCTGCAATTATTCAAAGCTTGTTTAAGCCGGCAAAAAAAACCCCCATTCGACCTTCGACAAAAAAAAAATTACAACAAAACAAAAAACAATGCAAAATGTAAGATTTTCACAGCGGGACAGAAACATAAAGTTTTTACACAAATGGAGACCAGTTCCCACACAAGTCGCGGCGGTGTAACAAATCGGTGTGCTACTTTAAATGGTTCACTAAAATATATAGTATCTGTGAGGCATCTCAAGGGGCCGTGGCCATATGAAATATGTCTCTAATATTGGCTTAAACAACACACTCCAACAAAGACCCATGAAATATGTGACTTGCCCCGGCATCAACACCTTAAGAAACGATGATCATTATATGATATGATATAATGATGATGATGATGATGGTGATGTTGATGAAACCCAAACCGAACAGCAAAGCTAAAGCTGAGGCATTTGCATTCTGAATCCGAATCTGAATCTGATTTGTGGTGATTTACGATCCCTTTGCCAAATCTGAACACTGACTAATTCGGGGGTTGCCCCTTTGATCTCTTTGGGCTGCTGCGAGAAATATAACAAATTGCCCACCAAAATCTTGGCTTGATTAATAACGAGGTTTTCATTTTTTATATATATTTGTATACGGCGAAGCCTTCTTATCACCAGAAACAGCAACAGAAACGGCTGAAATGCTCATAAATCGTGGCCTGTTTTTTTCGGTCACAATATTATTTGCATTCAAATTGGAAAATTTCAAATTAAATTTGTGTGATAAGCTCACTAAATTGGTATGCTGGCAAAGATTTATTCGCTTGAATAAAATTGAATATTGAAAAATTACAAATTCTTGACTTGAAATCATTTCGAAAATATGCCAAAGGAATTTTAATTAATTAATAAAATACACATATTTCTTAAATACATATTTCTAAAATACATATTTCTAAAATACATATTTCTAAAATACATATTTCTAAAATACATATTTCTAAAATACATATTTCTAAAATACATATTTCTAAAATACATATTTCTAAAATACATATTTCTAAAATACATATTTCTAAAATACATATTTCTAAAATACATATTTCTAAAATACATACCTCTAAAAAACATATTTCTAAAATACATATTTCTAAAATACATATTTCTAAGATACATATTCTTAAAATACACATATTTCCCTCTTTACTTTCTCTATGCCCGAATTTAAACCAAGTAAAGATAAAAATTAAATCTATTAATTATTTGGTAATCAACATCTCCTCCGGGGGAGACAGTTTTCAGTTTCAGAGCCAGAGATGTGTGTGTTTTAAAACACCCACCAATGGCATACCAAATGGTCATCAATTCGATTCGCATTCGATTACAATTAGATAATTGATTTCCCGTTCGAGCCACCCCCTCAAAATGCCAAAAGTCAACCGCAAATTTTATATTACAATTTTCAATTTGCCGTGGCCAATTCAATGTCAGTCGATTGACCAAAAACAGTAGCCAAAAATTGGACTCAAAACAATACAAAACGAAACAAAAATATACAACAATCAAGCCAAAAAAAAAATTGCAATAAAAATCAGTTGGCCAGAAATTCAAATGAAATGCAAAAAAGAATACAAGCCAAGATGGAGTCTGACTGGACCGGCGACACAATAAAATACGTAAAAAAAAAAATATTTACGAATAAAATTAAGCATGGCCAACAAAAGATGGCCAAAACAACAGATTTGAGATACAGATAAGCGATGGGGATTAAAACTGGCAAGCCGAAAGTTAGCTGCTCTTTAACTGATAAAAAATATATAATTTAGACAGCAGTCAAATCAATTGCATTTTCTGTCAGTGTGTGTGGCAGACTTGATGGAAACTTGTTTTGTATTGTTATTGTTATTAGCATTTTTTTTAACTCTGTCATTTAATATTATTTTTGTTGTTTCTCGTTTGGCAGAGTCAAAATATATATATAAAAAAACAAAATGCAAAGTTATGGCCACAAGTTGTGGGGCAGGTTTTTATTTTATTGCGTTTTGTCTACTATTTGTTGTCTTAGTTTTGTTTTTGCTGAAGACGAAACGCCCACGCGACCAACATTTTTTCCTTGTCTTTTGAAACCCCTCTCTACACAGAAAAAAAAAGGTTTAACACAGGTAATTATAACCATACTTGAAGTAATGAAATAAAATTAAGGTAATTAAGCTTGATTTTCCTTTCAAAATATATAAATAATTTTCTTGAATTATTTTAAAGACTTCTATATCATTTATATATCATAAGGAATCAATTAATTGGAGACAATTAGATAATTCTTGAGCTAATTCTTTGATTCTGGCAGTGTGCCGTTGCACATACGTCTTGCTTTTGATTTGAAATACGTATGAGAAAACCCGTTGCCAGCGCCACATAAATAAATAAAAAAAATATATTTATATACATGTATCTGTATCTGTATCTGTCGTCTGGAATCTGCCGGAGCCGTGGAGAAATAAAGCCGTGGTGTTACACGACAATTCGTGCAGGTGTTATTGAGACTTGCGAATGATTTGGCGCCAGTTTATGGCGCTAGCCGACTTTTTCAATCTGCGTATCTCAAAATTCCCTCAGTCGCCACAAATATATACACATATTTCAACTTTTGTGTGCCAAATGTCTGGCGATAAGTCCAAGTTTATCCACAGAGAAACGCAAAACTTGTGGTAAATATTTAGGTGACTTGCGATTCCCAAATGCTGCACTTGTACAAGTTGTCAAAGAAGTGGCAATTAAGACTATTAAGGTAGCGTTAAAAAATGTATCAATTGTGCGGAATATATTAAGAAAAAATTAAGAAAATGAGTGGTTAAATAAAAACAAATTTCTATTTGTATATATGCAATTTTTAAAAATATTTTAGATCCCTTTTAAAATGAATAGAATATATTTAACGCCTAATAAAATATACAAATACTTGCTGAAAAATATATAAATCTCTATTGTGGCATTTCTTCTTACTTTAATTTATTTTCTTTAATTTCTTCTAAGATTCATACATGATTTTGCATTAAATATCTTTTAGTTCTTACCTATTTGACCTACTTAAAAATGTATTTATTTTTTTACTCAAAAGTAAACCCAGAAACCCAGAATTTTAAGGCAGAAACTTCTTGCGCTATCATCTTTGGCCAACTCAACTCCCTTTAGATTGATTCAGAAAGCTGAAAGCCAACTCGGCTCATCCCATCATTATTATTTTGATTTTTAATTCCCGAGAACTTCTGGTGACCCAACCAGCGAACTAACGGACGGGGAAAAAGCGCAAATTAAAATTAAAATAAATAGCAAGCGACTCGCAAAATATAATTCTTAGCCCCTTGGTGTGTATTTTTTGTTTTGTTTTATTCTGTTTGCTTGTCCTCTTGTTTCATGCCTTATTTTATTTATTTATTTTTATTTATTTTTACTTTCCGGCAGCTGAGAAATCTGAGAAATCCCAGCTCCAACGGTCAGCAAACTTTTGGCTTTGCTTTTGGCTCTTCTAATTAAGATGAATTAAGCAAAATCATTTCGATTAGAAAAACGGAGGAGCGAAAAAAAAAACACGAAGCCCCGCCACAAGATGATGGAGATGATGAAAAGGCAGAAGCTGGAAGCTGGAAGCTGGAACTGGAAGCTGAGACGACTAACTGTTCTTTGAGGCGTTTTGATGATGAGCCGATGGATGACAGCCACGAAAGAAAATACTACAACAAAAAAACAAAGCTGGAAATAAAATAAAATAAAAGAGAAAAGCGTTGACAGATGCCCAGCAATGAGGAGGTCTGTAATTGCTGTTAACTGTGGGGCAATAATAACTTTATTAGGAAGTTCGTGGCAATGATGATGATGATGGTCTACCCAATTGAGGGCAACTTTAAGTGATAGTTCCTATGGTAATTCCTATGATGATTCCAATAGGAATTCATATGAAAAATCCTATGAAAATTCCCATGGCTATTCCTATGGTAATTCCTATGGTAATTCCTATGGTAATTCCTATTGAAATTCCTATGGATATTGCTATGGTAATTCCTATGGATATTCCTATGGATATTCCTATGGTAATTCCTATAGAATTTCCTATGGATATTCCTATGGCTATTCCTATGGCTATTCCTATGGATATTCTTAAGGCTATTCCTATGGTAATTCCTATAGAAATTCCTATGGATATTCCTGTGGTAATTTCTATGGTAGTTCCTATGGATATTCCTATGGTAATTCCTATGGATATTCCTATGGTAATTCCTATGGATATTCCTATGGTAATTCCTATAGAAATTCCTATGAAAATTATATTCCTTAATAAAGTTTATATTATTTATTAATTTAGTTTCTACAATGTAATATTAAAAAGTAAATGCTTATTTAAAGCCAAAACTTCTTTGCTTAATATGCTTATTGTATGATTTTTGGCTCTATAAGAGCTTAGGCCGCATTTAGGTCACATTTAGGCCGCATTTAGTTCCCAAGTGACTGCGGCTTCTTAGTTTTTTCTACTTGTCGAAGAGGCAGCTAGTGAAACTCCCTGGCCTGCGCCATCTTATTGTTGTGTGTATTTTAATTAATTAAGATTTATAAGCGGCGGGCAACAAACGAACGCAATTCAGCGGAAATTTAAATGCACAGACCACCGACCGGCTGTCTTCGGGTCGAAAGCTTGAGAGCTTGGGAGCTGCTGTGCGAAAAATGTCCAACACTGAGACCCCTCTTAGCCTGATTTTCCCTTTGGCCAAAACCCTGCCTGCCTCCCCTCGTTGCCATGTATTTAATTTAATTGAATTTGCGCCGCCATCAACGGGCGGCGGCAGGCAGATACAGCAACAACTACAAGTACAACGACTACGACAACGACAACGACGATGACGATGACGAGGAAACTTAACGAGCGAAACGTGGCCCAAACAGCAACAACTACGGCTAAAACACTGGCCAACGGGTGACCCCTTCTACGGATACGGTTACGGCTACGGTTACGCAGTTACGGGGTTACGGTTACACTGAAAAAATATAGTGATTTTGGACCCAGGAACATTTTTCATTTAAATTGAAATTATTTTTCTTTTGTCCGTAAAACTTTTATGAGACTTTCTTGCATTTAAATGAATTTAAATATAATTTATTTGATAACTTTTGTATTTAATTTGAAGTCTTAATTAGTTTTGACTCTTTAGGTTAATTTTTAATAATTATTCTAACATTAAGAAGACTTTGAGCATCAATAGATACTTTTTAGATTACTTTTTAGTTAATATAAATAGATAGATATATAGATAATAAATATAAACAGATATATATAAATATAAATACTAATACTTTAACTCCTTTTTTATTTCATTAATCAAATAATAATTTAAATTTAATTAATTAATTTTGAATTGAAATTTCTCTCTGCGTATGAGTAATATGATAAAATGATTACACATCCGCCTTGAGTTTGCACTGAGACATTGCTCATACGACACGTTGTTCCCTCGGAGCCCCGAGGGCTGGCGAAAACAGGAAATCGTGTTTAGTCTTAAGTCGGAGACCGAAACCGAGACCGAAAGCTTCCCTCCTCCATCCCCTCCCCTCAACCCACCATTTACCCGGACGGAGGGAAATCCGGTGGAAAAAATAAGGAAAAGTGGAGAGGGGGGTAAGCATTGCCATTGCGAGATGTTGTGTCCAATGCAATTATGAAAATTTACGAGTTTTTTGTTTCAACAGACAAAGTGCGTTGTTTTCTCCCCCTTCGCCGCCGCTTGCTTTATTTTTTTTTTGGTGAAAATAATTTACGATCCGCAAAAGTTTTCTCTTAACTTAATGCTGCAAAAACATCACAGAGAAACATGACCGAGAAATAAACCAAAGGAGAATTGCTACCAAAACTTTAAAAATTACTACAAAAAAAAAGTATTATATCAAAAGCATTAAAGCTTGGTATAATATTTTAACTTTAATTTAAATCATATTTCTTTGATTTAAACCCTTTAAAAATATATATTTAAAGATTATTGTTTATATCTGTCAGCTGAGGTGCTGGCATAATAAATCGAATGACCCAGAACTCTAGGAACCATCAATTTCCAGGGTCCCGTCTGGTTGTAGAAAATAGCCTGTATATATATTTGATTTTATATATATACCTCGCATGCCACAGACAATTTTCTCCTTCTTCATTCTGCAGTTAATAATTAATTATATAATTGCAAGCGGAGGGGAAAAACAAAGAAGGCGAAAGATGTCGGCGGACAGGTGAATTCTCACGCTTGTCTCGTTGGGGCCTGTATTGAAATATTTATTATAATTATAGGTCACTCTGGTCTATTCATAGGATCAGCGAAAAAAGAAAAAAATAATCGATATGCATGCGTGTGCCCGTCCCTTGTTTCGGGTAGGAGTTCCTAACAAATTGTGCGAGGCTTCAGAGTTGACATAAGTGGATGGTTTCGCCCCAAAAAAAATAACAAAAAAAAATTAAATAAACCAAAGTAACAAGCAACAGCAATGGGCAGGTGCGAAAAAAAGGTAAACAAAAGGCAATACACTTGAGAAAAAAAATCGTAGAAAAAGAAAATCAGGAAAAATCTATGATGAAATTAAGAAATATTCATAAGAAGAGTTTTTACAAACTGAATTCATTTAAACATATACGTTTTCTTGTATTATTTTGTATAATTTATGTATAAATATATTTTTTCCCTGTTTTTTAACGACTTTCTTTAGTATTTGTTGCTATTTCTGACTTAATTTAAGTAGTCCCTTGCTTGGGGGCCACATCCTGGTCTGCGATTTGTAGGCGTTGACATTGCCCAAGTGCTGGGCATCATTTTGCGATTTCGATTTCAATTATGCGCCATCATTTTTCAAGTTCGCATCGCTGCCCCGGCACGCGACAGAAATTAATAATTGAGCGGCAGCGAAAAGAGATGGCCTGAGAGGCGCAGAAAGAGACGGGTGCAGTGCCATTTGCTAAATTGAAAGCAGCAGCCGATGTGGAATTGGATGTGGATGTGGCTGTGAATGTGGCTATGAATGTGGCTATGGATGTGAATGTGAATGTGAAATGTGAATGTGAAATGTGAATGTGGATGTGAATGTCTGAATGTGAATGTGGATGTGGATGCAGTGATGACGATGATGATGCCCAGTCAATTTCGCCTCCATTTGATTGTATGCAAATCTTGGTGGCGCAGCGACGCAAGAGGGTGAAATGCTGCATATTGGATGGAAATTAAGTGCATCACTTGTTGCCCAGCAATCGAAACAGAGAGAGAAATTACTTAAAAAATTTGAAAAATAAATAAGAAAAATAAAGATACTATGTTTTTTACTATATTAGAAGAAGTAAGAAAGATTTTTCATATAGAAAATCTCGTTTTTATGTGAATTGTAGGAAATTTGAATTGGAAATTTGGAAAAAATTGGAAAATGCATTTAAATAATATATCCCTACACATCAGAACTAATATATATTTAATGTTCAATTAACCACGGTTAAAGATACTGAATATATTATTAAGTATATCATTTTACAATCCTTAATTGTTAAATATAATACTTAAAATATATATTTATTTATATTTATTTGCTTTCCCTTTTATTTTCTTTATTTTCCTCCCTGCCAAATTTAAAGATATTAAATGTATAAATTAATAATAATAATTAATTAATAATTAATAACTTTTATACTTTAAATAAAAATATATATAAAGATATTAAATATATAAATTAAATAATATATTTAATATCTTTATATATATTTAATTGATTTTTTCTTTCATTTCCATTAATTTTTCTCTATGCAAAATTACTTGACTGAAAAACGGGAAATGCAACAAAAGATTTGGCTTTTGCTTTCTTCACTTTAATGACGCCTCTTGATGAGCCACAGGATGCAGGTGAAAACTGAGGAAAACGCTGACCACTTCAAGGAAATCAAAGCATTTGGAAAAGTTGGACATACTAGACAGAAAATGGCAAAGAATATGCCAAAGAAAATGTACATGGTACAGGTCTACGATTTTTTATAAAATTTCCCAGAGAAATACTTAACTAAGTATATTATATTAGTTCCTAAGATAGTGGCATTAATGCCGTATACTTCGGTAAGTTTAAAACATCTAAAGATACATTATAAAGGGAAATAAAGTTTAAATTTATCTTTAAATATTTAAAACTTACCTAAAATCTATATAATTTACCCTTAAATGTTTTAAACCAACTCAAATATAAATCACTAAATTTACTAATTGTTTAAAGGCGAACCCATACTTCAGTGTGCGCATTTTCCTAATTGTAAACTCCATAAATTGCTATTCCAGCTGAGCCCCCAAATTTTCCCAGACCCCGCAGAGAGTGAATAAGCGGAGAAGAAAAGAAATTGAATCAATTAAATCATAATATTTGCAGCACACAAAAGTGATCAATGGCTCGAAACCTTGTTGTGTCATTAATTGAAGAGAGAGAAGAAGAAACTGGTCCAAACAACAGGACACATTTGCAAAAAGCCACACGAAAAACCGCATGAAATCACATAAATTAAAATAACTCTATTAACCTGAACAAATTTATTATTTTGACCAGCGGCTCTGTTCTGTTCTCTGTATTTTCTTTTTTCGATAGAGTTTGTAGGTGGAGCAGGACCTGGAGCAGGACCTGGAGCAGGACCTGGAGCAGGACCTGGTGCAGGAAGGACACTAGTGGGCGGGTCACTTGTATTCGGATTTGCTGTGACAATGAAACGCGTGACTTGGACAAAGCAAAAGCTGAAATGGGGACCACCAGGACCTCTCGTCCTTGCTCGATCCATTCCAGTGACCGCTTTTGTTGGACTCCGCTTCCCTCTGATTTTTTCCTCGCAGAATTTATTATCCTTGCCGCCCCCCTGCTGTGCCATCCAGCCCCTCCCCTCCCCCCCGGCCCCTTTTAATTGTGCGCCATTTAAGCACCTGCTGTGCCCAGGGGAGGGCGAGGTAGAGGATGGTGCCGCCCCAGCCCCCACAACCTCACATGTCCATACATCATTGGGCCGCAAAATGTTTATGACCCTTATGGCATGCCACACCATGCGCCCCCAACGAGCATTTAATAGTTTTGGCGCGGCATTTTCTCGTAATGCTTTATTTATTTTTAATCATAGAACAAATACGAGAGCCCAAACCCACTGGCACTGGCAAAAATATGGCCCATCATTTGTTCAACGATATGTGCAAACAATTGGCGCATTAAAGCCAAAAGCGGAAAATAAATTTTCATTTAATTGAATGGAACAAACAACAACGGGCGCAGGCAACAACAAATGGGAATGGTTAATAAATAGAATAATGACCCAGGATCTTGAACTATAAAAGCTGCCAAAATAAATAAGCCTTAATTGAGTCTAGAGGAGAAGTATATAAAATATCTATATATATATATATACTGAAAAATATATAATAAATATACAAAAGAAAGACGAATTAATCACATCATCTACTGACCCCTCTTTAAGTCTTATTCTGTTGCCTCAATTGACTTTAAATTATTGGCCAGAATCGTTCTGAGACATTGGGTATTATTAGACCAAGTTTGTATTTTTTTTATATTCTTCTTTTTTTTTTTGGCCTCTGGGCCCCATCAGTCAGTCATCGTCGCATTTCTTGATCGAGGGGCACAGAACTCAATTATTTCCTCGTCTGCTGACTTGAAGGCCATGTAATAATTACCACTGTTGTCATTCCATTTTCTATTTTCTCAAATCGTTTTCCATTCGTTGCGAGTGACTACTGTGGCTGGGAGTCCGAGGCTATTAATCAATCATCTTTGGAAATGCTGCAAGTGTCCATTTCTCTACGAAAGAGGGGTAATTTTACTCGAATGCCTGCAGCACGAATATGTCAGGTTGTGGCTCCTAAGTGATTGAGCTAATGGATCCCGAGAATATGGAGGGGAATTTTGCAACGGATAAATCTTTATGTTTATATAACAATATGGTAATAATGGTAATAGTCCATGTAAATCTTCTGAGCGCACAATTTGCTAGCCATAATTTAACTTTTTGTTCTACAGTTCTTTTCTCTCTTTTACAATCTAAATGATTTTTGTTGGGCATTATTATATATTAGTAAGCAATTCGCTTTAGACATTTGATAAGGTCAATTAGGGAAATCAAATTGTAGAATTATGTATAAAAATTAGCGGGGAAAATTTGTATAAATTAACAGAAGCAAATGAAGAAAGAATATTTACACCACAAGTAGCATGAATATATAGTTGTAGTTATAGTAAATATATAAAATATAAGCTTAATTGAATTATAATAATTTTAGAAACAAAAATATAATATTTTTATATATATATTATTATATTATTAAATATATTTAATTAAAAATATATTATAAAATATATACTATAAAATATGTATAATATAATATGTATATAATTTATATATCTAATATTTTTTAGCTTTTGTCTTTCATAGTTTTTAACTAATTAACCCTCACTTTCCCCCCTCGACTTTTGGATGTCGCTGAACTCAGTCTTGGTGGAGGTCTTCCAAATGAACAGTCACACACTCAAATCTTAATCACAACTTCCTGTATGAATTGATATTTTCGTCTTGCAGTATTTCTCCTCCCTTTCGTTATTATTACCATTTTTTTTTTCTTTTTTGTTTTTATTTTTAGTTTGTATTTCTCTCTATTTCTGTTTGGTCGTGGGAAAAAGCTAAAGGCGCTTGTTTTTTTTTTTTTTTGGGTGGGCCCGGAACAGAAGATTAGTATGCAAAATGTTTAAAAATGATTATAAAAAATAGTACGATAGGTATAAATACAATTGCTTAATGTTAATTAATTGTTAAAGCCCTAAAAAGCTAAAATTCCTGTTCTTTAATTTAATAAACACTCAAGCTAAGACTTTGTACATGTTTCTTAAATTTATAATTACTCAAGTGCAGAGTTTAATGAGTTGCAGAAAACGTATTAAATACTTATTTTTAGTTTCTATAAAATTAGAAAGAAAAACTTTATAATAGTTATATTTTTGTATATTTTAATCATAAAATTATATTAATATAAATTATTTAATCCTTTAAGTATTCAAAAACCACAAAATCTTCTTCAATACTTTAGGGATTCAATAATTTAATTAATATTATTTAATGTTTAAAATATAAAGAAATAAAGCTAAAAAAAAGTTTTTTTCTAATTTATAAGAAACTAAAAAGAAAAATTTTAATTCATGTTTTGACACTTCAATAATTTAAAAGGAAAATATATAACTTTCATTTATAACTAACTTTTTCTGTTTGATATTAATTATATTTTCCTCAGTGTAATTGGCATAGCCAAATTTGAGGATTATAACCGCTAGTTGAATTTTGAATTCCCAAATCTTTTTTGGGGGGGGAAAAATCAGACGAAAAACAAGCCGCACTTGGCACGCATAATTCATGTAAATTCGCGGACTCTCGCACTTTGACAAAGGCCGGCGGGCTATTGCCACACCCTCTTGTCGTCTCGCCGCCCCTGAAATAACCCCACACACCTCCTCCCCCCCGACCACACCGGATCGCCGATTAACCCGCCTAATGCGCATAAATTTAAGAATCTTTATGCGCCTGACTGCTGTCCGCTGATTGCTGCCGGCGAACAAAACTAAACACTTTTAAGCCCATAAATTTGGCCATCACAAAAGACCTAAGCAAATCAAAACAAAGCGAGGTACACAGAGAGATAATAAGATATTTGAATTATAGTTAATCTTTAGAAGATATTAACTATTCAATTTTCAATAAAAGTTATTTGGTAACATTCTCAATCTCTAAAATAAAACAAAGACATGAAGTTTCAGCCACCATCAGCATTTAGTAATTAGATTTCCATTTTCAAAATTTCAAATTATTATTAAATAGGATAATCAGATATATAAGGATTAAGTAAGAAAAGAGACCATGGTCACACTGAAGATTGATCGCCAGCACATTTTAAGAAATAAGTGATTAATAAATAAATAAGTAAATAAGCAATAAATGAGTAATAAATACGTTATAAATATGTAATACTTAAATAATAAATAAGTAATAAATAAGCAATAAATAAGTAAAAGAATATACAAGTAATAAATAAGTAATAAATAAATAAATAAGCAATAAATAAGTAAATAAGTATACAAGTAATAAATAAGTAATAAATAAATAAATAAGTAATAAATAAATAAATAAGCAATAAATAAGTAAATAAGTATATAAGTTATAATTAAGTAACAAATAAGTAAAATAAATAATAATAAAAAATCTTTAAGAATAAAAGCAATCACAATAGAAACTACGTCAACAGTTCAAGCTAATTTTAAACTCAATTATTATCTATCTTATTTTTTACCGTGTACAGACAGAGACAGATACTAATTTAAATATTGATATGATTCCGATTTGGTTTCGGGGTCTGCATTAATTAAAAGCTGAAAATTAGCGCTCGTGTTGAACGCGTGCGCAAAGCAAGTTATATATGTACATATATTGGGCCGATCGCAGCAAATATATGGCAATGTCCCTCACTTGACAATTTCCCATTAATCCTCCAACGATTTGTGATCCATTTTCATACAGGAAAAAAGCGAGAGAAAAAAACACACACACAAAAAATATAAATAATAATAAAATGCCTTTTGGGTAGTAGGTATTCATGGATGGGAGATTTATGGGCTTTGAACGGGAGAACGGATTAGAGAAAGGCTTTTTTGGAAAGTATTTAACTTTAAACTGTTAAGATTTTTATAAAATCTTTTTTTTTAACTTGGATTTTGTTGTGTAAAAGGTAAAAGACACACAGATCTAGACCAAATGCTTGAAGGTTTATAGATTATTTGTTGTTTTTTTAGTTATTACGAGTAGGAACTTTGTTTAAATTTGTATACTTTAAGCAAGTACAAAACTATATATAATATATATAAAATAAACCATTCCATCTTCTATTTTTTTAACTTTTTTGTTAAATTTTATTGGTGCACCTACCAATGCTTTATGCTTAAACTTAGGCTGACTTCCGAAATCGTCGAAACGAGGGTTTGGTGCTAACACCGGCGGTTATGATTTTGATCGGATTTTGCTCATGTCGCCTGTCGGCTTTGCACATCGAATGGGGGGATAGTGTGAACACCGCATTAGGGTGGGAGGGGGTTCTCTGCTATATAGACAGTTCCACCGAGTTGGCTTGGCTGGTTGGCTGGCTGGCTGTCTGGCTAATACATTGTTTGGTTTAGCAAAACGATTCTATTTTCTGCTTCAAGCCAAGATGGAAATTATTCATATGCCGGGGCATTATTTGTTTATCTTATTTTTGCGATTCAGCGATTTTTATTTGACTTTTTGTGCTTGGCCCTGCCTAATGCTCATTAAACACTTCCGCTTCTGATGGTGTCTGAATAAAATCCATGGAAAAAATTCATTACACAAAAAAAAACATGGAAACAAAGAAAGAACACGATGGGCAGGGAAAGATATGGGGGTTTAATTGGAGATATGAGATGTGTGAATGCCCTAACAAAAAAACCTTAAATTAAGGAAATTTCTAAATTAATCAATTAGTGTAACAGCTAATTTTCCTAAGCTATATCCCATATTATTTCCTATTTTTTATATCTTCCCAAAAACAATCACTTTTCCAGCCAGCTTTTGGGAGTTAAGGGTATGCCATCGAATTTATATGCAAATGTTGGGAAAATCCTCTGAAAAATATAAATTGGGCATGAATTTCAAGCACAATCAACTTATTTACTTTGAATAATTAAAGATACAGAGGCGTTGGCTTTCCACAACAACAAAACAAAGTCGAAAAAATAAAAAAAGGAACTCTGCTAAATGCGATCTGTTCTTTGATTTCCGCCCCTCATTATTATGTGTTTTGTGGGCGTGGCAGAGGGGCAAATACAAAGACTCTCCGCCTGCGAGAGATCAATGGAAAGGCAACGAATGAATGAATGAATGAATGAATGAACTAATCCCGGAATGGAGATGAACTCTCAAATAATACACTCGAAACTGGGGGGCAGTGCTCCCTTTTTTTTTTTTCTTGGTGGGCTCATTGTTGATGCTAAATTTAAATTTAAATGAATATGCATGCAAAAGCAGCTCAATTCCCATTCAAAGCAGGGCCCTCGGTACAATGCGCCAGCTGGAAGGAAAAAGCCCATTTAACTAATAATTGCCATGTTTTTGTTCAATTTCACAGCGAAATTATATACACTCGAATGTTTGGAGTGTGCAATATCGAGTTGGGAGAGTTCAAAATCCTCTAAAAAAATCAAAATCGAAGGGTTTAAGGAAAATAAAACTATTTAAAGAACCTAAAACTAACAACACCTAAAAAAAAAAACAAGCAATGCAAATATCTAGCATTACACAACAGCCTCACTATTATGTTTTGGCCAAGAACTTTTCATGACGTACTAATGACTGACAATAAACCAAAATTATGGCTTAAGCTTGGGAAGCTGTTTTTTCTTTTTGAAAAAAATGTGAATTTTCTGATAACAGGGGTTAAGCAGCAACTTGGCTTAGAGGAGATCCCACCGGTTGTCAGACCATTTCCCGGAATGATCAATAAACCCGGCGATAATCACTGGAAATCTTGCCGTAATTTCTATTGGTGGCTCAGGCACAAAAAAAAAAAAGAAAAAGAAAAACAAGTGAGGAAAAAATCCAAAAAAAAAAAAAAAAAAAAAAAAAACAGCAAACAATCTTGGTAACAACAGTTACTCAACTTGGCTAACTGCCGACTGTCAGTTGGCAAAAAGCACTCAGACATTCAGACATTCAGTCAGTCAGTCAGTCAGCTAGTCAGGCCTTCAGTCATGCAGTCATTCAGTCATTCATTCACTCAAACAATCAATCAGAGTTCCAACACTGTACAGCTGATTTTTCTCACAATAATTTGTAGTCCGCTAGGCTTTGTCAGAGACACCTGTGCACTGGCCTTTTCCACTTTTCCGCCTTTTCCGCAAGCTGGCCAAATATGAGCCTAGAGTCCATAAATCGAAGTAGCAACTTTCCAGTTAACCAGCAAAAACACTGACCGAAATATTTGGCAATTTGCTATGAATAATAGTCAAGAAAAGGTAGGCATATACCGATTTATGGCTTACTTTCCTGGACTATTATTTAATATATATATTTAGAGTATTATATTTTAAATGTTTGCACCAAAAATGATTCAAAAAAATGTATAGAAACTTTTAATAATAATATATTCTCAATTTTGAAATAATTTTCTTGTATATTTATGAATTTTCCACATTTTATTGACTAGGAGTCTCCCCTTTTTCCACTTTTCCTCATTTTCCCCTAGTGCATAGTCCCCGTTTGGCAGCTGAGAGAGCTCGCCTTGGCCAGGAGCCACACCTGAGCTGAACCAATCTGGGATCTATATGGCTGGTCTATCTGTATGCCATGGGAACCGGCCTACGCTCCATATACGCGCAGCACGTTAATGTGTAATAGTTCTATTAGTCTCAGACTTTTGGATCTTGGGTTTTGCAGCTAATCTGTGTTGCTACCAAGTTTGGCCGGTTGTTTGGTGCCCCACCAACGAACCCATCCCCATGAGAACCGGATGGCGCTAGCAGAACACAACGAAAAAAATATATATGGTAACTATAAAAAAAAGGTAATTGTGGATCTTGATACTATTTTCACCTTAATTCAAGCCTTTTGAGTAATATAAATATATAAAATAATTAATGCAAATATAAATCTCATATATATTATTTACTGTTTCGCATTTGTCTATATATATCTATATCTATTTTGTTTTGGCCTGAATAGTTTATGACTGGCGCCTCGTCGCCGTCTTCGGCGATTGCCCAATTTGGTGTGCTCGCCGAACTGGTTATATTCCCTCGATCTCAGCTCATTTTCAAGCTGGCTGCCTGCCTCTGTGGCCCACAAAAGGCTGATTTCTTGATTTCTAATTAAAAGCGGAAATATTTCAAATTGCACAGAATGGTTTATGTATTGATTGCTGACCGGTAAGCAAATTGTAGCTGACAATGTTTCTTTATGGCTTATAGTTTAGCATTTGAGTTGATGTTATCATAAATGTATCTGGAGAAAAGTATCTTTTGAATAGTGAGTAACATAATCTTTGACTGCACTTTAATGTCACAATGATTGATATTCCTACCTGCTGATTGATGAAGTCATTAAGACTATATATATGCTAGAATCAACCCTATATAAGTAGAAATCCCTTAGCATATTGAGATGATATTGTAACCTGTTCCCATCATCTATCCATCAAATGCTCAATAATTTTATTTGGACATTTACGAGGGGCCTGAAAATCCGTTTTCGAATATTTACAAAACTGAAATTTTATGGCACCTGCCGCCTCATAAGATCTTCTGTGTGTGTTTCACTCTTTTTTTGAGTTTTGGGAATGAGTTTGAATGGAGTTGTCGCTGCGTTTTATGGCCGCTTTATCGCAGTTGGCCATAAAACTGTCAAATTTCGAACAAATGAAATGCATTTGACAAACGTTTCGGTTCTTTGTTTGCCCGGCAGTTTGGGGTTAAAGCTTAACCCACGCACAGCATCTCCAAGACCCCAAAAACTTGCACTAATCCCCATTGTTATTGTTGACTTTCGCGGGCGTGGAAATGTTCAAGGAAATTCAAGTTTCGAGAGGTGGAAAAGCAGAATGAAAATCCAACACTTATCAATGGGTGTTGTTCAGTGCTTGAAGAGTTTCTAAATTTATGAATATATTATATCATGAATTAATTGGATATAACAATAGATATGAGTTAAAAAGGGAAATGTAGACCATGAATATTAATATATAAAAGTTTTTATAGTACTTAAAATATAGGCTATTATTTATATAAAATAATATAATATTTTAGTGATTTTAAGGGCTACGTAATAATATTTAAATTAAGCAAGTTTGACTAAAAAACCTAGTTAGATCATTTTTTGGCTAAAATAACCCCGGGTAAAAAATTTTTTTAGTAAAAAAGTTTTTTAAACAAGTTTGATATTAAAATACACAAATCAAATCAAAAACTCTTAAAATACAGTTAAATAATTTATATTTCAGCTGGTTAAGTACTTAAATTATGTATAATGTGTGTTTAAAAATTAAATAAAATTAAGCAAACCTTAGTTTAATAATTTTCTAACAAAAATAAACCTAAAATGTTTTTGTAATAATTTCTTAAATAAGTTTAATATTATTGATTATAAATTAAATTAAGAAGCTCTTAAAATATAGTAAAATAATTATTCTGATGCTTAAATATAAATAAATAAAGTATTCTATTTAATAAATCCCTTTAAAACTCTATTTTTATGAGAACTTAAATATAATTCACACAACAAATCAAATCCCTACCTTAAGTGACTATTATTTCTTAGTCAAATTGTAAACAAATCAAAAGATTTTCAATAAATTTTTTAAAATATGCTATAAGAAGCTGGAGAATTGAGAGTTTGTTGCCAATTTATGGCAAGTATTTATAGTAGACTGGCCTATCAATTACCTGGCAAGGCGATGCCATTAGCCTGACAATCGCAGCCCACATTTCATGTCAGCAATCAACTCGTCACTTGGCCCAAACCGCACACACACACGGAGGAGGGCACTGTCACCGCCGCCACCCTTCCACACACTCACTTCCTCTTCCACACACACACAGATACTGCCTACACACATATACTCTACACACCCCTCCCCTTGGGGCGACGCATGTGTATGTATATGGATACCGCATTATTCTGCCAAAGTCTGCGGGTCTTTTATGCATTTTTAGGGCTACGCTCCGCAAAAACCACAAGAAATCAATTCCAAGAAATTGTGTGTCTTCCGCTGCCGCATCGAGATCTTAGCACCAGATGCAGATATGTATCTCATGGATACTTCAACTTTCGGGTTATCCTATAACTTGGAGTTAGATCTGCCAGTTGGATAGAAAATATATAGAAATATTTAAAAATCGGCCGCATTTGGCACGCTCCCCGCCTGATGACCTCCAGGGTGGTATATGGCTTCATTATTGATGGTCGATCAGCACGGCATGAGGTCAGGTTTTTTTTCTGTATCTTTTTCTTGTATCTTTTTTGTTTGTATCTTTTGATTGTTCTTTTGCCGTCGAAGAAATAATAAAATTAAGCGGCGAAAGGAAGTGGAAAGCGGACATATATGATAGTGAAAAACCAAAAGCGAAACCAAAGCGAAAAGTTTATTGAGTTGCGGAAATTCGAGGCGTGACATTAACCCCGTTTAGCCCGACACCTCACCAAGCGGTGCTTAGCCCTTTATAAGTTCTGGGAAATTAAGCCAAAAATTAACAGAAATTTACTAAAGATTTAAGTATTTAAAAATGATAATCGGAAACTATTTAGTGAATTGTTCTTGGACTCTTTTGAAGCTTAAGTTTGTTACCTTTCATTCTAGAGTAAGCTTTAATTTTATTTTCAAATGATAATTTTCCCCAGACCCCCACGTTTTTCCCTACCAATCACCTTGACCACTTTTCCAACCAATTTTTGCGGTGTCAATGTGAAGGCATGAACCCTCTGTGCGGTTTCATTGCCAAATTTGGCAAAAAAAAAAGGAAGGAAAAAAGCTTTTCACCTTTCCTACGCCCTGCTTTTCCCAGCTTTTCCAGCAGCTACCCTGCGGCATCTTTCGTCTGAGGTAATTATAAATAGCTGACTGGCTTCCAGACCCATTTGTTACCTGAACCTATATATCCCATCCTACATATATATAGATATATATATATACACACATGTATCCTATCTCGGCTGCACCTGTGCAGGTATTTTAACATGATGCTCAAGTGGAGCGAACGCTTGTTTTTAATTAGTTTGCCCTGACCAGAAAGGAATGCCAGGACCTCACCGGGATACAACCCGTATGTGTGTGCTCAGCTATTTTAATCGAAAATGTTAGTCACAGGAGAAAATATATTTTTTTGCAATTTCTAACATTTTTTGAGAGCATAATTTAATAACGTTTTTTCAGGGTTAATTATTTTGGGAATTTCTCAAATATATTTGATATAATATTTATAAAAAAAAACTATAGCTCCACATCTTGACATGTTTAAGGCAATTTCCTGGCAGGATGCGGAACTGGCTGGCTGCTAACTGCTTCATTTGGTAGTCAAGATGGCTGCCTTGTGCGGTGGCATTACTGCATCCTTTTTTTTTTATTATTTTTGCGGCTAATTCAGACAGCCGTCGCTCACTACAAAAGTCAGTTGGGGTCATTCGTCACCCACTCGACCGACCTGCTCACCCCCCCGCCTCCTTCTGGGGTATCCTGCGGTGGAAATTCTTGTCTGACTCGGCTAAATACTCGTACTTCATTTATTTTATGAATAAAAACAAAAAAAAAAAAAGAAACAGGAGAAAAAACCGTAACAACGGGGCCAGCACGAGTAGGCTAAGACAAAAGGACGTTGCATCTGCCTGGGGGTAAGTCCTGGCCAACACACACACACACACACAAACACACACACACCCACTCGACATACAGGCTGAAGTGTTGAGGAGGACGACGACTTCCTGTTTATCTGTCAGGACTGCATCTCACTGTCTCGGTCTCCGGCTCCTGATGGAGTTGCCAGACTGAAGCCCAGCACTGAGAGAAATCTATAGGCCATAGATCAGGCTAAAAGAGGTTTCTGACCACATTCTTTAATGTCTTTCAAAGCGCTTTTATCTATAATAATTTCCATACATCTATATACCTAAGGTAACCCATTTTTCCCAGTGCATTTGTATACGTTTGCAAGTGGCGTCCGTGCATGCTGAAGCATCCACTTTGGTGCCATTCACATGGCGATGCAAAGACGCCCTGTTGGAGGAGTCGATCCCCTTCCCCCCTGCAGCGGCAGCGGCTGTTGCGGTTAAGCGTTTTATATTCCCTAGCCGGGAACCGAGTACCCCAACGGGGCCCAGAATCCAGGATACCAGTGTATCCCCAGCCGGCCTGGAAAATGAGGCGCACCCGAAGTCAACGTTGCCAGAGCCGAGGCTCAACCTGAGCTGCAGCCAAGGCTTCTTGCGGCTTAGAAATTCCTTCGTTTATATATTTTTAATAAATTTTAATACTGAAACCGTAGACGGCACCCAAGTCCCCCCAGTTTCCCCCCAGCTCCCCAGCTCGACGGCTTTATGGGGTTTCTTCTCGTTGGCTTCGCCGCAAAATTATAATTTTTATGCCATACACTTAAAGATAAGATTACAAATAATTCATAATTGGGTTCATGCAAGGCAGCGCTGCAAAGAAGAAAGCCAACACCAGCCACAGCCGGCAAACAACAATGGGTTAAGGGGCGGGCCCAGGGGGTGATGGAGGCGGGACCATTGTTAGCTGGCTTAGAATGGCTGAAAGGGCGGCAGAGTCAACTCAATTATTAACCCATGTAACTAGCAGGACTTGAGAAATATGCCAGGCTTTCGAGGGTTAGTATGAAAATTCAGAGATAATGTGAGATCAGGGAAAACTTTCGTTAATTTGCAATTAAAAAAGGGACTTAGATCAGACCTAGATGCTGGAAAGCATGGAATTTCCTTCCTGACAGTGTGACCAGGCTGGCGTTTGCTACTTGATAGTGTTGCCAGGCTGGTATTTGCTGCATGATAGTTTAATCTGGCTGATATTTACTCTATGCTAAAGTGATTAGCCTGGCATTTCCTATTTGAAAGTGTGATCTTCTGATTAGTATGCCATTTCCCATTTGATAGTGTGATCAGGATAGTAATTCCTTCATGACAGTGAGACCAGGATGTCATTTCCTTTATGATACTTTAATCGGGCTAGCATTTTCTTAATAATAGAGTGACTAGGCTAACATTTTTTTAATGCTAAAGTGATCAAGTGATCCTAGAGTGATCAAGGTGGTATTTCCCTCTTGATAGTGGGACCAGGCTGGCATTGCCTTCAGAATAGTGTGACCAGTCTTGCACCTGAACAGCCAGTGTGGTCGTGCTTATTGCGGATCAATGATTTTCACGCCTTTAATAAGTGTTCCGGCTCTGTGTATGTGCGTTTGTACGTCAAAGTGGCAACGGAAGTGCAGAGGCAATGAGGCGGCTTAAAGTCAAAATTAATAAGCGCACTTTTACACACACACGCACACACACACACACACATAGCAGGAGCAGCAGCTGGGCCAAAAAGTATGCAAGCCAAAGTGCCCAATGCTTTTTGTTGCCATCGCTGTTCTTTTGCATAAATATGAATAAATTAAAATCAGAATCAACATTTTGATATGCGAATGAAACCCATTTTCCGCCCACCTACAACCCAAACACCACACCCCACACATCATACACACCCCCACACACTCACCCTGGAATCTGCCGTAAAGCCTGGAGAACTCCCCATGTCCGGCTTTTGCGGCTCTCCGGACGCATGGAAACCAAAAAAAAAAAAAAAAAAAAAAGAAAATTTAAAACAAAAAAATATGAAAAGGGGAAAAACCGGCGAGGCGATTCAGAAATTAAGGTGAAGGTGGGTGTGCCAGGGTGTGTGTGTGTGTGTGTGTGCGTGCGTGTATGTGCGGGGGCCATTTTGTGGCCTGCAATTAAAAATGGCGCGCTGTTGCACATTTAATTATTGGGAATCGGCTTTCAGGTAATCATTGTTAATGGCAACTACGCTGCATTTAATCTTTGCGCAGCCAATCGCCTTTAAGTCGGGCACATATTTACGCACACACACGCACACACACACACACACACACACACACCTGGCGGGACATATATGGCTACATCTGTATACATATATATTGGGTATATTGAAGATATATAGATTTTTCATAATTTCATCGTTTCTGTGTCGCTGCCGTGTCGCTGCTCAAGCAGAAATTTCCAATTAAATGCAATAGCATTAAATAATGTGTGCCATAACCGACCAGGCCGCTTCCATGGCGGGTATTTTATTTTTAATCAATTCGATATTCACACGCACACACACAGGCGGGGCAAAAATATTTAAATTAACAAAAATAAAACAAAAAATAAAAAGAAAAAAGGATATATAGCGGAAAGCAGGAAAAGCAAAACGAACACAAATTGAAGTCCAAGTGAAACAAGTCAATAAAGATGAATAAATAAATATTGAAAGGGCAGCACAGTGGGGCATTGCCTAAAGATAATTAATAAGAGATAATGTATTAAACTAACCTCTAATAAATTAAATTAAATTTGAAAATAAATAACTCCTTAATAAAAAATAATTATTAAAATTAATTCCTTATTTTTCTGTATAGCTTAGACCACTGTTTATATGGGGGAAAATGTCATTTATATTACACTGACACCGTTCCAGTGCCTTGGTGCCATCATAATTGTCAAAAAAAATTGTTAAATTTACTTGTAAAAGCAATTTAAAATATTTATACTCGAGAATTGCATCAAAAGGGGGAAAAAGATAAAGCGATTCTGTGACGGTGGCGTATGAGTAATCTGACAAGAAATCGAGTAATGCAGATATCAGCAGGAAGAGCCTCAATCAGGATAATTATTCATATGCCAGGACATTTGCATTTGTCAGGAATGAACGAGAAAGCAGAGAAACACTATAATGCCTTGTTTGGAAACTCAACTTTAAGGAATCATCATAACTTGTATCTATACCTTAGCTTAGCTCTCTTTTTAAACAATTATCTGGCAAATGCTTAGCATCTCGTTTCGAAGAAGGATTAACGTTTTTAGACTTGAAACTTAAAACCAAAAATATAAGAAAGGCAACGAAAAAAAAAATATATATCAGCACAAGAACAAAAAAAATCCTGAAAAACTGGTATAAAGCAAAGTATAAGGGGAACCCCTCAAGGATGACAAGGCGACAAGGATAAAGTTGCAACAGGCCAGAAAAGGCTGCGGTTTAGCAGGTAAAAGAGAAGCAAATATATATATATATCGAGGCTGCTGTGCAAATATTTTTAATAACAGCAACCGACCGAACGGACCCCAAGCTGCATAAATAACATCGAAATATGAAGCCGTCGAATCCTGCCAGGTCCTGTTTTTTTTTTCCTTCTTCCACCCCAGCCTTCGTCCTTGGCAGAGCGTCTTTAAGCCATTAAGATATTACATTGCCCATTGCAGTGGCGAAAAACTTGAAGGCTCAAAATGTTACAACAAAAAATAAACGCAGAAACTACAATTTTTTTTAAGTAAGCCAAAATAAAAGTCAATTAAAAGCGAATTTGCCATACTTTTTTTTAACCAAAAAAAAGGGAAAGATTTTAATTAACAAAAGGGGAACCCTTCGACGAAGTGAAGCCCTCAGAAAAATCACCAAAGAAATGCCTGATTTAAGTTGTCCAGATATATTCAAACAGGTTTAAGAGGGGCTTCCATCTTCCAGATACCATCCTTTATCTTCCATACTCCATCTCCATATTCCTTATTCCTTATTCCTTATTCCTGATTCCCCCTACAGGTAAGGAAGAACACGTGTCCTTCAATCAAAAGTCAGCTCAATCAGCGCCCAAGGATGCTTCATAAAATTGACTTTGCCTGGCCTTATTTCGTAGAGAAACAAATATATAATTTTTTAAATAAAATACAGCTAAAGCACACACTCTTAAATATTTAATTCAACAGAAAAAACAACTAAAAACACTTTATTTTCGGGCTTTTCAAGGCCATGGCAAGCGTTTAATACGTTTATTAGCTTGAATCGGATATGTGCCACTGAAATCCTTTTATTTCCCCAAAAATAGAAACAAAACACAAGAACAATTTTCCACTTGTAACCAATTTGCAGCGACCCCCTTGCCATTTTCCCTCCCTCCTTCTGTCTCTTGCTCTGGGCTGCATGAATTTTTCATATTTTCATTCCTGTCGCTGTCCGCTTTTCTCCACTCCTCACCTCCCCCCTTTCTCCCTCATAGGGACATTGGCACGCCCCCATCGTATTGCCGCCCATCTTGTTACGATTTCTTGTTTCGTTGTCCTATTTTTTGTTTTTATTTTGTTTTGTTTTTTATATATATATATCTATTTTTTTAGTGCTATTTTATATATCATCGCATGGCGAAAAGTTTCTCGGCCCTCGTTGCCAGTCAATTTTTAAGGCTAAGCAACATTCTGACCATGTTTTTCCGCCCCTCCGAATTTGCCTGTTTGCTTTTTGTTTAAGTACAATGGAAATTTAACACCACCACCCACCACGACATGAATGTAAGTTTTTCATTGCAGTTTCCCAGTTTCACAGTTTCCCCAGTTTCCCCAGTTTCCCCAGTTTTTGGTGCCACTTCTTTGTCATCCTTGTTTGTTGCCACAAAAATGTTTTCATTGCCAAAATCGGAATTGACATCGCCACCAGCAGCAGCGGCAGCAGCGGCGGCAGCGGCTGTTTTGAGGGAAATGTGCATTGTTGCCACTTCTCTGAAGAGTTTTTCATCCTCTATTTTCCATTTTAGTTTCATATTTACTATGTTGGGTAATGGAAGTTGGTAAATAAATTATTTAGGGTCAAAAGGTGTTGCTAACAAAAAATATATAATAAATAAATGGGAACTGTTTGAGATCAGGAAATTAATTGAAGGCTTAAGAGCAGGTAAGGGTTGGGATTATATTAATTATTAGAATGAATAATTAAATATATATATTAATAAATAAATAAATAGTACTATCTATAAATAAATAAATATGTATATATATAATAAATAATAAATAATTGCACATATAATAGATATATAAATAAATTAATAAGTAGGTAAAGGCAGTGAGAAGTTAATAAATAAATAGATAAATATTTAAATATATGAACAAATCAATAAATAAACAATAAATAATAATCAAAATAATTACTATTATTCTATCATGTTTAAATAATATTTATTATTGTAATAAACCTTTTTCTAAAGCTCAAAAAGTATCAATTCAGCGCCGCTTTTGCTAATTTACTAACTTTATAACAACTAAATACTATTCAATAATAACTTGTTAATTATATTTATTATATTATTAATAAAGTAATCGTTTTACTAATTCAAAAACTCCCCTTTTACCCCCCTAAAACCGCCTTTGGCTGCCAAAACTCGAGTGGCGTCCAAAAAATGCAGTTGCCGCTGAGTGTGTTGAATGTTGTGCAAGTGCGTGTGTGTATTTGTGGGGCATTGTTTACAATGTGGCACAGTTCCAGCTGTTACTGCCACCCACCCACCCAGACCCCTCTACCCCGCCCACAAAGCACCCAACACACGCACATAAATTGCTGTAGTTGTAGCTAAACATAAGTTATGTGTGCAAAGTGCACACACACACAGAAAAGCGAGTGATGGGCGGGCGAGTGGGTGGGGCCAAAAAGGGGGCCAACCAAGGGCACTCATGAATATCAGGGGTTAAGCCAACTGTTGCATGTCAGCAGATGAAATAACGCGCATAATTGCCGCATATTTGTTATGAGCCCGGATACCCTGTAAATGCCTTAGATTTTTCAGAGATTCTCAGTGAAATTATTTGTAGGAAATGGTTTTAGTTTTTAGCTTTCATTTATGGAAATAAATTCATGATTTAATTGCTGATTTACAAGTTAGTTTAGAAATTGTTTTGGAGTTTAATTAACTCTTTTCTAAAAAACTTTTTGTAAATATTGTTTATAATATTAAATACTAAACAATTAAATTAGCTTCAAGCGGAAATAACAGCCTTTTAGCTGTCAAATTTCCCTATGTTTTTCCTGATTTTTTTTGTGTTTTACAACACTTATTTTTATTGCCAAAATCTGTCAGTTTGACAGACTGAATCTGTGGCACCTTCGCGACTCAGGCAGCTGCCTTCGTCAATTGCAAAAATTCTCGTGAAAAGCTTTTCGGCTCCGACACAGTTTTAACTCTTATTTTTTTTGGTTTCCTTTCCGCACGCTCCACTTTTCTCGATTTCCTTTTGTTTTTCATCTATTTATTTTTTTTTTAGCAATTTATATTTAAGCAATTTTCACATCGCCAGGCTGCTACGGCTACATCTGTCTGCGGAAAGGCTTTAGCTTCAACTTCATTTTCAGCGCCTTCTGCCTGATTAGCGGCGCTTGCATAATCCCAACATTTTCGCATTTTCATTGCAAATTATAGTCCGGAAAATTGCAGGTGGAGGAAGCCAGCGCCACTGGAGATGCAAATTGAAATGATAATTAATTATGGCAATCAGGCGCTGCCGTCCTAGACCCCGAAAAAAGAAAGATGGATAGATAGATACATATACTGCATGCAAGTGCCCCCCCAAGGGGCCGGAATGGAAATGAGAACCGAGATTAACGGCTTGTCAGAGGCGGTCGGCCGGTCTGGGAAATGTTTGCAGTTTTCAGTTTTCAGCAGTTGCATTGTGGAAATTGCGTAACAGCAATAGAAACAGAAACCGAGACAGAAAACCCAAAACACCAGCAGTAGCAGCAGCCGAAGCAGAGATCACAGCATCAGAAGCAACTTGGGTCTGGGCCCACAACTTGATTTGGCCCAGAACTACAGTCCAGCCGATTTCCCGGGCCCGAAATTAACTTTGCGGCAAACTCCGGGCCATAAGTTATGTCTGCAGCAAATAAATAAAATTACTGTCGGCCGAAAGCCAAAGCCAAAGACTGGCCATGAAGATATTACATTTCTGAGCATAATAAACATAGAACAACTTGGAAACAACAAACGCCCTTCTCCCTTTTGGCATATTTTAATTTTAATTTTAAATTTGTTATGTTAACAGGGTTATGCCTTAAATTTATTTAATGTTTTACAATTTTCCTACATTGCCTGGTGAGCATTTTCTTTTTTGCACATAGACTGGCAGCTGCACAAATTGCGGCTGCTCTCATTAGAGCCCCGCCCCAAAGTAAAAAAGTAAACAATCTCAACGATCCCTCCTCACAAACACATGCACACTCGCACACACACTCGCACACACTCTGTAATCGCCACCAAATTGACAACAATAAAAAAAAGGAGCAAATTCATGCAGCACCTGTCATGGAAGATGGAAAATGAAGCCGACCTGACGATGCTCACGCACGCTCCTCTTTTTATTTCTTTCCTTTGTGACTTGAATCTCTTCAGCAGCATCTTATATGCATATGTACACGGAGAGAAATTATGTGTAATAAGAAAAAATTAAAAAACAAAAGCAAGAAAGGCAGCTAACTTCGGCAAGCCAAAGTTTGTATACCCCTTACAATTTGCAATTAAATTTAGGATTGTATAGAAAATCAATTATAACTAATCTTAAAATATTCAATATTATTTGAATCAATAAAATAATATTTAATAATAATATAATATAATAATAATAATATTATGTATAATATTTTTATGACAATTTTATAAACAAATCATAGTTTTAAAAACTCATAACTTAACTAAAAAAGCATTAATTTTAATTCGGAAAGCGTTCCTAGACTAGTTTTTATTAGGTTAATAATTCTACTCAATAAAAATATTACAAATTTTGATTAAGTTTTCCAAATTTTAACTATGTAACCCCTTATAAAATTCTGAAAAAATTAAAAACAAAATATTTTTCCTGCCTGAGATGTCTAAATCAACTCGGCTTTTGATGCTGATCAAAAATATATATGATTTATAGAGTCGGAAATGACTCCTTCACTGCGTTAGCTTAAAAATACAATAAAAACCTATATCGTAACCATATATTTTATACCTTTTATATTATAATTTTTTTGTATTTAATTTAAATTTTTCTCAGTGCAGACTAGTAGTAGATTTTTTTGGTTTCTTTTTTTTTGTTGCATATGCAGACCAGTTGTTCAGGTTGCCTGGACATGTTAATTTTAAATTGGGTAAGCAAACTTGGAGGACTGCAGAGCTGCGAAACCGAGGGCGAAATTGAGTTGCCGCACGTCTTGGCCATCAGCGTCACTTCTTCTTACCCCAACCCCTTCCCCTCTTTTCTATATCTTGGCCAGGTTCTTTGGCCTTTTTTTCTCGATGGCCATCAACAAGGCAACTTTGGAAAATCTAAATTTTGATAGCACCATAATAATTTGTTAATAATTTATACCTTAATTAATCGTTAAGGAATAAATTTTAAAATATTTAAAATATATTATATTGTATTATATTATATTGCTGTATATTATATTTAGTTATATTATTTATATATGTTATATTATTTTTATATGTTTTTTATATTGCGGAAAAATCAATATTATAGAGATATATTAAATTTGAATTTTTTAATATTATTCATTCAAGCTGAAATTTCTGTAATTCAAATATATATTGAGAATTTGATATAAATGCACTGGGAAAAATCGTAAAATATTCAGGGGCAGTATAGAATTATTAAAAATTTTAAAAAATAGTTATAATATGAGTTATATAAAAAGGGGATTATTTTTCAATATATAAAATTGTAAAATATTCAATATAAAAATTTAAAAAATCTCACTTACCGAATTTATCAATATCGTCTCTTTTTTCTTCAATGTATTTTCTTGTAATGGAATTTCTTGTAAATGTTCTGGCATATTTTGTATATTTTCTTGTTGAATTATAAATTTATTTAAAAATTGCAGAAATTAATTTTTGACCACTCGCGAAATTTAAACCTTTCTTCCTTTCGTTTTATATTTACGCTTTTTACTTTTTTTTTAGAACACATAATTTAATAATTACATGATTTACATACACTTAAAAAAAAAAACAAACAAAACAAAAAATGGAAAGGCAAAGAAAGGCAATCAAAAACGGTAAAATTACACTCACACACACGAATTTAATCTCTTTTCTTCCTTTCATTTATTTTTAACTCACAGAATTAAAAACTGTAAGCCATTAATTAATTAAGCACTTAAAAAAAATAAACAAAAAAATAAACACAGAAAAAAAATAAAACAAAAATGGAAAGGAATGAAAAGGACTCAAAAAACGGTAAAATTGCACTCGCAAAAACACTACACCTTTATTTTCACTCCGATTTTACTTTACTTTTACATTCAAAACTTTCAAAACGGTTAGTTCAGACGGTTTTAAGCGCGCAAATACATTTACTTTGTTGTTGTCTTTTCAACTGAGAGAGAGAGAGAGATCACTCGCCAAGCGCATGCATAGGCGCAAGTGCGTAAGCGATATATTGGCGGCTGCTGCTCGCGGAGGTTGCATTTTTGTTATTATTTACATTTTATTATATATTTAATTAGATTTAGTTTTGAAAATGTCTTCTTTGTTTATCGCGTAATTGTTTATTAGGTTAGTTCGTATTTTTCTTTGTTGTTGTTGTTCTTGTTTAACATTTCCATATGCCGGGCGGCGGCAGCAATTGTTGTTTTGTTTGTTTTTTCTTTTAAAATCGTACATTAATTGTTTTTATTAATTATTTTGAGTATTTCCGCACAAAATGCATTTTGTTTTCTTTAATTTGCAAGTTTTTACAATTATTAGCTTTTACTTAGAACCGTTCTTGGGCAGCTGCCCCCAACTTAACTTTGAACTTTGACAAAGTCGCTGCACTCTTAAGCTTTAAAGCTCTTCTCTTTCCCCTCGCTCTCTTCGCTCCAGACTTGCATGCGGTAATTGCAAGTTCACCTCCCAGCGCGATCTTAGCTTGATAAAATCCAACTAGACATACATATATCCGTATGCCAACATGCATGTATGTATGTATGTTCGGGGGGCTGCTGCTAACTTCACTTGGCGGGTTCACCACCCAGCGCGATCTTGGCTTGATAAAATCCAACTAGACATACATATATCCGTATGCTAGCATGCATTTATGTATGTTTGTATGTTCGGGGGGCTGCTGCTAACTTCGCGTATGTTCGGGGGCTGCGACTAACTTAACTTGGCGAGTTTACCCCCAGCGCGATCTTGGCTAGATAAAGTCCAACTAGACATACATATATCCGTATGCCTTCATGCAGGTATGTCTGTATGTATGTTCGGGGGGCTGCTGCTAACTTCACTTGGCGACTGTATGTATGTATGTATGTTCGGGGGGCTGCTGCTAACTTCACTTGGCGGGTTCACCGCCCACCGCGATCTTAGCTAGATTAAATCCAACTAGACATACATATATCCGTATGCCAGTATGCATGTATGTATGTTTGTATGTTCGGGTGGCTGCGGCTAACTTCACTTGGCCGCAGGTGTCTCACATGTTCTTTTTCTAATGCGTAGTTATTAATTATGTTTTTAGCAAAAGACTACGCTTGGGCACTTACACAGCTTCATATTACCGCAGTCACAGATCCAATTGCCTGGAATAGCGACACTTTCAGCGCCAAATGTGTGTCTGTATGTATGTATATATGCACATACATACATATAGTTGCAAGAAAATTTTCATTTTCCATTTAAATGTTGAAATACACTTGTTACCAATGGTTTTTGACTTTTCCCGCATAGAGTGCACTTAGTTTTGGCGAATTGATTGTTTTTCTGGTTTTATTACACACTTTTTCGGGCGTTAAATTGTTTTTCAGCAGCAGCACGCACTAATTTTAGATTTTTGCAACCGTCGTTCTTCACCTCCTCCACATCTCTCGCTCTTCACCTGCTCCACAACTCTCGCTCTTCACCTCCTCCAGAACTTTCGCTCTTCACCTCTCGAACCGTTTGACGGCTGGCGCGCGCTCACCAAGGCAGAGGTTTGGCAGAGGCTGGTGATCGCAAGAGAGTGGGAGAAGGGGAAGAGGGGAAGAGGTGAAATGCAGATCGACATTGCCAAAGTGAAAAGTTGTGACGCGCTGCAGTGAAAAAACGTTTTTAAGCCGAAAAAACGTTTAATAATATTAGAAAAACTGTGGAATCAATCGAACCAAGTGCCCTCTATGCGGGGACCATTAATTAAAGCCTCGAACAAGTGAAATATTAAGGAATTTATGCAAATTCAATGTGCGGGTGGCCTCTCTCCCGCCAAATGGAATTGTGACCGCGAAAAGGCAATAAGAAAATATGAAAAAACCATAAATCGTGCAATTGCCAAAGTGAACTTAATAAATAACTACGAACAGATGTGCAGACGTGATAAAACAATGAATATGCTTAAGCATTAACCAAACATATCGATTTAAAGCCACTAAAACTGCAATTAAAAATTTGAGACTCCCGCGGCCAACAACAAAAACCACAGCAGCACCCGCCAGGTTGTATGCATGTGTGAGTGGGAGTCTGCATATTCGTGTATATGAGCGCGGCAAGTAATCTCTCCCTCACTCTCTTTGGCTGCCAAAAAAGTAAATGCAAAGAAAATGCAAAGTAAATGCAAAGTAAATGCAAAGTAAATGTATTCTTGCGCGCACAGCGTTGTAAATTAACTGTTTTGAAAGCTACAAATGTAAAAATAAACTGCTAATGTGCGTGTATGTAAAAACGGAGTGAAAATAAAAGTGTAGTGTTTGCGCGAGTGTAATTTTACCGTTCTTTTCATTTCTTTTCATTCCTTTCCATTTCTTATTGTGTTTTTTTGTTTTGCTTTTTTTTAAAGTGAGTTATTAAAAGCGAGAGGAAGAATTTTCATTCCTTTTAATTTCTTTTTTTTTGTTGTTGTTTTTTTTTATGTGTTTAATTAATTATTGTGAGTGAATAGTAAAAGGAAAAGGGAAAATTCCTTTCCATTTATGGCTCGCAGAAATATGTAAATATTCAGTGTATTTTTTGTTTTTTTTTTTTTAAGTGTTTAATCAATACATCAAGTGTTTTAAATTCTTTAAATTAAAAAATGGGAAAGGAAGGAAAGATAATTAAATAACGCGAGTGATCAAAATTCAATGTCGGTTGCGCGAAAATAAATTTAAAACAAATTAAATATGAAAAATACTAAGAAGAGAGAAGAAACGAAAATGAATAAATCGGTAAGTGAGTAAGGTAAATTTAAATAATTTTTAAATTTTTAAATTGCATTTATTTCGATTTTCTATTGCTTCTAAAACAAAAACTGTCTTCTTGGGCCTTCAAATATGTTTTTTTTTTTTTTTTTTTTTTGTTTTTTATATATTTGCCTTTACTATTTTAATATAAATTAAAAATAAAATATTGGGAAAATATATACAACATTTGAACGTCATAAAAATGCATAAAAATATATATTTAAAACTAAGTATGCAGAATTATAAACCAACATAAATTTGACGAAGAAAAGGCATGGGTTTTTAAGATTTGATTTGCCAAAAAGAAATTATTAATAACAAGAAAGGAAGCTAACTTCGGAAAGCCGAAGTTTTATATAAATACCCTGGCAGCTTGCAATTAAATTATAGGATCGTATTGGAAATCGGTCATAATTAAGCCATAAATATTCGAATTCTTTACATCTATATTTATTGATATTTTAATGACAATTTTATTATAGAAAATCAAAGTAAAAAATTCATAACTAGGCAAAAAATGCATGAATTTTAATTTGGAAAGCTTTCCTATGTTAGTTTTCAGAAGGTAAATAATTCTGCATACTCCATTTAAAATGTAAAAAAATTAAAATTTTTATTATTTATTTTTTGACAATTTTAACTATGGAAAATTTTGAAAAAATTATTTAAAAAAAATGTTTTTGCCAGAGATAGCTAGATCGATTCGGCTGTTAATGCTGATCATGAATATATATGATTTATAGGGTCGCAAATGAGTCCTTCACTGATTTGCAAGCTTCTGACTAAAATTAAAATGCCCTGCAAGGGTATCCATTTCTATAAATATCAAATATATATAATCTTAAATAATATAATATACTTATATCTTATTTAATATATATATTTTTATTTATTAAATATATATATATGTAATTATTTATTAATTTTATATATATATATATTTATATAAGATTTAATAGATTTGTAAACCATTAAGCTGAAACCTTTCAAGAGGCCACCCTTCTATCATTCTATAAAAATATAATAAAATGATTATATCTACATATATAATCTAAATTAATATAATACACTTTTCTATAATTTATTATCTATATTAATTTATTGATTTAATTATATATTTATTTATATACTGGCATTCTATATTAATTCTTGCTTACCATATAAGATTCCAAACTTGACTTATATTTGTATGTATATCCTTTGGTTCCCTTTGGTCCGCATCATTTACTCTCAACTAGAAATCAAGTGAAAACTTTTCCCCATCGCAGGCTGAATAATTCGAATTTCGACTTTGGTTTTCCATTGGCCAAGTTAGCTTCTTTGGGCCCCATTTTATTATAATGATGATGACGACGCCTTGGCCGACATTCAGACTTGAGGCCAGAATTAAATGAAGTTGACTTCATTCGCTCCACTTGACGGGACGGCTGGTTCGCTGAGATGCTTATCCGTTTTTAGAATATCAATTATAAGTCATTTGCTTGTGGGGCACGTCCGCTACAGTTAACCCTATAGTGCCCCCCCCCCCCCCCCCTTTCGCCCTTCCTGGCCTGCGGTGCGAAGCTGTTAAAGTGCTTTTTAATTTAAGCCCATTTTAATTGTGAGAACTTTATTCTATTTGTTTTGGTTTCTGTTTCTGTTACTGTCCGATTTTTGGGGCGCAAAGATTTCACAATTACCCAGCCCAATTCCAGTGTAATTACACTTTATGAGGTCTGTTTTCCCGAATTAAATGGAATGGAGCCGCCACACAGAAAATATCACTTACTTTGAGTGGGAAAAGCTAATATTTTGTGAAGTTATACTTGTAACTTTCCCTTTAAGAGAGCTACGATTTTGATCTGACTATTAAATTACCCTCGTACCTTCTTGTATCGTAATCGGATCGTAAAACGCGTATATTAATGATACCGGATTGGGAACCCTGACCTTTGATTTTCAGACCCTTTTCGGTGGTCCAATGGCCAGCTGTGTATGTGCAATTAATTGAGTTTTTATCGGTCCAGGGATTATGATCGTTGCAGTGTATATAGTCCAATTCCTTGGGGAATCGAAGGCGCCGACACTCTGGAGAAAGAGATCGAATAAATATTTATGTAATTGATGCAGCAGTTAATTAATTGCAACAAGTCCTGAGTTTCTCTCTCTTGAACAAAACACTGCCAGAGTCATGGAAATGTAAGGCAAATCATCATGGACATCATAAGCAGAGGCAGCTTTGCTAACTGCCTGCACGGAAAGAAATTAGGATTGCACTTGATATGGTTCTGGGATGCATTACTAAAAAAACATGCTTTAAAATGAATTAAAGTGTTTTAAATAACATACCATTTATTTAAGGCAGTTTTAAGGTGAATTTCTTTGGGGAATTGGTTTTATTTTAAAGAAATTTTACTGGGAAAATGATTATTTAATTTCTATCTTTTTGATTTTAAGGGAAAAATAGAAAATTAATTATTTTTAAATCTCTTAAAGCCTCTGCATTGAAGTGCTCTGTTTTTAAAGATGATTTAAATACAATTTTAAAGAAACCTCTATATATCTTTTAAGATCAAAAATGACCCCTGTCTAGATTAACTCTTCTGCTGATGCAAATTTAAATACAATGAAGTATATTTACATTTATTTGCTTGGAAAATTGGTTTTATGTTTAAGAAATTTAACTGGGAAAATGATTATTTAATTTATCTCTTTTCGATTTTAAAGGAAAAATAGAAAATTCATTATTTAAAATCTCTAAAAACTGGCTGCATCTTGTAATATTCCCTATTTCCCAATGATCCTTTGATATAGTTTACCATTTTCCTTGCAGTGCAAGGCCATGGTTGGGGTATATGAAAATAAAAATAAAAATAAAAGTAAGAGGCAAATCGATGAGGAGCCCCCGATCACGAAATCATGGACTCGACTTCAGATCGAAGGGTAAGTCCGAGTCCAAGTCCAAGTCCAAGTTGGGGTCTTAACCGAGAGCTCTGAGGCCTGGGCTTCGATTGGATGCCTTACACAAAACGGCGTGTTGATGCGAACTGAATGGCCAACAAGAGAACGCGGAGAAAAAGCCATTAAATAAAGCCTAGCCGAACCGAGGATGCCCTTTCCAGCAGAAAAAATGTATAAATGATAATTGAAAGACACATTTGTCTACCTTACTCATAGAGAAATGATATATAATATATAAATAATATATATTATATCTTGAGATATGTCACATCATGTATGACATAGTCGATGTAACCCACTGTGGGGCTGCAGGCTGGGCAAGGCCATTAAAAAACTAGCCGAGGAGGAGAGAAAAAAACGAAACGAAAGACTTAAGGCACAAACTCGACGCACATGTGTGTGCCTGTGTACAGTGTTGGCAGCGAGTATTTAGGCCCGGTTTAGACTGTGCACTGCGCACGGCTGCCAGACATTCCGATGCAGCAGGTGTTTAGCATAAGTAATTGATATTCTACACACAATCACCGGAGAGCCATTGCACCAAAGAACTTAACTGAAAGCAGAAAGAGGGGACTGGGGTGGAGTGAGGGATGAGGGGGAAAAATCAGTGGCATAGGAAAATTGAAGCAACTGGGGAAACTCAATCCAGAAACTTAATGAACCAACAAACCAGAATCATTCAATACACAGAAATCGAAGCGAAATGATCAACGAAATGGGGCCAATACTCTCCAATAACCGATCCGATATGCTTGTGGTCTCATTATTTACGATTATTGGTAATGAATTTGCATAAGGCGAACGCTGAAAACCGAAACTTCACACAAATCAGAAGCTTATTGGCCGCTATTTAGCCGCGGCCCATTATTATATTGCTTATTATTCAGCCGATTGCTTTGGCGCCTCAAAAAAAGCCATATTCGCTTTGGCTTTGGCGACTGGCGACTGGCGTCTCCATCGCAGCTCCCTCCCAAACTCTCGAGCGTCCAGCCATTGCTGTAATTTATGTAGATTTTTCACTTTAACTTTACATAAACCACAGCTTCGGACACGAGAAATATCGTAACGCCTAAACAAATGCCAGTCAGCGTTCGGTTGTCGAGCGTTAGATAGATCGCGGCGACTCTGTATTTAGTTGATAGATCAGTGGCGTCGAAGGCGAGGGGTTATTTTGTTAAATTCATATATATTTTGAAGCTTCAAAGTATCAGAATAACAGCCTATATCATATCAAGGAAATAAATGCTTAAGACAATAAATATACTTGCCTAAACAGCTTTGCTAGTCAGAGATTACTGTCTAGATTGATTCTGCTGTTACAGCAGATTTAAATACAATTTTAAAGATACTTTTATATATACTTAAGCCTAAAGGTGCCTAAAAAGGTCTTAAATTCACAGACTAGTGTCTAGATTGACACTGCTGTTGAAAAAAAATTTAAATACAATTTAAAAAAAACCTCTATATATCTTTTTAAGATCCAAAGAGACCCTTGCCTAGATTAACTCTTCTGCTGATGCAAATATTAAAGAAATCTGTATATATATATATACATTTTTAAGATCCAAACAGTCTAGATTAACTCTTCTGCTGATTCAAATTTAAATACAATGAAACAGAAACCCTTTTAGCTGCGCCCCTGACATTTAAAGACCATTCATTGGCGTCGACTATTAACATTTTGCTGGTGCGCCAAATGAAAAATTATGCCCGGCCAGCGAGATCATTTAAAAGAAATATCTATATATGAGACAAACAAGACATAGGAAAAACTAACGCCCACGTGAATCAAAAACACGAAATCGACCGACTACAAAATCGAAATTGAAATCGAAAAAGAAAAAATAGACGCAAAACGAAACCAAATCGAATCGAATGCAAAAAAGTAATGTGTCTATGGGCGAACGCTGGACAATTAATGCAAAAGGTCACCCGATAAACCAACTCAAGTTCTCCCAAGTCCAAATCCAATCCAATATATATAAAAGTTTGCTAAAAAACCAGTAAGAAGTCGAGACACTTATGGCCTGGGGCCCCCTTCGAGTGGGTCTTCTAGAAGAGAGATATATATGTGTGGTTATAGGGGGAAAAAACGGAGTAAAATGGTAATATGCATGTGGGGCTGTCAGCTTTTTGTTTGACATGGTCGAGAGTGAGGCAAATGTTTAATTATAACATTGCAAATTGTTTTAATTGCAGCAAAGACAGACTGAGACTGAGACAGAGACTGAGCGAATAAAATTATATAAGAGACCTTGTCTTGGGGTATATCTCGACATTCACGCAGCGGACTTTCTACTCGAATAATGAATAAATGAAAGAAGTGACCCAAATACTTGATTAGAGATTTATTTAAAGAAATATTTAAATTTTACAATATATATTTACATAGTAGAAATAAAGGTATATAATAGCTTAGTTTAACTTACAATTTGAACCCCCAAAAGTCACATTTCTGTCAGACAATGCCCATGATTTCTTTGGGAAAATATATGTCTAAAAATAGCACACACTTTTTTCCGGTTTTCCTGCTTTTCCTGCCTTTCCTGCTGTTCCTTCATCATTCAATCAAACACGTGTGCCCTTTTGAAGGGTCTGTCGGAAATGGCAGCGGCATCTTAATCATATCCACTTAGACTAGATAGATTAGGTCAACCTTTTCGGTGACCTTTTGGCTGCTTTTTTGTATATATATTTATATATATTGGAAATCGAATTGAGAATCGGAAGCAGAGTCCCTTTTTTTTGCTGTGCAGGATAATTTAAAATGATTCGCATTTGCTGTTAAGTGGCCGCCACTCCAAGGCGGAAGAGGAAACTAAGCCTGCCCCCGGGGGAAACTTCCTGTATTCTCTCTGCCACCCTTGCACCCCCTCTAACTTGACCTCTAACTCTTTTGTTATTTCGAATGCCATGAGTTGGCACAAATAATGCACCGCCCATGATTTTTGGGCATTCTCATTACGTAGCCAGATGATGGTCATCAGTTTTTCCCCTTGGCTTGGGGATAAAGGGAATCAATGGGAAGGATTTCCGGGACTTCCTTTTGGCCACTTGAAAGAAAAATGAGTTTTGAGTATAGGAAAATATATATTTTGTGTAAGCGGAAAAGCTAAGCGTTAATATTAATTAATACGAACTTGATATTGATAATTGTAAACCATATATTATAATGAAATCTAATTTTACCCTAGTGTTATATATCGATCGGTTAATCTGATTCTATATTTATAGATAACTATGCACTATCTTGGCCACATCAATCAATGTCTAGATATAATCCCTCCCCCTCTGGTGATTTCCTACCCCAATTAGGCTTTATTTTTGGTAGACACTCCGTATCATTTATATATATCCATATTATCCCATTTATAAATATTCGAAACTGACCCTTGATAGTCGGCATTGTGGCATTAAAATTCGCCATCCTCGGACGGATTTAGTTTCGGATTTCGGTCACAGTCACACTTTTCGATTCGTATATGCTTTCCTTTCGGGGTTCGGTGTCGTCATTTAGGATATTGGAACAGAATCTGACCCTTCGAGGCAATTTGGTTGGCTTTATTCTCTAAATTATCCCCACACACAGAGACATCCCTTTTGTGCCGCCAGTGAGTGACATATTTGGGTTCAGTTCGTAGTAGTTTTTTTCTCTCTCGATTTCGTTTTCGTGGCTTAAATTGATATGCTAAGTAGTTTTCTGTATCGGTTTTTGTGTGCCTTGTCTCCCTATTTCGGGGCACTTCGATTAGCTACCGGAGTTGCTGTGCCATTGTCCATCCATCCATCCATCCATCCTGGTCGCATTTTTCCATTTTCCCCTCAATTATCACGGCTTTTTATCGGTCGACTAATTTACAAATAAGAGAAATGGGACCACAGAAGCCCCGACTCTATAGATAATTATATCGTATATATATGCAAATATAGTTTCCTGTCACATCCTTAAGGTACAGACAGACTTTGGGAATCAAGCGCGTGGGTAATAAAACAAAATTGTTTTTAAACAACTTAATCGAATTTGTGTTTTGAGATAGACTATCTTTGAGGTTTCACCGGGGTTAGCTTAAAGAGTATTACAAAATATATATTATATAGAAAATTACAAGAGATTTGTATAGGCAAACAAAGCTTACAAGAAGATTTAAGAAGCTCTAGAATTTCAATTATATTTTATTATATATTTATATTTTTTCTGAAATATATTAATATTTTTTTGTGGTATATATTTATAAGTGATGATTTATAATATAAATTATACTTTTTTATATTTATATATAATATATAATAAGTATTAAATATATACTTTTTCTTGGAAACACAATAATAAACTAAATAATTATTAAATATCTAATTATAATAATAAGATAAATAATTATTTAATTAATATATATAAACTAATAATTATTAAATACTTTTTTTTGCCTTTAATAATAATAAGCTAAATATTTATTAAATATACTTTTAAACAAATAAGTATTAAATAGTTATTTTGCCTTGAATAATAATAAGCAAAATAATTATTACATATATTAATACATATCTTTAATAATAATAAGCTAAATATTTATTAAATATTTAATTTTCTTTGAATAATACTTAGCTAAATAATTTTAAAATATTTAATAATTAGATAAATATTACGCACAAACCATATTTCTAATAAGGGTTTCTAAAGAAAATTATTTAAATATGCAATCAATACATAATTCATAATTTAAGCCCACAGATTTTCTTGTGTCAATAATTCATACAAAAAATGATTACTTTATTTCCTTATAAAAATCAAAAATTCTATTACAAATTTCCCCATTTGCTATGGCTAATTTTAAAAACCACCCTCGTAGACGAGACTCTGATTTTATGTGCTCGCCTTTTGGCCTTTGACTTTGACATAAAAGAGGCGCCGCTGCAGTCACTAAAAACAGAGGGCGGGGCGGCTTGGGTTTTTCCAAGGAGGAGTGGGGGGTGGTGGTGCTATTTTCCTATGAGGAGGGAAGTAGCTTAGTGTGTGCCTGTGTGTGTGTGTGTGTGTGTGTGTGTGTGTACCAAATGCGTTTCTGTTGTTTTGTTACAGCAATTTTTATGGCCAAAATGGCCATAAAATTCTGACGCTCTCTAAATATTCCATCCGCCTTTTATTTGTCGCCTACGCAGAGTCCTGGTGTTGGATCAATTATAGGGGGTGTATACTGTAACACTAATGGAGTGTTGCTGTTTTTCCTTTCTTTTTTTTCGCTATTACCACAAAAGGAAAAACAGATAATAATAAATAAAAAAAAAAACAGCGAGAAACACATCCACCCAGAAAATTCGCAACATGTTTAGTTCCGCTTTTCCATTCTATAGTTGTTGTATCTTTGTATCTTTTCGATGCCTAGAATGGGAAATATTTGAGGAATTCCGATTAAAATACTTTCAAAAATGTGTGTTGTTAATCTGTAATTAATTTTGGTACTTATTTTGGTGTTGTTTGTTTTTTCTTACCTCTTTTTTTTAATTTTTCGACTGACCAATGTTTGGTATTTATTCCGCCGAGAGCTTGTTTCTCGTTTCCCATGTTCGGTGGCTGTGGAAATTACTTGGGCGCCACAAAAATGCCAAATCAAGTGAAAGTTTTGCCACAGACAAAAACATGACAGCCACACCGAACAATAACAATAACAATAGCAACGACAACCACAAACTACAAACTACAAACTACAGATATTAACAGGCAAACAATTTTTACACATGTCAGTTTGTTGTACACCAAATTAGAAATATGCTTATGAACCAAAAGCACAAAAAATTAAAACACAAGAAAAACATGAACACAGAGCAGGGAAAATATAAAAAAAGATACAGACATATATATATTTATATAGATATATATATAAACTCCCCTAGTTGTTTTTGTTTTTATCCGCCTGGCATTCCAAACAAATGTTTTTCTTGTGTTACGGTGAGGAAAATATTTTTATGGACTTTGTTTGCTAATTTACTTTCCGGAATGTTTGATGTTGCTATTAAGCATCTTTTGAACTGATTAAATGGCAGTCTTGAAATGGTTTATGAATGTTTCTTGCAAGCTAAGAAATGTTAATTCATTTGACAGGTAAACTAATACATTTTTAAACAATTTATAAATCATTTAGAATTACTTGAAGACACCCTTGAAGTATTAAAGTTAATGCCAGGGGCCTTTGTTTTGGTTTTATATATTTTCTTTTTTTATTTTGGCTTCAAGTTTCTCGACACAATGCTCAATCGAAATAAAATGTAAACCAATTTTAATGGGCACTATATTCCCTCTTGGAAAATCTGTAAAATCAATCAAGATACCAGCCACAGATAGCAACCAGGTCGTAAAAGTCAAACGTTAAAACCAAAAACTAAAACTGAGTCATGTATTAAAACCGAAGTGCACTTGCCAGAGCTATTTTTTATGAATGAACTTCCTTCTTTAAAAAAAAGAAAACAGAATAAAAAGCAGAGAAGAACTCCAGGTGAGGCAGCGAAAATAACAACAACCATAACAATGAAGTGTGGGCAGTTGGCTGCCGTTTTTTGCGCAACGAAAAATAAACTAAAACAAAAAAAAATACAAAAAAGTAACAGGAAAAATCACAGGTAGAAAAAAAGAACAGAATGAAGAAGACTGCGCAGTGCGCACGCGCACAGCAGGCGAGTGGCGCGCGATCGTTGGAGAGTGGCAGAGAGTGGGAGAGAGTGGGAGAGAGTGGGTCTCTTGGCCCGGACAGGAGTGACCCTTGACCTTTGCCACTTGGCTAAGCTATGCAGCCAGGAAAAGGCCAAAGAAAATCAGTGATGCCTTAACTATAAAATGTTTAAAAAGTAATAACAAATAAAAAGGATATTTTACATTATAAAAATGTATATAAAGACTACCTTTAATATATATTATATATATTATATAAGTATATATTTTAGCTTATTTTCTGCTAAACTTCCTAGGAAAATTAAAGGAAAAAACCATCGAAAATCAGTGCTGATTCATTTATAAAATATTTAAAAATTAAAAAGAAATAAACAGAAATATCACATCCTTAATATTTATATTTAAAGACTACCTATGAAATATATATATTAATTATGTATATATAGTTTAGCTTATTTTCTGCTAAACTTCCTGGGAAAAATAAAGGAATAAAGCATCGAAAATCAATAATGCTTGATTTATAAAATATTTAAAATTCAAAAGAAACAAACAGTACATACCACATCCTTAATATTTATATTTAGGGACAACCTATAATATATATAATATATATATATATATTTCAGTCACATTTTAGCTTATTTTCTGGTTAACTTTCTACCAATTTGTTGGCCAAAAAAATGGCTAATCTCGCATCTCTTTGGTGGCAACCACAAGTCTGCAAATTGAAGCACCGCAACAGCTTCGCCTGGGCCCCATGGTCTTGGTCTTGGTCTCGGTCTTCTTCCCTCCCCCCCTCGCCCCCTTTGTATTTTGTATTTATATGGCTTGCAGCAAATATGCGCCCCGTATCGGCCAGTTTGTTGTTGGCCAACATCGCTTCCTCCTTTGGAAGCCACCGCCTTGGTTATCGCATAAACCAGTTGCTGTCCCTCCATGCACCATGCACCACCACCTTGCCTTCGCGGATCCTTGTCTGTCCTGCCATTGTGCGACGCCTTTCATATGCGGACGGTTTCAACGTATGAAAAGTGATTTCTTTGCATAAAATTTGTGCACCAACTAAGGTGCACTGCGGGAAATAGGTATAAGCTAAAGAAAATGTAAAATTTCAAACCAGAAAGAAGGGAATATAGGGTCTTTAATCTTCTCAATTTATGGAAAACACCCTTTAAACTTCATAAAAGTGCAAGTACTCAAAGATTAGGATTAATTCTCAGAGAGAGATTAATTCTCAGTGATCTTCCTAGCTAGTTAACCCATTTTTGCTCAGTGTATTTAAGCGATCCCAATTGTGGGGACCTGAACTCAAACTCAAACTGAAAACCCCGGGCCCAAGTCGCTCTCTCGCCTGATGATGATTGGGTATAATGGGTTTTATGGAGCAGCTGCTGCTGTTGCTTCTGATGTTGCGGATGATGCTGGGACCCCTCACACACACACACCTTGGACACCATCTACACCCATGCCCCAGCCCCCATCCCCGTCCCCTCCCTGAATCGAGGCCGTTCAAGTTTTCTGCGGCTCACACCTGTGTCCGAGAGAGTCGGGCTGACATTTTGAAATATTGCCATTGATTTTGGTTGTATTTTTATTTTTTTCGAAGGGGAACAGCAGCGAAATAACAAGTAGGACCCGAGAACGATACAGTTTCTAAGCGAATATGTATATATATAAATATATATATAATATATGAGTTGTACTTCCCATGGCGAATTCTGGAGTCTCGATTGTTTGCCCACACAATTAGCAAGATCGTCAGGAATTATGGAAAACAGAAAAGATTTTCAATTTTTGGGTCAGCGGCAATTGGAATCGCTTTGCATGAATAATTTACAACAATCACATGAGTGCACTGGGAGAAATAATGTGGAAAGCTCTTAGATATCAATGGTTTTTATTAAATAATTACTAGGAAGACATTTCGGAGTTTTGGGATTATATTTGAAACAAATTCTCTCAAGGTTTTAAGATCAATCATAAACAAAATAACGTATAAAATGCTTTAATATTAATATAAATTTATTACATTTAGTTTTTACCCTGGACATTTTTTATATCAATTATTAGCAAACAAAAAAAAAAGTATAAAATCTTTATATTTATTGTTATTATTTATTTATGTTAATTAAATTTATTACATTTATTTTTTATCCTAATATTTCCTAAATTCCAATGGGATCTATATAATATAACCTAAGTTATATTTAATTTCCATTTCTAAACTATCATACAATTAATTAAATAATTTATACAACAGCATTATATATAAATATACTTAGTTATATAAATAACTAGGTCTTCAAATGAGTATATTTCTTAATATATTTCTTAATATTATTTCTCGATCCAATTAATCCCTTGACTTATATCTCTCTGTGCACTCATATTGATGTGAATATATGTATTTATGGCCGATTTACAGCAAATCGGAGGAGGGGCTGGGTATCACGGTACCATAGCCAAATTAATTAACATTTTCGGCACGCACAAACTGTAAAACTCTTTGCATAAACATATAAAAATAAACTTTTTACCACAAAGACTCGATCTATTCTCATTATCATCGAGCGCCGTATGATCCCAACCGAGATGCAACCTCAAGACTAAGAAGCAACATGTTTGAAGCAGACAGCTGCTCGAGCAAGGGTTTGAAGCGGTTGGAGGGTTTGAAAAGGGTTTTTTTTTTATTAAATCAAGTGCATTAAAAGGTTTTTTTGTTCAGTGCAACTTCTTGATGTGATTTAAGGCAATGAATAAAAAATTAGTAGTAGATTTTTTCAGTGCTCGCTTTGATTTAGGACAAAAAGTAGAGAAGAAAGAATAGAAATTCAAAGTCCAAAGATTGTGAGAGGGATTAGGGGTGGAGATTTGTTTTCAAGGAGGTTTTGTCGGTGCTCCATCAGCCGCATAGATCTAGATTTTAGAGCTAGATCTTAAACATAATATTAATTTTTATTATTATAATATTAAATCCCATTTAAATCATAGATTCACGTCACTTTCCTTATCGCTTTGTTTAACTTGAAGCTTAATCATGTATTTCTTTATTTTTTTGTTGTTTGTCTTTACCTGATTTAGGTCCACCTTACCACCACCTCATATCTTTATTCTATCTGTATTATTCTGTATTATTTTTGTGTTTTATGTTGATTCCTCGTCCTTCTCCAGCAGCCTCCAGCGGAATTGTCCAAATGTTTAGTTAGCAATTGTTATTGTAGTCCTGTGTGTGTGTGTGTGTGTGTGTGTGTCAACCCGCCGGCAGTCTGCATAGACTTCCCCTTTTGGAAAACCCCCCTCCGCAGGGGTTATTCGGACTCCCAGAGCCCCTGTTTTCCCCATGCCCCGCATGCAAGCAGAGGAGTCTCAAGTGCAAGTGTACTCAAAGTCTACCTGCTGTTTGCTCTCTCCCTCTTCCTCTCCCCCCCTCACTCTCTTTCTCTTTCTATTTTCTATTCCCTTGGTCCCCCCTTGGACCCGCCTCTGTGTGCAGACCAATCCCTAGAGGGCAAACCATACAAAACCTCATAGTACACTGAAAGAAAATAGAGAAAAATCACAGGTAGAACTGCTGCCAAGTATTTTAATAAAATAAAATTTTAATCCACTTTTAAATGCTGAAGTTTTACTTTTAAAGTATTTTTTAAATTTATAAATGTAACTTTAGGAAAGTTTTGTAATTTATACGTTTTATAATGACTTGCTACTTATGTTTTCCAGTGTACTTCTAATATGTATCTCAGAGGTTATTGTCGCATCTCCATCAATGCTGCCTGCCTCCTCTGCCACCCATCCGCCAAGGCTTTCCTCTTTCACTCTTCGCCCTTTTTACATTCTGGAAGTACGGGCACACTGTCTATTTTTTTTCTTTCTTTTTAGCCACTGTGCTGTGTTGCATTTTAAAATTAATATTTGGATTTTAATTAGCAAGAAATTTACTTTGGTGCCCTGGCAGTTTTGAGTTTCTCGCTTTTGTGTTTACCTTTCCTAGGAGCTCGTTCCCTTCACCCCGAAAATCTCGTGAAAGTCCCCGCCTCTGTGTGTGCACACTAATTAAATATACACACACACACATCTATATATACACTGAGCACACACCAAACACATAGGGGACTCACATCGATGGGTTTAAGGTGGAAAATGGGTTAACCCAATCATCAAATATGCAACATTTGCTTAGTTACAAAATTTAATTTTCGCTCAGGCTTCGAAGTTTGAGCTTCTTGGTGGAAAATTGCATCGCATGGGGGTGTTGGGCATAGTTTTATTTTCAATTTTCGATTTGTAATTTTCGAAATTCAACTGAAAAAGCAAAGTGAGCTCTGTGTGATTGTTTAACGCTTGGCATTTGCTGTAAATTAATTGTACGCCTGAATGGGTTGATTTTGCCGCCTTCCCATCCTTACGTGTTTATCATTTTAGGAAAGCCGGAAAAGCCGGGAAAGCCTAGTGGGGCCAACAAGCGTGAGATGAGGCCAACGAGGTGTTAAGGCAGCCGCATCGAACATGTTGCAAGCACGCGCACTGTTAAGGCTTAACAGAGATCTGTTAGCTATGTATCTTAAAGATACTTTGAGGGTAATTTGTTACTAAAAATACAGCTGAGAGGTCAGGGGGTCCCTGAAGGCAAAGGGAAATCATTACAAGCTTTAAATGTTACTAGAATTTACTAATAATTTCAAATGACTTCAACTAAGAAAGGAATTTAAGCAAGAAAATCAAATAACATTACAAAAATAGTGCTTTTTCCCTTTCAATTATTCAACAGCAAAAGCCTTAAAGCCAAATAATGTTCAATCAATATATGTACAATATATATACACAGTGTCTGCTTATGCTAATTGCTGGGATGATCTCTCATAGCAACCCCCTGGGGATTTTCAGCTTTTTTTTTCTTTCTATTTTTTATTTTTGGGGGGAAAGCGGCACAGAAACTACCCCTGAAAAGTCAGCAAAATCCTATTTAGACTCTTACTTGGCCATTGCGAAAATGGAGTGAGTCACTTTTTCGGCGTTTATTAGATTTCGCGTTGCGATTCTCTGGTGACTAACAAAGGAATTTTAAATTCCAATAAATCTGCCAGCTTCAATAAGTGTTCATCGGGGTAGGGGGTATGTGTGTGTGTGTGTGTGTGTCCAGCGAGTGAATAAATGGAGGGGCTTAACTGTTGATTTCCAGACGGGGACTTCATTTTTTTTCCAGCCTCCTTTTTTGGGGGGTGGATTTCCCAGGACATCCATCTCCCCCGTCTGGGTGCCCCCATGAAAATTTGATTGTCGCCTCGTGGTGGAAATTTGACAACAAAACATTTTCGTAGGCAAATTTATGTGGCTTTCGCTTATTTTTTTTTTCTAATTTTTATTTTTATTTTTATTTTTATTTTGATTGGTTTCAGTTTTATAATATTTGCTTATTTTGGAATCGATTTTGGCTGCGTTTTCAACCCCCATTACTTTTTTTTTTTTAAGATCCCCATCGTAAAGCAGAATTTATTATTTGCATTTGCAGGACATGGCTTAAAGCCTTTCATGTTACCCTCAAGAATTTTCCATTTCCCCTTTCGGTGGCTTCCATTTTTCTGTTATTTTTGTAGACAGTGCTGGCTTTTTTGGCGACAGTTTTTTAATTAAAGCTGTCTAGAAAACGTAAAAAAAAGGAGGAGAACAAACAGAGTTGAGAACATTTGTAAACACTTTTTTAAATTTTAATTTAAAGCCTATAAAATCAAGACTTCTCGTGTTAGAAACCACAGAAATACGGAGTTGTTTTTCAATTTAATTACAGAATTCTGGACCTCATTAGGTTCCCGTTTTCATTTCCAAATGGAAGCACTTTTTTCCGCAATTTACATGTTTTTTCAGTACAATTTTTGTGTGTTTCTTCACTGCCCAAAGGCATTATCAATTTTCCCTCAACGGAGGGGAAACGTTAAAAATATACCTAAGTATATATAACGATTTAATTAAAAAGTTACATAAAATAAGAAACAAACTCAAAATCATTTTGATACAGCCAACAAAAAAAATATACAAGATAAATTGAAGTAAAGAAAATAATAACAAGGTATACACTGACATGCTGATTTTCCCTATCTCTTTCAAAAGTACACTAAGCACTCGATATTAAGGGAATCCAAGGGTATATCTTTGAATTATAAATATATATTTTAGATATTATTTTAAGGAGGCAGAGAAAAAGGTAATTTATTTAGAAACAAGTTGTAGATGACCTGATTTATTTGTATTAATTCCTTTTTGTTGCTGGCTCACTGTATTGCCTGTTTGGGGCTTTCTTTGCTCCCGGTTTTCCACAAGTTTTCCCTGGCCATATCCTCGCTCATTAAGTCATCGTTCGAGCCGAGTTATTCAATGGCCAACCTTTTGAGTGCCGAAAAAAAAACGGGGGGGACAACTGGGGTCGCATCGCATCGCCTTGGATTTTTATTTTCATAATTTAATGTGTGTGTGCGGCGCCCGCCTTTTGTTTTTGGTGATGCCCAAAACACTCGACAGAAAATAAACAGAAAACAGAAAAAAACACAAAAAAAAAAACAAACACACACACACAGAAAATGAAGGAAAAACAGCAGCGAGCGACAGTGAAATGCGCGGAAAATCTGTGCGGAAAAACAACAACAACAACAACAACAGGCAAGCGTGGTAAACAAAAATGAAAATGTTGTTTTTTTTCGCTTTTTTTTTTGGCAGGCTGCGAAATCAAAGAATGTGGGCATCCCCCAAAACGACCCTACACCCTACACCCGACTTTCACTTCTGCCTCGAGCAAAGAAAAGAAAAGCGTGTGTGTGTGTGTGTGTGTGGGTGATGGAAAATGGGGCGGGGGTGGGGGAGTAGGCAAAAAACAAAACAAAAATTAAGCAACGGCTGCGAAATGAACGCCGAAAACCGTTTACCAAGAGTTGTTTACGGGGCTACCCATTTCTTTCTTTCTTTTTTTTTCCTCACCCCCCCATTTTCCGGAGCGGAGTTTGTGGGGTGTGCAACATCTGCTGCTGATTTTTCCGGTGACAGGGGCAGGTGAGGAGTGTAATGTTAAAGAACGCGACTTGGTCTAACCCAGTTAACCAGGTAAATAACATGTGAGAGTTCAAAGATTTCCATTAAATTATGCACGGGGGCCGCTGTAATGATGGGCTTTAAAAGGGGGGGGGGGTTTCCCTGGGTTCTCCGGCGGGGAAGATTGCCTAAATAAATGGAAATTACATTTGCTTGCAATTATTAATGGCTGGCGAGATTAGGAAAATGTGTTTAAAATGAAAACCGGAATGGAAATTGAGTCAAGAAGGAAGCTAAGCCACAAGTTGTTTAAATATTCAAGTTTTTGCAGTTAATGAAATGTTTTTAAAAAGTTGTAAAGTATTTTAAAAGTATTAAAAAAAATTTAAAATATTTTACAATGTATTACAAAATATTGCGACATATAAAAATATTATTAAAAAATGTTAACAAAGTATTTGCAAAATATTACAACACATTTAATAGTTATTTTAAGTATATAAAAAACGGAACAAAAATTAACTACGAATATCTTTCCACTCGCCGACTCCTTCTGCCTGTTTCCTATATTATAGGACAGCATAAAAGCTATCCCAAAAACTGCAGTTTAAAATTCAAATAGTGGCTTTTATATATCAACTCACATTTACAATTTTTCCCAGAGCTCTAAAACACCATACTGGTGGAGGGGGAGGAAAAATGGGCTGGGCCCGCATGCATAAAAATTATTAATGTTTGTTTAATATGTCGTACGACACTTTTGTCAAAGGGCCTGAAAAAAGGCAGCAAACAATTTTCAATACTCATGTATATATATATCTATATAAATACATATATATTTTAATGCATGAAACCATTATGCAGAGTGCAATTAAAAGCTGCAAGGCAGTAACAAAAATCAAATAAAAATGCAATTGATTTATGTGGCAAGCATTTAAACGAAACTGAGCCCAAGTCTCATATTGATAATGATCATATAATATTTTTTCTTTTGCTACACTCATTTTTTATGTACATATTTTGTGTATATATAATTTTTTATTTAGCCTTCTCCATTGCCCGTAATGACTTTTAAATGAGACGCGTGCCGTGGCAGTAAACCTCCCAACCCCCAAAAAATATCTGAAGCCTTTGTAGATATTTGTTTAAATTGTTATTATTAATAATAGAGTCGCATTATGACTAGAAATAATTAAAAATGCGGATGCGGGCTTGTGGTCTATTGAAAATGATTGGAAAAGGAAACACACACACACGCTCACTTTTCAATTAAGCCAATTAATATGCAAAATAATTCATTGTCAATCAGCCAAAAATGATGAGAGCCCAAACAAAGGCATAAAAAATATTAGAATCTAAAAAAAAAAGTAAATAGAACATCAGCACGCAGCTTCAATTAAAACAATTATTTGCTTTGATGTATGGTTTTTTTCTTGGTTGGGAAATGGGAATATTTATATCCAAGAATATATCTAGATGAGTATCATAGGAATTTGAAGTATTCTTTGGGAAACTATTATTATTTATGTGCATTAATTGTATTTGTTTAAGGATTATTTGCTTAAAGAATGAATGGGAAAATAAATATAAATGCAATATAAATATAAAGAGAAAGAAAACGAATTTTGGTAAGGCAAGGTTTATATTCCTTGGCAGTTTGCAATTGAATTATAAAATCGAATTAGAAATCAATCATTACTAAGCTTAAAATATTTTCATTCTTTAAATCGATATTTATCGATATATTTATGACATTTTTTTCGATAAAATTAAAGTTTAAAAATTTCATAATTAGACAAAAATGGCATTAATTTAAATTCGGAAAGCTTTCCTATGTTAGTTGTTAGTAGGTTAATAATTCTGCATAGTCAATATAAAGTTAAAAAATATATATTTTTTTGCCAGATTTTTTGATAATTTTAACGATGTAACCCCTTATAAAATTTAAAAAAATTGGATAAAAATTGTTTTTTGCCAGAGATGGCTAGATCGATTCTGCTGTTGATGCTGATTAAGAATATATATAATTTATAGGGTCGGAAATGTCTACTTTATATCATTACAAGCTTCTGACTATAATAAATATGATAATATAAATGTAACATAAATAATTTAATATAGTAATTAAACAATAAATATAATAAACAATAAATATAATACAGGATCTGTAGAACTTTAAGCTTTTCCAGCTTCGATATCTATCTCATAGTTATGCGTACTCGATGATGAATGCCCAGCCCAGGAAAATGAATGAAACGCGCCCACATATCATGCCACTTTCCCTACACTCTTCCCAGCTGCTTGATCCCCTCCTTCATTTTCCCTCCCACATTTCCATCTGCCTTCTCCCCCCGATTTTCCCTCCATCCTTGTTTGGTGTTGGCCATAATGACCAGGACAACAATGAAAAGGAGAAGACAGCGACGGACGGCATGATAATGACGTTGATCAACGCACACACCCAGCGAGCGTCCATTTGTCTAAGCCCCACCTCGCGACCTTCTCGCCCTCTGCCTGGAAAATGCTACCCCATGTTAAGTTTTTCACACTAAAAGAATATATAGGAAAATATGCAGTCAAGCTAAAAAACTATTACAAATTTTGTGCTTCACATTGTATGGGTTTTTAAATGTAAATTAGTAAAGAATATACATAAAGGCAGTTTTTATTAGAATTTAAACATATATAGACTAGACTAGCTAGTTTTTATGTTATTTATTAATAGTTTAGGTTTAATTATATATTTTATTTAGAGTTTATGCTTATTTTCGCTCTCTGCATTTTCTTTGAAATTGCGTTTTGTGCGTTGTCTGACTGAAAGGAAAAACCTTTTCCAAGCACACCTCTCGTCAGGGAGATGGCACACCCCCACGCACACTCACACACACATACTCATATAAATATATATATATGTATGTGTGTAAATGTGCCACGCCCACATTCAAGGCAGTTGGCTTGGCGCGTCAGCAGCTACAAAATATTTACAATGAAAAATGTCAGCAGGTATTTATTTTTATGGCCCAACATTCGTCAGTCTTATTGTTAGTTGAGTCGCCGCCTGTGGTGGCAAGAGGGGAGGAGGAAAACAAGGAGTAGGAATTTTCCCCTCCATTTTCCCTTGGCTGTTGGTGTATTTCGTGAAAAGGCTTGCTCACAAAGGCTTAGCTGGCATTTTATGGGTTAGCCATCAGGGGGGTAAAAGTGTTCTCGTTATAAACTCAAATAAGAATTATATAAAGGAATTGGAAAATGTGGCAATTTAAATGATAATTTCATTATTTATTATATCTTTTTTATATAAATATATTTATATTCTTAGATATATGGGATATATATAACTTTTTTAAAGTTTAAAGTTCAGTAAAGAATATTTTAAGAGCTTTGTTTAAAACTGAAAACACTTTTCTTGAACATCTCCCTCCTTAATAATTATTTCAAGTATGAAATATATGTTAATATTGCTAATAATATAGATATATTAACAATATATTAATAAACATATTTTTAAAAACCCCAAATAGATAGGTTTATGTTAGATTAAACTATATCCTTATTTTCTATCCTCTTTGGATTTTCATTTTTTTAGAAAATAGAAAATTCGCTCAAGCATATTTGTATTGGCCTAGACTCGTTTCGCCTTGACTTTGCCGCTCCTTTTTTTCACGCTTTCTTTGCCCAACTTTTCCACCCAGCTTTTCCCCCCCATTTTCCGCCTTCCCTCCCCTTGGCTGCTTCAGCCACTTTTATGAATATTTATTCTGTCTCGCATATTAAAAATACAACCTCCCCCGTCCCAGAGAACACACACAAACAGCGGGCCAATGACTAATAGTTGTATATTTTATTAATATTTGTCTGGGGGAAAGGGGGAAAATGAGGCGGAACTGGGATATTAGATAAGTCTTTGCCTGGTTTGGACATCACAGGAAAAAAAAAGAAAAGGTAAAGGAAAAGCTGGCAGCACATTTTTGCGTGCGTGGCAATGAAAATGAAGGGGTAGGACGGGGGCAAGAGGAAGTGGAGCAGTGGCAGAAAATGCTGCCACATGTTTTTTTTATGCCACTTCCGCTTTTATTTTGTTATTTTTCTTTTTTGTATTTATTTATTTTTATATTTATTTCGGATCCCAACTGGACATTTTCCGCCACCCCCACAACACACGGAACTGTCAACGCTGCTGTCGCCTAACTTTCCAAACAACATTTTGTTTTCTCATTAGACAGTTGTCCCCTTTTTCTTTTTTATGCGATTTTCCCCTTTTCCCTTTGGTTTCGTTTTTTTTTTTAACCCTCTGCTCTTCATAATTGTCAGCCCTCCAGAAGACATCCAATAAAAGTCCAGCCAAACCGCATTTCCGTTTCCGACTTGAAGGCGGCCACGAAAGGAACTTGGGATCCAGGCTGTTATTATGATACAGCCCAGACATGTGTGATTTATGTGAAACGTTTGCGGGGTTCCATTTGGGGTATGATGGGCTTGATTTATATATCAAAATATTATATAAAATATATATAAAAAATATGAAAAAATTTTTTATAAATAATTGGTAAAGAGAAAAATGCATTATTTATATTTCATAGGTTTTCTAAAATATACTTTTAGCCATAAGAGACGTGAATTCCCTTACAAATCAAAAGTCTGAGGGAAGAAAGGGGGAAAATCGTATAGGATTCTTTTGGTTAAAATGAAAACCCTGCTTGGGTTAGGTTAGTTTTTCCTCTCCGACTCTACGTGTTGATTTTCCTAGTGCCTGATGTTGTGTCTCTTTTTTTTTGCTACCTTTTTCTGGCGCTTGGAAACATGTTTTATTACTTAGCCCAAATAAATAAAATATATATATATAAAAGTGAAGAGAAAACATTGGGAAAAATAAAGTAAAATTGAGTAAAATCATATGTAGTTGTGGTGTGAATGAGCTTTCCTTTGCCCCTCACTTTTCCAGCCGATTTTCTCGAGCGCTAATTTAATGACATTAAGCTGGTTCCGATTTGGTTTCCTTGCCGCTCGGCTTTCGGCTCTCGGCTTTGGTTTTTTATTATTTGCGCTGGCCGCACTTTCCACCAAAAAATTTTCCCGAACCCGCTTTTCGTTTTCTAGTTTTTCGCTCAACTTGTAATTTGGCACAGCTGCAGTTTGGCGATGGCCAACATTGAATAAATAGCAATTTCTATGCAATGTTTTTCTGCAATTTAAACTTTATTTTCATTTATGGCTGCCACTTCACCCGCAAGGCGACGTACAGGGGTTTTGAATTTCACTCGGTTTTGTTTTTTTCTTTTTTCTTTTTATATATATAAAAATATATATTATCCTGACATTTTCTCGGTACTCACATTTCCTTGTGTCTCCGCTTAAATGTTTCAAATACATATTTCGCATTTATGTTGCAATTTGGTTCAGGGAAGAAATTGGATTATCAAAGGGTTGATATTGGGTTTTCGCTCGTTAGGGGCATCGATTATGGCCTATTACAGGTTAAATATTATTTTTCAATTCTCAAAGGTTGTTATTTAGTTTTAAATTTAATAGGGATTTTTGTTTAGAATTATGTTACAATAACTAATAGTATAAAAATATTTAAACTTAGGCTTAATGTTTGTGAAAGTAAAGTCAATGAAACAGACTTTGTGATTGTTTTAAAAAAGCTTCTTAATTACCTTGTCCCTCAGTATTAAACAATATTTTTTAATATATTTTTAACCCTGAAAAATTTAATATATCTTATTAAATTTATAATTAAATAAAATAAATAAAATAAAAATAGAAAACAAATATATAGAATGCGTATAAAAATCGTAAGAAAACAGGTACAAATGAAACAAAAAAATTTAAGAAATAAATATCCTTTTTAAGAGACTTTTTTTAATTTGTATTTTGCTCAGTCTTAATCCTTTACTTACCAAGAATAAAAATATGCTACTATTAGTTAAAAATAATTAAAAAATACATATAATATATATTTTGGTACATATTTCGCTTTGTTTCACTTTTAAATTGTGATTTACAAATTCCTTGCTCATCTCATGCCCAATTGATATGTCCTATTTAAAGCTTAGTTACAGAATTTAACCCCTTGATGTTGGAAAGCCTTCTCCAACCTCCTCCCACCTGCTTCGCCCTCTCCCCCCTGACTGTCTTAACCCAAAGACTTGTGGCAAAGTTTCTTATTTAACCCACCAAACTTATTAAATGCGACCTAGGACAAGGCAAAAGGACGAGATGAAAAGCTGGAAAAAAAATTAAAGGGTACTAGAGGTGGTGGTTTGGCATAGTTTTCCACGTTGAAGGGTAGAAGATCTCGCCCACTTTTTCGCTCAGTGTATGTGTGTGTGTGTGTGTGTTTTTCTCATTTGCTGTTGAATTTTTATTACAAATTTCTTCATGACGATGGCAGCGACAGGAGGACAGGTCCTGAATGTATTTTCTTTTTTTCGTCGAGGACATCCCCCCCTTTCCCCACATATTTTTCTAGTGTCAAAAGAAGGCCAAAATAAATAGCCGGCACAAAAAAAAAAAAAAAAAGAGAGCGGGAAAGAGGAAAATCATTGCAATAGGAAATGAAAATGTTGCGGGTAAACGGCGAAAGGTGTGTGAAAGGCTGGCTGGAAAATCAATAGGAAGCATCGGTGGGTTATTTAAGCAGGATATTTAATATGTAATATGCCATTGCGATGGCAGCATTCTTTTTTCCCCAAATATGATTCTCATCCGGCATTTTCCGTCATCTCTGGCGTCTTTTTCGGTGGCTTAGGCGAAGGCCACTTAAGCCACCTTCAATTTCATATCAATAATGGCCAAGGAGCTGCAGCCAGACAGACAGGAGTCGTGTCCTTCTCTAAATATATTGAAAGAAATAAATTTATCTTCATATTTCTACAATTTTTAAATAGTTTTACTAAGAAAAAAAAGCAGAGAAAAGGTTACCTAATTTGAATTAATGAATTTTTAGCTAAATTATTATTAAATTTCAAAAAAACTTTACAAACTTTATGTTAGGTTCCCTTTTATTTTTGTTTATTCATTATATTTATATTTTTTTATATATATTTTTATTTATTAGTATATGTTTATATTTATTAGTATATATTTATGTATATTAGTATATGTTTATATTTATAAGTATTGATTTAAATTTATTAGTGTATATTTATATTTTATAGTACATATTTATTTTTACTTATATTTATTTATATTTATTTATATTTATCTATATATATTTATATTTATTTATATTTATCTATATTTATTTATATTTATCTATGTTTATTTATATTATTCTATATTTATTTATTCTTTTCTATAGTTATTTATGAATCTATGTTTATTTATATTTGTTTTTATTCACTTGTATTAGATATTAATTTATTTTACTTTATGAAAAGCTAAAAATGCAGTCTAGAGTTCAGTTTTCTGCTGCATTTCTGCACTTTCTTTCAGTGTAGCCTTCACCCCTGGAAATTTCTAGCGTCTGTTGTGGAGTTTCTAGAATTCCTTCTCTGTTTTTTGTATTTATTTTATTTTTTGTATCTTTGGGAACGCTTTCCACCCGTTTTCCCCCCTTTTACCCCTTACCCATTTCCACACACCATTCCAACATCAAGTCGCACTATTTATCTTGTTAGCGGAAATCTATTGAAAATGTTGATGTCCTTTGTTGTTATGGGTGGGCTTGTATGTATATATATTGCTATATATGTATATATATATAAATGTGTGTGTGTCTGGCATCTGAAATATATTTAATGTACATATATATATTTACTCCTGTGTGGGTTGCCATTTTCAATAAGCTTCAAGTGTTGAAGTTTGTACATTTTGAAGAGGATTTCTGTGGTGCCGCCCAAAGTTCAAAGGTTCAATGGGAGTGTGAAACATTTTAGAAAATTAAATTGAATGAAATAAGTGTGAATTATAATGTATTAAAATTTAATTATTATATGTTTACTATTAATTTTCTATTGTATGTAAAATTGTATTTTAGATTCTTTAATGGTTTCTGTTTAGTTGCTCAGTTTTGTAATATTTTTTGTCAGGTGCTAACTCAGTGGCGCAGTGATTTACTTGTTCATTTATTTTTATTTTTAACACCTAAAATCTATGATTAATCCACAAGTTTTACAGATATTACCCTCATATACTTCACTTTTTCTTAGCATCAAATTTTTTCGTACCTATTTTCTTTAGTGGCTAGATTAAAATTTATGAGTGCTTCCGGGGATAAGTATTTAAGCCCCCCAATCGCTCTATCGATATTTATCGCCAGTAATCGCTTTCCATCCCCTCTCTCTACCCCTCACAGGGAAACTCCCGTCCCCCTTTGGGAAAATTATCTCTGGCAAACAAAATCAATAAACTGAGCTGCAAAGCTGGGGTTTCTTTACCTTTTAACTGTCGCCGCCAGGTGAGGGACAGGACTGTGATGGGGGTGAGAGGGTTCATTGGAGTGCTTTCAATTATTTTGCAATTGCGCTTTTTGCGGCATGCGGTCGTAATGGTAAAACTCTTTGCCATAACGGTTAACGGTCTTGGCCCAAACCACCCCAAACATCGAAGCGAAGTTGGGCGCGCTTCAAAACTGCTAACCTAGAAAAAAAAGCAGAAATAATATAGACTCAAAGCCAGAGACCACGAGCGGTGGCAAAACAACATGTTATTGTCATAATGTATGCTAGCTCTCCTTTTCCAGCCCATTGCTTGCTACACTGAGGGGAATTGGGGGGTAGATTGAGACCAAAACGGGAAGTTTCGTCGAGTTATAATTCTCAACTTGTGATTTTGCAAGAGAGAAATGAGGAGAACTCTATATTCGCTCCCTTTTTATATGATGATACTCTTTATTTGCTTGTAATTCTCAAGTACATTTTTGGGCAGAATAAAATCGGTGTTTTCCCGTACGATTTCTTTTATAATTAAGTAAAATACACATATTTTGTCATGTTTCTATAATTTTTTGATTATATAACTTGTTCTTTGTTTCGTTGAGTGTACATTTGCAACCCTTTATGTTGCCCCACTCCCAATTGTTGACTTTTTAGCGTTTTGTCTTCGCTTTCATTTGATGTGGCCTCGCTAACCCTTCGCCTCATGCTTCAACTGCTTCTTTCTTCCTTCTCCTCCATTCTCTCTTTTTTTTCACCCTCTTTCTCTCTCTCTCTCTCCATCTACCCCACTCCCCCCAAAAACTCACCCCAACCCCATTTTGGCCTCAACCATAATGTTGGCAACTTTATTTGCGGTTTTGTGTGACTGTAAATTACGCAAACAGACGCGCAAATGAAACATATGTAACAAAATGTCTCCACTGTATATATATAACTCTCTCGATTTCCCTCTCCGCTCCCCCCCTGGCTCGAGTGAGTTTTGTGACTGCCAAGGCATAATAAATTATTAAGCAAAACTGCGAGTGCTCAGTGTTCATGGCGAATGCCAATGCCAAAATGCTTCACACACTCGACAAGGAGGTACTGCACGTTAGCCCCTACCCTGTTTCAGCCATGTCCGAAGGCCCAACCCCTTTTTTGCCATCACAGGCACAAGCTCCCCTTTGACATGGCCTACATGGCGTATGCGTAATTTTGTTTTATTTGCCGCCTTTTGTTTTGTGTATATGCGTGTGTGTTTCTTTGTATTATTTATGCATAGGACGCATGGAAGATTGCAATTGGTTTCCAGCATACATATAAATATATATATATATATATATACATATGTATATAAATGTATGCCCGTATTTGGCATAGAATTTATCTAGCCAGACGACAAAAACAAAATGCCCAATAAAAATAAAAAGCAACAATGGAAGATTGAATTGAATTTTCTTCTTGTAAAAAAAAGAAAACAAATAAAAAATCAACAGCGGAGAAATAACATTGTAGCAATTTTTGCAAACAAATCGATTGAAAAAAGTTAAGCCGATAAAAACTAAATCGATAAGTTCAGGTAGATTAATCATTCAAAGAGTTGAGTTTTAGGTTTAAAAAGTAAAGCAAGCTTTTTAGTATAACAAGCTTCATTTTATCGAATAATCGTTGATATATTAAAAAGAATTCTAAAACGATACTTAAATCAATAACTAATACGGACTACATAACTAGGAAGATCAATGCTGTAAGCTTTCAATGACATTTTAAAAAGGGTACTAATTTAGGTCTAGACTTCGATGTATCAAGGGTTTATCGATTCATAATTTAAAACGATCTTTTGATTATTTGATTTTAAAGCAATCGATAAAAATTCATTGGTGATTGTCTCTTAATTCTTGGCCTAATCATAAACTAAAAAAGTAAGTTTATAAATTTAGTTGCTAAATGATTATGGTTTAATCAAGTAACAATTTATCGATGCAGAAATTAACACCTTCCATATTGATTAATAATCGATATACTTTGTTAGTTTATTAATTATTTCCTTGTCTTATCTTAAATTAAATCTATCGAATCACTTAGCCAAGTAATGTGTACCTTTATCGATAAACCAATGACAAATTTGAAGTAATTCCTTCGATTAACGACTGACAATACAATCGAGAAATCATTGTAGAATTCATTGGTAATTATTAATCAATTCCTGTTCCATCACAGCCCCAAATAGTACAAGTCACTGACTACGACAAGCCCCAAAATGCTTTACGGCCAGTTGCAAATATTCTTGCAAGACATCGGCCTTGTTGTCCCGCAAAGCCACAAGCAGGCCCAAAACGAACGTCTATCAGTGCCTGGCCAAGAGGTAAAAGCCTCTCCAATCGAATCCTTGTCTGGCATAGATATGTCAGGACAATGAAGAGTCATTCGCCCACCTCCCTCCCTGCAGAGGAAGTGCCAACCCCTTTTGGCCAAGAGAGAGAGAGAGAGCTCCTTGGACAATCCCTCATAAATTCCACTATATGCCATCATCTTGGCCACAAGCTCCGGGGTCGGCATATGACACTTCCAGCACTCCACCCTCGCCCAGAAACTGCCATTGGCTGCCAATCGATGTATCGATTGGTAATAATGGTTGTTTGCCAGTGCTACCGCCCCCGCCCCCCTCCAGTTTGCTCTATTGCCTAATAATGAGGCAAGGCAAAATAAAAAAATACAATATATATATAACGAAAAAAAAGGCGAAATAAAATACATTCTGTTGATATTGATAATGACGCTGATGTTTTTGGTCATTTGCGAGTGCTTTTCACCGCCGCCCCCTCCGGCGGCTAATTAGTGGGTCACTTTTCCCCAATGACCCACCCATTTTCCTTCTAGCCTCGCCTGTCTGTCTCTCTGTCTGTCTGTCTGTCTGTGGGTCCTTTCCTTAAGGCCCGTCCAACTATCGCAAAGTAAGTGAAAAATTTCCTGGCAATTTGCATAGTTGATGACAATTTTCGTTTCTTTTGCCGTTGCCATTGCCATTTGCCTTGGCCACACTCTGACAACTTGGCGAGTTAGTCAACTTAAGTAGTTACTCTTGTTGCCAGTTGTCCGCTCTGTTATTGCTGTTTTTGTTGACGACTTCTGGCCAAGTTATTATTGGTTTGATTGTCGCAAATTGCCATGGCCGGCAGCGGTTCGACAGACACCGGCACTTACGGTTTTTGACTGGGATTTGTGGAGGATTTTTTAAATGATTTTTAATGATTTGTTATGCACTGGGAAAGGATGGATTTATTGATTTAACTGGCAGTCAGCGTTTGCAAAATACATAAATACGAAGCTTAAAGAATTTATTGGCTAAAAATCCATGTAAATTCGGGTTTCTTAAATCAACAAGCAGTTCAAACATTATTTTATAATTCAACAACATAAAAAATCTTTTCGAAAAATACCAAATAATTGGCTTCTCAGCTGTCAAAGTTGTTGGTAAATTTTGATAAAATCATTATACATTTTGTATTATTTTTCGTATTATTTCTTTTAAATGTTTCCCTCATTTTTTTCGCTCAACAATGCGCAATTTGCCTTTTTGAAGTGACACACCCAAGGTCGATCAAACAGTAGCAGCAGCAGTAGCAGCAGTTTCAATGGCAGCTACTTCTGGGAAAATCCTGTGGAAATCTGACCGTCAGCAGGGATGGTTGGTAGGGAGCGTTGCGGGGCAACATTTCAATCTTTGAGTGACAGCTCAGCATAATCCGCGATTGGCACACAAAAAGTCTGTCGAAGACAAGTGGAAAAATCCATTCTGACAACTGCAACAGCATACAATACTTGGCAAAAAGCAATTTTTAAGTTGTTTTTTTTTTTCTGTAGCCAGAAAATACGTAACATACTTGGTTATGTTACTTTAAAATATAGTCAGAAAATATGTTCTTCACTGGGTAATATATATATATTTTTTAGTGGTAAAAAACACCACCCATTATATACCATACCCTTTTAAGACTTGAATGCAAATGGCAGGCATAAAAATTAGGAGAAGCTGCCAAATGAGAAGAGCCACATCCTGGACAGAATCAATAAGTGCGAGACTGCAAGTATCTGCAGCATCACGTAAGATTGCAGTTTCTGCAGCAGCAGCAGCAGCAGCACCAGCAACACCTTGCAGCAACATAAAAAAGTGAGGCAAAAGCAGCAGCAGCAGCAACACGGCCAACGGCAGCAAAACGCAATGACATTTTAATCGGTGGCCCCTCCGCGGAATCCTGTCCCATAATATGTAATAGCGTTCTAGTCACCATTGACAGCTTTCCAGAGGCAACAGCAGCAGCAGCAAGAGTAGCTGCAGCAACAGCAGCAGCAGCATCATCACCACCGACAACAGGGGCCTCGCCCTCAACAGTTGTCTAAAAAGTCGGTATCGGCATCGGTTTTTCAGCGTTGCCAAGTTTATTCTTTTTTGTTGTTGCTGTTGCTGGCGGTTTTCTGTGTCCCCCTTTTTTCATATTTTGGTTGCAGGTAGCAGGTAGTAGCAGTGGACCCTCCAGGACAACCGCAGCAGCAGCAGCAACAGCAACAGCAGCAGCAGCAGCAACATCGCCAGCATTCGTGTCGTCATCATCATCATCACCGACTTGTGCAGCATCAGTGCCTCGTCAAAACGTCAATCGGTGTAATCAAGCGTTAAGTGATTCTGCGGAAGCGCAGCGAGGCCTTTACTTTGCTCAGGGCACTGAGCGAAATACTTGGGCAGAAATCAACAAATGTGGAAATATTATTTAAACAAGAAAACACAACAGTTGTTTTGTTATACAGACTGGGTGATATTTTCAAATGTTTAATTTGAAAAGAAACGACGAGCAAGGAAAATTATGTATATCGATAGTCTAAGGAATATATCGATCTTCTTAAAAATTTCTTTATTATATCGCCTTTACACAAATTTTAAGAGCTGATATTTTTCGGTAAAGAATTTCTAACTCAGATGGCTAAATATAACTTCGATTTTTATCTGAGTTCTAGCTAAAAAGCTTTTCGATACATTCGATATATGTCGATAGGTTGCAATGGTACATTCCTGATATCAAATATATATTTTAAAAATATATATTTATATATTCAACAATTTTAAACAAACTTAAAATTGAATATGCATCATATTTTTGTCTAGTGTATAGACAAGAGGACCCACTGCACAACTTGCGACTAAGTTAACTTAACCCCTGTGAACCAAAGGGTGTGACAGGGACAGCTGCCAAAGGGGTCTTAACCCAAAAGGGGGGTGCGAAACCGTCAGTTGGGGAAACAGAGACGGATTCAGGCAGAGAACTGAAACAGAAACATTTAAATCAAAGAAACCATATTTCTCTACACAGAAATTATTTATAAAACTTCAAATTAAATTTAAGATCTTGAAGTATATGAATTTATAATAAAAGCAGGCTTAATATTGACTTGATTATATTTAGTACAAGTAATTGTTAAACGAAAAACAATTTGTACTATGCAAAAAAGCCCCTTAAAAAACGCACACAAGCTGGGGCAAAAATAATGAAGCAATAAATAGCGAGCGATGCAACTGAAAATAAAGCAATATGCCATCGCCGAGAAGGCGGAGGTTAAATGCTTGTTAATTCTCCAATGGCCTCTCTATGACATTTCAATTAAACGAGCATAATGAGAGTGCCCCAGCACCATTCCCCACCAGTCCGCCGTAGAATCAACAGCAGCCAGGCAGCCCGGCAGCCCGGCAGCAGGCGGCCAATGATTAATGGCCCAAATGCGAGAGAGATCTGCACCGAACTGCGAAAGTGTTGACTGCCTGGACGCTGTCCATCTCCCGGGGATCTGGGCAACCTGGGCAACCTGGGGATCCTGTGTGCCGCATGCAGGATGCTTGGCATCCATAATTTGCCTATCCCAGGGTGCAGGGTGCGGCGGTAAGTTGCCAAAGGGCGGGGCAGCTGGTCGCTTATCATGGCCAAACGATCGCAGGATGGGATAACCAGTTTCCCCGAGGACTATACACTTTTACAAATTCAAGAATCTGTATTATATAATATATTAAAATACAATTTTTTTCTACAAACAGTAAATGGAGCTTAGGATTTTCCTATATGACTGTATTTTCTTTACAATATTATATTATATTTTTTTCTATAACATATAAACGGATTATATTATTTTCTTTTATGACTGTATTTTCTTTACAATATTTTCCTCATTATTATTTATGTAGAAGAAACCCCAACGTTTTCCTCTATCTCTATAATAAGTATATTCCTAAATACAGTAAAAGAAGCATGGGATTTTCCTCTATGTCTGTATTTTCTCTGCAATATTTCCCCCACCATTATTTATATAAAAGAAACCCCATAAGTTTTTCTCTCTGTGTGCTGAATGTCAGAATACCTGAGCAATGTTTTCGCGGCTTATTACGCGCGATCGACTTGGACTTGGCTGGTGTGTGTGTGAGTGTGTTTGTAGTCCAGTGTAAGGCAGCCACCTGTGCGCAAGCAAAAAAATAACAAAAAAAAAAAAAATAAAATAATAAAAAATATAAAAAAGATACGAGGAGAAACACAGAAATCAGACCGAAAAGCAAAGCTCGTTATGTTTGGTTTGGTTTCCCGCATCAAGGAGCGCGCGCAGGGGCCAGGAGCTGGACCCCATTCAGACAGGCATTGAACCAGTTTCCAGATGGATGGATGGATGGCCAGATCCACCGAAAGCGGAGAAGGAGTCCAGCCTCGAAGCCAAACGCCGCCAAAGTGGAGCAGTCAAGCAGGCTTTGAAACGCCGCGCGGATTGGTTCAGTGCAGCCAGGAGGCGAGCGTGAAAAGCAGACAGAACTTGGCCATAATCAGGGTTTAGATTTTATATTTTTTGGTATATTATATAAAGTAGTTATGCTTAATTTATATATATTTATTATATATATTTATAATATTTATTTCTATTTATAATATTTATTTCTATTTCTATATATATTTATTTATATTATATATATATTTATTAGGACATTTATTTAACAACTAAATAAAGCCAGAAGATTGAACTTTATCAGTATGCAATTTTAGATATATTTTTTTTGTATATTATTAAGTAGAAATCTTAGGCTAAGAATGTATATTTTTCTATTTGTATATTTATTGCTTTTATATATATATATATTTATTTATATATATATATATTTATTTATATATTTATTTATATATTTATTTATTTATTTATGTATGTATATATTTGTAAGGGTATATCTTTGACAAGGAAGGAACCACAAGATTGAACATGACCAGAATAAATTTGTTTATTTTATTAACTTAGTTTATTTATTTATTGTATTTATTTATTGTATTTATTTATTATATTTATTTATTGTATTTTTATACTGTAGTTTTACTTAATGTATTTATGTATTGTATTCATTTATTGTATTTCTTATTTGTATTTATTTATTGTATTTATTTACTGTATTTATTCATTCTTTATATTTATGTTTCTTTCTATTTCCGTGCATGTTTACAACTTGAATATTAAATAAGTATTAAATTTTCGTATATGAAATTACTTCCTTTGCTCTAAAATATATTTCCTGTGATAATTAGCCTAATCTTTAGTACAGATAAATTTTAAAAATTTATTTACTATTTTATATACTCTAAAAACTAAGATTTATCAGCGACTTAGCCTTTTTTTTAAATCTCGGCTCAACACTGACTCGGTACAGGTTCGATGCCAGGGGCCAGGATGCTCCTCACGCAGCGTGCGGACTGCAGCCAGATTCTGGAGATCTGTATGGGGGGAAATGAAAGAAAAAAAAACTGGATGCGTCGTCATCATCTGGGGAACGGAGATTAAGCCCGGCTCCCCATTAGACTGAGACCTGTGACCACCTGGCGCTCTCGGCCAATCGGAGACGAGCTTGGTAAATTAGTGGAACCGGGATAGGGACCGGGGTGGGGATGGCGAGCGGGTCAGGGGACGGAATGGGGACTGGGAATGGGATGGGGACTGGGATCGGGAACGGGATTGGGATCGGGAGCAAGGATAGGGATCCCTTGCACCAAGTTGCAGTTGTCGATTTGAAATGCGAACCGCTTTGCCTTATTTTTAATATGCGTAAATGTAAACTTTTACGATCCCAGGCACCCGGTCCATATGTGGGGTGTCTATGGGCGGTGATTTCCTTCGCCGCTTGTGTTGCATTTAATTCCAACTCGACTGGCTTTTCCTATGTCTTTTTCTTTGGATCTTTTTTATTTTTCTTTTTTTTTTTTGGGCGGTCCGCGGACACTTGTGCACTTAAGTGATTTAGTGTAAATGATTGTGGCAAAGCGGCCCCGGCCCCAAAATGAAATGTTCATTGTAATTGACAAGGCTGCCTCACATTCAGGCAGGTGGATTTTAGGTTCAGTACGCCAGGGAGATAAGTGGAGGGGATAGGAGGAGGCCAGATAACTTGGCTAAAACAGGCATTGAAGTTTAATATCTTTGAGATACATCTTCTGCCTTTAGAAACCCATTTCAAAGGAGTCACAAATGAGTCTAAAATGAAGTGCAACTCCCTGCTTTTCAATGTCTTAATCAAGCTTAAGCTTTAAATTTATAATTGAAATTATAAAAAGTGTTCAAAGGTGATTAGCACTTAATTAATAACTAAAACAAGTAACCAAGTCAGTTTATTAATATGCATATAAATAAAGCCTTACTTGCTGTTGAATTCTTTGGAAAACTGAGTAAAAAAAAGAGCTATATATACTTGACCGATCTGGAGCCGGTACGCCCACGTTCTCAGCGTTTATCAATGTTTCAACACTACAAAAATTAAAAAAAAAAAAAAAAGGCTGGGAAAACCAGTTGGTCATGGGGTTGTGCAACAAATTAGAGTGGAGGAAAAAAAAAAAGAAAAACCAGTCGAGTGACAGCGTTTTGTCGCAGATGAGGCCCGTCGAAGATGCTTTTTTATTATTATTATTTTCGGTTTTTGGGGTCTCGCTCTCTGTTGCTCTTGAATTTATGTGCGCGTTCTAATTTTAATTGCCAATTTGTGGGCATAATTTGTCCATAAACCTTAATTAACGACAAAAGACAACAGCCTGGCCAGCCGAAAAGATGTCAAAATAAAACAAACACCTCAGCGGCAGCCTCGTTTTCATTTCGTTTTTGTGGGGACCTGACCCCGTGTATATTTACCTATCTTTTCAACCAAAACCATCTATTTGCATTCAAATTAAATGAAACACTGGCTTGGAAAATGCTAAGAGAAGAGGGGTTTAATAAAACACAAAAGCTGTAGGATGGTACTGCACTTTTTGTTTATTTTTGTACAATTTTGAATTTATACAAAATATTATACTCTATTTACTCAACTATTAATTGCTTAGGGTTTTCTGCTATAAACTCTGCTAGAACCTAATATAAGTAAATACCCGAAAGAGATCATATAATTCGAGGCCTTCGCACGTTTCGGACAAAAAACCATTAAAAGACCACAAAAGTGGGAAAAACGCTTTAAAATAAATTCAAAATAAAGAATACAAAACAAGAAACGCATATTGACTTTGATTTGAATTTGTTCATCGTTTGTTTTTGGTCATTTCTATTTAAATTTGATTTCTCATTTTATTGCATTTCGTTTTACGTTTACAACGGGCCCCAAAAGGCATAAAAATTAACAAAATAAAAGACGATGTCGATGTCCAGCGAGTTCTGAATCATTAATACCACAACATTTACATAAACTTTGCATTTGAAGAGCGGAGTTTTTGGGAATAGTAAACACCTTATAAGCCTAATGTAAACCCATTTCGAACCGTTGAAATGTGCCTTTAAATCAATTAGTTATCGTTATATATGGCCAAAAAACTGTCATATCACTACCAATCCCCCCATTCATATCTCTCATATCTTTATTGAGATTTCAGATAGATTGTGTTGAGATATTTGCCAATTTTTGGTAGCCGAAAAAAAGGCATCCGTGTGCTTGGGAAAATACCCCCAGAGTCAATGACCCCTTTCACGGATATTTAGATTGAGTTTTGATTGTATCTCAAAAGGTTTTTAGAGCTCCAGAGACTCCGAGATTCATTCGCTTTTATGATCACCGAAGCCTTGTGAAGTAACAATGATCACCGCTGTCTTAGTTGACCTCAAAAAAATAACAAATCAAGTAAAATCTTGGGTAACAACAGATTAGAACTTGTTTACGAACGTTTTTTTTTTATGACATTTACCATAAGCCCGAAGCGTATATGACTTAATTAAGCCCCAAAGTCTCCGCTTTGTGGGCTTGGTTATTATTTAAGATCTGGGTAAAATCTATAAAGCAGATTTAACATTTTTAATGATATTTTCTGCTGAAAAGATGGTTTTCAAATTATTTCAAACCAAAGAAATATGATTTTCCCCCAACCAATCATTATCTATAATAAATGGCATTCAACGAAAACGTTTCAACAACTAATTGGAACTGGATCATATATATATATATATTCATATTGCATATATTCTAATTGCTATTCAATTTCCCAAAGACGATTTTTCAATTGTTTTTATGCCTCCATGATTGATACGCCTAATTGGTGCCTAGGTGCGCCCCAAAGGAAGGCAAGTGCTTGGGGTCTGGGCATTGGGTGTATTCCGGGGGATATCGGGGGGATATAGTATATACTATATAGAGTACCGGAGAATCAAATTGCAAAACGGCAGCCAACTGGGCAAGCGAAACACGTTTCAAAACCTCACATTTCGCTTGCGTCATTAAAATGAGCCTGATTTATAGCTCCAGTTTGGTCCCAGGCTAAGGCCTAGTTTGACACTGAAAAAAAAACAGAGATTTGTAAAGACACCACAAATGTAAAGTTAACAAATATTGTTTAAAAATATATAACAACTATATTTAGATATATTTTATATTTTATATTATTTTATATTATATTATATTATATTATATTATATTATATTATATTATATTATATTATATTATATTATATTATATTATATTATATTATATTATATTATATTATATTATATTATATTATATTATATTATATTATATTATATTATATTATATTATATTAGATTATATTTTATTATATTATATTATATTATATTTTATTATATTATATTATACTATATTATATTATACTATATTGTAAGTATGATTTAGATATTTCTAAATATCTAAAATTTCTCTTTAAATTTCCTCTTTAACATTCCTTTGGCTTACTTTAAATCATATTTGTTTTTTACTTGGGATTTTTTAAATTTATTTATTGATATATTCAACATAATGTTGATAAAATTTTTGCGGTGTATCATCTGAACCGGGTCCAGGAGCAGTTGAAAATGCCCGCGTTTCCACACATTGGCCAATGGCTACCACTTGGGCAAAGACAGATCCAAAAGACCGGGCCCCGAACGCACATTTTCCCATCGGCTTTGGCTTCAAGTAAACTATAACTATGACTATAACATCAAGGTGGACCCTCCCATCTCGATCCCCCGGAGAAAGGATGAGGGGCTGGTGGAAGAAGGAGCCTCTGGTGGACGTGGCCGGTTGCCTTCGATGGTCAGTGCTGCCAAGTTGTCTATTTCTATTTGGGAAATGATTTTGAAACATTTTTGAAAACAATTAAAAATGTTTACAAGAACATAAACATTGCGGAATTAATTTATAAAAATAAAACCAATTAGAAATAATAAATTATAAATAAATTTAAAGAAATATATAATTCTGGCAGCACTGTTGCTGCGGCTAGTGGCTAGTTGGCCATGTTGCTCTTGCTGCTGGCAGCGCAAATCAAAGTGCAATATGTTGACTACATTTGACTTCCCGGTAATTAGACGTGCATGCCAAGGCGACCGCTGATGAGGATCAAGTCAGGATCGAGGCGAGAACGCAAGCGACGACCAGGTCGAGGGAGAGGATCTAAAAAAAAAGCAAAAGAAAGCCAGTGCGAAGCACAGTGGAACCATTTTTTAGGGTTCACAATAATAATACATAAAATAATACTAAAATAATAAATAATAATAATAATAAATAATAATAATAATAAATAACAATAATAATAAATAATAAAAAGAATTAATAATAATAATTGATAAAATGATAGAAATTCTGGGGCATTTAAGGATTTACAAAAAAACATTGAACTTGCAGCAGACAATGTGAGCCAGGCTTAGGTTTATATTATATTTTTATTTTTAATGTTATTTTATTATATTACATTATTTTTTATATAGTATAGCAGTATTAGTGATGGTTTTAAATTAAGTTCTTGAAAATGGGAGCTAAGAGTAAAACACACTCCAAAAACGGTTCACAATACCACAAGGTTATCTTCTCTATAGTCTCTTCTAATTTAAGATAATATTTATAATTTATTTTGGCTATACTGAAACTGTTTTAACTACTATATATTATATTATGTTTGCGTAAAATATTCAAATAATTACACCATATTTAATTGGTATATGAGCAGTATAGGGTTTGGTTTTTTAATTTGGAACTTGAAAATTGAAGTTAAGAGAAATATGTTCCCAAAAATCATTTTAGAATTTCACAAACTTACTTTCTCTGTAGTCTCTCTTTTAATTTTTGTTTATTTAAAAACACTTCTTGCTATCTTTTGAACATACTGAAAATGTTTTAACACCTATGAATTATACGATTTTTGGGTGAAAAAACAATTAATTAATTACACCATAATTAATTGGTTTATTTGCAATATTAAGTTAAGGTTTTAAAGTTAGGACTTAAAATGGAATATAAAAATGAAAGATACTTTAGGTTAACCTTTTTCTATATTATTTTTCCTTCATTGTGGTAATATACAACCCTTTATTTTGTTGATTTCCTTAATCATACTTTAACCACGGTAGCCATTGGCGTCGGCGTTGGCTACCATTGATTAAGTGTTTCGGTCCGGGATCGGTTTGCTGGCTGCTGCCTGCGTTGCTTTGATGTGAAGTGCACCTGTTTTCTGTTTCAGTTTCAGTGCTGCCAACCGAAGACAAAAGGGGGTGAGGCGGAGGAGGAGTGGCAAGATGAGGGGTAAGGGGGTTAAGAGGGGAGTTGGCCAGGAGTTGGCCAAGTTGAGCTGGCCAAACAGAGTCATAAAACGCCACGGCGGCCACGCGCACTCTGCAGCTTCCACAGCTTGTTACAACTGGTTGTGATTATTTGGGTGTGGGGGATACTACACTCAGAAAAAATAATCTCTAGTCTGTATAATTAATTTCCTTATATATATAGTACTTGGCTATTTTTTTGCAGTGCAAACATAGCCTTTGAATAGACTGCAGATGGGCTGTGTGTTCATCTAGCAACCCGACGCCGCAGGCTAAGAAAAAAAAAGAAACCTGTGGAAACTCTGGGAAATCTTGGGGAAACTCGGGAGGGGGAGGGGAGGGACCACCGAGTAGCGATCCTCATCGATTTGGTTGTCTGCTTGTTATTATTGATGCTGCTGGATGGCCAGGAATCGGGATCGGAATACAGGAATCGGGCATCTGAAAATCGCTGCGCATAAATAACCCGCCTCATAATCAGGCGCTGCCTGCCAATAGGTTTGTGTCCCAACTAAGGTCCAGCAAAAGATACAAAAAATGAAGACAGATAAAAAGCTGCTGCCACCAAATATGGAATCATATATATACATATATATATTGTAGCGCCGGCCGATGTTGCAAGTTGCCGGTGCAGGCCTCACTGCTGGTGGATGTTGCACTTGGCTTGGTGGTTGCAGCTGCCTCTTGTAGGAGGCGACAGGTGCAATTATGCGATGCTTTCGGCCTCGTCTTCGGCTTGGTCTTCAGGATTCTGCGTTCGAGCATAGACCTTAGACTCTAGGCGGTAATTTCCGCATACCTCACGCAACATTTGCACATGGAAGGGTGGCGGCATTTTCATTTGGCGAGCCCTTAGGCCGTCCAAGGTTCAGGGTCCAGGGAATTTTCCTATCACTTTGGCTTATTTAATTTAATTATATAACTTATAGTCAATATAACCTAATGCCGGCTAATGTACACAGCCCATAGAGTATTATACCAAACATAATTATAGATTTATAAATCCAACTTTGTAGTCTCAACTTTAGTTAATCTCGAACTCTTTTTTATAATAATAACTCTTGGATTATTATTCGTTATTATTATTATTTTCTTCTCTCCATAATTCCACATTGTGTGGCTTCCTTCGGTTAACCTCAAAGATGCCTGGCCTTATCTGCGCTTTGCTCAGCAAGTCAATCTTTCTAATGTATTCGCTATCAAGTTCTAATATCTAACCGCAAGGCTCCTGTTTGTCACACCTACTGATAGCTACCATCCCAAAGATATAAAGATACAAAGATACATAGTATATATATACATATGTATATTTTGCTTTTGAGCCAAAAGGATAGCCTCTTCGATTCCGTGATTCCAGCTACTTTTGATCGACTTGTCTCAAGTTACGCTTATCGATGTCTGCCGATCACGCGCCATGTTGGCACTTTTAATTATGTTGTTGTTGTTGCTATTGTTGTGACAAATGCACAGAAAGAAAGTTTTAATTATGTGAAAGCATTAGAATAATGCCTTTACTAAGTAATAAGTTTAAGGGAAATTGTAGAATTGTTTTTTACAACAAAATTGTGGTGTCACAGAAATTAGATTCACAAATATCAATGCCTAAAAACGATTGATAAAAATCGATATTTATAGATTGATAGTTTAAAACCGATACTTAAATATCGATACCTATAAATTGTTTACCTTAAAATCGATTCTTAAGAATCGATACCTAAAAATCAATTAATTTTTGTTATGGGTTAGAAAATTAATTAAAGCATCCTGCGTTTCATTTAGCTTCTTTAAATCTTCAGAATTCTTTTAATATTCTTCTTTCGACTGTTTCTATAAAATCTAATCTAATCTTTCCCTATTTCTCACAGTGTATTGGCTTCCCAAATCACCTTCTCCTTATCCTTTGGCTGTGGAATGTTGACGAACTGCTGTCGCAATTAATACGCATTTGCTGTCGTCGTTGTCGTTGTCGCTGCAACTGAGACTTTTTAGCTATCTTGTGGGGTTCCCCCTCCCGCCTTGGAACCACCACCTCTCCGCACCTCACCTCCCCCCTCGCTCACCCTGCCCTGTTGTTGTCAAAAGCCTTAGCTATTTATAGACGTTGGGGGGGTTTTGTCCCCACAAACGCCAGAGAGCCAGAAAACAGTTGCAAACTGGTCCGTCTTCAGTCGCATGTCGCATGTCTCATGTTGCTCGTGTGCATGGCGTTGATGTTGATGTTGGTGTTGCTGCTGCTGCTGCTGATGTTGTTGCTGCTGCTGATGTTGTTTCAGTTGCTGCCGTATTTTATTGCTGCTGCTCAGGTTGTTGATGTTGCTGCTGCTGCAACTGCTAATATTGCATGTTGCTGCTGCTGCTACAGTTTTCTCAGTTACCTTGGAAGCTGGGTTTTGCGGTTGATTATGTTGCTGCAGCTAGTACACTTAGAGAAATGGGGTTGTCTTAAAGCTGGTAGTCTGTCATATATTCTTATTTCTTAAATTTAGGAAAAGAAACTACAACTTAAATTTGTATAATGTTCAAGTAATACATAATTCTAAGGTTATTATTAATTGAAATTAGTTTGTTACAAGTAACTAATTTTTTTAGTCTCTTTTGATCCATATTAGTATTATTTTCTTACTGTGTAAATACCTATGCTGCATTTGATTCATAATGTTGCTGCTTTGTTGCTGCTGCTGTTGCTGCTGCTGTTGCTGCTACTACTTTAATTCATAATGTTGCTGCTGTTTCAGCTATAATTCCTTCTTTTCGCCGCTATTGCTCTGGCTCATGAGTTGTTTGCTGCTTATGTGTTGCAACCTTAAGTCTTAATATTGCTGCTAATGTTGCCTTTGCACCTGGCGAATTTTGATTGTATTCACTATATTAGTGCAGCCACAGCAATTGCTGTTTATGTTGCTGATTTAATTTTGTGTGTGTTTAATACTTTAGCTTGAAATATTTGCAAATACCAGTGATATGACAGCTTAAACATGTTACTATTGCTTGAATTAGTTGCTTTTACAGTCGAATTATGTGTTATTTGTTAAAGTTGAGATTTAATACTTGAATAATGAAGTTTATTGTTGCTGCTGATTATTACTGCTTAAATTCTCTGCATCTCTGTTTCTCCATTGTCTTAAATGTTTGTTGGTTTCTCCAAGCTGCAGATTAATGCCATTCTTGTTTTTTATTTTTTCATTTGTGCCTTTGGTTCCCAAAGCGGCAGTTAGTATTGCACTTACTTCAGTTATTGATATTGCTGCTGTTGCTGTTGCTGCTGCTGCTTATGTTTCACTAGCAATTATTGCGGCTGCCGTTGCTGCATCGCTTCTCGATATTGCTGCTGCCACTGTCGTTGTCATTATCTGTCGCTCGTCCCACTCGGTTTCTTGGCATTCAGCATTCAGCACTCTGCACTCTGCATTTTGTCGTTGTTTTTCCCCCCTCGATTCCAGTTTCTGCCTAACCTGTTGGGGCTGGCTGCCAGTCGCCTGCCCTACGCCCATGTACTTATAACCATCGAAAGACCCTCCATCCCGCTTAACCGCATTCTCTTGGCATTATAATGAAATTATTTGTACTTTTTTGTTTGCTGCCTTCCAGCCGATGATGAAGTTGCGTCTGTGTCTAGGAACAATTTCCAATGCTACTGCTTTACGTAGAGAGTCGGAAAATGGGGGTTTTTTTTCGATGGGGGAATGCTTTGTGTAACAGGGATGACTTGTCCAATTCTGCAAGTGGTAAGGGAGGGATTCAGGTGCTGAATTATTAGATGCTCAAAGATGCAAAGAATTCAGGTATTGATTCCTAAATAAGAGTTCAACTGCTAACTAATATAAAGTTACGCCGTGTTTTAAATGGATCATTAAGGAAAATTTATCAGATAATAATGAGGTTCTAACCAATTTGATTATTTAATTTCTATTTTTGTTATTATTAATTTATTATATATTTTTAAAAATATTTATATTTTAATATAGTTACATATATTTATATGAAAAGGAATTAATTTAAGAGAAAGAATATGTTAGTATATATTATAAAACAAGAATTATTACTTTAAAATATTTCTAAACTTTGAATACATTCCAAACTCATGAATAGGGAAGCCCAACTTTCATGCATGCAAACCTGCTAGGAAAAGCAGTATTAAAATTGTGGGTTTTTATGGCGGACAAGTGGGACTTGCACAGTCCCCGTTCCTCTTCCCCGTTCCCCTCCCCTTACCCCTACCCACACCCTTTTCTATGGACCCCATCGCTTCGATTTGTGCAATGTAATTATTTCAAACTGTCTCTGCTTCCGTCGAACGAATTTCCTCACATTTTTCTCTCTCCGTTAGCTCTCACCTCTTGTCATTTCCTTTTGGCATAAAGTTTTTCTTTTGGAGGAGAGGGAGGGAAAATTCATCAGAGTGTTGGTGAGGGGAGGCGTGCGGGTAGTAAAAGCATACACACACATTGCCAATTGAGCATTGAGGACTGGGTCAAAAAATAATACTCTGTTCAGTGCAGCTAGAGTACATAGAAAACTCTTTAAGAATGAAGACTGTGAAGTGAATTAAATTTTAGTACAAGTTTCTGTTATTAAAACCAAACTCATTAAGAAATAGAAAATACAAAGTAACCATGGCTTTGTTTGATATTTTTTTCGCGAGTGTACAATGCTTCTGGCTTCGATTTCAATGCAAAATCAATAAGTTCGCCTGTGCCAGGGAGGGCCAAGTTAATTTTCGTAATTGGCATCTTAACAAGGTTATCTGCAGTCGTTGCGATTTGCATTTAACCCACCCCCCACCCCCCAGACTCCATGCCCCATCCCCACTCCACTCCCCTTATCAATTATGCAGCTGGCGTGTGGCAGCCCCCCCCCCCACATCCCCACCAAAATTCCGTTCGGTAACGCCCCTGACATTAGCATCTAAATGCAAAGAGTCGACCTGGAATAAAAAAAAAAAGAGAGATGGAGAAAAACTTTTTGGCTGTCAAATGCTTTTGGATCAAAACTAAAATTTCATATTCGAGAGCATTCCCTTTTTTCAGTCCGTCGCTGTCCGCTGTATTTTTTTCGTATGGCGGCTTCTGCATTTAAATGAAGTTGTAAGCCGAAAGCAAACCGAAACCGAGTCGAAATAAATAAGTTTTGGTATGAAGAATCCATTGCGTGTGGGCTGCTGTCTGTTTTTTTTTTTTTAGACTTTAGGGAAGCTTAGAGGCTTCAAATTAGCATACGAACTTTCAACCACACTGCGGAAAAAATCTATCTTTAAAACGAGACATTAAATATGCACATATATATTAAAATATTATATTATATTTAAGAAATTGTGGCAACAGATATACCACTTGTGTAAACTAAGGTCACACTATTTGTAGTTATCTGTTGAATAGTAAGGAAAAGGGTAATAACACAACTACCTTGACATTATCTAATAGAATAATTTTTTATTTCACTTTAATATTGTTTTTAAATTGGCTAATTTGTTTGTTTTTAACGCCCAGTATTGCCACCTTAAGTTTTTAATTAGCACGCGAATATTCAATCACACTACTGAAAAATTGGTTTTTAAAATGAGACATTCAATAAGTACATATATAAAATTTCGACTTTCTTTATATACTTTATTTGTGGTATTAAAATTTCATATTTTCAATAAATTATATTAACAGAGATGCCACTTGTGTCACACTACTTGTGGTTAGTTTGTTAGGATCAATGAGGAATAAGATTAAAAATATATATTTCACAACTATATCGACATTATCTCATAGAATCTTTATCATTTCACTTCGGTTACATACCCATCTCTGCTTAAATTGTAAATTTTAAGTTAGAATTTTAAATTTCATTCGAAATTATTATTTTATTATTTTTTCTTCCGTGTCAAAGTGGCTTGAAAATTCCTCATAAAGGTGGCACTGCATTAACCGTCGCCGCACAATTGAATTAATCGATGTTGGCCCATTGCAAAACCAAGTCACGTCGACTTTGTTGTCAATCATAATGACAACTTAACACACACACACACACACACAGTCAGATCCACACTCAGTTGCACACTCACACGCAAGCACGCGAGTATCTATGTGAACAGTGGGTCATGCATCAAAAAAATAAATATGAATGAAATGGCCATAAGAACATAAAAGAAAACATGCAGCGAGGGGAGACGAGGCACACGGGGATTATCATATTATTGGAATGATAAAGATAAATTATGGCGCAGTAGCTCGCCAGGCATAAATTAAAACAGGTGGATGGATCGGTTGTGTATCTTATTCGCTTCGAGTTTGAATGAATGGAAAATCTGAAGTGGCCCTCGATGGTATTTGGTAGGTTTTTTTTTGGCTGATTTATATATTTCAAAATATTGTCTTATATAAAGTGAATATAGTATATTTTTATTATTTAAATACAATAGAAAATAATATATATAATATAATAATTCGTTTCAATAAATGGAAAATATGTAGAAGCCCTTGAAAATATTCGGAGGTTTATTAATTAAACAATATATTGTAAGGAGGTATTTATATTATTTAAGTATAATTAAAAATACGAAATATAATATAATAATTCTTGGCGATTTTGAATGAATGAAAAATATGAATCTCGATTATATATGTCAGTTATTTTAAGTGATTTATTTATATCAAAATCTTAATAAGTAAATAAGTTAATTTCAATAGATATTTATATTTTTAAAATATAAAAATGTTAATTGCTTATTAAGTTTTAAATTCTTTTCCTAAATCAAAGTGTTTAATTTCTGTTGAAGAGAACTTGTCGAGGAATATTACATTATTATTCCAGACACGAGGGGAATTGCTGTAAGCAAGGACATTTTGTGCGGAATAAATATTGTGTAAATCAGATAATCCCATTCAATCCATTCTGCTCACCAATCATCTCCCAACTAGATTCCGACCTCTGAACCAAAACTTTTGTTAGGCCTGCAACAGAAATTGAATTCACCTTCGTTTGGGCCATAAATTGCCGCCGAGTCCTCGTCCTCCTTGGTCCTTGGTCCTTGCTACTCCCTCCCTTCCTGCTTTTCCCTTTCCTTTCACTGGCAATACAAACCAAATCAGGAAAACCGAGTTACATTCTGCGATGTGTTTTCTTTTTTTTTTTTTTGTGGCCTCAGCCTTTCCTCTTGTTTTTCTTCGCCTCTCCAAGTCCTTGGGCGGCTTCCAAAAGACGCAGGCAAAAAAATAAAATAAAACGCCAGGATAATCAATAAATGAAATTCAATTTGCTGCGCCATTTGCGCAGACAGTCAACAACAGAAAAGATACGAGGGGGCTTTGGGGGCACCCCAGATTCAGGCTGCATCCCACAGAAAAAATACTTTTCTTAGAATTAGAAAGAATCCACATTGATTATAATTTTAAAAAATATATACATAAAAAAAGTATACATATAATGGCGAAAAAACAATTTGAATTTTAGTAAGAAATAATCTTTAATCAATTTGATGTAGATTTATATTTATAGTATTAATAAATATCTGGTAAAAAAAAGGAAGACCGGAAGTAGTAATATATAAACGTTAAGAGAGCTCGTTTGTAATTCCCATTAAATTTAACGATTAGAAAGCGCGTTTATAATTCTTAAATACGAATTCAGCGACACTATTCTGTTTATTTAATAGGAAAATTGTTTAGTTTTGTAATACAATATTATATATAATCAGATAATAATTTGTTTTGTTTAACAATTGATATAATTATTGTATTATAAAATAATACCATAAAATAAAGGAAGAAGAGAAAAAACAAATAACTTAAAATAAGGTTTGGAGAGCCAATTTATAATTAATTTCAGTGTATTTGCTCAAATTAAATATATAAATTATTTACCTTTTCAATACATAGAATATTTAACAATTGATTAAATAATAACAATAGAAATAGGAAAATTAAAGGTTTAGAAAGCACTTTTATAATTTTCTAGTGCGAATTCAACAATACTTTGGCTATGTACTCATGCAAAGTCAAAATAAATAATAAAATTAATTTAAAAAATGAATTTAAACCAATTTCCCTCTAGCTATACCAGATATTTAAACTACATATAATTCTAAATTTATTTTGTAATAAATCCTTTCTTCAAGTGTAAATATCGCGCTCCGCTACACCTAGAAAGTCCTGAGCCAAACACGAAAAAAGCAGCGACCATAAAATGAGGACATCTAATGAGTAAATCTGTGGGGGTAGAAGAGGCAGCTCTGTTGCCCTGGCTAGAAGAGCCCGGGGTGTGGGGCCCAGGGGTTTTGGCCAAAACCGTGAGCCGTGAGCGACGCGTGACGTTTGTGTATTTTATCGATATTGCAATTTATTGTATTAGCCCACAAACGACCAGGAGGGAGTCGACTCTCCTGCCCCCAATCCAGTTAATATTCGCTGGCTATAAAGTGAAATATGTGTTAATTTTTCTCTGCTATAGATAAATAGAAAAGCAGGAAAAGTCAAGGGAAAGCCAGGGGCTGGAGGAGCAGCAGCAGCAGTCACGCCCAGCCATCTTCTATAAATATATACTCACATAAATATTTGTTGTAATGATAATATTGACATTGATAAGCGTCCACAAATTTATGCACAATTTGGCTAATTGATTGGGGCGGATCCCGGCCAAGACCGCGAACCAAAATCCAATGCAGCACGCGAAAGGGGAATTGTGAAAAATATATTAAGGAGTTTCGTCATAAATTCAAATTTAAATATAATTCAATTTGGTAAATGCCTGAAAAGAACACAGAATATATATTTAACATATATTTCACCCACAACAAGTGCTAAGTCCAGGCAGGCCTTCTCCTTTTGAGCTGCAGATGATTAGCTGGCTTTTAGTTATTTAATTAATCCTCTGCCCTTGGGGCGACTCCACTTGCATTTGTAGCCTCAACTTCAACTCGAAACTTTTCTGGCCTGAAATGGGCGAACTTTTGTCAAGCGCCAAAAACTTTGCGAAAAATCGCACTGAAGGGGGAACGGTCAGGGGTAATGGTGCTTTAGCCCTTTTATTCCGGTGAAAGACTGAAGGATTTTGGGAATGAGAGGAGCTGCTTCTAGCTGCCGGATGATATGGCCAGTCGCCTGGGTCGTTGTGTTTACCTTTCCAGCTGATTGGGCAGCGGGCTCAAATGAAGCATGAAGTGTTGGGCCCCAAGACGCAGACACCGCAGACGCACTATGGGTGTGGGTATGAAAAATCTAGATAAAATATATGCATTAAATTGAAAAGTATTTCAAGTATTGAACTGATTGAATCTTTGAATATTTGCAAATATTGCAAGAAGAAAACGGGAAGGAAACTAACTTTTGGAAGACAAATGTTATGTACGCTTGCAGCTTAAAAATTAATTATAGGATCGTAAATCGACCATAATTTAGCTTAAATATTCACTTTCTTTGAATCGATATTCATCCATATTTTTATATGATAATTTTATCGACAAATCAAAGTTTTAAAAACTTATAACTAAGCCAAAAAAGCTTTAATTTTAATTCGGAAAGCTTTCTTATGGCAATTTTAATTAGGTTAATAAATATGCATACTTAATTGAAATTTTAAAAAAATTAAAATTTTTCCTTTTTTTTTTTAAATTTTAATGATGCAACCCCTTGAAAAATTGTGAAAAAATTGGAAACATATATTTCCTTCTAGGGGTGACTAAATCGACTCTGCTGTTGATGCTGATCATGAATATATACAATTTATAGGGTCAGAAATAACTCCTTCACATGATTACTAGCCTGTGACTAATATTATAATACCATTCATTTTCTTTCTTATTTTTATATACCAATTTTTCTACAAATCAAGATTTAAAAAACTCATAACTAAGCAAAAAAAAACCTTAATTTTAATTCGGAAGGCTTTCCCATCTTAGTTTTTATGAGGTTAATAAATCTGCGTACTCAATTTAAAATGTAAAAAAAAAATTAATTTTTTGATAATTTTTCAAAAAATTTAATGATGTAACCCCTATAAAATTTGGAAAAATATTACATTTTTTGTTTTTTACCTGATATGGCCAGATTGACTCGGCTGTTGATGCTGATTAAGTGATTAAGTGTAAGGCAAGCGTTTAATAGGAGCTTTTAAAATGAAAGATTCCTTGGGTTAATCAAATTGGAAATAATTGAAAAGTATTTAAAGTATTACAAAATTTTTGAGTTTTTGCAAATTATATAAAAATAGCACTAGTAAAGAAAACTGTCTAACCGTGCAGTTCAGAATTCTAAATCAAGCCGAGTGATAAATGAGAACTTGCTAAGGGTAATCTAAAATTGCCAAATTAACGTTTCATAAAGGGAAAACATTTTATAAACTCATTTATATAAATTTACATTTGTTTCTTATTTTGTTTTTTAATAAATTTCTTTATTTGGCTTGCTGTTTTTTTTTTTTGTATGCAATTTTCTTAAGCCGCCCCACTGTACTCTGGGCTTTCGATTCGTGGCAAGTCAAGTCGTCAATGTCAAGTGCACAGAGGCGGCGACGACATCGATTGCCACCGAAAATCAAGACGGACAGCCGCTGCCAGATGGACAGATAGTCAGAGGCTGCCCGAGGGGCTCCAAGATAAAAAGTCAGACAGCAAACCGCCCACGCAAAAAATAACGAAAACAATCAGGGATGCATGACATATATTTTGGCAATTCTTGTTGGCTATAATTACAGTCATTTTATTGCAAAGATATTTATTTATTTAAATTTTAATTCATTTTAAAAACTAAATTTTAGTAGAAGTCGACAAAATTCGAAACCCTGGCTCACCTTGCCGCTGGGCGCCATTTTTAACACAAATTGAAAGTGAGACGCATAAACAAAAACACGCTTAATTCAATAAAAGACAAGCGAACAGCAACAGCAAACCAACAAATAAACAAACAAACAAACAGGCAGCAACAACTGCAACAATAACATCAGCAAGAAGGGCGAAAAGTTTATAATAACAGCGGACACAAATTAATTTTGCAAGCCGTCGCCGGCGACACAAATTGCCGTGTCATGTCCAGAGTTGAGTTATATCTCTCTTTTTTAAACATTTTTTTTTTATATTTATTTAAGGCTAAGAAGGTAGTCAAAGAAAGAGACAGAAAGAGAAAGAGAGAGAGAGGGAGAGAGAAAGAGAGAGAGAGAGAGGTAAAGACATGGTTACAGAGGGAGAAAGTCAGGCAAACAAGTTACATGCATTCACAAGGAAGTGAATATTCTTATAAATTATATTTTTTTAATAAAGAAAAATATTTAGAAATCTAAAAGTTATAAATAAAAATAATATACACTCACAAAAACTAAATTAATATTGTAATTAATTTTCCAACTTAAGGAATCTCTAGTTAAAAAGCTTTAAAATATATGCCTTTTATATTATTATTCTTATTCTATGCCTATAAATTACTATAAACTATTATCCTACAAATTTAACTTTTTAAATCATATCTATACAATTTTATAATTAAAAAATATATATTAAAAAATTGCTTATATATTAAACTTCCCCTTTTTTTTATCGCCACACCTGACTCACCTGGCTAAAAAGCCAAAAGAAGTGTGTGAAAGACAGAGAGGTGTGATCGAGGAGCGATCTTGTGCATCGTAATTACAAGCAACACAGACTCCATCTCTCTCTCTCTCCCCTCCCCTCCCCCCTTTGCTGGCCTGGTTTTTTTTCGGGCAGGTAAGCTGGGGTACACGAACAGGTAATTTCCACTAATTACGAGGCAATGAGTTGGTAAAAGCGAGTGCAAGGGGGAACTGTCTCGCAGATCTTTAGGCGCATGATTTGCGTTTTGCTTTCGAGTGTGTTAACGGGCAAAGCAAATTAAATCTCTGGGTGTATTTCTTTTTTTTTTATATCTCTGGCAAAATCGTAAACACAAATCAAATGAATTTTCATAATTGCACTTGTGTCTTAGCTCCTTCCGTTCGGATTCAGAAAAACAAGAAAAAGCGCGGCCATAATAAAAATGCAGAAACATAAAAGACATTATGTTTGAATGCGCCGCGCGATACGCGATTTGTATACACAAAACGCCCAACTGGGGCGTGATCTTCTGTCTAGACATGGAAAGCTGTCACTCTGCATATTATTATCATAAAGTTAAAAATATATATAAAAGGATAGGGGAAATCTCTTGGTAAAAAATAGTTCATTAATGGTATTTACTGGTAATTTTAAAAAAGTCTTATTAGTAATAAGTACTTAGTAGAATCCAAGGCAGAACTTAAAGGGAAAACAATGAAAATGTTGCCTAATTGAAAATTTAAGATTAATTAAATGCAAGAATGTTAGAATTGTTAAATTGTTGAAATTGTTAAGTATGATAGATAAAATCATAATTATGAAGTTATAATTATAAACAAAGAAAAAATATTGGAAAAAAAGGTGCAGGTATATACAATTACTATTTAAACACAGTTTTAGCTTGATTTAATTTTTGAAATATTCTCTTTTACAAGAAATTAAATACTTGCAATTGGAAAATATTTAACTTAATCAATGGTATTTACTGGTTATTTTTAAAAAGTGTTCTTAGTAAGAAATACTTAGTAAATAAATAAAGAAAGAGCTTAAGGGAACATTTATGAATAATTCTATTTATAGCTTTGCTAATTAAAAATTTAAGATTATTTAAAAACAAGAATATATTTCTTAAATATGATAGATAAAGTTTAAAGGTAATCAAAGGTAAGCAAAGAGAAAGAAAATGGGAAAAGACTTCAGATATATACAATTACTATTAGAATTACAGATATATAAAATTACTATTTACTATTTAGCTTGATTTGATTTGTTTAAATATTATCTTTCCCAAGAAATGAAATATATTTCTTCAATATTATAGATAAATTTTTAAATTAATTACCGTAAACTAAAGGAAAAAGACTTGAGTAAGGCCTAAGATATATATGAAATTCCTATTTAATTTTAGTTTTAGTTTGTTACGATTTCTCAAGGAAATTGTTTCAACTAGGAAATAAATACTAGTAACTAAAAAATACCTTTTTAAAATCAACTGTGTCCTATTTTATATTTTACTGAATCCATCTACTTTTGCTAAATAGTTTTTATTCCATGTACTTTTCCAACGGCCCTCACATTCGTTTGGCTTTCCATTCAATTGCTGGGACAAGGGCTTTTGTCATATGCTCTGGCCATAGATACAAATGTATCTTTTCGGAATTTCTTTCTCAATTTACCCCACTTTTTTCTGCCATTATTTTTATTTTCCACATGACACTTTTTTTTAGGTTTTTTATTTTTTTTGCTGGCTTGGTCAAACTATTTTGAATTGTAGTTTGGTAGTAGTAGGAGTATTGTTATATATTTTCTTTTAGTTTTAGTTTCTGGATTTGGCAGTCTTTTATTTTAGTTTTTTTATGCAGTTTCTATGGAGCTTTTACGATTCCGTTTTTTATTTAGTGTTTGTTTTTGTTGTGTGTGAGAGTGTGTGTGTGTGTTTTGTTTGTCAATTTCACGCTCTATTTGTGAGGTTTGCTATTTGCCTTTGCCTTTTGTTTGATTTTTTTTCTATGTCTGCCTTCTGTTTTTCTGTGTTTTTCCCCCTCCCTTTTTCTATAGTTTTCTTTATTTTTCTTTATATTTTTTTTTTTTTTTGATTTCTTGTTCTGTCTTTGATATTTTTGTACTTTTGACCAATTTGCGGCGCACAATGCAAACAAACAAGCCAACACATGGACACAAAGGCACACAGATACAAATGTATCTGCAGCGCATTTGGGGGTGTCTGTATGTGTTGCATACATCTATGTATCTATGTGTGCTTCTAAGGGACAAATGATTGGCAGCTTTTCAATATGGCGCTAATTGAGTTTTTAATTGTTTGACTTTACACTTGTTGACTTCCTTTCTGGGCGAATGTGCAAGTATCTTCTAGTTTGCTTACCTTAAACTGATTTAACTGAATAAATTAAAGCCCTCAAACCTTAAAGATATGTTAAATATAAAGCTCTAGAGCTTCTTTTAAAGTCTCTTGGCATATTTATTATTTTTTCAGGGTCAAATTAAATTGAGGCAAACCCTAGCTACTATATACTATATACAACGCTTTAAGATCGTTCTCTCCCCTTAAGTTTTTTGGGTTCTGTTGGCGCATCTGCCGCTTCGCTTGAAGTCTGTGGGGCTCATAAGTATTTATAATTTGATACGACAAAAACATCGTCAAGCGGCTGCAAAACAGCAATCAAAATCAGGGATGCTGCCTCCTCGAGTGGCTCCTCGGTGCCCCGCCAGTGCCATTGGTTAACCCTCTTTGCAACTGGTTTTAATGGCTCCGTTATTTGCCGAAGACTTTTTTCTCGTTCGCATCCACTCGAGTTGAAATAATTTTAATTTAGTTGCTCTCGGCCGGGGCGAAACTAAATAAACTGGCTCCGGCAGAAGGAAATCAAGTACACTGGGAGCCAAAGTCGTTCACGAACGAAGGAATATGTAGAGATTTTTGTGCTTTTAAAATTGGAGAATATTGAATATTTAAATTTAAATGATTAAGTTGGGGAAGGTTTAGTATTGCAATAGCAAAATTATTAAGCTAAATATATTATAGGTATTTTAATATTTAATAAGATTTAAAGTAAACTTGAAGCCAATATACAGTTTGTACAAATTGTAAAGATTATTAAATTTAGAAATTGAATATTAAATAATTTAAATTCACTGTTTAATTCTTGTGGATTTAATTAACATTCTTCTTTACAATTGGTTAAGAGTTATCAAAATTTAAGGTTAAATTCGACAATAATATAATAATTAAATTAATTATATTAATAATATATATAAGATAGATAAAGATATATAATTTGATATAACAAGTTTAACTGTTTCTTTGACAGCTACATATTTATGCACGTAATGCAGTTGTCCGATTTTATTAAATTATATCTATAACCCTTAAATTATTAGTCGTTACAATATCTTAAAGTAACAATAAAGTTATATATTTCTTCTACCTTTGAAGGGACGCTTTCAACGCAGTGAAGAAATTATTTTCGACCCTATAAATAATATATATTATCGATTTAGGCCTGTTCACGGGAAAATTATAATTATTATATTTCGTATAAGGGTGTTTCATCGTAAAAGCCTAAATTTAGTTATTTAAGCCGGTTTATTCCAACTTAACTTCTATTTGCAATATAAAGAAGACTTTCTACACAGATTTATGTCTACATAAAATCGTCTATTGATGGTGATTAAAAAATATATTTCTTCCTGCTGATTTTCCCAGCAAAATCTAGGCTTTAAGTAACTTGAAGTACTAAAAAAAAATGCACAGCCATTAAGAAGAATACTCGCTGATTTTAATTTATGGAAAACGAGGATATATAGGCTTTTTTAGTATGAATTAAAATACATAATCCCATCGATGGCTGTCATTAAAATATATAAGAAAGGAAAAAAAAGGGGAAAAAGGGGAAAGATTTCTTGGTAGTCTTCGATTGCGCATTTCTTCGCTTTGTGGCATCTCATTCATGGACAGCAAAGTTCTTGCAGCTGCACTTGCTCTGGCTGAGTAATTAATTTCAATTTGCAAAGTTCACAAGTTGCTCCTCCTGGCAGCCTCCGCACTTTTTCACCATTGTCCTTTGTCCTGGATGCCCAGGAAGCAGTGTCCCAGTCCCAGTCCCAGTCCCGATCGCCTGGAAAATCGCCTGACTTCTGTGACAAGCTGAAATAATTGTGGGGCATTCGGATGAGCTCAGCAAAGGGACAACAAGGACAACTTAATATGCATGGGAATCCCCCAAATACGAAATACGAAATGTGGAATACGCATTGCAAAAAGGGATTCCCCTTCTGCAGCTGGAAATTCCCCAACAACTTTTGCGGGATTTCAATTTTTTGAGCCAATTCTGTGTCGGATGTCGGACGTTAGCCATGTGACAGACGAGAAAACTGATGGGGCATGGGACATGGGGCATGGGGCATGGGGCATGGGGCACGTGGTGCATGGGTGGTGACCTCGCTGCAAATGCTATAAATTTATTTGCAATAAATTTACGACCTGCTGCAATGCAGGCAATTGCAACTACAGAATTAGAAACAGCAACAAATGACAATTGAAACATTTTATTCCCATTTGCCGGGGACTCTTCTCTCTGAAAATAACCGAGAATACGAGTGGTCTGCTAATGAAGATAAATGCATAATATATCGATGGAAAGTGGGTTCTCTACTGTTTTTTTTAGGGGAATATCAATCACAAGTCTTAAATCAGCTTTGTATTCTTATATATTCAGTATACATATTTTATTAATAATAATTTGTTGTAAAAGCCTCCCCTGTGTAATTAAAAACCCCACAGTAAAACGATCTCCATCAATTGGATAGATCAACATTATCATTTGTCGACTATTTTTCATTCCATTTATAGGATTTTTCCCTCCTTTTTACCCGGCATTTTTCCCACATTTTCTTTGCCTTTTCCTTGCCAATGGAAATACTCAGAAGAAGTAGAAGTTTTCAAAGGAAACTAAGCCACTATGTGTGCCATGTGAATTATGAGAGGGACTAAGAGTAATATTTTATGAATGCGGGGTGTATGTGTTTTTTTTTTTTACTCTTCTCTCCCTTCACTTTTTTGGATGTCATAATTTACAACTGTTGCTGGAGACGTTTCCCTCGATTAAATATTGCATTTTCTGCTAGGACATTTTTTTTATCAAATATGTACACATGCCCATGAATCGGATTTTTATTATCGTTTTCCACCTAAACCGCCATAATTTGCCAGTTCCTGCAGGATGCCAAAAGGGAGGATTACAGAAAGCAAATTTAAATATGGGTTAAAGCCAACGCTGGCATTCGGAAATTATAGGTCAGGGCATTGCTAATTAAAAATGCATTCATCACTTTCGAAAAATAAAGCTACCAAAAAATAATAATAATAATAAGAAACAACTTATTTCGATAAACGAACTCCTGGAATTTCCCAAACACAAGCCCAGACATAAATCTTTACTGAGACTGAGACGCTTTTAGAGACTGAAAATGAAACGAACCGATGATAAATACAGAGTCTGGGCCCGGTATTAAGATATAAGAATATATATCAGAAGATGGATGCCCCGTCCAATGAGCGTGAGACATCAAGAGGCGCCCCAGCTCGCTCTCCAAATTCAAATGGAACCTAATTAGCCGGACGAGGGACAGTGGTTTAAAGAGTTACAAAATTGAAGAGTGTTATTAAAAAAACAATTAATTATAGATATTATTATATTAAATAGCATTATAAGGTAGTCAGATAGGGTTAATTCATTAGCTTACTATTTAAAATATTTATGACTGCAGTTTTAATAGTTATTATTAAGAAAAACTGCTTTGACAAAATATTTAGTTTAATATTAAAAACTCATATTTACATATGTTTTGAACAGTTTTTAAGGCTGTTTTATTTCACAACTTAATTTTAAAATTACAATTACTTATTTATTTATTTTAGGCTATGTTGTAATAGTATTTATGTAATTTCAAACCTACAATTATTTCTATCTTTATTTCGTTACTTTATCAATATTACATTTATTACATTATTTATTTAATGCTACGAAGTACAAATAGTTATTTAACTAGAAACATTAATTTTAATGTTACAATTATTTCTTTCCATATTTCTTCTTATTTATTTAATAACGCTTATATCAAATTTATTATTATTTTATGCTAAATAGTAAAATAACTCCTAGAATTTAAATAATACTAATTTTCCCACTTTAGTGTGTCTTCGTTGCTCCACTTTTATTTTAAATACGCATTTTTTAATTTTAAATTAAATTATTATGCTCATACTTGTACCACTGTGCCGCTGCTTTATGAGTTGATTCTAATTGGAGCCCGAACCGGCATTTATGAGTGGCTGGAGCTGCTGCATCTGGAGGATTGGGGGGTAGCCTCTTATTCCGATTCAAACTCTGATTCGGAACCTAATGAAGTATGCCAGGGACTCTGTTTTTCCTTCATTTTTTGTTGTTTTTTTTTGTTCTTTTTCTTTTTCTTCACTCTCATGCCATGCTTTCATTAGCATTCGCACTAATTGTCCTCGGGGCTGGAACAGTTTTTCTTTCCTCACATGCCCCTCCATGCCCGATACCGATCCTGATTCGGAACCCTATACCATTTCCCCGTTCCCGTCTACAGCTGCTGCTGATTTGATTGAAACCAAAAAACAATCACTGCTTGCTCCAGCTTGCTGCTAATGAAGTCAATCTCATCAATGCACATTGCGTGCTCATTTCCGCTTTTGATTTATGCTCCAAAGAGAATCGCCAAAGTGCGACAATGATAACATAATGCTATATACTGCAAATAAAGTCAGGAAAATGTAAAGAAATATATGAAACAACCAAAAGGAATTTGATTAATAATTAAGCTCTTGAAAATTCGTTTCAAAATGACTTTAAATTAGTTATTAATCAGTAAATGACCCTAAACAGATACTCATTGAAATAATATACATTTGTAATAAAAGATTTTGCCATTTAATCATAATTAATTCTTAGAATTTGCAAGTACTTTTTATAAATTTAATTAAAAAATTCTTTATTTGGCTCAGTGCATGGAGCATAAGGGAACTGTGCCAGGTGCTGATTTTGCCGGGGGGGTTCCCCTTGGTCTGTTTGATTGATGATGTGCGATTGCACAAACAATAATTGCGAAATTACAGTTATGTTCTTGAAAGCGGCAGCACCAAAAGTGTTTCCCGAAAACGGAAACGAAGCCAACCGATGACGATTGAGATTGATGGCAATGATTGAAAGTAGAAACATGAAGCTTTTAATGTGCAATTAACTAACTAACTTAATATGTTCATACAGAGACTTCTTTGGCTACTTAAAGTAAGGGGTTTAAACAGAAATACATATCCTATCCTTCCATTCGAAAGTTCTTAAAGAAAAGGGAAGAAGTATCTATAGGTTTGCTTTTATATTTATATATTTATATAGTTTAAAATTGTACAAAAAATACATTTAAATTAAGGTCAATTGGTGGGCAACCTTCGATTGTTGCACTTTTCTTCGATTGTCCTCTTATTTGGTGAACTCTCGATATCAAAGCCACCGATTGATTGATTAATTCACCGCACTCATCAATCATGGGTCACTGCATCTTCAGCAGCTGTCAATCAAATTATAGACAAAAAAAAACCCCTCTCCAAGAAATTTCTCTAGTTTCTTTTTTATTATTTTGTTTCGGATTTACTTATTTTCGTTGGTTTATGCTTTATCAGCAGGAAAACCCTGAAAAAGCTGAAGAAGCTGATGAAGCTGAGGCAGCTGGGTGGCCTGGCACGGGCAACAATTAAAAGCAGCCAAAACAAAAGGAGCAGCAGGACGATGATGTGGATGATGTTGATGATGTTGATGATGATGATGAAGAGGAGAACCAAAATAGTGAACAGGATGCGGGCAACAACAATTAGGTCGCCCATTGAGCCAGCAGGAGAGGAGGGCAGAGATGGGAACCGGGTAGCTGGTGTAAGGGAGTGCCGGAAGATTCGCAACAAAAATCTGCTCAATCACTTTTCACTTAACCCAAACACAAGAACTTCAAGTTGAGGAGTGGCAAAGGGAGAAGCGGCAGAAAGCGCTCTTCTGCGGGCAGAAGAAAGAAAGAGAGAGTGTGAGGGCAAAAGTGATGTGTGGGCTTTTGAACACCAAACAAAAGGGAGATGGTCTTACGACTATCTTATACTCTGTTACAATGATCTCTGATAATTTACTAAATCGGAAATGAATACCATCACTTGCAGTCTCTTGGAGTCATCGGTAAGGCACGAAGCTTGCCGAAGACAGCTGAAGATTCTAAGCGTGAGAGGCAATTCTTTTAAGTCTCTCAAAATATGCCACCACGATTACTTCCGGAGTCTTCTTTGGAGTCTTCGGTAAGGCACGAAGCTTGCCGAAGAGAGCTGAAGATTTTAAGCATGAGAGTCAATTCTTTTAAGACTCTCAAAATAGGCCACCACGATTACTTTCGGGGTCTTTGGGGCTTTCTATCAGGCACGAATCTTGCCGAAGTTAGCTGAAGATTCTAAGCGTGAGAGTTGACTCTCCCGGGTTGCATTTCTCTAGTCTCAATACTCTTTTTTTAACTGAAAGGCTAATTAAGAAAGCAGTTCTACACCCTCTTTCTCATTGTGGTTACCTATGACTACTCTATCGATCTCTCTATCGATTTGTTATTTGATGCTCATATCGATAACTCTCAAGGCTCTTGGGGCTTTCGATCAGGGACGAAGATTGCCGATGATATCCGAAGAGTCTAAGCCTCTCTACTTCTTATACTCCAAAAAAGTAACTTTGCGCTCCATATGACCCCGATTTACTCTCTTTCTCTGTATGGGTATCTGTAACTCTACTCTCTACAAGGATCTCTAAATATTTACTAACTCGAGGCTCTTGGAGCCTTCGTTAAAGCACGAAGCTTGTCGAAGAAAGCCGAAGTGCCTAAACCGAGAGAGATAGCAACTCTTCGCTTTGGACATCTTGTTCTCCCTTTCTCGTGGTGGGCACCTCTGACTTGTATGTAAGACGAATATACCCACTATGGGTTACAGGGTAATCCACAAGGAACACGAGGCGTCCAAACAAACAAAACAACAACAACACAAACAACAACAACGGCAAAGCTGGCAAAAAGCAAAAGCAAACTGTACGTGTATGATGATATGCAAAAAAGGCCAGGCCATCGTGAAAGAGTGTGAGGGAAAGCAGCAGCACATGTGCCGGCCACTCACACACGCACACACACACCATGGCACACTTGATATTTAATTCCTACTCCAAAAAGGAGAAGCAGCAGCATCCGCCGGAGAAGAAGGAGGAGAAGCAGCAGCAGCGGCAGCAGCTGAATAAAAGCGTTGCCTACGTCAGCATCAAAAGCAGCACTTGACCCACAAAAAAAGAGCACAAAAAAAGTGAGCGAGTGGCATAAAGGAGAGCCGAAAATGTGTTGTTGCTGTTGCTTGACCGAAAAATGTTTGCAAGCAAGCAAAAGCCAAGAGGTAGCCGAGGGACAGCAAAGACACAGAGCTTGCCCGGCGATAGGTTGCGCTGGCAGCGTGAATTTATCGAAATAATCGAAGATATCGAAGGTATTGTAAAGGATTAAATATATTATTTTTATATATTTTTAAAGCAGATCATCAAAATTTTTTTTAAACTCAAAATGCAGCTGAACAAATTATTTATCCATAATTTTTTCGAATTTTTAATGCCTCAAAATCATAATCAAAATAATCAAAATATCACCCATTAAAAACATCGCTTTCTTGCGTTAACTACCGACAGTTATCGATTTAATATCATATATGAAACAAATTTTAAGCGATCGTATCTAATACATATTAACTACTGTTGATACATACTTATCTACACATGCATATATAATTATATTTTCATATTTTATATTATTTTAAATTAAAACAAATTGTTTATCGATGTTCTCGATATTTTTGTGCTGCCATCTATTCCGATTATTTTTCACAAAGCCCAGACAGACCTGCCTGAAACTATCGAAAGGATTGTAAGACCTTTAATGACATTTACATATTTTAAGAGCAGATGATATATATTATAAAAAAATATATTTTAGTTTTCCACATTTTTAGCACCTTATTTTAGATTTAAAAAAATTGTATTTATTTTAGGGACTTATACAAAGTATACTTATTTTTTTGGCAATTAATATATATTACTAAAAGTATATTTTAATATTTGCCTTTTCCAAAACCTTACTTTAAATTAAAACAAATTAGTTACTAATATTTTTCGATATTCCTCGATAGTTGTGCTTGCTATCGCTGCTTTACCGATTACTCTTCACCAAACGAAAAGTTGATGCAAAAACGTTGGCCCAGACTTAAATGCTCATTAAAGTGTGTAGGAAGGTGGGTGGTTCGTTGGCCCCGGATAAATACCACCCACTGGAATTTCCCCAACCTCTGGCTGTGCAAGCAATGCAATTTGTTATTGTATTTTTTTTCTGTGATTTTTTTTTACCAGCAATTCTAGCTGGAAAAAGGATAGAAGGATCGGGTGTGTGTATGGGTCGACTTATTGGCAGTTTCGAATGTGTCAGCAGCAGGTACCACGCCTCCACCTCCCTGTTGATGATGAAAGTGCGTCAAATGGTTTTTTGATTTGCTTGTTTGCGTAACTGAGCCGCAGCCTTTCGTCCCTCCCTCCCTCCGTCCCTCTGTCCTCTTCGACAGCCCTCGGTCCGTCCGCAAGTCCTTCGGCGCCGCCCAAATCCTCCCTCCTAATTGCGTATGCGTGTGCAAAGGCTCCAAGATCCTTGCGTAAATTTAACAAGTTCGCACTTGAGCCGAAAGCAAAGTGAAGCACAAAAACTACGCCAGCCAAAAGGCAAACGATGAAAAGGGGGGAAAAACAGGAGGAAAAGCTGAGGAAAAGGAGCTAACTAGATGAAGAACCAGTGAAGAGTGCACTGAAAAAAAACTACAGACTTTTTAGTTACAGAATACAGACATTTTTAAATTTTAAGTTTATTTAAAATCTATAATACACTCTTTATTATTGATACTTTATTTTGAAGCGAAAGGATAAATAATAACAAGTACATTTTAAGATAAACAATAAGGTTTATGGCATGCTTAATCATTTTATTAAAACACTGTCATTTTAAAGTATTTCGTTATATAGTTCATTTTTAATACCCTGAAGCCCTTAGTCATTGAATAAAGAATATTATTCAATTTATTACAATAAAAATAAATAAATAAATACAAGTGTTTTAGAATTATATTTTAAGTATATACCGTTTATAAAAACAAAGTATATACTTATTTATTTGTTGTGCATAAAAAGTGGCTAGGGAGCAAGTCTTTCTTCAGGATTAATTTGATTTAGATGTTCAAGTGTTTTGCCTCAAGTTCCCTCGTTCTTCTGTCTAATCCCTTCTTTGCCGTCGAACTATAACTTTTCCGACTTGTTATATACTCTCGGCGAAGTTTTCTTATGTGTGCGCTGTAGTAGTGTCGAGTAGGGCAAACAAAAATATAAAAAAAAGAAAGAAAATTTAATGTTTAGGTGAATTTATGTTGAAGTTTCTGGCTAAATGTGTTAAACCTAAATCTGAGAATTGAATACGTTGTTGGAGTTTGTAAAATAAATATAAATAGTTTAGCTATAATATAATATATGACATGAAATGTTGATAATAGTTTTATAAGCATAAAAGTATGAAGAGAAACTACAATTAAATCTAAGAATATTATTTAATATTTTTATATTGATTGAGAAAAACTAAGGGTATTCAAAAATTGATCATCGAATTCGAATATAATCATCATCTAATCAGTTGCATCCTTTTTCTGAGTCCTTTCCCTCTCCCTAACTTTACTTGGGCAACTAAGTTGCCGTTGACAGCTCGCACGAAAATCAAGGAAAATGGGGGAAAAAATAAAGAAATATAAAAGAAGAAAAGCCCTTGATTTTATACCCTATAAATGGATAAATAATCGCATTTAGCGTTAATATAAACATTCATGTTTATTATCGAAAATTACACAAAAGTTTTCTTTAATGTGACACTTAAAAATTGTTTTTTTCCGATAAAACAAGCAATTTATATTACTTGCTTTAAACGCAACGTTAAAAAAATCGATTTATATATCGACTTTTGAGTTAAATAATGATTCAAAATCGATATATCCATCTATTTTTTTTAATATAATAATATATATTAAGTACCATAGCAAGCAATGTATATTGCAACTTTTATATATCGACTTCTGGGTAAAATATTGGTACGAAATCTATATATCGATCTGCCTTCCCAAGTATGGACCCAATATTAAATACCAGATTAAGCTGTATATATTGCTGTGTTTAAATATTGAGATATACATATAAACTTTTGTGTCAAATATCGATAATTATAGATTTTTTATTTGTAATAGAAACGAAACATTAAGTACCATATAGAAGATCATTCCGTATGTTTTTTTAGATATTTTTTAATTGCAGATGTACTTATATGGTGAATTCATTTTTAAAAGACAGTAATACCCTTTTGTCAGGGTATATAAACACTTAAAACGCTGATTTACGTCACGTCTAAGACAGGCAACAACAACAACAAGAAACCCTTCCCCCTTAACCCATAATTGAATGTGGGTGAGATTTTTGGGGTGGTATGGCTATATCGGGGATTTCCCGGACTCTCGGGATCGTTACAACGCATAAAATCTTTCTTTCCAATTTCCAACTCTTTCTCTCAATTTTTTTCTGCTCATTTTGGCAAATTGACTTTTGTGCAAAAAGTGCAATGAGGGGGAGTAGTGGAGGGGTGAATGACGGGGCAACAAATCGATGAGGTGTTGTTTAGTCCACCTTTTTTTTTCACCCCTTCCATCTCATCAAGCTCTTGTTCACTTTTTTTCTCTCACTTTCTGGTCTTTCACTTTGACAGCTGCAAATTAATTAGATTTAATTATTTGCCTCATTCCCGCCCACCTCCACCATCCGAAGTTTGTGTCATGTCCTTGTTGTCCTTGTACATTGATTGAGCCTAATTAACTGTACTTGAAGTTTTGTACGCGCTCTGCGAAATTTCAATCATCCATCAAAGCCAAATCAGGGCTTCCTAAAGGCAGGCGGAAGCGGGGGGTTAAGCTGGTTGAATTAGTTATATTGAGGGGGTGAGTTGGTGTGTTGGTGAGTTGGTGTATTGGTGTACTGGTGGGTTGGTATGCGGAAGGGGTAAGAGCTGATTGGTTCTGATTGCAATCGGGTTCTTTTGCTTGTATCTATTACAATGGGCTGCAATTATGAAAGCCCGTCGAATCAATCAATTAATTTTCTTATCTGTAAGTAAGGATAATGTAGGGGGATGGCATTTATTGGGGGGTTTAAGGCAATAGGGGTGGTTGTCAAATATGCATAGAAGGGTAATTATTAAGATTAAAGGTGGAATCAGTATAGCATTTGTTGATCAAATACAAATATGTTATATATATATTTTATTTATTTAATTTTGATCTAAAGCTTAGAATTAATTCTTAACAAAGAGCTAACTTAGGTCTAAGACCCATAGAATCTATGGTTTATTATTTGTAAATAAATAATATGTATATTTTAAAAAAGTATAATTTAAAAACAATTAAGAATCAATATATTTTAGATTTCTAACTAAATCCGTTTTTTTATTCTATATTATTTAACTTTTAAGTCAAAGTTTATTTATTCAGGGTATGTCTTGCCTTGTCTTTATAATATATATCTATTTTATAAGCTTCTACATATTAATATATATAATATATATTATATAATAAGAATTTACTATAAAAACACATTCATATATTCCTTAAGAACTTGTATTTCTCGTATATTTTAACCTTTTTTTATTCGCATAACCAATTAAATAAGTAACTAAAATTTGTGACACACTTTTAAGCTAAAATATTTGCTCAACTTCTGAGTAATGTCAAAGCCAAATAATCTTTTGATTGATTTCCTTTGATTTAAACTACTTTTTTGGTTGCGAATTTATTATTTGAAGCGGGACAATTTATATCGTTGAATCGAGGTTTTCTGGGTTGTCATTTATCAAACTCTGGCCAGATATGCGCATGGACCAAGAGTGCTCTCAAACACTTTATATATATATATACACAGATATATTTTATTTTATATTTTTTTTAATTAGTTTGCCAAATCATTTATCAATCAAACAGCGGTAATGTGTCAAGTCGGGCTAAAAAAAACTAAATAAACAAACACAAAATAAAACTAAACAACAAAAACTTGATGAAACTGTGAACGACCGCACACACCAAAAAGCACTTGACAAGTGTGCCAAAAAGGAAAAAAAAAAAAAAAAATATATATATATTTATAAACAAAAAAAAAATAAAATAGCAGCGACAACCACAAGGTCGCCACTTGTGAGCTGTCCCCCCTTTTTAGCCATCCCCTCAAACCCACCGAAAATTGGCTTACAATTGGTCTTGTAAAGCAACCGAAAAAAGTACTAAGTAAATCAAACGTCAAGTGGCCAGCAGCAGCAGCAAAAAAAAAAGAACTGAAAAAAATACAACAAAAAATGGAAAAACAAAAAAGAAGCTTAAAAAAGCATAGAACAAACACGTCACGGCAATTAAAAGCCAACGAAATACAAGAAATTCAATGAATTTGGGGGAGAAAAAAAGCCCAAGCCACAGATGTTGTTGTTATGTCAATTGACCAAAAAAAAAAGAATAAAAAACGAGAAAAATTCGAAAAATATCGACAGTCCGAAGAAGACGAAGCCTTCGAGCCGCAGAATTTCATCGGTTCTTGGCACTTGGCCTGGAAAATAAATGGCCAAAACGTATCTCTGCCAGTGATGATGCCGTGACTTGTCGTGAGTCATGAATTGAGAATAAATTGAGGCTTAAAATAACTTAATATTACCGAAAATGCTTTAAATAGATTCCTAAAAATTCATAAATAACAAAATACAATAAAATAATATATACAAATAGTAAAAGTAATCAAAAAATACCTTGAATTTAAAATTGAAAATAGATTTATATTTCTTATTCAACAAAAAGAATAGCTATAATATAAAATGTAAAATATCTCAAACTTGAAAGTGTAAAATAAGACACACAATAAATAACTTATTATTTTATATAAAGAGTTAAATCAATCTAAAACCTAAAATACAAGCTTAGACTTAACCCTTTTCCTTTGACAACAAATAAGTAAGATTTCCGTTTCTTCTTCTATTTTTAATTTAAAAAAGTAAATTGCTGAAATATCAAATGTTAGCTAAAATGTCTCAGATTTTAAACTGTTAAATTAAAGTAAATTAATTAAATAAATTTTTTAAAAATAACACAGAATTAAATCAATCCAAAATAACAATAAACAAGCTTAGACTTCATTTCATTCCTTTGACGATAAATTAGTAATGTTTCTCTTTCTATTTAAATTTCTTATTCCAAGGAATACATTTTTAAAATTTATATATTTGAGTGATAATATTTTCTATAAATATTTCTATAATATTCAATATCTAGATAATTTAATTATTAGCTAAACACATAGAACTTCTAATAATATTTAGTCACGTAGCCATCTCTAACCATCTCGATCTCCAAGCACTCAGAGCAGACGGGGACACTCCGCAATTATGCCCTTTCCTGACCACAGACGTGGACACTCTGCATGCCAAATGCCGACCGGCTACCGGAATCGACAAGGAGTGCGGGCAAACTTTTCCACTTTGCAACTATTTCAAAAGTGAAACGAAACGAAACTTGTGGCCCACTTAGTCTGCCTTTCATATACACATTTATATACATATTTATGCCTTGTGTAGTGAGAGTATATTGAAATTGTGGCAGCTTAGAAGGAGTTGGCTTGAAAAATTGTACATTTTGCTGTTGCTAGAAGGCTGATTGTAAGGAGTTTCTAAAATAAAGGGTACCACAGAGTCGAGCTCTTTGGAATTCTATATATATATATTTTTGGGGTATTCCCTCTGTCAACGCCTGGGCTTGAGTCTCCGTCGTCGGTCGTCGATTTCCAATGCGGTTCGTGTCTTTGCCTGCTGCATGATTTATGATTCCTGCCCCCAAAAAAGTATTTGAGGCCCTCCAGGACGAGAAACAGGAAAAAAAAGAATATATATATTTATATATATATAAAAGGAGTCCGAAATGAGAATATCCGAATCAGGACAGCGTCCGAGTCAGTAGCAGACTCACAGCCAGAAGCGTTCAAAGTTGTCTACTCAAATCATTTTAATTGAAAATTACACATGAGCGAAGCCAAGAAACTGCCCAAAAGCAAGCATACAGAAATTCGAAATATTATAAATTTTTACAAGACGAATTTGAAAAGCCCTTACGGAAAATAAGAAAATTTAAAACTAAGAATAATTACAAGAATATTTGCTAGAATAATTACAAGAATATTTACAACTAAAGTAGCCTTAAATGCCTTAAGTAACTTAGGAGAGAAATATTAAAGGAAGGCAAATAATATTTATATTTACATTTCCTACTTATAATTATTACGAAATATTTTTAAAATACTATAAATAAAATATAGTAAACGCTTTTAGCTTGCATATAATATAAGTAGATACCAAATAATGAAATATTATCTAAGAGAGGCAATAGCATTTATTAGTTCATAACAATTATTTATTATATATTCATAATTTTAAGTTTTAGAGTTCTCTATAGTTTTTAATTATTTATCTATCACTTGAAATCCTAGAGTTCTATATATATTATTTACAATTTCCTGAACCAATCTAAGCCCAAAATATGATGCCATTTCATAGGGCAAATGAAATGTATCCAAGCAAAGAGAGACGCCGTCGCCGCCACCGAATGGATCCAAGGGCATCCTGGTGATGTGGACTTTTGGCACAGCACATGTCCTTGGGCGGTGTACCTCCACCGATGCCGCCTCCGCCCCTTACCACCGGCAAAGGATTCGCGGACTTGGCCAGGACCTTGGTTCAGTTTCAGTCTCTCTTTCACTGTTCAGCTCGGTTTTTGGCCTGGCACATGGCACGTTTTGTCCGTACCGGAAATGTCCATTCACTTGCATATTAACAAAGTTCCGTACACTCACACAGAGCTCCCTGTTGCCCTTTGGTCTATGCATATATGCACTGTGAGAAAAATTGACATTTAAATAGATAGGTCGAAAATTGGTTTAGTTAATGATTTTCCTTTTTTGGTTGAATGGGACAGAGTCAGGAAAAAAGGCAGTATTTATGGGGTTATGATACTGTATGCTTATCTCTTTTAATTTAAATAAATATTTTATATTTTTAACAAAGTAAAAATTATAAAATATTGATAAACAAAAGATAGATTTAAAAAATTATAGGTAGAATTAAATTAAAGGAGACATACTTAGTAGTATCATAGCACAATAATTAAACAAAATATACGTATTAAGATTTAAATAAAATCAAGTGTGACCTTTCCACGTAAAAACAATGTTCCCCTTTAGATATCTTAAAAGACCAGACAGTATCATAGCACCATAATTAAATTGAAAGTAACGAAAGCTGCCTTTCGGCCCTCATACAAATTTATTAACATTCTCCAATATTTTTGTAAATAAATTTTTATAAAATGCGAATTAAACCAGTTGATTTTCGCGTAGTGTAGACTTGGCAGTACTTAATAAACTCCCCAGAGAGCGCCCGGGCGAGTAGAAGGCCAACCAAGTTGGTCGTACATCATAGAGTCCTTCCTATATCCTTGCCAGGGCCGCCTGCTGCGGCTGCCAGCCGTGGGGTTTGGGTAAAAACAGGAAAGTATTTTCGAAGGCACCGGAAACAGGAAGCAAGCAATAATTCAAATGAATTTCAAATCAAATCATTACAAAACATTTACAAAGTATGCGCCAAAGCGCTGCACAAAACCGCACAAGACCAGAATGCCGGGACTTTGTGAGGAGGCGGTGGTGGTGGTGGTGCGGGTGGTGCGGGTGGTGCCAGTCCAACTTTGACTTTTGCAAACTGCAGGTGGGCACAGGGAGTCCCGTCTGAGCCACCCACCTCGCCCACGTCCAATGACTTGGCCTTGCAGTGATTAATTTCTATTATTATGACACTGATTAGGTCCACTTACAGGCTCATTACAGTCATGAGCACATAATGCACAGCCAGGACACGTGACTGTGATTTACAGGGGCGCGACATGGGCTTCGCGGAAAGGGGACGGACGGACGGACGGACGGACGGACAGGCGGCTACTGGAACACTCCCCTGGCGGCCGTTGGTAGACATTTATCAAGACATTGACCGCCGCATGCAGCGCCAACTGGAGACCGTTTGTCTTGCACTTGACCAGGGGCTCACCAGGGGGTTCTAACGGGGTTGGCGGGGGGGCTTGCGGGGCACCGGCACGGACCTGGACACGGAGAGGGATAGGTAGGGGTCGAAGCTACACCTAAGGCACCGTCAGAGGCCCTGAACATGAACACCAGTTGGCCCATAAATTAAAGCCACCGACCAAGGCACTGCCCTACACAAATTTTAGGTTTAGCAATCAACGTTCAGGCAAGATGAGAAGTTAATTTGTATAGGTGTTTATATAGGAAATATAAAAGGGAAGGTAGGATAAACTCTCTGATTATAAATCTTGGTTTACCTTTGCTAACACTGTTACTCCTCCAACTAAAGAGTTTTGAGATTCAAGCAGGTCTTGCATTAAATTTAACCTTCGGTTAACAGAATATAAGTGTGTTAACGAACAGTTTCAACTTAGAGTTAAGGAAACATTCCTTAATCTGACATTGAGAAATCAGGCTGTATTTATTTTAAGCTCCTGTAAGCATTTAACCTTCGGTTAGGAAAGGCAACGAAAATTCTGATGGAGATCTAAGTTTTATGGCCTTTTAAATTTTTATTTAATGAACAGTATCTTATTTATTTTTATGTGACAATCTTTAAAGCTTCTGTTATCAAGACAACTGTTAAAAAATATTCCATTGGTTTTAACTAAGTGTTAAGCCACTGGATCCTTTTATAGGTATTTAAAATATGGCCTTTAATTAATGCAAGAGTTAATAATTTAACCTTCTGTTAAGTGGTTAAAAAATGACTGCATTTTATAAACAGCCACATTATTATATAACCTTCTGTTAAGCACAATTTTTTGACAATCACCTCTAACTAAGAGTTAAGTTCAGTTCAGAGTCTGTGTTATCTTTTAACCGAAAAGACCCCCAATGAAAACACTCATTGTTGCACAGTGTAATTGCTTTCAATTATTTAAATAAATAAATTAAGTTGCCTTCTCGCATACTAATAATAATCATTAAAAAAAAATTTGCTTGGTCTCGAAAAAAAAAATACAATTTTACTTATCTAAGGAGAGGGAGAGCGATAAAAGTGGTGTCCTGCCCATTACCATGGCCATACCCCTCAATCTCAATCTCAATCTGGGGCTTAGCCGCGATTCGGACGCACCACCATCACCTGGGCCTTGTTCTTGCCCCTGTTGTTGCCACGTCGCCGACGTCGCTGGATCTGGTTGCTGTTGACGCTGCCACGCCTCTTATTGACCCGACGCCTATTGCCGGCGGGCACACGCCTCCTGTTAACCGGACGCCTCCGACTGGCCACCGCCTGGCCCACAATCTGGGGCAACAGATCAGCAATTGGTGAGGCGCCATAGATGGCCTGGTTGATGGCCGCATTGGTGGCCGACGTGGACGAGGAGCCGGAGGATGTGGAGCCCGTGTTGCCAAGATTCACGTAGATGGCTCCGTTTCCAGTGGTGGTCACCAGACCAGATGTACTTCCAGTTCCAGTTGTAGTTCCAGTTGTAGTTCCAAGTCCCGTCACTGCGCTGGTACCAGTGGCTGTTGCTGAGCTCACTGGACGCAGTTGCTCCAGCATGTCCTGCTTGTTGGTTATGTACTGATTGAGGGCCGAGTTGAGGCCAGTGTTGGAGTTGGTGCCACTGGAGAGGCCCGAGGCAAGGAACCTTAGCTGACCGTTCTCGTTGCCATCCTTCACATAGATGCCAGCCAAACGGGGCAGGTCCTTCCCGGCCAGGTCCTGCTCCTGCACCACTTGAGCCGGAGACGCCTGAGTCCAACTGAGTCCCAGCAGACAGAGCACCAAAGTTGTGTAGATCATTGCACGGCTTGCGGATGGGGGCGAATGTGTGACGCTCTCCAGGTTCCCCGGCACTTTTATAGCCCACCATGAGTTGACGGAAATCGAAGCCGCTTTCTTTTATCCAGAATGCGACATGGCAATATATGATTTTCATTTGTTTCTCTGCACACTTTTTGGCACTTTTAGAGAAAGCCTTTCGCCTATCATTTGCCTTCGGGGCTTGCTTGCTGGGCTGCGATGGCTTCAATAACTTGGCCGGGATGCCCGAAAGAGGGCCAAGCGTGTCAAGAAGTGCGCACACTTATGGGCCATTGTTTGCCTTTTGCCACAGATCGTGAACCTCAAGTGGTCACAGCCATTTCAAGCTGGGAGGTTCGCAGAACTCTGCACTTTAATTAAAATTTAAAATCAGCCGCAGAAACAGCAAAGTGTATGCGGGGCAGTGGCGTGAAAAGGGGGTACAGTGGCTTAGGGCCTGATTTTGGGATATGTTTTGTTTGATTTTTTAAGTGGGATATATGGGAAAAATTTAGCAATAAAAAGTTGGTTATCATTATGAATGTTTATTGGGTGGAAAGCTTCGATATTTTTATATATTTTATATCAAATTAAGTAAATTTGATGTATGAAATTTAATATATCTCAGAATATAGAAATTACATTACAGTAGCTTGCTTTTGGGATATATTATAAGTTTATTCAGCTGGGCAAAACTGATTAAGCATTAAATCCGACAAATCCTTTCATAAAATATATATATGTAAAAATATATATATAAATGCTTTAAATTATATTATATATTATATATATTATTATATTATTATATATAAAAATGCTTTAAATTAAGCTTATGTTCTTTTATTGACACTTTTCGATATATCAGATAAGAAATATCGATTTATTGCACATGCATTAAAAACTAAAATAACGATATCGTTTTACTAGCTCTAGTACAGATATATCAACATATTCTAGTACCTTCAAAAACAATAATAATTTATATTTAAATGTTAAATAGAAATAAGTCAACTAATTGCTTTATAAATATGTTGTTTTATCTATTTTTTCTTAATTCATCATATTCCCCTATTATTATATGTTGTTTTACGTATTCCTTCTTAGTTTATCATATTCCCCTATTATAATTCAAACTTTGTCATGCCGCTCTTGTGGCATTCCTGGCAGAAACATTAATTGCCAATAATCGTGGCTTAAGGGAGACTTAAAAAGTAGCTAGGAAACTTTATTTTTTTTTTACTGAAAATATACCACGCACAGTTCAAAGTTTGGCCCATCATCTGCTCTTGCACTTTTCCAACCACAGCCCCCACGGGAGATTGCATATTTTCAATCTTGTTTTCATTTTTCCCTTTTTTTTTTGAGTTAAAGATGTTAACCCCACTGTGAGATTGTGCACTCGGAATGGTTTCCATCATTTTGGCGCCAGTGTGCCGCAGATGGCGCCCCCTGGTGGGGCTAGCTCTACCGATTTAACCCGCTACCGCCACCGATTTAACCCCCGAGTGCCAGCCTCATTTCATTCCATTGCCGTTGATGCCGGGCGCTGCTGCTTGCTGCTTCTCAATTTTTCGCCTAAGTTGGCCAACCGACAGTTTTGGAGCTGAATGCCTGGCGGGGGCTGTTGGAATAATTTTCACTTACGCCGGCACACACACACCAACACATAAACACACACTCACGCACATGGTACACTGTGCAAAAATTTGAGGGGGAATTTAAACTTGCTTTGGGAAGTCGAAGTTTACATACTTTGACAGTTTGCAATTGAATTAAAGTATCGGAAATCGATCATGGCTAAGCTTAAAATATTGGAGTTCTATGTATCGATATTTATCGATATTTTTACATGGCAATATTTGCAAATAATAAAAGATTTTAATAACTTCTTACTCAGCCAAAAAAGCATTAATTTTTATTCTGAAAGCTGTCCTACGTTTGTTTTTTGTAGGTTAATAAATCTGCATATTAAATTTTACAACTTGCATTTTTTAAAAATTTTGAAAATTTTAACGATGTAACCCCTTATAATATTTTGAAAAAATTGGTCAAAATTTTTTATTCTACCAGATATGGCTAGATCGGCTCGGCTGTCTATGCTAATCAAGAATATATATGATTTATAGGGCCGGAAATGACTCCTTCACATCGTTTCAAGCTTCTGACTAAAATAATAATACCCTGAAAAAGGTTTACAAATTATTGAGATCGATTTTAGTACTTGCACAATATTTATTGTTCAGACAGAAGTTTACTGTTTTTTATTATTAGGATTTTTTTCCCTATTTCATTTTATTTATAAAAGTCATCATAATTATGAATTAAAAATATTAATATGAATTAATTCTAATCAAGCTACAATAGAAAAAACTTAAGAATATATATTTTCATGCCAAAACATGAAAAAATCTGAACACTATCTATTTATGTATATACATAGATATTTTTTTTTAATTTTATTTTCAATATATTTATTTTTTTTCTGTGTAACAAACACACAACCGGGTACAGAGAGACATGTACGAGTGTCGCTCACTGTTCGCGGTTCGTCGTTTACTTGGCAATGCAATTACAGGCGCTAACCGCGCGTGAAAACAGCAACAGAGACAACAACAAAAACAACAACAACAGGGATAACAACAATAACAATAAAACTAAAAACAACGAATTCGAAAATATCCTTAAAATATATATGTGAGGGAAAATAGACAAATTATCGTAACAAGACAGTTATCTTCCTTACAACGATTTAAACCGGGTTAAATAAAACATTTAATTATGAAACTTAATTTAAAATATATAAATATAAAAGGATAAGAAACACCTTCTTTATATATAAATAAAAATGGGTTAAACAATTTTAATGATTAAGAATTAATTTTAAAAAGTATGCTTTCCCTAAGGACCTTCAGTTAGTGTATAAAAATACTTGCTGATAGAGTTTTGCCAGCTCCTTCGTCTTCTTCTTACCTCACTGAATGCACCTACCGATTTTCCTCAACTCCTACAACCTCCGCTCCCCACCCCTCTTTCTGAGTTTCCCTTCCCGCCCTACCATTTCCCATTTCCCGCGGCTCTGTCACTGAGCGGCTTAAAGCGACGCAATGACAATTAACAACAGGCGACAAAAACGATGAGGAAAGAAGGTGAGCAAGGTGAGGGGAAAGTCTGTGTCTGGGGAAGGCAGGGGGTGTGGCGGGGGGGACTGGAAAAACTCAGGGGGGCAGGTTGTTAGAGGGTGCAGAGCGCCATATCAATGACAGCTCCAGACGCCCGAGCCAAAGCAGAGGAAAAGCCCGAGTCCAGGATTAGGGATGTCAGAGAATATTGATAATATAAATAATAAACATATATATAATAAATGTATAATAAAATATGTTTATTATTATTATTTTAGAATCAGAATTAGAATTATAATTATAATTAGAATTAAAAGTCAGAGACTAATATATTTATTTATATCCTTTTAGTTCTGTATTTATAGATTTTTTTTGATATCTCTAGTGTCTCATCTAAAAGTTCTTAATTAAACCATTAGATAATTATTAAACATATTAAAAATAAGTAATTTTAAATAATAATAGATTTTAAATTAAAATAACTTATTTACTTGATTATTTGCTTTATTTCTGAAATCGTTGAACATTCCCTGACGATACTTTCTTAGTAGTCACACCTTTTGCGATAGACATCCCTAGGCAGGACTCGCCGCAAGAGATAAGATCCTTCTCACCCCTCAGCCCGACACCCACCTGCCCAACACACTTACGCATATTAACAGGCTTGAATTTTTGCAGTTTTTCCCCAAGAGTTTTCCCCCCTTCATTTTCATTTCCAAGTGCAATTGAAGTGCAAAATGCGTTTGGCAATAGAATTGCCAGCTAAAGTTTTTCCTTCAGACCCCCCCCCCCCCCCATGGACTGCCTTCGAATTTCCACCACAATACAAAACTCGGTGCAGTTTTTCCTCTACTCAATTTTTATTTGCTTCAGTTCCGTTTGGTTTTTTAAGTACAAATTTTATTTTATTTTCACTTGTTTTTTATTTTTGCTTTTTTTTTGTAAGTGAAATTTCAATGACATTTTAATGGAAATTGCAAATGAATGAATGAAGAAGTCCGGGGTAAAAGTGGCACTGGTTTGGAAAATGGGGAACTTTTGGCGGCTGATGGAGGTGGTGAGAGGATACAAACTTGCATAATTGATGGAAAACTCTTGATGTTCTTGGTTAACTATGCAGGAAAATTGCGAAATGCATTTTCAATGGAGAACTATATATCGAATGAGTATGGCTATGAATATTTCTATTATATTAATAAACAGAGTTTTAAGCTGGGAAAAGAACAAAATACCATTTCGGATGTTGGTTCTCATCAGATTTTAGTGTAATTTTATTTTTCTTTGGGAAAATTATCTGCTTATATATTAAACTAATTTTAAATCGGAAATATCTCCTTAAATTATTGTAAATTATCTTTTCAAATATCTGTACAAAAAAATGATCAGCTTGTAGCTGAAATTTCAGCTTTCTTTGAAATCTAAGTTCCCTTAAAGAACAGCTCCCCAAAAAAAGAGCACTCTTGTCAGTTTCTCCACGAATTCCTGGGGGAACACGAACTCTTCTCAATCTTCAAAGAAAAGAAAAGCCCCATCCTGTAGGCGGAAATGTTAGGGTCTTTTGGCCATCAGATTGTTGTCAACATGGTCTCGCACGTGATATCAATGCATTAACGGAAGTGTTTTAATTGTATGATCCCGAAATAGCCGCGGAAATGTAACAGACTTCTGGCTAAAGATCAATAATCGTCGCCCCCTCGATGAGGCGCACACAGGCAAGGTAAAATTGGGGAAAACATTGAAAAATGTTGCCCCGTGCGTTGAGATTTTCTCTTTTCTCTTTTTTTTTGTGTTGTGTCCTGTTTTTCCCTTGCATGGAAAACCGAAAATGACAAACAGACGCGGCAAATAAATAACGAGAAATGTTGTGTTTTTGGGGGCGGTATTACGGATACGGAATCTGAAATCTGAAATCCAGATCGGCCCCCATTGGATTTTCCCAACTTTGCCCACTTAAGACCCCCGAACAAATTAACACAAAAGTCCAAAATGAGAGGGGGAGCTTGGGGGTATCTATTTTAGGGACTCAGACAATTCGGTGGCCTGATCTTGGGGTATATCCATCCCCGGTCTGTGCCATCCATGTAGCACCTTTATTAATTGCAGCTGACGACGAGACGAGCGTTTGACATGTTTAATGCGAAAATCTCAAGAGTGAAGGGAAGGCCGTGTGCACTGGGAGAAAATGTTGAGTAATTTTAAGTCTATATTTTATGGAATATATACAAATTGGAAGTGGGAAATATGTACATAATTTTTAAAGATATTTTTTGAACTCTTGTAGCTCATTTTGTTTTTAAACATCTTTATACCCTTTCAAGGGTATTATTATTTAAGTTAGATGCTTTAAACGATGTGAAGAAGTCATTTTCGACCCTATAAATCATATATATTCTTGATCAGCATCAACAGCCGAGTCGATCTAGCTTTCTCAGGCAGGAAAAAACAATTTTCAAATTTTTTCAACATTTTATAAGGGGTTACATGCTTAAAATTCTTAAAAATTAATCAAAAAATTTAATTTTTTTGAATTTTAAATTGAGTATGCAGATTTATTAGCCATATAAAAACTAACATAAACACGCTTTCCGAATTAAAATTAAGGCTTTTTTGGCCTACTTATGAGTTTTTTAAACTTTGATTTGTCGATTTTTTGTCATTAAAAGAAATCTATAAATATCGATACAAAAAATGCGAAGAATATCCAACATTTCCTTCACATTTTTGTGTTTATATTTTCACCATCTTAGTACCCCCTATATTTTTTTTCCAGTGCATGGCGCAATCCAAAGTCCCGTTTCAAGTCTGGGGAACATTTGTACATCTATTTTTGTAAACAAAATGCCACAACGTCTCTCCCCATTGTCGGGCTGGAAATTCTTTTGACTTAATCTATTTTAGTTGCCAACCAGACATCGGCCTTTATAGCATCTATATATATATATATATTTACATATATATATGGGCAGACAGAGGACTAAAGACTAAAGACTGCAGACTGAAGACTGCAGACTGCAGACTGCAGACTGAAGATTGTTGGAGAAGACAGACAGCTGACGCCATTCCCGGGGCAAAGTCGAAAAATCGTGGGGATGTGACATGTGGGGATCTGGTTAGGGAATCGAATTGTGCTATAGGGTGATATCAAGGGACTCTTACTCTGTTTGCAGGGAAAGAAATCTAAACTAAGAGAATTTTATGATATATTTAGATCTTATATTAAAAAAGGACATTAATCCTGATCTAGCAGATCCTCTTCATTCGAGTACAAGAACTTTGTTGGCTGCAAAAAACACGAGTCCACACTCAAGACCCTCGAAGCGAGGACCCTCAAACTGAGGCCTCTGAAACTGAGATCCTGAAACTGAGACCTTTTGGAGTGGATCTTCAGATGACAGCTGCAGGCAGGACACAAGACCAATTGCAATTAGCAACTGGAGTACCCATAGTTACCCTTCCTTAAGTACTTCCAGATGACCACGGGCAGGAGGACCCCATAAATTAGATGCAACCAGTCCAAAGGGCAGGGCGTAACCCAAACATCCAAAACATGGAAATCAAATTTCCCTAAGCTGGAATTGCTCTTCTTGTTTTTTGTGACCACTTCAAACTCTCGGATTCTGGCGCCTTACCAAAAAAAAGAGCAAATTGTGGGCTGGTTCCTGCCTGTACTTGTCATCCGAATGCGAGTTTTATGTAAATCAATGACCAGCGACCACTCGAAACTCGGGGAAAATCGAAAGTAAGAAAAAAAATTAGAAAAGTCGCCGGCAGATAACGTGCTTGGATTTCCACAAAGAAGGATAATGACAGCTCCGCTCATGTCGATGTCATTCGGAGAGTTTTTCCCGATTTTCACCCGCCCTTCGTACTAGTAATTTGATCTGCAACATCTTCGTTTTTTTTTTTTCGTTTCGAATAATTTTCTTTGAATTTGCGCCGCAAAGTTTTTTTTTTCCTTTTGTTGTTTATTTGTTTTGTCAACATTTTCTTCTTTTATTTTTTGAAGTTGTCTTGGGTTTCGTTGGGTCTTCTGGGTTTTCCGTTGAAAGTTTCAGATTCGTTTTCAAAAATCAGGAAATGCAACTCAATCAAAGAATTTCTTCAACTTGTGTGGCTTTTCTCACACACATTTTTCACGCTAAGCGATCGGTTCTTTATTGGCTTCAAAAAAGAAAATCACCCGCTGGGATCCGCCAGACCTGGCTATAGGCTATAGGCCCTTCATTTGTCATACTCTCGCTGTTATTTTGTATTTTTTTTTGTTGTTGTACAGCAAACTCTCGTAAAATAATATATAAAATTAAGGGGGGAAACCAAATATCTCTTTTATTTATAATAATTATTAGAAGCTTTTTATTTAATATATAAATGTATCTATACGGGGAAAAACAAACTTATACAAATTATTATGCATATCAATATGGGGGAAAAAACATATATCTTTCATATTTCTAAAAATAAGTTTAATCCTTTGGAGATAGTTACTATAAAATATAATAGAATTGGAATTAGTTTAACCTTATACGTATTATTTGTTATTTAAATATTATTATAATGTTTATATTTTAACCTAATTCCTGGCTTAAAATATAATAAGAGTTTTAAACAATTCAAGACTCTGTGCCTTACACATTTAAAAGTTTTCGGAAAATTGTTTGAAGAAATAACTAATTTCTTAGATCTTTGGTAATTTTCTCTGCTTTCTCTTCCGTTTATAATTTTTTAAATAATATTCCAATTGCTACAGGTGTTCACTGTACTCTTTGTTTTTTGTTGCGTAATGAATTAGCTGGGGTTCAAGGGGGCGGGGTGCCTGGCTACCTGCTCCAGCCGGGAAATCGCTTTCCTTTGATACATCGATATGCTGTGTGTATTTTTCCCCGTGCACTCAGCATGTGGCACTTTTCATTCGATTTTCATTAATTCGAGCTGTGTAGTTTTTCCGCTGTTTTCTTGTTGTATTTATTGTAGTTGTATTTTGTTGTTGCAGTTGTTGTTATAGTTGTTGTTGTTGTTGAAGAGGGCGCATAATTGATTTGTGGTTCACGCATCCTAAGCAAACAAATTGGATTTGCAGCGGTGGTGCAACGGTGTGTTGGGGAAATTTGGAAAATCGAAAATCTGGCAAAGTGTGATTGGAAAATCAACACAAAAAAAAGGATTGGCTTGTGGCTTAAACTTTTCCCAAATTAACCAAAAACCTTGTCAAAGTATTTCCAGCTAAATCCCATTTTTGGTGATCTAAACTCACCTTATTAATAGTTTTTTTCTTTTGCTTAAACAATAAATAACCCTAAAATATTAAACAATATAAGGCGCCATTTCGATTAGTAACTGCACTCGACATTGAAGTCCCAGCACAAATTATAATCCAATTATCGTTAATTTCGAAATTTCCACCCCAAAACTCTCCGAAAGAACAATTCATTATAAGGGTCCTTTTCCGGTCAAGTCCTTCACTATTTCCTCAATCCCCGAATTCCTGGATTTGTCCCCGATACCAATCCGTTTCATCAATCATCCGCCCAATCAAATTCGCCGACTCATTCGAGTGACTTTGGTGTTGCTTTTGACACATTTCTCGACCGCCAAATCGATCATTATCAGCAAAAGCCGTTGTGGCAAACGCCCCCCAAGAAAAAATAGGGGAAAAAACTACGAATAATATACAAATACAACTACAAGTATATATACATATATGTATATGTATATATACATATCTAAAAAAATATATAGGTTACAAAAAACTAAATAATAAGGTCATAGGGAGTATGTAGTTTTCGTTTAAGATTATTTTCAAGAGAGTCTTTGGCGCGAAACCTATATTTTAATAGTTATTTTATTATAAAAATATATCATTTATATATATATATTATGTATATACATATATATTCCTGGAAAAAGTACACGAACCTTATAAATTTTAGTATATTTAATTCAGCATTAATATTATTTTATCTAAGTTAATATTTAAATGAAACCTTTCATCTTCATTTCATTCATTTCATTTTAATAGATATTATATTATTATTCTATATTTTATTTATAAAATATATACTACTGAAAAAAGTACACATTATAGGTTTTTTGGTATATATATTATGATTATGGTTTATTAATATTATTTAATATATGTAAATATTTTAATTAAACCCAAAAAGACCTAATATAATTAAAACCTAGGAAGTTTCAAGCATTTTTAAATCCATTTAAACTTCTGATTTCTATTACAATAACAATTTAATACAAAATAATAATTTAAAAAATTATAATGCAAGAATATTTCTCTCCGTGTGGGCTAGCATGATCTTTGAAAAAATGGTGGGCAGCTAATTTGGTGCTCTGATTTGGTCATTTGACGTTCCCAACGACCATTGTTTCGCTTTTGGAGCGAGCTTCTCCTTTTTTTGGCCACACACTTTTTTTGAGCTATTTTTCTCCCCTCTTTTTGTTTTTAATGTGCCCCTTGTGCAAATTAAGTTTTATTAATTTAATTTTTTAACGAGCCGCGATCGACGCCAAGATTTATAGCTTGAACGCCACATCGTTGGCGTTGGCCAGACTTATTTATTGAGACATACCCGTCCAATGCGGCTTATTTATTCTCTAATTTCGTTCGCAGAAGGCATCGTAATGATCGCTGATGAGGTGTTTATGAGGTATTCCGGCATTTTGCATTAGTCACGGCCTTTGTTTTTTCTTTTTTTTTTCTTATTCGGGGGCGTTTTCGGTTTCGGTTTTTTATTTTTGAATTTTTTTTTTGTTTCATCGTCGGCATTACCTTTTGTCTTTGGCATTTTTTCTGTTGCAATCTGGGGCAGAGTCGGTCATTAGGCAAAAGGGGAAATCGGCTCGAATCGTTCCGAAAATGTGAGAAATTGATTTGGGTATGGTCAGTGAATCGCCGGAAGCCCATCTTAGGTGTGGATGCTGTCGGAAATATGAGCTCTCAAGGGTCCATACTCAGCAAAGATAAACGAGAGTGTTTTAATCAATATAAGACGAGGAGTTTTTAAATATTTTAAACAAGTATTTGACTTTATCAATATTTGTTTTAATATTTTGAATACAACTTTTTTGGGTCTGGGAATGGCAGAAAATATTGATCCATATCGATAACTCATAAATTGACTTTTTAACGCTGTGGCATTTGAACAACAATTTTGGGTAATATTGATTTTTGAATTGATATATTACTGATATTCTACTATTCAAAACTATCCATATATAAATAGACTTTTTTATGTTGCGATATTTGTACGATAAATGTACATTGTGGGTATTTTCTGATATTATAATTATATAATTATAATTATATTAATTAATTGTAATATTATTAATATATAGAATATATATTAATAACCTATTAAACGCTACGATATTTTGGCAATAAATCGATATTCTGGATATTTTTCAATAAAATATATATTTTGTGAGTGATATTTTCTATAAATTGTTTCGATATTTTCCATACATCAATTAAAGTATCAGACGTTTGTTTAATTCGCGATATATGCAAAATATTTAACATATTAAATCGAAAAGAAAGTACACGGATCAAAAATTGATATTTCTATTATATTTAAAGTTGCTATATATCAAGAAAATATCTTTTCTTTATAAATAAGTATTAATTCTGTATTTATTTTCCAATAATATTGATCATTTAATATATAATTCCAAATTTTTCGATACTTTAAACTTCGATATATAAAATGCTACAATATTTTTAATGTTAATATGATGTTAATAATATTTAATATATGTATAAGTAATTTTACTATATATACATATATTTTATATACATACATCTCTCTCAACGGGGTTTGCACTGTAATTCCGAACTATATTCAGACAAAAATCTAATTAATTATATATATGATTGAATATATACTTAAAAAAATATAGCTAAAAATACTAAAGAAAATTAACCTTCTATTTTTTGATACACTCGAGAAAACAGGACGAAGTTCCCCCACCCTCCCCTTGCCCCAGCATTTATGGCACTCCATTTATGCGAATGACCCTAATGTATGGGGCGCCGTGTGGAAATGCGCTAATCGGCCATTTGAAAGCGGCCATCTATCTATTTGGCCCGGCCAAACAGGACAGAGTGTGTGTGTGTGTGTGCGTGGGTGTGTTTTGTGAGTGTTAAGTTGTGTGCTGTGAACCGATGTACTCCCACAAATATTGCCCACTTAGCGGATCTCGCCGAACGGCGGGAACGAAAAGTGCAGCGCGGAAATCAAACAATGCCATTAGGCTAATAATTGCCGCTCGTTATTGTTGTAATTGCCAAAGTGGCCGAAACACACTGGCCCAGGCCCAGGCCCAGGCTCAGGCCCACTCGCACTGCCGGCGAGACTAAACGTATTAATTAAGCTATTTATCTAAACTAATGCGAGCATTTAGTGGCCAAGACAAGAAGCAAATCGCACTCATTAGCCGGCACTCTACGCTCTACTCTCCGCTCCGCTCCTCTTCGCATCGCTTCACTTTACTTTTCCAATTTTCTTCGACCAAGACGACGTCCCAATCGCTTTTTCTCCCAGAGATAATTGGCCCGGATAAGTAGTCGTCCGAGGATGGAGGGGCAAAGACCGGCCCAGGCCGGGATTGATCGGACCAGGAATATAGGCCCTCCGGCAGAGTTTCTCTCACGGATTTGAAAATGGTACCGGCCACACGTTTGTCCTACACTTGAGAAAATGTTTCAACTCGAGTCTGAACAGAAAAACCAGTTAAATAGGCCTCGAGTGGTCCAATTTATGGGCACTATTTTCTTGCGGTGCATCGGCTTATCATCGCACCGCATCATTAGCTTGATTATGATTATCAATGAGCACATCGCCAACGCTACCGCGACCACGTTAAAATAATACAAGAACTTGTCTTTGTCTTTGGCCTTTTCCAAAGTCCGAAACTGGAACTGGAACTGGAGCTGCAATCAAGCCCCGGGCTTTGTCTTTGGCTTCTACTCCAGATTAAAGTTGGGTTTTTTTTTTGTTTTTGTTTCTCTGACCAATGGCCTTACTCCGCCCTGAAAGTTAGCTTTGAAGAAGTCCAAAGGCTTTTCCAGGAAAATAGTAACCAGAAGAGTTAGAAAAATATATAAAGAAAAATACCAACTAAATATATTAAATAATATATTAATCTATTAAAAAAAAACAATAATTAAATGAAATTTGTAGGGAATATATAAGAAAAGATAAATAAATCTTTAAAGGCAATAGAATTAGTGTAGATCATTATACAATTTTGGATTTTCACTTACAAATAATCCAAATGTCAATTAAATATCTTGAAAATAATAAAAAACTTATAAATTTATAAACACTTCTTAAAGAAACCTTATAAAAATTATAGAAAATATATACAAAATATTTGAAATTAAAGATTAAATATAGAACACTGTAAAGGCAATTGTATAAAGGCCTTATATACTTATCCAATTTTCGATTTTTGCATGAAAGTAATACAAATATAAAATTAAATACAAATTTATAAATAAAATAAAAATTCTCCCAAAAAAGTAAACAATTAGAAATATGCAGAAAATCTATAAAAAGTGACAATAATCTTTAAAACCAATTAAATCAACCCAACCATTGAGATTTTTTCGTGTTGTAGCCAAGTTTTTCCTTATTTCTTTACCGAAATTCTGTTAAATCAACCCTTAGGGTATCCGTGAGTCGTCTTCTTAATAGCTAAACAACTATCTCCACTTGTTTTAATTTTCGCCGTAGTTTCGTTTTTGGGTTTTTGGCTTTTTTGGCTCATTTTCCGAGAGCTACCAAGATGCGAGATCCGATTGAGATGCCCGGCCGATAAAAACGGCGGTATTGTTGGCTTTCCAGTTGCCGTGACAAATTGCTGGGAGCTGGGATTCATTTTCGGATGCGGATTGGTTTCTGTCTTATATATATATATGCATATATATATATACATACTATACAGATTTACATATATACCCGTATAGGGTTTCTTATTTCGTACGCAGCAGCATCTCTAATCATTGTGATTAGCATAATGAGGTTGTCTGGGCAGGGGAATGGGGATTATACGCGTATCTCTCTCTGTGTATATATATATAGATATATATCGATTCTGTCAGCTGTTGCCGGTTTCTGATTTCTCTAATGGAGCCACAGCCCGGGGACAGAACCTTTTCGCCCGCCTCCATCCGTCGTCCCTTCCTCCTGCACTTACACGTAATCATAATCGTAATAAAAGGCCACATATGGTTGCCAGGTAGCAGCGATGGTAGCATAGGTGAAATGGCCATGGATATGGGAAGGGGATCGGGAATGGGGTTGGGATTGGGGTTGGGGTTGGGTATGGCAATGGGTGGGGGAGTGGAAATAAGAATGGCAGGAGGTGACGGTGCCCACATGTGCCTGCCACACACACACACACATACACTAATGCACACACACACACACCCTACGCGGATGAAATGTGGTCATATTTTAACAGGAATAGGGAAAGGAGAAAAGTAAAGCGAACCATCAAAAAGGCAACAACATCATCATCATAAGCAGCATACCGCAAACACTTGAAAAAAATATAACAAATTGTTTAACTAATTAATTTGGGAATTTTTAAAGAATTTATTAACTTGTTAAAGTGCTTACCTTTTTTAGTTAATATTAATTAATTAATTTATTCAAACATTCCGGAAAAACCAAAGGATTTAGTTAATTATTAGGGTATTTTATAAATTATCAACTACGTAAATGACTTACTTTTATAGCATTTATTGTATTTTTACTAAGTACATTAAGTGTATTAACAAATTCGTACTTGGAATTCTTTCATATTGTAATTCTGTTGTGTTTCTCCTTTTATTTTTACTCTATAAACCATATTTTATATATATAATTCCATTTAAGCATCTCCAGACGAATCAATCTAGTCCTGATTTTTTAAATTTTAGCATTAAATATTGCTTCTTTTAGTATTTTTGCATTTAAATCAATGTCTGTCAACAACAAACCCGCTTCATATAAATTCTCCTAATATTTAAAAATAGTTTTCAGTGCTGAAAGGCAACCACCAATCTAGGAGTTGGCCCCACCACTCGGCGGCAACAATATAAAAAGCCACAGACACTGTCAACGGGCACAATGTTTGACAGATGGACTTGCTGATGAAACCGAATCCAAATCCAAATCCAAATCCAAATCTAAATCTAAAGCTGAGCTCAGCTCATCTAATTTCTGGCATTTGTCCCAGCCTCCGAGAGGAGGCCTCCCCCTGTGCCTGAATCCTGCTTCCTTGTGTGTCCTGCCGACCGCAATATGAATGAAGTTTTAATAGATGTCTACGGTGACACATTAAAGGCCAGCCAAGCAAATGGGAAAAATGCGTGGGGAAAGGCGACTGACAATGGGAGAAGAGTAATGAATCGCAAGATGCAAAGATACAAAGATACAAAATGCCAGAACAAGATATACGATACATCTCTCTCTTGCAAGCAGTAAGCTGGAAATATGAAAATACGCATCAAATACATGGGGAATTACTCACATTTTACGAGCCACACATCTGCCAGTTTTAATGGGGAATTCCTTTTGGAAAAGACTTAAAATAACATAAAACTGGGACATAATTCAAAGAATTATACAGTTTTTAATTAGCGAGGAATTACGAGTAACTGAGCTTAAGTTTTAGTTTAGTTTTAAAGGGAAATTCAATAATTGAAGGGGTGCATTTTTATAGTTTATTTCTAATGCAATTTAAGGAGAAGAATATTTATTAAATATATATAAATAATATTTATATATAATATATTATTAATATTAAAAAATGCTTTAATATTAAATGTATTATTTAAATAATTAAACGAAAGTTAGCTTATGAATTAAATTTCAAAATATATTTCAAATATCATAAATTATTTAGATTGATATTAAGATATATTCTTAAATGCAACAGAAGATTCTTATTACCGAAACTAAAACACAATTTATATTTATACCTATACCTCTAACTATATCTTAACCCAAACAAAACTCAGAATATTTTACAATACATTCTACTAAGCTTATTTACCTCTTATTATTTTAAACATATTGTTTCCATTACTTATATATCATTTATATTTGCATATCACTTTTTAACTTGCCTGAAATATTTCATATTGATAACAGGAAAATTGTTGTTGCCTTTTTTATCGCTGGCAAACTTTTGAAAGTTAGTCACTTGCCTCCAACCACCTTTCTCCATCAGTTTTCTCCCTTTTCTCCCATATATATATATATACACTTATATATATATTTATATATATTTTATTTATATTTTTGCGAACCTCCCCAACCTTACACGTAATTTTCCATAAACATAAAAGTTGCTTGCTTCCTTCCGAACACAGTGTTGCCACAAAGCCCTGCATATTGTATTTATATTTTGTGATTTTAATGCGGCATTTTGTGGCTGCGGCTTCCTTTGTATATATATATATTTCATTTCTTTTTTTTACTATGCACATTTGCACTGAGCGAAAATTTAAAAAAAAAAGATAATTAAACACAAAAGTTAGGTGATGAAATAGATGGATCGATATATGATTTTTGTTTTAAATAAATCACAATTATAAACAATTTTAGTAAGCTAATTTAAGGCATTAGCTTTTGGCAGTGTTTGTGTTTTGTCTCGACATTAACAGCAGCATTTTTATGACATAATTTCTGTGTTGTTCACCAGCAAGAAACCAAATATAAATATATTTTATAATATAAAAACAAAAAAGGCAAGACAATCTGCATATGTGGGCAGGGGACTTAGCCGTGAATCCGGAATCCCGGAACTCCCCCGACTTCGATGACCCGGCAGGAGTCTCTGCCCGGATAAGGTTCAGAATATACATATATGTGTGTAAGGATGAGGACGGTTGCCCTGGACTTTCGGTACCCAGCCCCCAGTGCCGTCGAGATGCCTCCCTGAATTGTAATTACAAGCATGTAACCTAATGGCACCGGAGTCTCCTCCCCCTTCTGTAAGCGGAGAATCTGTTTCTTTTTTTCGGTTCTTGTTTTTTTTTGTTTATATCTCTGTTTTTTGGTGGTTTCCTCCGCGTCATTTGGGTTTTCCTTGTGGCTTAAGTGGTAAATGTTGTACAAAGAGCATTGGGAGGTGGCAACAAGAAAAGGTATAGCCTAGTAGGCGGTGTAACAGACTTAAAAGGATCATCATTTTACAAATATATTTTTGTTATATAAATTTAATTTAATTTAATTGATAATTTTAAAGCCGAAATTCAAAAGAAGCCGGGACTTTAATTTAAAGAAATTAAAAATAGTTATCCTTGACTTGAGTTGGTTAAGAAAACAAATAGTAGCTGAAAAGACTTTGCCTTATAGCTAATCAGGAATGTATGTTGTTTAAAAAATATATATAAATATAAATAAATAAGATCAAATTATATGAAGGATTAAAAATAAAAAAAAAGACAAAAGAAACCAAGGAAATTAATTAAAAATTAAGATCCCGCACATATTTGGTTAATGAAGACGGTGACTGGCATTAATAAGCGCATCATTATAAGCAGCAACCTTTGACCCCCCGCTTTCAATCCATCCTGTCACACACACACACACACACACACACACACACCCTCATTAACACCCACCCACCCACTCATGGAAAACAAAAACGCGGCCCAACATCGCCAATTGCAGGTGTAATATTTCAATGTGCGTGGGCCTTTAACCACCCGCCACCCACAGCACCACAGAAACTCTGCTAAATTTATACTCGGGTTTTGCTAGGCACTGCAATCAATGCACTGGAAAAAATTAATATAGTCTATATATAATAAAAAAAACAGAAATAGTTACTTACATTTATTTTTGAATTTTTTAATTACAATTACCTTAACTTATCAGAAAATCGGTGCATACAAATTGGATATTCGAAATAATATTCAAAAATACGAATTTTCAACAAAAATGTGCTTACATTTTCAATATTCTAAAAGGGATTACATCATTTAATTCCTTAAAAACTAATACACAACATTTAATTTTTAATCGTTGGCTTTGGTAATCTTTATAATTTATTTTAAGTTTGAGCTCTACTTGGTAAAGTTAATTATAAAATTAAGGATTAGATAAAATATTCATTAATACATCGTTATTATTTACCAGGCCTATTTTCGACCTGCCTTAACCTTAGGAATGTCTTTAGCATATATTTTGTATATTTATTTATTTATTTTTCTATATCACACGTAAATTTTCGCAGTGCATAAATGCGAGGGAGGGCCGAGGCCGTGAGTCGAGTTATGTGGAGCCTAGAAGAGGCCAGAAAGATACCCAGAATAGAAACCCCGAACCGGGGCCTTGTGGGTGTATTATCTTTTGAATTTATTACCTACAAATGTTATTTCTAGGACGTTAGACACCGCCTTGGAAGCTGAGTTGGAAGTCAAGTTTTATGCGCCCGCCTCATCAGCGCGTTCATTAGGAGCACTCCACCCACCTGGCAAGAGAGAAAAAAAAGAAAGAAAACTGAAGCCTGGAAAACACGCAACACAACACAACAAACAAAAAAAAAAAAAATGAGAAGAAAATTGTGAAAGCAAGAAAGGAACCGAGGCTGAGGCAAAAAACATCATTAAATTTATGGTAGACTTTGGCCTTAGCATAAGACGTAAAACAGCTCGAAACAAAGGCGCGCTTAGGCGGGGGGAGTATGACTCTAAAGGGGGGGGGGGGGGTGTCATGATATAGGGGCACAACTTTGCCATAATTATACCAGGTGGGGCCTAGGCCAAAACTAAACATTTCTGTGGTTTTTTCAAGAATTTAAAGCAAGTGAAAGTTTGCATACCAGGAAAGCGACAAGAAATCGGATAAAGAATTTGTATGGTATTTGCTCAGATTTTGTAGGCATTTATTTTATTTAAGGAAAAATATTTTAAAATCTTATTTCAGTTTTTAATAATCAAGATAAGATTAAGATTGAAGGGAATATGTCGTTAAATGTATTATTACAACAGGAAGTACTTGGCTTATATTTTATTTTATTTTATTTTATTTATTTATATTTTATTATATGTGATATAGTATTTTATATATATATAATAAATATTATATATTATTTGTATATTTTCTATAAATATATGTATATTTTTATATTTTATATTATTAATTTTATATTTGATTATATTTTATTATATACGATGTATCATTTTATTTATTCAAAAATCTACTTTGTTTTAAAATAATTTAAAGCCTTACTTTAAGAGCTATTTTTATTTATTTTTGTTCCTTTTGAAAATAAGAATTCCCCATCACTTTTGGCAGTTGTTTTTTTAGAGGCAAAATCATTATTGAAATTTAGTTGAAAGTTGCAAATTTTCCTCAGCAAATTTTTCCCCAATTTTCCCCCTGCAATACTCATTTGGTTATTTTTTCCTTTCACATTCTTGCGGTTTCGAAATGGCGCAAAAAGAATCTGCTACTTTTTATTTGGCTTTAGGGCGCTCTTAACCCTTTTGGCTTAACCCAAAGACAGCCAAAACGGACAGTTGTCTGTGGGAAAACTGTTGCATTTCTCCGAACCGCGTTTTACTATTTACCCCAATGCGTGTGTGCGTGTGTGCTGCTTTTCCCGGTCTTTGACATTTACAACAGTTTTCCGAGTGAGAGAAGGCAGGGGCTTTTCATGGGGGTCATGACAGTTAGTCATAGCATGTTTACAGAAGGGGTATGCGAAACCACACACACACACACTCAGCTGTTGTGGAAAAAGGGGTGGAAAAGGGGGTGGTCGGAAAAGCAAGACAGCGACAGCGACCATAATGGCGTCATAAAGATGATATCATAATTTCCTACTTTGCTTTCCTTTTTCCCCATTATTGTGCGGTCTCCACCCGCCATCCTGGCGTTTTCTTAGCTCGCTTTTCCTCCGGCTTTTCATTTGTTTTTCTCAGCTACTGGTATTTTTTTTTGTTTTTCTTGGCATTTGCAGTGGCTGATCGAGTGGGAGAATTCCAGAAGTTCAGGTTTTCTAGGCAACTTAGTAAAATAAAATAAAAATTATATGTTTTAAATACATTTAAAAGTGTGTTCAAAAGTAGGCAATGATATGCTGTTGAATATTATGCAGAATTTGTATAGCATACTTTTGGATAGTAAGAGAATAAGGATTCTTAATTAATAAATATAAAAATAGTAGGTTTTAAATTCACTTAAAAATCTGTCTAAAAGTGTTTAAAGGAATACTTTGCTTTTTAAGAATTATGTTGCATCTTTGTAGATACTTTTTTAACTGTTCTTAGGCAATTTATTAAATTTAAAGTATTTAATTCATTTAAAAATGTTCCCAATATTAGGCAGAGAAGTACTTTTCTTGTAAAATATTATGTAGAATTTTTCTAGCATACTTTTAGACAACAAATTTAATGTAATTCTTACTAATTGTTTTCACCAACTCCAAGCCTCCTTCATGCGTTTTTCTTTTAACAATAAAAGCAAGTAATTATTAGAATAACCATGGTACTCTATAGCTTAAGTTAATTCCTTCTTCGTTTACTTATGGCCACCGTCATTTGCCCTTCTATTTGAACGATGGCCAAGCCAAACAATTCGTCAGTATTTGTCAAGCCCGTCAGGCGAGGTCCTCTTAGAACACCTTCCCAGGACCCTCGGCTATCCCTCTTAATATGCTTGCAAATCGTTCCAGGAAATTGAGCGAGCTGCACAGCACTTCAAGCAAAACAAATACAAAAACAGGAAAGAAATTATAACACTAAAAGCGAGGGGGGAAGCCAAAGAAGAAACGTTAGAAAAAGCGAAATTCCCTTTTGTTTGAGCGAATTATGAATAAATTTAATTTTATCAAGTCGAGAGAGCCCAGCCCTCCCAGGAGGAGCAGAAATATTTAGTATAACTAAACGAAGCGTGCCCGCCGCTGCCGCTTAAAAATCCCCAAGTCCGGAAATTCATTGAGGTCCTGCTGCTAGGCGAAAATATATACATATACCACCCCTTTTTTTTCTAAACTAAGCATCTATTTTAAGCCTTCGAAGCGAGTGGGGGAGCCTGAAGACCGAAAGTGATTGTGGGGTTAAGAGGAAGCTATAAAAACAAAAAAAAAATGAGAGAAAGAAAAACTGCGGAATCTGAAATTATGCTTCGGATCGCAAAACGAACTCGGGGAATCCGCTTTTAATGGGCTCTACTACTTGGAATGAACGAACGAATAATGCTTTTTTGCGGCTTAAATATTCCAAAGGGTTTTACTGCTCCTGGAATTGCATTTTTTAATAATTTTACTGCATCCGCTTGGGGTTATTTTCAAAGAAATTTAAAAGCAACTTCTATATTTAGTTTAATAAAAAAATATTTACTCAAAATACCAAAAGCAAATAGCAGGTATATGTGCATTTCCTCCACTATAAAAAAATCAATAAATTTTATACTCCAATTTGTTTCACATTAAATGTATTTGCTGTAAAAATATATAATAAATATATTATATTTTATTACTTAATAATGGGAACTCTTTTTACGACGCCTTCGCATTCTTGGCCCTCATTTAGCTGGCCATATTTCGTGTTAACATTTAACGCCACCCTAAAAGCACAAACAAACCGCAAAATGTCCCTCTCGCGCTTTAAGTTAATAAAATTTTATTTGCGTTTCATTTTCATTTACTTGCATTTTATTATTTTATTTTGATCATTTTGGTGGTGTTGTTAAGACCAAATTGACATGAAATCAAATGAAGAAATTTTTATGAAGCTATTAAAGCGAGTCAGACGGAGCCGGGGAAAAACAAATGAGAGACTGCAGGGGATGGGCCAGGAAAAGCGCAAAAGGAAATGGCGCGAAGCGGAAAAAAACATATTTTCAAGAAGAGAAAAGCGGACGGTGGAAATGAAAATCAAATCAAGAAAAATTAAAAAGCCGTAAAAAGTAAAGGTCCTTAAGCCAAACACAGCAAGAAGCCAAAATAGAAAAAAAAAAAAAAAACACCACCGACGGAAATGAAGGCTGAAAATATCAAACTTAAGCTCAAGCTAAATGAAATTAAATTTTAATTAATAATTAGAAACATGTGTAAGGGATATGCATTTCAATTGCATAATACTGATTAGGCGGAGACCCAAACATTTACATCAAATATTATGGCACTCGTATTTTTGAATTTGAATCTGGCAAATCCCTTAAGCCAAACCCCAAAAAGTTCACCAACAAATTTGCCACCAAAAATTTACATTAACCCCATGGAGTGTGAATGTAAATATGTGCCAGCAGATACGAGTATGCCGGCACATATCTCTTTCAGAATAATTAAATGGTAAAATGGCAAAATAGTCCCAGACTCCGGTCTTTCAGTCGACTTCCTCGAGGCATCTTCGCTGACACATGGCTACACTGGCCGAAAAATAGGCAGTAGTTATGGCAATTTTATTATAAAATTTACAGGGCATTTAAAGATTATTAAAATAACTCTTAAATATATAATGAACATAAAAACAGAACTTAGGAACTTAATTATATAATTTCGTATTGTATTTAGTATATATTTATAGAAGTTTCTTCTGGCTGAGTGTAGGAAAACCGGGAGCGGGGAAAACTGGCAAAGTGTCTGGCTCGAAGGGGTTAAATGGCAAAGAAACTGAAAATGCACACACTCAAATGAATTAAAATGCAATTGAAATATGGCAAATGGCATGCGTCGGTCTCGAGAAAACAACTTTGGTGGCAGTCGGGGGAAAAGCGAGGAAAATGCCAAGTGAAAGAACAGCGGAAAACGTCTCTCGTCTGGATTCGAATGCTGGCAGGCAAAAAGGGATTAGAAACCTTAAAAATACCCTTGAATTATTATATTTTAAGAATAAATACCATTAGTGTTGTGTGAAAAATAAGGTGTAGATAACTTAGAACTAAAAGGAACTTCCTTCAAAAATGAACAAATAAACAAAAAGGAGATGAGAAAAATATATACTATCGGAAGTATTAAATATTCAAATAATTCAATTTTAAATTTAAAGAATATAAAGTAAATTAATCATATATTTTATAACTTATTATAGATATATATTCATTAAGACATTTCACCTTGAAAACTAGCTTATTAAATCAATTTAATTTATTTATTTATTCATTTCCATTTATTTACTTATTTAAGCAAAACTCTCCTTCTCGTGTAGAACTTATAATTCCCAAGATATGTCTTCATTCAATATCTATGCAGTTCCCGCACTTAATTTATTATTCCTTAAGCTGATTATGCCATTAAGCAATATGTACAAAGGACATCAATCAGCCAACTGAATGAAAATTATTTCACTAGACGACAATTTACAAATGGAGTATTGAAATATTGCCAAGATCATTTAATTATAAATTGAAGCATAATTAAAGAGCAACAACAAAATGCCAGACACAATGGCCAATGCCACCCAACCGGTTTTCACCAGCCGCTTTTCCCCGCCCCCGCACCCGCCCGTCCTTCCAACCATCCTTCCAGCCATCCTTCCAAGTTGTCGGTCGCTCGGACTTAAGCTTCAAACACTTCTTTGTGTCACTCAGGTATTTAACCTGAAGGCGGCTAATTGGAAATTTAAATGCCGCTTCTTCCTTCAGATCCTGCAGAACGCCCATGCCCACGCCCACGAGGACGCCCATTTCGTCTCATGTCTAATTAAACGTGAAAATCCTTGACCTTTGAACCTTTTGTAGCAGCTTAGCAGTATGGCTACGGAAATCGAGAGGGGAAAACCCTGACAGGAAGTGAAATATTTGCGTTGACAATTGGCTTGCCACCGAGGGGGGGGAGGGGAGGGAAATGAAATGCTTCTCAAGGCTAAAAGTTTTAGGATATTATTGGACTCTTATTCTTTAAATATATTAATTGTCTGTATTTTATTGTATTTAATTTTTAAATACTTGTGTTCATGATTTTTATTTAATTTTGCACTTAGAAAAAATAGTAACAAGGCTTACAACAGAAAAATAAGTTTACAAAAAGAACTTTTTTTGATGAAAAAAGAATTACATTTATTTTAGCACTTCATTTTGAAAATCTCTGAAATTTAACACATATTACAGCTAAGGGCTTAAAATAAAAACTTAAAATAAAAGCAATAAGTAAAAGGTATGCCTAACATTGTTTAGTAAATAATATTTACCTATTCATTAACAATAACCGATAATATTAAATTTTTTAATATATTAAGTATTGAATTTATTTTTGGAAATATTTAAAGAAATCCCTGGAATGTATTACATATTTTTCCTAAGTCCTTAAACAAAATACTTCAATTAAAACCTATTTCTATGGTAATGCCTTACTTTGTTTAGTAAATAATATTTACCTATTCATTAATAATAACCGATAATATTAAATAAGGATATATTGCAAATTAAATTTATTTATTTATATTACTATTTTAAAAAATCCCTAGAATTCATCACATATTTTATGAAAGTGCAACCATCGCCCCTTTCCCAGTTTCCAGGCTTCCATTTCATTTGAAAACATGTTGGGGTTTTAACAACAACAGTGACATTTGTTATTGTTGTTTCAAATGGCGTCATTGTTGTTGTAACAGTTGTTGAAAACGCAATTCCGATTCGAGAATTCCCCTCCGAGAATTCCTCCTTGTCTTTCACTCCTCTCCGTCTCATTTTCTTTCTCATTTTTTCTCCCCACTCAAAGTGTAGTTCAGCTGGAGTGTGAATCATTTCCGTTCGAATTTGGTTCATTGCATGATTTTCACATTAAAGGTGGGGGGGGGGGTGTGCCGGGGTTAAGATCTTTTTCGTAGGACCTCCTTGGACCTCGCTTCACTGCTCTCCCTTCCTCTGATTGTGTTTTTTGTTTTTTGTGCTATTTTTTTCTTTTTTAACTTATTTTCTTCCAGCGCCATTATTGACGTGTTGGGCCCCCTTAAAAATAGCAAAAAGCAACGCTTGAGGGACGCCTTATAGGGAATAACTAACTAAGATAGCTTAAATATAGTATATATATATATAAATATAGTTAAATAATTCAAAGAATTTGATCAGATTTTAAGTTAAGCTGCAGTATAAAATATATATATTTTTTAAGTCAAGCTTTTAACTTAATAACTTTATCTGTCTGACTTCACCCAATTAATGGATGGCCCCGAGTCGGCTACCTTTTTTGTTTGTTACATATATATTTCCCTTTATTTTCCTCTGCCTTTTTTTCTCTGGCATTATTTGCGCTCGAACGGTTTGAGTAGCATAATAATTGCCCTACTAAAAAACAGCCGGAAACGGAAGCGCTCATCACACATCTCCCAAATCTCTCATTCCCCTCTTCCTCTCTTCCCTCGCTGGCACCCACTTGAGGTGGAAATCGAAAACGAAATCGAAATCGTTAAAAAAAAAGCCGAATTTTCGGCCTGACTAAATAGAAGTATCAACGCCGAAACTCAATTTCCAAACAAAAACAAGCGCGCCAGCGGAATATATGTGTACACAAATATGTATGGCAGACAAATACGTAAACACGCTAAGCACACAAAACTTTAATATTTAAAATTTTCTATTGAAATGCCAGGGAAAATAGGCAAATAAATGAAACGAAGGCAGCCTCAACTTAACGAAAAAAACAAAATATACAAAATACATCAGCTGACGGAAGTGGGAGGCGTTACAGATTCTTCTTGGAGGATGACGTACAGTGGAATTAGGGTTATAAATTGTATAATATAATATATTATATATTCAATGATAACAAATTATATAAATATTATTAATAGATACTTACATTATCCTCTAAAATAATCAGAAGAATCCGAGATTATTATTATTATTAATTATTAATTTTTCTAGATTTGTTTTTTATGGCAATCGATGCCTATAATATTGATTTGAGTAATTGACAAAAATTTAAAATATAAATTAATAATAATAGCAATCGAGCTCTTTTTGAAATAAAAATAACTAGTTAATTTCTGATTAATATGTTGAATATTTTTTTTAATTTAATATAAACGAATACAACAAAAAATTTATAAATATTAACAATATATGTAAATATATAATATATACGTGACGACATAGTTGAGCTGAAATAGGTTACTGTTTTTATATATATTTTTGCATATCTAATTACAGTATTACAATATTTTAAAATACTAAATAATATTAATATTATTACAAAACAAAAACACACATTTAAATATTAATTTCATTAAAATTAGTTTAATGGATTTTATTATTATGTGCTCCACTGTATTATGGCGCTTCCTTCCAATTTTCAGCTGTCATCGGACACAGAATAACAAAAACAACTGCAATCATAACAACACTAAAGAGGCAGAAGACAAACAAAAGCAACAACCACAAAAAAAAAAGAAAGAAACTATAAAGTGGGAGGAGAGCAGAAGAAAGGGAAGATGAAAATTCAAAGTCAAAAGTGCGGCAATTAGAGCAACTTCCCTCTCTCTTTCCCTTTCTCTCTATCTCAATCTCCGTTTCCCCTTCCATTGAGCAACCTTTCCTCTGCGGTGATCATGTCTCCAATGCCTTCTCTTTCTTCCCCAGCGTTTCCATCTCTTTCGGCGCTTTTCTCCTACTTTTTTTATTCCGCTCTCTTTTTTTTCCGCTCTCGATTATCCGCCGAAAGTCTGAGGCTCAACTACAGTGAACACATAATATAAACTATTATTTTTCATTTTGATTCCAAAAAATATTTTTATCTAATGGAATTAAATATAATAAGAATATTTTATAAAATAACATGGGAATAATATATAAATAATTTATAAACAAATATATTATGTAATCTAATATATCACATTATTATTTTTAACTAATTTGGTTTAATTTCCTAGCATATATTTTATTGATGCGATTTTTATGGACTAATTAATTTTAAAAAAAATAATTATTTATATTATATTATTAAATACCTTTGCAATACTTATTGATTATACATTGAGTATTATTAAGTTGCTTTAAGCTCCCATTTTCACTTTTGGTGCCCATCTTTGATTTGGAATATTTACTATTTGAAGACTGGAATGTTATTATTAACAGTAGAGCCTTTATTTAATATTTACTGTACTGGTCCGCAGTTTATTCATCTGGCTCATTGACATTTGAAGCGTCTCGTGTTTCCGCCCATCCGACCCAACTCCTCATCCTCCTCCTCCTCCTCGTTGTGCTACTCCTGCTACGTTTGTCGTTTCCACTAAGTAAGTAATCCCGATAAACAAGAGGAAGAGCAGCAGCATCCAAAATCCCAGGAAATATGCACAAAAATGTACATAAATTCGTTTGCCAGGCGAAGCAAGCTGATCCACACGTGTGTCCCTGTGTCTCTTTCTTCCCCCCTCTCATTCGCTCTCCCTATTTCTATCTCTTTCTCTCTCCCTTTCTCCTTCCCTTTCTCTCTCCCTTTCTCTGTGTCTCTGTACCCCATCCCTTTCGCTCATCTGCCGTTCTTGGTCATTCATTCCCATTCATTCAACGCTTCATTGCTGCGGTAATTGCTTCCAAATGCTTAAACGCTTGCATTGTAGCTGTTCAAAAGGCACTGCAAGGAATTTTGGCTAATTTTATATATTTTTTAATTTTTATATATTTTTTTTATAATATAATAATTCAAACTGAGATTTTTGTAAGGAAAATAAGAAGCGAGAAAAGTAGACAAAATCATTTAAGCTTAGTAACATTATTTGCAATAAGTGTTCTAAAAATTCCCAAGTACGGTTTTGGAGACACAGAAAGAAAACTTTATATAAAACTAAGATTTTTGTGAAAGTTGAATACATAAATAAACCAGAGAAAGGAGCTAAAAATTTCCTTTTAAAAATTCTCTTTGACATCTAGCCTAGTACAGGAAGTCACAAATAATGCACCATAAAATTCCCAAGTCCGAATTTGGTGACACACAAATGTAATTAAATGAATTTAACCAATACAAAATACTACTATAATTAACTATGTATTTATTTTTTAATCCAAATCTCATTCAACTTGAGTTTTGGCTTAAAAATATATATGTAAGTAATTCTCGTAATATTCATGTCTTATTATCGCCTGTATTTTAGTTATTAGTTTTCCTTCCAGTGCACCATGATTCCTTGGTGTTCCCTATGCCCCTGCTTCCCGCCTTCCCGTCTCCTGCCAACAGTTTTCCTCCTCGGTTTCAAGTTGGGATGTCCAACATGTGTCGTCGTCATTGATTTGTTGTTGATGGGCATGCGACGGCTGCTCTGGAGGCAGAGCCGGAGAATGAGACGAGACGAGCCGAGCAGCTCTGTCTGTCCCTCTCTATTGACATTCATCTGTCACAACCCAAAATTCAACTCAAAAATCACGGCTAAAAAAAAAAAATAACGAAACGAGATTCCAGAACGAACCAGATTTGTGTTGGTTTCATGTTATCTCTTGATATTGTTTTTTTTTAGGAGGCGTATATAGCGCCTATCAGAGAATAGAAATAGCTTTTGAAATGCAAAGGAACCTCCTATATTTTAAAATATATTAATAAACTAAACTAATATGTCCGAAATTCAAATATTGTTAGTTATTTATGAATCTTTTTTTATAGGATAAACAAGGCCAGAAGAGGCCAGAGGCAGAAATTTGGCGACATTTCCCTTTTATGGTGAGTTGATGCTTTATTTAACTAATAAAAAATTCTTCAAAAAGTCAAGGCAAATACAAGAGTAAATATTGCTATCAAAAGTTATAAATATGTTTGTAAATAAATATGGAATATATGGACATTTTCCATATAAAAATTCACTTTAACTTTAAGCCTCTTAACTTATATTCCATTCACTTCTTTACATTAATTACTGAACTAAGGACAAAGTTGCATTTTGTGTGAGTGAGCTTTAGGGTTGCCAAGGATGCAGGGGTTAGGGTTGCCAGGAGGTACATTTTGCCAATTTAAAATCAATTAAACATATTTCTGTCCAGAAAGTATTGTACATTAATACTTATAATATTATTTAAACATAAGGTATTTAATGTTTATACTTTTAAATAATATTTATACTTGAGGTATTTAATATTTTATACCATTATGCTATTTTTAATATTGTTATTATGTTATTATGTTATTTTTAATAATAGGATATGAAAAGGGGTTTCAAGGTTTTAAATTACTATGATTAGGTAACTATTTTTGCTATATTTCTATATATTTCCACCAATACCTAAAAGAGGCTAATAAATAGGCTTTCAGTACTAATGTAGCGAAAAGTATAGCTCAGTAGGGGCCTTGGGGGATCTAATTTCCAAGTGCAGAACGGTATAAAAGGTATTATCTTTTATTTAAATGTGGAATACGAAAGGTTTCTGGGTGGCAGCCGTATGGAAAGTTCTCGGTTTTCTCAGCATTCTGTGCCAGTCGAACGCTCGCTTTTAATTATGAGCCTGGTCTTTGTTGTAGACTTCTCTCTTTACAGTTGCTGCTGTCTTCTGCGACTCTTTCTGCTTTCTCCCCCCTCCCCTCCCCTCGTTTTTGCCTTTTGCATGTGCATTTTATTTAAATTTTTAACCCCATTCCCAATCGCATGCAACAATAAAAGAGAACGCGCGTTGCCAGCCAGCGGCGTGAATTGTCAATAGTTCTTCGAACTGTTGGGTTGGTTGGGGAAGGGGCCTCGGTATATGGGAATCCGTTCTTAAAGTGCTTTGTCCCGCAGATCGGCGGGAAGAGCGAAGTGACTCGGGTCACAGTGACTCGAACTGGGATGCTGTGACAGCGCAAAAAAAGTAAAATAAATGTAAGAAATCAACTTGAACGTTTAAGGAACTAATTAAATTTGAGAAATATTCAATGCTTTAAACTATGCTTTAACTTTAAAAACTATATATTTTAAACGAAATATGTAGAAGCCTTCTAAAATTTTATTGGAAATATATTTTTATAGGCTGAAAGAGAAAACTTTTATTGATATTTATTTTTAAATATTTTTTGTGCGTTTAGCTTGTACTTGCTTTCAAGGCTTGCTTTTAAATCAATTAATTTAATGCTTAATTGATATAAAAAAATATTTAAATAAGTATAAAGGTAAACAAATAATTATAAATAATTATTTATATATGTAATTATATTCATAATTATTATTATTTTTAAATATAAATTTAATAGGTAACTTAGTCATTTTTATACCCTTCTAGGGTATTATAACTATAGTCATAGGCTTGTTACCCTATGAAGGAGTCATTTCCGACCCTATAAATCATATATATTCTTGATCAGCATCAACAGCCGAATCAATTTGGCTAACTTGGGGCGGAAAAAAAATGTACATATTTTTTCCAAATTTTATAAGGCTTTAAATCGTTAAAATTGAAAACAAAAAATTGAGAAATATTAAAATTATTTTTAAATTTTTAAATGTAGTATGCAGATTTATAAGCCTAATCAAAACAAACATAGGAACGCTTTCCGACTTAAAATTAATGAATTTTTGCCTGAGTTATGAGTACTTTTACTTTGATTTTTCTAAAAAATTGTCATATAAAAATATTTATCATTATGAAATCAAAGAATGTGAATATTTTTTCAGCTTATTTATGATCCATTTCCGATTTGATGATATTCCCTTTAAAACTGCCAGGGTATATGAACTTCGGCTTTCTGAGGTTAGTTTATTTCCTTGTCTTTCAACAATTTTTCCTTATATTAATTTAAGAAAATCAACTTTTTATGGATTTATTTAACGGGCAACATTTACATTTTGTTTAGTTTTTGTAAGTTTTTATTATTAATTTTTGTTTAATATTTGCTTGATATTAATTTTAATTTTACATTTAATTGTAATTATTTTTGTCTTTGAATGAATTTGATATAGTTTTTAATTTTTTGCACACTATTGGCTAAAATGGTAAATTTGCAAATAAGAAATCTTTTTTGTTAAAGAAAGATTCCTGCAAATTGTGAAACCCTTTTAAGCCGAGTTCCTAGACCAAGCCTTGAAATTGGCTTGACAATATTTCGGTCTCCTTGAATTTTCCCAGATATATGACATATATTTTATATATATATTGATATTTATATACATATATACTACTATATATGGTATTCATTGCAATGTGGGGCATGCCCGCTGTTGCTGTCACCTTTGTGTGGCACTTCCGGATCTTTTTTTTGGGGGCGAAACAGTGAACAGGGAACAGGGAACAGGGAGTGGGAAATGTGGAGTGAGAATGGGAACAGTGACTGTTGCATCTGCCGGCCACCAATCAAGATTTTAATGCGTCGAGACCCGATGGCTAATTTATGCCGGGCTATAATATCACTTAAGCCGCCCCCCGCCTGCTGCCCAGCAGTACTACCTCTCCCCACTCCCCGCTCCTGCTCCTCGCTCTTGCTTCCCGCTCCTGCTTCCCACTCTTGCTCCCCACTCTTGCTGCCCTCTCTTATTCCCCACTCTTGCTCCTCTCTCTTACTCCCCGCTACCCACTACCCACTCTTGCTCCCTCTCTTGCTCCCCTCTCCTACTCCCCACTCTTCCTGCCCACTCCCACTCGTCCTCCCTCTCCCGCTTATTCCCCAAAGACGCACTGTTAGCGTGTGCCTCTGTTAATATCCTTAACAGTTTCGAACGAAGAGCGACCTGGTTTCGCAGCCCCCGCCGAGGTGGCTTTTGTTCGTTTGACTTCGTTTAAATTTAGTACAAACACACAGGGTACCCCTCTCTCGCCCTCACCTTTCGTGGGGGGAGGGGGGTCTGCGTTGCTTCGCCTCGTTTGACTTCGGAAACTCCGGCTGGGTTCGGTTTTGTCGGTTCGGCTTCTTTTATTTTTAGCAGAGGCACGCGACGAACGCAGTTTCGGGAACAGTTTTTTCCATTGCTTTTGGCAGTTTTGCATGCGCGTGCCTCTGTTAACAACAACAGAGCTGGCGACGTCGTCGACGACGTCGATGCTAACGTTGGCAGAGCTGCAGAGTGAACGAGGAACGAGCGGATTTCCAGCGATTTTCCTATAACAAGTTTTTAGTACGTGTTCCGCCGTGTCAGTAGACAGTTGTGTGATTCGGGCTGCATGTTGCTGCTGTCCACCGCAATGGCTAGCAAGAATAACAACAACAACAACAGCAACAACAACAACAATAACAACAACTACAACAACAACAAACACCACAACCAATAAAATCACAACAACAAATAAAAACAAAACAAAAAGCTGAATATATAATATTAAAATTACAAATAATAATAAACGACTAAAAATCACAAGGACAACAAGCTAAAGTAATACAAAAAAAAAAAGCCAAGTCAAGCTTTATATAGATTTTTTTTTGAGTGATAAACCGAAAATGCAAAACAAAACAGGCTGCCTGAAAGCCATACAATATCAAAAAATAACCGCTAAGAAAAAGGAAAAGCCCAATTAAAATTAATTTCAAAAAAAATTATATATATTTTTTTTTTGAGTTCGTTTGTGTCTCTGTGTGTGTGTGTGCGTGTGTGCTTGGCAGTGCGGTGTGCATGTATGTTGGCCCAGCTTCCTGTGCAACCGGTCTGCGAAAAAAAAATAAGAAGAAGGCGACTTAAGCATCCCATTCATCCAGCATCCGACACAAGTTGCACCTGCAGCGGCAACAACAGCAACAACAACAGCAACAAAAAATACAAAATAAAAATAACCAACTACAACAACACAAGAACAACTACAACAACAACAATAACAACAACAAAATTCTAGAAGTAGGACCTCCGAAGGCAGTAAACCCGTTTCTTTTTTCGAGGGGCGGCCAAGAGCGCCTTCTTCGTTGACGCTGCCTCCAAGGCCAAACACAAAATCCACTTGGCCATAACAACAGAAAACCAACATATCACGGACGGGAGCCACAAAAGCCGACAACAACAACAACAACAAATTTTAGAAAAAAATAAAATTTACACCAACAAAATTACAACAACAAAAAAATACAAGTAAAAAAAAGAAGAAGGCCAAAGGAAGAAATTCGGCGACATTTATACTTGGACATTTCCCTCTTATGGTAAGTTGTTGCCTGATTTACCAAAAGGAAAAGTGATTAACTATTCAAAGCAAATATAAGTGGAAATATTAATATTATTAGGTTTTGATATTTTAGTAAATAAATGTGGAATTTAAGGGCAATTTTCCTGTAGTAAAAAGTGACTTACTTGGTCTATAAAACATTCAGTTAATGTGCATGTGCTTTATGTCAACTAACTTTTATTCACTTCACTTCTTCACTTTTATTTACTCAACTAAATAGTAATGGAAATTAATTTTTCCAAATTAATGACATAAAAATAGAGTTGCATTTTTTGCAAAGCAGAATTAGGGTTGCCAAGGATGCAGAGTTGCATTTTAATAAGAGGTTTTTAGGGTTGCCAGGAAGTCAATGTTGTCCCTATTAATTTCATTTATATTTCTGAACTTAAGGTTTTAAATATTTATACTACTTATATGGAGTACCTATGCCTACAATAATATTTAGATTTTTGGTATTTAATAGGTATTCTTTCAATAACATTTATACCTTCTAATAATATTTATAATTAAGGTATTTAATATTTAATCCAAGTATGCAATGTTGCTTAATAATAGGTAATGCAACGACTGAAATAACTTGCTCACTATCTTTACTATTACCTATTATTTAACTGTCTTAGAATCCTACTAAAATAGGCATTAAAATAATGTATAATTGTATATCAAATTAATTACAAACTAAAGATTTATGGTGTTTACATTGGAAATAAGAAATTGGTATATATATTCAAAAGAAACTTAAAAACACATCAAAGGCTTAAGAGTGGCAAAGAAGGCTTAAAGAGGTCTTACAAAGCACCAAAAAAAAAATGAAGAACTTTAGCTCAAGGATATTTTTCTCCCCAGAACCCAGGCAACTTTTCGTTTTCATATTTGATGCAGCTAAGTATGCTATGCTTTTTTCATGCCCCAAGTCCTGACTCCCCATGTTTGTCTTGCATTTAGCGGCTGTTGCTTGAGTGCAAGTGTAATCCTAGCCCGGCCAATCAGTCCGTCCGTCCATCCATCAATCAATCAATCAATCAATCAATGCAAAATGACTTGAAACTTTCCCAGCTTTTCTTGCTTCTTGTTCCTTCTGTCCTGCTGGAACATGGAAAAAATGTTTCAAGTCAATTAGCAGAGGCGTCCACGTCATAAATATGGAAGCGAGGGGTGCGAAAGGGGGGTGGAAAGCGGGCAGTACAGGGGGTGGGGAGGGGGTGATAGGTGTTGCTGGTGGTGTGAAGTGGGGTCAGAGGTCGTATTCCGCTTCCGGTCTTTGTTAATGGAATGATGGCCAAAAAGGAAGTCTGCTGAGCTGAGCAAATTCACGCTTTTGCGATGTCATATGTGTGCACAGGTTTCTTTCTATTAACATTAATAATTCATTATTAATTCAATACATTTGCTTAAATAAATAGAAATAATACATATGCAATCAATTTACTATTTGATTAGTTTTTATTAATTTTGATTAAAGGGCTGTTTTTATAGTTTTCTATTAAATTGTATCATGGAAAAAGTGTAAAAGATAGTTCCCGCTTAGAAAAAGTTGTAATTAATTTTAGCACATTAAAAAATAAGCTTTAAATAAACAAGTATATAAATTAATTATTTATATTTACATTATTTTATATTTACTTAACTATTAAACAAATTCATAAGCATCATAAAATTTATATATATAAATAAAAACAATTTTTCCGTTTTTATATATTGCAAATTATTATCATTAATAATCATTCAATCATTGTTTTGATTTACATATATTTCCAGAAAGTCCTTAAATATTTGCTGAATTGCTTTCTAAAAAAAAATGCTTCTTAATTTATAAAGAATAATCATTTTTGCCCATTTTTAAAGTTCTTTCACACTTGCAAAGCCACAGAAATTTTGTGTGGAGACATTTGAATTTGTTTTGTCTCAGATTCTCTCACAATTTAATTGTAGTTTCCAAGCGATTCACTTGAGAACTCTTTTAGTTCCTGTCCAACCCCCCTCTCTCCCACTTCTCTACTCCATTAACTTTTAGCCAATTGCCGAAAATGACAAAAACCAACAGGAAAAGCAAAAGCAAAAAAAGCTATAGCAAAAATCTTGTTTGCCAATCAAATTTTTCCAATGGAGACCACAACAAAGCAGCAAAGCAACTGAAAAGGATGGGGGTAATAGCGAAAACAACAAGTGCGAGCGGAGAGGGGGTGGGAAAAATGCGGAAAAATGGTTGGAAAATTCGGGGGAAAAACTCAAGAGTGGAAGCTGAAAACCTCAATGAAACCGAAAAATATTTCCCCAACTCCCTCTGTCTTTCTTTGTGCTTTTTGGCGGTGATGTCTTACATTTTTTGGTCTTAAGCTCATAAAGTTTCCAATTTTTTTTTGCTTTTTTATATATATAAACATATATATATATAAATAAATATATATATATATTTATATATATATTCTTTTTTTTAAGTCGAAACTTTTCTAATCAAATTAAGAGGAAGGCAGGGCGATGCTGTGAAAGTGAAAATTATCTAAGTCAATTTAGAGTCGGTGGTTCTATGGAGTCTACAGTGCGGTTCATAATCAAAATATTCTTTTGTATTTTAAGGAAATACTTATAAAGTTATGCCAGAACCTTGATAAATATTTTATACTTTTACGAAAAGTTTTATTTGGGTATTTTTAAAACTGAAAACTAACTTTAAAGTCCGAATCTTAATTAAAAATATAATATTTTATTATTAGGATTATAAACCAAAGAGGAAAAATAATAATGTAAATAAGCCTTGAGCTAAATTAAAATTATAATTTATATTATACATTATAATTAAACAATATACATAACAAACGCAATTAAACATAATTAAAAACTTGTTAAATTCTTAATGAAATTTTACACAAGTCCTACATAAATTACCAAAAAATAAAATTTAAAATAAAATTTCCCCCCGTTAAATAAACACATAAATCAATAATAAAATTACTGAAATAAAATCCTCAAAAAGTGAAATAATAAATCCACTCGCAATGATACGGCTTTTGTAACCGAATGGAATCCATGAAATTCGCACAACTTCACAGACTACTCAAACTCTGATCCCTTGCCAGTGATTTAACGACGTGAAACGCACTGTGCTGCCCCATAAAAATGTTCATCATCATTTGTTGCTTCGCCCAACTGCAAATGGGCAAAAGTTTACACATCTCAATGACCTTGGGTACTACGGAAACCTCGCAAACTCCCGCAAACACCCGCAAAAGCCACGCAGAAAACAAAAAAAAAAAAAGAAAAAGTACACAGAACGAGAGAAAAACGAAAAACATATTTATTTATAAATGCGATGCGAAAATGGCGAGAGGTGGGAGATGCGGGGGAGGTTGGTGGAAATAGAAAAGTTTGCTGCATAAAACTGAATTACCGGAAATTGGCCAACAAAATAAAAGGGAAATAAACGGCAATGCGAAAAAATGCTCTGACTCTGGCTCTGTTTCTGGTTCTGCTTCTGGCCAACTCTCTCAAGCTTTTCGGCCAAAAGTAGGTGGCCAAAACTGGCAAAGAGGAAACGGAAAAGTTTTTTACCTACTTTACAGAAAAGCGAGAAAAGGCGAAGAAGCTTTAAAAAAATGGAGAAAAAAAGTATATATATAAACACACAGTACTTGTAGTTATACTTATACTTTTTTATAAACAAGAAACTAGTGCAAAAAACTTGGCTCAAAGGCAGGGCCAGAAACTGTCAAATAAACCTTTAAGACTCCGTTAACCTAAATATCCATAAGATACTAAAATAACCATAAGATACTTAGGGAGGTGACTTAATTTTGGCAGGTGTGAGATATATGTATCTTTAAGGATTTCAGGAGTTATTAAGGCTGAAACCCTTGACTTTAATTATGAAAAATTAAGAAACAATATTAAGCTTAATAAGAAACATACATTTTATTAATTGTATATGAAAACTATTAATTTATTTATTTAATTTGAGACTGCTAACCTTAATATCTATAAGATACTTGTTATTGGAAGTTCTAAATATTTGTATCTTAAAGAATGGGATTTAAGAACTTATTAAGGCTAGAAATCTACACTTAAACTTTATAAAATATAAAGAAACTATTTATTTATTTAGTTTTCCGAAAAAGTAATCATCTGTAGCTTTAATTTCTCTCCTTTTTGGCCGCCAAAAAGTATGCTATAAATTCAGCATTCGCTTCGGTTTTCATTTAAATATTTGCTGTTGACTTTTCTCTTTCTTTCTCCCGTTTCTCTGTTTCCTTCTCCCCTTTGTTTTCCCTTTGTTTTTGTAATTGCAAGTGCGCCACTTGCTTTTGACACCTGCTTTCATCCAGGGGTGGAGTTGGTTTTTTTTCTGAGGGACTGGGGGGGGGGTCATTTATTATGGCCAGCCAGCTTCTTGGCTTTTTCCCGCCTCAGTTTGCTTTTTGTTTTTGCTGTTGTTGCCGCCATTTGTAATTGACATGAAAATTTAATGCCATAATTTTATTTTGCACTTGGCCTACGCTCTACTTCCCTACCCCCCTCTCTACAACAACAACAATAACTTTTCACCCCCTTTGCCATAGCTTAGGCTGTGTTTCGCCTTTTGTGCTTTTTTAGATTAGAAAAGTTTTGTCCTTGTTACAATTTTTATTTGTTGTTACCATAAGAAAAAAAATTATTGTACTTTCTATATACACTTTTGCCATACTTTTTTTACACAAACATATATATGACCTAGGCTACGCCTACGCAATTTTTTAGATTATTTTAATGTGTAATTATTTTTTTTTTTCACTAGGAAAAAAGAGCAAATTCTTTTAGTCAACTAAAAAGTGTTTTTTGAGCACCAATAATGCAGTTTTCCAGCTTCATTAAAATTTCTTACTTGTTTAAGGCTTACCTTTAGTTAATTTTCTAATTTTTTATGAGCTTCCTGATGAAGGATCTAGGATCACTTACTTTTTCTGTGTGTTTTTGTTTAGGAATAGATTTTCTATATTTTTAATTCATTTTAAAATGTTTTAAATACATTTTCTATTATTTTTTGTATATAAATCGAAGCTGATTTCATTTCAAGTCTTAAAGAAAGAAAGGTCACTGCTAACTAACACTCATTTTCCATTAACAGAAATTTGAAATCAATTAAGAGTTTGTCTTTAGTAAATATTTTGCTATAAAATATCCCTAAAATGCTTCTAAGTAAATTAAAACTCAGTCTAAGGAGTAACTTTAATTCTTCAGGAAACCCCCTGAAAAAATATCCCTAGATTTACTTAAATTTAATTTTCCTTTAAGGAAAAAGAATCCTTGGCACTTTAGTTGAGCTGCGATTGAGTTGAGTACTCCGCCTCACTTTAGTTAATTTTCATTTATTTGCCGTCGAACATTTTCATTTCGTTGGGCCGCCGTGAAAATGTTTCTCTCAAAAAAACTCTCCCAACTCTATGCGTTTTTCTTCTTATTTATATATATATATATATATTTCTTTTTTATTTTGCCTGAAGTTTGTGCGCTTCCATTTGAGCAGAAAATCGCGTCGCTCTTTTTGCATTTGAATGACCTGCCACGCCCACCGAGCCAGGCAAGGCAACCAACCAGCCGCCCCTTTTTGGCAGCGAGAGAGCATGCTTAATAATTCAATTCATAGGCTCAGGCACGAGAAGGAGTCACGGAATACAAAACAAGAGAAAGAAAAAAAATATATAAAATAAAATAAAGCAGAAAAAATAAAAAAAAATACAGCATAAAGGCAGCAAAAAAGTAAGTTTCCCACTCATCCTTCGTTATCCCTGAAGGGGCATCCTTAAACAGAGTGACACCGTCCAGGAAGTGAGTCCTGCCCTTCTCCATTTCACCTGCCCACCCCACCCGCACCCCACCGCCCCTCACATTAGACGCAAACAAAATGGCCAAAACGAGAGAGAAAAAAGAAGAAATGTCTTGTTTTTTTTTATTTTTTGTTGGTTATATTCACTGCTTTTTTTTTATTTTTTGTGTCGCTGTCTGTTTCTGTTGTTTGCCTTCATTTGCATATAAAATTTTTATACAACCTGCAAGCGTTTATATGTCTACCCGCCAGTTGGCCTGCCTTCTAGGCCTGCCCGGCTCCCTCTTTCCATATCCTGACCATGTCCCTGTCCATCTTATTGCGCAACGCAGTTCGTTTTAGTTTGGTAACAAAAAAACGGGGCTCTGAATATAGGATAGAATATAGGAAAATATATAGAAAAATATACAGAATAAAATATGGAAGAACATATATAGAAATATATTTGAAAATACATAGAAATAGCTATAGAAAAATATGTAAAACACGATATAGAGAACTATATAACCAAATATAATCAAAATATATAGAAAACTATATAGAGATCTATATAACAAAATATAATTAAAAAATATATAGAAAAGTCAATTGAAAAATAATAGAAAAATCTTTAGAAAAATAAATAAAAAGATATATAGCAAAATAAAAAACAAACCTTAGAAAAACATATAGGAAGATATATACAAATTTCTACAGATATATAGCAAAATATACAGAAATATAAAAAGGAAACTCTTAAGAAAAATATACAGCAAAATATATAGAAAAATCTTATGAAAAATCTATAATCATTTTATAAACAAATATATAGTAAAATATACCCTTATTTATATTATTAATAACCAGTCACAGTTGTGGCCCATATAAGTATTAACAAATGGCAATCCTTGAAAGTTCTTGAACCAAGTTAAAGGTAAGCTTGACCATAAATATTTTAATGAAAAGCCCGGAAAGTGTTCTAAATCATAACTCTCGTCTGAGTACACATTGTAGTGCTCTTCTTTATATGTACAATATTTTTTTGTGTTTGTTTTCTGTCTGGGAGATTGCAAAAGGGATGAAAGGGCCGAGTTAAGTTAAACTATCTAGGTACCGCGCCTAAAGCAATGTATATTTAATGGCAACTAAGTAGTACTAAAAACGTATTATTAAACTTACTTGTTATTTAAAAATATAAAAGACTAAAAATATATTATAAAGTTTACCAAAAGCACAACCAAAAGCTGAATATTAATATAACAAATATTGATAAAATAAATACAGAATAACTTCTATATTTATTTCTAAACATTTCATATTAATACTCAAAATATAACAACAATTTAAAAGGTATTAAATGTCATTGAAACTGTAATTTTTAATTCGTTTCTTAATCTCAAAAATATGCGTTATTTTTATTGCTTTTCCCCTGGAAAATTGCCTCAGTCTAAATACTCGCTCATTTATAGCTGGAAAATCGCATTCGCTTGCAGACTTTTCGCTTCGCTGTGCAAAATTTAATTTGTCTAAAATTGTTAAATGAAGCCAAAACTTCAGCAGCAGACATCCGAGAGATACACAGATATAGATACAGATATACAAATGCAGATACAGATACAGACAGCCCAGTCTGGGCTTAGTTTCTACTTATGCTTTGTTAATTTAGTTATGCCCAAGTATTAAAAAGAGATTTTTGAGCTCATTGAGTTTCCACACAAAAAAACTTTTTCCTGCCTCCTCCTACATTTATATATATATATATGTATATATTTATATATGTATTTTTTTTTAGTTCTTTCGTGTATTTTTGTTATGTTTTGCGGTTTAAAATCTAACAAACTTTTCCTGCTCGTACACTATGCGAAAATGTGAGCACTGCTGCCTTAATGGTAGGGTAGAGGGGTGTGTGGAGGGGCGTGGAGAGGTGGAAATTGTGAGGAAAATAGCCTCGGGGTGGCAGTCAAATGCTGACTGCCCCAGCAGACACCGGGGCACTGGCAAACCTCTAAAAAAAAAAAAAACACAAAATTGAGCAAGTAAAGAAAATGGGGAGCAGGAAATGTGGTTGGGAAAGGGTGAGGAAAACCCTACTATCCAATCACTTACTCCACTCGTTCCGTTCATTCATTCATTCATTCGCTCATTCATTCATTTCGGACTCTCGGGTCGACTTTGCATTTAAATCAATTTAAGCGTTTTACAGTCAGTTGAACCTTTTGTGCCTCATGTCATGTGCACATCCATACACACACACACCCACAAAGACACACTCGTCCATGGGAGAACCCACAGGCATAGAAATGGAAAAACGGGTGTCTGTGTGTGTGTGGGTGTGTGTGTGGGGTCAGGGGTCAAGGGGTCCCAACTGCAGACCAAAGCCAACCGCAAAAACATAGAGATGGTCAAAATATGCGAATATATCTTCAAGGGTGATGTTAGCAGTGTTAGAAGCTATTGGGAATTCTAGTGGGGAACTATAACTATATAAATATTATTGACAAACGAATTTAAGGAAAACTCTAACCATTATAAAAATAAACTATTTAACTTAATATGTTCTTAGGACTCATTGGAAATTAAAGTGAGAACCGCTGAAAATGCCTTTAGCAAGATCTAAGCTCATCAGTATAAATATTATTACATTATCAAAGTAAGGAAAACTATAAAGATCTTTAAAAATATACCAAAAGTATAAAAAAAAAAATATATATAACGAAAAACAGTCAAAAAAGACTTAAAAAAAAGAATAAATAAAGACAAGGCGAAAGTTTTTAAAAAATTTACTGAAATAATAAATAATAAACTATTTATCTTAATATACTGTTAGAACCCATTGATAATTATGGTGAAAAGCAGTTAAAAGTCACATCAAGAAAGCCTAGCCTTAACAGTATAATTATTTTTGGGAAAATATGTAAATATATTATTATAATTTGCCCTAACAGAATGTAAATAAATTAAGTGTAATTAAAAATATTAGAAAATATAAATTATAATTATAAAAAACTACTCATAAATTCCCAATAAACCATAAATCATTTCCATAAAATCATCAATATGAGACAATATCAAGACTGGGAGTATATATCTATATAAACCACAACTCCCGATCAAGGTTGAATGATATGAAATCGTTTCTTTATTGAGCCACCAGAAGCTGATTGTTATGCAATAAGGCCAATCCAGGGAACTTTGTGCCAAAATGCCTCAGTTATTCATGGAAATTTCTTCGATTTGGCATTTTGTAATCCCATCACGTGCTCATCTCTAGCACGAAAAGGGGGTAGAGCTGGATACAGAGGCATCTCTTTCTTGTATTTTTATTTCATTTTTTTTTTTGCAACTGTGAAGCCGAGAGCAAATTATGCAGACACTTAAATATGCCCTAAAATTATTCGAATTCTGCATCAATTCTTGGCATTTGTATTCCCCTCCTCGCACCACCCTACATACATCTATATATACATTTTTTTCCTTTGTTTATAACTCGAATTTTATTTATTTTTGCTCAAGTCGTAGGAAAATACGTAGAAGGATGTGTAAGGGTTTTCCGGGCATTCGGTTATTTTTACTTTTCGTACGGAAAACAAAAGTTCATTGGGTCATCGATGTGGGGGAGAAAATCGAAGTGGAAGAAAACCAAAAATTATGCAGCTGTCAGGGAAAAATAGAAACAATATCTCTCCCAGTTTTGCCTCAACACACACAACAATTGACCAAAGAACTTTCAAAACTGGGTATTTGTATTAAAAAAGCATGAGCGGAGGCTATTTTATATACAGATCTATTTAAAAATTCCACCTATGTACATTGACATCTTTTTTGTTAGCCGTTTTTGTCCGTTGCCACCATTTTGTGGCAGTGAAATGTGTTCAACATATAAATATACAAATTCATTAAAACGAACAAATTAAAAACGAGCAAGATAGAGAGTGTGCTGACACATTGCGACAATACAAATTATTTTTATATTTAATTTTGCCCAACTAACAAAAAAAAGGAGAAAAATGCTAAAATTAAGGACGAGTCACCGCCCGTTTTTGTTGCATTTAATTTCGAGTAAATAAATGTTTTTGCAAATTTGTTAGTGGATGTGCGCAGCTAAATATTTTACACCAGTGTCCAGACGACCATAAAAAAATTGCGTTGTATCATTATAAATATTTAACAATTGCGACAATTGTTGTTGCCACGGACAACGCATTGTCCTGCATCCTGTCCCAGGATTCCCTACACACAGCTGCAATTTTCACACGCTTGTTTGGGCTTAACAAAAGCAGAAGCAGCCACATCAGCCGGCGCGAGCAAAAATGAAATAACAAAAAAATACAAATAAAAATAATAATAATCATCCACGCGGAGGCAAAAAAATAAAATTAAATCTGTTTATCACCGCTTAAAATAAGAATTTAAATTGACACTGGCCGGGGAAAAGCTTATTATGGAAAAGTCAAGTCCTAGGCGGGGCAAGTAAATTGTATTTAAGATGTTTAAATCATTGTTTAAAATAATGAGACACTTGCAAAGGCTTTTTTACAAGAAATATAAAAAAGAAGATATATAATTACAATCTTAAAAAATGTTGGTCATAAAACTCCTTGTTACATTTACAAAACAAATGCACTCAATCAACGCATAAAATACCCAACAGGTTAAAGTTAAAAAAGCGTGTCACATCGCCATTATCCCCCCCATTATTCCCCTGTAGCTCACATTCAAAATTAATTCATTCGAATTCCTATTTCATTTCGCCACAATTGAATCGATTAGCAATCCCTCAACACCTTTTCCCTTCGCCCTAATTGCATTCCCAGCAATATTTAGCAAATTCCCGGGGGGGATCGCCGCCGCCAATTCCACGCAAAATCGCCGAAAGCAAAAAATTGATTTTAATGGGCGTGCATTAATTGCGTGCAAATGCCATTTATATATGAATGCTGATTATGTTTTGGCATAGGAAATTTCTAACTTGGGTTTCTTTGGTTGGTTTTTCCGGCGGCTTCCGAAAAACAGCCGCACAATCGACGATGATTAGTATGAACAATCGGTGGAAAGCGGCTAAATGCTACGTGTGTGTGTGTGTGTATATGCGGTGGCATCAAATTGAAAATCCAATAAAACACTCAATTTATTTAAATTGCATGCGATTGACAATCCGCAGAATTGAGAATAGATGCACCCAGAACAGGCCACAGTGACCACAGGAAGAAAAATATAAAAAAACAACGAAAAATACAAAAAAATATGTATATACCGAAAAAATACCAAAAAATACTAAAATACCAAAAAATACTAAAATACCGAAAAAATACTGAAATCCCGAATAAACACTTATATGCAAAAGCAAAAAGTTTTTGTGAGACTAGTTACTAATGTAGTAATTTATTTTTTAGTATTTTATTAATTATGAATTAAAATTGGTACTGGTATATTAATTGATATATTAAAAGAGATAAAATACAACATAAAATACTCATAAATAAAATACCAGTAATCTCTCTGAAATTTAAATTTTTTTAAACTACAAAACAATATTATTTCTATTTTAAAAATAGGACAGGAGAAAAAATACATAAAATACAAAAACATATATTAATACACCAAGAAATAAAAAATATAAAAAAATAACTGTGTATTCCCTTTGGAATTCCCAACTTTAAACTATGAAACAAAATTTTGACTCTTGTAAAAAAAAAAGGAAATAAGTAATTTCGACTTAAACCAATTGATATTAAACTCGATGATCATTCCTATACCTAAAAAATAATCATTTATATTATATTATTATAAATTATAGAAATTGATAAACAATAGTACCTAATCGCTGATCGATTTAAATGATATTTCTGTCGGTGTGTTGCGAATGGTAACCCGAAAAATTCATTTCATTTCATCCCATTTCACGGAGCTCTTCCTCTTTTTTCGCTTTGTCTCCTGGGCGTTAGTCTCTGATTAGTTAAACAGGACACGTAACGCTTGCCACAGCAAAAGTGACAACAACAACAGCAACAATGGCAGAAGAAGGGAAACACTCGAATACGAATGACAAGCGGAATACAAAATGGAAAGATGCAAACGTAAAAAAAAAAAAGAAAAATCAGAAAACAGCAACAAAAAGAAAAGCATAAAAACAACAAGGAAAAATTGGCAAATAAAAACGTAAGCAAATCAAAAAAATATCGAGGCAATCCGGGGGAGTGCTTGAATTTTTTGTTTGTGTATATAAAATCGAAGCCGATATCCCTGACTGGGCGAAAAATCAGCTCGATCATAGGGAAAAATGTGAGAAAAAAGCAATGTTATCCTTTTTAATAAGGTTGGGGAAAAACGAAAAATAAATTAAATTTAATCTGAACTAAAGAACTGTCAAGAAGAATTTTCTTAAGTAAAGTGTGGCCAAACTTGTTAAATTAAATCAATGTATATAGAACCCAATTAAAGTTAATAACTAAATATTATAATTTAATTTGCAATATTTAAAAGATTTATTGGCATGGTCTATTCCCATATTTTTCCTTCTCTTTAAGAACTTTCCTTTTGGCCAACTTTCACTTAAGCTGTGTGTCCACCTTTTGCTTTAAGCTGAGACTGAGGTACAATATCTCGGCAATGACAGCAATTGGTGGGCGGGTTTTGGAGAGCCACCCCTCGGCACTTAAGCCCCCCTCATGCCAACACCACCGCCACCCCCCCTGCACACACCATTCGTCATAAAACATAACTCAGCAATTGCCCATGCCCCAATGAGCCCACGTACGCCCATCAATTGTCATTTTTATCAGCGTACCATGTCGCGAAATGTTGATTTTTTTCTATATGTATATATATTTTTTATTCCTTGCCACTGGGCGAAAATGTAACAAAGAAATTAGTTTAAATAATCAATTTACAATTAGAAATAAAATTAGACTTTTCAAGTAATTTAAAAAGATTAAGATGTATGCAATGCAGGTCTCCCTGCCTGAAGTTTAATTAATATTAATTTATTATAATTTTGTACTAGTTAGTTCTAGTCCTATTATCCCAGTTTTTTTCTCAGTGCCCTGTCTGGCTTTCTTTCTTTCACTTTGCTCGTCCTCCTGAAAGTAGGTACAAAAACTGGTGGGTCAGGGGGCGGTACAAAGTGCGTATTATCGACGCCCCAGCGCCACCTCTTCCTCTTCCGCTCGCTCTCAGCTGCTTTGCTACGCTCGTTTATGCGGTAAAATTCACGAATATATAGAATTGATGATAATTATATCAATATTTACTATATATTTATTCTGTATTTAATATTTTGCTCTAAAAATGTGTTTTCCATGTTTTAAAGCTTGCAATACATTTATTTTAAGGTACCAACTTCAGTGTACATGTGATTTAAAACATTTAACCTTTTGTATAACACTTTTAGACACAATTTTAAGGTATTAAAACCCCTTTTCGTTTTTAAATCACGTTTTTAAAACTACTACAAATGTTTTTTTAAGTATGCAATACTCTTTTGTAGGTACCAAATTTTGTAGCATTATTTTGTACATGTTGCTTAAGAGTTTAATTTTATTTCCGTTTAAAATATAAATCGATTTTTAAAGCTATCAATCAATTCTATTAAAATTGTCTTTGGTAAATACCTGAATTAAGCCCTGGCATAAACCTTGTATCTGTTGCCTTTGTTGCTGATGTTTCCGCCTGTGTTACTGCCTGTCTGTTGTCCGCTGCCAGAGACTCGCATTAAAATTTAAAAATGTGCGCACAAAAATTCGTCTTTTTTTGTGTCTTTTGCTACCGTCACTTTGTTGTTGTTGTTTTTTATACCCCTCCCACAATATTTACCCCAACGCTTCTCGGCTTTGGAAAGCAACAATTGCTTATATAAAAAAAATATACACACAAGAAAAGGCAACTGGAAAATGATGTAAAAAAATAAAGCCGGAAAAACTACTGATTAAGATCATTCTTAAAGCCTTTAAAGCCTATCCAAAGTATTTGGCTAACCTCTTTGATTTTGTTAGGGTATTTATTTGATTTCTTTTGATGTTTTTCCACATTGAATTTTCCTCGATTTGTCTCAGGTTCCAACTCTCTGCGGCTCTCGGTTGCTGTAGTTTTCGTTGCCGTAGTTATAGTTGCTCTAGGCTTGACTTGGCTAATCACAAGATTATTTGGCCGGTAGTCTGATGTCTGTGTGTCTGTCTGGAAAATTCAAGTTAAATTCAACATCAAAGCTGGCAAGCCGGAAAAGTTAAGGTTAAATATATGTATATTTGGATGCCGAGATCCCCAGCGTGGGTTGGCTTTTGTTTCGCTTCGAAAGATTATTTAAATTCAAGGGGAAAATGTTATAGTTGTTAACCTTATGAATTGATCTTGAATTTCCACGCCTACCAAATTGTTATATGTATATATTTTTTAACAAAGATGTATTTAATACACTTTACTAATTATTCTTTGCACTATTACTCATCGAAGTAGGAATACTTTGACCAAACCAAAATATATTTTCTTAAGGGAGCGTGAGGCATATATATAGATACAGCATATGGTTATTGTTCATGCCAGCTTTTATTTCTGCTTCTTCTGTGGGATTTTCCAACTCCTAATTTCCCCTGGATGCCGGGCACTAAGGCATATGTACATTTTCCTAGATCCTGCTCCTGCTCCTACGGCTTTCCTATTTGTCAGCACGTGAAACAATCATTGGATCCAGCCCAAAAACCCCATCCGCTCGCCAGGCTCTGGTCGTTCTTGGGTTGCAACAAGCCCAGCCTTGTTGCATACATTTGTTGTGCCATTTCGGCCCAGGACATTTCCCTCATCCTGTCTGTGTGTGTGTGTCTGTGTGTGTGAAAAATTCATTGAATCATTTGACAAGACAGAAAACGCATTGCAAAGGGGCAGCTGGGAGAAGCGAAGGGGTAATGATAACCAGGCCTAGAGCAGATAGTGGCGGTAACATTTTAGCTTACCAAACTGGCCAAGCTCCCCCCCTCTACATACACCACTCCCTTCTGCCACCATTCAGCCGGTCCTGTTATGAGCATTAGTTTGGTGATGGTATGAGGGGGGGAGATGTGTGTGTGTGCGCCTCTTCTGAAATATTGCGTATACGCAATGGGTGAGGATGATGGTGCGAAGGGGACAAGGAGGCAAGGAAATGCACAGGAAAAAGAGCTCACATAATTGTAAAATATTTTTTACTACATTTTTAATTAACCTACCTTGAATCACATTATTTCTATTTAAGTTATTTTATTGTTTTTTGATATTATTTTAAATACAGTTTTTAAGGTTTTGTAAGTTTTTAGGCTTTTATTTTATTATTATTTTATTATTTTATTATTTTATTATTTTATTATTTTATTATTTTATTTTATTTTATTTTATTATTTTAAGATCATGTACAAACATATAAATTTATATTTCTGATTTGGTTTGGTACATATTTTATTTAATATTTATTTTCTGTATTTTAGTTTTCTCATAAATTTCAATACTAATATTTTTTTAAGGATTTTTAAAAAGGAGCTTAAGATTTTCAACAAGAAATAATAGATATTTTCAAATAAAGCAAAGCTTTTTTGTGTTTTAAATCTTCTCAGTGCGCCTCCTTTGAAATATTACGTATACGCAGTGTACACACATGAAATATCTATCTTTGATGATTTTAAATCAAAAACGTATGGTTATCTAGAAGATTTTTAAGAAGTAACAAGAGATATTTCCCTAATGAAGACAATTTCATTGAGGCTTAGATGTTTGTCTCAGTGTGGCTCCCCTGAAATATTGCGTATACGCAGTGTAGGCCCTCAAAATGTGGCAAGAATCGGGGTTGGTGGGTATGTTCAATTTTTTTTTTCTCTCTTTTTAATAGCGTGCTGTATGGAAAACTAACGATGCCCCAGTCACGACTTTGGACATCCTTATCAGCTGCAGCTGGGAAAGCAACCCAATGCAGTCACAGAAAAATGTGCAAATAGAACGGGGTTGGAGGGTGTGGGCGGAGACGGAGGCTTTGGAAAATGTTGTATAGATAGTTTTGAGTTTCATGAGTCCCCAGTGGAAGGCGGCTGCTCTATTTTTGGCCAAACTGTAATTATTAATGAGCATTCAGATACAAGGGGTCAGCGGGAAATCAAAGGGGAAAATGCCTAAAACAGAAAGGCAACGAAATGAGGTATGGAATCTTAAATAAAAATGTGAAATAAAATTCAGGTTAATTATATTTTATATTACAGTTTAAATGCAAAAAAAACTCATTGAAAAATATAACATTTCATATGATATCAATTGATTTAATTCATTTTCTTGACCAACAATGGGGGAAATGACAGCAAATTTCCCCCCTGAGTTAATTTCCTGTTCAATATCCTCTAATCAGCCTCGAAAAGTGTGCTTCTCGTGTTGCCATTTCCTGAATTTTTTCCAAAAGAAAATATATATATCAGGCAAGTGTATATGTATCGGAGCTATCAAAATTCATTCCTCATAGGCAAAGCCAAGAGGGAGAGCAATTGCTTGGCACATTTATATTTATCAAAATCGTTTTCCTTTCCCCCATTTTTCCCTTAGCTTTTCCGAATATTGTTTTTTTTTTTTCTTTTTGCTACCCTCCCACGTGACATAATTAGGAAAGTGAGAGCAGGAGAGCATGTTCCCGGCATTAGGGCGTAAAAATATTAATTTCGACTTAAATGAAAAATTATGCTCCATTTGAGTGCCAACGCAGCAAATAAATTTTTCCACATAAATTTTCACAGCGCTAATAACAATAATAATAATAATCAGCAAGCATTACGAGGGAGGATGAGGTGTATATACGCATATATATATATATATATATATATATATGTTTATGTATATTTTTTTTTTGCAGGTAGAAAAGTTGGGGTGGATGCGGCTAATGCCCGGCTATCGTTGGGCGATTAAATTTTTGTTATTAATTAGATGTGCCTGGGCGTCGTGTAATAATTCACAGCTCATCTATACATATAAACGCATTTAGGAATAACATATACATACTATATACATAAATACAAATATATATACATATATATTCCATGCATATGTGCCCGTAAGTTGTTAATGCGTTGGGCATTAGTGAAAGTTTATGTATGAATCATTGGGCAATTAAAGCACTAAAGCCAAAATGGACCCTTAAATCACGAATGCGAACATTGAATTTGCTGCAATTAGGCATATAATCAATGGGAAATGTAAATCGATAGACTGCTAGTAATTGTCAATATATAAGTTCTAAAATAAACATTTAAATATAAAGAAAATATAATATAAAAGAAAGTCCTAGGAATATACAAATCGATTTAATCAGTTTGTAATTGTAAAAATTATAAACAAAATCATTAAAAATCGTTGCAATATACAAATCAATGGTAATCGCTTTAAAATCGTTTACAAAAAAACTTGTTGAAACACTTTAAACCTATTTAAATGTATCAATAAAATTTTAATTTGTTAATTTAAGGCTTATCAAATAACTTTATATTCTTTTAGCAGATTTAAAAATCAGTAAAAATTATAGAAATTATATATACATATATTATAAAAAATATATATGCTATTATCTGTATAGTAAAAAATGCAAAAGGCTGTACAGGCAAATGTATTTCTACCGCAAAATTGAACAGTTTTTCAGCGTTTTGTGGCATCAGTATCATAGCATACACCCCGCACACTCCACCCCACCCCCACATTTCCCACCCGCCACCCACACCCACCCACCGCCGGCGGCGTCTATCAATTTCAATTGCTGTTACTGCCGCCGGCAGTGTAATCAGTTTTTCGCTTATTGCCGCTAACTTTGCCCGCACACAACGAGGTCAAATCAGACACGACACGCCCACCCAGGACCCACTCTGCACCTACCCCGCTACCCGCTCCCCAGCCCGCCCCCCGAGGCACGAAAATCCAACCAATTTCGAAGGGTTCTCATGGCCCCGGAATATGGGATAATTGAGATATGGCCAAAAATAATTCACATTTTCACCTTAAATTATGAGTTTACTGCTTTTATTTATCCATGCATATTATTTAAATAATTTTTGTACTGTTTTACTAGTAAATTTAATTTTTTAAAACATATCTCTTAAAGGAGAAGTTTATATTTGCTTTATTCACATATTTTGATTTCTTTTTTTTGCAATTTTTCCTCTAAACAAGCCAAAGTCAAGGTCAGTTTTGAAACTATCCTACGGCAGTGCCCGTATTTATAGCCTCAGAGTAAAAAGAACAGAGAAAGTAAGTGCGAGGGAGCAAGAGATATCTCTAGAGATAGATAGAGGGACAGATAGAGCGAATGGCATATCTCTTGAGATACACAGAGAGAGATAAACATTTCGAAAGCTATAGATAGAGAGAGAGAAAAAGTGAGAGAGAAAGAGATAGACAGAAAGCGGGAGACAGAAAAAGAGAGAGACAGGGAGACAGAGAGACAGAGAGACAGAGAGACAGAGAGACAGAGAGACAGAGAGACAGAGAGACAGAGAGACAGAGAGACAGTGACAGAGAGAGGCAGAGAGAGATACAGATAGAGAAAAACAGCAAGATAGAGTAAAAGAGCGACAGGGAGAAAGAAACAAAGTACAGCTTATGATTACTTTAACAAAACATTTCCTTGTGTTTATCAATTACTTTCTGTATACTTTTTAAATAATTATATATATATTTTTAAATATAAATAAATATATAAATATAAATATATATATATTATTTATCGATATTTTTTATTATTGTAGTGTAAGTTCTTTATTTTTATACACTTTGGTTGCTTGTTTTCCCGTCCATTTTGTTCTCTTTGTGCCTTTTATTTTGGCGAGAAATGCAAATTAAATCAATTTTTCGTTTACCCTTCTCACGCTCTCGGTTGTTGTTGTTGTTGTTGTTGTTGTTGTTGTAATTGCAGTTTGTCAATTACTTTGATGTTGTTGTGCCAGTGTGTTGTTGTTTATTTATTATTGTTCATTGCAATGCGTGTATTTTGGTTAAAACAACAACACAAGAGAAAATGCAGAAAAAAATGAATAACAACAATAAATACGAAAGTAAAACTAGAAATTGAATACGAAAATAAAATCCAAAAAATAAATAGGAAAATAAAATAGGAATTACCAAATAAAAATGCCAAATATAAAATGCGGAGAAAAATGCTCACAAAAAAATAGCAACTATAACCATGGATTTCCATTTGCCATATATGTTTACCTTTCTTTTCTCTCTATTTTCAGGTGAGTTGACAAACAGAGATTTCGAGTGCATTTGACTGACTCCCCCCGCCCCCTGTGTGTGCGTGTGTGTATATATTAATTAAATAAGTGAGTGTATTTCGATACTTTGGTAATTAAGTAAATGTCAAAGGGGAGTTGAAAAATAAAATAAAATATATATAACTATAAAAAATATATACATATAGTAAACAAATATATTTTTAACGATTTATTCGATACGTTTATGCACTGCACCTGCCTTTTCTATTTTATTTCCAAGACAGACAGATGCGGCATGGGGTGAATTCATTTTTAATTAAAAACCTGCCACGCCCACCGCAAAAAGTAAAACAAGAGGAAAAACTATAACAACTGGCGATAGAATATAAGTAGTATAAACCAAAAATCCACAAGCCCCCTTGTTTTTTGTATTTTTTTCCTCGACTTTTCCATTTCTGCATTTTTCATCTCCAGTCAAATTCATTTCGAGTAGAAAATATTTTAGCTGCACTGGAAAGAAAGTCTTGTCTTACACAATTAACGAAAATAATAATTATTGCTATTAAAATGAATTAATAATAACAAAGATTAAAAATATAGAAGTACTTATTGAACATAAAAATACATATATGCCTTTTTGTTTCATAAATAAAAATAATAAATGATTTTTTTAAATAGTTATAAACTAAAGAATCATTTACAAACAAAATAAAATGATATACATTTAAAGGAATATTAATATTTTCTATTATTTATGATAATTAAAATTTAAGTTAATCTCAAAATAAAAATTGTAGTGTGCTTGGCATTTTTTCAAACATTCCTTCTTTCTGTTCGTCTCCTATTTTGTATATATTTTTTTCCTGCGACAGCTTTTCATTTGGCAAGGCCGCCCCCTTTCCTTCCCCTGGGCCAGCACCCGAATGAAGCACTTTCTGGCTTAATACCTTCCTAATTGAAAGTTGCAAAAATTACAGGTGAAACGTGGGGAGGGAACGAGAGACGAGAGACGAGCTATGAGCCAAGAGAAAGAGCTTGGAAAAAAGTTTTTGCCCAGCAAACCGCAAATAATAACAAGAAGAAGTAGAGAAAAACAAAAGCCTGGTAAAGGGATACGAGGAAAATAGAGGAAAATGGTTAGAGCCAAGTGTATGGGAAAGAGGGAAAAGCGAGCTATTGACTACGAAAATGCCACAGAAGAACCCAGGACTAGGGCCAAGGCAGAAAGACTTTTTGAGAAAAATCATAAAAGAAATGGTAAATGCAAATAAAAGACTTAAATATGAAATAATTCCAAAAAGTGCTTCATACAAAAAATTTCTATATAAACCCAAGAAGTTAGAAGCACCTAAAAATATATTTATATATAATTATATATATATATAATAATTATTTATGCTTAGCCTTAGGAAATTCGGCTTTCAATTGGGTCGAAGTGCTAACATTCTATTGGCTATTAAAGCCATTTAATTAGGTAGGCGTGGCAATTGATTATAATCGTTCGCCCCTAAGCGAACAACAAATAAATCGAAAATCGAAAACCAAATCCAAATTGATTGCCAAATAAAAAAAAAATAATAACAAAAAGGAAAACCAAACACGCATGCCCTTTTGTCAGCCATTTTGTACAAAAATTTCTTGTCTAGCCTTTTCCGCTTGGCAACAGCAAGAAAAGCCCATAAATAATTTATAAGCAATTCCAAACCATTCCGATTTTCTTTTCCCCCAATTAATTAATTTGCCAATAGTCATGGCCAAATAATAATCGGAAATTCATTTTCACGCCCAGCGGCCACAAGAATATTTTCCATAAGCTGCCAAATCGAAATTGAATTCATTTCTTGGGTAAATGTGCCGCGGGTGAAGTTCTACAGTAAACTTATCTCAATATAAAAATAATACATTTAAATATTTAAACCTATATTTTTTAAAGTATACTTGTAGTTCTGTTTGAATGTTTTTAAAAAGTAATTAGAAAATATTATTAGAAAATATATTTATTCTCTTAAATAAAGATTAATATTTACTTCATTGACATGATTAAAGTAATAAAATAAATAATTATTTTACGGAAGCTTTACAAAAAGTTTCCCCAGGAAATAAATAATAAATCCTTTTTGTATACCTATTAATTTGTTTAAAATATAGTTAAATATTAATTTTTAAACAACTTATTAAAGTAATAATAATAATAATGTAATAGAAATTATCTTTGAATTACTGCAAGAATTTCTCTTAATTTTTCATAAATTTTCCTTTCATATTTCTTAACAGTTAGGAATATTTTCCCATTTTCCATCACTCTCACATCGCCCGGGGCTAAATTATTTACTTCAGCACTTCTGTTTGGGTTTATTCAATAAATTAAGTGATTAATTGTTAAGGAACATCGTCCCAGGCATTGGGCCTTGGCCCTTATGCTTTTCCCTTTTGATTTTCGTTTTCCCTTCAATTGCCAAAGTCAACATGAATCGAAAACTTTTCAAATTGTCATAATTATTCAAAATTGTTTTCTGCCCAATTTGGAATGGAGAATGGTGCCTTTTTGGCTTTTCTAGCCTGATTTCTAGTTGCCGTTTTTCGTTTTTCTTTTATTTTTCTTATTTTATAGCTTTGCCGTGGGGCTATTCGAGAAATGTTTCCCTTCTTTAATCACGCCTCAAATATTTTGTTGCCTTTGATTAATGGCTCGCTTTTGCCAAAGCAATTGTCAACAATTTTTGTTTGTTGCTGCCTTAGAATAAGAAAATATAAATAAAAGAAAACACCGAGGGCTGGAAAATGAGAGCAAAAAAAATAGGAAAAAAAGACGTGTGTTGCCAAGAATTTCTGTGGCTGAGCAAAGAGACAAGCGACAATGAGACAAAATTGTCGCAGATTTTTCTCTTTCTTCCAGACGCCGCTTTTTCCCCTAAAATATGCAACACCAAAGGTTGAAAATAGCTAGGGGAAGGGGGGGAGGGTGTGGAAAATGGCTCGAAAGGGGCGGGGAAAAAGGCTAGGCATGCCAAAGGTAGCTGCCAATTTATTTTCTTGGCTGATTTTGTCTCTCCCAGCTATACCCTAGCACAGAATATTCCAATTTTGAGATGAACTTTGCAAAAATTATTCTTAACTTTACAAAATATCTAATAAAAATATATAACTTTAATAACATATAACTTTGATAATATATATCACTTTGATATAGTGAAATCTTGGCAATCGATAGATATCGATCGGTATTTTCAAAAAGATACTATAATAGTTACTTATCCAATTATATTGCTGAGATATAACAAACAGTTTCGATTAGAAAAAAAAATATTGTTCAATATTATCATTATTATCCTGATTTTATCGATTCTTATATCGTTTTTTTATATATTTGTGTTGCAAGAGTAAAATATGGTTAAGGCCAACTAATTTGATCAGTAAATTTGGTATTTTCCATATTATAAATATTAGTCATATGTTATCGGATCATATATCGAATTATTATATTTCGCAATGGTAAAATATTGTTAAATTTGAGCAAAATTGTCAGGAAAAAGATTTTCAATATATATTAATTCTCATATGGCTTTTTTTATGTACCGTAAAATTAAAATATTCATTTGTATGTAGACTTTTGTTAGAAACATCGATGCAATATGGAATATTGGAAATACACTGAAATTTCTCTCTCCCGGTAACAAATCACAACTCATTAACTTTTCTATAATTTATCAAAAAAACCTATAGATTTATCTTGGCACATCCCTTTTGTAATTAATATTTTATTAATAAAATATTATCTATTACTATAAAAATGATTAATTTAAGTTAGTTTTCTAGAGTATTTGCAGCTCAATGGCTGGAAAATTTCTTGTTTTCTTGGTTCCATTTTTTGTCCTAGAGAGATTTTTGTTATATTTTCTTTTTTTTCGGCTTGGTTTCTCTTTATTTTTATCGCGACATTTTGCTGCAGCGACTTATGCAGGAGGGGAATGTTGGAGGTTTTGGAATTTCTGCATAAATCGCATTGATACGTTTACAGCAGAAACGAAAAACCGGATGGGTTGGGGGAAAAGAAAGAAGGAAAATGTGTAGCGCCGAGGAATTTTCCTTTGTGTTCGGTGGTAGTCTTCGCCACGTTTTATGGCCCCGCCCCTCTTAACCCTCCAACGGCCCTCTGGCATCACGGCAGTCTGCTTAACCTGCACGTGATGGAGAGAAGGAATCGCTATCCCCAGCTGAGCCCAGGACGTGTCCGCCTAGCCCAGGACTCTCGGCTAGCGAATGCAACTTCAGTTTGGATCTCAGCTGGAAAACACTCGAAAAAAAACACACACACAATAGTAACCAAAAAGACCTTAAAAGCCCTTGAAAAAGATTAAAGTTTAAATGAAGTTTTAGACCCACAAATAATATAGTAAAATATTTTCTTTTCAAGAAATTATTTGAAAGAAATGTACTTTTAATTCAGACTATTATTTTGCTCAGTGGTTAATGGTTAGTTTTCCAGGATTCTGGCTTCATGTGAGTTCTTATGACAAATGGGACAAGATTCAAGATTCAAGAGAGCTGAAAATAAAGGAAAATTCATGCAGGAAAAGTGGGGCGAAAACTATTGCCAGAAACTAGACACAATTTCATAAAAGAAAAATGCCTGCAGATAGAAAATTCAAAGGCTATACCAATTCTCTTTTTACATTATTTTTTATTTAACGAAATACTCTCTTAAAAATAACCCTGAACTTAATTATTTAATTTATTTATGCTTGTTTATTTTATTCATATATTTTTCATTCCTTTCTCAAGTTTTTCATTAAGTATTTATTGTGTAAATGGATTAGAAAATTCATTTTATAATCAATTATTTAACGCAGTTGCCTTTCAATCAATCCAGTTAAAGCTTCAGCTTCGTCCCTGATCTAGCCCAATTAATTTTCTTTTAAGCCAAGCCAAGACAAACTTTTCTTTTAGCCAAACTTCCCAACGCCCCCTCCCCACTCCCGCCCCCACTGATTGACTGCCAAAAGCGAATAATTCAAAGTTCCTCTCAAACTTTCCCTTTTGTTGCCCCCATTTCTTTTTTTTTTTTTGTTCTCTCTCTCTCTTGTTTATTTATTTTGTTTTTTTTTTTTTGTTTCTGCTGTTGTTGTTGGCTTTTCTTTTGGTTTTCCTGGAACTGGGCCTTGAATTTATTTTTATGACTCACGCACTTTTGCGGCTTCCGCTTAGCTGCTGCTCCATCAAAATGAAGCCATCAACACCTGCTTAGAGCCAGAGAAAAACTGGAGAAAATGAAGCCGGCAAATCAGGGAAAAAGCGGAAAAATCAGGAAAAGAGAGAGGGGAGGGGAGGGGAGACTGGGGAAAATTTTCGGAGGAAATGAAAGTGAAAGGACCAAAGCGAGAAATATTTATTTCGAAGGCTCAGAAAACTTCGCTTTGAGTTATGGCCGGCAGTCGGCGAAACTCAATTTGAATAAATTGTTGAAACAAATTTCAAATGCACACACACACACACACACAAGCAAGTTAACACTGAAAGAAAAATTGAAGTTAATTAAGGCAGTGAGAGGATAAACATTTAACGAAATTTCTTGAATTTTTTTTACAAAAGAAAATGCAAAAAGGAAAGAAGAAAGTGAAAAGGAAAGTATTTGACAAAATATTTACTTTCACATAAGCTACAAATATATACATTTTTAAGTTTAAAAAAATTAGTAATATAACATTTTTTAAACTCATAAAAAATGTATCTTGGTTCGTGTTTCTTTTTTAAACTTCACAACAGATTTTATTATATTTATTCTTTTATTTAATTTGTATTATTATTTATAAAAATGTTTATACACATTTTTTATTTATATATATTTTTGTCCTTAAAGTTAAAATTATTCTCAGTGCATCCCTGCAGATCTACACTCAAACAAAAGTCTAACTGAATTTTGGAGCAAACAGAAAGAAGCGTAAAACAAACACACGCACACATATAAAAATCAAGGGGTAAGGAGAAATGGAGGAGAGGGACGGGGGCAGGGAATGGAGCCTGAAAGTACCAAAGGGGCGTGGCAGGACCAATGGGGGCAGTGAATTTCTTTTCCGGCAGTCTATCGAGGCTGCCAAACTTTTCGCGCTGCTGCGACTTTAAAATGAAATTTACAACATGGAAAAGAGTACGTTTATTTTTTTTTTTTTACATTTATTTTATTTTGTTGGTGTTGTTGGTGTTGTTGTTGAAGTGGGTTTTGTTGTTATTGTTGTTGTTGTTGTACTGCAATTGCCAACAGTTTGAAATGTAAAGTGTATACTGGCAAAAGGGATGTGTGGCTGTGGATGTGTGTGTATGAGGGGGTGTGTGTGTGTTGAAAGAATCAAGACGCATAAATTTCCCAGAACAGTCAAACAATAAGTACAGTGTAGACTCCATAAAAATATGGAGAAATATTAATTCAAATTGATTGAAAAATATTTTAAAAACGATTAAATTCAAATTTAAAATGACTACATTGTAAAATGTATTTTATTTACCATATAAAATATATATATATATATATTTTTTTTTTAATATACACAAAAATGTTGCATAGTTTATAAATTAAGAGTTTTTTTGAAGACACGGAATAAAGGCTTTAATTCTTTACAATTTAAATTTATGTAATACTAAAATTAAACTGTATTCAAAAAGAAATTTATGAACTATATTCTAAGATTTTTTCGGAATTGTTTTTGAGAATTTGTTGGGCATTTTTTTGTGCATGTTTTTGGGCCCTTTTAGGCTATGTTTACTGTAGCTGAACGAACTGAAGCTGAAGCTGTAGCCGCCCACGCGGCTTTTAAGCTTATTTACTGCTTATATATTTTAACACTCCCCATACACACGGCCTTCGCAGCTCCTTGCGGATATGCTGCTCCCCTCTCCCCCCACCCTCGCCCCCTTCCTGGTCATAACACCCCCTCGCCTCTGGCCCCTCTCCCCGCCCTGATCCCTGTTCAATTCGACAACAGCGAGAAATGAAACCAAACAACAACAAACGATTTCCCTTGCTCCCTTCCAATATATTTTATTTTTTTGCCAGTACTTCCGTGCCAGCCTCCGCCATGCCGCCATGCCGCCCCCTCCCTTCCGCCACGCAGCTTCCGTTGAACCCCCCCTGTATCCTGCAGACCCCCCCTGGTCCCCCGCCCTAAACATGACAAATGGCTGCAAATCGTCTTCCTGTCGCGACCGCCATTTTCTGTCAACGGTTTTTTTTTTCTGTATTTTTCCTTCTTTTTTCTTGTGCTTATTTTTTGAGAAAAAAAAAGTAAGAGGGCCTGCTGGATGGTATATTTTTTATCGTTATTTTGCATTATTTATTTATTTATTTAGCATTTCTTGTATATTTTCGTTATATTTATTCCTCAGCCGGGATTTTTTTCGTTGTATTTTTTGTATTTTTGTACTTCTTGGGCTTGCTGGGGCTTCTTATCTGCAACTTTTCCGGGTCCCCAACGCGGAAATCAGAGAGCCGCATTTTTCTTCCTTGTTTGCCAAGGGGAAGGAGAGCCTCGCTGGCAAAACTAACGGCCATAAAAATAGGGGCCAATGGGGGGAGGAGGAGTCCACAAAAAAAAATGAAATAAAGAAAATAAAAATAAACCATTAAAGTCAACGCACATTCTATATTAAAGTCAAAGGAAAATGTTGTCAAAGATCAGGAAGTGTCTTTAAACTAAAGAATTTACAAATATAAAATACATTTTCTATTTCATTTTTTAACAGCTAAAATTACAAGTAATAATTGCAGTTACTATTGAATTAAATTCTTGTTTAGCTTATGAAAACTACAAAAGCCTCACTTTAAAGGTATCTTTAAAAAAATAAAGGAAAGTATTTAAAGCCACTAAAGTGTCCTGAAACCCTTTGACTTTGATTTAAGCCACAAAACCGCCCACTCTCAGTCCTCAATTGAACCCTGAACCCTACCCTAACCCCATCCAAAACCTTTTCCAAATTGTTAAATTTGCAAATTTCAAGCGTTTTGAGGTTTTGCGACCTTTCGAACCCTTTAACCCCACCGCGACGCCCTTAACCCACCCAGAAATATGTCCAGGAACCGCAGTCTTGTCAACTTATTTAGTGCTTGGCCACAAGACCCAATCACAAACGTGGAAATGAAACTGCACTGAGCAAAATTACAGCTAAAAACTTATTAGAATTTTATTAATTCAGATTAATGTTGATATTTTCGTCCTTGTTTTCATGTTATATTTTGCTGGAAAATAATTTTAAAATTTTTGTACACCTGTTTTTCTTCGAGTGTGCCATGGGGGTGAGCTAGGGGAGTGCATAAAAACAATGCACTGGCAACACGCAACACGCAAAAGTGGAACCTGCCGAACTAAACTAAAGTTCAGAGGCGGAAATTTCACAGCGACCGCAGCGACCAGAAAACAGGACCAAAAACCAAAAACCAAAAACCGAGACCATGCCAAAGGGGAGGGGGAGGGGTTGAAAAGGGGTGGGCGGTGGTGCTTCAGGTAGTGCTTCAACCTCCGCCCCCACACTAAATACTACGCATACGCAATGCCTCACAGCTAACGTTAATGCGATTATGTTGCAAGCATTTAAATAAATACTAATAAATAAATAATAGTAAAGAAATAATAATAAATAAATTATACCAAATAAATAAATATAGATAAAGTAAACCTAATAAATAATAATAAATAAGTAATAACATATAAATATAAATTAATATAAACCTTTTAATTCAAAAATATATTTTATCACTTAAAATAAAATATTATGTTTACATAAGGGAAGCTGAAAATACCCTAAATTAACACATTTTTTGTATATATATAGTAGAAATATTAAAATATATCCACAAATCTAAAAAGCAAGCAAACTAAAAACTTAGCAAGCAAACTAAAAACTTACTTAGAGCTGCAGAATTGTGATTATTCAAAAGGTTTTTTATTAATATAAAATTAATTTAAGGACCATCAAACACGTTCAAACCTGTTGGAACAGTGTGCCCGTATGCAAATGCTGTGAGAAACTTCTGAAGAGTTCCTTTTTGTCCAAATATTAAAAATATTAAAGTCTAGTACTTTGAAATATTATCAAATTATTAAATAGCCTATAGTAAAGTCTAGTTCTTCCTTATATGGTCGTTAGTCTCCAGTGCAAGGACCTGGTAATAGGAGTAGCACTATTATTTGGACCCTGACTGTGGATAATTCGGACCATTTAGCGGACCAGCGGCAGCTGGAAAAGCTCTCACAAAAGAAACAAACAAAACGGAAGGAAATAGGGAGAGAAAAACCGAGAACTACAGAAAAAGTGGGCGACGACCTTTTCACGAAAATTCATTGTCAAGCCCCACCCGTGTGTGTGTGTGTGTGTGTGTGTGAGTGTGTGTATATGGAGAGGGTCGGTTCCCTCTGAAGCCTCTGCACCTGACACGAAACTGTTGACGAAGTCGGGGCGCCACTTCAAACAGTTTTCCACGCTCCCCCGGCCGTTTATTAAAACTAATTAAAATGTTTAAAACATTTATAGAACAAACGGAATGGCATGGAGTATGAGGGGAGGCCGAGCTGGCAAGGACATCCGCAGAAGAGCGGGTCCTTAATTGCCGCAATTACCGTTGGCGGTAACACTACACACACACACACACAAACATCATAACCCACAGAATTTAATATTGAAGGAAGGAGATTCTTTTATATAAATATATGTATATATGAAGACATATATAATATTTTTGGGTCAGAAAACGGATGCAAAAGCTATATAAGATTAATCTTAGAGCCACTGCAACTTCTTAGCTCAAAGAATAATAATTAAAAGTCTTTAAAGAGTTTAAAAATGAAGGAAACCTCTTTTTTATATATTTATATGTATATTATTTTTTGACCCAGAAAAAGATCCAAAATTGTATAAGATTTATCCTGAAGCAACTGCAACATCTTATCTCAAAGAATAATGTCTTGAATAAGTTTAAACTTAATTATTTAAATTAGAAACTAGTATATAAAAGCAATATAGTAGACAATCTGGTATATACATACCTGGATGCTTAAGAAATAACTCCCAAATCAGAGCTTTTCATTCGGGTTTTCAAGTTTTCAATTTTCTCGGCCATCAGAATATGTTCTCATGTATCCCTTTCGTTGACCTCGTAAAACTTTCAGCTGCAGGATTTTCCAGCCACACAGATATCCCCAGCGAGAAGGACAAAGATCTTTGTGCATTCCCAGGCTCTTCATCAATCTAAGTCGCGTTCTTGGACTCAGTTTAACTTCCTTTTCCAGGCTTTGCCCCATATCCCTTTCTAAGAGCAGTTCTCGTCCCCCCATTTAGTTGCAGCGAACCATTCAAAAGCTGCCAAGGAGACCGGGACTGAGACTGAGACTGCGATAACTGCTAGCGAGATTTTCGTCCTTTTATATTTCGCCTTTATCCCGCTGATTTTGTGTTTTTCCTTGGTTTTTCCTAGGTTTTTCTCTTTGCTTTGCAGCTGCTGCTGCTGCTGGTGACATCGATTTGGCCGCTTTTCAAGTGCACCATTCTCTTTCATTTTTTTTTATTGCTGGACTCCTTTTGTTTTCTTCGCGATTTTTTGTCTCCTCTCCTATAAAGCTGCGCGACATTTGCATAAGACCGCATCCAGCATATACATACATGTTAAAGGTACACTCAAAACAATGGGCTATAAACCCATCTTCTGTTACAATGATATCTAGCATTATTTATATAGATTCTTTCTAATTTTTATCATACAACAAATTATTTTGAAGATCAGTGGAATTTTTTTAGCCCCAAAACAAAGCTAAACTTTATTAGTATCAAGCGAAAAAAATAAAAAAAAATTGAATATATTGTTATGGTAAATTTCCTTTGGTGCATACATATGTCAGTCCTTTTCTCTTTTTTATTATTTATGGCCTTTAAAGGGGTGGAAAAGAAAAAACACCCAATGTAATGTCCTTGCCCCACTGCTTGCAAGGACGAAATGCATTTTGAAACTGATTGAAGGAGCACATCGAGTAGATAACTAATCAATAAGTTATTGAGAACTGAAAAAAGATGTCAAGTAAATTGAAATCAATGTGATTTATTGCTGCTCTCAGTTTTGACTAATTAAAAACTCTAAAATGTACTTAAAAAGTTATATTTAAAGTGTTTTTAATTAATTAGAAAGCTTTAAGCTTTATTGAAAAGAGATGTCTTTTAACATTTAATGCATTTTAAATTACTTTAGATCAAGATCATCAAGACTTTTCTCATTTCATTTAAATTTAATAAAAGAATTTAAAATGATATTTCTTCATTCCTTTACTTTCCTTTGTTTTCCCAATTTTAATCGCTGCTTCGCTTTTCCTATACTATTTTTGTTTTTCCAACCGCAGGACGCCAAAATTTGTGCAACATTTTCTTTGTTATTTAACTCTGCGCCAAATCATTTCGAAAAGCAACAAAAATAAACAAATCGCTTCGCAAATAAAAAAAAATGTAGAGAAAAAAAAAAAAAAACAAGAAAAATACAGAAACCAAATGCATGTCCTAATTGATGACAGGACAAACACGGAGAGAGTGGCGGCTAAGGGGAAATCGAAACTAAGCAAAACAAAAGCCAAAACAGAAACCGAAACACAGAAACAGAAAACGCAACGAAGTTTTGCACAATTTAGTGCACATTGTTGCCATTTATTGTTGTTATTGCTGTTGCTAAAATTGACTTAACTGTACTGCAACAGCAATAATAGCAACCAACACATACCACACCCCACAGACCTTACTTTTACACAGCAAAAAAAAAAATCAAATATATATTTAAAAGTGTGAAATAGCTTGAAAGTGTTTCCTAATAAAGTAAACAGATTTCTGATTCGTTTTAAAAATTCTTATATCACTGAGAAGAATATTTTCTGATTAAAATAAAAACATTTTGAAGGTAGCTTGGTAACACTGATTGCTTTATATGTTGTTTGTCTCACTTATTTTATTTTTATTAATTTACCTCCTAGATTATTATTTAGAAATCTTTTAAAATGCTATAGACATATGTTTTTAAAAACACAACATTTTATTCAACTTAAGCATGGTAATACTAATTGCTTTATATGTTGTTTGGGTCACACTAATATTTTTAAACATATTTCTTCCTGTGCAGAAAGGCATTAGAAAACCTCTCCCTCCCATATAGCCTAACCGAACCCTTTTTTTTATTTGTTGCTACTGACTGGGGAACTTTGTGCCCATTATTGATCCATGGCATATAACATAGGAGAGACTACGACTACTATTCCACCTTAACCGAGGGGCGTAACCTCGCTCAACTCCACCTGACCCCCTCGCCACCCCCTGTGTGTACCTTCTGTATTTTTAGACCCCTCCCCTCCCAGCCCCTGCACTCCCATGGGCATGCCTAATATGGGTCTTTATTTAATTTAATGCCATTTTTGCAGCTACAGGAAGGAACGGAAAAGAACGGGAGCCAAGGAGCAACTGAGAATACTCATAATAGTAACACGAGTAAACAGACACAGACTTGAGGGATATAGACAGAATAAATTGCTTTTGAGTATCGATGTTTCACTTGAATACATGATTTTAAGAAAACAAATTCTTAGGGGAATTCTCAATTGATCACATGATTATTGGATTTTTTTTTCGAACTTAAAAAAATCGACTTATTTTATAGAAACATCCAAATTGCAAAAGATTAAAGCAAGAGTATAAAAACTTCAGCTTGCTATTTTTTATTTTTAGTGCCCATTCGACAGAGCATAAACAATTTCTTAAAAATGTTTTCATACTCTTGGTTCATGCACCTTTGGCTCTTTTATTTCCGTTAGTCATGCACTGAGCTTAAAATATGTTAAAATGAATTATACGGATATGAAAATAGTATATGAATTTTTATATTTCCATCATTTATAAAAATATTCTAAATTAAAAAAATATTTTTTTTTATGTATATATAGATGGTCACACTTTTCCTATGAAATGTTTTCAAAAAAAAATTAATAATAACATATAAGATAGTCTGTTTTTGTTAAATGTAATACCTAATATTATATGTATGTGGTTTAATTTGAGAATTTTGCCAGTGTGACCGTATTCATTACTCCGTAAATGATTCATTCGATAGTCGCTGCAGTTGCTGGCATTCCCATGTAAAAGTTGCACCACTTTGTGCCCCTGCCTTGAATCCCTTTGAGTGTGTGCATCTGTGTATCCGTAAAAAAGAAATTGTTTATAATACACCAGAAGGCGGAAGAAGGCCTGATAGGTACACTACCATGTATCTCTCTCTCTCTCTCTCTCTCCTTGCAACAATAACAAAAATAAAAAAAAAGGGAGAAATGGGAAAGAGACTCAAGGAAAAAATACAATAAGGAGCACCCTGAATTTCCCTGATGGCAGGCGCCTGTGCCTTGTTGCACATGAATGGACACGCACACATATTGCATTGTGCTTTCGTCCTTTGTTTTGTTTTTATTTTTTCGCCCTCTTCTAGTACACTTTACTTAAACGCTTTAAATTGTTTTCCATTCTGTTGTTGTTGTTGTTTTTGAGAAATTCGTACCTAAGCTCATTTGGGGAATTTAAAATCATTTTGTGAGCCTTTTGGTAAATCGCTCAGGAGACGTCGACCTTTTCGGTTAGGTCCCCTTTTTTTGGGGTTGAGTTGGGATACACAGTGGGAAATGCAATTTAATTGAAATTTATTTAATTAAAAAATAAACATTAATTTATAAAAGACTATATTTAATTTTCTTTCGCTTTTCTTCTTTTTCCAGGTAAGCTGAAAATAATTAAGGAACCCCAATTAAAGACAAGTGAAAAATACTTTTTAAAAAATCTATGCTAAGTAAGTTGTATATAAGTTAAAAAATAATATTAATATAAAAAGGTTAATGTATTTAAAATATATTTTAATCGTAATCATTCATATATTAAATTTGTTAATTTCATGCTGATATGATTTTACAAAATATTTTTTATTTCAATATATAATTCAAATGGTTCAAACTTTTTCTCTATGGTGCGTAAAGCATTCCGAAAAGCTTTTGAATAAATTATACAATCCCCCATTTAAATCTTTTGGGCCAACAGCAAAACTGGCCGGTGGCAGATGGCAAAGTAATGAAATATTTCCCCTGGAGTTAATTACAGAGTTAACTCCTCCATTCGCGGGGCATTCAACGGATTCCGATTAAATCAATTTCCAATTAGAAATTCACAGCGCTCAATCACTTGGCAGCGCCATCTAGTGTCAATATTGTGCAGCACTTACTTCAAGGGTCAAGAAAGGCCAACATTTGAACTTTGGCCACGGCGGGGGGAGGGCGAAAGAGACAGCATGAGGGCGGGAGAGAGAGATGGAGGGACAGAGACATAGTATGGGGAATTTTCTATATATAATATACATATGTATGAAATATTATTAAATATTTTATTTACTCTAATTTATATTTTAATTTCGTACAATTTCAATTACGCGTCGAGTAATAATTATAATAATAATTATAATAAAAAAAATGTAAACCTTTTTTATTACTTTCAAAAGAAGCTAAATATATGGCATATTTGAAAATATACCACTGAAAATACAAAGAACTCGAAGTATATTCTTCAGAAATTTTAATTCATTATTGCATTTTATTAATATTAATTTTATATTACAAATTACTTGTAGAATTAAAAAAAAAAGAATTAAAAAAAAAAAATATATAAGAAAAAAAATTTGCACAGTTCACACAATCGAAAAATAATTAAACTAATATTTTCTGCTTTAATAATTATTTATTCAAAGTAATATTTTATTCAATTACTATTCATTATATTATTTAAACAGCATATTTAATAAATTAATAGGACTCGAGTGCTCTTCCCTATCTTAAAAAAATATCATATTTAATAAATAAATATTGCTTCTAAAGCTTCAAAGTAAAAGTAAAATAAAATAAGAAAAAGTATTCAGAGCAAAGTAATTATTTTTAAAGAATTTTTTAATTGTTAATAAGTAATTATTGAACCTATTGTTATAACTCGCACCCCTTTGTGACAACGCCACTGACCATCACCTCTTGTGTATTAGAGGTGCCAAACGTAGGTGGCGTGCAGTGGGAGGGAGGGAGTGTTTGGGAGGGCGCTTTGCTTTATTGTTATAGCGCAAACAATTTCGTGTCATCCGCAATTAGGCAGGCTTCAGGCTCAGGCTCAGACTCAGGCAAGACTCGCGTAATATCGATTTAATTGGGCGCCGTTGGCCAAAAGGGGGGCCGATGGAGAGAGAAAGAGGGAGTGGTAGTGGGAGTGGAAGAGGAAGAGGGCGAGTACGATAACGAGGGCGAGGAAGAAGAGGAGAGATATAGGAAGAGTCGGGTTTAAAGAAAGAACTTTTGATACTTCAGTCGATGAAAAAAAATTCAAAATAAAAAATAACTTCCTGTAGAGCATTGATTTTTTTTCCAGAACTTTAAAATAATCAACGTAAGTTATTTTTTTTATAAAAAAAAAAATGTGGAATTCCGAATCAAGAAAAAAAATCAAAAATAAATTGAAATGAAATAAAATTTGATATAAAATAAACAAGTTTCATTTATAATTCACAAAAAAAGGAATTGTAATTAAATGATTTCGGTCAATAATGTTTAATGTTCGTAAATCTGTTGGGTCAAAAGAGAAATTTTGCTTGGTCACATGCCTGAAGTCAACAAATTTAATAAACGAAAAAATAAAGGTCAAAGAAAGCGTTAATGAAGGAAATAATATATATATATAAACAAAGTAAGAAATAAAAAAAAAAAGTAGCAAGCCAGAACTAGACGTGCCTAGTTCGACGACTGCCTTGCAACTGATTTTGGAAGGAGGCTCGCTCGCTTATATAGGCTTTTTCAAGTGAAGTTTGTCCATGGCACACTATGGTATTCTTGCAAAAATGACAAAATGTTATTAGAGTGACCGTACTTATAGTATGCAAAAATTCCCAACAAGACAAGGTCTTTTTAAATTTTTAAATTAATAATGGTTTTATTCAACATTTAGTTGGATTTTCGCTAAAATATATTAAATGTTGCTAAATAAATTGTTTATTAAATAGTGTATTTGATGTTTTTTCTAATTTGTATTGATTTTTGTATTGAATTTAAATTTGAACTTTTAAGTGTGACCCTGCAAGTACAGACGTTAGGTTCAAGTTCAAAATAAAGAAATAATAAGAATTATATGTATTTAATTAAAGGTGTTTTAGATATTTTAAAACATTTATGCATGTTAAATTTTTTGGTTATGATAATGTATATATTAATTTTATTTTTTTAATGTCTAAATGTTTTTTTCTATTTTTTCGTGTGAATTTTGAACTTTAAGGTGTGACCAGTACATAACAAGCACCACAAACCCAATTTTAATACAATTTACAGTTAATTAAAGGTTTGCTACCTTTTTAAACACCACATTTAAAAGTGAACTTGATTGTAGTTATTGTATATTTAATTAATTTAATGGTTTTTGTGTGTGTATATTTGTTGTACTCTGTTGGTGTTAACTTTAATTTGAACTTTAAGGATTTCCACCATTCCAATGGCACAACAGAAAAAGAAATAGAAAAAAGGACACGCTTGGTCTTAATCTGCTCTATATACAACCCCCTACCCCTCCCACTCCCTCCCCTCACTATGTGCATAATTGAATTTAGTCCTGCCCCCCCTCAATCCCCTTAATCCCCCGCCTCCTGGCGCCCTGTCTTATTCGCACTCCTCGCCTTTGAACTGAATGAGGTTCCAATTTGATTGCATTAACATTTGACATCGTCAGGAGCGCAGTCCGGACTGCTGGCCAGGATATGGAACCTGGCACAATACAGAGGTTACATCACACAGCCCAATGCACAGCGAGAAATAGTAGTGATAAATATATAAAATAAAGAAACTATAGGAGAAACTATAGAACTAGCTGGTTTTTATTTAACTAATTTGTAAATATTTAATTTGTCACAAAAAAAAACTATATATATATATATATATTGATTATATATTTTTGTTAATTTATTAAAAATTCGCATTCTTGGGAATCTTTTCTCCCAGTGCACTGCCACACAGATGTGTGCATATATTAACAAAAGGTCCTCGTCCATTCTGCGGCTGGCTTGTGTTCCTGATGTTGAAGTTGCTTTGTTGCCAGCCTCTGTTTAATATGCAGGATTTTGTTATTAATATTCAATTAAAAGGCTTCAGCTGGAGTGGCCCAAAAAGAGGGGAAAGATGTGGGGGTGGGCGGGTGAGGTGGTACAAAGCACCCAAGTGGGCTTTGACCTTGAGGGGCGGAGCCTCTCCCTCTGTGGAAGTGCGAAGGCGGCGCGAAAACTTTTGCGCTCAGAGACTCCTCTTCATGTTTTTCTTGCTTATTTGTGTTTTTCTTTGACACCCAAAAAATTGATGAATTTATTGGGCCTGGCCACGCCCTCGCCACCCACGCCCCCCACACTCCCAACGCCTTTGGACTAATTTATGGCTACCAATGAGAGCCAAAAACAGGAAGAATAATTAGCAGCTGAGCAATAGGGATTTGATTTGATTAGGATTTTGGACCAGGAAGAAAAGGTACCCTTCCCTTGACTACAAGCAGTGGTTATTAATTAATACATTATTTGAAAAATATATACTTTAAACCATATTATCTATAATATTCAGGATCTTCATGTGCGTCGCCAGACGCATGTGATTTGTTGTTAAAAGCCAGCGTAGGCGGCATTGAGGAATTTTTATTCGCCTCTCTGAAACCAAATTTTAGTAGGAAACGTACTTTATGTAGGTGATATGGTTTTAATTAGAATTTAATTAAATTTTAATATTTTGTTGTATTTTATACAGCTTTGGGACTTGCCTTCCCAATGAACAAATGTTTTAAAAACAATTTAGATTCTTAAAGGGAATCAACTCTAGTGAAAAAGTTCACCTTGCAACCCTAGGCATCAATATTTATTATCACAGACATTGGTCGTGGGCTTATGGTAATGGTTTATAGTGTAGTTTTTGTAGTCTTTAAGATTCGATTTGACTAGGAACTTCTTTGAAAGAGACACACAGCAGTGTCCATGTAGAATAACGTCTCGATATCAAGCTGAGCTATCCCTTGCCATCCTCCACATGGCTTCAAACGACAGCGCAAATCCTATTGAAGAGCAGGCACTTCTTGCAAATGGTTTCCGTGCTGATGATCTCCAGCTTCTGGGTGCCATTGTAGTTGTTCATGATGTGTTTCTTCCTGAAGATCCTGACCAGTCGGACTTCTGTTTCCTCCAGCGGCTTCGAGGGATTACGCTGCCGGGCCTGCATCGATTCGCATGCCGGCGGAGGTTCTTCTACTTCTATGGGTTTCGCAGGAGGAGCAGGTACAGGCACGGAGTCGGGCTCATCGTCGTCAAAGGTAATCTGCATTCTTTGGCTTTTGTGGAACATTTTTTCGATTTGTATAGAACTTTCGGGAACGAAAAAAACTTTCACTTGATATTTTGTCAGATTGACAGCCCTGAACAGGGTTGCATTTTAGCAATTTAGTTGGCAACTCTTATGGTGTGGTAACTCTTTTAAAGTTGGCAACTTTATTTACCTTTAAATCTCTTGTTTACAATTCAAATTGCATTTTTATTTTTGTGTCTACCATTTTTACACTCAATTTTCAAGTTGTTTTCTTTGTTTCGAAAGAAAACTTCTCTTAACAAAAAAGAGAGAAGTACAAGAATAATGATAATAATAAACACATGACAATCCTGAAAGAGAACTCTGCATGTGTGTGTGTGTGTGTGAGTGGCGTAGTTTTCCAAAAGGACGAAGGCACAACTTTTGTTTACTCAAATGCTGCGAATGAAAGATATTTCCAGCGAAAATTCCTTCGTGAGGGATCTAATTAACATAATGTTGGGAAACACCCTCGCACACCTCGCACCTCTCCCTCTCTCTCTCTCTCTCTCTCTCTCTACCTCTTGTTTCTCTAGGGGTGTGTGTGTGTGTTGGGGTTGGTTGTGTGTGTGTCATTAGCGTTTTCGTGGCATGTGTTTTTTTTTTTAATTTTTCCCGTCTCCGGTTGGGTTGCCACTATACACTGAGCACTAAATAATAAAAATTGAATATTTAAATGAGTATCAAATTATCATATTATAAATATTTAACAAATATATTTATTTTATATATAAATAGCATTTCTTTATAGATTTTATTATTATTATTAGTTATTTAAAATTAAATTTGAAAATGCTTCGAGCACAAAATAAAAAAAATTCGTCTTGAAAAAGAATTTACTTATGTTTAAATGATTAAAAATCATTGAAACTAACATTTTTTAATTTTATAAATTATGATATGTTTTTATTATTATATTCGTATATGTGTATAATTATATATACAATTTTATTATTTTTTCAAAACATTTAAAATTACATTTCCAATTGCACAGAACACAAAATAATACAAAATTTATTTAAAAAATTATTTATTTTAGTTTTAAAATCTTTAAAGCTTCAACCTATTTAATTAATATGTATTAATTTTAAATATATATATATATATAAGGTTTTCTTTGTATATTATATATTTAAAATTGTATTAAATGATGTAATTATAAAAAGTTAGCATACTTTTCAGGGCCATATTAGTAAACCTCCAATTCCCTGAAATTTTTAAAGAAAATCTTAAGAAGAACCTAATTTCCTTCCGTGCACTGGTTGCCATCTCTTTTTTGCTCACCAACACTATTTCCATCTTGCTCTCTGCTCAGCTCCTTCTGCGGTGGCATTTTCAGCACGTGCGTTTTTCCAGCAACAACAAAACTCAACTAAAAACCAACTAAAAGTAACAAAAACAACAAGAACAACAACAACAACGCTGACAGTCTGCAATTACAATAAACAAAACAAAACGCAGCAAATGCTGGAAAATGCGGGGGGGAAAATGGTATGGGAATAATGTCTAAAGCGGGCCAGGAAAAGTGGTAGGCAGGGGAAGGGGCAGGGGTAAAAGACAGAGCACAAAAAGGAAATGGGTTACTCGCACAAGCGAAAGGAAACTAGCTGAAAAGTAAAGTTGGAACTTCAGGTGGGGTCTCGGGAAATGTTTATGTTAATGCCCGTATTTTTGGAAAAAGGAAAAACAAAAAACAAAACAAACCCAAATAAAAAAGTACAGTCACCGACCGATATAGAAAATAAAGAATTAAGTAAACAATTTGGAAAGATAAGGATGCTTCGATTTGTTAGTATACTTTTTAAACTACTGGAGATAGTAATAAATATCAAAATTATTCAAAAGCTACTAAATTTAAGATGTATACAACGCAAAAAATACAATTAGACTTAAAAACACTTAAAAATGCAGTCCAAATTTTACTTAAACTAAAAAGAAAGAAAATGTTACTTAAACTAGAAAGAAAAAAAGAAAAAAAAGAAACGAAAACTTTGATAAAAAGTTTTAAGACTTACATTGCAATGCCCTATTATTAACATAACATATAACATCCGAGAGCATTTTACAATTTATTTAGTCCCAGAATTATTAACTCAGCTTGGTGATAATAAAGCTTATTATATATATACCATATATACATATATTATATTTTTTACATATATTACTTACTATTACGTACTCGCAGTTCCACCTCACATAACTCTGGACAATCGTAGTGATTATAGTAATTCATGATCTTGAGGACAATAAAAACCAAGTGACACAGGGAAACCCAGAGCAGGATGGCGAGTAATTTTAATGTCTCGCCGGGAAGTACATAAAAGCAAAGTCCCTCCGCCCCCCCCAAAAAAAGGAAGAAAGAAAGAAAGCTCCAGTGCACGCAAAAGAAAAGCCAGGAAAATGGCGGTAGACTATCGGGGAAGTGGTTTTTACTATCCAACGAGAATCTACCGCAACTAAAAACAAAAGTTATGTGTGCACGAAAAATCATGTCCAATCATTTCCTGTACAACTTTCGGCCCAAGGACCCCAAGGGAACCCCCGGGGAGCATGGAAATGGTATAGGAAAAGTGGGAGCAGAGGGGAACTGGCTAGATGGAGGAAGGAGTATCCACATTGCCAAAGAGGCTTTCGTTCGGTGGCCTTTTATGGTCATACAAATTTTATTATAATTTTTAATAATTTAGGCAAGCATATTGCTGCCAGCGAAGTGAGCATGGAGCACTCTGAGCTATCCAAAGTTTTTCCCACTCCCACTCCCGTGCGCCTGTATCACCTGGCTCATACGCATGCCGGGCATTTCCGGTTCTATATGTGCCGCCGGACATACACACACACACACAGACACACAGAAAGCGGACGGGCATTACGGACAAGCACGGACACGAACAAGGACACGGGCTTGGACGGACAGTGGAACACAGTCGCAGTCAAAGTGCAAATGCCGTAAATCATGGAGCTGGTAAACAAGCAACAGAAAAGAGGAAAAGCGCCCAAAAGCCAAGGGAAAAGAACAGGTTGAATAGTACCTTTGAATACCCACAAAAAAATACAGGATATATATATGTATATATAGAGATTAAATAGGAACTCTAGGTTGATTTTTACACACAGTTTTACCTGTTCTAAATGACCTAAAATTGCATCGAAAAGTTGGGTGAGCTGTTCTCTAGCTACATAATTAGTTTTGTTTATGTAATTTATATATATATATAATAAATATTATATGATATATATATTCAGAAAGTCTTAAATCAAGTTAAGCAACCTTAAGAAGAAAGGGTATCAAATCCAAGGATACCCCGGAATGCAAGGAATAACCGTGTGGCTATAGCCGCAGCTACAGCGATAGCGATAGCGACAGGGATATGGATTGGTTGGTTTTTCTGGCGAATCGGTGGATATATATATATATAGATATATACATCCTTATAAATATATATATATATCCTTGCTGGTCAGCCGCCTTTCGGCGCGTTTCGTTAACGTTTTAAGCGCGTTTCTCCAGCTACTTTTATTTTGCGTTTTTCCAGCTTTTCAACATCTTTTCTCCTTTGTTTTTTTTATTTTGCTTTTCCGTTTCGTGGTTTTCCTTTTCTGTTGTTGTTGCTGGTTTTTTACATCCAAAAGGTGGCAACAATCCAATGAAATCGTTAGCTTTACCCTTCAGCTGAAATAAGAAGAGCAAGGATAACGTGTAAGGGATATATTTCCTTTTAAAACTGAATTTAGTTTAATAAAGGTCAAGGAAATTCCCTGAAAAACTTATTCTATATGATTAAATATTACAATTTATTTTATATAAATTATGTTTTCATTGCTTCGTTAGCATCAACAGGCTTTTCTTTGGCCTTTAAATGTTCTTGTGAAAAACAGGAAAATACAGAGAAAATACAGAAGGAAAAAGGAAAATTGGTAAAAACAAACAAAAGCCGCAAATGCCAAGGCCAAACTCAGACTGACAACAGAGGATGAAACGTTGTGGGGGAAAAAGTGGGGTAAATGTGTGGAAAAGTGTGGAAAATGGGGGGAAGGGATGGCGGCGGTGGAAAGACGCCTATCGCATATGTCATACATATGTTCTGGTGGCCTGTTTGTTTATATGCGAGTGTGGGTGTGTGTGTGTGTGTGTGTGTGGGTTGCATTCAGTCGCGGAAAATGGAAAAATGGATGGGAGGAAATGTACGCAAACCGAAACGGAAAATACAACAACAAAAAATAGGCGACACAAGTCGACACAAAAAAAAAGCGTTAAAAAAATAGGAAAAACGAAGAACAAAACTTGCACTAGTTATGCTTGAAATATATGTTTCAATTCTATGTTTTTTCATGGAAAAATATATGCATTTGCCAGATATTTTAATAATATTAAAAATATAAAACTATTTGGTAGAAGTTTGACCAAGAAATTAAATTAACTTTAAGCTAAGATAATTCTTAAGCCAAGCTTAATATCTTCCTGGAAATTTGCAATCATTAAAATATATTTGTTGTATAAAGTTTAATAATATATATAAATATATATATATATTTTATACATTAATATATAATTATACCTGCATATTTATATATAATTTATACATCATCTTCCCTTAAAATAAATTTTATTTTGCTCAGTTATCTTCCTTGAAAAATTTAGTCTTTAATTTATGTTTTATTTAGACATATTTAGGCATATATATTTTTCATTTATTTAAACATATATATTTTTTATACATTTATACATATTTATATATAATTTATGTTTATTCTTTTCTTGATATAATTGTTATGTTGCCTTTATATATATTCTAACAGCTTAGCAGTCGCTTAACTTAAATTTCTGACAGTCTGCTACAATTCATGATTTAAATACAAAAAATAAATCCAGACAGCTGACAACAACACCCACAACACCAACACACACATCATACACCCCACAAACACCCCAGTTTTTTATTTTTTTTTTTTTTACAGAACAGGTCTTTCATTTGGTTTAAACTTGACCCACAAAAACGGATTTTATTGCATTCGTTTGCCATGTAAGCAGCGGTGAAAGGTGAAAGGTGAAAGGGGATCTTTCAAGGGTTTATTGGAGGGAACTTCCCACTTTTTTTATGTTTTGTAAAAGCCGAAATGCACCTTGCTTGTAATTATTTTTTTTTTATGGCATCTGTTTTCACTGATTTCATTCAAAAACAAACCGAAGGCAGCAATTTAATTAAGGGAAAAGTATATATTCCGGCTTAAAGACGCAAAGAAATTTTAACAAAAGATATCAAGTGTTGTAGATTTTACCTTAAGAATTAGAATAAAGTTTAAGATTTATATGATTAAGTTAAAAACAAGATATATAATAAGACGTGACTTTAGGATATATAGAATATAAAGTTTAAAACAAGAAATATAATAAGTATTCACCTTAAGACTGACAGAATATTAAGAAATATATCAGATAATAATTATAATAATAATTAAATATCAAAATCCACTGTTTTATAATTTTCTAATCATTTTCCTCCGCTCTCTCTTTTCCACTCCTTGCAGCCGAGTTAACAATTTGATGAAAATGAAGAAAACTCACGGCAGTCGCCAACTGGTGATGCCTCTAATCCTCTCGCTTCTGATGGTCCTCATCCTCCTCCAACCAATTGCCGTCCAAGCCAAGTCAAAGAAGAACAAATCCAATCAGAACTCCCATCACAGCGACTCCTCCCTCTCGTCGAGCTCCTCCTCGGCATCCGGATCCGGTGGCAACGAGGAGAACAAGCCCAAGAGCGGTGACAATGGTGGCCAGCACTTTGCCATGGAGCCGCAGGATCAGACCGCTGTGGTGGGCTCGAGGGTCACCCTGCCCTGCCGCGTCATGGAGAAGGTTGGTGCCCTCCAGTGGACCAAGGACGACTTTGGCCTGGGTCAGCACAGGAACCTGAGCGGCTTCGAAAGGTACTCAATGGTGGGCAGCGACGAGGAGGGTGACTTCTCCTTGGACATCTATCCGCTGATGCTGGACGACGATGCCAAGTATCAGTGTCAGGTGGGTCCAGGGCCCCAGGGCGAGCAAGGCATCCGTTCCAGATTTGCCAAGCTGACGGTGCTGGTGCCCCCGGAGGCACCCAAAATCCTGCAGGGCGATTATCTGGTCACCACCGAGGATCGCGAGATCGAACTCGAATGCGTCTCGGTGGGTGGCAAGCCGGCGGCGGAAATCACCTGGATCGATGGCCTGGGCAATGTCCTGACCAAGGGCATTGAGTATGTGAAAGAACCACTGGCCGATTCCCGCAGGATAACAGCCAAGTCGATCCTAAAGCTGGCCCCCAAGAAGGAGCATCACAATACGACCTTCACCTGTCAGGCACAAAATACGGCCGATCGAACGTACAGATCTGCGAAGCTTCTGCTGGAGGTGAAGTATGCACCCAAGGTCACCGTTTCGGTGGTGGGTGGTGCCCTGGCAGGTGGCAAAATACCCGAGGGCGCCGAGGTCATACTCAGTTGTCAGGCGGATGCAAATCCCCATGAGCTCAGCTATCGATGGTTCATCAATGATGAGCTAATGACGGGTGATTTTACCACCAAAATGGTGAGTATTTCAAAGAAGAGTATATAGCTTAGAATAACTGAATAATATGATTTATATGTATATATATTTATCACCAGATCATACACAATGTAACGCGGCAATATCACGAGGCGAGTGTCAAGTGTGAAGTCCTTAATGCAGTGGGCAAAAGCGAGGAAAGCGAGACTTTGGACATAAGCTGTAAGTATTTCTGTAGAGATATATATCCTGATTCCCAATTAATCTTTGTGTTTTCCCCACCAGTTGGTCCCGTTTTCCGCCAGCGACCTGTGAGCGTGGAAGCCGACCTGGGCGCCACGGTGAGCATGCGCTGTGAGGTGGCCGGCAATCCCAAGCCGGAAATCGAATGGATCAACGAGAACTCCGATCAGGTAAGACCCTCAAGTTGAAGGATATATTCCAGGGTATTAATTTTTCTCTATATATCCTTCACAGATTGTGGGTCGCAGTGCTGAGCTTAAGCTAAAGGTAACCAGCGAGAATGCCGGCCGCTATTTCTGCAAGGCGGTGGTCAATGGCTTTCCCGAAATCGGAGCCGAGGCCACGGTTTATGTCAAGCGGGCGCCCATCATTACCTCGCACAAGGTTCAGTTCGGCGGCGTGGGTGGACGCGTCAAGATCGATTGCCTAGCCTTTAGTATACCCAAGGCAGAGCATATCCTTTGGTCCTTCGAGGGCAAAGTGATAAATATGAGCAGCGCCGATCCCGATATATATATCTTTGAGGAGCATCATTTGCCGGAGGGCGTGCGGGCAGCCCTCATTATCCGAGACAGCAAGGCCTCGCACTTCGGGCGCTACAACTGCACGGTGATGAACTCGTATGGCGGTGACTCTCTGGTGATCACCTTGGTCCGCGAGGCAGGCAGCATACCCGTCCTGCTGGTCGTCATGGGCTCCATGTTCTCCGTGGCCATTATCTTAATGATTGTGATGATTATCATTGTGTACCGGAAGCGACGCAGCCGGAAGAAGCCCATGCCGGCGGATGTCATACCGGAGGCATCGCGCGGCGGCGACAAGCTCAACGAACTGAAGAGCGAACTGCGCTCCAAGGCCTACGATGTGGAGTACTCCGAGGCGGGTGGCGATGGCCTGGCCATTAATCTAAACCAATCCCCCATGCCGGATGTCCAGATGAAGGGTGCCACCCTGGGTGTGCCCCTGGCGGGACCTGTCAAGTTCGACGAGCGTTTCTCTGGCGATTTTACCGGCGGCGATCGCTATAATCGACAGTGTCACATCAAGAATCTGAAGAATCAGCAGGAGACTGCCTACAAGGAGAGTCCCCAGGCCAATGGCTATGCGCATTATTTCGAGTATGCTCTGGACTACAGTCCGCCCGGCGAGGGCGGAGCAGTGCTGGTTGGTGGTGTGGGCAAGGCCAAGAACGGTGGCATGAACTCAGCCACATTGCCGCACTCAGCCGGAGCCTCCGCCGCCGTTGCCGCTGGAGCCTCTGTCAATGGGGGCGGCGGCGGCGGCGGCACGAACGGAGGCGGGGCCAGTCTGCCCAGAAACCAGCGACACGAACTGCAGCAATCCCAGCAGGCCAATGGATTTTTGGGTGAGTTTTCATCAGTTTTTTCCTGCCAGATTTTTCCTAAAACCTTTTCTTTTCCTGTAACCGTTGTAGGTCAACCGCTGCTGCAGAATGGCATCGATAGCCGCTTCAGTGCCATCTATGGCAATCCGTATCTAAGGACAAACTCCTCGCTGTTGCCCCCGCTCCCGCCGCCGAGCACCGCCAATCCGGCGGCCACGCCCGCCCCACCGCCGTACCATGCCGCCCGCCATGGCCACCATGCCCACCATGGGAGCGGCGGCTTGAGGCACTTCAGTGGCGGGGCAGTGATCACCACGAGTCCTGTTGGGAATCTCAGTGGCAACAGCGGCTCCACGCCCAGCGCCGGCGGCGGCGGCGGAATGGGCGGCATTATGCCCGGCATGGGCGGCGGAGCGGGGGGCAGTGTCAGTGGCAGTAGTTCGAATTTAACCGCCAGCAGTAACACCTTGGCGGCCACGCCCCAAGCAGCAGGCGCTGGCGTAGGCGGTGGCGTTGGCGTTGGAGGAGGCAGTGGTGCCCCGTGTGCCCAGAGTCCATCGGGGCAATTTATACTGCCCAACAATGGCAAGGGGCATACGCAAAAAGGCCCGCTGGCCACCCATGTCTAAGCGCGAGAGATATCGAAATATATATCGAAATATATATCGAAAAATATCGAAATATCGAAATACCGAAGGATACGCATATACACCGTATAAATATTAGAGCAGAGCCATTAGTAACCCCTAAAGTGTATGCTAATTTCGTAAATGGAAACAACTTCTAGTAAGTAATTGTTTTTTTTTTCTCACCTAGGAAAATAGTATATTTAATGAAAGGCTTGCACGGGGAAATATTCACTTCTCTAAGTTAAAAACAAAAAAAAAACATACAATAGGCCAAAATACAAGCTGTCAGAAATGTTATAGGAAACTGGTGTGTGTCGTTGTCGCTTAAGGTATTCACAATCAATGTTCCAAAAATAGCAAAACAAAAGAAATATTCCAAGCAAAAGGGTTAATTAACTAATTTTTTGGTTTTTAAATATATATTTCTTTTTATTTTCTTCTCTTATATTATTAACTAAATGGAATTTGACCTTAATCAGAGGCGAATGAGTCGAAATTCATTACTTTTTATTTGTATTCTGCATTATTTTATTTTATTTTTTTTAACTTACACACAACTTAAAAATCTGTATTTAAAATTTCCTGGAAAATCCCTTAAGAGTAATTATTACCCATGTAGATACAAGCAAAGGCAAAGCAAAACAAAAAGAAAACCCGAAAACTAGAAGGGAAAAGGGAAAAAGGAAAATGAAAAAAGAAAAGCATGAGAAAAAAAAAGAAAAAGAAAGGAAAACAAAAAACCGTATTGTGATTTATAGCGTTAATTATTTTATGGCAAACAAAAAATAAAACTCAATGTCGGAGCAGAAAATTATATATCAACTAGTGCAAATTTTAAGCTATTTATCAAGTGGGTCATCACCCAAAAAAAAAATAAAAGAAAATCTTATATCAAATAAACGAAGCGTATCGAAAAAAAGCAAAATACAAAATAACAAAAAAAAGAACAAGAAAACCGACTACAAAACTTAAAAAGTTTATTTTAAACATCGAGTTGCATACAATTTTAAACCGAAATCAATTCAATTAAATATGAAAGTAATTATTAAATGCCTGTAGTTAGATCCAACTAAAAAAAAGAAATGAAAACTATTAAAAGCAAGCTAAAAAGAATTCGAAGCCAAAATTTATCAAATTTTTAGACTAATATATATGTACGTGTATATAGAAATATACATATATATATATAGGGAAAAAAACTAACTAAATGCAGTGAGAGAACTTTTTAGAGCAATTGCAGTATTTGCCCTTTAACCCGATCAAGAAATTCACACAAGAAATTGAAAGAATTAATATTTATCAGGTTTTTGAGTTTATTTCCTAAAAAATTGCATTTTCCCTAATTGAAAATATTGTAAATATTTAATTTTAATTCATTTAAAATGATTTTTAGTACAAAACCAAGTCCAAAGCATACAAGGAGCCTCCTCAGCGTCACTAGAATTTTTAAGAGCTTGCGTGATATTGAGGAGGATCCCGACAAGATTAGAAAAAACCATCCTCTATATATATATTTTGCTCCACAACAGATATTAATTTTTAAACCAAGTAATAATGTGCAAGAAATATTGGTATTTTAACATAAATCAACCCAAAATCCATTTAAAATCATCTCAAAATTCACTAAAAATCAGCCCAAAATACATACTAAATCCAAAAATCAAAACTTGATCGGGTTCTGGAACACAGCATCCATGTGAAAACTTGAAAATTTTTTTGTCTAGCCTTTAAGGAAATTAAATTAAATTAAACTTTAAATCGAATGAATTACTGTATATCGTATATATAAATATATATATATAGAGCATAAATGTGTATGTCAACGCTTAAATTAAATGACTAGCTAAGAATAGAAACGATGAGTGGAGAAATATTACAATTTTTTGTGTTTTTTTTTGTCCTGCCTAGTGGTGTAAGCCTATTTGTAAACAAAGTAAATGTAAACAATTTTAAAAGGTAAAATTAAATTTAAATACATAAAAAACAAAGCTTAGCAACAATTTGTAAAACATTTGAGCGATCTACCAAAAAAAAAAATAAGAAACAAATTAAGAAGAGAAAGGAAAAGCGATGAGTAAACCTTTTTTTACACGAGAAATGCTGCCTTATGATTCCTTGTTGGGTTCTTAATTCATTAAGCCAATACTGTAATTAATATTTTTTTTTGTGAAACATATATACACAAATATACATGCATATTTACATAGCGAGTAATACAGAAAATGCTTTAAATGTTTTTCATTTACCTTGAAACACTTTGATTTGTTTGAATCTATTTAATTGTTTCCTTGAGCTACGCGCAGAGCTTTTAACGAAAGATAATACATTTTTCACATCAATTGTCAAACGATTCAATTAAGAGTTCAATTAAATAGGCGTTAAAGAGAAAAACAAAAAATAAAGCGATAAAAACAAAATGAAAATCCTATTAAGCCAAGTAAATTATAATTATTACAAACAAAACAGAAAACATAAAATGTGAAGGGCAGAATGCAAGGAAAAAGAGAAGAAATGGCCGGCAAAAAGAAACTAAAAACTAAAAACGAATTGCGTGCAAAAGGGAAAGGAAACAGAAATTAATTTTTAAGTCGAAACCAACTCAAATTAGTTGAAATAAAAAATAAAAGAAATAAGATTGAAATAAAAAATATTTCAGAATGCTATAAAATATAAGAGCGTTTAATTTGATCATATTTTCTTAAAAAAAAAAATTGGCAGATTTTTTCAGAACTTATATTTTAAAATAAGTAATTCAAAACGATTTTTACATTTTACATCCATTTTACACACAAATCGAAAGGTAAAGTAAAGTAAGTAAAGCGCCAGTTTATATACGATTTTACACAGGATCTTAAGCAACAAAGTTATCCACCTTTGACATTTTCGTTATCGATTTCTTACGATATATGTTCAGTATTCAAAACGCGCAGGCGCAACCATTTTGTGTGAATATGAATTTTAAATAGATTTCTTAAAAATATAAATTAATATATTCCTTTCCTTACCTTTCATCGATAGTGCATGGATTATAGTGCCAAAAAAAAATAATTTAAAAATGAAACAAAGGAACCTATACTTTATTTTAAATTATTTACTTAAAATAACTTCAAAATGTATATACGAAAGTTACGAAGTATCCTAGAAAGCCAAGAAAATTAGAAAACTATATTTTCCGTTGAAAATTTTTTTGGATTTTTATTTTTTGAATTTTTTTTTGTTTACATTGTAAATTTTATATTTTGCGTGAAATTTCTAAAATAAATGAACTCAATGAAATAAACTGAACGCTTTTTAGCGTTTCCATAAGAAGCTCCAAAGTTTTAACCAAATTACTCCAAAGAACTCAAACGAACTTCGGCGTACCTGTAAATCCTTGGACTGTTGCATAATGGCATTATTTTGAATGGTGCGTGCATCAGTGTTGACCTGTTCACGCATATATGAAGCTTGATTTTCATTTGGAAGTTGTCGCATGATCGATGTTTTGTCCCTCTTCTTCTTCATTGATGTATTCTTTGTTCCTCTTAAAGTGTTGTCTCTTCCCACAGGTTCTGCGTCATCAATGTTGCGATTCATCTGGTCAGGTGAGCTTGATTCTACATCCATAGATTCAATTGCATCTATATCACAATTATCTGAACATAGATTTTGGTTCTGGTTAGTGGGATGAGGAATATAAACATCCACCTGTTCTGGGGAATTACCTGAGGTCGACGGATTTTCAGGTTCTCCGCTTGGAACGACGCGATCAGTTCCCATAGATTGCTTACGAACGGGAGGCATTTTTGTATATTTTTATTCGAAAAAATATATTTGAAAACTATGAAAAATATTTTAGGAGCAACGAACGGTACGAGAGTCAGTTACTGAATGACTCGAATGGGGCTCAACGTTCTATAGGTAGCATACACAAATGACAAAGCCTACTTTGGGATCTGTGGGAAAGCAAGAAAACATTCAATAATTTTCCTAACGTTTCAAATCACATTCTAGAAAATATAAATAAGAGTAGGAAAATAGAATATGCATATGGGATGCGTTAATAGATTACGTTGAGCGCTAAATTTTAAACGAGGAGCCATCGATAGACGCAGTATCGATGCATAGACTTGATACTATCGTTCATTTTTAGCTAGACCAACTAAAAATAGCCAAAAATAACTAAAAATTAAATGCTACATGAGAATTTGACCCCATGTATCTATACGTGTACGGGGTAAAATAATATAATAACAATGTCCAAACATCGATAGTGCTCCGTTGTGTCACCTCCTCAATTTTAAACCAGCGATCTGTTAATGAATTTTACTTTGTATGTATCCATGTATCTGTAAACGTGTAAAATGGTTTTTTAGACGTGTAAGATGTTAAGTTTCAAATATCAGCTTCGGCATACAGAGGGACCAAAACGCAAATATCCAAAAAATCGAAATATCGATATATCAGAGACCGACACCCGAAAGCCAACGGTAGCTAAATCTGTTAATTGCATTCACCCGACAGAGAATTCTGTTAACTTGCGCTCTTTCTCTCTGGATGAGAGGGGATATGTTATTAATTTTACATTCTACATGAGAATTCGACCCCTTGTATATGTAAACGTGTAAAAGGGTTTCTGTATACGTGTAAAATGTTAAGCGCAAGTCTAACAGCAGCCAGCTGTTGACACCGTCGGTATGACCAGCTGCCATAGATGGAAAAACCTCTCGCCCCCAGTGCCGCGTCTTCGGAATTACAAGCGGAAAAAAGCGCACAGCCACACTTCAAAAAAAAGAAAATTTCGACGAAGGCGGTTGTGTTGCGGAAAGATTGAAACTCGGGCTCTCAAAAAATAACTGAAAGAAGCTGGGAAATGAATTTTCTGCCGCGGTGAATTGAAAATCTACTCGGAATACTGTTTGCAACGAATAAGACTTGGCGGCGAAAGAGAGCTGATCGCGTGAAACGAACCACAAAGCAAAGGAGAAATGGAGGCATAATGGCAATAAATAACATGTTCTTTTTTTGAAAGTGAGTGAATCGAAAAAGGATAAACACACCGGGAGGAAGAGTTCGAAATGGCGCTCGCAAACGCCGAAACAAAATATGCCACAAGTAACGCCGCCTGAATCGCGTCAATTTTTTTGTTAAAGGATCCTGTGAAAACTCGGATTTGGCGAAATTAGTGTCTCTACCTCGGATCTTTTTTGTGCAAGTGTGCAGCGCGCGTGTGTGCATGTGTGCGAAAGAGGAGCTGAGAGAGATCGAGAGAGCGAGCGCGTGTGGCGTCCGTTTGAAATTTGAATTTCAGCTCCGATTCCGATCCTCCTCCTGATTCTTCTCTCCCTCAACAACAAATACGAATACAAAAGGGAAAGGAGGAAGAGGGAAAAAAGCGAAGGAGCGTTACTTTTTTTTTGCAATTATTTTTTGCTGTTTCGGAAACCAAAAAATGTCGCCGTCGTCGGGCAAGGAACTCCTTTTAATTTATAAAATATAAGAAATACGAAGCAAAGGAGCAACGCACAGCTTTAAACAATCGAAATATTAAACAGTATCCAAGAAAATTAACACAAATAGATCGAAAATCCGTTAAAGAAAGAAACTTAGTGAGTGAAATACAAAAAGAATCGGTAAAACGAAAAGAAAAAAACTGGTAAACTTGGTAAACTGGATTACAATGCAATCGCAGCGCAGCCGACGTCGCAGTCGCGCATTAAACACTCGCATTTGGATTAACAAAATGTACGCTCTGCGGGCGTCGCTGTCGGCGTCGCTGCCACTGCTGCTGCTGACGCTGGCGTTTGCGAATTTGCCAAGCACCGTCCAAGGAACTGGTGAGTAAAAAGGAAACGTGAAAACGCGACAACGCGATCACGAAGCGAACCAAAAAAGGGGGGAGCGAAAAAAGGGTGCTAAAGCTGGGTGCAAAGGGTAGGTGGAAAAGCCACACGCTCATTGAGGAACAGGAATTCGGGGGAATAATAATAATAATAATTGAAGGGAAGGCATCTTAGGCGTTCCAGAGTTGTTTATAGTTATAAATTGATCTTTAAAAAATGCTTAGAATTTAATAAATGCATTTTAGAAAAGCCTTAAACTTTGGTTAATCCAAAAAATACAAAACTACTAATACTAAAAAATGCTAAAAGTTGTGTTTTTTAATTGAAATACTAAAAGTAATAAAGAAAAGAAAATACAGTTAGGTCAGTATACTGAATGTCGATTTAAAAAATAACCCTTAGAAAGTCCTTTTAGCATTTCTACATTATATTTCTGACATTTTTCAAAGAAATTATCAATTATTATCAATTACTTCTCAGACATTAATTTATTTGTATAGTTTTTCTTAACTAATCCGTTTTAGTTGTAATTTCCCCTGTAATGTATCTCACAATCTTTGATGCGCTTTATTTTCCGCTGAACCTTAAAATATATCTTTCAAATGTGCGCTGTGCACTCGAAGCATATTCCCCACTCCATTTTTGTTTTCCACTCTACGCTACCTACCTTGTTCGCTGCCCCGACTCTTCCTTCTGCTTCTACTTCTTCTCCTGGCTTGCCTTTTTTTCTGGCTCTTTCGCTCGCCTCCTTTCTGCTGCCATCCTACGCTTCGCTTTGTTGTCAGTTTTCGGACAGGTGGTCGCTCTTTCATTCCTTCGCTTCCCTCGCTCTCTCGCTCTCTCTGCTGCTACTGCTCTCACTCGCTCGCCTGCGCGGCGCGCTTGCACGCTCGCTCTCTGCTGACTGCGCATGCTCTCTCAGATTTGTAAGCCCACCTTTTTCGAGAAAACAAAAAAGGAGGAGAGACAAAATGAAAAGAAATACTCGTATGAAATAAAAATGAATTTTTACCGTCGGCAAAAAGGCGACTTTTCTTTGCCAACGTTTGTTTTTCCTTTTGTTGCGTTTCCCTTCCAACTCGTACTTTTGAACATTATACACACACATGGTTTATTATTTGGAGAGCTCGAAAAACGAAAAACGAAAAGCGAAACGGCAAAGGCACAAAGAGATGGCACACAGGACGGGGAGGTGTACTTGTATTTGCATATGGGAACGGCTCTTGTCTAATCATTAAGTAAATATCGGTTAGGTTGTAGGTGTACCCGCAGGAGAATGTCAACTTTTCCGGGGAACTCGAACATTTTTAGCTGGAATATCGGGCTTAGAGTTCGCTAGAAGCGGAGAAATGCACAAAAACCCATTCAATTCGATAGATTTTAATACATAATAAGGATAAAATGCCCTTTTTTTTTGAAGTTTGAAGAAAAACCTATTCGGTAAAGAAATAAATACATTTTAAAATATTTTATTATTGCTTAAAATAATATATATAATTTAAAAAGTAAACATCTTAAAACCTAGATGGACTCTTTCCGATATGTTTTCTGTGAGACGCCATGAAATCGTCTCATTTAAGATGCTTGCCAAATATTATTTAACACTTAAAATGTTGCCAATTAAGAGTTACCAGATCCATTAACCAGTTGGCTAAAAATGCAACTCTGGAAGGGCTGTCAATCTGACACAATATCAAGTGAAAGTTTTCTTCGTTCCCGAAAGTTCTATAAAAATCGAAAAAATGTTCCACATAAGCGAAATAAATCATGTGGATCCGCTGAAGATAACCTTCGATGACGATGAGCCCCACTCCGTGCCTGTACCTGATCCTCCTCCGAAACCCATGGAAGTAGAAGAAACTCCTCCGCCATGGGAATCGATGCAGGCCCGGCCGCGTAACCCCTCGGTGCCGCTGGACGAAACCGAAGTCCGACTGGTCAGGGTCTTCAGGAAGAAGCACATCATGAACAACTACGAAGCCACCCAGAGGCTGGAGAAGATCAGCCCGGGAACCATTTGCAAGAAGTGCCGGCTCTTCAAAAGGATCTGCGAGGTCGTTGGAAGGAGGCATAGTTCAGCTTGATATCAAGACGTTATTCTACATGGACACTGCTGTGTGTCTCATTCAAAGAAGTTCCTGGTCAAATCGAATCTCAAAAACACCAAAACTACACTCTACAACATTACGATTGACCCACGACTAATGTCTGTGATAATAAATAGGGTTACAAGTTGAAATTTTTCACCAGACTTGATTCCCTTAAGACTCTTAATTGTTTTCAAATCATTTCTTCTTAGGGTTTCGTCTTCAGAAGTGTACTTTTGCATTCGTATAATTAGGAATTTATTATTTTCAAAATTCTGGATTGTATGAACATTAGGTAGATGTTGATTTTTCCAACACACACACTCTGTGTGTGTTTTTTTTTTACAGCTGCAGCTGAAGATCATTGAACTAGTATTTTGATAACTTTTACCTGGGCATTTCCTGAGCTCTCGGGTTTCCGCCTCCTAAACTCTTTCTTTTCTCACTCTCTGTGTTTTTTTGTTGGTTTTTTTCTCTTTCTTTTATTTACTGGGTTTATTGGCCATGTGTGATGGATCGTGTGATCTTTGTGAGCGACAAAATATTTGCATTTTTTTGTGTAGCTGCAAGAAATTAGCCAGCCCAAAAGGAAGTGGTAGGAAAAAAGTTTCATAATTGAACAGTAAAAAAAAACGAGCATTGTTTTTAATATATTTATTATACACAGTACAAAAATCTTAAGTTATTTTGTCAAGAAGTTAAGGGATCTTTGAACAAAATAAAAGCATTTATTATAAAGATAAAGTTGAAATATTGGAATGTAAAATAAACAGATGCTTTTACATTGAAATATCTAAACTTCCCCTTTATAAGAAATTAATTAATTTTGTTTAAGGCTTTTAATGACATTTATTTCGCTCTTTGCCGATGGAGAAAGTTCAGGGTCCTTGAAGATATTTTCGGTGTATCGTAATTTCTCAATTCTATGCTCGATTAGCTCCAATCCTGCAAGTTCCTTCAACTCTCTTTCTCTGAGGGATCGCCGCCTGCTTGCAGTTGGCCAGACATATTCCTTTTTTTTTCGGTTCCTCTGGCTTCGCAGGTTTAATATTATATTATAGCACGTAACGGTTTCGAGGACCAACCACCGCATTCGATTTCATCACATGGCGGCGGCAGCTATATTGGGATATATGTATATATATATTTGTATAAATATATATATGGATAAAACGACAGCTGGGCTCCTGGAGCCATGAGCGAAGCGAAGCAGCAGGAGCAGGAAGAACAGGAACAGGAGCAACCCCTGAGTCCTGGCATATTGCACATGCGCGTCCTTTTTTGCTGTTTGCTCAAAGATCAAATTACGATATAGGGGAAGCGAGCAGGAGAGGGGAACGCAGCGAGAATGAGAGAATGAGTACGACGAACTCCTACCTAGAAGTATCGCTCAGATACTTTAGTATCTTTTCAGTCAGCCCGGCTCTCCCTCTCTCTCTCTCTCTTTCTGTCTCTATCCCTGTTTATAGCTATTTCCTGTACATATCCTGCACCCTAAAACTATATTTTTTTGACTTTTGTAAGTCACGCACACGGGCGGTTCCTTTATTAGGAGCATTCTTCCCTAGACTTCAGTAAATACTTACTATATATATATATGGCATTATAACTCCGGGCATAAAGTGGGTACATACATACCCATGGTTATGGGTCGTTAAATGAGCATTTTACGATCGGAATGGATCATCAGCATTGCAACTTCATTTGATGGAAATAAAAATTTTTTAGAAGTTGTAGAATATATCTAGAATTGAAAAGAAAACCAAGGCATTATGATTTTGATTTTTAGAACAAGATATGATTATTTTTTAATGCTGAATGGAAGCATAACATTATTAACTTGTTCTACTTTAAGGATATATATTCAAATAGTTGCTGGAACTTGTACATTTTTCACTGCATTTTATAATGATTAGGTGTAAATATATACAAAGTCTTTAAAAGTCTTTATATTCAAGCATTTAAATCAATTCCCACGACTGAAAACCCTTTCCAAGGACGCCTTTGCATTTATTGTGAAAGTCCAGTCTCTCGTATTCGGCAACTTAATTAATTTGAGACAACCACTTATCGACCATTTACTGTCACATTTATTAATTAATCGACACCGCCGCCGTTGGCCCAGAAATGCACAACAAAAATGATCACTTAAAATATATATATGTGTGTATTAACTTTCCCATCGAGTAACTTAAGAAGACTTAATTAAAAAAAACGGCATATGAAATCAGCTAATTTTTCAAGTGTTAAATCTGCTGTTACTCCTTTCCTTTCGGGAGGCAAGAAAAAAAACCTGTAATTGATAAACAAAAAGAAAATAAAATTAAGGCGATGAAGAATCTTGTCGTTGGTCACTTGATAGCCCGCTTTCATAAACACATATATATATATAAATATATATATATCTATATGAGTATATATACACGGCATTGGATATCTGGCAGAGCAGTTCCGTTCCGAGGCCTCTGCCTGATCCTGTTTTTATTTATTTTTTTTTCTCTCATTTTCGGGACACACCTTGAACGAACGTCGAGCTGAGAAAGAGAGAAGATTGGCCATATTTTATATATCTTTTTTTTTGCAATCAGGTAGAATTTTCTGCTGCGTTTGTAGAGATTTTTTTATCAGCCTTAATGCTAAAAATCAATTTGGAAATGAAAAGAAAAGCTTCTTTGTTTCTATGTATTTTTTATAAATTTCCTTAAGCCTTGTGGCTTAATTGTTAAGTTTCCCCCTTGTAAATCTCAAATAAATCAATTGATTTTCTATGCACTTTTTAACTGTGTGCCATTTGTTCTTATTTGTCATTCCCATAGTCATTGCATAAACATGAAAATCCATTTTCCCAGACCATCATCTCTACTGTCTTTCCATATCTCTTTCTCTCTCTCCGAGTGTGTGTGTCTATCTCTCTCCAAGTATTGACAACTTTCCAAGTTTTGTCTTGGGAAAATGCCTCAAATGGATCGCTGTGATTTTTTTTATTGTATTTATTTTATAGCTATGCGGTATTTTCTTTCTGCTAAACTAATTATGAAAACAGTCAACACTTGTCGGTAGCAATTAAATATGACTAGAAAAATGCATGGATTCTGTGGATTCTAAATCTCGGTCGTCGGCTTTGAGCGCCTTTATTGACTTTTAATGATGGAGGAGACTCGAAGACGAAGTCTCGGTAAATTAGTGCGCCCTGAGTTACTCTTTCTGCCTTTGGGCCAGTTTAATGAGTTTTCTTTATGGCAACAATACACACACAAGCAGACTCGAACCCAGAGTCGGCTCAGATACAGATACAGCCGCACAGATACAGATACAATTGAGCCGCAGCGATACAAGATACATACAAGCGGACAAACGGACGCACTGGCCGAACAAGTTTTGAATTTTTTTCCTCAGTTTCTTTCTGTCTTTTTCTTCAATTTTTCTTAGTCTTGCCTTCTTTTCTTCTCTTGGGTTTCTTCTTGGCTTGGCCTGGCCTCTCCTTTGTGTGTTTATAGCTGGTTCTTGAAAGCGATCGAGGAGGCGTGAGGGGCGGCTGCGGCGGCGGCGGGTAGTTGGTAGAGACACACCATGGACGGTACCAAAAAGGCTGACAACCTCCAAGAAGGCAAAGACGAAGGCGAAGACAGAGACGGAGACGAAGACGGAGAGGAAGAGGAAGGCAAAGACGAAGACGAGAACAAATGAACGAAGCAAAGCGAAATGAACCGAACGAACCTCTCCTTTGCGACCCAGGCCAGAGGGAGAGAGACCCCGACCGACCAGACCAACAGCAATTTTTATAGATATTACCCCAAAGTGTCTTGTTTGGTTTGGTTTTGGTTCAGCTTCGGGTTCGGGTTCGGGTTCGGCCAGGCTTTTACACTCTTGGGCTTTTCGGCTGGGGTAACCCCCCCCCCCATTTTGGCCACGCCCCTCAAGATACCGTCCTCCCCCCAGCCTCTGTCAAGATGCACGCGATCTGACCATGGGATCCGATTCCGTTTCTCCCCATACAAACCAAAGACAATTGGCCGCAAAAAAGGAGTATTTAGAGGAAAATGTAGGGGGATTTTCTTGAACTCTAAGAAAATATATAGATTTTTATATTATAGATCTAGGGGGATTTTCTTGAGCTCTAAGAAAATGGTTTTCTTATTTTAAAAGTTGGAAATTCTCAAGGTTTTTAAAATGAGGAAAGTAATCAAAGAAACTTTATAATAAATAGCAAAATATATATCGAAATTAAATTTCCTTTCAGATGAAATTAAACTAAATAAAAACAAAAATTAAGATTACAAGATTAAAAATATTAAAATAATAAAATAAATGAAATGGTAGGAATATTAAAATGTATCTTTATACCTTAAAACTTGTATTTAAGCTTTAAAAAGCCAATTAAGTTGCATATAAATTTATTTATCTTAAAAAGCATTAAAAAACTCGAATAATAACTTTAAAAATCAAGAAACATAAGTTAATTTTCATATTTTTCGTAATTAAAAAGCATAAAAAACTAAGAAAATTCTCCGTAAAACTAAATAAAAATTAGTTCATTTTCGTATTTTTTTTTTGTAATTCTTTACCATAGATTTTCCATTAAGGAAATTTCCAATTTCCTGGGCGAACGCAATTAAATTACTTGGCTTAGATACTTCTTTGGCCAAGCTTGTCTCATGTCTCAGACGCTGTTCTTAGTCTCTTGTTGTGTCTTGCTCCCTCCCTCCTTTATCTCCATTTCCTTCTATTCCTCTCTATCCTGTTCTGTATGTTGTTTTTTTTCTTCTTTTTTTTGGAGGGGGCAATGAGAAATGACAATCATCATTATATACACTTGAGCGGGGAACGTCTTCTCAAGTTGAAACTGAAATTGCTCCGACTTTGCTCCGAACTCTCTTTCTCCATCTTGCTCTGCCTTTTCTCCGGTGCGTGTTTGAGAATCATTTGGAAGAGGGTGGGGAGAGAGGGAGAGCGAAAGGGGGAACAAGGCCTAATGCATAGATACTTGCATAATAATAATCTATAAGATACTATTGATGTATCAGCATTATGATCATATATATGCCATCTCTCTCACGATAGATATTGCTGCATATTTCCCTAATTTATTTAGGCATCAGCTGATCATTAGCGTTTCCTATATCTTTTATGCAACCATCATTAGCGTTGAGGTTCAACTTCAACATCTGGGAAGGATGAAGTTCAAACGATCACTTAGCATATCTTTCAGATACTAGCCTCTGGCAATAGTTTCTCAGTCTTTCTCTTTGGCTTTTCCCTTAGCACTTTGCAAGCTATTTGACATTCTCTAGGCACCAGGAAAATAGTACAAGATTTATATATATATAACTTCATTAAAAAGTTTATATTATCTTTAATTGATTAATATTAGTAATAATATTTGTATAGATTTTTCCTCTGTTTCCCCCTGGCTTATCCTAATTTTCCCTTGTGTTTATTTAAGAAACTAGGCGCCAGGTTTAACTTCTTCTTCTCTGGTGACAAATTAGCAGGCTCAGAAAGTAAATATGGAAACGGGGTTTTGTTTTGTTTTCTTTTCTATTCTTTCTTTTTTTTTTTAGTATCTCTTCTGGTATTTTTTCAGCTTGAACTAAACATTCACACGCTGTCGAAGCTGGTGTTGTTGTTGCTGTTGTCTGCCGGAAGTGTTAAATGCTTCAGTTTATTTAAAGTACACAGAGGAAGAGCGCGACACAAAGGGACGTCGGCGGTCTCCATATAAATATCACTCATATATGCCATTATTATTATGGATTTTTCGAGCAAGCCCAACAAGAACAACAACCCTTTTTCTTCCCTTCAGTGTTGAGTATCTGTGTGCATTTGTTGTATTTGTATCTGCGGCTGCGTGGCCTTTTCCTGAGTTTGGCGCGCATTTCCTTCAGCCTTCGTCGACCCCTTGAACTCTGGCATGAGGGTGTTTCTCTCTCTCTCTCTCTAAAGTCTCGCTCTCTTTCTTTAAAGTCTCGCTCTCTGCCTGTCTCTCTGTTCCCACGTTCTCCAGGCGACACTCTCTTTGCTCTAGCGAGGGAGGATTTTGTGAAAAGTGTCGCATATGTTTTCAAGTGCACTTCAATTACCAAAAAAAAATAATGCTATAGTCGAGTGGCCTGTCTGGACTATGAGATACCCGGTGTACTCAACAATATGTGCATAATATCTTTTAAAAACCTTAAATAGTATCTATTCTATATAGTAAAGGTATGAGAGAAGGTATATAGAACAAAGTAACTCTATCTGAACTTTGAATTAAACATTGCCTGGCTGGTTTTAAGGTTTATTCTGTTACTAAGTACCAAGCATATATATATATATATAGAATTTATAGCGCTAAATATCTGATGTATGTATGTACTTACTGCAGCTGTATTTCACTTCAAGGGCTGTTTATGGTTAAACATTTCCACCCCATCTCTCTCCCTGCCGCTTATCATGCACTCAATTACATCGTAGGGTAGGTCATCGTCCATTGTCAATTATTCCCCATAATATTATCTTTTTATTTTGGTTAAGCATTATGCTAATCATTATGTAAAGAAAAGAAGAAAAAAAAAACGCCATGGTGGAAGGTGGAAAACGGAAAAACCAGACGAAAGAGCTGAGAGCTGATCATCAAGTGGGAAGCTCTCAACTGTGAAAATGTATTCTTTTTTTCTTTAAGGAGGGGTTCACTTGCAATGTAATTTGTGGTATAATTCATAAGAATAGGAACCTCTTAAACACTAAACTTGTGTTTTTATAACTCTTTAAATAGGAATAGTAATTTAAAGAACTAATAGTAAGATACATAAATCGTTTTTAAACAATAAGATTACGTTTTTCCCTCTAAATTTTCTTACAAAATAAATGGTAATTTAAAGAAATAATAATAAGATACATAACTCCTTTGAAAACAAGTCTTTTTAGACTCTATTACTGTACAAGATTATTTTTCCCTCTCAATGTTCTTACAAAACGCCTCTTATCCAAAATCTTTTCCAACATATGTTGCAATAACAGATTTATAGACCGCAGAAACCACAAACTTCCTCCCTCATGCACCAAATTATACAATTGAAACTAGGATAGAGGGAGGGAGGAGGGCCTACCATATAGTCAGTAGTCCGATTTTCCACTTTTCTAGTTTATTTTCCCATTTTCTTTTATGCTATTTGCTATCTATCTATACGACGACAGTTGACTGTGGCCTATTAATCTATCAAAAGCTGCAGACGCCGCTTTGGACCAAACAAAAGGGGTTAGGAGGGATAGAGGGATAGAGGGGGAAGATGGAGCCGAAAGAGACGGAGAGATAGGGAGAGAAAGAGAGAGAGAGGGAGGGGAGGCAGCGGCTAAATTCCATGCCACATAACCCAAAAAGACCAAAAGAAAGAGCGAGACCGTGTTTTGTTGTCGTTGGTTCCCACACTCGTTTATTCGTTTTACGACTTGTGCCCCGCTCCTCCTCCTCCTCCCCCTACCCACTGTCTACACGCCCCCCTTCGGCCCCCTTGCCACTACGCCCCGATACCGCCCAAGCTAACCATATCGCGTCTTGAGCTTCTCCAGTGATCGAGCGGCTACTTTTTCATTAACACTTTACAATCTTTCCGCATTTTGCTGCCTGCTGGTTGTTACAACGCCTCTGCATTTTCCTTACCCCGAAGTCACCACTCCATAAGTATGCCCAATTGTTGTTCAAATAATATAACAAATAGGCATTGAATTGGGTTAGGAAAAATGTGCACATTTTCCACTCAAATTGGGTATTTATTTTGATTATTATTTAGATTTAATGCCACGGATTTTAAAGGAAAATTATACAGCTATAAGAAACCTATAAAATTTGGCTTATACTTGAATCATATAAAAGCAATTCTCTCATCAATTTAATGCTACTTTTTGTTGCTAAATTAGAAATTTAACCTTTAAAAATTATCAAAAAATAAGGTAGTTGAGGTTAAAGCTACTTTCCGGTTTGTTTAATCCAATAATAAATATTCGCACGCTTAATGATTGGGAAAATTATTTGCATCTCTTACTTGGAAGGCTTATCATCAGTTGCATTTTATGCGACGCAAAATTTTCTTTATCATCTTGCATTTTATTACTGAAAGCGCATAAGCATATTAACTTATATATAGTATATAATATATATAGTCTAGATTATATATAATATATTTTATATATTGTTATATATATTATAAATCAATTAGACACCATATCAGTTCAATGACAAATATTTAAAGAGGCAAGAAGTCTCCCGAAAATGACAAAAGAAACAATATTGCGGGGGCTTAAGCACATTCTCTTAATGAAAAATAAACTTAACAATAAACAATTGAAGATGGGTTCTTTAGAAATAGATTTGAAATAACTTGTTTCTAAAAACAGTTAAATCTAATTATATTTGGTTGAGACAAAAATCAATAATTGTAATGATAATTGAATTGATCTATTGTTAAATAAGCATACAGGAATACAAAGCAAGCTTCTCATTGTTTGACTTTCATATTTAATCAATAGAAGAAGCCGCCTTCTTGAGGTTTGAGACTTTAAATCCCGATTTTCTGATTTACTTAATTGTTCTTAAATTAATTACAAGTCATGGCGAAATAGTCGCCAAATAAAAATCATGAAAAAAAACCAGAAGCCTGAAAGCACTTTGAAGCTGAAAGATAAGAAAAGTCAAACCCAAGTGAATTTGTTTATGGAGACGGAGATAAGGTCCATAAATCTTCCATGAGATTTTAATTCATGAGGAAATTGGAAAATATGTTTTAGGGCTTAATGATTTATTAATTTCTGTTGTTAGAAATGATTTTTCCTCTCATCTTTAAGCTTATAATTGTAATTCATGCAAGCTTTAATTTTTTTTGCCATTTTATTAAATATCTCTCCACTTGTTGACATTCTTGTTGATATGTTTTTTTTATAATAATATATATATATATATGTTTTTTTTGCTTAGAGAAAAGCGTGAGAAATTTTTGGCCGTGGTTTGGTTTTTCGTTGTTGTTTTTCTTGTTTTAGTTTGGTTTTTTGTTGTTGTTGTTGTTTGTTGCTTGGTGTGGTTGCTTTTTGTTTTAGTTGTCGCAGCTGTTGTTGCTTATTATGCTGATAGCGTTGCTACTTTTTCATTCATTGTTGTTTTTCTTCGCTTTTTTTTCTCCTATGTGGTAATGCGAAAAATTTAAATTCGATAAGCGCAGCCAGCTGAGATATTTCATTATTGTCTTGGCTTCATTTTTTTTTTGTGTTGTATTTTATGTGATGTATTTAAATTGTTTTTGGGGGGTAATTGTGCTTACAAGTGGTTCATTGTTCGCTTAAAAGAGGAACAAATTGGATATTAAGATGACAACTGCCGGGTTAGGTACCCTTTTTCCAGGGTATTATGGTTTAAATTGGATTTTGCAGAGACGCTTTAAATATGAGCATCACCAGGTAAACAGATCTAGATATTTTTAGGCTTTTTAAAAGCTTGTGGTTATCAGAACTATTATCAAAATCTGTATACTATACTATACTATATATAATATATATCAGCATCATCAGACTAGCAGATCTAGACAAGATCTTCACTCTCTCTCAGGCTATTTCTTATGCTTTTTAGAACCTGGATAAAAATTGTTCCTCTATACCCTGTATATTATTTATTTGACTTCAACTTAAGGACAGAACAAATTCTGCAAACATTGCACTAGAATTCGAATAAAATCTAGCTTAAATCTTGTAATCTCACTAAATTTAGTTGCTGATCAGCATCTTCTACGGATGAGAAAGATATTTAGCTATTATCTTTGCATCTCTATGTATATGTATCTTTAAAGTGACCCTGCATTTGGCATAACTCTGCTCTATAGCTGGTTTCATCATCTCAGCCTAAGGATGTCATGCCATTTTCATCGATCACAATCACGAGGTATTTGCAAGTCACAGTCACGCCTCTGCTTTCATCGTTGATTGTGGAATGTCGTGACTTTTGACTCAACTTCCCCGCGATCTTCCTCTATATATGTATTTTTTTTTTAGCCATCTCTCTATTACACATATCGTTGAGCAAGTTTAATTAGGTCTTAACTTGGTTTAGGCCAACTTCAGGCAATTAACAGCTCATTTGTCGACAGAGCGATGATGATGTTGGAGGGAGGCAGGGAGGCAGAGGGAAAAGCCAAGAGGCGGAAAAGCGGAATTGTGCAGGCATCTGATTAAGTGGCGCATAAATACCAACCGAGCAACCAAATAATTCCACACAATTTTGCTCCACACTGATTTTACATGTGCCGGCAAATCACACGCAATAAAAACACAAAAAAACAAGACTACACACATAGGTATCTTTACCTACCTGAAAAATCTTTTCACGCTCTGTCGATGAAGCGTTGAGTGCTTGCCTAGCCATCGTCCCTTTCTTCCCCCCCCCCTCTCTCGGCACATTGCTAACAAATTAATTAAACACACCTCTAAAACTACAACTAAAACTCAAATCACCATTTAGTCGGTCAATTGGGGTCCCAGTTTTGTGTGATCTAGTGTGGAAAATGTTACACTTACGAAGGGTATTTCAGTTAGTTCATTCAGAACGATATTTATAGTCTTATATTAAATTAAAAAGTTTATTATGTATATATAATTTAATTAATATATTATATATATATATATATATAAACGAAATAATATATTAATTAAATAATACATTGTATTAGGAAAATACCCTAACTATATTTAGTGTGTACTTTAAGCTAATAGAATAAAATGATCATATTTAGCTGAATTTCTCTAAACAATTGAGCAAATTCTTTAATATAAATGTAAAATGTTTACTTTTTAATACTCCAATACAATATATTGACATTTTAAATATATGTAATATCTAAATAATTATTATTTAATAGATTTTAATATTAGAAATCCTAGTTTTCGCACCCACAACTTTACAAACAGATGGCAATTACTAGATATTTATAGCTGCCACTCTCTGTTAAATTTTGTCTTTTTCCCCATTTTTTACATTAATTGAGGTCAATTAGTTTACAAAAACAAACACACACACACACACACACTCACAATGGTAAAAACAATCAAATGCAGAGCAATTTTAGCTCATGCAACATGATTTTTTTTACTTTTGCATAAATTTTTGCAATATTATGCACACATTGGGTTGTGACTCAATTTGAAGTTGTGTCTCAGTTAATTATGCGCCATTTGATATTTCTTTATACAAATATACACATATATGAAGTTATTTATGAGTATCTGTTGTTGTAGCTGTATCTCTATCTGCATTTGTATCTGCATCGGCAGCTGTATCTGTATCTTTGGGAAGCGCCACAAATCACATCGATCATCAGTATTTAAACGAGACGAAAGATGACACATTTTGCATACAGAAAAATTCATTAATCAACATTTTTTCCATATAAAAGAGATAGAAGTTTGTGGTTTTTATTTATATATATTTTTTAGAAGTTTGTTTTAATTAATTTATTGCTTTTTAAAGTTAAAATAAACAGAAACAAATGCAGTTTAAAGAAGCTTATTGTCTTCTTAGAAGGTAAAAGTTATTTTGTAGGTTTTGAAACATATTTTAAAGGCTTTTAATGTTCTAAAATTTATTGTCAAATTAATACTTAAGCCATTTTAAAAAACATATAAATAATTTATTAATTTTCATTAATTTATTTTTAATAACTCATTGAATTTCGATTTGTGCCATTTTTAGTGCCATTTTTTTGCATTTAATTGCGTGTCAGTGTGCGTAAGTACAGTGGGCCCTCATTGTACTGCAATGCGTGTGTTTGTGGCACCCCCTAAATATATATATACATTCCCCCTAAGCCTCCTACCTTCCCCTTCCCCCCCTGGGGCAGACAAAGCGATTTATTTATCTCCGCCTGACGGGGCCAATCAAAACTTATTGTCGTCGTCGCAAACCAAAGCGCACCGAAATGAACCGAGTTCAGTTAAGTTTTTTATTTATATTTATTTCACCTTTTTTTTTCCTCCAGCGCAGGAAATCGCCACACGCCCAATTAGCAAATACATATTTGTACAGTGGCATTCGCAAAGTTAGCTAGCAATGAGGAAAATTCGTACGAAAAGTGTTTCCAAAGATATATATAGATTTATCAAATATTAATAAGAAAAAGGATAGATTAATATATTTAAAATTCATCTTAAAACTTTTGTTCATTTTTAAACTTTTCTTATAAACTTCAATATGTTCATTGAAATGTATCAAAATATCAATTAATTATTTTAAAATCATCTTTAAGCTCTTTAACAGTTTTAACATTCCTAGCAAAGACTATATTTATTATAAAATTCAAAAACATTGATTACTATTTATTTAAATATCATCTTAAAGCTTTTGCTAATTTTTAACGTTCCTTATAAACCTAAATATCTTCTTCAAATCTTTGAAAACGTCACTGAAACGGATTTTTATTATTTAAAGCTAAGGTCACTATTATTTTGAACATGCTTGTATATGCAGTTTTTGGCTGACAGAAGCCGAGGGGTGAGGCGAAATTGGGGGGATTGCTTGTTTGCGGCTTCGTTTGTTTAATTTTGTGTGCCAGATATTTTTCAATGGAATAAGCATAATTTTATTCTCTCCCTCTCTCTTTCTCTGTGTGTTTTCTTGTTCATTCTACCTAACTTTATTATTATTATTATTTAATTTCATTTTATTGAAATTTTTGATTTCATTGCACAAAGTTTCGGTTTTCTTATCAAACTACTTTTCTGCATCGCTGGGCAGTTGAAGTGCATTGAACTTTGGCGTCTGCGATTGGCAACAATGATGATAACGACGTAGACAACGAAGACAACGACGACGATGACGATGACGACGTTGACTTTGACATGCCGCCCGTTTGCCCTTAAAAGGCAAGATACATATGAGATCCGGCGATCTTGTGTTGCTGTACTATCCCTCACTCCCCTCTCCTTCCCTCCCTAGGAATGTTTTCCTCTTCCCAGACTTGGCTTTTCCTAGGTTTCCTTTTATGCGGCATGTTAAGTAGGCATAAATGGGCGACAACTAAGCCTATGATTCTACATATACGGTGACAGAACAGGGGTGGGGGTTCCCAGGGGGAAAGTTGATGCTTGAGCATGGGGAAAATAGGAAAAATATGGGAAATAACATCATATTGACAAGAAAAATCTGAACAGATAAGAGTTAAATATAAATATTTGGGTTTAATTAAATAAAAATATATAATTTAATCAACTTGCTTGGTTTTCTATATTAAAAACCTTGTTTACATTTATTTAAAATGATTTTTTAATTAATTTAAATATTTTTCTTTGCAGACACCGCTCTCATTTCCGCTTCCTGCACAAGTTTGGGCTGCCAAAATGGCGGCACCTGCGTCACACAGAACAATGGCAAAACTTATTGCGCGTAAGTACAGTTTATGACATAAATATATTGAGAAATCAAGTATAAAATATAAGTTCATTTAATTATTAAGCAATATAAAGTAGACAATTAATACTGCAGACCTTTTAAGTATTTTATTTTGGAATACAAAAATTTAAGCAAGTTTCTGCTTATATTTTCCTATAAAATGCTCTTTAAATATTTCGAAACATCTGTGTAAAATGATCATAAAATTATATGACTTATAAACACATATATTTTATATATTTATATACAATATGTATATAAATTGTATAATTCATTACTTATATATTGATAGGTAGGTTCTATTTCTTAAAGTGTATAGTGTAGATTTCGGGTATTTGCACATGTCTCTCTCCAGGCTGGGTTTGAGCCTCAAATTCAAGGACACCGTTGCCATCAAGGGAATGTGTACTTTGTGTACTTTAATTTAACTCGAAATTCGTCTAGACGAGAGGACAAAGAATAAAAAAATAAAATAAATAAAAAACAAGAGGGAAGCTTAAGCTTTGAGTTCTTGGCCAGACGACGGCGACGCGACGAAAGCGCCCGCACAATCCTGAACGGTCTGCAGTCTCCGTTCTCCGCTCTCCACTCTCCACTCTCCGCTCTCTGTTCACCAATCTCCACTCTCCACTCTCCAGCCTTCGGTCTGTTGGAGTCTTCAGTCCTCGTTGGTGAATCGAATCAAATCGGGCTCGTTGTCGAGCGACATTCCTGGCAAATCGGTTTGAACCTAAAACGAGAGTCTGGGAGTATATTTCTGGTTCGTGCCTTGGGCCTGGTTCGCATGATTTTCACTCGCCTCGTTTTCGGTTTTTCTACGTACATGTCTCTCCTCTTTGTTTTATATATATATATTTCTTTCCGCCTTTTTGTTTTAGTATTTGTTTCTCCATGTTTTGTTGTCTATTTTATGTTGTTGTTGTCTGTGCAATAAATCAAATGCGGCCCAAAACAAACGGCACGTACGCAACGCATAACTTTGTTTGAGTTATTATAAATAGAGAGTCGGACGGTGGAAACGATCGCTATATCCATATATTTTGACAGACTGTCGTCAACAATTTTTACGAGTCTGTGAAGCGGGCCAGCAGAGAGCATACACATATATGAGATACGATCCGATGTGTATATATATATATATATCGGGTTCCTGAAACCTGACATAATTAAGAATCAGTGCAGAAGAGATCGAAAGCCATGGATTGAGTTGCATTCCAATGGACGCGAGTCATTGCTCAGCTATTTTGTCACTGATCGAGTATAGGGATTGCTTCTCTTCAAGATTGATTTTGAGTAACTTTGTTTAACTAAGCTTTAAAGATATTCTCTTCATTGGCTTACATTTGAATCTATCTTGTGGTGGTTTCCCTAAGCTAATCTCTCTCTCTCTTAGGCCTCATCAGCTGGACTACTACACATCATTTCCCAACCATCTCTCTTTGTTCGCTCTGCAACCATCTTTGAGCAATTACATAAAGGCGCTTAGCTTGGCTTTCGTCTTATTTGTATTGGTTTTTCCTTAAGGAAGCGCAGACGTGGGTCAAGAGACGAACGGAGACTTTGCGATCATCAAAGGCACGATCATCAGGCCAAGTTAAGTCAAGCCAAGGAAAGGCAGTGTGGCCATGTGTTGCCTTCTCTGGGCTCTTTCTGGCTTTTAGGCCACGATCGATCGCTGGTCTTTACAGTGATTCCAGAGAGTGTACTGTAAATATAAATTAAGAAAATTATAAATAACCTATTAGATAGGTTTAATTATTGCCAAATTTATGAGTTATCCAGGGCTAGTATGAGACATCATTTGAACCTGTTGCGAGTGTTCACTGTACTGCTTTTATTTTTCTTTCTTTCGGTTTGTTTTTTTGTATTTTTCCTCTGTGCCACGATAAGATCACTTTGAACTTTTGTCTATTGAAGCCATTCAAGCCGGATTTGTGTCTCTCCTTCTCTATGGGTTTATCGTTCCGTTAGTGATCCCCAAAACCGTTTGGCTGATCCACGCTGATCCATTTACCACATCCATTGGCTTGATTTGGAATCGCTCTGGTTCGAAGCTCAATGATTATGTTTTTTCCTGGCTTTTCCCCCCTGCTTGCCAAAATCTTTGATCGGTTTTCCTCAGTCTTGTGCCTGTGCCTGCGCCTGCGCCTGCGCCTGTCTTCTTGTTTGTTTAATTGACTTGATTGCTACAGTTTGATGCGGAGCGACCACGAGAAACGTTTATGTCAGTCCATTTTCCCTGCTCTTGCGGCTTTTGGCCATGTCAAATGTCATGTAAGTGGGCTTTTAGGCATTATGTTGCTCCGATCAGAACAATGAGTTTGATTTATATGGCAAATAGGGGGGAGAGATATAGCGGCAACGCCACAAAGCCAAATGGAAACGTATAAAAAATACAATACAACAGCAAAAATACAAAAAAAAGAGGCAAAGCGTCTCGGAATTGCGGTTTATGACATGTTAATGAGCACAGCATTTGGCTCGCATCCCCCGAGCCAAAGTCTCGTAACTCTTTGGCGGGAAATTGCCTTTGATGTGTGAAACTATCGCTTCTCTAACTGCTTTTTATGTCGTTTTATGTATATATTTCGCTGATGAGTCAGTTTGCCTCGAATTTGAGGTTGAGAATTGCATTAAAGCTTTGGGGAATTAATTTTAATTTCATTTTGTAGCTCTATGAAATTGTTAATAATTAAATAAAAGTAATTGTAATAGAAGCAGAGACCATTTAGTAGCCAGAAAGTGAATTAATCACTTTGCTGTGGGAAGAGAAGAAAGAAGTTGTTGCCTTTGCCTCAAGTTCGTTGCCTAAGTCTTTTGTTTAATTGTTAAGTTGTGTGTGTGTGCTTCTTCTTCTAGGTGTGCATGTTGAACGCACACATTTACACACAGATATAGCCAAGAATAATTTAACTTTTTTATTTGAACTCTTCTTCTGGCCTGGCTCACACGCTTTGCACTTGAAAACGTTCTTTGCTTTCTACCTCTCTTCTGCCTCTTTCTTATTATTTTCTTTTCTTTGAAAGAAAAAAAAAGTGAAATAAAAAATAAGATAGAAGAAAGAAGAAAGAAAATGGGGCTGGAGAGAAGGGTAATGGGGCGGGCTTAGAGCATTTCCCAGCTGCAATTACTTTAATTAACTGATCATTAAGCACATTGGCCATGGGCCTCTTCTGCCAGCGTCTCTTCCAAGTCCAAAGGAAATGACATTGGAAAATCGACAAGTTTTCCAACGTTTCATTTGGCGATGACACATTAAACTTGTGGCGGCCATTTTTATTATACTATCACAAGCACACACGAATATATATTTATTTATATATATATTCCCCTTTTGTACTTGGCATCCTTCGGACCCAAAAAAAACTTGTTTGCAACCTGCACTGATTGCTTTTCTGTGTTACACAAGCCTCTCCAAGGGGGAAACAAGAGACAAAGATCCCATCCCGGGCCAGAGGAGCCACTGGTCCACCAGGCCCATCCCATGAGATCTGGCTGCCCAAAAAGCATAGCGTAGCGAATATTTATTGTGCATTCCGTTTGCATTTTACATTCTTCCTTTTCGGCGAACCTTTTTGCTCCATTTTTTATTTTTTCCCTTTTCCCTGTGCCTCTTTTTTATGCTTTATTTTTTATTTATTATTATCGAGGCGTTGGCGTACAAAATTCCTTTGGCCAGCTTTTTATTTCCCTTCTGTTCCCCTTTTGGTCAAATTAAAACGTTTTATTGATACTCAATTAAGTTGCGCATTCTCACGAAAAGCACCATCGCCAAGAGCAACTCAAAGTCTTGGATGATCATTAATGATCGAAGATGATGAAGAGTGGCAAAGAAGCGAGGCAGAAAGAAACAAATGTTAATTATTCAAATGTGAAATGATGCATTACATAAATCCATCTGAGCTTTGTGCCTTCTCATAACTGAAAATGAAGAAAACGAAAGATTTTCCCAGGCATTACAAACTCTTAATTATGCCTATATGGGAAATACCTATGGTTTTTCACTCTTCTACCGGTGTCATTTCAACACAACTCTGACAGACAATCGCAACAGATTTGGTGAGAAAAATGCAGTTTTATAATGCAATATCTCGCAAAATTTAAGCTTAATTCCAAGTAATTAAATTGTTTACTTAACATTTCAATATTCTTTAATAAATTGAGCTTATGTAAAGGCTAGTTAACATTTAAAAAGTAATATATGCAGTATTAGAACCGCACTGTGATCTGCATACTTTTCAATGTGACCAAGCCCACATTTGATGCATTTCAGTTAGCATAATGCAGGGAAATTCTTCATGGTATGTTATTTTCTCATTTTATGATGATGAGTGACATCAATTTAAGAGCGAGTTCATAAAGATAGTTTTTATGGGCTCGATAGCTTAACGTTATTTAAAATTTACATAAGACAAACAAGTTTGCCATAAACTTTCAAAAAGCCAAACACACAGTGTATCATAAAGCCAACCGTTTTTTATGGATCAAATCAATAAAAATAAAAAGAGTTTTTTCAGCTTTTTATTAATCGATTTGAACACTTAAATAAAAGCTTAACAAAACGGCTTTACGATTCTGTAAATTTTCCACGTTGCGCAATGGATTCGATTCTCTACCTGGGAACATGTGGAAGTCATTCATTTTGACGAAGCCATGTCAGAAGATGCATTTTCCTTTACCTGAGCAAGGTGGACAATGGAAAATGAAAGATCAAACAAAAACCTTAAATCTCTCTCACTCTGGAAAACAGAACGGAAAGAAGAAATTTGTTCGGCTGTAAAATTTGTTGTTGGAGAATCGAGCGGAGGTCACGCATTTTGTGGCCGTTTTTCCACTGGGTCCTCCCTTTTCCCATTTTCCTTTTTCCATTTGCCATTGTTCTCTGCTGAAGCAGCTAAACAAATACCGAATGTCTGGGTGAAAGGAACATATAGATAAAGGCCCAGAGACTGGCGAGAGAAGCGATGATGCATTTGGGCGTGTTGCACCTGCAAAGGAAACACACAAAAAAAAAACACAGAACACCAACTTTTCACGTGAAAAACATGCTCAGCAAAAGTCGTAAAATCCGTACATAAAAAAAAAAGGAAAATCCAAAAAAACACCGAGCATGTAATGCGAGAAGTATGCTCTTCTCTTTCTGTCACTTATTAGTTATAATTCTCTACGTTTTGGAAATCAGTTTTCCGACAAAATATATTTGCCTTTGAGCAGAAAATATAATTTAAAGAAAATAAAATAAATTCTCATCAAAAGAGCACTCAGAATCCTTAAGATTAGAACACTAAAGCCTCATTGATTGAAAGAGATCAAGAAGGTTGAAAGTTCAGGCTGCATAAGCCGGGAACATACACAAAGTGAAGCATTCATAAGCCTTCCAATCAATCATATCTGTCATCAATCAAAGCAGACTCTTATCGGCCAATTAAAGAAGCAATAATTATAGCAAATATATAGCGAAGACCAGGGAGATCTCGGGAGACATCAACTCTATGAGCTGTGTGCCTGGGTAAGCAGTTTTTTGATGCCTCTTTATTGTGCAAAGATCAGCGAAAATAATGAAATATTTTTATACACATCACCACACATCCAAGAAACGGGTTTACATTGTAGTAGAAAATTGTGGAATTTAATACAAAAGTATTAGATTATTAATAAGCCAGAAGTTGCACAGGAAAACCAAGACATGTGAGTTGGCTTTAAGAAATTAGATAGCTCAGAGATACAGAGAGAGAGAAGAGATGGCTTGTAATCTCTGGAAGCCATAGGATTGGACTATGGATATGGATGCCAGTGGTCCGAGTGGCTGAAAAGATGAATGATCATCGGGCGATGACATTAAATCATTTGCGTGCAAGCACTGCCCAGCCTCTGCATCCTAGAAATCCATTCGATACGAAGCTCAAGCTACTGCTACTGCTACTGCTGCTGCTGTGGTTTACCCATTCAGTCCGGATTGATCGTGAGAAGCGAAATGCGAACAAATATATATGAATATTTCTTTCATATTCAACTCCAACTCTCTCAGTCAGTCATTTTGTGCTTCGATCGCCAAACCGCAAATTGAATTGCAAGCGGAGATACGAATGCAGATGCCAAGATACAGATGCAGAGTTACAGATGCAGATATACGGTGATCTGATCCGATCTGAGATAGATTTGCGCTTGATTTTCTCACGGCTAACTGGGGGTTTTAGTTATTTGGGAAATTAGATAATAATTGTTGGGCATTAACTATGTCAGAGCTATGAGTATTATTAAAACCTCAAGAAGTACCCACCAGCTGCAAGGGTGTTATAACTTATAAATGGTAAAAAGAGGCTTTTGCAGCACCAAAAAGAATAAAGATACTTGAATAGGGAGTCTATTAGGTCAAGTTCGTTCTGTTCACTGTAGGAAAAACCATATAAAAATAAAAATTTAATACCATATTCAAGCTACATTTTCTTGTGCATTCCACAAATCACAAATGAGAGCATAAAATATAAGTGAATAATTAATATTTACTAAATTAAAACAAAGAATCTCAAGAGGCTTCTTTCCTTCTTGTTTAGTTTAGTAAAATAAACTTCTTTAATGTTTTTGTAAAATGATGTTCTTATGATGTCTATAAATCCGTTTCAAAAGTAAAGTTTCTTTAAGAAAACATTACAAATATTATAAATCAACTAAATATTTCTTATATTAATTAAGCCTTTCTTCAAATTTAAAAAAATCCCCCTTCGCTCCATTTAAAACCATTCATTCCATTCCATTCAATTCAATTTCTTTGACGTTTCGAATAAAGGTGACTCATTCCCTTTTGGCCAACTTGATGGCGACGGCTTAGAGGGGAGTGGGGTTAGGGACAACTGCCTCAGTTTATTTGCCAATGCAAGTCACGTTTTCTACTGCTAATCCTCTCCCTCGACCTCTCCCCGGATTCAAAACAAGTTACCAACAAGCGACTTTGTGGAACTCAAACTGAAAAACTCGGCTTGGCCGGGGCCGGCCTGTGTATATTATAATTTATATTACATTCATTTTTTTGTTTTTTGTTTTTCACTCTGAGGTAGAGTTAAAAAGTCCAACACCTAATTTCTTATATATATATTTTTTTTTGAGAAATTTTAAACACTTTTTAAGCTACTGTTGGTGCCAGCATCCTGTCTATCCGGCTCGAAGTACACTCTCTTCGATTAGGATCATCGATCGACAGAGTTTGGGGCTAGGCAGGGAGATACCTCCTAGCCAGCCAGCCATTCGATTTGCTATAAATTAATGCTAAATCTAAAGTATTTTCACACACTTGTAACGGGAAGTAGCAAAAAAAAAAAGACGTTGAGAGAGAGAGAAAAATAAGAAAAGCGGGTTTTCCTCTGCTGGACGGTCAACACCAGAGACCCCTTCTTCTGGTTGGTCAGCCAGCAGCAGCAGCCGCCTTAATGATTATTCATTGCCTGATGCTGGGATGCTGGGATGCTCCTCGTTCGGTATGTTGCTACTGGGATGCTGCTGCAGCATCAGCATCAGCAATGCGTGTAATTTTCTCATTGCAGTAGCAGCAGCAGCAACAGCAACAAAAAAAAGTACAAAATTTAATATGCAATCAAGATCGCGCACAAATTACCGTACATAAAAATTGTTTTCTCAAGGGAAAAGTAACAACAACAACAATAATAATAATAATAACAATAACAACAAATACTTGGGGATTGGAGTATTGGAGAAAAAAGAGTGAGAGAGAGAGGGAGAGAATGAGATGAGGAGGATAGAGTGCCATCATGGCATTACTCAACTAATTTGTTGCACTTTTTGTCTTAATTTTGTCACTGTTTATGGGAAACTTATGGGTTTTCTTTAATAATTATTAAATATATTAAATTATAAATTAATTCAGTAATTATTAAAGAAAACCTATTATAAATCAACTAAAATTCCCAAGTACGAATTCGGTGACAAACGAAATTAGTACTAATGAGAGATTTTAAATTAAGGAAACTAAAGCAGATGTTTTGTTAGGAAAGGTGTAGGTTTATGTAGTTGAAAAATAAAGGAAAACAGGGTATTAAACAAATTAAAAATATAATAATGAGAACATTTTAAATATCTATATATTTATATTTAAATAAATGTTGCTCAAAAATTGAGAAATCTACATTTCAATAGGTAGTCTAATTAAAATAAATCTGTTAGATTTTCTTATCTGTAAGAATTAATTTTTTTATTAGCTGCTTAGAAGATACGACACTCATCCCATGAGATATATAATCTATATATGAACATATCTTAACATATCTGACGTCTAATCTGGCGCTGCTGTACTGTGCCTCCTCCTGCTTGGCTGGCTGCTTGTCTTGTCTTGTCTTGTCCGTTAAATTCCAGCTGCAATTCCAACTGCAATTCAAAACCAAATCCAGTCCTGTGAAAGTGGTCCGAAGGAGCCGAGATCTTTGGGCGGAAATGAGGCTACTTTGTCAGCTTTAACACTTTGGGGCATTTGGCGAGATGGTGTGGCGGCTTTTGGGGTTTATCGAGCGACGCAGATCTAACCAAATGCCGCGTGCATTTGATATGCCCGTCGAATGGCTTGCCAAGCAGACCAGTCTATAAACTATATAGTGAAAGATATACAAATGTGGGAAGGCACTGTGCAAAAAAGGGGAAGATTTTTGTTTAACTGAAAGCTAATTTTAAATAAATATGCTTAGTTTGAAGTGATTTCATTAAAGAAATAAATATGCTTGGCTAAAATTACTTTCAACTAAACATATTTGTTTAAGATCCATTATACAATATATAAATATACCATTTTTAGATAGAAATTTTAAATGTAAACCCATATTTATCTGTATCTTTATCCATATCTTTTCCCTTTCAGTTGCGATCCCCACTTTGTTGGCGACTACTGTGAGCACAGGAATCCCTGCAACTCGATGCGTTGCCAGAACGGAGGCACCTGCCAGGTGACCTTTCGCAATGGTCGCCTCGGCATCTCCTGCCAATGTCCACTGGGTTTCGATGAGTCCTTGTGCGAGATTGCGGTGCCGAATGCCTGTGATCATGTGAGGTGTCTCAATGGCGGAACCTGTCAGCTGAAAACCCTCCAGGAGTACACGTGTGCTTGTGCCAATGGCTATACAGGTGAGATTTCTTTTACCTTTGAATCCAATATATATATATATTTATTTATTTAAATATATCCATTCCATTCCCCCCCCTGCAGGTGACCACTGCGAGACAAAGAATCTGTGCGCTAGTTCGCCGTGTAGAAATGGTGCCACCTGCACCGCCTTGGCCGGCAGCAACACCTTCACCTGCACCTGTCCGCCGGGCTTTACGGGTCCCACCTGTTCCGATGATGTCGAGGAGTGTCAGTCGAATCCCTGCAAGTACGGTGGCACTTGTGTCAACACCCATGGATCCTACCAGTAAGTGTTGTTTTACTCCTTTGACTATGGGTTTTATACCCTTCCAATGTGTTATGGTTTTAGTTAGGAGCTTGTAAGGCTGTGAAGGAATCATTTCCGACCCCATAAATCATATATATTCTTGATCAGCATTAACAGCCGAGTCGATCTAGCCATCTTAGGCAGAAAAAAAATTTTTTAATTTTTTCAAAATTTTATAAGGGGTTACATCGTTAAAAATTTTCAAAAATGCATAAAAATTTTCAATTTTAAATTGAGTATGCAGATTTATTAACCTAGCAAAAACTAACATAGGAACGCTTTCCGAATTAAAATTATTTCTTTTTTGCCTGAGCTATGCGTATTTTAAACTTTGATTTATCGCTAAAATTGGCATATAAAAATATCGATAAATATCGATGCACCAAATGCGACAATTTAAAGCTTAGTTATGATTGATTTCCGATTTGATCCCAGGACTTCTATTGCAAACTTCAAGGGCATATAAACTTCGGCTTCCCTAATGTGATTTTTGGCCACATTAAAAACTCAATCTCAATATAAATATCAATATAGATGAAGCAATTAACAAACCAAGGCGTTTTGCATATCAATCGTTTTGCCGATTGCCAAATAAATCCAAGTGTCAGCGGATGTTATAACTCAACTTCCAGCTGACAAGTGCAAATTGTTTTCTCTGTTCGACAAAAGATCAAACACGTCTGATTCTGGCTGCAAAAAAAATAGACAAAATAAACCCCAAATCGATAACAAATCATCATCGTTTCGGGTTCGATTTGCATATTAATCTAAGGGGCTCTGTGGTAGCTTCCTTTAATTAATGGCTATTTAAAACTAATAATTTATAAAATCGCATTCAAAACTTGTGGTTTTATTTTCGATTTGGACCGATTTGCATAGCTTATTGATTTTCGTTTAGGCCAACAACAAATTGTCATTTCCACTCTAATTAAAACACACAAAAAAAAAAAAGAAAAAGACCGACCGACCTATTGAAAATAAGTCGAACAAAAGATCTCAAATTTCCGGCGATCTTTTGTTTAGAAAACAACAAATTTTACTCTTGTTTGGAAACTGGTTCGGTTTGTTCATGTAAATTAAATTATTTTGTTTCGTTTTTATTTGTTTCGACATCATTTGCATTTTTAATTTGAAACACACAAATTATCCCATGTGCGGAGGTGTGTGTATATATATCTTTACTAAAAACCATTTGAGCCGAAAAGTGCGATGTGAACATGTGTTTGCCGTTGATTTAGGTTTAGTTTGAGTGTATTTCACCAGGCTGACATTTTCGAAGCAATTAGCATACACTAAAAACAATTTGTTACCTTTAAAAAAGCACACACACACATATTGCTAATAATTTAATGCTATTTAAAGCAGAGCTACTCATGGAATGTGTCTTATAAATAGATAATTATACATTTTCAACAGTGCAGAAATGTATCCAAAGCTTCACATAAATTGCACTTTTATAAAATAAACCTCATAAATTGCAATTATATTGGCTTAGATCTCAGGTTCGCTTAGCGAAAATTAAATCCCAAAACAAACTTCAAAATAAATGGTCTTGGAGGGTAGCAAATGGGGGGTCCAAACGATCTTCTGCCACCGTTGAATGGGCTGGCAGGGCAATTTGCATAAATTTCATATTCGCTTTGTGGATTTTATGATGTTTCTATGCTAAGTCTCTGCTTAAAGCTTAGTCATACTTTAGTTTATGAGGCTTTCGATTTGTTGTTTCTTCTTTTTTTTGGGGGGCAAAAACAGCAATTTTATTTGTCAACTGTCAGTTGGTGGGAATTTATTAATGGAAACAAACTGTCGAACACACAAAACGAATAATTAAGCGAATATCCAAAGCATTTCGATTTAGGCGATATTCGTGATTATTCGTGAGGCCATTGAATATTGAGTGGAGTTCAATAAATGAGTGTTTCGAGCTTCTTTGGAAGTAGCTTTAGGATGAACTGAATTAGTTTGCGAGTGCAGTTAAATGATTAACTTTATGCATTTTTTTGTTGTTAAATTCTTTTCAATTTAAATTTTTTGTTACACATTTTTTAACATGATAAATGTATCTTAAACTTATTTAATTATTTGCAAGGTGTCTTATTGCTACCAATTCAATGTTGATCGGTCTGCTAAGCATGCAACCGAATTCGTACTTGGGAATTATAAGCACATTCTTTGCCAAAACTTAGCTTTCTTTGCTCTCTTTTCATTTCATACAAAATAAAACTTGAATAATTGGCGTCTGCTAAGATTTCACTTGCTCATTACTGGCCCAAAGCTCAAATACACGCCCAAACATAAATTACCAAAAAATTCAACGAACTCTAAATTACCAAAAAAAAAAAATATCCAAACTCCATTTGAATGTGAGAAGAAACACCAACAAAAAAATATATAAAAAAGTTGGCCCTTGGGCTATTGGCCTGCTGAATTTCACATGTCAATCAAAAATCAATTTTTTCGTGCGTGCGTGTATGTGTTTCTGGTTTTTCTTCTGTTGGCTCAGGCTCAGGGCAATTTCAATTTAATGTAATTTACTCGAAAACCTTTCTGTAGAAGAGAGGTCTTGGCCAAATCCGAAATCTTCCCGAATAAGATCCCGAGTTCTGTTCTGTTCTGTTTCTTTTTTCTTTTGGAACGACCGGCATTCAATGCGTTGACTATTTAAAGAGTTTGCGGCTTGGTGCCTTTTAATTGTTTAATTTAATTAAATGCTCTTTAATGGTCTTAATTAGCGCTGGAAGGGGCGTGGTCTTGTCTTATTTGGCCTTTTAAGGTGCTCCCGGCCAAAAAGCAAACCCGTTTTAATGGCTAACCCAGCGGAGGCAAGAGCGAACTGGAAACATTTCTCAAGAATCTCAATGCAGTTGGACGGACTTTCGGTGCGGCTTACAAGGCACAAACAAATTAAGTTTAAATCACATTAAAAACAACGTATGAGAATGAAAGAAGAGGCGGCAGTACAAAATCAAAGTGAACAAAAACTCGGCCCATAAAAGAGAGTCCCAGCGAGAGATACTTCCACTCCGCTGGGGTTTTTATATTATATATTTTCTTGTATTTTTTGTGTGTGCTGTTGTTTGTGGTAACAACCAAAAAACAACAACAACAAAAACCGGTTGAAACTCCTCTAAGCAATTGTGGCAGAGCCAGAAAGAGACAACGACGACCAATCCACACACACACACACTCACACGAACCTCAGTCCTCAGATTGAGATACAAATCCAGATCCGAATCCGAATCCAAGTCCGAGCAGCAAAACGGAAGTTCAAGCCAGAGAGACGGATTTTATGGTTTCTCTTGAACTTAATTACATGCTGTCGTTGGATTGTCCCGATTTTATTATTATTGCAATTCTATTTTGTATTTCTTGGTAGCTAGTTCTTATTTCCTACTTTTTATTTCCCATTTCTAATCGTGTATCTTCTTATTTCCTATTTTACAGATGCATGTGTCCCACGGGCTATACGGGAAAGGATTGTGATACCAAGTACAAGCCCTGCTCACCATCGCCCTGCCAAAATGGTGGAATCTGTAGATCCAATGGTCTGACCTACGATTGCAAGTGTCCCAAAGGTGAGTTGTCAATTTAAAACATATCAATCTAAAATTCTAGAGGTTTTTGTTAATCGAAAGTTAATTTATATATAAATATTTAAAGCCAACTTCTTCCGTACCAAGTTTTATGCCTGCAAAGCAAGGTATATTGAACACTTGCACCTATATCAAGCTTAGGTACTGGATAACAAGATCAAAACCTCAATAAAGTGTAGGATACGCTAGGTTATTCTCTTGAGATCTTCCATTTCAATTGCAATATTGATAATAATAATATAATTCATGAAGTTAAATGCAGTATTTTAAAAGTTTAACCAATATATAGCAACAATTTTATTATACTAACAATGTATAGTAACATAGCTAACCCCATACCAAAATTCGTATCTTTTCCCCCACTCAGAGCCAAGTTACAATGGGTTAGGATCAGTTTTTCCCACCGTGCTTCTTTCTAAATAAGCATTTGCTTACCCCGCGAGCAGCAAATTAGATTTGCTTACCTTAACTTACCATCTCTATCTGCAACTCCGCTCCCGGGTTATCAGTTATTAAAGCTTGATTCTCGATTTGAGCAAAGCCGCCCAACCCGAGGCATCGGGTTCTCAGCAATCAGAGGATAAAATGTGTTCCGATGAGAACGCTTCTCAGCGCCTATCGATAGCCAGTTATCGATTACGGTGAGTCATGACTCCGTGACAGGGCCACGAGCCAAAAGGGGGTGGGCGGAGAGAGGGGAAACTGAGAGAAAAAGGCGCCCACGCCAAAAGTATCTGAAGTAGCTGGCTGCCACAAGGGGCAAACTCGTTTGTCAGCATCAAACAAAAAATAAGGAAAAAAAAGTAAACCTCCTTCGTTTGACCAGCCCAGCGCAGCAGCATCATTCATCAGTTTTTTTTCTCTTTTTTTTTCTTTGCAACTGCAACTTTTACATTGCAGCTCATTTCCATTTCCATTCCATTCCACTCCATTCCATTCCGCCGTTCCACGAGCATTACGAATTTTGAAAAGATCGTGGCCTCATCCGCGCGCGGCTTCTTTCTTTCGATTCTTCATCTCCCCAGCTTCCAGCTCCCTCTTTTGATTTTTCTTCTGGCGGTTTCTTCGGCTTCCTTGGTTTCTTTATTGGGTTTCCTTGGCTTGGATGGTGTTGCATGACCTCCTTAGGGCGTATCTCTCTGCTTAAGCATTCAATTCACCCTGAAGATCATTGCAGAAACGAGAAAGACACGGTATTAAATTACACCCAGGCGGCATCAAGGAGTTGTTTGGGCCTCAAATTGGCGTAATTGTCGCAGTGAGGGTAATCTCTGTGAATTTATAGATACAAGCTATCTCTGGAATGTATTTCAAAGCATTGCATTAGAGTGCTAAAAAGATGTTTGTATCAAAAGTACAAAGAATAAGCCTTTGACCTTGTTTTATAGCTACAAGATTGGGTAAACTTGCTCCCATAGATTATAATTGTGCGATCAGATACTCTTCCCCTTTTTTGCCACAACTTTTTAACCTTCTGCCGTCAATTGTCGCCCATTCAGAGTTTTTCTTGTTGTAATTCTTATTCATCATGTAAATTGCTTGCATTGCATACAATCGTATATACACACATGTGTGTGCACACATATGCCTGTATGAGTATGTGTGTGTTGTGTGCAATTTTCAATTAATTCATTTCAATTGATGCGAATTGCACACGACAATTTACAAAAAGCTGCAGCAACTGCAGCGAGGGGAGATACAGCAATGTGATAAGTCTGGCCTTTTAATTGCGGCCAATCAAAAATTCTAATGACATAAAGCTTGGCGGAAGAATTGCACTAAATGGATCAGGGATCAGGCAAAGGATCGTGCGAAAGTGTGACCAAAGCCATATTTATTCAAATGCAGTGGGAAATGGCGTCGTAGAAGAGTCGTAATCGACTTAAAATTTAGTATTTATGAGATAAGACAAAATACGTCTGAATGGATTCATTTACGGCTAAAGATAATGGTACATTGTGCAGTCTTTTTATGTAGATTTACTGTAGATTCTGTTAATTCACTTTAAAACATGATCCTAAAGCTTGATTTCAGATCGTGTGAAAGTGTGAACCAAGTCAGAATTTGCTCTCATTTATTGGGAAAATGTACGCCTTTTTCGTACTTTATTGCAGTTTTTTGTTGCTTTTTTGTTTTGTGGCCCATTGAGCAATCTTAACCGAATTACAACAGCCAGCGAACAAGTCAACAACGAAACCGACACGACACGACACGAATCGCCCTGTGGACATCACGTTGCATGCAACTTGCAATAAGAGCAAGAAGAAGCAAAAACAATTTGGAATTTGGGTGGTGTTGTAGCAGGGGGGAGGGGGGCACAGGTTGAAGTTGCACTCATTATGCAAAATGGGGAAAGAACAAGAGAGATGTTGTTGAGATGTCGCTTGAAAAAAAACCTAAGAAACATACACCAAGAATATTGAAAAAATTACAAAATACAAAGGAAAAAGGAAAAATTTATACTTGAAATTTAGGTTTTTGTTTGTTCCTCTTGATTTTTCTTTACATTTTGATTTCCTTCCTGTTGTTGTAAGACAGCAACAAGTTGTTGTAGTTGCAAATAAAATAAAAATAATAACAAATGCCGCCGCTTCTTGCACTCTTACACATGTACATACATATATGTACATATGTATATGCATGTATTAATGTACGAATGTATGTTTGCACATGTGGCCCTTCTTTTGTGGCATTAAAAAACCGACCAAGCAAGAAAAATCATAAGGAAAAAACAAAGCTCGTGGGCGAGACTGAGAGAGAGAGAGCTCTACATAACAACAAATATATCTGTATGTATGTATGTATGTAGGAAAATACCATTGCAGTGCGATTTAAATCCTCCAACACACACACCAAGATAAATAAAGCGCAATGAACGAAGTCCAAAACTCGATCGCTTAAGAGAGAGGGAGAGAGAGAGAGAGAGAGGGAGAGTAATGGCGTGGGGATGGGGAGCGTCGCGACTCGCGAGAGAGAGCGTTTCAATTTGAGAGAACGCAAAACCGAAGCGCGCGCAGCATAAACAGCATTTTTTCATTGTTGTGCGAGAGGGACAGTTCGAGAGAGCGAGAGGGAGAGAGGGAGATAGCTTGGCGCGCATTCGAAATAGTTGACCGCGACAGCGACGCCGGCAGAGGCTTGGGGCTCGCGAGATATGAGACCGTGGGAAAGAACAACCAAAGACGTGTTGTGTGCTGGGTGCTGTATATGTGTGTGTGTATGTACACATGTATGTTGGCACAGTGTTGTACACAAATATAGCACATAATTGATGTAAATAAAGTATTTTATTACAGAAGAGTAATCAAGAAATATGTTTATTTTGTTTAGCTAAAGAATTCAAGGTTAGCAAAAAGTTAGAAGGTATTTTACTTGCAACTTTTATAATCTAAATAATATTGATATTAATTTTATTATTATTTGATGAATCTATTTTAATGTCCTTCGCTGTACGCATGTGTGTTTATACATGCGGCTGCCTGTGTGCGTGCTTTTGCCTTGCCTTGTCTGTTTTCACGTTACATTTTGTTTGCCCATTCGCTTCGCATGCGCAGCCGCCAAACGCGAAGCGCAGGCGCAGCAAACTCTAGAGAGGGGAAGGGGGAGGGCGAAACCAAAGAGGGAGCGAGAGAGTTTATCAGGTAAACGGAAAATCCAAGAAATATATATATAGAGAGGGAGAGAGAGAGAGAGAGTGCGACGCCGGCTCTCTCCCTCTCTGGAAAACAAAACAAACATGTGCAGCACAGCTGCAAAGCATTCCTTAGCAATAACAACAACAACAGCAAAAACGTTCAAGACTGAAATACAAGCAACAACTTTAAGCGGCCGTTGCGTTTTGTGCGGCTGCTTCGCCCTGCTCTTTATGTTATTATTGTTGTTGCTTCTCAACCACTTTTTGTTGCCTACTCCATTCCTCCTCGTGTGCTTGTTGTTGTTGTTGTTGTTGTTATTGTGGCTGTAAACGTTTTCGTTTATTGAAGCATTTTATGATGTTGCCATAAATCTGATTATGCACTCCATTGCACAGTGGAAAGAGGATAAAAGGGAGCAGGAAAAAGATATAGTTAAGGATAACTAGAGGGAGAGCGAGAGAGAAGGAAATATCTCAAAGATAAGCGTTAGTGTGACCGTTTCTATTTAAATATTAGGAGAATGCTGTTGATGGAAAAGGTTTTGTTTTTGTATTACTGAGAGCGAGCAAGCATTTTCTTTAGGAAAATATGTACTCTTGATTTTGTAACGAAAAAAGCTACGAAATAAGAAAAAACCATTAAATTACCTATCAAGGAATGATAGAACTGCAAGCGTTCTTTCTTCTTTTCCTGGTATTCGTATTACCCTGTAAGTAGAGATACTACTGCCGCAAAATTGTTATTTAGGCCATAATATTTATAGATTCAACTTAATCCTTTTAATTTACAATTAAATAAATACTTTGAAAATTAAATTTAAATTAATTTCTCCATTTCTCCTCTTCCAGGCTTCGATGGCAAAAACTGCGAACAGAACTTCGACGACTGTGTGGGTCATCTTTGCCAGAACGGCGGCACCTGCATCGACGGAATCTCGGACTACAGCTGCAGCTGTCCGCCCAACTTCACGGGTCGCTACTGCCAGGTGGACGTGGACGAGTGCGCCCAGCGCGAGCATCCGGTGTGCCAGAATGGGGCAACCTGCACCAACACCCACGGCTCCTACAGCTGCATCTGCGTCAACGGCTGGGAGGGACCGGACTGCAGTGTCAACACCGACGACTGCAAGCAGGCGGCCTGCTTCTACGGCGCCACCTGCATCGACGGAGTGGGCAGCTTCTACTGCCAGTGCACCAAGGGCAAGACGGGGTTGCTGTGCCACCTGGACGATGCCTGCACCTCCAATCCCTGCCACGCGGACGCCATTTGCGACACGAGCCCCATCAACGGCTCCTACGCCTGCTCCTGCGCCACCGGCTACAAGGGCGTGGACTGCTCCGAGGACATTGACGAGTGCGGCCAGGGATCCCCCTGCGAGCACAACGGCATTTGCGTGAACACGCCCGGCAGCTACCGATGCAACTGCTCGCAGGGATTCACCGGACCCCGCTGCGAGACGAACATCAACGAGTGCGAGTCGCATCCCTGCCAGAACGAGGGCAGCTGCCTGGATGACCCCGGCACCTTCCGGTGCGTCTGCATGCCCGGCTTCACCGGAACGCAGTGCGAGATCGATATCGATGAGTGCCAGTCGAATCCCTGCCTGAACGATGGTACCTGCCACGACAAGATCAACGGCTTCAAATGCAGCTGTGCCCTGGGCTTCACCGGCGCCCGCTGCCAGATAAATATCGACGACTGCCAGTCGCAGCCGTGCCGGAACCGTGGCATCTGCCATGACTCCATAGCTGGCTACAGCTGCGAGTGTCCACCCGGCTACACCGGCACCAGCTGCGAGATCAACATCAACGACTGCGACTCCAATCCCTGCCACCGGGGCAAGTGCATCGACGACGTCAACAGCTTCAAGTGCCTGTGCGATCCCGGCTACACTGGCTACATCTGCCAGAAGCAGATCAACGAGTGCGAGTCGAATCCCTGCCAGTTCGACGGTCACTGCCAGGACCGAGTGGGTAGCTACTTCTGTCACTGCCAGCCCGGAACCAGCGGCAAGAACTGCGAGATCAACGTGAACGAGTGCCACAGCAATCCGTGCAACAATGGAGCCACCTGCATCGACGGCATCAACTCGTACAAGTGCCAGTGCGTGCCGGGCTTCACGGGCCAGCACTGCGAGAAGAATGTGGACGAGTGCATCAGCAGTCCCTGCGCCAACAACGGCGTGTGCATCGACCAGGTCAATGGCTACAAGTGCGAGTGCCCGCGCGGCTTCTACGACGCCCACTGCCTGAGCGACGTGGACGAGTGCGCCTCGAATCCGTGCGTGAACGGTGGTCGCTGCGAGGACGGCATCAACGAGTTCATCTGCCACTGCCCGCCGGGCTATGCCGGCAAGCGCTGCGAGCTGGACATCGACGAGTGCAGCAGCAATCCCTGCCAGCATGGAGGCACCTGCTACGACAAGCTGAACGCCTTCAGCTGCCAGTGCATGCCGGGCTACACGGGCCAGAAGTGCGAGACGAACATCGACGACTGTGTGACCAATCCGTGCGGCAACGGTGGCACCTGCATCGACAAGGTCAACGGCTACAAGTGCGTCTGCAAGGTGCCCTTCACGGGCAGGGACTGCGAGAGCAAGATGGATCCCTGCGCCAGCAATCGGTGCAAGAACGAGGCCAAGTGCACGCCCAGCTCCAACTTCCTGGACTTCTCCTGCACCTGCAAGGTGGGCTACACGGGTCGCTACTGCGACGAGGACATTGACGAGTGCGCCCTCAGCTCGCCCTGCCGCAATGGGGCCAGTTGCCTCAACGTTCCGGGCTCCTACCGATGCCTCTGCACCAAGGGCTACGAGGGACGGGACTGCGCCATCAACACGGACGATTGCGCCTCGTTCCCCTGCCAGAATGGCGGCACCTGCCTGGACGGTATCGGTGACTACGACTGCCTCTGCGTCGATGGGTTCGATGGCAAGCACTGCGAGACGGACATCAACGAGTGCATCAGCCAGCCGTGCCAGAACGGAGCCACCTGCAGCCAGTACGTGAATAGCTACACTTGCACCTGTCCCCTGGGCTTCAGCGGCATCAATTGCCAGACCAACGACGAGGACTGCACGGAGAGCTCCTGCCTCAATGGCGGCAGCTGCATCGATGGCATCAATGCCTACAATTGTAGCTGCCTTGCGGGCTTCTCCGGCGCCAACTGCCAGTACAAGCTGAACAAATGCGACTCCAGTCCGTGCCTGAACGGAGCCACCTGCCACGAGCAGCGGGACGAGTACACTTGCCACTGTCCCAGCGGCTACACAGGCAAGCAGTGCTCCGAGTATGTGGACTGGTGCGGTCAGTCGCCCTGCGAGAACGGAGCCACCTGCAGCCAGATCAAGCACCAGTTCAGCTGCAAGTGCTCCGCCGGCTGGACGGGCAAGCTGTGCGATGTGCAGACCATCTCCTGCCAGGATGCGGCGGACAGGAAGGGCCTCAGCCTGCGACAGCTGTGCAACAACGGAACGTGCAAGGATCACGGCAACAGCCACGTCTGCTACTGCTCCCAGGGCTATGCGGGCAGCTATTGCCAGCAGGAGATCGACGAGTGCCAATCGCAGCCTTGCCAGAACGGCGGCACCTGCCGGGATCTGATTGGAGCCTACAAGTGCGACTGCCGGCAGGGCTTCCAGGGCCAGAACTGTGAGCTCAACATCGACGACTGCGCCCCGAATCCCTGCCAGAATGGCGGCACCTGCCACGACCTCGTGAAGAACTTCAGCTGCAGCTGTCCGCCCGGCACCCTGGGCATCATCTGCGAGATAAACAAGGACGACTGCGAGCCGGGAGCTTGCCACAACAATGGCAGCTGCATCGATCGTGTCGGTGGCTTCGAGTGCGTCTGCCAGCCGGGCTTTGTGGGTGCCCGCTGCGAGGGCGACATCAACGAGTGCCTCAGCAATCCCTGCTCCAATGCCGGCACCTTGGACTGCGTCCAGCTGGTGAACAACTATCACTGCAACTGCCGGCCCGGCCACATGGGTCGCCACTGCGAGCACAAGGTTGACTTCTGTGCCCAGAGTCCTTGCCAGAACGGCGGCAACTGCAACATCCGGCAGAGTGGCCACCACTGCATCTGCAACAATGGCTTCTATGGCAAGAACTGTGAGCTGAGTGGCCAGGACTGCGACTCGAATCCCTGCCGCGTGGGCAACTGTGTGGTGGACGACGACGATGGCTTTGGCTACCGCTGCGAGTGCCCCAAGGGCACCACCGGCGAACACTGCGAGGTGGACACCCTGGACGAGTGCTCGCCGAATCCCTGCATGCAGGGCGCCGCCTGTGACAATCTGCTGGGCGACTTTGACTGCCTCTGTCCGAGCAAGTGGAAGGGCAAGCGCTGCGACATCTATGACGCCAACTATCCCGGCTGGGGAGGCGGCGGCTCCGGCAGTGGCAACGAGCGGTATGCCGAGGACTTGCAACAGCAGCGGGCCATGTGCGACAAGCGGGGCTGTGCGGAGAAGCAGGGCAACGGCTTCTGCGACGCCGAGTGCAACAGCTATGCCTGCAACTTCGATGGCAACGACTGCTCCCTGGGCATCAATCCGTGGGCCAACTGCTCGGCCCACGAGTGCTGGAACAAGTTCAAGAACGGCAAGTGCAACGAGGAGTGCAACAATGCCGCCTGCCACTACGACGGACACGACTGCGAGCGGAAGCTGAAGAGCTGCAACAGCCTGTACGATGCCTACTGCCAGAAGCACTACGGCGACGGCTTCTGCGACTACGGATGCAACAACGCGGAGTGCAGCTGGGACGGCTTGGACTGTGAGAACAAGACCCAGTCACCGGTCCTGGCCGAGGGTGCCATGTCCGTGGTGATGCTGATGGAGCTGGAACAGTTCAGGGAGATCCAGGCACAGTTTCTGCGCAACATGAGCCACATGCTGAGGACGACGGTGCGCCTGAAAAAGGACTCCATGGGCCGTGACATCATCATACCGTGGAAGGACAATGTCCGGGTGCCGGAGATCGAGGACACGGACTTTGCCCGCAAGAACAAGATCGTGTATACGCAGCAGGTCTACCAGACGGGCATCCAGATCTATCTGGAGATCGACAATCGCAAGTGCACCGAGTGCTTCACGCACGCCGTGGAGGCGGCCGAGTTCCTGGCCGCCACTGCCGCGAAGCACCAGCTGCTGGACGACTTTCCCATCTACAGTGTGCGGGGCATCAAGAATCCCGGCGACGAGGATAACGGCGAGCCGCCTGCCAACATCAAGTATGTGATCATGGGCATAATTCTGGTGATCCTGGTCCTGGCCTTCTTCGGCATGGTCCTGAGCACACAGCGAAAGCGAGCCCATGGCGTTACCTGGTTCCCCGAGGGATTTAGAGCTCCGGCTGCCGTCATGTCGCGCCGACGTCGGGATCCCCATGGCCAGGAGATGCGCAATCTGAACAAGCAGGTGCCCATGCAGTCGCAGGGTGTGGGACAGCCCGGTGCCCATTGGTCGGACGACGAGTCCGATATGCCGCTGCCCAAGCGACAGCGCAGCGATCCCGTCTCTGTGGTGGGACTGGGCAACAACGGCGGCTATGCCAGCGATCACACAATGGTCAGTGAGTACGAGGAGGCCGATCAGAGGGTCTGGTCGCAGGCCCATCTCGATGTGGCCGATGTGCGCGCCATTATGACACCGCCGGCGCATCAGGATGGCGGCAAGCATGACGTGGACGCCCGAGGACCCTGTGGCCTAACGCCCCTAATGATTGCCGCTGTGCGAGGCGGTGGCCTGGACACTGGCATCGAGGATATTGAGAACAATGACGATAGCACGGCTCAGGTGATATCGGATCTACTGGCCCAGGGGGCCGAACTGAATGCCACCATGGACAAGACGGGCGAGACCTCGCTCCATCTGGCGGCACGCTTCGCACGGGCAGACGCCGCCAAGAGGTTGCTGGACGCCGGAGCGGATGCCAACTGTCAGGACAACACGGGCAGGACACCGCTGCATGCCGCTGTCGCGGCCGATGCCATGGGCGTGTTCCAGATACTCCTGCGCAACCGGGCCACCAACCTTAATGCACGGATGCATGACGGCACCACTCCCCTGATCCTTGCCGCTCGCCTGGCCATCGAGGGAATGGTGGAGGATCTGATAACAGCGGATGCCGACATCAATGCTGCTGACAATTCCGGCAAGACGGCGCTGCACTGGGCGGCAGCGGTGAATAACACGGAGGCGGTCAACATCCTGCTGATGCACCACGCCAACCGGGATGCCCAGGATGACAAGGACGAGACACCGCTGTTCCTCGCCGCCCGCGAGGGCAGCTACGAGGCCTGCAAGGCTCTGCTGGACAACTTTGCCAATCGCGAGATCACCGATCACATGGACCGCCTGCCCCGGGACGTGGCCAGCGAGCGGCTGCACCACGACATCGTCCGGCTGCTGGACGAGCACGTGCCACGCTCCCCGCAAATGCTCAGCATGACGCCGCAGGCCATGATCGGATCACCGCCGCCGGGACAGCAGCCGCAGTTGATCACACAGCCGACGGTCATATCGGCCGGGAATGGTGGCGGAGCTGGCGGCAATGGAGGCGCCGGCGCTGGCAAGCAAAGCAGCCAGGCGGCCAAGCAGAAGGCCGCGAAGAAGGCAAAACTCATCGAGGGCAGCCCGGACAATGGACTCGATGCCACGGGCGGCAGTCTGCGACGCAAGGCCAGTTCAAAAAAGACAAGTGCGGCCTCAAAAAAGGCATCGGCAGCCGGTCTGAATGGCCTGAATCCCGGCCAGCTGTCGGGAGTGCCGCCCACATCGGGGCTACAGGGATCAGTTGCATCGGCGGCGGCGGCGGCACAAGCAGCGGCAGCGGCAGCAGCAGCAGTGGCGGCAATGTCCCACGACCTGGACGGTGGCTCGCCGGTGGGTGTGGGCATGGGCGGGAATCTGCCCAGTCCGTACGACACCAATTCCATGTACTCGAACGCGATGGCCGCTCCGCCGCCGAACAGCAATGCGAATACGGGGACCAAGCAGCCGCCGAGCTATGAGGATTGCATCAAGGTGAGTTCGGAAGGCATTCGAGAGATTACATGGAGCATTGTTTATTAACTTTTTATTCTCTTTTTAGAATGCGCAATCGATGCAATCGCTGCAGGGCAACGGCCTGGACATGATTAAGCTGGACAATTACGGCTATTCGATGGGCTCGCCATTTCAGCAGGAGCTGCTCAACGGCCAAGGACTGGGGATGAATGGCAACGGTCAGCGGAATGGAAACGGCGGAGGCTCTGGCGTCCCCGGCGTTATGGGACTCTGCAATCTGAGCGGCCTGACCGGAGCTGGTAACGGAAACAGTCACGAGCAGGGGCTCAGTCCGCCGTACTCCAACCAGTCGCCGCCGCATTCGGTGCAGAGCAGTCTGGCCCTATCGCCGCATGCCTACTTGGGTGAGTTACCTGCTAACAGCAATTTTCCTCAAATTCCTCAAACATGGGACTAATTTGACACTGACTTCCTTCTTCTGCAGGCTCTCCATCGCCGGCCAAGTCGCGACCCAGCCTGCCCACCTCCCCCACCCACATCCAGGCGATGAGGCACGCCACCCAGCAGAAGCAGTTCGGCGGCAGCAACCTCAACAGCCTGCTGGGCGGCGCCAATGGAGGGAGCGTGACCGGTGGCGTCGGAGGCATAGGGCCTCAGAACTCGCCCGTCAGCCTCGGCATTATCTCGCCCACTGGCAGCGATATGGGCATTATGCTCGCCCCGCCACAATCCTCGAAAGGCAGTGCAATAATGCAGACGCTATCCCCCCAGCAGCAGCAGCAGCAGCAGCAACAGCAGCAGCAGCAGCAACAGCAGCAGCAACAACAGCAGCAGCAACAGCAACAGCAGCAGCAGCAGCTTGGAGGCCTGGAGTTCGGTTCAGCAGGCTTGGACCTGAATGGATTTTGTGGATCTCCGGGTAAGTTTCGAAGGGAAGAATCGCTAGACTCAGCGCGAGCTAACCGTAAACATTCCTCGCTCCCTGCAGACTCATTTCACTCGGGTCAAATGAATCCGCCCTCGATACAAAGTTCAATGTCCGGGTCATCGCCATCGACTAACATGCTGTCGCCGTCGTCGCAGCATAACCAGCAGCAGGCCTTCTACCAGTACCTAACGCCACCCAGCCAGCATTCGGGCGGCCATACGCCGCAGCATTTGGTCCAGACGCTGGACAGCTACCCGACGCCATCGCCGGAATCGCCCGGCCATTGGTCCTCCTCCTCGCCCCGTTCGAATTCCGATTGGAGTGAGGGCGTCCAGTCGCCGGCGGCCAACAATCTATATATCTCTGGAGGCCATCAGGCCAACAAGGGATCTGAGGCCATTTACATTTGACCATAAGCAGTGACTGGACTGTGTGGAGAGGGGGAACGGGAAAGGGAATGGGAATGGGAACGGGGAAATGGGAACTGGGACGGGGACTGGGACTGGGACTGGGTCTTGAGGATCTAGAGTATCCCAGGGATTGCAAACAGGGACTCTTAAAGAGTACCCCCAAGGCTACACACACACACACACACGTTCTATATCTAAAATGCTATCCATATATATATAAATATATATATATATTTAAATGTATTTGTAATTCCTTATTCTGTACGATTTATGTGTAGTATTCTTTTCCACGACTTGTTCTATTTTTTTTTTTAATTTAATTTAAACGAGGAGAAAACGCAATTCCAGCGAAGGAACTTAACTTAAATTATGAATTATTATGCTTGTTGTACAGTGCGCCGATCACGTAGATATATCTACTCAGTGAGTTAAGAGCTCGTCTTGTGGCGCATTTTATTTAATTGTCGTAACGTCATCGTAGCTTCCACTAAACCGAACATATAGCATATAGTAATAAGGATAATGGCAGGCGAGGGGTAACGAAAAGGAAACCTAAACTTAGCGCAAATTCTGATTGATCAATTGAGAACGTTTCTAGGTGTAAGCGACGCATTATATCATTATATCGTAGGCTAAGGCTAAGTTTTAATCGAATTCTATATTCAACCGATGGCCCCATACATTTACATCGTAGTTCTGTAGGTCTCGAAACTGAAGTGCTTATATAAACAAAATTGTTAGACGTAAAAACTGCATCGAACGAACTATTTTTTTTACACGACGTTTTTTTTTTTTATTACTATAACTATTATTATTATTACTATTATTATGTATTATTACATAGTGCCTAAGCTAAACTGTAAAAAGATTCTCATAACTGTTTGATTTAAGGCGACAAAGGGAAAGGAGCGGAGAGAATTGTGCGAAGATCACCGCCGTCGTATAATTTAATATTAATAATAATAATAATTAAACGATTTGAAAAGGGACGAAAAAAATATGGTAACGACTAGCCGCCAAGTTTTTTATATATGTTTAAGGCAACGCACCCTTTTTACGATCTAAGCTAATAGATTTTAATATATTTTCAAAAAATATACAAAAGACAAAAAAGACACTACAAATTTAAATTAGGAAAACGATTTTCTTGTTCCAATTTTATTCATTTTTTTTTTTATTTGAACTTTATACTCTTGTCCCGTCTATATATATACATTTTTTGTGTGCATCGTTTTTAAAGTGTAAATTGTAAAATTACTTGTTTTCCTAACGCCAAGACAGCAAACGAAAATGCGCAACCCCCTTTTTGATATAAATAATAAATATTACAAATTATTTTAAAACAAATTTATGTGAAGTTTTCATTAACTATTTTGGGGGGAATGGAAATCTAGATTGGACAACTATAGCATATATGTTTATATACATACATATATTCTATCTAACTCTTTCTCTTTCACATCGTGGCTTAAGGAAAGTAAATTAATTTCCTTGTTTCTTAATGTTTTTAAATCTGTAAAATACAAACTGAATGAGTTTATCGAATTGTTTGTTAAATATATTCTCAAACTTATTCTTATTACGGCGACATAAAGTCAATGGACAATCTTTAACCTTTAACCCCGCCACAAGAAACCATAGAAAATAAAATACAACAATGTTCATGCAGTGGTCAGTGGACAATTATTATTACATTTAATTATTAAGCGTAATTAGTTGCTGTTCCTTAGATAACGGTTCTCCCTAGCGGCCTTGTCCCCACCTCGCCACCACCTGACACATCGCACGATGATGACGATGACATTGAAGTTAAAGCGTGTGTGTGCGCCTCTTATTAACAAAAAAAAGGTCTGTGATAGATTAGACTAGATTTCCTTTTTGGTTTCCTCCGTTTCCAGTGTGGTCGCTGTCGTCGTCGTTGTTGTTGTTGTTGTGGCTACTGGATCTGAGGTGCCAGGATTTCCATCCGGCGACTCAGCAGACTTCTTGGCCCCCGGTACATAGGGACACACGCCGCCCTTGCACTCGAAGGGGAACTCGGGCCCCTTCTTGATTACATTGCCCTCGGCATCCTTTTTCTCCCAGGGATTCCAGTAGCGCAGCAGAATCGGCTGGACGAACTTGTGCCAGATATATAGGAGCAGGGGAATGATAAAACAGGGCACGCACACCATCTTGTCCTTGTACGGATAAAACTGCTTTGGAGACAAATTTTGAATACATATATTAAGTAAACAATTTGTCGCTCACCTATACGCTTGTCAATTTTTCAATGGAGAGCTTTGTTTTCCTGTTTTAATTAATTTTTTGTTCCCAACTAATTTATGTGTTATTGGTGTGACCAAACGCTTTCAAATTTACAAAATATGCAGCCCACTGACTTATGGAAAGTAAATATCGATAAACATCGACCGTGGACTCAGACCAGGGATGGGATCTATACTATTTGCAAGTGAATTTAATTTTTTCAAATTTCTATTGCGAATTTCGTTAATTTGTATTTCTTGTTGTTATATTTGTTGTTGCATTTTGTAATTGTTGTACTTGTTGTTATTTGGGTCAAACGTGGGCTTTAGCTTAATAAAATCCACAATCATAAGAGATTTGTACACCAGGCGAACATAAACAGCAGGCAGCAACCCGGCAGCACAGCAGCACATCTGAAAATTGCGGTTCTTTTCCGCTTTCCAGGTCTGTTTCCAGTGAATTACATTATTGTTTTAGTAAATTGCTGGCAGTTTATAACGGATGTTTTTCGCTTTCCAGTTTCGCTCCCGATGCTTTACTTCACTTCTCAGCAGTGATGTCATTTCCGCTATCTAGCTATTTTTAAGGTTTAGCGCTTTTTCCGTTGAAACTATGTTATGAGTTAAAAAAGAGCATAAATCCATTTCTAGAGTTATTTAGTATTCCTATAATGGATAATTAAGATGTATTAAATATTCTATATTCTAAATTAGCCTATTCGACGATTTTTTGTCATTGAATTCGACCATTTATACTGACTTTGTTTAGCTATTCAGCCTATTATTCCTGAATTAAGTGACATCACTGCTGGTCAGTTGCATTATTCCACTACTCAGCAGTGATGTCATCTCCGCTATCTAGCTTATTTTTAAGTTTAGCGCTTTTTCTATTGAAAATATCTTAAGAGTTAAAAAAATAGCATAAATTAATTTCTAGAGTTATTTAGTATTCCTAAAATAGATATTTAAGATGTATTAAATAATATCTAAGCAAAAATTAATTTAAACATATTCATACAAGAGTCGATTTCCCGTTTTTCAGGTAATAATATATGTCGGTCTTAATTAATTGCATTTGTATGTATTTGTTGTTATTTTTGTTAAATGTGGGCTTTAGCCTAATAAATTCAACAATCATAAGAGATTCGTACACCAGGCGAACATAAACAGCAGCCAGCAACCCCGCAGCACTGCAGCCCATCTGCAAATTGCGGTTCTTTTCCGCTTTCCAGGTGTGTTTCCAGTGAATTACATTATTGTTTTGGTAAATTAATGGCAGTTTATAACGGATGTTTTCCGCTTTCCAGTTTCGCTCCCGAAGCTTTACTTCACTACTCAGTAGTGATGACATTTCCGCTATCTAGCTATTTTTAAGTTTAGCGCTTTTTCCGTTGAAAATATGTTATGAGTTAAAAAATAGCATAAATCCATTTCTAGAGTTATTTAGTATTCCTAAAATGGATAATTAAGATGTATTAAATATTCTATATTCTAAATTAGCCTATTCGACGATTTTTTGTCATTGAATTCGACCATTTATGCTGACTTTGTTTAGCTATTCAGCCTATTATTCCTAACATAAGTGACATCACTGCTGGTCAGTTGCATTATTCCACTACTCAGCAGTGATGTCATCTCCGCTATCTAGCTTATTTTTAAGTTTAGCGCTTTTTCTATTGAAAATATCTTAAGAGTTAAAAAATAGCATAAATTAATTTCTAGAGTTATTTAGTATTCCTAAAATAGATATTTAAGATGTATTAAATAATATCTAAGCAAAAATTAATTTAAACATATTCATACAAGAGTCGATTTCCCGTTTTTCAGGTAATAATATATGTCGGTCTTAATTAATTGCATTTGTATGTATTTGTTGTTATTTTTGTTAAATGTGGGCTTTAGCCTAATAAATTCAACAATCATAAGAGATTCGTACACCAGGCGAACATAAACAGCAGCCAGCAACCCCGCAGCACTGCAGCCCATCTGCAAATTGCGGTTCTTTTCCGCTTTCCAGGTGTGTTTCCAGTGAATTACATTATTGTTTTGGTAAATTGATGGCAGTTTATAACGGATGTTTTCCGCTTTCCAGTTTCGCTCCCGAAGCTTTACTTCACTACTCAGTAGTGATGACATTTCCGCTATCTAGCTATTTTTAAGTTTAGCGCTTTTTCCGTTGAAAATATGTTATGAGTTAAAAAATAGCATAAATCCATTTCTAGAGTTATTTAGTATTCCTAAAATGGATAATTAAGATGTATTAAATATTCTATATTCTAAATTAGCCTATTCGACGATTTTTTGTCATTGAATTCGACCATTTATGCTGACTTTGTTTAGCTATTCAGCCTATTATTCCTAACATAAGTGACATCACTGCTGGTCAGTTGCATTATTCCACTACTCAGCAGTGATGTCATCTCCGCTATCTAGCTTATTTTTAAGTTTAGCGCTTTTTCTATTGAAAATATCTTAAGAGTTAAAAAATAGCATAAATTAATTTCTAGAGTTATTTAGTATTCCTAAAATAGATATTTAAGATGTATTAAATAATATCTAAGCAAAAATTAATTTAAACATATTCATACAAGAGTGGATTTCCTGTTTTTCAGGTAATAATATATGTCGGTCTTAATTAATTGCATTTGTATGTATTTGTTGTTATTTTTGTTAAATGTGGGCTTTAGCCTAATAAATTCAACAATCATAAGAGATTCGTACACCAGGCGAACATAAACAGCAGCCAGCAACCCCGCAGCACTGCAGCCCATCTGCAAATTGCGGTTCTTTTCCGCTTTCCAGGTGTGTTTCCAGTGAATTACATTATTGTTTTGGTAAATTGATGGCAGTTTATAACGGATGTTTTCCGCTTTCCAGTTTCGCTCCCGAAGCTTTACTTCACTACTCAGTAGTGATGACATTTCCGCTATCTAGCTATTTTTTAAGTTTAGCGCTTTTTCCGTTGAAAATATGTTATGAGTTAAAAAATAGCATAAATCCATTTCTAGAATTATTTAGTATTCCTAAAATGGATAATTAAGATGTATTAAATATTCTATATTCTAAATTAGCCTATTCGACGATTTTTTGTCATTGAATTCGACCATTTATGCTGACTTTGTTTAGCTATTCAGCCTTTTATTCCTAACATAAGTGACATCTCTGCTGGTCAGTTGCTTGTTTAACGGATCTTTTTCGCTTTCCAGGAACGTTCCCCTCCGATCATTTAGTCAGTCGGTCAGCTGCTGCCTGAATGTTATGTTGGCCTGGTGTACAAATATCGAGGTTAAGCTAATTTGTATGGGGAATATTGTTTATTTCGGGAATAAGTGTTGTTGTACTTGTTGTTATTTTTGTTAAATGTGGGCTTTAGCCTAATAAATTCAACAATCATAAGAGATTTGTACACCAGGCGAACATAAACAGCAGGCAACAACCCGGCAGCACAGCAGCACATCTGCAAATTACGGATCTTTTCCGCTTTCCAGGTCTGTTTCCAGTGAATTACATTATTGTTTTGGTAAATTTCTGGCAGTTTATAACGGATGTTTTCCGCTTTCCAGTTTCGCTCCCGAAGCTTTACTTCACTACTCAGTAGTGATGACATTTCCGCTATCTAGCTATTTTTAAGTTTAGCGCTTTTTCCGTTGAAAATATATGTTATGAGTTAAAAAATAGCATAAATTCATTTCTGGAGTTATTTAGTATTCCTAAAATGGATAATTAAGATGTATTAAATATTCTATATTCTAAATTAGCCTATTCGACGACTTTTTGTCATTGAATTCGACCATATATGCTGACTTTGTTTAGCTATATAGCCTATTATTCCTGAATTAAGTGACATCACTGCTGGTTAGTTGCTTGTTTAACGGATCTTTTCCGCTTTCTAGGAACGTTCCCCTCCGATCATTTACTCAGTCGGTCAGCTGCTGCCTGCATGTTATGTTGGCCTGGTGTGCAAATATCGATTTGAGGAAGGATTTTGAGGGTAATTTCTTTGTTCTGGGGCATATTTTTGTTGTATTTGTCGTTAGATCTCACAACTGTGGCCTTTAAATTTAACAATCCCAAATATCAACAAAGGCAGAGTTTCTAATTTAAGATTGATTTTAAAAAGAACAAAATGCACGCTTTTTTAATGCAATTTAAAGATTATAATTAATTAATATAAAATTACGATTGACGATTGAGGATGTTGGATCTTGAGGATGTTCCTAAAAAAGTTGTTCAATATCATTTTGTTTTTGCAAGCTTATGTAGTTGCGTTATTTATTTATTTGCAGTTGTATATGGGTCTACATATTACGTCATGTGTGTATTTGTAAATGAAATAGTTTGTAGTACAAAAGTTATAACAAAATAAATAACAAGAAATCGTTTTAATACAATAATACGCGAAAATACAATATATGTATGTATGTACATCAAGTTTGCTGAAGTTTAGTACAAGTTTATATTGCTAATGGTTTCGAAATGGAGCAGCTCTTAGAAGAAATTCTGGCTAGTTTGGGAGAAAGCTTAACTCTCATCCTTGACATGGACAGAATACTTTGAATCTCGCCTATATCCTGGACGAAACCTTTGACAATATTCACCCTTGTACATTTTGGTTTACAAAGAATGGCCCCAAGACCCTAGCCCCCATATGCTCCGCCTTCGCCTCCTCCTCGCCAGGACAAATGAAGACATCTACATGTTAGGGGTTTCGATAAATCAAGGACAATATTCAAATGCTAGGATTGCGGGAAGAGGAAAAGGCGGAGATCGTGCCTCGTTCCGGATCCCTACACGTTCGTGGGCGCATCCATGCCGCAGATGACCGACTTGACAACGGCGGCCGCCGAAAGAGCCGCGAAATTCTGCCACTTCCGGGTGGACATGCCGTCCTTGTAGTCGGCAATGCCCTTGACCAGGATGAAGCTCTCCCTGCAGTTACCGATGATGCTGTCGAGCACACTGCTCATCTCCACATCGGTGGCCAGCAGGCCGTACTTCCGGGCAAAATCGGTGCGCAGCTCGTCGCTCCGTACCAGATCCCTGCCAGAGCCAATGGGGCCCAGGTGCAGGCGCAATCGGGGAACGCCGTCCAGTTCATCCGCCGCTATGGGGTGGGCCACCTCGATCACCTCATTGTTGCCGATATTCATGAACAGCTTGTCCGTCCTCGCGTCCGGCCGGTTGAAGTCGCTCTCCGTTTTCTGGGCGAGCGTCTGTTGGGCCTGGTTCAGGTAGGTCTCCCACGGCCGCTTCACCAGCATGTTGGCCTGCAGGCTCTCGGCAATCAGCTGCAGTGAGTCGTTGATGGGGAAGTAGGTCTTCACGTCCTCGCCGCTCTTGTAAACGTACACATACGGCTTCTCCTTGCTGCAGGTGCGAAAAATAACAGGTATTAGAGTCGTACAAATTGAGTTTTTAAATAATATTTGTATTAGGGACGGCGGAAAATATTGATACATTTTCGATCCCCAATTTGAAGTGTCTTAAATCCTTGCCTATTGCTAATCAGTGCCCGCTGCTTGTCCACATAAGAGATGACCACATCGCCTAGCCGCACGTGCTTCTTGTAATCTGTGTAGTGCGGCACACCGCCCGCCACGCCCACAATGAAGACGAAGTCCACCTTCTGGAATGTGCCCAGCAGACGGGTTGTGGTGTTGCCCGTCGCCGTCATTGCCTCCCGTGTGCTGCCCACCGATGGCAGCTTGGTGCTCACGATCCTGTGAGCTCCAATATTGCCCAAAGTATAGACGTTCGATTCGCCTGCGGAAGAAATGATTGGAGAAAGATGGAATAATGGTGGTCAGTAGACATAACTTGGTAATCAGAAAAGGACGCGGGGTACAATGTACAAAGGATATTTGGGGGTGCTTAAATACACATTTGTGAATATATACATATAAATATTCAAATGAAACAGTTGACAGAAACGTATTTCGATAGTTATTTAAACAAGTAACCCAAACCAGTACCTAATATATATCAAGGTATACTTTTTCTTTGCTTTTAACCTTTGGAATGAACCCAGTGCGTGACGGATATAATCAAGCCCTGTCTGATGGTGAAAGTTATAGATGCGTATACAATAAAAGGTCATGTAGCCTAGGACAATCCTTTACCATAACAACACACCAATAAAGTGAAACAAAATCGACGACACAACCATAAAATACAGACACAGAGGGAGACACGAATGATACCACAAATCAAGGAATTATTCTAGGCCAAGTTCAAAACTTTGTTCGTGCCAAAGTTTATGGCAAATCATTCAAGTACAGGCTACACTGGCTATGAACTTTGGTAAAATTATGTGTTTTTATTATACATAAAATATTTAAATTATAAATATTTTTTAAAGAGCATTAGTAAATCATTATTTGTTGTACAAAATAAAGCCTAGTAAAGTGTTTTCTTGTAATGAACTTGGCCTAATTTAATGAGTTGTTGCTAGAGCTGCAAAAATACTCAAGTTTTCGATAGATAACTAATAACAAATCGAATTTTTCGATTATTTTACTCAGGGATTTCGATATCTATAATTAAAATATACAAGTTTTTGAAGATTGTAACCATAAATATAGATCTTTTAGCATTTACACATAATTTATCAAAATTTTCGATGATTAAATTATTAATTATGGAATATTGGTTTCAAAAATCTATAATTTTTGCAGCTCTAGTGAGTGGGACAGAATTTAGATTTTGGATTCTAGACATTGCTTACCGAATCTTCGTTTCTTTTTGGACTTTCTTAGTGAGTTCGTTAGATTGGGATCGGAATCTGTTACATGGGGAACGGGGGATAGCATTCAAGTATTTGTTTTTGTTTTTTTCGTGGAATGGTACAATGTTTTTGTTTTTTGTTTTTTCATTGCAGGCAAGCGTATGGAAATTCATTCGGTAACCGCCGAAATTTGTTTTGATTTCGAAATGGGAAGGAGAGAGAAACAGAGAAAATAGAGAGTTAAAGGCAAGAGAGTTTCGATTAGTAAGAGTCGGTTCTTTGAGAGGTAGGATATAGAGTCAACGAGTTGATTCATCGGACAGTCGTGCGATCGATCAGTTATCGATCTTGTCATCAACATACCGACTGTTGTGTATCGGACAAACGTCTCCTTGTTCTCTAGCATCGCATCAACGGCCAGCTTCTCACAGTACTGGGCCGTAATGATGGCTATGGTGGGCTGCTTGTTGGAGGCAATCGTGGGCATTTGCTTGACCACCTTGATCTCCTTGTCCTCGTGGTGGATGCGGGTGTACGCATTGTACTCCATCGACTTGATCAGGCCGCGCTCCTGCAGCGATTGGATAACCAGCAGGACATCCTGTTCGCTCCAGCCATAGTCCCTGTGCAAAGTAAAGTTGAATTATTACATCAATTATTTTACTAGTACTTATTTGACTTACTTGGCCAGATCCTCGGGGGAAACGGGATTGGGATAAGCCTGTTCAATGAGCTCCAGCACCTTCTCCTGGGTCAACGGCGGAGATTCAAACTGGGATTCTTCCAGGGAAACTGCGGGTAGTAAACACATTAAATAATTAAAGCACACAACACTTGGGGAGGGAAGAGCACCCTTGAGGGGCTATTAATGCGGCGGAGGACTTGGCTGAAGCCATTCTCCTGTTTTAGCAAGGCAATGACATCTAACTCTGAGCGGTGGGCGTGGCTGGTTAGTTACAGAAAGACACACAGTAAAGGGGCAACGAGCGGCTAGCGGCGGCACTGCAACGGGGGGCTTTTAATGGCTCAATGCTCAAGCGGCGTATTTTAATTGCAGGCGACAGACAGGATTGGTCCTTGAAAAGGGGGCGGAACTCGGGAGCTGGGGGCTTAGGTAGCAGGGCAAGGCGGCAGCAATCACAGCTGCAGGGCAATGCACTGTCTCTGTTCGAAAACAACTCACACACAAAACCTAAATAACCTCAGGAGCAACATGCTTGTATATCCTTGCAGGGTATTATAATTTAAGTCACAAGCTTGTAAAGCAGTGAAGGAGTCATTTCCGACCCCATAAATCATATATATTCTTGATCAGCATCAACAGCCGAATCGAACTAGCCATCTCTGGCAGAAAAAAAATTTTTCCAATTTTTTCAAAATTTTATAAGGGGTTACATCGTTAAATTTTTCAAAAATGGGCAAAAATGTGAATTTTTTAAAAATTTCAAACGGAGTATACAGATTTATTAACCTAATAAAAACTAGCACGGGAACGCTTTCCGAATTAAATTTAGTGTTTTTTTAGCTTAGTTACGGGGTTTTTAATTTTGATTTTTCGATAAATTGTCATGTAAATATATCGATTTAATAAATACGAATATTTTAAGCTAAGTTATGATCGATTTCCGATACGCCTTTTTCGCTTTTTACCTGTCAAAAGTTATCAATAGATGCCCATGGCTGGTTTACAGATTAAGCCAAGTTATCAGGCAGAAAAGTAGTAGCCATATTTGCAAACCAAATGTTCTAATCAATGTATTATATTTATTATATTTTTAATAACAGCTCTACTCTTGCAGTTGAAGAATCTTTAACTATCGCCCAATTTTGAGAACACCTCAAGGAACACCTTCACATATTTTATGAGCCACCCAAGAACCCATACTCAAATCTTTTGACAACCATTAGAAAACCTATATAGTTTAGGAACCTATACATTTGATTTGTATCTAATTTTTGTAAATTTATTTTTCATTTTCATTTGAAGGGTGCACAACTCCATTGTTGTTCCATTTTGGTTGCTGTTAGATTTTAGTGCGTGCTTTTAGTACGAAAATAAATAACGAAACGAAATCAACAGATTAACAAACAACAAGAACAAGAGGGAAAGGCGGCGGGGAGGCCAGTGCAACGAAGCGAATACAAAACGGAATTCTTGAGCGGATTAGATACGAGTTAGTTGTGGAGGCCGTGGACGCGAGGGAGCAGGGAGCAGGTTGAAGGGTATCCTTCCTCGCTCTCATTTCCGTCGGGCGCTCAGCTGCTCGGTGTACATGTCCAGCCAAATGGCCTTCATCAGGTTGTCGCCATCACCTGTCTTCCGCTGCGCCATTAGCGCCTCCTCGAACTTCCGGTTGCAGTCGCCGTAGCAGTAGATAATGTAACCATCCCGGGCTGATCGCACCATTAACCACACGCACAACCCAGAGAAGAATATGCCGATAGGTATGTAGATATAAATATATATAGATAGATAGATATGGGGTTTAGATGTCATCATCGAAACTTAGTTCCTAAGATGGGGTCCTTAGGGAATTCTAGTGAGAATAATATGCACTTAATGAACTTAAGCTGTTCGTATGTTAAGGTGCTCAGTCGTTCATTTACTTACAAAAAAGCAAATGAATATGTGAGCAAATAAGTATCTAAATGAATGAACATCTATCTGAGGGAATAAACATCTGCGCAAAAGAAAAATCTGAGTGAATAAATCTTTGAGTAAATGAACATTTGAGCGATTGAATATGTGAGTGAATAAAACTGAGAGAATGAACACCAAAACAAAAGAACATCTGAACAAATGAACATTTGAGCAATTAACTTATAGAATGAATATTTAAATAAAAGAACATCTTAGCAAACAAACAACTATGCAACCGAACATCTAAGCAACTGAGCCTCTTCATGAAAAATCAGTTCTTCTACAACAAATTTTAAAAATGTCTCTCTGAAAACTTTATAAAGATGAAGTTCCTATTAAAATATTTCATTCCAAAATAAGAAAACCAAAAAAAGAAATGAAGCATACTCACGTGGTCGTGAGGGGGGTGCAGAGGTCTCCTCCAGGATGCGTAGCTCAATCTCGATAGACTGGATCTCCGAATAGCCATGCTGCATTAGCTTCATAATCTTCTTGATAAATCCCACATAATCTAGAAAGGAAAATACATGTTTAAATTGCTTCCTAGGAGTGCCACCCTAAAGGGGCATTAAATTAGGACATTTGCCCATGCAGAAAACCACGTTAAATACCTCTGGGAAAGTCCTGCGGACTCACGAGCTCCTTGAAAAAGTCCTGGGCAATGTGGGCCTGCTTCTCATCGTTGGTCAGCCAGTCGCGGAACCAGAATCTCAGTGTGCGCGACTCCTGCGAATGCTTGCCCGTGTTGGCGCTGACCAGAAACACACGGAACTCTAGGGACAATGCTGCCGCCTTGCTGCCGCTCTTCTGGCCAGCAACTGTGTCCTTGTTGATGATGATCCCAGTGTGATCACCGCCGGCGACATGAACCCGATCATTGATCTCGTCAATCAGCTTCCGTTCGATGAGGATCACCGTACTGTTGGCGGTCTTGCCTCTGGGTGTCATCACGACCTGCTCTGTCCGTGGTGGCGACTGGCTCCTCTGGGTGCCGCCCGAGTTCTGAGTCAGCTTGGCCTGTTCCTGGTCTTGGCCTGCGACAATTTTTGTGTAGCTGTTATTGCCATTCGGCAGGATTCCGTTACCGTTGCCATTGCCATTTCCATTTCCATTTCCATTGGCTGTCTGCGATTTATTTGGCTTGGGGGGCGGTGGTGGCGGCGCCATCTGTGTGTGACTCCTGCGCTCTGCCATGCTCCTGCTCCTGGTCCTAGTTCTCCTAGTGCTTCTTCAATCCGATACGATACCGCTGCTCCGGCTGCGTCCTTGAGCCCAAACTTGCTGGTGCTGCCGAAAGAAAAGCAAAAGTTGACTGTCATTAGTGACTGGGTTACGGTGGAGCATGCTTAGGATGGTGTATCCTAAATACCTTACATGGGGAAATATTATGAGCTAGATTATTAATAGATATTTTTAAATATATTTAATTAAGTAATATATTTATTTATTTTCAACTTCAACTTGTAATGATTTTAATAACCAAAGCTAAGGCGCCTGCGTAAACCTTTAAAGGATCTTTGAAATGAATAAATCAATTATCGAGGGGACTTATCGCTAATATCGAAGTTGTTTATCGGTACAAGATGTCATACTATTATCGAACATTTTTGTAGTAGCAAATAAATAAGCCTTGGTAATATTTATTATTATTATTAAATAATAAATACATTTATTTAAATGCAATAAAATCCATGTTCTGGTTTACTAAGCTGTTAACTCATGTAATATATAATATATTATATGAATAACAATGACAGATATTATTTTTGTACATTATCCTTTTAAGGACTCTTCACCGTGTCTTTATTTTTAGCCCAGTATTCGCATTTTCATATTTCCCCCTGTTCCTATCAGGCATATCGAATGTTACCTCCTTCCAAAGCCGTCTGATTTCGCGGCTTCTTTTTTCCGACTGTCTGTCTGTCTGCCTGTCCCCCTGTCTGTTTGTTGGCAATGATCCAAACAAATTTAGAATTCATAAATAATTGGTGTCATAAATCCAGCCCCTTTCCTCCCTCCTTGACAGCTACTTGCTGCGACCCAGTGACTTGGATTCGGGCCTACAAACAAAAATAATAACAATAAAAGAGACCAAAACAAAGCGAAGGAAGGAAAATCAATAGGAACTTGGTTACGCCAAGTGCCTGACAACCAGATATATATACATTTACATATATATATGTAGAGGGGAAAATGGGAGCAATGTGGAAAACCACCTGCCACCCTCTGCAATTAAAGGCAAAAACAAACTTCCGCCCGAAATGTCACCAAACCGCCGCAAAAAGGTTTTTGACCCCACGCCCGACCCCCGGGGGAAAAAGTGTCTGTGCGATGCACTCAGAGAAAGTTTCTATAGCAGTTATGTGTATGTGTGGAAAACTGTTTTGGAAAATTCAGCAGAAAGCGGGTTGAAAGGGCCGGTGACTTCCTGTTGAAAAATTTGCATAGGACAAACACAAGCCCCTCGGGGATTAGAGGTGAAAGGTAGAGTGGGAAAAGCGGCGGAAAACTCTAAGGAAAAGGCAATGGGAACCAACTGAAGCGGCAAAAGAAAAGCCAAAGAGTGGAAAATGCAAAGGAAATGGAAATTTACATTTTTCTCCAAGGCGAGTCCTTAGAATTCTAGAACATAGAGATATTTTTGTCTAAATAACCTTTTTTGTGGGAAATAGTAATCCCAAGGTAGCTTCAATTTAATAGGTTTCATAATATCAATGATTTGTATATATTTGAAATTTTTTAGGGATAATTTGTGAACTAAGATAAACAAATTAATATTACTCAGGGTTGTTTAAATCAGAATTATCCCAAAAATAATTGAAAAATGCATCTTTTGATGATGACAAAATTTGAGACAATATCCATTCATTGACTTAATTAGATTAAAGAGCTTCCTTCCTTCCTCTTCAAAAATTTACTGGAAAATGAGTGGGTGCAGCACTCGAATTTCATGACCGGAAATTATTTGCAGTCTGCAATTTCAATTAAAAAAAAAGAAAACAAACAAGAAGGGCAACTAACTTGAGGAAGCCGACGTTTATGTACCCTTCCAGTTTGCAATTGACCTATAGGATTTAATCGGAAATCGATCAAAGCTAAGCTCAAAATATTCGAGTTTTTTGAATAGATATTTATCGATACTTTTATATGATAATTTTTGTGAAAATTTGAAGTTTAAAAACTTATAACTAAGCCAAAAACGCTTTAAATTCAATTCGGAAAGCGTTCCTGTACTAGTTTTTACTGGGTTAATAAATCTGCATACTCAATTTTAAATTTAAAAAAATTTAATTTTTTGCCCATTTTTGAAAAATTTAACGATGTAACCCCTTATAAAATTTTGAAAAAATTGGAAAAATTTTTTTTTCTCCCAGAGATGGCTAGATCGATTCTGCTAATGATGCTGATCAAGAATATATATGATTTATAGGGTCGGAAATGACTCCTTCACTGCTTTACAAGCTTGTGACTGAAATTATAGTACCGTGGAAGGGTACACCAAATATGGCAAAGTACAGTGTAGTACATATCATTACAAGAGTACAGTCACGGCCACTCTCCCTTTGGAAATGCATTTCTTCATTTCCGCCAAGGAATACACATATATTTTTGTTTTTTGTGTGCTTTTCGCCTTTACAGTTCGCCGATGAAATTGAAATTCCTATGACGGCAAGTGACTGACGGTGCGTAACTCCCGAGAGATAGAGGGTACAGGGGCTTGGGCCCCTAGACGAGGAAGGGTTTGGCCCCAGCGTCATCACGGTTGACAGAGTCTCAGTCACGTGTCTGTCTTGACAAAAAACAAAACAAAAAACACGCTTGAACAAAATTACATTTCATATTTGGCGAAGGAAAACAACAAAAAAAGACACACACATTTTGGAGTCGAGGTTTAGTGCCTGCAACTTCCGCCCTCGCAGAAGTCACTCTATTTTCGATACCCTGCCAATGGGGCTTGTGCCTCAATCAATCGGAAATCTACAAAATATTAGAGTTGGCCGAACAGGCTTAAATAAACTCCTTATAAAAGAAACAAAATATATAATAAATTTAGAATATTAAATATCTTTAGATAATGAATATAACCATTATATGTGCCATTTAAGTGGGGCGTAGACAAATTGCAGGCAGTGTCAGGCAGAAGGTGAGCCCACACATGGAAAAAGCATTTGCAGCAAGCTCTTAGCCAGCCGTTTCCTGTGGTTCACTTTATGCGTGGGGACTGGCCTGAGATTGGCCTAAGGCTACGATTCGTATTCAAGTCCACAAAAAAGAAGTACCAAAAAACTCCATAGGGAAACAAGTTGGCAATATAAATTTCGCCAGTATGACTAGAAATAAAATTGGTTAAAGCAATACCAAAGTCATACTGATTCTACTCACTTAACATAAGGTATGACACTAAGTAATTTGCGACAATGTGTATAGAATTCAGAATATTTCACACCATAACAAGGTCGCAGTAAACTAATTAATATGTTGTAAAGTATGACACTGAGTACAACAAGCAAACTAGTTCAAAAAGGTCACATCACACCAATTCACTCAATGTGGGGGGGTATGACACTAAGTAATTGGCATAAGTGTGGCCAGAACTCAACATGTTTTACCCTATACCAAGGTCACATTTAATTTATTAATTTACAAATTAAATAGTATCATGCTACTATTGTATAATTGTATAATTATATCATGTAAGGTGTCACACTAAGTAATTGGCGTAAGTTTAGCCAGGTCTTAGTCACTAGGAACTTATAAGACTTAATATTTAATATATCTACTATTAAGAATAAATCAGTTTGTTCAGAACTCAAGAAATTTTAACCCAATAAACAGGTTAACCCATCTTTTTCACTCAATTCAAGGTATCTATGACACTGGGCAACTTCAACCTTTAGCCTCAACTTATTTCAAATAACATAAACATTGCATATCCAGATAGTGTATAATCAATTGGTTTATCTACCCACAAAGTAATGACGACAGCTAATTACCACATCATTTCACGTATACGTATTTTTAGCGTTGCCTTAATTAGACGAAGGGGCGAACGTGACTCAAAGTCATAGTTGCTGAACCGATTCAGCCCTAATAAGAGAGCTTATTGTACTTATTTAGTGAGTCAGACAGAGGGGAAACGTGATTCGATCGAACTTTGTTGATATTTTTTATAGTTAATTGACAATCAACTGCGTTTGTTTCAGCCCCGGTCCCGTTCTCGGTGCCGGGCAATTAGCTGGATAAAAAGATATAAAGTTCACTTTTTACAGAGGGCTCTCCTTAGGGCTCGGTTCTGGCCGATTAAGCAACTCAATGGGCGATGTCTGGCATTGCTATATGACTCTTGCCCCATCACCATCCATCGGATTATAAATAAACCCGAATGGTTCAGCGAATACGCTTCTGGACATTTTCATAATTTCGTTGTTTGTGTCAAGGTTACTCTCGCCTCTCTGGCAATAGATATATACACTGCCTCCCTCAATTGATTTGTTTACAAAACAATTTGGGAATTCTTTTTAGCAATATTTTGGCTGCTTATAATTATATAGATTAGTTGGAAAATCGAGCAATATCTTTGAGCAAAAATCAACAAACAGCAATCGTGCTAGATTCCTAGTCTCTTCTGCCAACTAAATGGCTAGATTGTAAGCAAGAAATGAATATTATAGGATAAAGCCTTCCTCACTTTATATATGTGAGATGATTTTCCAATGCAATCAATGCAAATCAAATAACTGGCGAATATACCTCTATTCTTGCCATGAACCTTAACTGCCAATCGAATTTGAATACTCAATCAGAATTAGCATATTCGAATAACATTCAGAGACGTTCTGAATTTGTTTTTTTCATTTCGGTTAATTGAGTTCGTTTTGCTTTTTTTTTGCGGTTTTGGTTGGTATCTCTAGAGGACTTTAACGCCTCGATGACGTCAGTGCGGTATAGCATACAGTATACAGTATATAGCATATAGTATATAGCGCATTTCGTTATGATGAGTTTTATCGTTTCAACCTCTGACGCCATGCTTGTGCCTTTGGTGATTATTTAAATCGGCAAACAAGTTGGGAATTTGTCAGCGCCACTAGGCCTGACCTTCGTCGGAAACAATCTGAGCTTAAAACTGAGAACTCTGTCACATTATAAATAATATACATAAGCAGAAGAATCACAAATAATTAACAACAAATTGGTTGTCTAAAGTTACCCTAATATGGACATCAAAAACTGTCCCTTCTACTAAGAACTATATTTGTGTATGCACATATGCAGTTCTTAAGTCCGTATCATCACCTTAGGTTCTATATAGTTTTATTGTCTTCTCAATAAATATTATTGAAAGTCAAGAACAACAAAATCTATTAAATATAAGGTGTTATTCAGGTGGCGCGAGAGTGCCAGGGTGGATATTGCTCCTGGAATTCGACAACGCGATTGAGGAAGCCGCGCATCTGCTCCTGGGTGCGGCTGCTTTCCTCGAAACCCCCGGCATCCAGGCTGTTCAGCAGAATCTCCTCAGCGTTCAGCTGGTGGGCAATGGCAGAGCGACGCCCTGGAGGTTTAGCTAACTTGTCCAGCCTGGTGCCCACCACCAGAATGGGCACGTGATGGGTCCTCAGGATCGGACGACTGCGTCCCTGGCGATGCCTGCAAATCTGGCGCAGCGGCTCGTACAGCCAGTCGTGCAGGTTGTCCTGCGAGCGCAGGTTCTCCAGATTGTACACGAGGACAATGCCATCGATATCCTTGGTTAGGTCCTTAAACTGAGCGCTCTGCAGACGACACTCGATGTTTATGTCGATGAACTCCACGAAATAGAGGATCTCGGATTTGGGGGGCTTTTGCCGGGGGAACAGGGACTTGTCCGAATGCTCCGACGAGGAGTGCGATGTCCAGGTGGGCGTTGGCGGCAAATCCGCGGATTCGACATACTCGTGCAGCCGTACCTGGATGTCCCACAAGCGATGGCTCACGGATCTGGAGGCCAGGGTGGGCGTGTCCTCGCTGCAGGCCATCAAATTGGTCACGCTCGTCTTACCCACACCTGGCAATAGGAAGTGCAATTGTTAATTGAATATTTCCAATGGCTCGTGAGGACCATTGCGCACCTTTATCGCCCAACATGAGGATGCGGATGGTGGGCACGTCGTTGACCTGGATCTGATTTGCCATTTTTCGGAGGTTCCTTGTTGTACGTTAAGTGCACTAGCGTCTCACAATTTATGATGAGAAAGCGAAAATCTGGCCACTAATGGCTAACTTCATGACTACTCTGTTTTAATCGTCTTACTTACAGGGTAGTCGCTCTCGATCCTCCAGTAATGGCATAACTATATTCGTAACTTGCCAGCAGTAAGTGCGGTAACTATATCCTGCTCTCTAAAATCCTCTTATTGACTTCCATTCTTGCAAAATTAACGAATTTTGTAACGTAAATACAAAACAAATCACAACGTGTCTTATCGATAATTCGATCTTACGATAGAACTCACTTTAAGGAATGTATCGGTTCGTGAATCTTCTTCTTTGAAACATATGTGAAGCCCAGAGTTGCAGCTGATATTTCTTACTGATATTTGCCAATAAGGAAATATGCTAAACTTTGAAAAGTTTAGTTGTTGTCCTGCTAACTTAATGGACATTTTTAAATACGTATTTGCATGTCTAATGTGATTTCAACATTTTAGAGTTGCTTCCTGCAACACGCATTTAGTTCTCCAGCCCTGGGATATGATGATTTGTATCAGAAAATCACATGTGCGTAAATCTTTGGCTTTCTGCTTTACATGAGACATCATTCAAGTATTTCCCCGTCAGACTGTCTGGCTTTTCTTGCGCAAATTGGGCAAATATTTATACTCTCCGTTGATATTTCAGATATCAAGATTTATCTCTTTCGGCCACAATCTTTCGTCAGATGCCAGGCGTGGGCGACAAATAAAAAAAACGCATAGTGTTTCGAGAAAAGAGAAAGATTTCATCATAGGTAGGCATGCGTCATGCTTCTCCGGTCATTCGGAATTCCACGATTGGATCATTTGATCAATTAGCCGCGGATCAATACTTATTGCAGTGCGTGGGGTTACATTCCCCTCTGTTCCCATCTCTTTAGGAATGACCAATTATAAGAACGTTCCTCTTTCCAATTTTTCCCATTTATATGTCGCTTTTTTTGTATCTACTTTGTGCACGTAATGGAAAATCGCCTGTATTTTCTGTGAAGACTTTGTGGTACCCATGAAAAACACATTAGTCTTATTTTCCCACAATAAGTGGAGAAATAGAAACTCTTATTTTAATATATTATTTGTCCAATTAGAAATTAAAGAATTAGTTTCCTTAAGTAGCTCATGCAAATTTTTCTTTTTAAACTTGAAAATTTTGCAATGCTTTTTACCTCTTTAAACAATTACCAAACAGCTCATGGAAAAGTTAATCAATTTTTAAGTCAATTAACAATTTCCGACGTAGAAAACCTAAGTTAAAATTGAACTCTACAACTATATACTCGAAGGGAAACCCATTAAAAAGTAAGGGGACCAGCAACTCGAATATGAAAACACGCAACAGAAGAAAAGTCGGCGTTCTTTGGCTGACATTTCCCCGCCCTACAGTGGGAATTAGCGAGGCAAAGTTCAGCAGCCCAGAAAAAACAAAAGAAAAGCGGACCATGGGGGTTGCCTTGCCTTGGGTGGTGGTGTGGTGGCGATGTGGCGGTGCTCCATAAATTAGAGCGACTTGGCAATATGGGCAGTCGGGACAGTTTTATGGCCACGAAGCACACACATCGAAAAATGCAGTTTACAAAAGGCCCAAAGCACGCTTTTCTCCCTTCAACCCCCATCATGACGATTGGGCCAAAGGGGTTTTCCTTTCAGCAACATGGGGGCAAGTTCTGCAGTGTGTCAGTGTGGTGGGTGGTTTTCGGAGTGGTTCGAGAAGGAGTGCCGATTATAGGCTGATTAGGGCGTTATTTGGTGACCTACATAGCGGTTAATGTGGGGTAGAATGGAGATGCAAACAATGCCTATAGTGGGTTAATAAAGTCAAGTTTTCTAAACAAGAAAATCTATGGATAAAGGGGATTAAGGCTCTCTCTTGCCGGTGAAGTTTTCAAGCCTTTCAGGGGGGAGTATACTAACTAATTTATTAACTATAATACATATAGTAATATTATTTATATCAGTATCAAACCCCCTGCCAATTCTTGAGGCTCTAATGTTACAAAACAACTTTCAAGTGGGCCGATCGACGCATAGAAAGGGGTCTCTATGGGAGTGAAAATCGCAGCTCATCTCGAATTGCATTTGTTTATCGGCTGCACACAAACAAAGTAGGTTAGCAACTTTTCATATCAATTTTCAGAAAATTGCAGCCAGCCCACACGACGTCCATTGACAGCACTCCAAAGACACGCCTCATTCTCATACAAACAAAATCATAGAAAAAAACAAAGAAGAAAAAACCGTGAAAGAACTAAATTCAAAATACGGAATAGTGGAAATTATTTTTAACTGAAAAGCCGGACGACTGACCGGACCGGGGGGCAGCAGGGAGATCGAAATCCGGGAAAGGAGACGTTGCTCCAAGTTGAATGAACCACATGAACACACCGGCAGCGACGAGTATCGAACGGATAATTATAATGAGAGCAGATGGTCTCCGGTCGGGTCTTGACTATGTATTCCTTGCAAACAAAGGTGTCTGTCTGGTCAGCAACACTCAAGAAATATTAATAATTCTCTGGCAAAAAATACAATTAAATAAACAGGTCGAGCAACATATTATTTTTAAGTATCCAAAGCTGTCTAGCTGTGTTCCATATATTACTATACAGAAACTAATTTATTTAATAGTTTAATACTCTTAATAACCTCAAGAGTGTTCATAAATTTTAAAAACTTAAAATCGTGCCAAGAAATGTAATATTCAGTCTTTAAAGTATGCCAACCGGCAAACAACTGTTTTGTATGCTTGTAAATATGTTCGAAATGCACTAAATTGCATCTTAAATTTCCCAAAACAAATAAATTTTATTTACATTTTTCCAGAATTTTCCGAAAAGTGTGCAACAAAATTGCGTTGGCATAAAACTGGACCAAAAAAACGAAAACCGGAAAGAAAGGAAACTTCGGCAAGTCGAAACTTGTGTACCCTTAAAATTAGCAAATTAAAAAATATATATATTTAATAGATATAAGTGTTAAATATATCATATTTAAAGCCATCGTTTATGTGGTCACTATATCCATAGTCATTTCACTATTACCAAAACAAATACAAATTCTCTTCACATAGAAAGTACTAGCACATATAGACAGGGCTAGATCGACGTGTCTGGTGATGCTGAACAAGGAAACCCTACTCATCTATGTTAGAGATAGTATACAAAATTATAATACCCCTTAAAGGGTATTAAAAAACAATGCTTAGTAAGCAACAACAAATTTGCTGCGATGGCTAACGAGAATGAGATCATTTTTAGACTTCTCTCACGTTTTTCGGGTTCTTTACTGATGTGTGTGTGCGTATCTTTTGTATACATTTTGTTAACCGTAAAAATTGTTGAAATTTCCACCGACTGGAACACAGCGGACATGATACAAACAAAATAAATAAATAAAAAATAGCAGAACAAATGCAGGTCAGACAAATGAAATAGAGACGCTGGGAATATAAACGGCGACATTGCAAAGTGGAAACGGAAATGGATTTAGATAAAACCCAGTGAACATATAAACATATACAACAGAGTTTATCGAAAGAGTGGAAAATATTTGCAAATTCCAAGACTCACTTATAAGGGGTAATCGGTCCGGTTAGTTCTATGGAGGTCAGTATCGTTAAATTCACTTAGCCTTGCCGCCGCCTCAAATTGCTCAAATTTAAATTCAAATGCAGGCAAAAAAAAAAACACATACACAAATAAATTATTTAGCATACCCTCGGAAGCGGGACATGCTCGAATTGTGGACACCTTGAACTGCCTCAAGGAAATTTGCTGCCTTTAAGGAATAATTACCTTAAATTTATATTTTTGTTCTCGTTGTTTTCTAGTTATTTGCTTAATTTTTAAGCTTAGCATAGAATAAACCTCTTAATCAATTAGCTAATATATATGATTAATTCATAAATTATTTCTAAAGGTGTAGGGTTTGAATTAATATAAAATTAAAATGTGTTATTATCGGAAAAGTTTTTTAATTAGCATCTCCATTCAAATTCATCGATTAACTAATAAAACTTTTGCTTTTGAAATGATAAATAATCTAATAAAAATGTTTCGTAGACTATTAGATATTATATTATTAAATATATATTAAGCTTTTAAAAGCAAGAAATTTGTCGAAGTTGAAGAAGCTTTAATTAAGGGCCTATTTTGTCAGATGTATATATAAAAAATATATATATAATAAATATATATATAAAATATATATATAATAAATATATATAAAATATATATTAAGCTTATTGAAGCCAGAAAATTGAAATGATTTCTTTGTTTTTTGTAGAAAAGTTAAAAAATATTGGGGTTTTTATAAAATAACAAAAGACTGGTTGAGACTGGGGTATTGGTAATTGGGAAAGGTGAAAGTACATCATATAAGAAACATTTTCACCCACTCCACTATGTATATACACTACTCTATTCACTACTTACTATTCACTCACCTGTTGCTGGATCGGCAATAGACAAGCGGCGAAAATAAAATTACGTGTTTTGCAACCGGTTTTCCTTTTTGGTCACTTCTATTTGGCTAAAATGTTGTTGTTTCTGCTTCCTCGGTCACTGCTCTAAAAAAAAAACATTGATGTTAACCACTTTTTCACAGAACTCTGATTGGATGCACAGCGCAAAAAAAATGTGGAAAAAAAATGCGAAACACGCGGCGATAAAAAAAATCGTGTGTAGTTTATCTTATCAGCAGAGAGCGCGGCGGAAGAGGGAGAGTTGAGCAATAATATTCCATTATCAAACTGATAACACTCGCGGAGTCGTCGATATTATACTCTGGCTCTGTTTGTTGTTTGCCCTTGTTGCTGTTCTTTTGTAGTTGTTGTTATTTCTTTATTTGCAGTACGTTTTAGTCACCTCCATTCGTTTAGAATGCCAAGAAACGATCGCGCTACGGATATTCTCCGGTGTACTTGAGTCATCCGATCGCTAAACACGCTCAGTGACGTCACTGCGCCAAAGAACAATAGAAGCGGGGGAGAGTAAGAGCACAGGGGGTTGCGTGCACTTGAAATAAAACGGTAGAAAGGCCAAGCAACAACAACAAAGCAACGGCAACAGCAACTGGTTCACCTTCAGCTGATCAGCGAGATGATGCCATCTCCCTCGCGCACTCCATTCAACATTAAACAATTGCTTATTGTTCTACACTTGCTAGATCCACAACAACAACAACAAAAGGATTACTACAACAACGGCCGAGCGACAAAAATAAAATATATTAAATATAAGGAAACGTTCACCGAATATTGTCTCTATAAGAGTGCGTATTGAATTAGACTCTCTATTTATATTAATAAATTGCACACGCTGCGTATATTTTCACTAAAAGTGCGCGCGTCGCTAACGAAGGCGCAGGCACAGGGCAAAGGAAGGGAGGGAGAGAGCGGAGAAGGAGTAAAAGGAGCGCGTACACTTACGCCAAAATGCCGGCAAAACAAAACAGGGGATAGTTAGCTATCTAGTGCGTGTGCTCCGTTCCGTCCGTTTCGCTCAAAGTTTGCTTTTCGACTGACCAGACTCGACGTGCGGCTACGCGGCCAAAAATACCGAAAGCCCGGCGCAGTGTGACCAACAGCACAGTGCGCTGGCAATATCAAAAAGCTTCAGTTTCAATAACGATAAGAAACAGATTTACAGTGCAGTGCTGCCAATTTGGATTTTTCCCCGTCAAAACTGGCAGCCCTGGTCTCGTTCAAAGTTAGCTCTTCGACTGAAAGCTCGGCGCAGTGTGACCAGGAGCACAGTGCGCTGGCAATATCAAAAAGCTCAAGTTTCGATAACGATAAGAAACAGATTTAAATATTTGAATTTTCTCTAAGAAAACTAAGGTAATCTAATAAATTAAATTGTTAGCTGAAGTATTATGTGTTATGTATTAATGTCAAGTTTCAACTTAATTTTGCAAGTTTGACAATTATTTAAAATCTTAACACTGCGACTGCTCACACACATATCTACGTTAATTATTTTGCCAAATCCCAAGCTTAAAAGGCACTTAAAAATATTACTCAAACCCAGAAGCGGGATAACTCATATTTAAGCTGGCGCCGTCAAAATAAAGCGACGAAGCCATAAATATAATCGAACATGGACACGTGAAAAATAAACCAAGTTCAATGAGCCAAAGCCAAAGCGAACAAGTATTATTAAGTGAGAGAGAACCGGTCGTCTCAGTTTGTTTTTATTGTTTTTTACTTCATTGTTATTATTTTGATGTCTCTGACGCTTACTATCAGAAAAGCCCAAATCGTGTGTCATAGGTGTCAAGACCCATCTGGGGAGATAATACTTTAGCATCTCGGGAATAACAAAAGCCAATATTTGCTTCTATTATAAATTCATTTTTTCGAGAGACCAGTTTTTGAAAGAAGCCAACAATGTTCTGAGTTTCAAGGAAAATGGGAATTGAAGAAAATTATTATATCACATATAATTAAAATCTATTTAAAAATAATAAACAAAAACCCGAGTACTATACAATCTTGTATCTGTGACTTTAAGCTGCTGTTTTAGAAATGGTATGAAGTCTTTAGAATTCTACTGCTTATATCTTATTTAAATTAATCTTAGCTCTGACTTTGTTGAATATTCAAATCCCCTAATTATATCTCTCAGTGTGACTTGCTGGCTTTTGGTTAATTGGCACTTGGGAGGTTGGAAGTTGCCTGTCTGGTTTCTGGCGATCTGAGCGCCGATTGCCGGCCGATCTCAGCGTTAACCCCACTGCATTCCGCATCTGGCGACGAGCAAGGAAGGAGATTCCCCATCCGAGATCCGAGATGAATCCCCCAGCCACCGCCGGCACCCAGGTGTATCAGCTTCTTCTGCTCGTGCTGCTGCCACTGATTGCAGGTGAGAGTTAACTGCTGCGGCAGGGAGTGGCCTAGATCAGGCTAGTTTAATGGAACACATACAATTCAAAAACTAAAATAGAGTACATAAACTCTGACTGTTTGGCATTTAAAGTTTAAACCCCTAAACAAAAAGGGATACTTGTACTTGGAGGAAATTAAATATAAAAGTAACACCTAAAAGCTTCCCTTTCAAGTTGTTTGAATTACTTGAATTACTTGATAAAATTTGTGTCAAATAAGAGACTTACTTAATTATGATTTTTATTTCCTACAGCAAAACGAACGTTCTTCCCAAATTCTGTAGAAATTCTTCGGGGGGAATTTTCCCTAACATTTCTCACCTTTCGGCTCCTGTGACTCATAATTGGGTTTTATTTTGTTGTACCTTTCAGTTTGGGCCACGCCCGCCATCAGTCCGCAGTCGCAGCGTGGCATCATCTTTCCCAAGGAATCCTTTGATGAATGCTACCTGGACGATGTCCAGCGAACGAAGGGCACCTGCCGGCGCATGGAGGACTGCCCCTCCGCTGTGAAGAGCTGGCTGGAGAAACGGGAGTCCCCCAAGACCTGCTACTTTGTGAAGTTTGATCACTTTGTATGCTGCAATCTGGAGGCTGAACTGCCGGAGATAACCACCGGTGTGCCGCCCACGCTGCCACCCACCCGTAATCCGTATACAGCACCACTGGTCCAGCGACCAAGTATGCTGGGTGAGAGTGATCCTAATCCTTAACTAAACTAGATTCTTCTCTCACTAACTTCCATTCGAAAGATCTTATTCCGAGTTGAAATGATGTAATCCCATGACTAACTAGGGTTTCCCCTTCTTTTCTAGCGTGTTATGATTACAACAACATCAAGGTGAATAACGAGAATGAGCTGACCTTCGTTTTCTCAGTGGTGGGCGGAAGGCCCACACGTTACCGGGAATACCCCTTCATGGCGGCCCTGGGCTGGCGCTCCACCTTCGATCAACGGATATACTATCGCTGCGGCGGAGCCTTGATCTCGAATACCTTTATCTTGACGGCGGCTCACTGCACCGACTTGGGCGGGTAAGAATGGATCGATCAGTTGATTATAAATCAACAGAACCTAATGTACATATACTTCCTCCAGAGAGCCACCCAGCCAGGTTCGCCTTGGGGGCGATAACCTGACCCTAACCGAGGGCGAGGACCTAACCATCAGACGCGTGTTGGTGCATCCGGATTATAATGCCGCCACAGCCTACAATGACATTGCCCTGCTGGAGCTAGAGACGCCGGCCAAGCCGGAACTGCGACCCACGTGTATTTGGTCGGAGAAGGAGCTGGTCAACTCGCTGGTCACGGCCATTGGCTATGGGCAGACCAGCTTCGCCGGGCTCTCCTCCGCCCAGCTGCTGAAGGTGCCGCTCAGGCGGGTGACCAACGAGGACTGCCAGGTCCACTACCAGACGGATCAGCTGGCCCTGGGCCTCCAGGGTAGCCAGTTGTGTGCGGGGGACCTGGCTGGGGAGAAGGACACCTGCCAGGGCGACTCCGGCGGTCCACTCCTGATGCAGGATGCCAATTTGCTCTACATTGTGGGCATTACGTCCCTGGGACAGGGTTGCGCCAGTGGGCCGCCATCGGTGTACACCAGGGTGTCCAGCTACGTTGACTGGATTGAGAGCATCGTGTGGCCCACAGGATTTACTTCGCAACCGCTATCACTACAGGATCAGACGTCCTCAAAACCTAAGGAAATGTCTAGTCCAGAATTCGATCTGAGGGCTACTATTTAATGTAATTTATTTTGAGATTTTTAAACAAATTGAATAACGAATTTGATTTGGTTTTTTAAAGAATTATTTAAGTTAATTTTTTTACAATAAACAAAGAAAAATCACTGAGATAAAAAAGTTACTATTTGACTTTGTATATTCTAGATATATTAAATCAACATTTTTATATGCAAATTTTTTGGAAAAATCAAAGTTTTTCATATATCATAACTAAGCCAAAAATTATTTAATTTCAATTCGGATAGCATTTCTATGCTAGTTTTTATGGGGCTAACAAAACTGCGTATTGTCTTTTTAGGTTTTTTAAATTAAAGATTTTGTCAAATTTTGACCATTTTAACGATGTAACCCCTTATAAAATTTTGAAAAAATTGGTAACATTTTTTTTTCCTACCGGATATGCCTAGATCGACTCGTCTGTTGATGCTGATCAAGAATATATATGATTATGGGGTCGGAAATGACTCCTTCACTGCTTTACAAGCTTCTGACTGAAATGCATACCTAGCACATCTGATTCTATCCCTAGTCCTGATCACTTCCATAGCATATATATATATATAAGATATAATTGTTGTTAAGACTTACCGCAGTAGAAGTTATCCTTTTTCGCCATTGATTAATTTCGTCCAGTGACTTAAATTTCGCTTTCATGGTACATCGAAGTAGGCGTCCTGGTTTCCTGGTTATACAAATGAATGGTATTGGTCAGATTATATTTTTGGAGTCGAAGAGCACTATCACTATCACTATCACCACACTATCAGATGTAAACAGTCGGAAGGCCTCCGACAAACTGGGAGCAGCGCGACGGCCATGCCTTTATTTATAGTCCCAGAGTAAAGAGAACAGAGAATGGGAGAGGGAGAGAGAAGGAGGTGCATCAAGAGATTGACAAAGAGAGCTAGGAGGAGGTATCTCTAGACATACACAGAGAGAGATAGACATTGGGCAAATGATAGAGATGAAGAGAGAGAGAGAGCGAGAGAGAGGGAGAGAAAGAGAGACAGACAGAGAAATATAGATAGAAAAATAGAGCCTTCGAGTAAAATAGAGACAGGGAGAGAGAAATAAATAGAATGTTTTGCATTTCGCTCTACATTTAACGATCGTTGCTATGGCAGATATACGATATAATTGATAATAGAATTAATTACGTTATTATAAAATAATTATAGTTATAATGTCTTTATCACAAATTAGATATAATTATGTTGGAAACTGAAAAGGTTATATTTTATTTTCTGAAAATATCCGGATCCTTCCTATGGCGGCTATATGATTAGTCATTCGATCCGACAAAGTTTCATTCAAATAGCTTAAAAACTTAGAGACTAGTTTTCGTTGAAACGGACAGACGGACAAGGCTATATCGGCTCGGCTGTTGATACTGATCAAGAATATATTTCATATGGTCGGAAATGACTCCTTCACTGTGTTGCAAACGGTATAACAATAAATATAAATATATGTAAATGGAAAATAAGTGAAAAAAATCAATGAAGTGAATTATAAACGTTAACTGTTTTACACATACTGTGTATATAAGTATATATCCAAGCATATCCATTTCCAATAACTTATGCATATCAGCTGGGTGTTATATTCTCTGCCACCTCAGAATGGACTAGATGGCATTCTATGGAATTCTGTGGCTGATTCAGGTGTTTGTACCATCAAATAAAAACAGCTAACTGGTGGCCATAAAAGCGTCCGGAATTCTGGACACCGGCTAGTTGAGCTCTGGATGTTGAACAATGATGGCGAAGATGTCGCGAGCACAGGGACACGGAGCCACGTTCCTGCTGATCCTGGCCAGCACCTGGACTCTGTCAGTGGCCTATCTGCCCGATGTGAATATCTTCACCAATTACCGAACCGAAGTCTATAATGGTAAGCTAAATCCATTTGGTTAAGTGATTCTACAAGGGTGATTCTGGCAGGCATTCCCTCGGAGATCGACACCACGCCCTTTGTTCGGATCGGGGACAACTACTACTATATCGAGCCGATGAACAAGGTGAATTGGTTCCAGGCGGCCGGAGCATGTCGCATGATGAACGCCCACCTGGCCTCCATCGAGGACAAACCGGAAATGGAGGCCCTGATCAAATATATGAATGCAAAGGGATTTAAGAATAACGATTACTTCTGGATATCGGGCAACGACCTGGGCACGGAGGGAGCCTTCTACTGGCTCTCCAACGGCAGGCCCATGACCTATGCCCCCTGGAACGGGCCCAAACAAATGCCGGACAACTACGGGGGCAACGAGAACTGTGTCCACATGTTTGCCACCCGCGAAATGATCAACGATGCCAACTGCAAGATACAGATGCTGTACGTGTGTGAGGCCACGGAACCGAAGACATTTAAGTTCACCTACATCAAGTGGTGAGCACAAGGGATAAATTAAATAAATTATTTTTACATTCTCTGAACTAAGTTGATAATACATATGTACATATGGAAAAGATGATTATGTAATAGAATGAAGTTAGGAAAGATATTTGAATAATTAGATCATTAGTTGTAGTTTTTGCCGGCTTTTATTTGTCGCATCTTTTTGCTTATCGCTTTCGTTTCATCTTTTCGCTAATTATACAATTAGTTCGATTTAGCATTGTTTCTCATTTGGTTTATACTAAATTGTTACGATTCCGATTCCTTATGTTCCTTACACAGCTATTAAACTCTATCATATACACGTTATTCATCGATCGATTCACTTGAATTGAATTTAGTTGCGTTAAATGTAATTAAATTAAATTTCATTCAATTTATTAATACCCACTAATATCGCGACGACAAAAAAAATGTATTCCGAGTATATGCATCCTACATGCGATGTATACGTATGTATGTTACATATACATAACAACAACGGCACACAAGTCATATGAATACATACTATACATATTATGTATATGGAAGGAGAGTAAACTAGAAAGGAAGCGTTCTTCAGCAAGCCGAAGAGATTGATACCAAAGGCCGTATAATAACAAGACGAGTAACGCCTTACCATCTCTTCAAATTTTCAAAAAGTTTAAAAAGCCGGAGAGATCTTGTTATTATAGGGTATTTGTTAATACCCTTGCAGATAAAGGCAAATTTCATTGTTTATAAATATGGGAGGTGTTAAAAACTATCGCTTCTATATGGCAGCTATAAGGTAGAGTTGACCGATCCAACAGATTTTTAAACCTACATCTATTTAATGACTGATTACAAATTGTTTGAAATAGATATCTTTTAAACTGAGCGAGTAAATCGCATAGGAACAGACAGACGGACTGGGCTAAATCGATTCGCCTGGGGATGAGCATATGGGTATAAAATATAATCGAAGCGAAAACGAAAACACAAGATAAGGTAAGACAAGAGACCGATGGAATCCAGTATAGAGATGACTTTACGTTTTACAGTTAGTTTTCAGTTTCTTGGGTTTTTTTCGGCTTACTTTGCTAGGCTAGAGGTGAACAGTGATCGGATATTGAAAAATCTACGACATAACCTCAACAAGTATAGCGATTATGCGTCGTGTGAGTGTGTGTGAGTGCTTACATATGCTGTATGTAGGTATATGTATGCTCTGGTAGTCTAAATAGTTGTCGATTTACGATGTACGGAGTCTTACGTGGCTAGATCGCTAATTCTAAACATTTGTTTGTCCACAGTTATGCATATAAATATTGTATATTTATCAATTAGTTAATATTAGTAACTACATACATATAATTTATATAAATATTCAACAGACGAGTGCATAAATTTAATAATTCTTACATGCTACTCTCTCTCTCTCTCTTTCACTTCCTGCTCTCTGTACCATTCTACGCTAAATCTACCGTCTCTCCTTTCTCTCTCTCTGTTATCCTGTGCTGTGTCTGTGTGTGTTGAAGTGCTTCTGATGCGCCAGTGTGAGTGAGAGAGTGCGCGTGTGTGTGTAAGTAAGGTGGGCTTCAAAGCTCTCAGCTGCAAGCTTGTAGGAGTCTTTTCGTGCGAAAGGGAGAGAGCACTTCCGGTCATTTGCCAACCCTGGTTATCGGGATAGGGACTTAACACTAGACAAATTTTTTAAAATATTTTGATTCAATTTCGAGGCTATAAATTGAAATTAATAAAGTATAAGCTACCTCACCTGAATATAACAAATTCAACCTTAATCATAGATTTCAAATATCTTGACAAAAAAAAAGTATATAACAAATATCTGACAGATGATATTGTGTTTCAAAAAACTTAATTAAACTATGTTGTTGCCTAGTGCCGCCACAGATCCCGATCACTTGCTAGACTCGCTTATGTTTATAAACGTTTGACAACACACACAAATCGATAAGCTATTTTCTGGCGCAACTTTACAATTAGTTCGATTTCTTCTCGCTTGTTTTTTCTCTTACAAAATGGAAAGAAGAACAGCCTAAAAAATGTTATACATGTACAAAGTCTAAATGTTATTTTTGTCCTACTCATCTCTGCTAGCTCTTGATTTTTTTTCGACGTTTTTCTTTTAGAAAAAAACCTTTTTTCGAAATGGCAGTGCGTTTAGAAAGGGGGTGGCGAGGGGTGTGAGGTGGTGTTAACTAATTATTTACAGAGCGCGCTTTCGAAATTAAAAAAAAGATATAATGGCAGGAATCGATGTAATCGCCTTAGCATGCTCATAATCATAATCAACATAATAATCGTAAATAATATTAAACAAAAGTGGCTTTTCTTTTTTTGTAGGTTTCTTTTTTTTTAGCTTTTTGTGTGGTTTTTGTTTTTGTTTTTTGTTTTTTTTTGTTTGCTTTTAAAACACAATTGCTTTTTAGACTTGGGCGTTTTTTGAATGCAATGTGTGTTCGTACAATGTTTTTAGTTTTGCATTTTGCTTAAAATTATGATTTAAAAACTACAAATAAAAATATTAAGCATCATAATAAGTAATAGTAAGTAAATAAATCATACAAAAATTTACAATTCAGGCATAAAATTAGAGTTAGAATCATCATATTTAATGTTTAACAATGCACGGGCGGGATAGGGGATACAGAGTTTGGGTAACTGAAAGTATGTGGCTTCTTTTACAATTTTTACTTAATTATTTTAGATAAATTATATTTTAAAATGTGAAGCACCTTTGTATTTAAATTGTTTAGTTTATAGAAATCACCCTTTACAAGATTAGGGGAGGGAGAAGGGTGGTTTGGTTGTGTGTATGTATGTGTGTGTTGAGCTCTAGAGAGATTTTAGAAACATATGAATGCGCTTTGTTCTTACATTATTTAATATTTACCAGCTAATTTCACACTTCAGTTTATCGCTCTTTAAACCATTATTACAAACTAATTATGAGTTTACTTTATATATATATATATATATATATATATATATATATATATATATATTATTTATATTATTTTCTATAATATATTTTTAATTTTTTTTTGCTTTCATGTTTATTTTAGAAACAAAATGAAATATATTTAACGCAATCAGAGGCAAAGTGTTCCTTATTATTTAGTTTTAGTAGGTTCTTTTTGTTGTTTGCTCTTCTAGTTCCAAAATCTAGGCTCAAGCGAGACAGCGCAATGTTAAAAATAAGTCTAAATATTAAATTTTAGGGGGATTCAGAATCAGAATCAAGATTAGAATCAGGTTTAAGGTTAAAATAGAAAAATGCAGCATACATATTTGCAGTTTTTAACCAGAGAACTCTCTCTCTCTCTCTCTCTTTCACATTTGCTCATCCCATCTATCGCTCGTCCCGCTCGTTTTGGTGATGCTGACCATCCTGGCCAGATCCCGACGAACTGGAACTGCTGCTGCCTATCGATGACTCCGACGATATGGAAATGATTGATATAGCTGACGAAGAGTTAACCAGCGTGCCTCTCAGCGGCGGCAGTCGATGGTTGTTGTTGTTGCTGCTGCTGCTGCTGCTACTATTGCTGCTACTGTTGCTGCTGGTCGACGACGTGTTGCCGATGGTTGGGGATCCAACAGATTTTTGGTAGCGACTGCCACCGCTGCCGCCCAGCCGTAAATGCTGTGGCCGTTGCTGCTGCTGCTGGTGTTGGTGATGTTGCTGGTGGTGCTGTTGCTGCTGGTGGTGATGGTGATGATGGTGTTGCTGTTGCCGGTGACTGTGACTATGATGCTGCTGCTGCTGGTGATAATTCGAGGAGGAGGAGTTGGACTTGCTCAGCTGCTGCTGCTGCTGCTGCATCGGCGGTGGCACATAGTACTGCTGGTGGTAGTAACCGCTGGAATTGTGTCCGCCGCCGCTGCCGCGCTGGTTGTAGTTGCGTCCACCACTGCCGCCAGAGCCCGTTCCGAAGCCAGCGCCTCCTCCTGAGCTGCCGCCTGCCGAGGTCTCCGCTGGCGGCGCCTGGAGCTCCAGCTCTGAGTCCATCTCCTGGGCAACGACGATGTGGGCATTTTCCGGCTGTTTTGGTGGTGAAGAGGTTATACATGGGTGCTTGCTGCTGCTGTTGCATCTAGCACGCATGCTGGCTGCAGTTGCTCCCAAGGTTTTCGCATGGAATTTCGTTTGGAGCTTCGGTTTCGGATATAACCGGGCAGCAACTGCGGCCAGCATGGGAGCATAGCCGCCGGCCACCTGATGCCGCATGGGCATTAGGCAGCCGGCCACCACCAATCATCGTGTGTCTAGGCGAGGGATTGTGTGCATTACCGACGAGCCCGTGGATGAGCTGCTGTTTCCGTTTCCGCGTCCGCTTCCGCTTCCGCTTCCGTTCCAACTGCTGCTGGTTGTGGGCATGCCTACAGCGATCACAGGCAGCGGCATGGCGGGCATGGCGCCAACCATTCCATTCGGCGGCGACAGTGTGATGTCAATGACCTCCGGCGACGGTTCCACAATCTCGCAGTCCTTGCTGTCCTCGGAATCATCACCGGACGAGGTGCTGCCACGTCTGTGACGCGACTGCGATTGGTTCTGCGACTGCTGCTGTTGTTGCTTCTGCTGCTGGACCTTCGTCGTCTGTTGCTGCTGCTGCTGCTGTTGGCCGCTGTTACCGGCTGCCGACACGCCAACCACCGCTACCGCCGTGGTGGTCGTTGTCGTGGCGGACGAACCGGTAACAAACGGCTGGCCCAGATGGCCAGGATGGCCGCCAGGAGTGTGCCCGGCATGGCTGTGCGAGTGACTGCTATGCCCGTGGGCAGTGGGCATCTGCACCGGATGATGGTACAGCTGCTGGACAACGGCGCCCGAGGGCATGATCACATATTTGGGCGCCCCATTTGAGGTGGCATACGCCGCAGCGGCGGCAGCGGCAGCGGCTGCAGCGGTGACGGGCAGCGGCGAGATGCGCTCTACCATCACAAGGTGTTCGAAATTCTCCCGGATCCATTCGCGGTAATCGATGACGTCGTCGGTGATGTGAATGATTCGACCTATGGGAAGGCAAATAGAAAATAAAATAATAATAATTGCGGGCATGCAGGAAGTGCAATTTTTGGTTATTCTTTAAATATTTAAGGCCAAAAAGACACTCACCCAGTATAGAGTTGAGGCGCGGATCGATGCCGAGGAGATTGAGCGGACTAACGGCGAGAGCAAGGACTCGGTAGGCGCACTTGAAGGCCTGCTGCACTTGGAAGACGCCATAACTGCTTCGTCCAATGTCATTGCCCGGCGTCAGCGGGTCCTCGATGCACAAAAGCGAGGGCCGATGGCCATCGACCATGTCCCGCTGCAGGTCATCCTTGGGCATATACCGGCCGCCGTTCTTAATCGAGATGCCGATCTTCATGTAGTTAAACCGTCGACCGTACAGTTCGAAAAATTCGAGCAGCAGCACACCCAGATTGGCCGTCTCGTGGTAGATGGCACGCGGATGCAGCTGCAGGAAGCTGATGCACATGAGGATCAGCGAGTAGGAGGAGATGCCGCCGGTGAACACCTCGTTGAGATCGCGGAGCAGCAGGAACTGCTTTAGGACCAGCACTAGCTTCCCCAGCACCGGATAATCACGCTTGAACTTCTTGATCAGTTCCGCCGACTGCACGCCGCTCTGCATATTGAACGATATGTCAACCTTCACCTGCGTCTCCCTGTCCGTCAGCTTGATGATCGGCACGGATGCCTTGTCCAGTACACGGACCGTGCACGCCTCCGCGATCCCTCGACCCACCAGCTCAGATTCCAGCGTACGCAGCGGCAGCTTTTCCCATAAACCTAAAGGGAAATGTATGGTTTAGAAGAATTTCTATGATTGGCGAAAGGTAACCAACACACTCACCTAGCACAACGAGATCAATGTCGGAGGTGGGCAGAAAGAGGCCGGTGCGGAAGGAGCCAAAGATCTCAACCACCGCCTGCGGCCAGATGGAATGGACGACGGCCTCGATGCGCTTGACCACCTCGTTGCGGATGGCGTGCTCGCAGGGCGTGGGCAGGACGTACTGATAGAAGTGCTCGATCTCCTCGTGCAGCCCGATGACGCCTTCGCCATAGAGGAAGTCCGGCTTTCGCCAGGGCTCGCCCTTGTACTTGGCAATCATCTCCATGTGGTTGTTCATGTAGTAATGAGCCCCGCCAGCCTTGTTCTCCGGACGTTTCTTCCGCGATGGATTGTAGTAGATGCTGTTCGTGCGACTGGCCCCACCCGTCGTGGTCGTGGTCGTGCTCGTGGTCGTCTGTGACGAATTGTTGCTGCTGCTATCGTTCATACTGGTCGCTGGGGGTCCAGTCGCTGCAGTTGCAGCGGTAGTGGTTGCCCCTGCCGTGCTTGCTGGACTGTTGGTAGCCGCTCCGTTAGTGGATGAGATGCTGCTGCTACTGTTGGCGGGTGAGTTATTGTCCCGATTTGTGCCGGAATCGGTGCCCGAGCTGCTGTTCACACTGCTGCTGCTGTGCCTCTGCGTGGTACCGTTGAGATGCTGCTGCTGCTGCTGCTCCTGTGAATCCGCCCGGAAGTTAAGCACACGGCTCAGTGAGCTGTTTGGCCGTGATAAGTAGGGTTTGCCCGTTGAATTGTTATTAGTATTTGTGTTAGCCGCGTTACTGTTACCGTTACCGCTGATGTTATTGCTGCCGCTGCTGCTGCTGCTACCGCTGATGTTGCCGCTGCTGGTGCTACCGTTAATTGTCGCCGTCGTCGTCGTCGCTTGCTGTATCTGCTGGTCAAGCAATGCGCCCATCTCCTGGGCATTCGACTTCCAAATCTTTAACCATGTGCGCAGCGATGGGCCCTCCTGTTCCTTCTGAAACCAGCCAACATATGGATCCATTCAAGACGCTTTCACACGACTGTTGGCTGGAATGGGAAACGAGGGGGCAAGCGTCTCTCCTTCGCTCCTTCTTCTGCCACTTCCTCTTTGCGTATATTCCTTGCTACGTCCTTTGTTTTATAGATATGGTGATCTAATAATTGTGTCTGTGCATATGTGATCCACGTGGATAAGCTCAGGGGTCTGTTGCCTGGGGATTGGCTTCACCCACCGAAGAAGTCTCTTAGCATTCACAAACTATGGAAAATACATATACAAATGTGTAAGGTTTTAGTTGGAATTGCTTCAGTTCTTGAAAACCAAGCAATAAGGTCTGTCTGATCTTCAACAGAACATCTGTAACCGATCAATACCGATTAATCACAGTACCTCAAATCTTAGGAACCGAACATAAATCAAGCAAACACAGTATTAAGTGTAATTTATCGCACAGCTGGGTATCAACTGTCAAGCTCTCGGACAGCCTGTTGTAACTCATAAAGCCTGCACAAAACAATTAGCGAGAAAAGCGAAGAAGAAGCGAATAGTTCCACGAACAACTCAATGGCTGCGGCTTTGTGGGGAGTGGGAAGGATTTCAGGGTCTAGAGACTTCTGGATCTTCGATGTGCGATGCAAGTATTCTAGTGTTACTACTAATTTTGCTCAGTGTTCCTGTTTTATCGCGTTGTGTCCTTTTGAATGGAGTGATCTTAAATTCATGACTATCTACAACTAGCATAGTTTTAAATATATATGAATTGGGACTCTGCAGACCCACTAGAGATCTAAAAAATATGATTGCAAATTATTGCGATCTATAAAAAGCTTTTTAAACCTAAAGCAGACATTTCTTCGACTTCTTTATTGACAGGGCAACTTTTATTTATAGAAGATCGATAAATAAACACGATGTGGCGCAATGTGGCATGAAATAAAGCCGATATATGGGTTAAAACCAAAATACGGCAACTTGGGGGGGCTGACGGATGAATAATAAACAAAGAGAGAAATGAAAATAATAATAAATACGCGTACATACAAACAGATGAATGTTTGTAAGTTGCCACTCTCCAAAAGGCGTTTGCATGCATTTTCATTTCGCTCGAATGGAAAGCGTAAATGGCAAACTATTGCAAATTATGCGCTCTTTTCTACAAATAGAAATGCCGACCTCTCTCGCTCGCACCCCCTCTTTCTATGGCTCCGCTAGTGCTCCCTCTCCCCCTCTCATTACGAGCCAACTGCAGCTGAAGCGTTTAAAGGCGCCAGGCGAAAATCGTTTTTCAGACCGCAAACAAATAAATAAATAAATAAACTAAATAAAAACCCAGACACACACTCACAGCATTAAAACACCCAAAAATGGGGCAGAAAAAATCGACTCACGAGACTTTGCAAATAAAATGACTTCCAAAGTGATATTATATCGCACACCAACACAATAGCAAGTACTCTAGTTTTGTGCATGTGTATATGTGTAGTGCCCGTGCGTGTGCCTGTGTGCAAGGGCGTACAGGTGGCCGTAGTATGCGGGGGAGCGGGATAGCAGGCACATGCACATGTACCGAAAGGCGGCTGAGATTATGCAAAAAAAAAAAAACAAAATGAAATAATACCCATACCAAGGCACTGCCATTCGAACGTCAACCGGAATGGCTTTTCGTCGACTTTTTCAACATTTTCATTGGCTTAACCGAGAGATTCGAGCAACTGAAGATGCATTTTTCTAGAGGAAAACTTTAGTACGCACACACACGCACCTACATACACGCACACATGAACTTGTACATTTTAGGCAAATTAACACTTTCTTAATGTTGGTCAGTGTTGGTTAACACCCAAAACAGGGAGAGGGAGGGGTGAGGGCGAGAGAGGTGGCGGAGCAAAAGAGAGGCTTGAGCAATGAAAGAGAGAGAGGGAGCGCGTGCTTTTTCTTTTGTAATTGTTTTATACCGGCAAAAGTATGTTTCTTTTATTGAATTTCCTGCTGAATTGGCAGTGCCACACTTATCGATAAGCCTCGCAGGGTTGCCACCTTCCGGCAGTTGGACAAACTTTACAGCACTAGTTTACGCAAAATGTAAACATTTAATTTATGCAACAGTAATTAAACGAAAATCAATCAAGAGTTTATCTTCCGCTCTCTCTCGCTCTAACGCACTCACGTGTGCATTCTCTTTTTAGATTTCTCGCGTAATTACGTTGGAATTTTGCACATTTTTGTTCGATTTTTTTTTTTTTTAATTTTTTTGTTGCTCTTTTACCTTGACGAGTTTTGTTCTCGTTGTATTTCAAGTTTAGCACACATACGGCTGCACGCACTCAAAAACACACAGGCACACACTCAACGCACACACCTGGACGTGCATGAAATACATACAAAAAAACATAGTTATAGTATGCAAGTTGTAGTTTTTTTCTGCAGCTTAAAACCCGCCCAAAAATTAATGGAAAATTACAGTTGTTGTCGGCGTCGCCCGCTGTGCTCTTTCCCTCTCGCTCTCTCCCTCGCGGCTATATCCTTATAAGCAGTAACAATTTATCGTTCTTGCTCACTTGCTCGCTCGCGCCTCTCACTCACACACTGTCACTGACACACACACACACGCGAGTACATTCACGAGTTCTTTCGAGTGTGGAATCCAATCGAGAATTACCGAGAGTAGCAGTCTGCTCTTTGTTGCAATTGGCATTTGCAATCGTCGAATCGCATGTCCTGTGAAGATCGCAGGCTGCTAGCCGCCGTGCGAATACAATTATTGCCTTTTTTCAACGCCTCCTGTCTGTTTTTGGCTCGATTTTAACGACGAAAATTGCAATAATTTCTTTGCGAACACGCGACTGGTAGAGATGTCACAATAGCGATAGCAGTGTGGCACCATATCGATGGCCGGTATCGATAGCGCGAATATTCGCGCGCGATACTTTGGCCATAAGAAAGACTATCGCATAAATAGTTCTGCATCCAGTCGAAGTCTCAAATTTTTCAATTTGTTGCACAAATCATTATGGTTTGATTTTTCTACCGAAAATTGTTCGTTTCAGGTTGTTTACATTTATCTTGATGAAATAACAATTCTTAATTTAATAAAAAGTTACAGAAGGAGAAGAGAAGTATTATAATTGCCTTGTTTTAAAAAAAATACTGCACAAGTTATCGATTGCGCCACTATCGGTGGCTTGGAAGCTAAACTATTGCAAATTCTTAGCTTGAAATTTATAACCTTTCAGGAAATTATAAATTTAGTCAGCAGCTTGTAACAGTGTGAAGGAGTCATTTCCGACCCCATAAATCATATATATTCTTGATCAGCATCAACAGACGAGTCGATCTAGCCATCTTCGGGAGAAAAAAAAATTTTACAAATTTTTTCAAAATTTTATAAGGGGTTACATCATTAAAATTGTCAAAAATTGACAAAAAATTTTAAAATTTATAAAACTTAAAATTAAGTATGCAGATTTGTTAACCTAATAAAAACTAACATAGGAAAGCTTTCCGAATTGAAATTAATGATTTTTTGGCGTAGTTATGAGTTTTTACAAATTTGAAAGTTGTCAAATAAATACCGATAAGTATCTATTTAATTAATGAGAATATTCCAGGTTTTCTTGAGGGAATAAAATGACAAGGCAGCAAGTGATTGCCAAAAGTCATATGTATTCCGCTTTGTAATTAAAATCATAATTAATTAACAATATAATATTAGGAAAATATTTTCTGAAAATAAATTTTATAAATTTGATTTGTTTTTCAATTCTAAATTGAGTATGCAGAGTTATTAACCTAATACAAACAAACACAGAAATTGAATCAGAATTAAAATGAATGTTTTTAGGCTTAGTTTAAAGTTTTAATAATTGCCATATAGAAATATGGATTCAAAGAATGCGAATATTTTGAATAAAGTTATGTTCGATTTTCGATTCGATCCTATAATTCAATTGGAATCTGCAAGGCTATATAAACTTTGGCTTCCCAACGTAGTTTCCTTTTTTGTTTAAATATCAGGTTTAAAAAATATTTGAAATGATATGAAACATATTTCATAATTTTTATATAAAAAACCAAAGATGTTATCAAATATTTTTTTTTTTTAAGTCTTAGTTTTTTTTAGTTAGTTAGTTAGCTTTAGTTTATTTTTTCACTGAAGCTTTATGTAGGAGATTCCTTGGAAGGCTGACACATCAGCTGAAGCAGGATTCAACCGCGACCTCCGCTTGGAGGTCAGGGACTGCTATGAAAATTGCCTGACTCAGACGGTGCCCACTGTCAGGCTACGTTTAGGAAAAAATACACTCTTTAATCATACAATTTGTTACACAATAAATATTCGATATATCTTTATGTTATGTTATATATGTATAAAATCAACATGGGCTCTCATCTTTCGCTTGAGGTACACGATTTTCGTAATAGTTTTGGTAATGTACATAGTTATTTACAGTAAAAATATACACAAGCGCATTCGCAGATATCGCATATACATTAATTAAATACTTGGACTGCGTCTATCTTTTCGAAGGGAGAAAAAACATATTTGTCGTGGCCTCAAAACTTAAAGGATTTTAGGGTTAAAGGTTCGCTTTAGTCAAGTTTAAAGATTTATAAGAAATGAATTTTATATTAAAAGATGAGAAGGATAGTTCCACAAAATTATAAAATGTAATAAACTGGGCTGCAGATTATGAGTTATTCTTATTGTGAATAAATATAAAGCATATATAGAACCAATTAGTTTCAAAGGCGAAATTTATAAATTAACTCCCCAAAAATAATTTTAAATTAACTCGATTAATTTCCAATTCTCAAGTGTCTTTTGCATTTCCGCAGATGACAGAGAAACCACATATTAAGCGAATGCTAGCTGGCCCGACTCTGTAGACGGGAGCACCTGGAGCACGGATAGCTATTGTTGCTGCGACTGCGACACCGGCTCTTCCAGCAGCTGTGATGGAAGCAGGTGCCACATCGATCGCAGCGATATATTTTTCGCTGCCACGGGTAAACAAGCTCGCCACCCTTGCAGTGTTCACAAACGAAAGCACGACCGGTACATAGCTTGAAAAGTAGTAATTGTAATGCATTACATTTATATTTGTAATTCGTAATTTCAAAACTCACCACACAGTTTCGGACATGCTGTTCACTTAACGCTATCACCTCCTTGATGGAGCGACTCATGCTGCTGTTTTGCACGTCCACAAAGTCGCACATGGACCACATGTCCGGGTCTTGGGTAATGTGAGCGGGGATAACATTGAAGAAGGCTTGCTCTCTGAGAAGATGATGTTGAAAATGTAGTCCAACAGTTCAACAATTATAAATTACAAACGAATTTTAATGATCTGAACTGGGAGTTTAACAATTCTCCATTTTCAACAATTGCAAGTTGCAAAACAATTTAAAAGGGTGCACAAGAACTTGATATTATTTTGTTAATTAGCGAGAAATCAAGAAATAAGAATAGTGGTCCACTATTTTCTTTAAGATTTGAAATGAATTGAATTTCACTCTCTACCTACCTTTCAGCAAACCGACAATTGGATATGAAACTCTTGACCGTCTGGAGTTGCAGCCTTCTCCTCCTTGCGGCCGCCAGTTCCTTGTGCTTGTACAGCTGTTCATTAAGATCCGGGACGTGGAAAAGCGGAAAGGCGTACATTTGCTCGATTAGGCGATAGGCAAAGGAGCACACTGGATAGCAGCGGAAGTCCCAGGAGCGTAGAATCCTTGCCGGAATGGCGGATATCTGATTGCGATGACAGCCAGTGCACATGTATTTGCCAAGGTAGCTGCAGTAGCGGAAATGCTGCTGAAGGTGCTTCGCCACGCGCATTCCGCAGCCGGCACACCGTTGATTCTGCTTGGCGAGCAACTGGGTCCGAGTCTCCGAGGGATGCTCGGTGAATATGATTTGCTGGCGGGGCGGAGCCCAACTGGACGTGCCCCTGGTCAAACTGGACTGCTCGTGATCCTTTTTGGGCATTGGCAGCGGCAGAAGTTTTTGCGGCGCCTCCTGTTCGGAAACGAGCCACTTGAGATGGCTCAATCTGGGCAACTGCTGGTCACTGAAGCGCGATATCAACTGCAGACCCACTGCCTCGGCACTGTGGTTCTCCACGCCGCCGGCAATCTGCTCGGCATAGGGCATCAGATTGGGTTCCCTTAGATTCCGGCTGCTGGGACTGTGGTCTGGTCTGGCCTCCAGCCTACGACTCCACTTGACATGCTCGATGGCCGTGATGCAGGCCTCAGAAATCCGAAAGTGGGCATTCTCCTTTTCCAACTGGGTGTTGTTGTGCGTCTGCCGGGACATTTGGAGGAAGGAGGCCAGCGATTGCTGGTCCAGCTTGTCGCTGCCTGGGGTAATGCTCACCGAACTGGAGGCCGTCGTCGAGGCGGTACTGCTGCTGCTTGCCGCCGATCTCTGGATATCCCACGGTGCCGATGCCGTGCAGGGAGCCGACGCAGCAGCAGCAGCCTCATCCAGCATGCTGACGCCCTCGAAAAGGGTCTGCTGTTTCTTGAGCTTTCGGCCATCTATGGGCAGGAAGTTGTTTAAGACGCCGCCCTCGCCAGTGGCATTCAGGTCCTCGCCTAGGCCCCGCTGAAACCAGCTGGTATACACGGGCGGCGATCCAAACAGGCTGCCCAGAAAACTGCCCACCGTCGAGGAGGAGGAGGCTGCTGCTGCTTTCGGTATCTCCTCCATTTCGCGGGGCAACTGCTGCTCCTGGGGCGTTTGATCGGTCCAGATTTTGATGTCATCACAGTTTATAAGTTGTATGCGTTTATTTGGACTGCCGCCGCTGGACGAGCAGGAGCTCGTGGATGGCGGGGCATCCACATAGTCCTCCCTCGGCGGGTGGCTTCTGCTGCAGCTGCTGAACGTCTGGCAGCGTCGTCGACTCAAGCCACCCTCTTCTGGCTCCTCGTCCTCTGGCTTTAGATTCGGCAGACTCTTCAGTCGTCGCAGAAAGCTTCGTTTCTGCTGCCTCTCCTCGGGCACGGCCTGCAGCTTGGGCGAGATGCTAAAGTTTGGTTGGGAGCAGGTGCGTCGGTGGCGCAACTTGTTTCGCACCTCCAATTGGCCAAGCAAGCCGCTCTGATTCAACTGGACAGCCGTCAGGCACACAAACAGGGCGGTGGCATCGCCCGAATTACGCAGAAAGGCCTCCTTGCTGGGATAATAGAAGTCCATTAGCTCCAGGTCGGAGACTAAGGTTTGCAGGCACTGCGTCAGGCACTGGGCACGCAGGGAACGCTCCGTCCACTGCACAAGGAACTCTTCAGCACCGAATACTGCAGCCGGATGTGGCTGCGACTGCGGTTGTGATTGCGGATGCGGCGGTGGTTGTTGTGTCTGCCGTTTGCCTGCACTTGCCAGCAGGAACTCGAAGTCATCCGCCAGTCTCTGCAGCTCAACGGGCAGCAACTGATAAGTCGTGAAAGAGGGAGAGCCAGAGAGTGAGAGAGCGAAAGAGACGTTGCATAAATACAATTCTTGTTTCTAGTATTCAGTAAAACGAATAGCTAATACCCTCGCGGCGCCTGGTGACGCTCTGGTCGATAATTATGTAAATATCGATATTACTGGGAATTCCCAGAGTGAGTCAGGGGCGACATCTCCTGCTTGATCTGCGACATATTGGTGCTGCTTACCATTCCATGCTGCAGTATCCGGGTGCAGCTCTGCGATAGCAGCTGGAATCCGTCAGACGATTTGGCACGGAACCAGAATATCGTCGATCTTCTCAATTCCGAAAGAAGTGAATTTCTCGCCAGGCGTTGTTGTTGCTGTTTTCGCTGCAATTCCATCGCACTTTCCGACGCAGCTGCTTCGTCTGCCACGTAAGTGGAGGCAGGCATGGCCATTGCTGCACCTGAACTGTCAGTGGGGCGGTGCGCTGGGTGGTCGCATTTCCATTTAGATCATTTCAATGTTTTGCGAATTCTGCTTGTTTTTATTATTTTCATTTGTTGCGATACTGGCCGGTGTGCTAGTCGCTGCTTTCAACCAAAATACTGATCTGCGCATTTTGGACATGTTCCTCGAACGGTCACTCTAGGTATGTGGGAAACCAGATTTAGTCTGGACTTCAACCTTTGGGATATTTTGTATAACAGCGCCTAGACTCAAGCCTTTTAGGTCTAAAAAGATAAGTCGGTTTATAGCAGCTTTACATATTCGACAAGCTGACCGATAATGTCCATTCACATAACATTGAATATTCGCTTTTCAATGTTGTAGACTTGCATAGTTTCTTCTTCTTTTTAGCACGTTGAAATATTTCTTTTTCGAAGTTTGGTTTTTCTGATGTATAAATGTTTAAGTACCACAATAGCCACGTATATAATTTATATATTAAATCGATAGCACTTTCTTTCACTTAATAACTTTCTGTTGAATTAAATTTGTTTAGATAGTACTTAAATCGTCGTAAGTATTCTAATAAAATTCATTGTCTTAATCCCAAGTTTAAAAAGCTTATAACTAAGCCAAAAAGGCAGTAATTTTAATTCGGAAAGCGTTCCTATGTTTGTTTTTATTAGATTAATAAACCTGCACACGTATTTTAAATTTTAAAAATATTCACATTTTTTTCAATTTTTTCAAAATATGAACGATGTAACCCCTTATAAAATTTTGAAAAATTTCGAAAAAAAATGTTTTTCCTCCGGACATGGCTAGATCGAACCGGCTGTTGATGCTGATCAAGAATATATATGATTTAAAGGGTCGGAAATGACTTCTTCACTGCTTTCTGACTACAAATCGTCGAATAAAGCCTTGGAAAATGGATATTCATTCCTTCTGCAGAGTTCCCGTAGGGATACAATTCATACGTCATTTTGGACACTCGAAAGGGCACAAATCTGGCCAAAATGAAATTGGGGAAAGGGGGGGCGTTGAAAGCCATGCTAATCGACAGCTTTGGATAACCGCAGACAGCGGTGGCAATATTGGTGAGCATTGAAACACATGACTTGAAGTGAGGTGTTAGTGCAACGAAGCAATTGAATTAGCCAGCAAGCCCCCCGAAGGCTACCACCGATTGTGGAGGTCTTGATGGAGCTATTGGTGCAAGTGCACTTGAAAAAATATATGTACCAAATTAGGCATATTACAAATTAGTAAAATAATATGTAAAAAGAGAAGGTGTTAGTAATTTAACACTTTTATTCTCTTTCTTTATTTTAATATATTTAAATAAATTTATTTGACAAAATGTATTTTGGTAATTTTAAACTCTTAATCTCTCTCTTTATTTTAATATATATTTATTTATATTTATTTAATAAAAAAAGATTAAACAAATTAAGCTTTTTTGCATATTGGTAAACTTGTAATTGTAAATAATAATGCCAAAAAATTAAGACAAATGAAATGTAGAAATTATGAAGTTTACTGTAAATACAATTACAAAATATTTAATTAATAGGAACAATATTTTTTCGAGTGCATAGTGCATGAGCAACAGGACTCTAGGTACAGAAGCAGGAACAGAAGCAGCAAAAGTCAAATGTAATTGGTAGTGCCCTGACCCCTTGACCCGTTAGCTCTCCCACTCTCGCTGCTGCGAATGAGTTTACAGTTTCGATTACAACGCTGCCGACCTGGTCAACAGCTTAAGGGCTTATTTTACCGCCACTTTAGCCAGCTCGAGTGGCAGGTGATAGGCAGCAGGCCAAAATCAGATTCAGGCCAGGAAATATGGCTGCACAAGGTCTCTATTATTAATATTAATTAATAGTATTATTCCAGCTAACAAGACGACTGCCAAAGAATGACAAATCAGCATTAGCCCTGCGCTGCGACACACTGATTACTACACCCAAATGGTTGTCAGATTGGAGTTCGCATTAATTCAATTATCTTACCAACAATTGCTTGTGAAACGCGATGAAACTGTTAATTTTAACTATTTTGAAATTAATGTGAGCAGGGAGTTAGGGCTGGGAGTGGGAGTGGGACTGCTGGGCAACGTGACCTGTCAGTCGTTGACATATTGACTCATCAATTGCTGGCTAACAGCTTTGACAATACTCAAAATGGTAATGACAATTTCCAGACCCCATCCTCCATCCCCCAAGACGAACCCACAAACCCACCAAACTGTCAGCGAAAGGAACTTGGGCTCTAAGGACACTTGGAGAAATTTGCAGCAAATAGTAGGTCATGGTAATTTCGGAAATTAAAATTATAAATTATAAATATAATTTTGTTTAATTTCTTTTACCATAAAACTGATTTTACAAAGTTATTTGCTTTAAGAGAATATTTTTAACAATTCGCATTTCTAATTAGTGCTAGAACCATTTGGAAAGTTTTGCGACATTTACGATTCATTGATCATAATTAAAAACAGACTCTTAAAAAGTTAAGCCTTTTGTTAAACATTTTTTTTACATCTCGATAACTATAAATTCTAAATGATATTAAAGCATTTGAAAATGATAAAACTTTTTTTATAAAATTGTATTATTTGTATTACAAATTAATTGCTTATTTATTTTCTATTAGCAAAAAAGAAAATATAATTAATGATGATATGCATTTAAAATTGTCAGGTGCTAATATAATATACATTTTCAATGATAATAGTTATAATTAAAATGTCAAAAGCCATTCAATACAAAATAAATTAAATAAAGAATGCATTTTTTCATTAGATTAAATGTTGTCTACTTATTGACACCTTTTTGGGGGTTTTAAAATTTCTGTATCACTTTCAAAAAAATTATAAAATACCCTGCAACATTCATAGGAATATTATTAATATTAAATTAAATTTAAAAATATTTCTTAACAGAAATATAATATAACATTTTCCCTGAGTGCACCATCGGAGCGGATTAAGACTGCCGAGAGGGAGACAAATTTGAAGCGACGGACAACGACCATAACAATGGCCAATGTAGTGGAAGAAGCGAAATTTTTATGTTAATGAACACAATTTTTCTCTGTTTACTTTCGCTTGTGTTAAGTGTCGCAAATAAATTCATTAAAGTGACATTTTTCAATTTTAATGAACCTGCCCTTTCCCCCTGCCGATTTCCTGCCTTCCCCTCGGTCGAATAGAGTCGAAATGTAAATGAGTGTAACGTCCAAGGAATGAATACAAATAACGCCCATTACGACGAGTCGCAGGATAAATGTTAAAATTAAGAAATGAATTACGGCTTATTTATGAAAATCATCAGCGGCCGATTATCGCTCTCCCAATCGCTCTCTCTCGCAGAAAACACACAGTTTTCATACCCATTTATGGCACAATTCCGCGCTTTATCTGCGAAATATACTCGTAAATAGTTGAGTGTTTGACAGTGGCCACTGTCGAGATGTTATCGATAATGCTTTTGTCATTACGCTGCGAATTTATTCGCCCCGCTGCGCAATTATCAAACGTGTCATTGTTCAATCGCAAAAGTTTTAATTGCTCTCCGATGTGAGAGCTGTTATTATTGTGGCCCGGTTCCAAAGGATACAAAGGTATTGTCACTATGTGCCATTTCTCATGTTAGATACAAGTTTTCATATACTGGGAAGCAGAAGGAAATTAAATTAAGCTACGCCCTCCTTTTATCATATTGAAAATATCATAAACACTGGATTTATAGAGCTTTTATCTAACGAAAAATCTATATAAACGAGAAGTATATCTGAAAAATATTATTTGATAACCTCTTGTGATTATATTGCTCCTGTATTAAGCTAAAGATTTATTTATTTATAAAGTTTTGGGTCAAATTATTTTCTACCATCCCAATTTAATATCCATATCGATCATTCCTTAGTATATGTATCATATAGAAGCTTTAAATATAATATATAATATATAAAATATATTTAGATTTACATATTTTATAAGATATATATATATACTTTTAATCAATAAATATATAAGTGTAAATATATAGCAGATACTGAAGTGGCTTTTAAAACATTAAACATTAAACATTAACGGTTTTATAGGTGCCTATAAATTACCATAGCATACTTCTTGACACCTTTTTTCTGTTGTTTTAAGTTAAATATACTAATATATAATATTTATAAATCCGTTTTTAATATTCTTCAAATTGTTAACACAAGAAGGAGGGATTTGGATAGAAAATGTTGAATCTTTGAATCTAAATCTTTCGAATCTTCAAATCTGGAAAATGTTCCCTGTACTGCTCCTTGGCCCGGGCATGCTGATCTGACAGGTACAAGGATACAATATATAGGAAGACTTCTTCTAGTTTCTTTCTTAATTTACCTAGTTAATTTCCCTGGAATTAAAATCCTTAAAGTTCCGAGAGTTTTCTTGGTTCTTATTTACATTTTATAAAGATTAAACTGGGGAAATCACCGAGCAACCGGGCACGTGTGACTGTCTGTGTGTGTTTTACATGCCAATGTTTGTACACACACACACACACACACACACCTACACCCACACACGTATACACTTAATTTCTGGCCATTTGCCAGCTTATTCTTCTTCATCTCCATGTGATGGGCTACCCAATTATGAGACATTAAAAGTACGCGCATATAAATCGCTTCATTTTTATGCGCAATTACACGGGGGAGACGGTAACCTTGGCTTTCACAAGTCCCAGCTTTTCTCCTTTCCCCTTTTTTCACACCTTTTCCGGCTCTCTTACTCGCTCAACCACAGCCTATGTATGTGTATGTGTATGCCTGTATGACACCAGTAAGAGAAAACATGGCCAGGCCAATGCAATACTCTTAACACGATCGTCATAGCTCTTAAATTGTTGCAGGGGCTTGGATAAGAGAGTGGAAGCCCTTACGCACATGAGAGTGAGAAAGTAGGAAGAGAAGAGTTGAAAGAGTCGGGAAGAGGGAGGAAATATCACACCTCCCACATGTCACGTGTGAAAAAGCTCATCGCTTTCGCTCGGCAAAGAGAGAGGAAGTGATCTCTCTTTTGAGAGATGCGCTCTTTAACATAAACAACGCAGCCCTTGAGTTTTAAGTATTTGTCAAATACTTCAGTTATTAATTTTCTAGCGCGGTTAAACTCGGTACATAAACTATATATAATTATATATATTAAGTATAATTATGTGATAAATAATTATTTATATTACTGTGTTTTTTTTTTTGCATACGTAGCAAATGTTTCGATCTGAGTTTTAGTGAAAAGGGGGCTTAAACAGCTTATTAAGGGTTTTCTTTATAATCGTACGATACCCCCTATACTCTCACCTCTTTCCCTTGAAGACTTCCAATAGCTTTCCAGTTGCTTACTTTCGCTCCTGCAGCCGGGAAGACGGCGAAGAGAGGAGAGTTTAGCTTGCAAAGCTCATCAAGTGCATAATTTTTTTTGTTGTTTTGTGTGCGAGTGTTTATTATTTCTAGTGTAAGTGTGTGTAGAATTGTGAGTTGCATGGCCTGGAAAGTGGAAAAGTTTGTTCCCCCTGGATAAAGGAGAAAACGCCTCAGTGAATAACTGTAAGATATTTCACTCCACTCAATGGAGACCTTGAAACTACCTTTGGAATTGGAAATTAACCTTCTCCTCCAGATGGCCGACAAAGCCTCATCTTCCCTGGCAACCGTCGAGGATGTGACTTCTGCGCCACCGGCACTGTGGCGACGCACTAGTCGCCGGCTCACACCTGTCGAGGTAATCGATCGCGACTATTTGCTCCGACTCACCCCGAGGGAGACGCCTGAAGCGGCGATCGAGAGAGAACCTCCCACAGCTGCGGGTAAGTGCTCGTTGAACTCGTTGTTCCCACAAATGTACATACATCAAAACCCATTCAATGCCAGACCACCAAGGGCCTTCAGCATCCAAGAGTGAGGGTGCTAAGCCAGCTCAAGGTCAGAAGGTGGAGAAGGAGCAGGAGCGGAAGCAGGAGCAGGAGCAGGAGCGGAAGCAGGAGCAGGAGCCGAAGGAGGAGGCGGAGGCGGTGGACCCGTACAAGTGTCCGCTGTGCCTGGAGAGCGTGAGGCACCGCCAGCCGGTGTCCACCAAATGTGGGCACATATTCTGCCACAAGTGCCTGGAAGCTGCGATGCGCATCGCCCGCAGGTGCCCCTTGTGCAATGCCAGGCTGAGGCAGCATCCATTTATTCGCATTTACCTGTGAGACTTGCATAATTATAAAATTCCGAAGAGCAACAAACTAATTCATGTTGTCACAAATCTTAGAAATATATATTTTTTAAAATTATTTTGCCGTGTGCTATAGGCATTCTCTCTCTCTCTCTCTCTATTTATCATCTCTCTCTCCTTCTATTTCTCTGTCTCTCTCTCTCTCTGTTCTGTTCCTGTACCCTTCTGTTCCCTGAACTCAATTAAGTTAATTCCCGCTTGCATAAACTGCGAAGATGTTTTCCCCGTCCCTTGGAAAACCCTGCCTCCCCTGGCACATTTTCCCAGCATGTATTTTGTATTTATTTTGATTTAAACAAAATTTTGGCCACTCAACCGTGTGCACTTCTGGCCGGAAAAGTGTCAAGCCTAGGCCCAACATCACACACCCAAAAAAAAGGAAACCAGAAAAGAAAAGCGAAAACTTAAATACACAAAACCTTCAAAATGCACCAGAAAAAAATAAGGAAAGAAAGGAAAAATCAAGACTTTAAGGACTTAGACTGCGGCTACCAAACTTTCACCGGAAGTGGGCCAATAAAAAAAGTATATATATATATATGTACCCAAAAGATATATGTATCTAATGCGATTATGCTGGGAGCCTCCATTCCTCAGCGCCATTGTCCTTCGGCTCCCGCTTCCTGACAGCCACTAATTTTTCGGGGCGATGGCAATAAGCGGATAAAGTCATCTTCCGAATTAGCATTTATTTATCTCAAATCATAAGCCGCATGGAATATATTGTGTGTGATGAATGAGTGAGTGGCTGAGTAAATTGATTGTGTTTTCAATTCAAGAGCAAGTAAATCTTTCAGTTATTGAGCTATAACTTTAAAAACTAAAGTGAATCCTATTGAGGAAGTCTTCTGTTTAAGATAGGGTTGTTAAGATTCTTAATTTACCTTGTTTGTAAGTAGAAATATATTACTTTTCCCCCACTAAAATAACTATCGTGAGTTGAGAATAGGCGTAGAAAACTTCAGACTAAAAGCAGAACACAATTTGATCGACTATGACATACCCCGTAGTTGGAAGAAGTTAGAAGTCCTCAACTGATCCAATTCATAATCATTTAAAACTATACGAATATACATACAGAAATGTAGATATACCAAAGTTTAAGTGTCCGACCCATATAGCTTTCTATATTCACTGATGCTAGATTAATTCGGCTGATGACATGACACACTCTATATAGTCACATGTCCTAGGATTAGGATTGTTCTGATGGTCCTTGACTGATCCAATTCCCAATCATTTAAAAGTATGTGGATATACATATAGAAGTTAATGCATAAAGCTGTTGTGGCTTAATTTATAATGTACCCATCATACCCCTTGATACCCCTCATTAAAACGAAAGAAAAATCAACCAAAATAAAGAAAAAAAAAATGAAAAGAAGTCACCGGCCGACCGGCCAGCAAAAGATAAAATGAGAAAAGTCCACGTCGACTTTCAAGCTGATTATCTTGCCACGCTGACAGCAGACTTAGTGGCCGGGGCAAGTGGGCTAGGTGGCAACCGGGGGCAGTTTATGGTAGCCACATTTAAAGGACTTTGGACAGTGGACAAAGTAAAGAACAGAATTTAGATTTTTACCAATAGAAAATAAGGAAAATCAAGCATAAATATCAAGGATAAAGATAAGAAACGAATTGGTTAAGATTTTGTAAAAAAAATATTGCTTAAATCAAATTATAAATATAGAAAACAATAGGAAAATATAGTACACTTCCAATAAAATATATATATAATATCTAACCATTTTGCCCCACTGTGCCCGAGCTGCTACGAAGGCCCAAAAGCCAAGACAAGACGTTAATATTATTATACGCTTTGTAAACAAATTATGAATTATGTTGGATAAATAGAAAAACTTAATAATAACTTGATTGCGGCATTTGGCCGGCTGTCTGCGTAGCCACCTCCGTTAGCCTCCTTGGGGCTATGGGTCCTTTAATGGGATGTTAATAATAAGTACACTGAGCAGATAAGAGCGACACATCGGGGACATATAGAAGCCATAAAAAATTATGGAATAAACCTGAAGCTACTTGACCATTAAGTGGCGTGCTAAATAATAATTATCTCTTTGTGTGAGCTCCTTGTATTTTGATTAGATTTCGCATAAGAGATTTTTTTTCCCAGTGCTTTGATGGCCGCTAATAGCTTAAGCTTGGTCCGAAAAGCACCCAAACTCACCGCTGGCCTAATTGAAGGTGGCTATAATGGTGAATGCCCAACTTGATAGACACCTTCGCCTCATCGTTATCCTTCCAGGGATCTCCTTCTGTCCAGGCGACCTCGAGATCATGTTAGTTGTGACCCAAAAATGCACAAATTGTGTATGTTTCATACAACATTCTTTTCCAGCTGTGTTAAACTATTTGTATGAGATATATTTACATTAAAAGTGGCAAACCCCGTTGTCGAAAGTTTTGTTAGACTTCAATGATTTGTTTTAATTCGCAAAATATACACTTTAAAAATTGATTTATGCTTCTAGCCTTAGTTTCCTTACTTTTGATTTCTTTTGCCAAATTAAAATTTAATATAATTTCTGTTCAGAGTGCCCCTAGCGCCATTGCTACCCCGGCCAGCATAAAAATTGCTTAAATCGAAAAAGTTTTCCTTCTTTTTTGCTGCGTACTTAGGATGCTGCCGCGCTGTTGTTTTTTATATATATATATACTCTTCTTAGAGGGTCTGCAAGCTAATGAATCTAAAAATTATATTAAATTTAATTTAATTTAGGTAAAAAATAGGACAGAACCTAAAGGGGTCTTCGAAAGAGGTCTCTGAAGGTATTTGATATTTTAGGCCTTCAATTGTTTGTAAATCTATAGTTTATAGATTATTTTTGATGTGAGTTTTAGGAATAAATAATAAAATAGCATAGCTAAGTGTATCTCAAAGTAAATCTTTACTTTATAGAAGTGAGATTTAAGATTTATTTAGAAATATATGAATATATATCATAGCTAAAGTTATCTTAAACTGATTCTATTGTATATAGAGAAATATCAAAGTAAATACCTTATAGAGTGTTTCGCATGTGAGTCTTATGATTTTTTAAGAATCATATAAGTATATATCAATACTTCGAGTATTTTAAAGTAAATCTATACTTTATAGAATGTTTTAAATGTGAGCTCTATGATTTTTTTTCGGAATACATATATTACATAGCAAAGAGTATCTCAAAGTCTTCAGACTCTTGTGAGCCTTTTTGTATCTTATTTGTTGTTCACTCTGGCGCAGCGCGAGAATCGCGACTAGGACAAGGCAAAGGACGAAGGATGGCCAGGACACCAGCAGAAATACAAAGGCGATAACGAAGCCGAAACTCCAAGCTGACCGTTGAATGAGGTACTTGCATCCGGCCACCAACAACGAGGAATACAAATTTATAAAAAAATATATATATATTATATATATATATGTACAAAAAAATGTGCACAAAAACAGGGACAGCTGTTGTTATCCACCACCTCCCCTGTTGTGTTACCTTTTTGAATATTTATGAAAAATTGAAACGTTTTAGCGCCGCGCGCCTGAATTTTTGGGTATTTCTCAGCTTCTATATACCAACCATCCTGTGTCCGCCTCATTTATCCACCTTTCTGCCTGCGCCTCGTTTGCTCGCTTGTTAACTAATTGTATTTTTTATACCTCGCTCCTTGTTGAGATCAAAAGCATGCTCATTCCATATAGTACAAGGGAACATTGATATTTTGCACATTTAATAAATTTAAACCTAACGAAATGAATATTGATTGCTTCACAATTTGTATTCCTTCCACTAAGAATGCCAAACATTTTTGTAAACTAATTTCGGGATATTTTATAACTAAAGGATTACGAAAGTATGGATTATTCTCCATTAGTTTCCCCATTTCAATTTAATTTAAGTCTTTCAAAATAACTATTCAAAATATCCCAATTTATATAGTTTCGGCTAAGTATGCTATACTTTTTGTGAATTAAATGCCGGGTATTTAATAGCAGATTCAAAAGTTTGTATTATTCTTCATCAGTTGTAACATTATTTTAGCGATTTCCATTTAATTTAAATTTTACTAAATTAATATTCAATATAACCCAACATTTTTATAATTTATTTTGAGTCAATTGCCAGGTATTTTATAGTCGGGCAAGTCAGGTTACCTATTTTTTTTTGGTTTTGGGTTGATGGGTATTTTGTTGCCACGCACAAAAATGATTTAAGTGCGCTTTCATTAATTACATTTGAGGTGGGTGGGATATGAAAGCTGAAAGTGTGTTTGTGTGTGTGTGTGTGGGAGAGTGTGCTTAGGTGTGTGTGTGTGTGTGTATCTGCTGAAACTTTAATAGACCGAATTTCTGGATAATTAACACGCTAAGCGTATGAAAGATGCATGAAAAGGGATAGGGTTCCCCGCTTGACAGCGCTAATAATTGCCAGCGCTTAAATTTAAACTGAGATTGAGTTAGTCCAACCCTCATCAGAGCATCATCAGCAGACCCCAATTTTTATTGTCTGCCCTCATAAAATATACTGACAGTTGGTGCTGCCGTGAAAAAGGGTTGTCAAGAGTGGAAGAAATAATAGCCAGGACGGAAATAGGTAATGCCTAAGTAATAACACTTAATGAATTATACTTGCTTGCCTTGAAAAGGCATAAAAAATAGTAAATAACTCTTAAATATGACCAGCTCTTAACTCAACAATAATTTTACATACTTAAAGCTTACCTTATAACTTAAATAATAACTTAAATATGCCAAAGTAATGTATTACTATTTTTATTTTAAAGACATGATGTTTTCTTAAAGCTTAGTAAAGCATATTAAAGAAGGGTCTTGTGTGCACATACATCAAAGTTTTGTGTTTTAAACCTATCAATTTAGTTTGCTCTCCTAATCCGTCCGTTGAGATCAATTAGTGTGCCAAGAGGGAGAGAGGCTCACGAACTTAACACTTTTACTTCCACACTTTTCACTTTCCCTCTCCCAGCACACTGAGGACCCCAAAAAAGTTTCCTTTTCGAATTTGAACTTTGTCCTGTGTGGGGTACATTTCTGTATATTCTCCTTTGTTGTTGACACACAACAAACATAGTAGAAAAAATTATATAAAAGGAGTCACTGCTTGTCACACGTGACAAGCCCCAGTTTGACGAAATTAGGAGTGAAGGCTGATCAACTTGATTCCAACTTAAGCACAATTTAATTATTGAGAAACTAAACTGAGGCCAAAGGCGAATTTGAATGCCTCAAAATCGCATTTCGTATTTATTTTCTGTCGTTTTTTGATCGATAAAAGGTTTGCGTGTTCGTCCAAGGACCACAATCAGCAAAGTTACAAGAGCGGCGAAAAAAAGGGGTTTCGGGTGCCGGGAGAGAGGATATCGTCTGGGACTTGCAGACAAATGACTTAATTACTTTTTCAAGTCGGTTAATTAGTTCTCGGCCAGCAGCCAAATGGAACTGGTCAACGGACGATGACAGAAATAGCAACTAGAGGGGGGAAACTGGAACGGGGACGAGTCAGAAAGTTAAACATAAATTACAAGAAATTGAAATGGCTTTTGCATTGACACCGCTCGAGTTCACGGCTTAATAGGGAGAGGGAAAATGGAGGGGAAATTTAACATTTATTGGGGGCTGTTAGCACTATTAGGGACACAGCTCCCTCCTCCAACTAATTTATTTTGTGTCATTTAGCCAAAAGACAAGCAACCGTGGGCCAAGAGTCATTACGGCAAGTTAAGGTCCAAATTGAAATCAGTTTTGTGTGTTTGCAAAAGCCACAGCGACGAATAAAAACTAATTTATTTTCTATTCAATTTGTGTAATTTATTTTATACAAAATGCCATCCCTGTTTCTGCATCCGAGCATGAATTATTAAGCTTATTTCGCTAATTGTTCGATTTAATGCACGCATATGTATGGCCATGTCTGTGGCTGTGTGATTTTTCCAATTGAATTTATACGCAACGCATAAATTTCCATTGTTGACCATTGTGCGTGCAATCAAACAAAATAAAATAAAAAAAAGAAATCTGAAATACAATTTATACATAAATTAATGGACTATATCGATGGGCGTGGCTCCGCCTTCCATCCTTGAATTTTATTATTATTATTCGGATCGGGAGTGGGAAGCTGTGTGTTCTTTTTCTTTTTTGCTGATTTTCCCTTGTTTTCCTTGCCTTCAATGGTTTTTCCGCATTAACGCCCTTCACAGCATCAGCTTTATAATGGATCGCAATGAGAGGATTTCGAAATGCTACCGAAAATACCCTGTAATACAGGACTGCAACTTTTGTTTGAGATATTTTTTAGGTCTGTAAATTACTATTTAAATTGCAAATTGAAATGCAGTTAATTAACCCAACAGTTTCTAAAATTTTCCTATAATTTATAACAACTCTTAGAGCAGTTTGTGGTCGACTTTGGGCTCTCTTTGCTGGCATTGCGTGTTTTATGGGACTATTAAATGGCCGAGGAGCTCTCGGTGCAGTTCCGTTCCACGTTCTACGTTCAGCAGCCTTCTCAGTTCAGTTCTGTTCAGTTCAGCTCGGCGCTCAGATTAATTGCTTGCTATCTTCAAATTACTCATACGACCCGTTGTCCCGCTCTTGCTTTTGTTCATCTGCTTAAGCGAGCAGCTCCTGCTGGCCCGTGTCATTTACATTAAGCGTTTCAGTAACAGTTCAGACGAGGTCCTTTTGCCAGATCCCGAGGAGCTTGCCAACGAGAATCGAGTTCCCGGAAGCGACCGCTCGTAAATTACCTGAATAATGCAAAATAACAATATTTACCCATTGTTCTGGGCCTTAACCCTACCCTTCTTCCTAGGTGTTTTCTTTTTTTTAAGAAGAAGATAATCAGCTCTCTCTCTCTTGGGATTAAATGGAACTTTAATTATTCCAAAGCAGCGGGGTGTCTCTTTCAATGTGCTTTCTCTGTAGATTTATGTAGGTCGTATATTTTAGGTAAATTCCCAAAGAAAAAATAAACCAAAATGATAGTTGAATATGTTAAGATGTGTGTTAAGAGGTTTTCTTTATGAAAATGTTGAGTATTTATATGGAATTTTGAAAGTTTTTCCTAAAAAAAGTAGAAATATGTAATGTTTTGATAGATTTGGCATTTGATCGGATTAGCCATGATATTATAGATCAAATTTAGATCAATATTAGCAGAATCAAAAAAATAATCATTAAAAATTAAACGATTTGTTTAATGGCAGGGATTGCAAGTTGGAGTTATAAGTAAAATAATAATTACTATAACAAAATTAAGCTGGGAAGATGCAAAAATTCGTACTATTCTACAAGTTTTTAATTAAAACTTTACTTTTCCTGCTATTTATTGTATCAATAGAGTATAGATAAATAATACGTAATTTCTAACATCTTTGCCTTGTTTTCTCTCTCTGTATGCTTATATAAATATATATATCTCAAAGTAGTTGTATAAATACGAATATATATGGCTGGATACATCGATAAATGATGATGTTCATTATGTGCGGCGCGTCTTTTGCGATTTAATTAAAGCTCCAGTTCAGCCGGAGTGGGGGAGAGGCGAAAGGTGTGATGGTGTGAGGGTGGGAAAGTGGATTTTCCGGCAAGCTGGAAAGCTGCTAGGGTGAGTGGGTAGGCTTCGCATGCTGGCCAGCGATTTTTCAGCCATGAAGCATCGAGATGGCACGGAGATGGCATCATCGCCTTCATCAATGAATTGCCGCTGCCATTTAATAGCCTGATGATGTCGACCGATTGCTTTCCTCAAGCCCCCTTCTCATTCTTCCTCTCTCTCTCTCTCTCTCTCTCTCTCTCTCTCTCTCTCTCTCTCTCTCTTGCTCTGCTCTCTGCTTATGTGTGCGTGTGTGTGTCTGCATAGCCTTGTCTCTTTCGTTCCTGGTGCTGCACACATTCCAGTTTGGTGCTGCCGCCATCGTTGTCGTGCACGTAATTTCCGCTTCCGTTTCAGCGAACGGCAGCCGGTGACACGCGACAGATGTTTGCACATACTTAACGCACACACACGCACCCACAATCATACACACACATGCACGCATAAGGGCGTAAGTGCACAGAGAGAAATAGTTTATTCAATTAAAGTTTAAACTCAATTAAAATTCATAGAATTAATCGTCCAATAATCCTTAAATTCTTGTACAAAGAATATTTCTGATTTCTATATCTACTATGATTTTAATTAAATATATTATATATATATTATTTATATATTCTATTAAATATATTATGAACAATTCATATCTGTCTTTATAAGACTTATTTCTTTTTTTATACCCTCGCAGGGTATTATAATTTTAATCAAAAGCTTCTCACGCTGTGAACGAGTCATTTCCGACCCTATAAACCTTATATATTCTTGATCAGCATCAACAGCCGATTCGATCTGGCCATCTTTGGCAAAAAAAATTTTTTTTTTAATTTTTTCAACATTTTACAAGGGGTTACATCGTGAAAATTTTTAAAAATTTGAAAAAAATTTAAATTTTTAAAAATTTTACATTGAGTATGCAGATTTATTAACCTAATAAAAACTAGCACAGAAAAGCTTTCCGAATTAACTTTAATGCGTTTTTGGCTGAGCTATGAGTTTTTTAAACTTCGATTTGTTGAAAAAATGTTCATATAAAATATTTAATAAAACCAAATATTAAAATGTATATGGTTTTTAAATAAATACAATTTTGAATAAATTTTACAAGCCTTTACTTAATTATAAATATAAGAAGTTTAATTTAAATAAAGAATTGATTTCAAGGTTTAAATACATTTCCCTTTAGACTTAATTGAAAATATTTTATATGTACATTCAAGGTGACAATTCTCTCAGTGTATACGCACACAGTCACACGGCTGGGTAGGCCTTACATGTCCCCTGGTTTGTTTGTATTTGTGGTACTATGCCATTGACTGCGAATCAGAGCGTGAAGGCCATTACAAGTCTGATTATATTGAATCAAGAATTCAATATTTAAAATTGCACGCACACAACTCACCCACGCATCCCCCCGGTCGCCTTGAATCCCACCGATCATCAGTTCCGCTCGATGCTAACAGACAGGATATATACACATACATATCATATATATATACATATGTATACATATGTTTTATTTTGTAAATGTTTGTCTGTGCGTGTCGCTTTCTGAAGAATCGAGGTGGAAATGAGTCGCTGGGTGTTGGGTGGGAGGACAAATTAAATGAAAACGAGGCGGCAGGAGGGGGGGAGCTTTCCCGGCTCCGTGCGGAGAGTCAAGCGGAAAAAGCAAACAATTTTAAATTATTGCTCAAGCACAGCCAAGTGACTATTAATAAGTTAACAAATTGGTAACTTCATTTCAGTATTTCAAGTGATAATTCTTGTGGTATCGAGAAAAACGAATGATGACCGTATAATCATTAATGCCATGGGAAGTTCTTAATAAATAATGCTCAAAATGAATTGCACACTGGTTGGGTATATTTTAAATAAATTAAAATATTAAATTTGTATTGATATTATTTTATATTCGCATTAAATTGCTACATATTATCATAAAATATAAAATTAATAATAGGAAATTAGGACAGGATGCAAGGAGGTCCTTTAACAATTTCGTTACAAAGGAATGTATTTTGTATATAGGATAATAAATGAAAACTTTATTATTATTTATGTGTAACTGATTTTAATTGATAAAACAGATATATACAGACAAATAAATAAATTTTCAACAAATTAACCACTTTTGATTTACCAAAAAAAAGTTACTTATAAGTTATATAAAATTAACCTAAATAAGAAGGGAAACCAACTTGGGAAAGCCGAATTTTATATACCCTTGCAGTTTGTACTTTAATTATGGGATCGTAACGGAATAACAAAGATTCCCATTTTTCGAATAGATATTTATCGATATTTTTATATTAGAATTTTTATGACATATTCATTTTTAATAATCTCATAACTACGCAAAAAACTAATTAATTTTAATTTGGAAAGCATTCCTATACCAGTTTTTCTAAGATAAAGAAATCTGCATACTCAATTGAAATCTATTCAAAAATTTAAAATTTTATAAATTTTTGACAATTTTAACGATGTAACCCCTTATAAAATTTTCCAAAAATTCTTAAAAAAAAAATTGTTCACCTGACATGCCCAGATCGACTCGGCTGTTGATGCTGATCAAGAATATATATGATTTATGGGGTCGAAAATGAATCCTTCACTGCCTTTCAAGCTTCTGAATTACCCGGAAAGGGTATACAAATTAGTAGGAGTTGCCTTTTGCAAAATGCTTCCGGCCGTCAGTCCAGGCGATGTGAGACAAGCAGCTTCGTGTTTGCCAGCCATTAGGAAGACAACAAACGAGGATTTGCCGCACTTAATTGTTATCTTTGCATAAGCATGAACAAGAACAAAACAATTGCCATTTAATCGCAATGAAAACGAACTTTTCGGGCCTTTTCAGCGAGGAAATTTAATTACACAAGGACTCGACTGGCTGTCGCACTGCAGTTGGGGCGGAAGGGGGAAGGCGGAAAGGCTCTGCGGCAGGAGGAGAAAGTGCTAAGCAATAAGGATAATCCGAAAGGCTTCGCAGGCAGCAGCATCAGCTCTCCGGCAGCTTAACACGCCAAACATTGTAAGCCAAAGGCATGACTGGGTCTTACCGCCTGTCCCTCCCTACCCCTACCCCTACCCCTACCCCTGCCCCCAGTAGTACCCCCTTTTCCACGCCCTTGTAATTACACATGTGTGAGCGAGAGAGATTATTGTTATTGTGAATGTTATTTTTATTTGCACGTCAACCGCAAACTCATCCAAGTGAAATTGAAGCAAAAACAAGGCTTAACATCTTAAGGCGGCGCATTGTTGGTGAGCCTTTGCAAAATGATGACAACGCTTGAGGTTGTCTCCTTATTTAATTTTTTTCCTTTTGTTTCTCAAAAACGTTCCTTTTCTCACACACAAACACAGGAAGAAAATATTACTAATAATGAAGTGAATTGCAAGATTTAGTTTGTGAAAATATAAGCATTAATTAAATAGTTTTTTAATATGAACATTTTGTTTGGTTATGTGCACATTTGCATTTCCGTTCCGATTCCGTTGTGTCAAAAAGAAGGAAAATACAAGGTTTTTAGCAAATAAATGTCCTAGGGTTGGTTTTTAAATTTGGTAATATAAATTTCTCTAATCAATTTAAAAATCTAAGTATTTTAAAAACATAAACTAGATAAATACGTCAATTTCTATGTGCTTCTCTCTTTGTCTTTTAAACTTTATATATATATATATATTTTTTTTTTTAGATATTTCTCAACTTCATTATAATACTTAATAATTTATTAGCTTAAAATTGTTTATAAAATTCTTTACTCTGTACACCCCATTTCCATTTTTTTCCCTCACACTTATCCTTTATATCCGCGTCGCTTTTTGCATTTTGGGTTGTAATTGTTTGTTTGTTTATTTTGTATGCCACCTGCTTGCCTGCCTGCCTGCCAGTGTTCCTAACTGGCATTCTAAAAAACATAACTTATACAAATAAAAAGTAAAAAAAAAATAACTGTAGGAAAAGGATAATAATTAATAATTCCAAAAGCTAGTAACTAAACCCGTATCCAGCTAAGAGCTCTTTTGACAGATGCATCAAAGATACTTTTCTATCATAGCTAATTTGGAAAGTAGAATAAGAATAGATGTTTCTTTAAAAATAGGTAAAAATAGCATCACAGTCTAAGCCCCGCAGATTAGCAGCAAGATTTGATGAGCACACACATTTGGCCTGGGAAAGTGGGAGAATCCGCAGCGAGGGAAAATGTTTCGAGAAATATTGCGCCAGCAAAAATAATTCACTGCAATTATACGGAAATGCTGTAAGTTCCAGCACTTTTCGAGTGTTTGCCTAACTACCTGCAGAAAATAAGGAAATATCTTAACGGGTGAGATAGTCGACTTCTATGATTTCCTTACTTAAAAAAGTGAAGAAAGCTTATTAGTTCGATTCACAAGTTTCTTTTTGTGAGACTCATCTTTTTGTTATATTGGCTTTTGATGGGATTCAGCTAAGGCTACTTTATAGCATAACTTTCAGGGCTTCCTTCTGCGTAGATTTAATACGATTTAGTTTAAACTATGTATATACCCCTGTTACCCTGTAATAACCTCGCTTAAGCTTGGCGCTTTCATAAACCTTTTTCCCCCTCCACTCTTTTTTAGAGCAAGGAATTCCTTGTAATTGAAAAGCGCTGTGCTACTGGGAAAACCTGCATTGTACACTTTGGGGTGAGACAAAGTGAAAGGGAAAAGACGGGCAAAGCAAAGCAAAGCAAAGCAGAGCAGAGCAGAGCAGAGCATAGCTTACTTATCATGGCAATGCCGCCATATCCGCCTGGTAATCGAAATTTGCACAAAAAGGGATATAGGGATATCTGGGCTCACACAAATACAAAAATGTGCACAGGCAAAAACTGATATAAAATGAAAAAAATAACACATTACAATCTAAGGAATGGTTATAATTTCCTACAGAGAAGGAGTGTATAAAGACTAAAAAATTCAAAATAATTGCCTTTCTAACCAAACAAATTGTTAAATAAATTATATAGGAAATTTATAAATTACTATGTACTTATCCGACTATTTATGTTTTAAATATTATATACATATTTCTTTATTAAACCCAGTATAACTTATATATATTATTTCTAATTTTACCTCAATCCCAATAAATCTAATCTATACCCTTAAATATATATGATTATATGTATATATCATTTTATTTTTATTTTTTCCAAATTTGTTATTAATCCATTGTAGATATATGCTGAAAATGAATTGCCAAATTTTGCATTAAGTTTTTTCGGTGTGGCTTACATATTATCTCACACACATGTGTGTTCCGTGCGTTTAGCAGGTGTTTTTCTTTTTTTTTTTTTTGTTCGACTGTTCTGTAAAATTTTCATTTGCATTTAAGGAAATTGTTTCGGTTTCCATGCTTTCCCGCCACTTTTCCTACTCACTGTGTTGAGATTTTCTTCTTTTTTTCTTGTACATTTTCTTTGGGCCTTTTTGAAATGAATGATGCCATAGAAATAGAATTGAAAAATTCAGTTTAAAAGTGAAAATCATGGCCAGAAGTTTACTACGCCAAATGCCGGAGGCGGCGGCGGCGGTGAACATTCCTCAGTGTTTTTGGGTGTGAGAGGGGGGTGGGTTTCAGGGGTTTTGTGCGGTTTGAAATTCTGGTTTTTGGGGCTTGCCACATGCCACGCCCTCACCCAGCCGCCCAACCGCCCAACCGCCCATTCCACCATAATTGGCCAATTGTCGGTGTCATTAACATGCTTGTCATTATTGGCATTGGCCCCGGACTTTGTGCGGAATGGGTCCGCAATCTCCTGAATATTTCATCAACTCTCTTGGCAGCTGAAATAACATCAGCAACCACTGCGATTTCAACCGCCATTGACAGCGGCAACAACAGGAGCAACAAAGTGACAGCTACAATGACAACGTTAAACATCAAATACAACACACAAAAGGTGTTTAAAAATTAAATTAAACTTAAAAGCTCACAAAATAATGAAATGAACAAAATGAGCAAAGTACTCACACAAAGTGGTTAAAAACCGTGGGTCTCCCTGTTAGCGATGGTATATAAATATATCGATTAATGCATAAATATATCGTATATCGTGTCGATAGAGAATTGCCAAAAAAGGTGTAAGGAAATTAAGCATTTATAACAATTATTTTAATATATTTCATTCCCGGTATATTTTCGATATTTATATTTTATATAATTAAAAATATAGTTCCAGTTTCTAAAGGAAAACCCCCATAACAGACAGTTTCATTTGATTTGTTGATATTTTTGGTCGATAGTTTGATAAAAAAAAATATTTCTATATAGCAAACTCGACATAGATAATTATCGATTAATTTATTTACAGCATTTATTATTATATTGCTGTAATATTTATTACTAATAGAGATTATTCTAAATATTGTCAACATTTTAAAATTAATTTCCCCTAATTTGTAATTTTTTGCCGATATTGTGTGTCCATCTTCAGGCCTGGTGGGAACAACAACAAATAACAATTACAGAAGCTTCGGGGAAAAATACAACAAAAACGAAATACAAAAAATAACAACAACATATAAGAGGATGCGGCAGCAACAATAAAATCGCGGTGACAATTCAATTAAAATATTTCTGCATAAATTTTCAACGCCTGCAAAAAGCCGCTTGAGTAGCCGCAAAAGCATGAAAAGCCTGTGGAAAGCGACCGTGTGGCGGCGATGCCATTAGGGCGGGAAAGTCGCCGGCGCCGGTGGCGGACAAAGAGCGGAGAGCGGAGGTTGGAGGGTGGAGGTGGTGTTGGAGGCCACAAGAGTGAGTGAGTGAAAGCGAAACAAACAATCAAACCGCAACAGCTATCGGGGTAGGAAGTGAATGATTGAATGACAATTGCATTTGCTCCGATGTTCGGGAATTTGCTGTTTTCTTTTTTCCCTTTTTGTTGTGTTTAATTTTCCCCCATTTTTATTTCCCTCACTGCCCCCTTGGCCGAGTTTATGCGGTGTAAAGTTCATGGGAAGTCGGTGAGAGGCAAATGCAACCGGCTGGAAAAACGGGAAGGAAAGTGCAACGGTGGAGGAAAGCGGAAGTGACTGGCAACCAATTAAGGTCCAATTGGAAGCCAGCCGGGCACCGGCCAAAGGCAATCCGTCGGATGTCTGTTGGGTTCCAACAACAAGTCAATCTTAAAGCGAAGTCCTTCCGGATGTAAAGCAGATTGTTAGGAAATTAAAAACAAAAAGCGAAAAATTCCCTCCCCTCAGATATATCAATTTTAAGCTAATTATTTTGTTTTTTGTAATCAATGATTTTCAGGCAAGCAAAAAGAAAATTTCTTAATCATTCGGAAATTTATAGAAATTATAATACTTGTAATAATATTTTTTCTTTATGATAAATTAAGTACTCATAGTGGTTTTTTAGTGAATGCTTTTAAAACATAACGTTTGCTATCTAAAAAATAACATAAAACCCCCAAGAAACACCTTACAAATTAATACTTAATAAATAAAGAATAACATTATCTATCAAGGAAACTGTAGATTTTCCCCTAGTAGATTTTCCCACTGTACATTTTCCCTCAGTTGATTATCCCACAAACTAAAAAGGACACCAGCTTCCGTCCAAAAACCACAACGGGTTAAACATGTGCGTTGTGTGTGTTGTGAATATTGTCAAGTGTTCGGTGGCCTTAAGCTCGTTGACAAATTTTGTAGGGCCCTGCAAAAAATATACGTATATCCTGCCCAAAATGTATGGTTTATGACGCACAGCGGGGGGTTTGGGGGATGCGTATACTCATATATAGAAATGATAACAATAAACTATAGCTGGAAAAACGCGGACGACGAATTTTCGCCCCGTAAATTGTCCGCACTATCCTGTTCCCAGTTCCGCTGTCGGTTCTATTGCTGTGTGTATCCTGTTCGTCCTTGTAACAACAACAGCAGCAACAGCAACAACAACAAGAGCTCTATGTGGTCTTTGACAATTCGTCAGACATTGTTGACACAGTGTCTGAGCAGGTTCGTTGTCGTTGTCGCTGCTGTCCAATGCGGTTTCTAGGATTGTTCGCTGCTCGTTTCCTCTTCAGTTACTTTTCGGTTTGCTTCAAGTAAATATCCTGTAATCCTTAGCTCTTGAAGGTATATACCTATAAAGGTAACTGGGAGAGAAAGGATATTTTTTATACCCTTGTAGGGTATCCTACTATCAGTCAGAAGCTTGTAAAGCAGTGAAGCAGTCATTTCCGATATCATAAATCATATATATTCTTGATCAGCATCATTAGCCGAATCGATCTAGCCATCTTAGAAGGAAAAAAAAAATTTTAGAATTTTTTTCAAAATTTTATAAGGGGTTACATCGTTAAAATTTTGACAAATTTCTAAATTTTTTAAAATTTCAAACTGAGTTTGCACATTTATTAGCCAAACAAAAACTAACATAGGAAAGCTTTCCGAGTTAAAATTAATGCTTTTTTGACTGAGTTATGAGTTTTTTAAACTTTGATTTGTCAAAAAATTTTCATATTAATATATCGATAAATATCGATATTCTAATAAATAATAATAATAATATTATAAATATAAAAGGTATATTGCCAGTTTAATTCCCTTTCCATTTATAAAACTCGCTGCTGATGCATTCGTTCAACAATATTAATAGCAACAACACCTTACCACAGGTGAGATTTGCTTAGTTGATATTTGTTTATATTTTCCTTGATATTTTTCGCTAGACCTTTTTTTTTTTTTGAATTTGTAATTTTTTGCCAACCTTTTTTGGCAATTAAAATTAGGAAACGAGAAAGTTTCGTTTCTCGGTTTTCAGTTTTCGGTTTACGCTCTGCAAGGCATCTGGCAAAATTAACTGAGAAATTGTTTTTCTCTGATATTTTTATTTTTGGTGGTTAAAAACAAAACTTGTTAAGAAGAAAACCTCAGGTTTACTTAGTAACAAATATGATTACGCTTGCTCGGGCTTATTTTTCGGTTCAGTGTGGGTCAAAGTGTCTAAAAGGGGTTACTTTTATTGGAAAGATCAGCATTTGTTAGGCTGAAGACTAAGGATGTATAGCAATTATATGTACTAAATATTGTTCTAGGGGAAAGAATTTAAAAAGAACGCTTAAAATTACATGAGAAATAAATATTAAACTGGCTTTGTGAGTGAGATGTATTTGTTTTAAGTTAAGAAACATGTATTTTAAGTTGTTGTTATTAAATAATAATAGTTTTACGCTACTGAAATAATTCAAATGTATCAGAATTCACATTACTTTCCCAGCTTACACATATTTTATTTTCAATACTATATCCTATCCTCTTCTGCCTATTAAACTACACACATTTTGACACAAAAAATATATATATAAATATATTCCAAATGCCATGTGGCACAGCCAAAAAACAAGTGTCATTCTTTGTTAATAAATTATATATGCGACTCTTTTCTTTTTTATTACAAAATTTGCACTAAGCTTGCTTTTCGTTACGCTAAGTCCCTTGTAAAACACGCTTTGCTTTTGCACTATTCCGTATTTTGTTTTTACACATACACATGCATGTGCACAGATTGTAATACACTGCTATTTTATTTTGTAAATGTTTGCTTCGGTTTCGGTGCCGGTGCCGTTTCCGGTTTTGTTTTTGTTTTGATTTTGGCTCACGCGCTTGCCGGTAACAACGACGTGTAAGCCCGTTGTAAGTCGCTTCATTTCGCCTTTGTTGTTGCTCGCTGGGAGCTCGTCCCGCTCGCCGCTTAACCCCACCAGTCGTCCTTAACACCCGAGAGCACACCGGGCCACATTCGAATGGCGCAGGACACATGGCCGAGTCCTTTTGGGGCAGACATGTTTTATGCCACCTGGCACTGTTGCGGTTCCAAACATTCTCTGTGTGTGTTGAATGTTGTTTTCTGTTTTCTGTTTTTGGTTTTCTGTTGTCTGTTTTCTGTTGTCTGTGTCTGTTGCTCTCGGGTTTTGGTTTCTGGCTTAAATGGTTATGTCCCTTTTTTTATATTCACAGTTTTGGCCGCTCCGTTATGAATTTTTCAATTTTGTGCAATCCTTGCTGGCCTTCGTCCAGGGGGATTCCCGGAATGGTTGCCAGTTGCCAGTTGCCAGTTGCCAGTTGCCAGTTGCCAGTTGCTGTTGCCTTTTCCCTGATTGTTGCTCTTGATGTTGCAGCTCTCTTTGGTTTTACTGTTGCTGCTGCTGTTGCCACCATGTTGTCCTTGCTGTTGCATTTATTGTTGCTAATTTCGGATTTTTTTTGCAGCATAATGTTGTTGCTGTTGATATGTCTTGTGGTGTCTGAGGACATCGGGTTTGACGGAGACTGGACGCTCTTGAGAGCAACAATTTTTAGCAAGTTCTTTTTATTATTATTATTATTATTTTTTAATAATTACAAATATTTAAAACATAACATTACATTATTTAAAAATTAAAGAAATCAAAGAAAAAGTACTACAAAATGGAGCTATATAAATATCTACAAAAATAGAGATATATCGAATTCTACAATTCGGGACACTTTAACGAAAAAAATATACTCTAGTTTTATATTTTTAACACACATTCGGTTATTTTTATGTAATATTTTTAAATAATTATAAATATCATAAAAATCGAATATGGCATATATCGAAATTTTTGAAAAACTCTACCAGAACTATTGAAATTGTTATAAAATTGTGATATAATCTCAGTAATGTTGTTGGCATAAAAATTATTTAATAGTAAACTTCTTTGCTTATTAGAGTTGAATAATAATTTAATTTAATATGTTTTTGTAAGCCAAATTCGATTTAAAATCGATAAATATCAATGTTATTTCAGCTCTGGCTCAAATATTATGTTTAGTTAAATCTACTAAACATTTTTGAAATTATTACAGCTTACCTACACTACAGATATAAAATCCTTTGATTACTCTACCTTTACTTTTTTCTTTATTATTTATTAATAATTATTATTATTTCTATAGTTTTGCTTGCCTTTTATATATTTTTTAAATATTATATCTTTTCCTTTTGCTTTTGTCGTTTAGATATCTTTATTTAGGTAATTTCTGTTTCATATTTCTGTTGATATTTCCCTTGTTAATTGTGTGATTTTACCTATTTTTTTGTTGGTGTTGATATTATTGTTTTTGCCTTTTCTGATGATGGCCCAGTTATCGCTGATGTTGCTGCTGTTATTGTTTTTTGCAGGTGCCCTGGCTCTCACTATTGCTGCCTTTTAGCATTTTCATCAGGTGTTTAATGGCTGCAAGAGAAGTTCATTGGCAATATGCTGGCAAAGGACTAGCGCCCGCGGGCTGGCCAACTGAAAAACCTGACAATTCAGTGGGTTATGCGGCACACGGTGGCCAGGCATTGTGGTTTTAATAGGCCGATGGCCACACTTTCGCACACTGTTTCCTGGTCAGTAAAAGAATATATACATATATATAAATCTATATTGAAACTTGTACACTTGCACTTCAAAAAAACTAAATCCGGGACATTTTAAGATTTTTAGTTTCTAGGAAACTCATTGCAGACCTGGCCAGGATCTTCTTCAGTAGCATTAATCTTATTCATTCAACTTTTTATTCAAATTCAGTGTTTAAAACAATTTTTTGAGATTAAAATATAGGAATTTAGAGCCTTAAAAGCGAGTTAAACTCTATTATGTGTAAAGTTTTTTTCTAAGTGCAGTTCCACTCTCGATGCTCCGCTTGAATGACCGTCGACAGGTGCTCATTTTATTGTATTCATTGTTTCAGTAAAACAGCCATTGTCCTCTATGTGCGGAGCTGCGGGAATCGGTTGTCCTTTTTAGTTGGCTTTTGTTTTAATTTTGACTTTTTTTCGATCGATTTGTCCAAAGTTTTTGGCTTCTCGTTGCACTAAACCAAGTTTATCAATTATCAAAAATATAATTTTAATTATATATTCAGAATTTGTATGGATGCATTGAATCTGAAACTTTTCCAAACTTTCTCCTCCCCTCCCTCCGGAGGAGTGAGAAATTTTCTCAGAAAAAAAATAAAAAATAAATAAATGCAACTTTTGTGGAGTAAATCGTTGTTGGTTTGCGGACTTTGCAGTACTTAAATGCTTGTGGAGAACTCACGTAACTAAAGCTAATTCAGCAACTTAAATCATTATTCGTTTACTTGTTTTGGCATTATTGGCATAATTAAAAAGATGAGAAAATGGGGAAAATGTTTAGGGAAAGTTCTAAGAGCAGTAAAAGGATTTTTATGTGGTAAAGGCGAAAGTATCCCTCTGAATTTACCATTAAAAATATTAATATCAAGGTAAATATTATATTTTTATCACCGGTAAGGGTTTCTGTTGCTCAACTTAATTTAATTTTTAGTTAATAAACGATATTTTTATAAAATTCAAGGTCCTCTTCATTGTTTCATAATAAATAAAATATATTATATAATAATAATACATATATATAATAATATAAATATGTTTTCCCAAATTCGACTACAATCAAGTGAAAAACTTTGAGGTATTTTAGTTAAGTTTTTAACAATCTATCTCTATCTCGGTTGTTGCTCATCATGCTTCTAGCAACATCTTGTTCATTCCGTCATTTAATCACTTAATTGCTATTTCTGTGCATTTTCTATAATTTCCAAAGTAATTTTACAATTATGCATTGGCTAATCATTTTGCTATGCTCTTTGAACACATGTATTGATTTATTATTTGCCAGATCTGTCATTACTGCAAATGACATGGGAGCTAAATCATAAATACAGACCCAAAATCAAGCCTAAACATATCGTAACACCAACAATTATATGCCCAAAATCTGGATAGAGTTTGCATAACTTTGGGCCAGCTCGTTGATTATGTAATTAGGGCTTTGCTTTTGCTTTTGCCTTTGCTTTTCCTTTTGCTTGTGCAAGCAGAACGAGCTGCTTGGGATCCTTAGATCCTTGGAGACGGACTGATTAATAATTGCACTCGATTGACACTTAATAGCGTTGATTGCGAATAAATTTGCCAAATCCAAACAACAAGTTGTGTGTGTGTGGTGTGTGACGGTTTCTTTTGGACAAACTGGAAAGTTGTATTCTTTCAGGAATATGTGAATGAGTATTTTCTTGTTACTATAGAACATGGCTGCTAATCACACTCAAAGGCATTATACATATTAGATTCGAAAGGCAAATAATAAAGCACACAACACACAGACCATTGGGCGGGGAAAATGGTTGGGAAAAACCCAGAGACGGGGCCAAATTATTCCTTATTGAGGCAAGCAACAGCTGCCTTGGATTTGTATACCCTAGCGAAGGGTATAGGCCATCGGCCTATGTGCCTGAGAGAGACATTGCAGAACTTAGAGATTAACAATATTCTCTAAATGGGAGATTACAAATTAATAATTAAAGCGGTTAAGCATTTAATTTTTATAATAACAGAATTATTATAGAATCTATATATTATCTATACCATAGATTAAAAATTAATAATTGAATTGAATAATGCCAAGCCTTCAGACTTTTTAATAACAAAATAAATATATATAAAAGAGGTTAAAGGGTATAAGGTATATTTTCCATAAATCACTAGTTCATAAGTCAACTTATCATCTTTTGATTTTATTTAAATCCCATTGATAGAGTATTGCAAGCGTCGGGTAACATTTTCTTGGGTGTTTGCTATTTTGTGGGTGTTTTTTCTAGACTCGACTTCCATCTTACTCATTTGGCTGTAACTGTAGCAACCTTTGACCGCATTTCCCCTGTTTTTCTTGTTGTTGTTGTCATTGTTGCCCTGTGGCCTATGGAAGCGGCAAAATAGAACAGCAAATTGAACCAAAAGAACGTCTCCTGTCATCCCAGGCGCCCCTCTATCCGTGGCCGCCTTTCCTGCGGCTTTTTCGTGTGGTCTCAGTTGTCCTAGGTCCTGTTTGTAAAAACGCAGTCTCTTTTTTGTCCTCTGTGTTTGCGCGTTAAGGCAAGTAGGATTTTTTGGTTGTTCTTCGTTTTTTTTTTGCGGGGGGAGTAAGGATATACTCTTTGAACAGGGTTAATTGGGTATTAAGGTGCTTATTTTGGCCCCCATGCATGTACAAGTTGTCTGCTAAGAAAGCAAAGCGGGAAAACTTAAATACATAAAGTAACTTAAACTAGTTTTTTTGATTATTTGAAAACTAAACTTAGCATTTTAGCTAATTTTTAATTAAAAACTTGTATTTTTTTCACTAAAAGTGCTACTTTAAGTAACCCCAAGTTGACCCTAAAAGCCGTATTAACTAAATTTTAGCATCTATGTATTCTCCCTGTGAAAGACGAAGTGAGCAACGTCAATTCGCTTGGGGCTAATACAAATGAACTGCAACAACAACAACAGCTGGCGAATGCATTTGCAACATTTTTCCAAAATACTTTCCGCAGTCTGCAGATTCAAGAATGTCATCTGACATTTTACAAAATACAAAAAAAAAAAAATAAAAGAAACCCCAATAAAATAAAATAAAATAGAAATAGAAATATAAGGATATATGAAAAATATAATCAGACCGTTGTTGCCGTTGTCAGCGAGGCTACAACTTCCTTGGGCCAGGACGATGCCGGAAGTGCCGGCGGAAATGAGTAAAAAACCTACAACTCACTCAGATTCCCTGTTTCTCTCTCTCTCTGTTCGACGCTCTCTCACTCGAACGCAAGGAGACTGTATTTGAGTCAAAGGCAGCCCATGGCCCGAGCTCACTTCGGCCTTGCTCGGGTCTCGCTTCGTGTTGCAACTCACTCAACATTGAGCGTTAGTGGAACAATGCCAGAGATGCCAACATTTTGAGAGTAAAAATGAATAAAACAAAAGCTAAGGCAAAAGTCTTATTCAGATAAAAGTTGGGTTTTAAGTTGGAAACACTTAAAGGCTTACAGCTGAAACAGCAACAGCAGCCGAATAAATCTATCCTAGTTTTCCCCTATTTTATTTTCTGTGAAAGCTAAAAGAAATAAATAAAGTATCAATATTTATGGTCCTCAAAACATGAGAACCAAATATAGATAAAGTCTTTTAAATTCCCATTATTCTAGAGTTCGTTTTTTAGATAACATAACAAAGTTTTTCGAATTGAAACTATTTTGAATACCCTTACCAAGGGTATTATACTTTTATTCAAATGCTTGTAAAGCTTTGAAGAAGTCATTTCCGACCCTATAAATCATATATATTCATGATCAGCATCAAGAGCCGAGTCGATTTAGCCATCTCTGGCAAGAAATAAAAAAAAATTGTTTTTTCACAATTTTATAAGGGGTTACATCGTTAAAATGTTGAAAAAATTTATAAAAATTTTGAATTTTTTAAAATTTTAAATTGAGTATGTAGATTTATAAGACTAATAAAAACTAACATAGAAAAGCTTTCCGAATCAAAATTAACGCATTTTTGGCTTAGTTATGAGTTTTTTAAACTTTGATTTGTTGTAGAAATTGTAAAATAATAATGTTCCTCTATATTGATTTAATGAATGCGAATATCATAAAATAACATTTGCAATTCCTATATTTAAGGATTTCTTGATCCTAACTAAATAGCCAATGAATTAAACCCTCCAATTATCACTTTTCCTTTCTGGGTTTCTCATAATTTCCCCCCCAAAACTAAATCGTGAAAACAGAATTTTCCTTCATGAAAATATGGCTAGATTCGGCGGAAAAGCTCGAGAACTTGTCAGCACTGTGGCCGCCACATCCGCATCCGTGCGGAGTGGAAGATGCGGCGCGGCCAACAGCCGTGGCATCGCATCACAGAATCCGGCAACAGTCGAGTAACAGACTCGATGCAGAGCTGATTCCGACATTCCGACATTGCGTATACGCCCCAGTGTACGTCGAGCTGGCCACGTGTACGGACACGCGGCGCGCTGTGTTTTTTGTGATCCGGCGAGAACAGAGCAAGCATAGGCAGAAAGATCGCGAGAGAATTGTTCAGTTATTTTTAAAAAATATATAGTAATCGTGTGCGTGTGTGTGTTTTTTTTATGTTTTTGGTTTTGTGCGTTTTTGTTGGTGCAAACTGTGATTTGATTTTGTGTGAAAAGTGTGTGTGTGCGCCGGCATGGAAAAAATGCGCGCCAAAAATTGAGAAATTTTCAACAAAGCGCAGCGTAGCAGCTAAATAACATCAATATGAAAAATTAAAAATTAACAAGAAAATCAACAACAACAAGCATTTGCAGTCAACCGAAGGAGTCAAGCATAAATAGTAATACATATATTCACGTTAATTTACGTAGATTTATTTATTTATTTAATGTATGCATATTCAAACTATAGCGGCTTTGCAATGTAAACAAATTGGTTTTTTTTCTCGATATTGACCAATTAATTACCTAACGTGACAATATCAATTAGGAAAACACAACAATTAAAGCGTTTAAGTTTCAAACAAAGCAAATACCTAATATTTAACCAAAATAAAACAATAATAATAATCTGCGAGAGTATAATAATCAAATTAAAACCCTAATGCGGCTGAAAGAAATTTGCATTTAATTGGCATTTGCAACCGTGTCGTAATTTGCTTTTAATGAGCCAAAGACGAGATTATATGCCGGATTAAGCTGGAAGGGAGGGAGTTAAGGGTGACGGAGGGAGGAAAAGAATACAATTTATTACTCACGGAAATTGCCCTCAATGTGGTTTTTAAAGCTCTTTTCACAAAAGAATCTGGTCGAATTTCGATACTTTATGGCCTTTTGATTAATCATAACATATGTGTGGGCTTATAAATATTTTTTATATTATGTTCTTGCGCTTATTTCAATGTTTAGCAAATTAATATTATTGGTTTAATTAGGAAATTGATGTGGTTTGTATTAAACCTGAATATATTCCATTTATTTATGTTCATGTTTTCTTTATGACATCTATTATTATTATTATTATTCTTTAGTTTTCCTATGGCCAAAAATAGGACATCGAAATACATTCGTATAATCTTTAAATTCATTTGATCTGAACGATTTTCTATTGGGAATTCAAATGTATTTTCTATGTATCCCATATAGATACGTTTGGGCCACTTAGCGAATTGGCAGACATATTTTTAGACATAGCCTAAATAGTAAAAAACAAGAGAACACAAAAAAACAAGGGGGGAAAATCGTATAAAATCCGACGACACGAACTCAGATGCTATAGAGGAGAAGCGATGAAAACGAACAAGAAGAAAATATTAAAGGGGACGACGATGGGGGAAAATTGAGAGAAATTCATTAATAAAAGACAGCAACAAGAACAAGAGCAAAAATTAAACGTCTGCCATCAAGTTTTTCCTTTTCGCATTTTCCATTTACCATTTACCATTCCCCATTTCCCTGGTCTTCTTGTCCGGCACAGCTGTGATCACAGAGAACGAGAAAATTGGGGAAAATTTCGGAGAAATGCGAATGAAAATGAAAATTATTACATATGCGTAATAGGCGGTTTGTTGTTATTGCTGCTCTTATTGAAAAAGATTTGCTGAGCCAACAACAACCAGTACAACAATGACAACAAAAACAGTTTAGTTCTTTTTTTGTTGTTTGTTTTACATAGCGCCAACTTTGACGAAGGTTTTCTTCGTTTTCCCCGAGTTTTTCCTTTGAAAAATACCCTAACCATGCCTCAAATACCTTCGAGTATGTTAAGCTTAGTGCTTGTTTTGATTAAAAATATATATAAAATAAGGCTTATGAAATATCCTTGAAACATTAGTTAAGAATTCTAATTGCTTAATGTTTTAGCTTAGATGCTATCATTAATTAAATAAATTATAATGGTAATGGTAAAATTACAGTTAAAGTGATTTTTTATCAGATTTAACAACATAAAAATACCATTATTTTTAAGTATGTTAAGTCCGGTTAAAAAAGATAATTAAAAATCAAAGCAATTATATTTTCTTTTGTCTTTCATGTTTTAATATTAAATATTCCCTGAATGAATGAGGAAAATAAATGTAATAATTTTGAATTCATTGATTAAGTACACGTTTTATAATAATAACACACATAATTAATAATCCATTAATGTTTGTCTTTGTTATTATTGTTTTGTTTGAAAAACTACTATTATTAGCGATTATTTCACTCGGTATTTACTTAGTTTTAATTGTTTACAATTGCCTTGGCTTTTCCCTATTTTGTGCCTTGTAGTCTCTATCCTTGTCTATTTCCTCTCTCTCTCTATCCCCCTCTCTCTCTCTCTCTCTTTGTTGGCGACTGACAAAGTTTTGCATTATGTACATCCATCTCGTCTTGTTTTCCCTCCACCCATTCGCACATATGTGGCCCAAGGCTAACGCTATAAGGCTGTGCACGCACTTTCGGCGCCCTCGTCGATTTCTTAGTTTTTATTTTTCATTTTCCATACATTCTTGCTGCTCTCATTTGTTTTTCCTCTAGGTTTTCCTCGGCAAACGAAAATTTTTGTTGAGGAAAAAATGGGTTACAATGGTGACAGAACTTTGATATTAATTAATTAACCCTGGCTTGCCATAAACTTAATATCGAAACACTAGTATATATATTGAAAACTTTATATAAGAAGATGTTTTATTATATTTAAATTGCTAAATAAATTAAATTGCTTATATTAAATGCTAAAAGCTATACATTTTAAAATGTGAAAAGTGGGATTATTATTAGAGAAAACGCTACAGGCATTTACATAAATTGTTGCATTGATTTGAATGCATAAAGTTTTATACCCCATAATGCTTTTCATTTTTATATCTTCAGTGAAAATTATCTATTCCATTATTTCGCCATATCTTCGTTAGGCCCCATTTAGTTTTATATTCTTGTTGGAATTTTTTTTGCTTTAATATTTGGCTCCATTAATTTCAATAGAATTAAGCCGCAAGTTTCTCCGGTTAAGCCCGGAACTTCCTTTTACGATTTCCCAGCTATTGGTTAGCTTTGTTCTCCAGCCACAGTTCTACCCCCCTTCTGGCTTTGTGTTCTCAGAGCAACAGGTTCTTTCATTTGCGGGGATTTCTTGTAATTTATTTGCCATTTTATTGTTTTCATTTCGGAGTGTGTTTTTTTGCCCCCCGCTCTTCTTGTTTTTTGTGGTAAAGTTTCCTGCAATTTCCCAGCAATTGTCCAGGGAATGCGAAACTAATTGCAGCAGGATTTTGGGCTGCAAGGACTTAACAATATAAACGAAATCGCAGGCTACTAATCAGAACAGAAAACGACCGGACCAGGGAAAGTATGTAAAAAAAAGGAGCGAAAGAAACGATTTCAATAAATGTCATAAATTTGGCCGAGACAGCTTTACACAAAAATACTGAAATGGCCAAAAGGAAATGGTTTTCTGCCATCCTTGGTCCCCTCTCCGCTTGCTCCTGATTATCGTCTGCTTTACTGTCGGCTTGTAATCGCTTTCATTACAAGCAGAGAAAGCAAACTGACCAAAAATAATAAAATAAAATGCAGACTGAGGGAGGGGGGTGGTCAGAATGCAAAATGGCATGAAAATGGAAAAACAACATGTCCATTTTTACAATGAATGAGAAGGGAACCGAGAGAGAGAGAGAGAAAGAAGCGATAAACTACTGCCTTTCACTTTTTGCCTTCCTTGACTTTCTTTTTTGCTTTCTTTCTTTAGCTTCTGCTGTGCTCTAATTTATTTGATAATATTTTTATTCTTTATTTATTTATAATGATACTTTTCAATTGTCATTATGCTGCAGTAAATATGGGTCTTTAATAAATAGTTATAGAAACTGCTGCTTTGGTTGGATTTTTCAACGTTTTGATGAGGTTTTAATATTTTTGCGCCACAACAAAGACCAAAAGTTAAAAGCTGAAAAATATCATTTTGTGGTATAGAGAACAAAATAATATTGTTATTGTCTTTTAATTTGTTGTACTTAATTATTCATTTTTGATTTAAATACAATAAAAAAGTAAGCTATTTAAGGAACAATTAATGGAATTTAAACTCTTTAATATTTGTTTTTAAGTGCCATTTAAAAACATATATATAGCATCTTCCAACTCATTTTCCTCTTAGTGTATGTCCATGTGTATCTGCTGTCTGCTATGTGACCTGATTGTGGTTGGATGTACCAGTCTTGGGAAATGTTTAGGAAACTAAAGGCAATGTCATTAAATGGACAAGGCAATTAAAAGAATTAAATATTTGAAATTATATTTAAAATTTTTACTCAAGGCTATAATATGTTTTACGGCTCCAATTAGTTTTTCATAATTAAAAGACAATTGAAAAGCGATAATTAAGTTCTAACAATTCCATGAAAAATTTAAACAAATATAAAATATTTGCGCCTAGAGCAAATGATACAATTTTTAATTGTATATTTATTTTTCGCAAACAAAAAAGTTACTATCATTTTTAAGCAAATGCGAAAATTCGCAGACCATTTCCCATGGTAATCGCTTGACAAAAAAAAAAAATATGGTAAATGTCGCCCGCTGGGCAAAACAATACATATATTTAATTTTAGAAAATGGCTAAATGTTTTCGCTCTATGAAATCATATCATGTTGCGGAATAAAATCAACTTGTTATTTCTCTTGTAATTGTGCATTATTTGTGTCAGCTTTCGGCCAGCGTGCATTGTCAACATAAAATTGCTCTCTCTCTCTATTTCTATTGTTGCTATCCCATTCTTTCTGTAATCTTTTGTGTTTTATTTTGTTATTTATTTGTCCAAATATAGGTTTCTTTTTTTGTTTTTCCTTTCGGCGAAATTAGCGAAATTACAAAACAAACTGCAATCTATGAAACGCAGAATCCATTACTGAAGGTGGACTGGGGCTGCATTGACATAGGGTTGTGTTATATGGAAAATATCTTTAAAGAGCAGATCCCTTGATTTAAACATTAAATTAATATAATATTAAATATTGTACTCTTTCAGACAGGTTAAAATATTTCAAGTGCACATGATATTGCACTAAATAGTTTGTCGGAAAATTCGCAGATCACTAAAGTCTCTTTAAAATAATAATAAATAAATAAAAGTATTTAACAAATACTATATTTATTTATTTAAATATTTTATAAGGGACTTACACTTGATCGGCAAATTAATTCATTAGAAATGTAGTCGAAATAATCATCGACAATAATATCGAATATAAAATATATAAATAATATGTGAAAAATAAAGGAAAAATAAAGGAAAAAACTACAACAAAGCTATAAATTAATATATGATTAATATTCCTATATTTAACTTATTTATTTAAGTTACTAATTAAATTAAATTAAATTCCCTCATATTTTTTATTTTATTGCTGTATTATCGGTTTTTCGATCAGCAATAATACATCGAAATTAAGTAAAACAATATATATACATATATATTTTCAATATATTTCATAGAAATCACTTATTCAGTAAAATATTTCATTGCAAACTCGAAATGTTTATAGAAAATTTGACTACAGACGATAGTTATGCTTCGATAACTTCGATAATCGTGTGCCATCGCTAACATTGATGACGTTGACGTCAGCCGAGACGTCAACCTTCGCAGCAAACTAAAAGAATTTGGTTCAAGTGCCAAATGAAATATTGACTAGGCAACGGCAACGGCAACGGCAAAGGCGGCGGCATCTCAACGACCAAAGAACACTGAGAAGATGAGACTTTGGGCATATGGTTGCGGCGCGCGTGTCTGACCAGCTCCTTCCATCTTCTATCCACACATTTTCCGCTTTTCCACCTCCCCCAAGTCGTGGCGGTGGAGAAGACTATCGTGTTGTTGCTCTGAAATAATAATAATCATGGCAAATATTTATTTCTCATAGACTACGCGGTAGCAAGGGTGTATATAGCGAGTAGAGGTACCTACAAACATATATTTGCGCAAATGTATGTACGATGGGACCGGAGAATTTAACGAGTGTGTTCTTGTTCTGCATTTAATTAAAACATGATGATAATTGAGAATGAAATAAAGGTGTCTGGTCTATGCAGATGGTACCCTGTACTGAAAAATGGTATATAATATGAGCATATTTATACGTTGGATTAATTTTATCGAGAAATTAGACTTTAGTCAGCTTTAGTTTTGAAACTATTGCAAGTGTAAGAAATCAATTTCGTGTATAATTTATATTTAATTTACTTTACGTTATACGTTTTTATATATCCTTCACTTTAAATTAAATTTCAATAATGAGGTCCAAGGCAATAAGAGAATTACTTGGAAAGTAAATGCATAGCTAGACCTACTCGTGATCACTCCAATAGCATACATGATATAATTGTGATGGTTGAGACTTACCTATCCTTTTTCGTCATTGCTTAATTCTGTCCAGTACAGAGTTATTATCTTGGCGACTTCCATATTTTTGAGGTCGAAGGGCACGATAACAATCACTATATAACACTTCACTATATAACACTTCACTATATAACACTTCACTATAGGTGTAAACAGGCGGAAGGCCACCAACAGAATGAAGCCAGTGCGAGGGCAGTGCCTAATTTATAGTCTCCGAGGAGAACAGAGAAAGTGAGAGCGAGGGAGCGGGAGATATCTCTGGAGATAGGCAGTGAGAATGAGAGAGAAAGAGATACCTCTAGACATCTATCTCTACAGAGAAAGACAGACAGACCAAAAGAAATAGAGAGACAGAGAGAGAGAGAGAGAGAGAGAGAGAGAGGGCTTTATGATATAGTCGTACTAGTGATAGTATATCAAAGACTAACTGCAAAGATTCATTAAGATACCTTTCAAACTAAAAGACTAGTTTGCTTATAAACGGATAGACAGACTTGGTTATCAATGTTCATACTTTATGTGGTCGGAAATGACTTCATCACGTCCAAAACTTCTGACTAAAATTATAATACCCTGCAAATCAATATCAAAATGTGATATTTATGATACTTAACTGTATCAGCTGTATAGTTTCTATGAAACTTATTATTTCTCTGTGTAGGGTATCAAGTTAGTATGTAGTTTTCAAATACAAGTACAAGTATGTTGTGTCGCTCATTGCAATGTGTTATGTTGGTGTTGCTGTTGCTTATGTCGTTGCTGTTGCTGTTGCTGCCGATGATGTTGCTCCTGGTATGCTGATGTCGCTGTCGTTGCGACAGCTACATAAACAGCTGTCATGGCCCTGCGACCGCTGCACTCGCAGTCGCAGCCTCAGCTCTTTGGCTTTTCTCTCAGCTTATCTCCGTCGCCCGCCTATCTCTTTCTGGCCTTCTCGCCCTCTCTCTTTCTCTGCTTATCTTTCCGTTCTTGGCCTCGTGGCATCGTCTGCTTCTTTCTAATAATAAATTGCCAACGAATTTGTGTTTGCCAGCAGCAACAGCAGCAAACATGTCTGATTATTTTTCTGTTGCTTTGGCCCCTGAGTTTTTTAGTTTAGCCTATTTAATTTGATTTGGTTTTATTTGACTTTCTTCCACGGGCTTTTCCTCTCACTTTCACTTTTGCTGCATCATTTTATAGTCCCTTCTGGGTGTTAATCAGCTGCCATGTAGTGTGAATTTCCCAACACTTTGCTGGGAATTCTATTTTGCCTATAAACACTCTTGGGTAACATGTGCGTTTGTGTATGTTGTGCGTCTTCAAGGTAACCATGTACAGTGCACAATTTTCTTAAGAGTTTACAGTTGTTTAGGTTATATTTTTGAAAGGAAATTGTTTTTAAAAAACAAAATAAAGCCGTAGAGTTCCTCCCTTAATCTGTTATTAAAAATGTTAATCTTTAAAAGATGTCCTTTCAGTATTTATAAATTTCATTATTTAATCATTATCAGCTACATTTATGTTTAATTTAAAAATTTGTAAAATATTTACCCCAACAGTCAAGCACCTAATTAAGTGAAAAAAATGTCAAGTATTTTTAATAAATTAATAGAAATTCGTTGAAAAAAGTTTCGCCGCTTTCGGGTGACTTTTCCATTAACTGTGCTTGCTTTTTCAATTTGCTTTCTTGATGATCAGGTGACAAAAGTTTTGATTTCCGTTTAACTTTACTTTATATATTTTTATTTTATGTTTTTTCTCTGGGAAATTCTTGAAAATTTCTGTGTGTGCCGCCAAAAGTTTTCGTCATTTGCTCTTAATTGAATTTGTATGCTTCCAAACGAGAAATATGTATGTGAGTGAAATAAAATAAAAATAAAATATAATATTTGAGATTCTCATTCGCAAATTGTTCAAGTTGCTGCCACAGAGGAAAACAACAACAAAAATCACAGAGAGCAAGAGAGAGAGAGAGAGAGAGAGCGGGGAAAGTAAGTGGGAAAAATGAAAATGAACTGCATAAAAGTTTTTGCGTTGAGCGTTTTTCAATTGCTCTGAAAACTATTTTACTTACGTTCAACTTTCACTTCCCAATGGTGGCAAACTTTCATCTGCAACTGTATGCGAATGTGAAACAGATAAGGGAAATATACATACATGCACTGTGAATATTGTGATTTATTAACTGTAAACAATATCCCATTAGCTTAAAAAATTTATGAGAAATTTAGAATATTTTTTTTAATTATTTCAAGGGATCAAGAAAAGTCAAGAAAATTAGAAGTTTTTTTCTGTTTTTCAGCGTTTTTAGCCTCCGAGACTTTTTAACAAGGCATTAAGCTCCGTATTAAATATTTAAATATATATTTATATATCCCAGAACTTTATTAAATATCTAAGATATATATCTAAGAATTTATACAATATTTATATTTGTTTAAGATTGAATAATAGAACTTAAGGCATATAATAAAAATATTTCATAGATCTAAACCTTCTTAGTTTATTATTAAGTTTTAAATTGTTAGAAAATCATTAAGCAAAACTTCTATTACTAAGTAGTCCTCCTTAAAACCTCCTTTTTCGTTCCTAAATTATTTTTACCGTGTACAATTACTGTATATGTATGTCCCTGTACCTGTCTGCATCTTTTTCCACTGCGAGATATTAATTAATAATTGAAATAACTGAGCTCGTTATAAAGCGAGGGCACTTTGGGCATGAAATGCCCGTAGCAGAAGAGCACCCCCTACCTAGTAACCACCCCCGGGGGCACTTGTGTGTGTTTGTGTGTGTGTGTGTGTGTGTGTGTGTAGATTCAAGTTTAATTTAAAGTTTAGTTGTAATTTTGTGCAATTTTCCTTGCGAAGCAATTAAAAATTCAATGCGCAAGCCCTCATAAGAGAAAAAACGAGGCGTTGAAAAAATGTTCAAACATTTTTTTCGTCCGCCAGTCCCGGCTTTTATTTATTTATTCATATGATCTGCTTTAAATCTTACCGAAAATACATATATTATTTCGCTTTTTGCAGGGGCAGAGTTCCAAACAGAATCCAAATTGAATATTTAAGCAGAAATCTAAGAGCGGGCAACATGGCGTATGATTAACATACGCAGCGCTCATTGCTCTCCGGGATTTTTTGCGGTAAGTGTTAAATATGCTTATTAATTAATGCCGCAAAATAAACGCAAAATCGCAACAATTGAAGCATTCCTAAAGCCGCAACAGTTTTGAAGCGCAGCGGATTTTTATTCAACTTTTAGTTCGCCATAAATTAACCGACCACAAACAATTGCCCTTGTTGCAAGGTTTTTTCTATTGTATTTATAAGTGGATAAGTTGGCAGAAAAAAGGGGGATTAGGCCAGAAAAAAAACAGAAAATACATGAATAAATAAATAAATAAATAAATAAATGCTTGGCAATAATAAAAAATAGGTGTTGATTTTGAATGGTCTGCTGTCTTGTGTTAAAGGGCAATTGAGTAAACATTTTTATATTTTTGGCTACATAAGTGGTTCTATTTATATATATTTTTTCTTAAATTTCTAATAATATTAAAGTATATTGGTAAAGTTGTAAAAAAGCAGGTTTTATAATTTTAGCAGAAGCCTCCTTCTGTATATTTGAAAGCTTGGATATAGGCTTCTACATTTCATTTACTTCTTATTTAAATTTACAAGCTAAAGCCGTCTTTTTATTTATTTAACTTGAAACAAAACCAAATCTTAATCCCTTTCATGCCAAACTTCAATATCATTTACACCTTTTAAACCGATTGATTTATTAAGGAAATTCACTGGCATTTTTTCTTTGTACAGAATATGCAATGCAGTTGCATTTTGGTTGACTGGACACGAGAGTCTGTCTGTCCGTGTATCAATGTATCTATGTATCTATGTTTTTGCGTACCACGGGGCGTATGTGTGATTTTGTAGCATGCGTGTGAATGCGAATGCGTTATATTCGTCCAACTGTGCGAAAACAATTCGAGCGCTACTTTGCGCCATAAAAGAAGTGGTATTTAAATATATATATATATGGCGACATAGCGATATATGTATATATATATATATATTTGAGTCTATGTGTGAATCGCAACCAAAAACCCATTTTTGCATTTAAAGTTTTATGCATTTTATTGCCTCGTCTCGTTTTTCTGGTAATGGTAAAAAACTATCCTTAGTCGGGGTCCTTGCCTTGTTGTTGCCATTTCTACACCCTTACTTTCTTTCTGTTTTTTATTTCGGTTCTTCTTTTTTTGTTGTTGTTTTTTTTTTCTTTATGTGTATTCCTGGTTTCATTTTTTGGCGGTCGTCGAATGCCCCAGTGAAATATGATAAAAGTCAGGCGCGAGACAACGCGGCCCTCTGCTGCGGCGCTTTGCATTTTGATTTGTGTTGGTGACCCAAAAAACAAAAAAAAATATATGGAAGAAAACTTTTGGGGATCAACAAATACAGCCAGAAATACACAGCAAGAAACTATGCTGGGCTTTGGCAATTTAAAGCGTTTGCTTTATAGAACTCTAGCAGGGCAGGTAGAGTTCATTAGGTACTTTGTAAAACTTATTGTAAACTAAATAAATATATTTAAATCCGACATAAAAAGCCTAAATTAACCCTGTAAATAATTTACTATTTCTACTTTCGCCAGCTCTTTAAAAGTTTATCAAATCCAAAGCTCTGGTGAGCCTACACATTGACCTTATATCAGTCTGAATTAAGACCTACAGCAACTCATGAATAACCATCAGTGACTATTTTTTCTGGCCTGATTTAGTGACTTGGGTGAGAGATTTCCGCGAGATTTTCCAGACCCACTTGGGGGCGACGACGGCACCAGCACCGGCACAAGGATGCTTATCGACAAATAAATTCTTTGTCCTGTCAAATGCCCCAGGCAGGCCCCCATGGTGGGTGGCTATATATGCGGCGGTATATAATAAATAGCCTGACATAGTAATGCCACAGACACTAACTCACAACTGTCGCACTGTTGCTGTTGCCCTCCGAGTAGTCCTCGAACGAAAAGTTGACGCCTATAAAACGGATATGGATGTGCACCAAACTCGCACTTTTCTGCACTGGCGTCCCCTCTGGGTGCTCCTCGTGGGTGCCAAAAGTGTTGACAAATTTATGAGCTTGTTTTGCTTTTACGCCAGTTTTTTCCATTTTTTTCCTTTTTTTTTTTTTTGGTTCGTCTGATTGAAAGTTTTCTTTATTTTCCCCGTCGCGCCCGCCCTAATTGATGGCAGTTCCAGGGGGGGAAAGGCATTGACCAGACATCTTAATCGTTGCCGTTCTTTATTTAGAGCGAGACAGATATTAATAATGGCTTTGATTGATTGGGAAAGTAAATCAAATTGCAGCCAGTTCCCCGACCAAATTGAGTCATCGAAATTTCCCAATGACAATGCTTCTCTATCGGTACGTTCGGAATGCCAAACTGTTGAATATTTGATAGTTTATTGGCTGGCATCTGTCATCGAATTGGAAGTTATTTCAATATTTTCACACACACTCGGGGAAAGTGATTTAAAATTGATCAACCATGATTGCCATGTGACATTCCACTGGAAACAGTGTAAACTTAATTGAGTGCTACCTCAGCTAAGTATTTCGAAATTTATGGCATTATCAAAGCACATATAAAAAATGCTTAAATTATAATCATTGAAACCTTTATTTTTTTGGATTTGGAATTGTTAATAATTCATTTATATCTGCTTTTGGAAAACTCTCTGGAAAACTACACAAAAAAAAAAACATTTTCTCTAAAGCCAATTTGCCTCGCGGTTAGCCAAGAGGCACATCCACACTGGCCACTCTGAAGAGGCGTTCAGGGAGCCTGGCCACACTGGAGAACTAATTGCGCCTGGCGGCACAGTTCTCAACCAGCTTGGCCAGACGACAGGCCTTCAGCTCACGATCGAACCAGTATCCGGTGGGGCAGTTCTGCCTCCTTGACTTCTGGCGATTGCACACGTAGTAGCGGCGACAGTGACGCGCATCGGACAAGAAGGTTCCGTCCTCCTGACCCTGGCAGTCGTGGCGGGAGACCAACAGATCAACGTTTCTATTTGGAGAATTTTCCGTAGTTGTGGTCGTGATGTCGGGACAGGTTGTGGTGATACAGGGTGGCGTGGTGGTGCAGGGTGGTGGTGGTGGTGTCCTGGTGCAGGGTGGTGGAGTCCTGGTGCAGGGCGGTGGAGTGGGGGTGCATGGTGGTGGAGTGGGGGTGCAGGGTGGTGGAGTTGGGGTGCATGGTGGTGGAGTGGGGGTGCAGGGTGGTGGAGTTGGGGTGCAGGGTGGTGGAGTTGGGGTGCAGGGTGGTGGAGTGGGGGTGCAGGGTGGTGGAGTGGGGGTGCAGGGTGGTGGAGTCGGAGTGCAGGGTGGTGGAGTCGGAGTGCAGGGTGGTGGAGTGGGAGTGCAGGGTGGTGGTGTGGGGGTGCAGGGTGGTGGTGGTGGGGTCCTGGTGCAGGGTGGTGGCGTACACGGCGGCGGTTCGTCTCTTGGCGGTTGAGCCAAGGCCTCTCGTCCGCCGGCAATGGCCGCCAGGCCGAATCCAATCAGCAGCAAGTGGTCTGAGGGATAGAAAACGGGAACCTTTTAGCTTCCCCGATCGAAGGATGTGTCGGAGGACTACCCACAAACTCTCATGTTGCGTCGGGTTAATGCTTCTGCTACTGCAGTTTCTACTTCTCTGCTGGATGAATGTATGTTGATTCCTCCCAACTGGGCCCCTTTTATATGCGGAGATCTTATCTCGGGCCGTGTAAGGTAGCCACTTGAGATCGACTGTTGTCAGTGAACCCAATGGGTACTTTTCACTCTGCTAATTAACCGAAATAATGGTTGTGCGGGTGCATGAGCTGGGTGTTCCGGGTTCATGGCGTTTACACAGCTTTCGAGTGAATTGTTTTCAGCCTCGAAGCTTGTTTACAAATTGTTATGAGATGTCAATGTAATAGCGATATTGACGGAGGAACATGTGTAATATTGAAAAGCAAACGTACTCTCTGGCATTCTAATTAAATTCTTTAAACTATTATTATATGAAATGTGAAAACATTTGCTTTAAAAATGGGTCTGACCACACTAATTAGTAATAAAGTGCGCTTCCTCACAATACACATTTAATTAGCCTGACAACTATTACGAAGCTATACATATATCTTGTGTATATTTATACGATTTAATTCATAAATATCCAAATGTAAATGTAAATAGTGCTCGAACGCAATGCTTCAAGGCCAGGTTGCTGAATAGCTTCCATTATTTTGGAGCCACCATAGCATTATTGAAATGAATTAAAAATATAAAAATACAAAATGAAGCAGTGTGTCAAGATGTGCTTTCAAAATGCGACTGGGCACACTATTTAGCAATAAATAATAATAATATGAACCCAACTGTTGCATCATTTTATATATATATACTCGATTAAATTATCCGACTTCTGATATTTAAAATTATCTTAAACAAAACAGCATATAATCCATATTTAAAGGTGCCTGGCCACACCATTTACCCACGACAATACTGTAAATTGCATGACGTCGCCCCAGGTTGCCGAATAAAGGTTTATTTTTGCAGAAAAATCGCTTCGAACGTACTGTGATGGTATTGACATTTGGCTCGGGTCATTTGGCATGCCGTACGCAGTCCGTAAAATAGTTTAAATTGCCTGTTAACTGATTTCGCAGTCCCTGTTTCTGCTCCTGGTCCCACTTCCTGCCCCTACCTCCCTCCCCACCCCTTTTCGCCTTAACACTCCCCCCACCCCCGGTCAGTGCAAACAAGACATTTCGGTTTATGGCTCCGGCCCCGGAAGTGTTAGGCCAAGTGGCCAGGAGCGGCAGACTGGACCAAGTGACTGGACCATTTGGCAGCCGATAAAAATGGCAAAGAGCCTAAGGGGGCGTGCCGGGTGTGCCCTCGTCTGTTCGTGTGTGTATATATGCGTAATAATTTTTCCCACCCAGCAAAAACCCCACTCAAAAGAACGCCAGCCTTTTTTTGCCGGGTGTAAAAACAACAGGATTGGAGAAAATCGGGAAACGGCATGGAAAATTCCAAGGGGAGCGAAATTGTGAATAAGCGGCCCTGGACAGTTGACAAAAGTTCGATAATTAAATATGGCGGAAGGCAAGATTTATGAGTAATATTTTTATACCAATTACCAAAGAGTAGAGGAGTATTTGAGCCACAAAAAAAAATTGAAACTGGAATAGATTTTAGATATATGTAATATATTTAAATGCAATACAACATGAATTATTTCCTTTTTCCCATACAAAATGTAAGTAAAACTGTACAGAACCAATTGGTTTCTCAATAAGATTACTTACGCAATATTATTTCCTCACACAAAATGTAAAATAAAAACAAAACTGCGAGGCAAGAGTATAAATATTTCATTTGTGTGTCAGTAAATATTCAGGCTTGCAATCAAAAATCTTAATCTATAAAAATGTCTACCCTCTTCAAGGGGATGACTGGGTAGCTTCTCCTGTGGTGTCATATTTTTTTGTTTGCAACATTTAACAATGCACAAAGGCAAATAAAGTTGTGTTGACAGAAATCGGGACACAATCATCCCTCAAATATCCTCCTGTCCCGCTGCCGAATCGCAAATAATTATTTATTTAAAGTGCTGCACATATATTTTACCAAAAAGGCATAGGCAAACGAAATCGATTGTTGTCTCCTCGTACAACTCAGACATCTTTTGGGTTTTTAGGGCGACGGCCCTTGCCTTTTTTTTAGTAACTTTTTTTTTTGTTTTGAGTTGGGTTGAAGTTTTAATTTACATCACAAAGTGTGGAGTTTTAATGCCGAGACTTTCTTTTTTTTTAAGCCCAAAGTCTTGGTGGCAAACTTTCATTCGTTATGGTTCAATTGGATTGGGTTTAATTCACTTTGTTTCATTCACTTAGCAATGGCAAGGGACGGGCTACACACCCACGCAAACACGACTTGGCCATTTGCTGGGTAAAATTACTCATACGCCGCGTGTGACGTGAATATTAAAAAGAAGCAAAGTTTATGATAAATCCCTCTGTTTCCTCATAAGCAACTGAGCACAAGTGTTTATGTACACTTATACATATATATATATATATATACATATTTGTATGCGAATAGTTGGCGAAACAATCTCAGATTATGAATGAACTTTGGCCAGTTGGCTTAGACGAGGACGCTGGCGACGACGAGAATGAATACGTATGAAAATAGTTGAGTTTCTTTGAGATTATGAATGAATCACTTTGCGGCTAAAAAGTTGGCTACGATTTAAGAGAAACCGGAGAAAGTTTATACACCAAACAGCTGGAAAAACAAATAACTTTAAAATGTACTAAAATGTTCTTTAAGAGTTAAAAGGCAGCATCTGTGTCTATTTTTATTTTGGTTAAATCTCCGATCTTTGGCTTAAGAGAGCTACAAGTATTTGCGATTGCTTTTATTCAACTGTGTTTTGAAAATAAATGGTCAAGGATTCTATTATGGCTAAGATTTTCATATAATTCTGCCTTAAAGGTGAGTTTAAAATATTAAAACTTACGTCTCGAGCTTGACAGCCCATTTAAATATGTTTCTTTGCTAGCCTGCTTCTGTTGCTTGAGTGCCTTCATTCAATTATGCTTCAAGTTGAATATAAAATATATATTTAAATTATTTCTCCGGCACTTCTTGAGGAGTCCACACACTACAAGGCTACAAGGCTACAAGGCTACAAGGCTACAGACTAGAGACCTGCAGGCTAACCCAATTATTTACTCTCTAGGGGGCTTGGGTGCCTTTTGTCAGGTTTTTAGGGGAGACTTAGGACTTTTTCACTTATCTCTGACCAGCCACGACCATCTCAATGAATTAGTCCAGCAACATAAATTAAGCACTTAACTGTTGTAAAGTTCTTCCTGGTAAGGAGCAGGCAGGCAGCTTCCTTTTATAAAAGATGACCTCGCCCAACAAAAGACAAACAGAGACACGGCTCAATGGAAATTCCAAGCTTCCAGCTCCGGTTCCCACACACACACACACACACACACACACACACACACAGATGAAGAATGGGAAATTAAATTAAGCACACACACTGCAGTATAAGTGTGCGTGTGTGTGTGGGGAAGGATTGGATTTAAGGACTGTTTGGGCAAGGACATTGTATCAACAATTTTCGAGAGTGTGTGTGTGTGCTACGAGGCATTGTAAAACTCATTAGTGAAGTGACCGGAAATCTTATGAAATCTACCAAAAAAAAAAAGGAAAAACAAAAGAAAAAACAAGCCAAAAGGCTTGGCTTATGTCCTACACAGGCAAAAAATGCCAGCAAATATACCTAAATGTAGGACTGTTAAATTTGCCTAGCTTAAAGTATTAAATATTATTTATAATGTGTTAATAATATAGATTTCTATCTAAGTTTAAGAGATATTCAGAGATAAACAATTATAGTTTCGCTCAGTGTGAGGAGGCAGGGGGCTGCCTCTCTCCTGTGACAGGTTGGAGCAGTCATGCATGTACTTCAATTTTTCAGCAGAAATGAGTGCACATTTGACAAAACACACACACACGCTCACACCTTTCAAGGAAGATGGGCACGGGCCCGGGCCCAGGAGCAGCCAGCAGGCGAATCCCTGCAGGACATATGTCCTGCTGCTGTCCGCTCCCCAGTCTCTGCCTTCGCCTCCTCCTCCTCCCGCTCCTCCATCTCACATACTACTCGGTTTCTTGTTTTTTTTTTTTATCAAACTTCAGGCACGAATATATATGAAACCTGGCTTGTGCCGGTGTGTGTGCGTGCCCCTCCCCCCTCTGTCACACCCCAGTGTGTGAGTGTGCTGCTCTGCGGCAGTATGGGTGTGTCTATGGTAGCCTAATTCCAGCTCATATTTTATAACAGCAGCAGAATCACTGCATCGGACTACACAGCTTTCTGCCAAGACAGCAAAATAAACCAACAGACAGCACAAAAAAAAAATATAGCCCCGAAAAAAACAGAAATAGCAAAAACTAAAAAAAAAAAAATATGAGAGAAAAAAAAAACCAAAAATAAAAAACCTGTAAACAAGACAGTCCTGGGACAGGGAACAAACTGTGTGGGCAACAGTACGTGAGTGCCCAGCAGGGGTTAAAAAATAGGTAAGAGAACGTGAGATTTATTGGGCCAAATGCCAAACGGGCTTTAGTGGGTTAAGGTGATGCCATATAATGAATATCGTATGAATATATTCGAGCCTAACACTGAGTTATCTATATTTCATGCAACGTAACACGATTTCAGCTTTAGCCAATCACCCGATTGGGTTTTCCTGTATTCAGCCTTGAATGTTGCCTTAATATTCAATTAGGAAATTCTTTTTATATATTAAATTGTTAAATTTTACTTAGTAAATGCTTTTTAATTGGAATAATTATTACAAATCTTAAAAGGTTGTTTTTGGAATATTAGTTTTTAAAGGATTAAATACGGCAACCAGTTTTGTTAATAGGATTAAAATCTTTGCAGCTGTGTTATTAGTTTTAATTATTTACATTGTTAAAATTAAATGGATTTTTTCTTTTAATCTGAATTATTATTACAAATCTAGGAAAGTTCTGTCTGCCAGCTTAAACAGGCAATAAATTTATTTTTTAATAAAATCTTTGCAGATTTGTAAATAGTTTATATTAATTTAAAAATAACCCGCTTCTTTGCATCTTCTTTCGAAATATATCTATTTTTATTATATATAAACTTTAATTTAGTTGCAATAAACAATGTTTGCCTTGTTGTTTTTACTCACTATTGGTAACAAAGGGGTTTGGCCAAAGTTTCCCTTAAAATTACAGTAAAAATTACGCAACAAAAGCGAATGGAAAACATAAAGAAAACATTATATTTTCTCCATATAAAAATATATATATATAGTGGAGGTATGTTTATAATTTTTGTATACACACACACACACACACACACACACACATACACACACCGATTCAAGTACACTTTTGTATGGCGAAAGTTTGAAGAACTTTTCTTCCACGCGGCCACTCTGCCGCTTTTTGAATGCCACCGCCCCACCTGCTGCCACGCCCCCCGTTTGTCCCAGCCCCCCATTTTCCAGCAAGCCTTGCAAATTGTTGAATAATTGCAGTTGTTCCTTTGCTTCAGTTTATTGTTGCTTTTGCCATCGCCGCTGTCGTGTGGCAGCTTTTCCATTTTTCCACGTCGCCATCGCGTTTTCGCATGCAAATTTTTTCAGTTTTCCACTTGTTTTTTTTTTTTATTTTTTGCCCCGCATTTTGTTCTCTTTTTATAAATATATTTATATGAATATTTTGAAAGTGTGTATGTGCGTGCGCATACCTACATTTCCTTTTCGCCTTTATTTAATTTAATTTTATTTGATTTTGCTGTGGCTTGTGGCCCTGGCTCATTTTTATTTATTTCACTTGCGATTTGTTTTGTTTGAAATTTGTTTTGCGCTTTTGCCTATTTCTTCAAATGTTCATCTCTCCGTCGGTTAGACAATTGCAATTCCTGCAACAAAGTTTGCCCAAAGTGTGTGAAGTGGATAAGAGAGGGTTTTGGGTGCTTTTTTGGTTGCTTTTTGGGGACTTTGCCCAGTTCAAGTCGAACAATTAAACTTTTATTTGGCGGCAAGGGGGAGAGCAGAGGAGTGCTGTGGGGATTGAACTTAACTGGACTGGATTGGCGGTACTTGCAGCGATTTGTAGTACTTTTACACACTCACACAATGGGTCTAGTATGTGTAGAAAACAATTTGTTCAAGAAATAGATTTCTAAATATCAATTTTATGGGTGGTTTTATTTTGGTGACATTTATACTTTTTTAAGAACGGATAAAAGCCACTATATATTTTTTATACTCTTTCAGGGTACTATAATTCGAATCAAAAGCTTGTAACGCTGTGAAGGAGTCATTTCCGACCATATAAATCATATATATTCTTGATCAGCATCAAAAGGCGGATCACTCTGACATGGCAATTAGAAAAAAATTTTTTTTTTAATTTTTTTCAAAATTTTATAAGGTGTTGTGAAAATTTTACAAAAATTTTAATTTCTTTAAAATTTTAAAACTCATATGCAGTTTTGTTAATCCTGTAAAAACTAGCATAGAAAAGCTATCCGAACTGAAATTAATGCATTTTTGGCTTAGTTATGAGGTTTTTAAGCTTTAATTTGTCGAATAAATTGTCATATAAATATATTGATTAATATCGATTATATTATTGATTAATATCGATTATATTAATATCGATTATATTAAGCCCAGTTATGATCAATTTCCTCTACGATCATATAAATCAATTACAAACGGCAAGGATATATTAACTTCGGCTTCCAAAAGCTAGTTTCTTTTCTTGTTTTATTCTTTAGTCATATTAAATAGTTATATTATTTAGTATATAGATAGTTCGAAATTTTAGCTGCATTTTTTATTAGGAATAACCAAATTCATCACCAAAACCAATAGCCCTTTTTCGATTTAATAGATATTTCCACATTAAATACCAAGAGTATCAAACTATCAAGCTGTATGATATATTTGATATTATATAGCAATATTAATATTATATACATATATCTAAAATTATATTATATTATATATAATATATTATATTAATTCAAATTAAAATTGTGCCAAAAGTTGAAGCACAATAATATTAAAATATCGAGTGATTGGTTCCAGTGTAAGTACTCACACGCTGAGCCAAGTTCTGATATATACGTAGGAGTAAAAAAATAACAAAATATATACAAAATAAACTCCATTGAATTTTTATCTCTTGGTTTCTTTGTACTGCGTTTATCTCCATCTCGCTTTGCCGCATTTTGGCATTTTTATAGCGCCAAAAATTGAATTGTTAAGCGTGTGGGCGTGGTCCGTGGGCGTGCAGAGTATCTGTTTTTCTTATTTTTTTATATATATATATTTTTTTTTTTCCCCTCCTCTTCAGATAATATTATTCGAACAAAGTTTTGTGCGTGACTAAGCGCCGAAAATGTTTTCCTGAGCACTTCCCGCTCTCGACTCAACTTTTGTTGTTGTCGTTGGCTTTTCCTCGCTCAATATATATTTTTTTTTACTAGTTTGAAGAAGTTTTCCTTGGTGTTAATATGTTGTTGTTTGTTATTATTTGATATATGTTATTTCTGGGGTGTTTACAAATTTATGGGGAAGCTTAAAAGGCAGTGCAATAAATCAATCAATCGATGTAAAAGTTGATTAGCAATAACTTATAGATTTGTTTTATAAATATTTAAGTATATTCAGAAACGTATTGTTGACCAAAAACTCAATATATACATTTCAAAATACTCAAGATAGCAGCTGAAGCTGAGAGAGCTGAATGGGCATTCAATTAAAAGGACTTCCCAGGACTAAGCGTTGGTGAAAACTATTTGAAAAATGCTTACAGCAAACAACTTCATGAGATAAGTGTGCAAACAAATTGAGAAATGCAACGGCAACAACACAGGCAACACAAACAGCAATGGCAACAATTAGAAGGACTTCGAGAGGGAGAGTGAGAGAGAGAGAGACAGGGAGGCGATGAAGAAGGACAGCAAGAACCAGGCAGGACATTAAAATGAATGGCTAGCCGAGGAGGACCCAACTAGAGGCTAAACAGATTGGCAAAATGAGGCATAAGACGGAGGGAAAGCGGCGGAGAGAACGGTCCAGACAATGGGCCAAAAGTGCTGAATATGCCTTACAGGTCATCAGGTGTGTCAGTCTGTCCAGCCGGCAGACACTGAGGGAAAAATATAAACAGAAACACCTTTTAAAAAAGGGCCTTATATCTAACCTGACTTTCAAGGCTCTAAAATATATATAATCTACGATAAGACATCCTTTTCGTCCTCTGTAAACTCTCCTCTCTCTGTTGGCCTTCTCATTTCACTTAAGGGGACAGGAAACGGTGAGGAGAAAGTTGGGTTGCCTGGGAACAACACATTGATGTATATCCCTACTCTGGCTAATTGAATGAATACCTGCCCCATGCCCCATGCCCCACGCCCCAATTCAGTTAGCACCTGGAAAATTTGATTAGCTTTTATACCCTATATCGAGAGACTGACTGTGTGTGTGTATCTCTGGGTTAATAATTCCAAAATGTGGCACGATGAAAAACCATATACCGTCGTCGTATTCATTTATGCATTTATAATTGCCCAGACAAACGGTTTATCAGCCCTCAAAATATGCACACCATACGGGGGACCGAACCGAACGCGCCCCCAACTGACCACACATTTCAATATATTTGAAAATTCATTGGATTTTGTCAGTCGCCAGCCATGTATATTTTCTGTATGGCATTTAATTTTTAATGCTTGCCACCGAGAGGTGAAAATTGTTTGCGAGAAAATCGCTGTGAAACGATCGGGTGGCAAATATTGTAACCCCTATAATCCCAACATTTACTCGATCATTGCAATTGGAATCTGTCTGTTTGATTAGCGAATTGTTTCCAAATTTGAAGATTAGCATTCCACTTTTGGCGAGTGCAATAGCATTCAAAGGGCCATGGACAGTTTGTTTAGTGTTTTTCGGTTTGAATGCAATTTTGGGCCCAAATGAAGCCATTATGCATTCCTTAGTTAAATAATTTAGGGGTTCATACATATATCCTCCCCTAACGACCGGCGAGAGATAGAGTATGAATGAATAAATGGAGGAAAGAAAGCGCATTCCCGGCGTTTAAATGTGTGTTTTGTCATTTGCCAGAATATGTGATGACCGGGACTCTATCCGACGTCGTCGTGTACGGTGTTCCATTTCCGTTTCCGCTGCCGCTCGTGTTTTGGCCAAACTCTGTGCACAAATCCGATTACGCGAACCAAACCCTTTTCTGGCCGCGAATTACTGTCGGGAGAAATAAAATGCAACATTATTCTTGTGGACGTTGACTTTGGTTTGGTTTTTGGTTTTCGTTTCTCTCTCTCTCTCTCCTTTGCCCGATTCCCTGACATTACGTATACGCAATGTCAGCCCATTGACATTGCGTATACGCCGCTTATTACCTAACACTTCTTTGAATGTCCAGCCCCCTGAAAACTCCTAAGCTGTGAGTGTTATTCTTTGCTCCCCTCTCCCTTTGAGGAGGGGTTGGCTATAAAATACTCGAGCTTTTATTTATAACGACATCAGAAATTAATCTTGCATTATGTGCGCGCGTGTGGAGTTGTTCGCTGCTTGTTTTCCTCAGATCCGCTCAGCTTATCCTTTTCATGAAGTTTGTTGTCGTTACACACCGTCAGACACACCCGCACACCTGCACACACAGACACGTGCTAACACTTACTAACGCACCTGTTTTGCTTACATATGCGAAAAGGCGACCAAAGTTTCGTTGGCGATCTGGCAAAACTGAAATCTAACATTGGTTGTCTATGGTTTTTGTATGTTTCGCATTGAAATCGTTTCAAAATCACTTGAAATGTTTTTATTATTGTATTCCATTGGGACATCTCTCGTGTATTTTAATCTGTGTTTGAGCTGTCTGAGGCTGATGTCTCAAGGATATCAGTTGGGTAAACATTTGTCTGGTGGCTGGCTGGTGTCGCTTTTAGCCAAGAATCGTTTGTCAGTCATGCGAGGCACTGACGTTCCACGTCCATCTCCGTGCGAGCAGTGGCTCGAGAAGAGGGGCTTAAGGGATTAGTTTTTATGCTTTACAAATTATTCATCCCTTGACCATGTTTTCTTTGTATATTTTAGGTTGCTCTGCTTAATCAAAAATAAACTATATATATATGGTAGGATCCCTTCTGTGTGGAACGCCTCTGCGTGTCCATATCCATCTTCACGTCTCTCTCTCTCTCTCTCTCTCTGTCTCTTTGAATTTTCCCAGCATTTTCCCCGGCCTGTCCCTGCCTTGCGTGCTGCCTGCTGGCTGTTCATGAAAAATTACAACTCTCAGCATCAGGCGTAACGTGCGATAAATTCCAAAAGGACACACATCTACATATATAAGTGTGCTGTGTGTGTAGTTCAGGTTGATTTTGAAATTCGTTGCGTGTAGGATAATTCATTGCTTATTATCTTTTTTTGAAGCTGCAATTTTTGGGGCTTACCATTCTTATTACTTTGGATTCTGCCTTCTCGGTTATATATATATATATCTTCCTTTTTTTGGGGGGGGGGAATTGTGGGAGATAGCAAAATGCTTTATTAATTTAGTGTGTGCCAGGCCAGGAAAATATGATTGGAGGCAAAAGAATGCACAGAGAGAAAAATAACTCAAACATTAACGCTACACAGCAAAGTATTAATTTCTAAGAAATTGCAGACTCTTTGGGCCTTAAATAGTTTGTAATTATACATTACAGTTTGTGGTAAAGACTTAAGTTTCCTCTCAGTGTAGTGGAGAGGCCAGAGCGTGTTAGCCAGACAATCGAGCCTAATGATTTATGAACTAGGCGCGCCGAGCGTGGCCGCAAGTATATAGCCATATAGCCAGGAGCCAGGAGCAAGGAGCAAGGAGCCTGGAGCCAGGAGCCAGGAGCTTGAAACCCCCGAAGCCAGAGGCAGTGGCTCCTTGCCAATTTCACCATTTCTTTGCCTTGACTCTTTCGCCCCTTCGCTTTGTGGCTCGTGGTCCCGCTCTGTCCAGGATGATATATGATGCCGGGAGTTTAGCGACTGGTTAAATGAATTTTTCACACTGCAACCATTCCACGCTGTTGACTCGGAACAAAAGTCACCCAAAGTGGTTATGAAGATCCCGGTCGCATGATGAACGAACCCCGAGAATGGATGACAATTATGGGTAATTTTACCATGTACGAATCATCTTTCAGGACAACAACTCGAAAGGGGAAAATGTGAATGTTCATGGAAAGGAGTGCTTAAAGGGTATCAGCAAGAGCGTTGATATCCGAGTCGAAATGAGTGTTAACCCATAATTAACAATCTGGCCATAATTACTTCCTGCATATCGGTTGATTAGCAGCTCTTAAAACTTATTTTCTCAACTGATTCCCCCTGGTGGCTTCGGCTATTATTTCCATCATTATATGCTGGCAAGCATCATTATTATGACCAAGATTCACTTCTGCTGTGTCACTGAGTGCATTTTTCGCTTACAACCGAAAAATTATTGGCAGAAACTTCATATTTCAGTCGAGCGGAAAAAGCGAGAGGTAAAAACTTTTCGCAAATGTCATGCAGGTGATTGAGTGTGTGGGTGTGTGTGTGTGAAAATTGCGGGTGGGAAAATTGTGGGGCTTAAAAGGAAAGGATAGTTGAGAGAGTGGCCAGGAAAGTGTGCAGAGTCAGTGATGGGAAATGTGCGAGTGCGGAGGAATCACAGAAGGGATTAAATTGGTCAGCTAGAGATGTTAATCGGTAAGCGATTATTAAGCGACAAATATATCGATTGAAGTTACAAATATCATATTGAAAAATCTGTATAAACTCTTAATCATTCAAGTGGCATTTAAATTAATTGAAATTTATGTAACGCTTGGACTAATACCAATGTATTTAGCTATCGTTTTCATTATATTATCGATAATTTGGCCATCCCTGGCCACTGGACCACACAGTCGTTTGACAAGTTTAAACTTGCACTTAGCAAACGACGCGCAGCGAAAAACATTTGCCGGGAAAGCAGGCAAAAGGGTTTTTCCCCGATCTGTACGGTGCGAGTGCAGGTTTTTCCAAGCAGAGAGAAGGGAGAAGGGTTGGTGGCTATTTTTGGCTGGCATTTGCGTCAAATCAAGTGGCCACTTAGTTTCGGGCGTCGTCATTAGCTTTCAACTTTTGCAAATTGAATTTAGAAACGTTCAACGTGTCCAGGAGAGTTTCAGCGACTGAGAAGATGCCTCTTACTTTTGTTTTTCCTCTTACAGTGAGAAAAAGTATTGATCAGTTTCGTAAAAAAATACTAAGAGTTCAATAATAATTGAATATTTTTGATGATAGTTGCAAGAGAGCTTCGGGGGGCATTATTTTTGGGGCTTTAGTTGCGTAGTATCTGTAGTTAGGCTCCTAGCTTGCCATTCGATTGAAAGGGACTTATTTTTTATATATAAATTTATATAGATATATATGTAACACTGCCTCAATTTCCTCAGTGCTTGTATCTGTTTCTTGGAAGTATTTACTCAAACTTAAACTTTTCCGCCAAGCCCAAGTCAGCCAAAAAAGCATTCCCCTGATGCTACTGTTGGTGTCTTCCTTTCCCCCGCCGCACGGTGGGTTTATTATGCCTAAAAGTGGTCACAATTTAAGGGCTGTATATATATTTAAACTATTTTAATTACCTAAACCTAACTTCTTTAAGCCAGCTTAAAGAGTTTTATAAATATTGAGCTGTAAAACAAACTTTTTACCTGCTTAAATTTCAAATGAGAACGAAAGTATCTAAGATTTTGATATTTTCCACAGATACAAATTAACAACTCTGTTTAAGAAAAACTTTCTGGGTAAATATAACCCACTGTGCACCCTTCCTTAGTCTCTCTGTCGTCGCGTCGCTGAGTTGGGGGCGACAGTCAGTCCACTTGGGAGTTGTTTCATGTTTTTAAGTTCACTTTAAGTAGCTGGAAGTTAGTTTTTATGCTCGGCACACGCAGAACTTGGATATCTGTTGATAAATGGCAGGCGAGGAGGCTTTAAAGGACTCAATCCCCCCATATAAATACCCCCCTTTCTGGTTTTAATGAGGCATTCGGCGTGCCAAGACGCCTGAATTAGCCGAAAACTCGTACCAAGTGCTAAAGCCAACGAAAATGTCAATGCCATAACTATGTAGCCTTAGCACACCAGCGGTGAGAAAAATAGCACAGTATTTCTAGATATAAATTTTCCAACTTAATTATCTTTAAGTAGCTATTATTTTACATAAAAATTAGTAATTTTAGCATTGCCTTCAAGTTTCCTTGTCTGATTTGAAGGGAACATTGTGAAAACTTATAATCCCACAGGGGAAGAAACGTCGCAACATATCTGGATTATCCCTTCAAACTTTTCAACAGTTTTTCCCCCCTTCACTCCCCGTGCTTGTTGAGCTTCTGACTGACTGGCTGGATGTTTGCTATAGAAAATTTAACTCGAGACAGAGACAAGCCAAAAGATGGGGCATAGAGGCAGCTGGAAATCAAAGGACCAGGAGGCAACAAAAAAATATATAAATATATAGCCAAGTGGAAGGAACAACAAGAGCAGAAGCCAAGGCAACCGACAGCAAATACATACTATATACAACTGGAGGAAGCTGTGTGTAAGCAACCACCAGCTGACATATTTATTACACTGTGTAACAGGAGTTTGATATATGAACTGATTCATTTAATCATATTGCATTTGTCATTCGCAAATTGATTGAGGCCCTCGACGAGCAGTGTATTCGATCTTTGCGAAAATTTATGAGCTACTACTACCAATTTTCCCCATCCGGGCATTTCCATGATTGACGAAAACCGAAAGGGAAAGGCGAAATGCTGAAGAAAGTGACACATGAAATGTCAAAAAAATATCTGCGCCCTAATGAAATCGAATCAATCATCATTTTAAGGGTTTGAGGTTTACTCCATCTCTCGCTCCTCTCACAATTTTCCACTGTGCGTGGTTTAGTATATTTTATAAAGCCTGATTCCAATATGTTGCTGGATATTCCTATAGGAAAGTGCTTTGAAATCGGATTTGTGCTGCCACTGTGCGCTTGCCTTTAATCTGTATTCCTTGTGGTCCTGATACAAATACACAAATTGGACAAAAATGCAGTGCATGCCCAAAAAAGGGAGGAAAAATCAAATAATAAGGGAAAAGAAAAGCGAAAAGCTTCCGCCCCAAAAGCAGTGATCAGATTAAGACACTGCCGGAATGCGGAACGTGGCCAATATGCCGTGGTTCTATTTTTTCTGTTTTTTTTTTGTTTTGTGGTGGGAATTTCTGCAAGCTGGCTAAACAGGAGCTACTCCTGCTGGGTTGTCCTGGCCAATCCTGGCTTTTAATTAAAGTGCCTAGATACACATACACACACATACATACATCTCACACCTCACTGCTGCTGATGTCTTGGAAAATTTGGAAATTTCACAAATTAATTTCATGTTTGAAGCAAATTCGTAAACAAGTCTTAATGTGCACTAAGGCGTGTGTTTCCAAGGGCGTCGCAACGCTGCTTGGGGGGGTTGAATTTAACGGAGGGTGGGTGGTGGAGAACAGGGGCTATTGCCTAACCACCCATCTAATAATGTTGGGCGCCCGCCAGACATGAATTTAGCATTTATCTAGCGCCACTTGAACAACGCCGACGTCCTCGTCCTAGTCGTCCTCATCGTCGTCGTCGTCGTCTTCCTCGTCGCCGTCTGACAATGAAGATGAAGATGGCGGGCTTGGTCCTGGGTGTTCCTAGGATGGGTATTCACGGCTGGTTCTGTGGGTGGTTCAGTGGTTGACTGAGTCCTGGTGGTGGGGGCTTTGAGCTAATTTCAACGCCTCTTAAGCGCACAGTGGTTGCAGAGCCCCGTACTCGAGTGCGCCCAAAAAGTCAAGGAGTGCCTGAAGGACCAAACATATAGCAGAGAGAGTGATTCAGGGGAGATCCATGAATAAAAGAACTCTGCCCTCGGTTCACTCGAAATTTTTTATGAATTTATCAAGGAAACTTAATTATAATTTATGAAAATTTATTTTCTGAGAGTCTGCTAAATTGTAAGTCTTAAAAACCTTATAAAATTTATATATATCATCTCGAAATGTATATAAATCATTCACATTTTAACTCAGTTTAAAAAAATCCCAATTAATTCATAAACCCAAAGGATACTAAAGATTTCTGAACTAACTATTCTTAAATCCTTATTCCCGAAATCCCCTATATCCACTAAAATTCAATTGCCATCACTGTCGACCCACCGTGCACTTAATTTCGGTTCCATGGGCATGTCAACAGATTCTTCTCGAGTGGCGGGGACTTGGCCGACCGGCTTTCAGGGCCAATAATTGTTGGTGCCATTGCTTGCTTTATGTAGATGTGACGCCGGGGCAGGTTTTTGTGCCATTTCGCCATTTTGCCAGGCCCATGTTCGAATTTGTTTCAATTCGAGTGGAGGACCCAGAGAGTCGTCAGAGTCAGCTCCACTCGGGGACACGTACGAGGGCCATGAAGTCACGGCATCATGGAGGAGCCATAAGCAAGGAGCCGGCACAAAGGAGCTGGCTGGGGGCAGTCGTGGGTGGTGGCCTTTGGTGGCCAGTCAAGAGTGAAACAGCGCTGTTAATATAAAGTAGGTAATTGAGATGGAAAGTGGGGAGGCGACGATACAGTGGGCCGCCTGCTCGAACTTGATGAAATTAATCAAGCACAGTGGGGACTTGGAACAGGATTCTCTCTCTCTCTATATATATAAGTATATAGTATATATACACCCCACTGCTGATTCAGCAATTCGACTACAAAATCATGCGTGGGGCCTCTCGGCAGACAATGAATGCACATAAAAATAATAATTGGAATTGGAAATGAAAACAATTTTCATGGCACGTGAGTCGGCATAAAACTTCCGTCCTTTTGGCGAGTAGGAGTTTCTTTCTTCTCTTGCCAGATTATACACGGAAAATAAAGTTGTATAGCAACTAATACTGGATTTTATAGGGAAATGTGTAAGATGTACACCATTTTATTCATATTTTATTACTGATTAAAGAATGCTTGATTTTAATATATGTTATTGGTTATTTGCTCATTTTTCCCAATAAAACCAAGTTACAGAATCGGCCCATTGTCTGGGCTTCCTTCTTCTTTGACTCTCCTTCTCGGTTAGGGGACAACCTTTGACCTAACCGCTTCGGGAGCAATTATCACCGCCAAGATGATACCAAATCGAGTGTGTGGTGACAATTTCGAATGCCCTGCAAAAGCCTGTGGGGCCCATAATGCGCTTATCAGTGTCACCCACACACTTTCGCTTTTCGCTTTCGCCTTTGCATATGCATGAGCTTACCATGGCGACCAACTGTGCGTATGCGTAATGTGCGTATACGTAATATTTCACTCTGGCTAGGCACCTGAAGGGGGTAAAGTATAATTTCAAAGGAATGCTTTTAATACGAACTTTGAAATCTACAAAACCAAAACAAAAACTTAGATAAATAATTGAAATAATTATTATTTATACAAAAGAGAAGGTAAATAAAGCTTAGAAATTAAAAGGTTAACCTCAATAAAGACAACTCTCTATTAGTTTTGTGCTATAAACAATATTGGTAAAAACTAAATATCGCTAAAAGTCTTCCAAACTTGTAAAGTAGTCTTATACACTGTGAGAAATCGCATTTATTTGCATCTTATTTGAGATATTCCACTCTTTTTTGCCTTTACTGCACATTTAAATTTTTGGGAGAGTTATAAACTGTTGCGCCCCGAAAATAAAATAATAATTCCACGCACCACACGACCTCCGTTAAGCATCCCTGCTACCTCGCCAAGGACCAAGGGTGCCATCGGTGGCAGTACAATACAAAAACGTATGTAATAAAATGAATTTTTATGTCGCATTTTCGCAATGCAGGATAACGCACACAAACGAACACACGAAGAGGCCGTCAACTTGGCAAAAAAAAAATAATATCTATGGGTGTATGTGTATGTTACCTTTGGTCCACCCATTCTTAGCCCCTTTGGGTGAGCAGATCCTTAACCCCACACACACACACAGATAGGGACAGACATCCCGCCCATGCCATACCCGGGGGCAGGATGCATTCCTGGGAACCAAAAGCGAACCGAACACATTTACACATGTAAGTGCATAAAAAATGTTTATGAATTTCAGTTTATGGCGCGTAAAACACGCCAATAAATGTACCAAGGCATTAAAAATGCCTTTTCCCCAACGGTATCCCGTCCCTATTTGGACTTTGCCGCACTAATAAACAATCAGAAATGGGCATAAAGTATGGGGAATCGGGCGAGGAGCAACGACATTGGGGATTTTTTTGTGCCTGGCTTTTTTTTTTCGTTGTTGTTTTTGTTATTTTTGTTGTTATTGTTATGGTTGCTGCTGTTGTTGTTGTTGTTGTTCTCCTTCTCTGTCTCTTTGTTTTTGCCGGAAGGTGTTAGTCGCTCCGCTGGCGCAGTTCTTGTGGGCGCTTGCCCCAACCGCTCCTCACCGCCGCCCCCATGAATATTTATGCAAAACACTCATACGCCCCGTTGTACGCTGTATGTCTGCTGTTGCTCCTTTCGCGTCAGTCCCGCTCTGTCCCAACTCCTTGGTGTTTTCTTATTGTTGCCTGCGTTATGCCAAGTGCGCTCTAATGCACTTTACGACACTTTATGGCACTTTTCCGGGAGGGGTTGGTGGTTGGGTTGAATGCCAAGCACAACGTAGATATCTGGCAAATGTAAATTATGGCAAATTGATGAGAAAATGCATATGTGGCCTGGCCCTGGCTTGGCTCCACGTTGCTGCTAAAGTTTTTGTGCGTCTGTGTCAGGCTGTCATTGAAAATCTAACATTCGGGCAATCCTTTTGATTGAATTAAGGCCGATTTGCCTTTTGCCGATTTGTTGATTTTTCGATTTTGTCCAGCTTAAAGGCTTTAAATAATTGCAATAAAACACTTTAGTCATAGTGTTGATGAAGTTAATTAAGTTTTCAAGTGAATTGTGAGTGAAAATATTTGAAGAAATTCTAGATTTTTATTATTTTTGGTTTTATTGGTGAAACTTAATGATGAATAAATGTTTTAGATGTTTATTGAGTAAAAGGGGCTTTTCATTCACACATAAATCATAAAATCAACGATTTATATTTTAATTCGCTTTAAATTCGAGCTTACTTTTTTCCGAGCAACTCAAGCCTCAGTTTCATTGGAAAGCCTTTCTCTACCTTCAACATTTCGTGCTGGAATCCGGGCAGATTTGTTTGCCCACAAAATGACACCAGACATTTGCGTCAATTGCACACTTTTTCGGTTGTATTTTGGGCTAATGAAAGTCCTGGCCAGTGTCCTGGGCTGATCCTTGAGTTTGGATTTAGGGACATTTGCCTTGTCCTTTTTGTCTCGACGCGTTTTTCCCTCTCTCCATGCAAATGGTGGATGAGTTTTCCCCCTCCTTTTGGAGTAGCCTCTGTTTTTGGCCATTCTGCCTCGTTATTCCCTTCGGTTTGTTGTGGATGCTTTGCCGCTCTTTGTGAGTACTTAACGCCACGAGGAATCGCCTAAGACAACTGAAGCGCAAAAAATGCGAAAAACATGCAGAGAATAAAGTGGAAAATTGCGTGGGCGACAACAAAAAAAAAATAATAATAAAGAATGGATAAATCGACGATTGGGCGGCGGGGCGTATAATCAAAGTGTTTGGTTATCAAAGATTCGAAGAGCAAAGACCAAAGTTATGCATAAATTTTGGACGCCGTCGCGACGGATGATTTTGGTTTTGTTTTGTGTTGTTTTTGTATTTTATTTTGTATTTTGTTTCATATCCCCCCATAATCGATACAGGAAACAAATTAGTTTCGCCTTAAAAAACAGCAGAGTATCAAAATAAAATTTCAACAGTCGAATGGCAAGAAATAATACAGCAAAAACAAGTGAAAGTGCCGAGAGCCCCACCTCATGCACGTTGAATAAAATTACACTGAAAGTTAAAAAGAGAAGTAACCCTCATATATGTTTTTTAGTTATAAAATAATATTCAAAAAGATGATTGGCTTTTTGGTCGAAGTTTTTGTGTAAAGTTGCCTAAGCTTGAATAATAAATTCTACGACATAAGAATAGAATAAGTAGATGTAAATAGAAAATCTTAAATCTGCTATATATTATTTTAAATGATCTAGCATTTAAATTGCAACAAATTCCTATCAAAAATTAATTTATACATAATTATATGCAAGCATACACAGTCATTTTTAAGTTTATAAATATTTATATAGTGACCAACTTAATAATTGACCTTGAAAAGCTGTCTTTCTTTATTGAATTTTTAAATAAAACAAATTTTATTTACAAACATTGATCAATTTAGAATTTCAATAAGTTTAAGGTATCTTTTTATGTATTATTTTTAATTAAAATATAGTTTAAAATATCAATTAACATGTGCTTGGCTCTGAACAACATTACTGACACACTTGCATATATATTTTCTTGGACATTTATCTGAAATAAATTTTTAAAAAATCCCCCCCTTAGCAAGTGTACTATTTTTGAAAATGAAAATTTCTTGCCGTGCTCAAATAGGAGAGCCCAAGGATCCTAAGTGACATTGTTTGTTGCGGGGCCGCAGGACACGAACAGACACGAGAGCCTAATAATAGCCGCACATAAAATTTTATTAGCACGAGCGTAACAATTCAATTGGGTCATGCTTTATGGCGCCGCAGGGGTGGCGACCGGCGGTTTCCAAAAAAGGGGGCTCCGATCCGGTCCGGTCCGCAGAGGCGGATGGGCGTGGCAGTCAGTCGTCGGCGTAGTCGCAAGCAAAAATAAAAAAGGCCACCTAAAAATTTGGGTCACTCCAAGTGCAGTGTAGGCCCCACAAACATGGAAAAAAAATGTAAGAAGGATATGTGCGTCCAGGAGCTAACCTTTATCAAAGGATGTCATCGACAAAAAAGCACTTTAAAATCCTTGAATGCTGGAAGCCGTCGGCTTTCTATATATAACCGTAAATATTCAATTAATATGCCTACTGCCGGATATGCCACGATTCAAAGTGCCTCTTAAATTAAGGATATCAATAAATTATAAACTCTATTATTGACTTTATACACAACTATTTAATTGAGTGCATAAAGGTGTTCATCTGTGAATTCCATCGCCATGGCTACGTTGATTTATTAAGAGTTAAAAGACTGCCTTTTATCCCTCAGAGTAATTAAATTTCGAAATACCATATCAACACTCTCATTCGTTCCTTCTTTCTCCTTTCTCGTCTTTAATTCTATTGAAATCCTTTAACAAATTCCAAGAAAATTGCAATACACTTGCTAGACACTTGATGGGATTATCATTTATTTTTGGTGCTGACATTTCGCCAGCGGCGAAAACTCAATTTGAGGAGAAACTCATTTGTTGCCACGACGAAAGGAGCGCAAAATTGTTTGAACAAACACCCAGCAATTGTCTTACACTTGGCATCAATTGGATTTCCGTTATGTAGCTGCTACCACATGGAGTTTGGGCCAAGGTACTAGCACACAAAATAATATAATATAGGAAATGTATGATGTAAAATTATACAAGCCAAAAAATGAACTTTAACTGTTGTTTAAATTTATGTAAGACTTGTGTTTGGGTCTTAAAATAAAATAATATTTAAATAAATACTTTACTAATTATGCAGAAAACTAAATACGATTATATATAAATAAATATTTGCATAATTTAATAAATAAACTTATGGAATATATAAATTCTGGCCAGCTAGACTTGACTCCTATTGCCTTGCTTATGGGTGTACCCTTTGACTTGTGTCTGTTCTCTAGCTGCTTCTTCTTTATATTCCGCATCCTGGTCTTATCCTTGCTGTTCTTCTTCTTTTCTATATTTTACAGTTACTTGTGTGAAGGACTCTGGCTGTGAGCAAGACAGAGCGAGGGGCTTAGAGAGAGAGAGACAGGGAAACAATAAGACTGAAGCTGGCAAACCTCTCGCAAAATGCTAAGAAGAAGAAGAAGCGGCTACAACACGCAGCAGCAACAACATCAACAGCAGCAGCAGCAACAACTTATAGCAGAAGAAAATCAAAGGTTAATCCATAGCCGCCCACGCTGCTGCTATTCGCTGCTAATGTTGCTAATTGTTGGCCAAGCAGTTTACGGTAAGTGCCACCAGAACATACTACAGCTTAACTCAAGTATATATACTAAGCAATACTATATGCACTAGGCCGGGCCAACATTTATGGCATTTAACCTTCTACAAGCTACGAATCAGTAAACAAAAGATTCCCAGACATGGCATTATTATTGTATTGTATTCTATTGTTCTGTCTCTTTATTTTTCTCTCAGTGCATGGCAGTTAGCATCTTCACACATGCCGAGTGTAACTTTTATTGGGTTGGACATGGTCGGGAACTTGGCCAATGCCCCGTTCTCTGACCTCATTAGACGTTCATTTGTTTGCTTATTTATGCAGACACACACAGTCGAAGAGATACTATATATATATATATGTATATCGGGTGTGTGTTGGATCATCGTCTATATGCGAGTATATATATTTGGCCATATGGCATTTGTGGTCTCTTGTGTTACCAATTTCGCACTCATACATACTCGAATGCATACATTTTCGCTTCGCTTTTGGCCATAAAAATTGGAATTCGAATGGCCCCAAATTGTATGCTACACAAAGGCACGCACCAAGATGATATATGTGTGTGTATGTGTGTTTGTATACACTGACAGTTAAATTGTGGACTTAAAAAATATTTGCAGAACTATATAGATTTTTATAAAATCAATTTGACATTTAGAAACATTAACAAATAATAAAATTACATAAATATATAATTTTAAAAACAACTCTCTGTAAGACTGCCTATTTTTCCTTGTGTATTTTCCTATGTATATATATAAATATTAATACGTGCTTGGCTGAAGTTTTGAGTGTGTTTGTGTTTGTCTGTTTGTAATTAATTGACTCTCACATTTTTTCGCATAAAAACAAGCTGCAAACTTTTCGCCCAGACATGGTTTTTTGCATTGTCCGCTTGTTTTTATTTCTCTCTGTGTGCTGCAGTCAAGGTCGTGCGAAAGAGGTAACAATTCAGCGGTATTTTTCTGTCCATACGCTGGCATTGTACTTGAGTTTTAAGGTACAAAAATAATTTTATAAGAATTATAAGTACAAAGTACAAAGTTAAATATACAAACTCCTATTTGTTTGTATAATTTTTCCCCCATTTTTGTGGCATTCAACACACACAATTTCCTTCTATAAATATTGTTTGCCTATACCTGCATAAGTACCTACCCCTATTAATCGATTTGAATTTACTTAATTTCAATATTTAACTATGGATTACCTTTGCCATCAAAATAAACATTTTCCCCAATTTAAAAACCAAATTAAATTGAACTATAGAATGTTTTTAAAATGTCCATCAATAGTTGTTGTTAGTATTTCTCCAAACCAATCAACACCTACCACCTTCAGGATACTGGGGCCACGCCCGCTGTCCGCCCACAGAAATTCCCCTGGAAGGGCTGCCAGTGCAGCTGCATTCCCTCAAATGGAGTAATTGATTGACGCTATTGGTCAAGCGTTTACCAGACATCCTTGCGGCTTCCCATGCAGTGGGGCATCCTTGGCAGGGATTCATTTAATTGCCGGACAAAGTCCATCGTCCTTGTCGTCTTCGTCGTTGTCGTCGTCGTCGTTGTCGTCGTCGTCGTCCTCGTCCTCGTCGTCGTAGTAATTTCAAATGTCTAGCTCACTAACTGACAGATTTTTGCCCACCTGGGGAGAAATAAAGGACATTATTTTGACCTTTGGCAACTGGCGATGCAGCGGGGCAAGGGTCACCTTTGTAACCCGAATCGTTTAGTGGCCCACCCAGAAAAGAGGGTGGAAAAGCTATCGAAAAACCAAAGGAACCAACCAACCAACGGTGGGGAGTCTTTCGGCTTTGGCTTATAGAAATTCCAGAATAATTTTGCCAAATTTCGCTTTGCGGATAATAATTTATGTAGCCTCCACGACGACGGGTCTCCGTTTCTGGATCAAAAGGGGAGGGCAGCTGTCATCGGTCTATCGTAATTGTAAATTAATGCATGCAGAAAATGTGACCCAAACAAGATGGCGGCGGACCGGAAGTCAGTCAGCCAGCTTTGTGAGAGTCAACCCTGCTGTTACCCTCGCACACCCATTGAGGCCACGTGCTATATAAGCTGATTTTTTTGTGCTAATAAAGTTGAATTAAATTGGTAGATAAATCAATTTTAATTATACGACCCAAATTCATTTTGAAAATATTCAGCGGAAGTCTTTATCTAAGGTGATTTCCCTCTTTGTTATTGCCATAAAAATGGTACCAGGAATTGCGGATGGAAATACTCAGAAATAAAAAATCAACAGAGACTGAAATGTGTTTCACGGCTCAACAATATAAATAATATAAATAGGATGTCATGCGATTCGATGGATTTTGGGGCCAAATCAAATTGCAATGAGAGGAGGACGACAGGGAGCCCAGCCAGTGGGGGATTGCGTTTATTTATTTGAAATTAGAAACTGCCAACTGTTCCCAAAAGTGGCCATTAATTAAAGGCTACAGGCTGCCTGCTGGGCCAACTAACTACTGGGGATTGTGTAATGACTGCAAAATGCTAACAAATAGCCCGTTGCCTTCGCTTTTGAATCCTGTCCGAGGGGGGGAACCTGAAGTAAGGGATCGGGAGGCATCGGGATCAACTGTGTCAGTCACAAATGGGAGCTGACTCTTTGTAAATAATTGTCTCACCTTTTACCTGAAAAAGCGTCAGCAGAAAGGACAATCAATTTGGGAAATCGTATTGAATTACTTGCCAGCTTGGCCATGTCAACTGGTAAATCAGCCGGAGTATATATATACATATAGCAGGAGGTCGTTGAAAATTCAACTTAAAGTAACTAAAATTTAATTAAATGAAGGATTCTATATATATTTTTGAGAGCGGAATATTATTAATTATAACAACTAACTGCCTATAGGATTTGATTTCATATGATTTATATAACATTTTTGTTGTTATTAAACTGCAATGTAAATTAAAGTCAACTTATATGTTTGTGTCGAGTTACTGTTAAAAATACTCTAAGAAAAGTGTATTATCCTGATAAATGTATATATTAAACCTATGTTTTAGGAGTAGTTGCAATCTTTAGCAGTTTAAATATAAGTAATACATTATTTACCACAGTTGAAGTCAAGTGTTTGTGTTGAAAGGAAAGTGTTATTCGGTATTATTTAACTGTCAAAATTTTGTGGATTTTTCGTAACAAAGTTTATCCCTCTCGCACTCAAGTGTGTCCTGTGTGTCCTGATCAAATTTAAGGAGATCTCCGCCGAATGCTTGTTTAAAGCACTTTTCATGCTTCTGTCACGGCCCGTCGCATTTGGCCATTTGGCCATTTGGCCATTTGCTCCAAATGTTAGCTGACCCAATTGCGGATGGCCGGGGTAACCGGAGGGCAGGGAGAGCGAGTGAGCGAGTGAGCGAGTGAGCGAGATGGGTGCACTGTTGTCGCCGTCCCGCTCTCGGTGCGGAAACTTGGAGAAGTTGAGGGAATGGAATTGGTTTTGACTTTGGCTTTGGCTTTGGCTTTATCCAACATTAGCTAATTTGTGTGCTCTCCTTGCTCTCTTTATTTCCCTGGCCTGTTATTTTTATTATTCTTTTTTTTTTTTGCCTCGTCCTTGCTCTTTCCTTGCTCCTTTTTTTTTAATTTTTGCATCTTGCACTTGGCCCTTCTCTGTGTTTTCCCTCTTAAGTGTCATCCTGAGTCCTGAATATCGTCCTTGTTGCTTTGTTGCTGCGGATTTCTGTTCACTGTTGTGACACTGATTTCAATTATAAATTTGTTTTTTGTTTTGTTTCGTTTTTTTTTTTCTTCTCTCTGATTTTTCCCATTTCCTTAACTTTTCCGTATCCCGCCTGCCTGCACGTTGGTTGTTTTTTCTCAGCTGCGATTGCTTTCTCAATTGGTGCCGCTGCCAGGAGCGTTTGTCTGGCTATCACTTTCAATCTAAGTTGGTAACAATGCCCATCTCGTAACCAGCCGCTTGTCTACCTTATTGTCCCACTCCTGGCCAGGATGTGAGTGCTCCTGTTTAGAGAGTCTCTCCCTACTTCCCCTGACCTAAGACTCATAGGCTTGTCTGCTACTGTGGTTACCGAATCATTCATTAGAATTGGTCTCGAAGGTTATTAAACTTGTTTTCTTCCTTGGAAAGCCTAGCGGAGGATATAGGATTTATTAACTTTATTTATTTTTGATTTATTTATAGCAGTTATGTTCTTTCTTTTATTTTCTATTCAATAGATATTTTCTTTATCTATTATCTGTTCATTAGTTATTTTATTTATATATTTATTATTTATTTATTTATTTACCTGCTGATTTCCTTATTCAGTTTTTCCCTGTGGCCCAAGGTTCCCCTTTTCCTGATTTTAGTTGACATTCATTTTAAATGCTTTCCCTATTTACGGGAAAATATTCGTTTAAGTTTAAGCCCCACTTTATTGCACCTTCAGAGGTCTTTCCGCGAATTGTTTTCTTTGCCTCCTCATTCGCATTCTCAATTTCCCGGTGCCCGGTGCCCGGTGCCAGGTGCCAGTTGCCAGTTGCCAGGTGCGGGTCGCCTGCCCTACCCCTTTTCCCGCCCATTTGTCTGGTTGAAATCTGAAGTGAAAATGCAGTCAACCCTAATCAAATTTTCGCTGCAAATTGACAGTTTGCCTGCAGATTTTCATTTCGCGTTTTCATCTCACCCACTAAGCACGCACAAGGGGGGACAGAGGTGGGTCTTGAGGGTAAGGGGCACCCATGGCGGTTGTACGCCTTTGGTGAAGGAGTTCCGTTCGTGTTCGGATTTTGCCAGCTATAATTCTCATGCCTCCAAAGTACCTCAGGGACTCCAAGGTATATTGATTTATAAGGCAGAAGTATTCGACTGTTTAGCGGGGTAAATACCGCAACAGTGGAGTCGATCTAGCCGTTAGGCATTTGTATATTATTTTTTTATTATCTTTTAACAGCTTGGTTACCTTAGGAGCTTAAATATTTTTATGAAAATTAGGTTCTAGCTCTTAAGCATCTTTAACTAAAAACCTATAAAGTATAGAGGCTCGAACTTATGTTATTATAATTATTTTTAAATAAATAAAATATTTCCAGAGCTTAAATATTAGTCTAAAAACAGTTTTAAAATATTTTAAGGGAATTTACTACAGCAGACGAATAGATCTGGCTTTTAGGTATATTTAATTCGATAACTGCTAAGTCTAGAGTCTTGTAAGGAGATCATATACTGCCTTTTTTTTCATTTTTCATAATATATTTATAAATATTTAATGATTTTTTAAAGGATATCTAACAGTCGAAATACCCTTACTTGTCGCCTTAACCTTGTTCTTTTTTTTATTATTATTTTTTCCCCTCTTGTGGTTCGACGTGCCCCCTATTTGCGGACCCCTTGGCGGGCCCTTGTAGAGGGGTTAAAATGCGAGCGGATGGAGTGGGTGGCATATCTGATTTAATTTTAAATCACTCTGCTGCGCGGCCTGACTCAAAATTAAAAGGGCATCGAGGGTCGGACTGAAGGCGAGAACGGGGCGGAGGCGTCTCGAGGTTTATGTGTGTCAGGGGGCGGGGCCTTTCGCCTGCCGCCTCCATTTGCTGCAGGTCGCAATCCAATTGTCAGGTATTTTCATTTTAATCTAACAATTTCGGAATTTGTCGCCGCCGCCGCTGCCGCTGCCGCTGCCGCAACGGAAGCAGCGAGTGGAAAGTTGCCTTCGCAGAGATGATGTTGCAAATTAATCGGCGTCGCGTCTGCATGTCATTTCAGTCAGTTAGTTTCGGCTTGTTTCCCGCTTCAATTTCCCAAAAATTTACACGCATATTTCCCGCCAGCACATCCACAAATTCACAAATTTAATTTAAAAGCACACACATCACGAATGTGAAAAGCAAATATGGTTGAAAATTAACATGAAATGAAGGCGTGAAATTTAAATTACAGAGCAGCAGCGAGTTAAATAACTTTAATGTGTGGCAGCACAGAAACCAATCTAGATTTTATACAGTTTTTTTTCCCCCAAATTTCTGTATATATATATACGTATATTTAGTGAACTAATTTCGGTATTCAGCCTGGCGAATCATTATCTGGTCTGTCTTTAATTAAAAACTGCAACAACCGAAAATTCGTTAATAGGGCGGAATGCAGAGGCATTGTTAGGCAACTTTGACAATGGACTTCCCCCATCCCGATAAATGCATAATTGATGATTATGGCTGCGAGCCCTCTTCCGGTGCTCCCCCTCCCCCTCCCCCGACCTGGTTAGCCATATTTCCATCTGGCCACCGCATGCACTATCAATTAGATATTTCGAGTTTTATTAACTTCAGAGCCCTGGCAACAGCACTGCCTGCTGTCAGGTGATTCCCGCCCAATTGGGGCTTTAGCTGGTAATGAGCTTAGCTTCCTAGTGGCCAGGGGGAGGCAAAAGGGAGGCGCAGGTACGACACACACACACACACACACACACAGAAAATAGGGTACAAAAGTGTAATATTTACTTTTATATTAATGTTTATATGAGAAGGTAGTAAATTAATTATTTTTGGTAACGAGTTTAGCTTTAGGAAATAATTTTAAATAAATATCCAAATTAAAAATCAATTTTAATAGACATAAATAAGTACAAGTACACATAAAAATATATAAATAAAAGCACAAATAACTATAAATAACTATAATAATAAATATATAAATAAATAAATAATTCAAAATAAATATAGAATATAAAAAAATTAAATAAATATTGGGAATATAATATAATAATATAATAATAATGAAAATATAAATATATAACTAAATGAAAAAATAAAAGAATATAGCTAAACCTAAATAAATATAGATATAGGAATTGATAAATAAAAATATATGTAAATAGTTATTAATATATATAGAACAATATATAGAAACATTGTTCATAACATATAATTAATTGTTGTTTAAAAATATATAAACAGATATGAATAAATATAAAAGCGTTTCAAGAAATATAAATAAAGGTTTACACGACTATAGAATACCTTTTCATAGTATCATAATTTTAGTTAGAGGCCTGTTACGCAGTGAAGAAGTCATTTGCGGCCCTATAAATCATATATATTATTGATCAGCATCAAAAGCCCAGTCGATCTAGCTAACTTCGGCAGAAAAAAAAATTCCAAAATTTTTTCTCAAAATTTTATAAAGGGTTACATAGTCAAAAATTGGTAAAATTTTTAATATTTTTAAAATTTGTAATTGAGTATGTAGATTTATTAACCTTATAAAAACTAACATAGGAAAGCTTTCCGAATTAAAATTAATGGTTTTTTGGCCTAGTTATGAGTTCTTTAAAATGTTGATTTGTCAAAAAATTGGCATATAATAATATTGATTCAAGGAATGCGAATATTTTGGGTTTAGTTAGGATCGATTTCCAAAACGATCCTATAATTCAATTTGAAACTGTACGGGTACATAAACTTCGGCTCCTCAAAGTCAATTTTCCTTCGTGCTTATTGGAAAATATTCTTTTACTATCTATTTATTATTATCTTCAATAAAAAATAAATATAAACACTACCCTTTCGCTCAGTGCACAGTAGATGCATCTTTTGTTCCGGGCTGCCATGTTTTATTGCTAATTGCAACTTCAGGTTGCATTGTGGCTTCTTCGACAGTCTGCAATTTACAAGGCAGCCACAGCCACCGCCACGCCCACTGCCCCTTTCAGCCGATCCGAATTTCCCCAATTTTCCACACCCGATAGAGAGAGAGCAGGGGGGGGGGGGCTGTGTCCATGTCTGTGTCGCACACTTGGCAGCTCTATCTATATGGCCATCTTTTTCCGTTGTTTGCGCCACGGAAAATAATAAAACTGATTTTATTTATGTGCTGCGCCAGACCAAAATTGAAATTTTGCAACACTAGCTGGAACTTGAGACTCGTGACGGAAGATGGGGGTCGAACGGAGGGGAGGGGGAGGTGTAGTTTTCGGGAGAGAAATATTTCCCGGCATGTGTTTGCCAAAAATTCGCATCGCGTGTCTGTCTGCCCCAGCTTTCTGTTTACTTATTGTTACCCACTTTAGCCACTCCATCTTCATCTGATATTTTTATATCTTCTCCACACGGATCACAATTAATGGCACACGTGCGAAAATTTCTATAAATTATGATCCAAGTATTTGTCAGATGAACACACACACACCTGCAGATACATAGGTGTGGAAAGAAAAGCCGCTGATCAATCACATTTGTTAGCAATTATACCCTCGAAAAAGTATCTCAAGAAGCTTAAAAAATTGGTACAAAAGATGAAACGAAAAACGACTAGCAAATCCTGCACTGTTATCAAGGATTCTCTGGCCAAACCGAGTCCCTGAACGGGCACAAAGCCAGCAAAAGCTAAACATTTGCACTAAAATTTATCCACAAAAAGATACAGCATATTTCAGATTGATATCCTTATTTTTTAAAGTGTACTCTCCCTCCATCCCTTTGCCATGCCTTTCTTTTTCCCCTTTAAGTGCCAGATTTCTCATGCTAATTGCAAATGATGGCCAAAGTAGTTACATACACCCACTTTTCACTTAGTCCTGTGGAATGCGTATATGTGGCATGCCCGATACCAGCGGCTGTATCCTGTATCCTGTATCCTTATCCCAATCCCCGCTCCCCGGGTACTTCCCCTACGGCAGTGCTTCAACAATTCGCAACGTGCAACGCCGCGCGGCGTTACCATGGCTCCCTCGTAATCTCGCCATGAAATGGGGCAAAAATGAGGGAAAATAAGCGAGAGAAGCGGCACAAGGCAGCAAAAGAAACGAGAGAGCTTTAAAATGTTTATGGTAAATGCACACTAATGTGGCCTTAATTATGGACAATTTCCTATAGTTTGCCCCGGACGCTTAACATCAAGAGCGGTTTTATGTGCATGAAAAAATACAATTATATATTGTACATAAAAGCTGACGGATTTTTGGGTAGATTCGTACATATGTATTTAAGGTTTTATTCAGTTTCAAAGTTAATTGCTTGAATCCTTTGGCCAAGTGGAAACTCTGGCCATGTTTGTCTCGAAATAAATATATATTTTTATTTGCTTTATAATAAGTAAACTAAACCTTAATTATTGTCCCTCGGACAACTCGCAATTTAATTGCATTTATCAGTGAGTCTTACCTGCATTGGCAGGATTAATTTATTGGATTCTCACATGGCTGGTTTCCCAGACAATTGTGTGTGTCATTTAATTGGAAATATTATGAAATGTCTTTGGCTTCGATTACTTTAAATAAGATGAAAACACCGCTGCCCCGGGGCCAAATGCGATTCAATGGGTAATCAATGTTTGACTATTTGCGCACTCAATTATGGATTGGCATTCTCGTGTTTGCCCAACATCAAAGCGAATTGAAGAGCTTAATATACACACACATAAATGTGTGTATATTATAAGGACTTTTGCAAGAAAAAGCAGAAGGAGTAGCTACATTTTCAGCATTTAATTTATTCAATACAAATCGTAATTGTAAAAGTTGCAGTTGAGCAACAAGCGGCAGCTCCCAGCAATTAGTAAGTCATGAGAAAATTATGTACTCTCTAACTGCAGCTTTGGAGCTGCTGGAGCTGCTGGAGATGCTCCAGAGCCTCGGTCCCAGTTGGCAAACGAAAATTTTAATGCAAACTGTAAATTATTATATACTTAGTTACATTCTGCTCAACTCTTTGGCTGCCACCCCGCAAAAAAAACCACCCCCTCCAAGCAAGCCCCCAGCACAGCCACCGCATCCCTTTCAACTGATGCTCAAAAAGGCAGTTTTAGTCATTTCTCGGTTGGCTGGCAGACAATACAAAACTATAAATATGCACAGTCGCACGGACAAAGTCACAATCACAGTCACAGTTGCAATTACAGCCACCAAGTGAACAGAGAACAGAGAGAGAGAGAGGCTGCACAGTGGCCCTTAATAATGAATATTGTTTAATGCAATGAAAGCCATTAAAATTAATTTAACACAAAGCAATAGGGGGCGGGGGGAGAGTTTGTCTTTTAAGCTAACTAAAAGAAATATGTCTATGATGATTTTCTGATAATATTCAAGGACCCAAGACAGGGGGCACAGTGTGCCCGTTCTTTTGCAATGAAATATTATTTTTTTATTCAATGCCTTTTATTTTATCAGCTCCTTTTCCTTGTGCCCGGCTGGGTGTCTCTGGCAGAGCAAGCTAAATGCAAAATTTATTGCTGAAAACTACAAAACACACACACACACACAGACACCAAGTGGGGGCGGGCGTGGAAAATGTGTTAAGTCTATTGAGTGTATTAAAGCAAATAACTGCGTCGACGAATAAAATACATACGAAACGACGTCAGCGAGGAATGCGCTCCCGGGCTCTGGCAGCGCCAAAAGGGGGCGGTACGCCATAGAGGGCGTGGCAAAGATACTTTATAAACACACACACACACACACACACTGAGAGAGAGACCCTCTGACAGATGCACCAACTCAGACATATGAAAATATGAATATAAATGAACAGCGCGATGAAGTCTGAGATCCAGCGAGTTGACAGGCGGCAGGGGTAGGGGTGGAAGATGCACGCAGCATCACATATTGGCATCTAAAGGCAACTAAATGCAGCATTTTTACAAGCAGAAAAGTCGGGGGATAAGGTCTGGCAAAGGGGCGTAAACGTTGTCAGTAAGTCAAGTTTGGTTTATGGCTGAATAACTCAGCACAAAACCGATCGAATTGCTAACTATTATGATAGCAAAATAATAAATCGTGCAAAGAAAAAAAAAAATAATAAATAACACTAAAAACTGGAATTCAGCAGACTATAAATTGTGGCAATTTTAATTAGTGAAATTACAGAAAGGGAGAGAGAGAGAGAGCAACTAAATTTAGGCGCACTTTAAGCGATTCATTAGGAAGCAATCCATTTAATATTCGCATTAAAATTAATTTTAATGTTCATTCCGCTTAATTGATGTGACAAATAGTTGCTCTCAAATGCGGTACACGCTAGCTGCTGGAGCAAAACAGAAACAGAAACGGAAACAACAACAGAATCAGAACGGAAATAAGCAGCTTTTGACTAACGGCAAAATGGATGCCATGGCATGGCACGCAGGGGTACGAAGTGAGTGTGCGAATGTGCCAGTGTGCGAGCGTGCCTGTGTGGTGTGCTGTGGTGTGTGTGGTGCAAAAGGAGGTCTGCAAGTGGAACTGAAACTGGAGTAACATCTGGCGTTGCCCTGTGCGATTACAAAAACATCAACACTTAATATGTTTATTAAATTTGTTGCTACATCATTAGGCACTAGCAGCCATGTAATGTGAGGCAAACACTTCACATGTGCCCCATGTCTCTTTGCCTACGCGTACGGACGTGTGTGTACTGTATGTGCGTGTGTGTGTGTGTGTACTGTACTCTCTGCGAGTGTGTGTGTGTGTGCTAGAGTGCTTAAATGTTGGTGTAACGAATCCTGCATACACATATACCCTATGACCCGTAAAATCAACACAAAAAGTAGGACTATGGCTAAGGCATTCATTAAATTAGAGAACAAATATATCAAAAATTAAAGTATATAAGTAAAAGAAATATTTATTTATTTATTTATTATTGATAATCAAGAAATACTTATAAATGCCCATAATTTCAAGGTTTTAAATATTCTTTTGTGACCATATTCTCTTGTTTTTATCTAGAGTCCTACTCTTCATATTTCATATTTTTCATTATTTGTTTATATATATTTATAAATATATTTATTTATATATTTACTATTAATATTATTCTAAAAAGTAGGCTTACTTTAAACCCAGTTTTTACTGATAATATTCGTATGATTTCAACCTTTTATCAAAAGTTTTAAAGGCATTATAGAAGGCTTTCTTAATATATAAATAAAAATATTATTTTCAAACTCTAGTCTTGCAAAATAAAGAACCAGATAAGCAATATACTTATTATAATTATAAATAATTCCTCAACAAATTCTATACAATTAACTTTAAATGAAAGAACTTCAAATAAAACATTTTTACATACTAATTCAAGGTAATAATCTAGATCCCAGCTCAACCCCAATAAAAACCCTTTAATTTATATTTAATTAAATGAATTTCCTAATCAAGTGACTGCCAATTGAAATCAATTAACTGCTAATGATGGACAATAATACAAAGTGCGATTTGGCTTTACTCTCTGGTAGCGAAATCTGCTGTGGTTTTCAAACCACTTGAGACTCTCCAAAATCAGGGTTTTATATATACTTATATACTTATATTTAATTGCAGTCTGTTGGAGAGTTAGCCACAGTTTGGGGATCGAGGGCATCTGAGGTTCGTCGGTGGTTCTAAGCCGACTTTTTGTTGAATGTTGTGCCAATGCCCTGTGCATACAGGCAGGCACACACACACACACACGCACGAACACACCCAGATGCTCGCACACACTCAAACATACACACACACACGCACACACGGAGGAGTGTTTTGTGCGATGCTTTGGGCTACTTTGCATGGGCTTAATGATTGTTGTTTGGGTGCAGTTTCAGTTACAGTTGCAGTTGCCGTTACAGTTGCTCAGCTAGAAAGAGACGGCACAGGCCACGCAGAAAGAGACGGGGAAAAAACGAGAAAGAGGTAGAGATAGAGAGAGAGAGAGAGAGAGAGAGAGCTCCGGCAAGCGAGCGAAAGTGGAAAGTAGCGAGTTAAGCCTTTAAAAAATAACCATTGCCTACTTTTTGGCATGCCAAGCACAACGGGTGCTCTTTAAAACACATTTTGAAAAGGTAACATGGGTTCTTTTAACAACAAATAACTGAATAACTTAAATGAATTAATAGAATTTTTAGAAGAACTGAGGTATTATAATTTCATTCAAAAGCTTGCAAAATTATCATCGAAAAATATCAATAAATATAGATGTAAATGGGAAACTTTTTAGGTATTTCTTTCATTAATTTCGATTTTTCATCTAATGAAATATATGCAAATATTAACTAATTACAAATAGGAAATTACACTTATATAGAGCACAATGTATACACACATATTAAACTTTATAAATATATGATTTTAGTACTTCGACCTTGTTTCTTGCTTTTTCCCGCTTTTAGTTTTGCCTCGCAAAAAGTTTTGCGCATTATTAAAAATAATAATAACGAGAAAGAAAGCTAAGTCCAGATAGTAGAAAATTGTATACCCTTGCAATTCCTCCTAGATTAATATATTAAAAATAAGAATTGAACATTTTATGGAGTGGTTAAATGCACTTCTAAAATTTAAAGCAAACTATAAACTAGCTTAATTATAAGACCTTCAGTAAGGGTATGCCAAAAAATACAGAGCTCTCTCTCGCTGCATAAATTTGAATACTCATGATTCTTATTATAATAATAAAACGTAATGCTCACGCTACACACATAGCTACCTTTATATGGATATAGCCACTCGAACTGCATAATACTCAGACATTTCCCATTTCCTTTTCATTTCCTTGCAGCGTCGGCCGGCAGTGGGGCATTCGCGAATCGCTCCCAGCCAAGCGATGAATCGCTGGCAGTTCCGCCGACTTGGCTTAGTCCTGCCGGCACGCCTCCGGCATTTACCCGCCCCTTCCGCGAGGAGGACATGGCCGAGGGTGAGGGCCCGGAGGAGGGCTGGCGGGATGCAATGACCATCTCCAGGCCGCCCAGAGCGGGCCGAAGCGAGCGACAGGCGGCAGAGGAGGACCAGGTGGACCGGTGCCGACTCTTCGTCGAGGGGGATTCCACCAAGAACGAGCTATACAGCCCCGAGTATCCCAATCTCTATCCGAAGAACATTAACTGCACGCGGGTAATAACAGGTGAGTTTTGGTCTTGCGTAATGGGTGTTTCTATATAATAATGGGATATATTATTGTATATGTATATTATATATATTGAACGACTCAAACCTCAAACAAAGAAGCTTCTAGAAAGGTCTTATAGACTGAATAAACTTTGTTTTTATTTTGGTGGTGATAGTGGTGCAATAGCTTGGAAATCGATTACAAATCGAATAACCCGGTTGTAATCGACGCCATTTCTTGTCACCACTAGGAACTTATTCACAACACAAACATCTGTTAGTGGCACGCGGCTTTCGATATCGATAACTGTCAAAGAACTTATCGGCTGCGCAACTAGCTAACAAGCAGGGAAAACTTTAATTTCATTAAATTAAACTTAAACCCTTGTGAAAGAGAGTGATCTGCGTTACCGAAACAATTGGTGCAAGTTAACCAAACTTTAATCCCAAACTATTAGCTACAAGAAGACGAGTCAACGAAAGCATTTCATACGCAAAACGAGAAAAGTTCTTTGTGAGTTTGAAACACGTGTTTAAACAAATTTAAAACCAAAAATTAAATCAATTAAAACCAACCAAAGCAGGTCAACTAATCAACTCGAATTCAAGGCGCAGAGTGTGATTTGGAAATAACCAGAAGCTCAAGGTTTACGAGTAGTTCCAGCAGGAGTAGCAAGCGTGAGTCTGTGAGGTTAGGAGACACCTATTCCAGAGTTCGCTTATCATTTCAAGTCCACAGAAATTATGGAGGCTATTAGGCACGCAGCTGATCAAGTACTCGGCGCTTTCTCTCTGGTGGACGAAAACAACAATCCACTTCCTGAGTGCGAATCTGCTCTCAATACCGATTGGCATCAATTCCAATGCTACCGAATGTATCGCTGTGAAATGCTGACCAAGGAACGACTTGAAATGCAGGACAGATACGATACTCCCGGCATGGTGCCCTATGTGCGAACCAAGTTGTGGCTAAAGGATTTGGAATATAACTACTATACACGTGAATATCTGGAGTCGTACGCTAGTCGCTTAGGACTCAGTGTTATAAAACCACGGGGCTCAGACTGCTCGTCGTCGGAAGGCGAACGACGATTCGCACCCCATCCGGAGACACCGGCAGTGCTACGAGAAAAACGTAAGGAGGCTATCTTCTCTTTGGAGTGCGACAAATTTTGCGAAAATGAGCGCATTAAGCGAGCTCAGCTACGTGAATATAATTCGTAAGCAACGAGAGCAACGACAACATAGACAACAAGTTTGTCAGAACAACGACAGCGACAATATGACAACGAGAAGAAGGCGACGAGATGAAGGCGACGAGATGAAGGCAACGAGAAGAAGACAACGTCAATGAAACAACGAGAAGCAGGCATCGACTATGGGACAACGAAAAGAAGACACCGATGACAAGATCTGTCACTGGAATCTAGAGTTCACCTGCGGATTAGCCTTTTTTATTTTTTCCATTACCATATTTTACCTATTTTTTAATATATATACATGTATAGGAAACACGAAAGACATCTAAATATATATGAAAAATGTATATGCCTTTCTGTTTTCCATGCATATTTCATAGTCGAGTCCCTTTATGCCTCAGGCTGTATTCATGACAGACACTTGACTCAATTCTGTGGATTATCTCCGGCTAGGCAATTAGCTATCCGTCTGCTATAATTCAGCAGTATCAGACGCAGTATCTGTAACTGAATCCCACTGATATAGATACGGATACAAAGACAAATACGAACTGCGATGGAAGCCAATTCGCTGGCAGCATCCTGTTGCTGAGTGGGCACACAGAAAACAATTAAGTTAAGTCTAATTAGAAATGAATTATTATACACGAATTAATTATTCAACAGAGCCTCAGAATGCGGCAACTGGAGATAGTATATATACGAGATGCAGGGGGTTGTCCTCGATCCGATTGAGGCATTTTTTCTTAGCGTGTGAGTGGAGTGAAGTGCAGGCCTCGTAAAAGTTTATATGGCAAGCACTTGGCGGCGACGAGCGAGCGCTACTGCAAATAATTGCAAAGTCTTTGGCCAAGTCTTGGTTGGCTGTTGACATTACCAGATGTCAGCCGGAGAGTCGAGTGAGTCGGTCGGTTGGAGTGGGGAGTCATTTGCAGGGGAAAATCAGGGGTGCAAGCGGGAGCGAGAGTGAGAATGGAAAAGGGATTGGGATGGTGGGGAAGTGAACCAGTGAACCGGAGGCATTAGATGGCGCTGATGCGTAAGATGCTCCACACAGATTCCACATGGCAGGGCCGTTCTGTGTGGCCCATTTAAAAGCGTTAGCGCGTCGGCCCCCCCTTTGCTCTCCCATCTCCCATCTCCTCTACATTTCCATTTCTCCATTTTCCATTTCCCCAGCCTCTATAATACGATCCCTCTATTGGGGATTGTGCCGGGGCGCCATCATATTTGAGCACTCGCTTCAGTGCCTCCGGGAAACCAGGGTAGCTGGGATGCTGGGAAACTCTCAGCTCGAATGCTGCTTATGTTATCTAGAGTCGGTGGGAGGCCAAATCATTTGTCAGTTAAGACAAAATAATGTCACTGCAAAAGTCAAGAGCTGACAGATAAAACCTGAAAGCGAATGATTGACTTTCCATAAGCACGCATCAGCGGTCTCCCAGTATATGAATCCGCAAATATGTCAGCATATGTGGATGCTCCCAGCATCCGTTTCGTCCTTTTGCCTCTCTCCTCCGGCAGCAATCCCGTTTGTGTTCAGCATTAGGGGTCGTTCGTACTAGCTTATTTGCATATCAGGGCCATGTTAATGTTGGACTAAGCGGGGCCAACAAAAAGGCAGCCAGATGAGGCTCGGGCCGGGTTTATGGCCGGGCCCGGGTGGGTCTCTCTCCCTCATACTCCGCCAGGGATTGCAGTCGTAAAAGTGTTGCGGTTACGGCGGAGCTGAGAGTTCAAAGTTGTTCGGAGGAAAGCAGCTGAGCTGTGGAGCCCTGAGCTTATTTGTATATGGTATACGAGTTTTCGAGGTCGGGACTATATAGAATCTGGGGAGTCAAACACTTGGCAACTTGGAAACAGGAAACTATACTTGGTCACTAGTCATGGCTATGAATACCCTTTCCCCTCTAGGCTAGACGCGAGGTTACCCTCTCTCAAGGCCAATCGCTTCCTTGCCACTTTCTCATTACTTGTCCATCTCTGTTATGGGTGTGCGATGTGTGTGTGGGCGTTAATGTGTGGACAATTGATGGTGTGCGAGTGTGCGGGTGTTGCCATGCCACATTGCCCACAAAGGTGGCCGGGGAGGAAAATGTATTTTCAAATGCCCAGGACCAGGCCCCCATTTGCCATTGATTCACGCCGAGGATTCGTTGCTTGAATATGTATGGCCCGCAATGCGAGTGTGAATGAATGAGTGAATGAATGAATGAATGCGTGTGAGTGTGTGTCCAGCATCTTGATGCATTCTTCTTCTTTTTATGCGGCCACTAAATGGGTCCCCAGATGCTTTCATTTGCTCTATATGTGTATGCGAGATTGGGTCTTGTCCTTTCACTTTCACTTTTCCTTTTGGCCCTCCCCCCTCCCGAAAAAAGGCTAAGAGAAGGTCTAGTTGTGTAAGGATCTGGGCTGGATTCCCTGGTCGTCTCACATTTAAATATTTTTATTGGCCTGCCTGAAGTTGAGGCTTGTTTGCATTGGTTAGTAAATAGGTGTTCAAGTGGGTGTCAGGCCGATTTATTTGCATATTATATAAGATCTAGTATTTAATTGAATTATTATTCAAGAACTGCCTTGACTTTCTTGTCTAATATTTAACTTTTTTCTGATGCAACCTTGAGGCTTTCCCTTTAGCCAGTGCAGCAGCACTTTGGCCATGCGTAGATCCGCAGAGCCACAGCTTTGCTTCTGTCTCTGAAGCCAAGGTGAGCTGTTGTTAATCAGTTTCACGGTTACGCAGCCCGGGGCCATTTGACTTTAAGTAAGCTGGCGGGATTGACAGGGCCCAGAGCCGAGTGCCATGGCTACCAGGACTACCAGGACTACCAGGACTACCTGGCTTGGGAAGATGAAATAGTCGTGTTGTATACTTGCGGACTAACGTGTTGGCTTTTGTGCTCATTCTCACTTTCTCTCTGCCCTTTGCCACGGCATCTAATTACAGCGCCAAAGGGACAAATCATACGCCTGGACTTTCGCAACTCGTTCAATATCGAGGCCAAGGAGGAGTGCAAATTTGATTTTCTAGAAGTAAGTAACGCGCAACTGGTAACTGAGACACAATCCCAGGCACAGAGAGAGAAAAACCTCTCAATTGGAGACAATTTTAATGCGGAAAACAAAATCATATAAAGAATACACTTCGCTCTTAATAATTTATGAATTTAAATCCAAATTTTCTCTCTCTCTGTGTGGAGCAAATCCCAACCTAAGCCACTTCCCAAAAGGGTCAAGGCATAAAAAACACAAAACTTTGTTGCAAGCTGCATACAAAAAAATAGACAGGGAAGAGTGAATGGAAAACTTGCTTAGTTGCCTGGCTTTCCCGGGTCTTGGCCGGGAGTTGCAAAGTTTTCGATTTGTTTCCTTTACGACTTTTCCTTGTTGCACCAAAAAATGGCAAGTTTTAATTGAATGTTGTCTCTGGCGCTGCCAGTGCAAGTCGTAGTAAGCCTGATTTGAATGCGCAGCCCCATCCAAATCGGTTTAGGCCAAGAGAAACTGTCGACTGTCAACTGCTGGCTTAAGCCCTAACTAAAGACAAGTTCCAGAAGGCCCTGACAGCATCATATCCTTACAGATCCGAGATGGCCAGTACGGTTTCTCCACGCTGATTGGGAAATTCTGCGGCACCGACTTCCCGCCGGAGATCACCTCAAAGGAGCGCTACCTGTGGCTGCACTTCCACTCGGATGAAACCATCGAGTACACCGGCTTCAGTGCGGTGTATGAGTATCTGGACAGGAATCGGGAGGCGCCCAGCACTGATCTTAACTGCACCATCGAGAAGGATGGCTACGAGGGGTTCATTAACTCCACGGATGTGCCGCCAGACATCCGGGAGCAGGTCATACGCAATAAGATCGCTCTGGACTGCATCTGGCGGATTCAGGTCAGGGAAAACTGGAAGGTAAGCTACCTAAATCAATGCCCTAAACGTAAATAAATCAGCAAGGCACATTCTATATTTTCTACAGATTTTCCTCAAGTTCCTGGACTTCAAGCTGAGTAAGCCGAACGACTGCGAAACGAATTTCCTGGACATTTTCCCGGAGCAAACTGTGATGCCATTGAGGTGGGTTCGCTGTGCCTTCGATACGCTGCTTAATCGCATTTCGCTCCAAAATTTTACAGCACTGACAAATTGCAGTCTTTGGTGGCGTATACGCAATATTCGTACACGTTGCGTATACGCAACGCCGCAAACCAATTTCCGCATTGCCCAAAAGGGCGAGAGATCAAAGCCTTGGTCTCTGCGCCCTGGAATGGGGATGGTAATAGCACCGAGAATGGGAATGGTAATGGGAATGGGTCCTGGGCCAAGGCAAAATTTCAATTTATTACCGGCCAAAAGTAAATTGTACCGCCAGCGGAAGTGGCGTCGCCTTTGACTTGCACAACCAATCTCCTTGGTCCCTGCTCCATGTTGCCAGAAAGTATTTTACCATCTCCTGGCTGACACACTGACGGACTGAGCGACTGAGCGACTGAGCAACTGAGCAATTGACTCTGGCATCTTCGACACGCATTGACATCCGCTTTTAACGCGCCAATACATTTCCACTTGTTGCTGCTTCTGCTGCTTCTGCCGCTGGTCGGGACAACACTCAAATTGATTGACTGGCGTTTTCAGCTTTTCGGAAAATGTAAAAGGCGAATGGCAGAATGGTGAATGGAAAATTCTGTGGGTGTGCTGTGGGCTGCGGACTGCCACGTCTACGGCGGCCTGTCCTTTTTGGTCCTCGGAAGCCACTGATTTGATGCTGTGTGCCGCTGCCGTTGCTTTCATTTAAATTCATTTTTCGTAACAATTTATCGCACACGACGGGTCGCAACTGCGCCTGCCATTGAAACAATAACCGGCGAAATGAACATAAATACAGTATTCAGTGAACGTCATCATTTAAGCCATATTATAAATTATTGATATTATCGATTATGCGTGTGTGTGTGCGTGCCATCGATGGCCAAATATTTAACGAATTGTCACAGGCAATATCGGCAAGTTGTAAAGAATCGAATCATAATCAATAGCCGGATTTTTTATTGTATTCCAGTAAATAGTATTATTTTTTTTATTACGTTTTTATTAAGTTTGTCACTTGTCCAGCATTTAATAATAATTAAAAATTCAAATAGAACTTGGTAGATAATTTTGTTCCAATTAAACTAACTGTTCAAAAGTTTTAATAAATTTGCATTTAGTTCTTAAAGTTTATTTCCGGTAATTTTAAAACCAAATGTAACTTTTTTTTATATTCTTGCAAGGTATTGTTATTTTAGAATTTAAAATTAGTGCGTTTTTGGCTTAGTTTTGAATTTTTTAAAATTTAATATGTCGAAAAAATAGTGAAATAAAAATATGGACAAATATGTATTCAAGGAAAGCGATATTTTCAGCTTAGTTATAATTGATTTCCGATTCGATTCTATAATTTATTTGCTACTCAAGCTCTAGCTAAGAAATACTATGTTAAGGGCAGGCCTCTAACTGAAAATAGTTAGTTATAGTTAAAGCCTATTTATTTATTTTTAACGTAATAGAATTCCCTAAGGAAATGCAATAAGAATCGAATTTAGCATCCGTGTGCAAGTGTGAACACACTGAAAGCAAAACTATCGATAGGCAGATAAGCTTAGTTCATGGAAAGGCACATCACTAATACTCGTGGAATTCACCATTTGTGGTTATTTCTTGAAATTGAATCAAATTATTTGTGTTATTATTTTACAATACCATTTTTTGTACATTGCAGGGTGAAGAACTTTTGCGGGTCGGCGGGCGAGAGCATCACGGCGGAATCAAATATCCTACACTTGCGGTTCTACGCAGATCAAATTGCGATTAACTCGACATTCGGCATTCTGTACACGGCGTTCCGGGACCGAGGAGCTGGTAAGTCCGAGTTCGGAGCTCGATTCCATGAGCGCTTTGATGGCGGCGGCAAAGCCCTCGAATTGGCAACAAATGGCCGGGGCGCAGGAGTACAAAGGCATGCCCAAAATCCTGGGGGCAATCCGGTGCTAAGCTGGCCCCAAATCTCTCCTTTTCGGTTGCCCATTTGACAGCTGGAGATTCCGGCGAAGGATGCGAATGCCTAGTGTGGGGCAAGTTGCCAGTTCAGGCGACTATCTCCAGCCAGCCATCGAATCCTATCTGGCTGCCTCTCCGTCTGTCTGTCTCCACGTCCCAATGTCTGTCTGTCTTTCTGATTCTGAGAAATGAGCAGGAGGAAGGGGTCCTGCGTGATTGCCGCCAGTTGCCAGAGGCAAAAGGCTAAGCACTCTTTTGTCATTCAACGATTGTCCTTTGTCCCCGGGCCAGCATTGTTTACATTTGGACCAGCTCCTGCTGCTGCTGCCGTCACTGCTGCTTACACTCTACTCTCCAGGACCTTGGGAACTCGTCGAGCCTCCTGCAGGTCCTCGAGATCCTCCGCCTGCCTCTCCCCTCCCTCCCTCCCTTGGCTCCCTCATCCACTGCCAGCATCGGCAATTATTGTTGTTGCTTGAGCGATTTATGCCGGAGATTACGTGCATTTGCTTTGTGGCTTCGCCCATCGTCGCCTTTCGATTGGCGCACGGTGGAGAGTCTATCGATTTAAGGTCCTCCATTGATGGGGACTTTAAGTTGTCATTCATCTAGTTTGAAGCTCAATTTAATTGCCAACCTCGACGCAGTGTAATGTCAGGATAAAAGCCAGACCCTTGATCAATTGTTTTCCAAAAGAAATTTGCATCTTATCGTGCTGAATCCTTTACAAACTTTCGATTACAGTCTTAAAACTCATTTTAAAATTTATAGTTCCTTCCCGACAACGACGCCAACGACGACACTCAATCGTTTTTAGACCTCAATGAAGGACCCATTGAATTGTCCGTCTGAAAAGGGCGATGGAATGACACCATCAATTTTATGCGAAGCGATTTCAATAGAAGTCAATTGTCCATTCCACTGTGCATTTTGCGCTTTGATTGCCGTTTTAGACTCTTCGTTTTCCTTTTTTTTTACAACTTTCTCAAACTCAAACCCAAACTCTTAAACTCCATTTTTCGCATTTGGCAGCCTGCACCGAGGACGAGTACGATTGCGAGGACGCGACCTGCATATCAAAGGATTTGAAATGTAATAACCTAGACAATTGTAAATTTCGATGGGACGAGGAGGGCTGTACGGTAAGTGACACGCCTACACGGAGAGAACAAATTGCAAAGCTATTAGTATTTGATTACTATCAATGTAATTTCCTGTATATATTCGAAGGGAATAACAAATAATCTATCTTTGGTTAGTTAGTGAACTTTGTAGACTCTTAGTTCTTTAATCCCTGTATAAATTTTGAAATTACCTGGTATCACGTATATTATATTTGATTATAAAGTCAATTACACTGACCGATAATCTCTACTTTTGGTATTTGCTACACTTTTATAAATAGTGTGATTATTTATTAAGTATATTTTTCAAAATGCTCCAGTCAGGTGTTGCGAACCATGTTTCCTACATGTTAAATTTAAATTATATCCATAAATTAAATAATTTTAGACTAATTTGAACTATTTAAGATAATTCCTTATCTTTTCTGATTAGCTAAATTATGTATTACGTATTTTTACCATATTATAGGGGCAGTTGGCAGCAACATTAAGTTGTTGCTAAACATGTATCTGCCTAGCAACATTCCGCCATGTTAAAATTATACGTATTTAAATTTAAAGCATAATTAGGCTAATTTTCAATAGTTAACTTTATTAATCTTCACTTCTGATAATTTTTTAAGTTTTCTAATTACTTAAATTAAATAATAAGTACTTTTTAGAATATTCTCAAGGCAATTAACAGCAGTAAAAATTGTTGTTCAACATATTTCCTTCTAGCAACATTCCGCTAGGTTAAATTTAAGTTTAACCCAAACATTTCAGCATAAACCCAAAAAGAAAAGTAATGCAAAAAAAGATTTCTTTTTCTATTTAAAATATTTAAAATTTTAAAACCTTTACAATTTTAAAATTTTAATTTTAATCAGAGTTATCAATATTTATTCACAGTGCACTGGCACCATAAAATTCGACCATTCGTACGTGCATCTAATTGTAGGCAAACCCGCACCGAGTTTTGGGTCAACACCCCTGTACTCCTCACCACCCCTAGGAAACCCCCCCTCCGCCTGCTGAAACCCAATGCCCATGCTCATTATAAATATGCTCAACACGCCGATGATGGCAACATCCAAAAACACTCACGTACACACACGTTACGCACACTCAGGGGCAGGGGGGGGGGAGGGTTGAGCAGGAGGAAGTCTGTGATGTTTTTTGTTTTTGTTATTTATTTTTTGTGTTTGTGCCACAGCATCTTTCAACTTGGTTGTTGTTGCCGTAAATAACAGTTATTTGCGGGGTGGCTGAAGCTGAAGCGACCCCACCAAAGAGATCAGTCAAGTTGATAAAGTCAGCAGCGGAGAGAAGGGGAATGATTCATGCAGTGGCACTTTCTCCAGCGAATTGTGGCGGTAAATCCCAGATAAAAATATTCAAGCATTGAGGGAAAACTAAGACGGAAATACTACAAATGTTTAGGAATTACATAGGGTTTAACACTGTTTTTTAAAAGCTAATATAGATGCGAGTGGCTAAGACAATTGTTAAGGGTAGTTAGGGACCACATTAAGTTCTAAAATACATTATTCCTGCTATCCTTGAATTTATGTTAGCTTAAAAACATTGCTGTTTGAACTAAAACCTCATTTTTGGTTAAGATACTTTATTTTACCTTCCTTAATTAGTATTTTATTATATATAACAATTCAATTATAATAGAAAAACCCCTCTTAACTGAATCATAATAGTGTTATTGATATTTTCATAAAAAATATGAACAAATTCTGTAGACTCTCTAGAAAAAACCTGATTTTTCCTTCGTCAATTATTATTTATTATATGGTAAAATCCAATTGAATAAAGTAAAAACCCATTTATCAAAGCAATAACAAAAGTATTGATATTTTGATAATAAGTATAAACAAATACTTTAATATTCCCTCTTCCATTAATATTTTTTTTATTAAACAGTTAAATTTTGTAAAGAAATATGAACATTAAAAGAACTATTGATATTCTTATAATAGTCATTAACAAATCCCTTTCATGAAACAGCATATTTGCGTAAATGAAATTATTTAATTGTGATCAAAACTTCAAATTCAATTTCGTTTGGAAGTTTGAAACATCTTGTCCAATTAAAGAAGAATTGGTTAATATTTGGCATTTACAAATGAAAATGAAAATGCTTTCATAATTATTGGTCATATTAGGTGTAATTGCTGTCCATTTGCATTTGCAGATCGAATTTTAAGTTTTTTCTGCCCCCCTCTGATATATATATTTATTTTTTCTCGTCGGTATGCCATTGGCTGGTTACGGTTCATGGTCTCTAATTTGCTCAAACGATATTAAATGAATGCGTGTGCAGCATGTATGTAAATGCATGTGGAAGCGGGCTTCAATCAAATGCTCAATCGAGCGCATGCACAAGTTATGTTTATTTAATTGGCCGACATTAAAATTGGTTCAAAATACCCGCTGCTGCTGTAGCTCCTCCTGCCATAGCCTTCTCCTGGCATATATGTACATATAATAATATAATTTATGATGACAGCCTGGGCCTGCCATTGGCAGCTCCTAAATGGTGCCTGAATTTTGTCATAAAGTATACGGCATAAACGAGTATTTGTGTGCATATAGGAAAAATTGGTAGACACAATGGGCCATCAAATGTGGCCAATAAAAAAATGATATTTTAGTATCGTCATTGAGAAAAGACTCTTTAATTTATGGCATATATTTCGCTTGATTTTATTTTTAAAGAAAAATTAGGAAATTTATGCAATACCTTTGTGAAAATGATTATATGAAAATACAGTAGATTTGTAAGTTGTTCTTGGTAATAACTTGAAATATGTTCGGAAAAGTCTTAAGCAATTGTAATATGTTGGAAATTTTATTAAATTTAAGTTTCTACTAATTCAACATTACATTACAACTACTTCTTGACACTTTAGACATTACCATTTAATTAGAAATCAAACACTAGCCCAATAACTAAAACATTTACTATATAAATCTTGGTTTTATCTAATAAAAATGTACTTGAAGTTGTGAAAATCAAGACAATTACAATGGTGTATCCACTTTACAGGGCGAGACTACTGGCCAATCGGAGCATGTGGTCATAATCGTGATTGTCTTTGGACTGATTCTCGGCGGAATGGTCATTACCTTCATCGTCAACTGCATCCGGAAGATAATACGTGATCAGAAGATAATACGCGTGAGTATTGAGAAAAACTTTATGCCCGTGTGAAACCCTTCTAGTCTCTGCTCGCGCGTGTCCCTCCATTAAGTACTGCCACCACCCCCCAGAAACCACCCAGAAGCTAACCAAAAACCACTTGCCACCTGCCACCCGCCTGCCGCTCTCTCTCCACCCCTCCTCTCTCTGTCTCTCTCTGTCGCTCGTTGTGTGCTTGAACCACCCAGAAAAAAAAATAAAATAAATAAACAAACCACCCAGCAACCCACCAAAAATATTCTCTTAAATGTGGCCACCGCAGAAAAGCAACAATTTAATTTTCACACAAACTGTATACGTTTCTTTTTTGTTGGCTTAGTATTAGATATTTTGCAAATGATATAAAGCAATATATTTATATAAAATAATATATATAAATACATTTGAGATGCACGTCACCAAAAAAAATTCACACAGAAAAATTACACAAAAATGCAGACAGGATATCAGTAATCATACAAAAATTGTTAAATTAAAAAGATATAAATAAGAGTACGTTTTTTATTTTAAAAATCACTAATTAAGAGGCAGCTAAAAAAAAACTCCATTCATTAATCACAATCTTTAAAAAGAGTCCAATTTTAAATAAAAAGTCAACTGCAGCAGGTTGCTTGTACAAGCTACATGGCTTTCACTACCCCATCCATATAAATTATATCTTTATATATATATTTAGTTTACAAAACCACCGCTGTTACATGAAAAAAAAACATAATTAATCGAAATACCAACACTCCCCTACAGTTTCATTTAAAAAAAAAGGGGCCTGGTTGGCAATTATAATTTAGTGAAACAGTGTAAATTCCAACTAAACATGCGTGTAATTGTATATGATCAGTGCCTACTTATGCCGCCAACTCGTTTTGCATATGTAAACATAATTAGCATTAACTAAGCCGACTGCTTGACAGCTGAAGCCGATATGAATGGGGTTTTGGGAATCCCCGCGACTGACAATCAGCACAAAACTGACAATTAGAACCGACAGCGTCGGCGATCTGAAAACACACACGGGCATACCATTATTATGGTCAATTAAATCGTTAGGCCTTAATTAGAGGATTGATCCCTGATGAAATCTGGCTAAAAACAAAAAAAGTATGAACAAAATCAACCACTAGCGAGTTACTGTGTAAACCGAAAATAATTGGCAAATTGCAGCATAATTTCAATCATTAAACACAATTTGCAGAGCAATATTTGTGATATATCATTTAACCACACATACGCCCATGGAGTTCAAAGTGATGTCCTCATAATTAAATGCATGACCCCAAGATCGAAATCAAATGAAGCAAACTCGAAGCAACTACACAGGCACCGCATAACAACCATGCAGTGACGCATGTCACTCAGCTCGTATTTGCAATTAATTATTAATGATAATTGTTCCCAGGAATCTGCACATTGGCCTCCTCCTCCCCTCCCCCCAAATTCCCCCCACCAATCACAAATCATACTTATCTAACCGGGGCACTCGAACGATTCGATTTCAATTAGCGGGTGGCCCTGCAAATTCGGGGATCCTTAATCGATGGGGTGTCAAGTATGCAGTGGGCAAGCGGGGGGGGGTCGTAGGACCACAGGACTGGCATTAGTTAAACAATAATAGACACAGCAGGGATAGGAATCCTGTCGCCCTGTCTGAGGAGATACTGAAATTCGCGATCTGCTGGCCACGCACTCTCGCTGAGTTTTTGCTGCCTGCCAAGAAATTCATAGACATGCAGAGTGTCCTTGCCCGCGAACATGGCTAGCTACCTACCCTGGCTCCTGGAGGAAGCCAGCCAACGGATCTCGGCAATTCTAATGCCAGCTGACACTTTGAAATGTAAAATAGACTTTGACTCTGAGCCCGAGGTGGTTGGGACCCAGCCGCAGCCGCAGCCTCAGCCTCAGCCCCCAATCCCACACCATTCCTAATCCAACTCACTCTGAAGAGCTGTCACTGGGGAAGTGTGGGCCGAGTGGGTTCTACCCTCAAGTTGACTAATCAATACAAATGAAATTTGTCAGTTGAATGGGCAAAATATGCCAGCGGTGTCTCACAGGAGGGGGAAAAGTAATCCAACTCTACTAGATCGCAATCCCGAAGCCAAAGATGGCATCATTATATTTGAGTTTATTTGTTTAGAAAAGTTGAAGGTTTAATGTTTATTATTATATATAAATATCAACCATATTTTTCCACATATATTTCCCATACTTCACCCAACTGTTTTCTCATTTCAAAATTGTATTTTAAAATGCCTTTGACTGTCTTTTGTTTAACAACTTCTGTCATATGTATATCGCCCGGCTTTTAATTGAGTTTTCCGTGTCACGGTGTCATATCTGGGAAAAGCGGAAAACCCAAAAGTACACGAAACTGGAATTCGAGAGTCGCCCGAGTCTGTTTAATCAAGCAGCAGACCCCGTCTATAAATATATGGCCACCATTCGCACACACGCAAACACACTTAATTAACTCGCTGGCAAACATTTCTTTTTGGAGGACTCCCCGGACTTTCTGCCAGGACCGCGTCCTGGCCCAGCGATATTCAATTTCGGCCACATGCCCCGAAAATAAAACAGAAAAAAAAACCGAAGTCAATGTCAAATTGAAGCTCCAATGCGAGTATGACCCCCGGGGGAGATAGAAAATACCATGAGAAATGAAGTGAACTGAGATGAAATGACTTTTGCCAGGACAACAACCAGAAGGAATGGGCTGGCAGACAAGGACCTGCCACACAGGACAGGCCAGGCCAGGACAGGACCCCTGACAACCGATGATAGCTGCTGCTCCCCCAATATTGATACAGACAGTTGGCGTAACTTTATGTGGGAATAATAGCAATCGCAAATGAATAATTTAATTAGCTAAACGAAAAAAAAAAACAGCAAATTGCTGCTCTCCCCTCCGCCTTGGCTAATTTAATTATTAAGCCAAGTTAGGGGAGGTCAGGAAGTGAAATTGAAATGTAACCGCTCCAGTGACTCATAATTAACGCCAAAAACTAGATTTTTGCACACATTTAATTGAAATGCAGAAGGTGTGGATTATGCAATAAATTCAATTACCAGCCACGCCCACGGCAATTAAACATCACATTTTTGCCACCTACCTATGATTTATAATATTTAATTTGCGCACAAAAAAACCGGCCAGCAAATTGTTTCATTATTTAACGTGTTTTTTGTGTCCATCGTTTAAGCTGCAAATAATGCAGTTGGGCCCCTTTAAGCCGTGTCAAGTCCCGGGGGTCCTAGGGGGCAGGCAGGGTTGCCTATTAGTTGTTGATTGTGGGGAGGAGCCGGGGGAAGGTCTGCGTGTAGACAAAGCCGTCAAAGCATGTTCCCGCCAAATTGTAAAACACCAGCGAGCTCACAGCAAATGAAACAATGGGGCCAGTGGTGCTGCCACTTTTCCCCCCTGGCCGTGGCATGCTGCACTCAATTTGAAAGGCATACTTGTGGCCATGACCACCGAGGAGAATGCATAAACAAACACAGAGAAAATTGACTTTGAACCCTTGCAGCCAGGACTAGGACGCGTAGTGAGTGATTAACTCGTTTAACTTGCACTTGGTATATAAAGACTAAACTCACACATAGCTTCTTCTCTTTTTTGGGCCCACTGTAGTCTGTGACACCTGAGATGCCAAAGCCTCAATCTGATTAACGCCTCGAGTGCTTGGTGGCGTTTGATGGAAGCTGGGCTGCGTGGATTCTAGATTTTCACCTCACCTAAAGGGCACCCTACCTACCTGTCTGCCGATTTAGCCCATCAGTTTGAAACGATTTTCGGAAGCGTTTGGAAATTATGCCATCAATAAAACGCACAGCGGGAAAGGAGACGACGCGAAAAGGGCTGGGAAAATTTTTCATTTATTGCCGGAATCGGGCTCTGCCGCATTTATGAAACTGCAGCACATCACATAAATTTGCACAAAGCGCACATCAAATCGAATTGAATCGAACTGAATCGAAGCAAATCAATTCAGCGTCAGCAGATTTTGATAAAATCATTCAGATCGCAGGAGATGATGGCCGTCCGCCACTTTAATATATACCATTTTTTGGCCAACAAATACCGTCCGAATATCTATATATCTATATATATATATATATATATGGTATATATAAATGTTTGTATTCTGTATCCGCAAGCAGAATGAAAACGAAAACGACCATAAGCATTCGCACATATAATAAAACTTATTTCCATATTCCCCAGCCGAATCCTTTACCCTTGCCAGTCTTTGGCTTTTGGCAATGGCTTCCAACGCCATCGCCATCGCCTCCATCGCCTCCATGGCCTCCATCTCCGACTCCATCTTCAGCTGCTTCAAGGCCTCTGCTCTATTCTTTCTTGGCCCCAGACTCTGGCAATTTCTTGTTCGCAAAAATTTTCTGTTGCCACTTAGATTTTAGCATGTAGATAAGCAGAAAAAGTATTTCCGCTCACTCGTGCACACTCGAAATCAGCGAAAAGGATGCAATTTCTTTCTGCCCTCCTCCACTCGTAACCTTTCTTCCTTTTCTTCCCTTTCTTCTTCTTTTTTTTGTATATTTTGGGGGTTCCCAAACTGAGACGAGGGTCGCTACAAAATGAATAAAAAATTGAAATAGAAGAGGGAAGACAAGGTGATGAGGCCCATAATTCATCATAATAGATGTCCCACTTGCAGAAGATAAAGGTGCTGAGATTTCCGTTTTTCTTGTAAAACTGGGAAATCAGAGAGGAAATGTGAAAATGAGGGATTATATTTAAAGTTATGTTACTGAGATCTGTGTTTTTTTGGAAAAGTATTCCATACATTTGAGATTGTTAAGCTAATGATATAATTTAATGACTTGTTGAATGTCTTTATTATGAAATAGAAGCCCAGATGGAGTATTTTTTAAAGAAGAAGATATTAAATGGGAAAGCTTTAAAACAAATGTTACTCATAAAATCATAGTAAATTGACATAAATAAATAAAATGGAAACTAGAAGCTATAAGAATATAATGGAAGATATAATAATGAAACTAAGGACCAACCTAAGGTGAAATAAATATATTCACAAAAATAAATCAGTAAATAAGTAGGTTTCTTGTACTTTTAAAGAATAGGAAACCATAGCTTATTAAAGAAAATTCAACAAATGCTACAAGTTTTCGTTCTAGAACCCTTTTAACTGTATATTTCACTTTCAAGCTATGATAATTAAACATCAAAGTAACAAAAAATTAAATGCATATTGTATATAAAGCATTTTAAAAATAAAGTTGCAGATTACCTGGTTACAATTTATACTTCTAGTTATGGCTTTAAGTGCGCTTTTTTTATACCAACCTGGAGTGGCGCTTTTCCCCTCATTTTTTTTTGTGATAAATGTGCCAGATGCAATTTGCCGGGGATTCCCCCAATGGGATTTTAGTGAAAACTCGCTAAAAATCTCATCATGGCAATTCATCCTCAAGCGCACCTCGCACCAAAGGGAGGGAGTTGCATTCGTATCCTGTCACCTCATCCTCCATTTGGCCAAGTCTGCGTTCTGGCCGCATCCTTGGCAAGGCGCTTGCCATAACTGCATGCAATTTGGTAACAACCGCAATGCATATTTGCCCGGCACATACACACACACACACATACACACAAGTGGCACACCCCACACCCACCACACACACACACACACACACAGAACATTGCCCTGAGTGGCATTTTAGTGTTGCCATTTAAGCAAAAGCAGCGACTTGGGTGCTCCCACACTCGAAAAAAAAACTATTTATCCTTCTTAAGTTGGATCGCTGTTGATGCTCTATAAAAGGGGTTTCTTAAATCTATAAAGAAATTTTTATACTTCATAAAAATAATATAGTTTTGGCTATTTTTGTAGCATTCAAAAGATGTTTGTTCACTATTTTTATATTTCAATAAGTGGAAAATGGTTAAATAATATTTTTTGTATACAAATCAGAGGCATAAAAATGACATAGTCTTTAAATATGTATAAACTCTCTTTTTTGTTTATAAGATTCTTCCATAAGGCGGATGTAGTCGCCATTTTGTGAAGCATTTTGTGGCAGGACCATTTAAACAGCTTTTCCTCCCGCTCACGGAATTGGGATCCAAATTCAACAAAACAAACTTCAATGTAAAAATAAATGTTGTAATTGTTTGCTGAACTTCGATTGTTTTAATAAATAAAATAATTCAGCAAATGCCATGCCCTCAAAGTCAACAATCACATATTTTAGCAGATATTTCTGTAGTTTTGACTTTCCAAAATACGTTATATTTAAAAATGTCTTAAACAAAAACATACAAATACCTTTCCAGAAATTCTCAATGTCCTTAAGCGGCTCTAACTTCCATAATCCTTTGAATTGTAGCATAAACTTAAGGATCTCTACTATCTGAACCTACACACTTAAGTGTCTTAGAAAATTCTCCAACTTCTGAGGCATCGTTCTGGGACTTTTCCTAGAATTTCCTCGCAGTGCTTGCCAGCGAGCTGGTGTGCAAGTGCGGCTTCCTTGCCGCCGTGCTCTTGGCATTGGAGTTTGTAGTTCGCAGTTCGCAGTTTGCAGTTCGCAGTTCGCATTTCGCTGATGCCGGGCCAGCGATTGCATGGCGAAAGGCAAACGAAGCGAATCATTGTAGTGATATCCTGATATCCTTCCTCTCGGGCGCTTCCACCTCAAGATAAACTGCTTTGCAATGACAGCCGCCGGCACATGCATATCCATAGTTTTTACGGCAATTGCAAAGGCATCCGACCGCACGGCATTTCGCAAACGGAACCCTTTCAGGGTATTTTCGGGTATTTCGAGGGTATTTTCTGCAGTCACAGAAGAAGATGTAGCTTCGCTTTGCTAGCTTACCTACTACTTAAATTTAGTACAGAGAATGCTGCTTTACCTACAGGGTATCAGGCAGTCGCCTGGCCTGACCACACTCGTTGTTATTTCATTTTAAGCTCAGTTAAGAATGCATTTTAGCTTAATTTGATGGCACTTCTCATTGTTTCCAAGTGCAACTGTCGCTGTGCGTCTCATATTTCATAAAAATTAAGTAATCCGCGAGCAGGATACGTGGCGGGCTTTGGGCCACCGAGCAGGAAGGAGCTGAGGACTCCGCCAAGTGTCGGCTAGTTGAAGTGGCCCCCCCCCCCCCCCCCAGGAGAGTGTGGCCTGGCAGTCGTAATGGAAAAACTGCCATTTCCGGCAGTCGCAGCTCATGCGTTAAGGGATGGGTTAGCTGCTGGCTGCCATGGATGCCGCCCCGGGCTGGAAAGTGCGGAAAACCGAAAGGGGACTCCCGCCTGGCCTGGCCAGCTTATCTGGTGGCTAAAGTCTAAGGCTGGGACCCGGCACAGAGTCGAAACCAAAGCCAGAATCAGAGTCCGAGCTCGAGTCCGAGGCTGAGGCGCAACTGGAAACAGGAAACAGCAGGACCAGGACCAGGGCCAGGGCCAGGACCAGTTGAAGCCATGTCATGCATTGGGGAAATGCAATATTTTACTTGAAACTGAAACGAATTCGCACACACACACACAGAGAGTTCCTCAGATAGATTCCCGGACAGAGTGAAGATTGCCGTACACTTGAAGAATAGTTTGTAGCTTGTAGTTCCTTGGCATCTGCTAATCCAATTGCCATGGCAGCCTGAACCTGCCGCCTCCTCCTAATGGGAATCCTCTGCCGCAATGCTAATTGGGTGCTTAGCTTGGCTGAAGATCGACCAGAAACAGAGGGGCTTTAGCTCGTTAGGGAGCGCCTATTTTCTTCGAGTGCAGCTTTGGGGCGGGTAGTGGCGGGCATTGGCTTTAAGCTGCAAGTAATAACCAACTTATGTTGCTAACCGTATTTCTTTCGCCCCCATCAATTTGCTCAGCTCCCCGCACGACCCTCAGAGCCCCACCATCCCCCGTGGGAGCCCCTGAGAGCCTGCTGGCCTGAGAGCCCCTCATCGCTTTTCATCCGCTTTTCCGGACACTTGCTGCATCGGCGAAATGAAAATGAAATGAAATAAATCAAGCTGAAATGCAATTCGCTGAAGAAACACTCAGCCGTTGCCATAAAATAATGCCCTCGAGATCTGAAAGACAAGTCGGAGGCGGAGGCTAAGTGCAAGGCGTCGGCTTAATGCGAAATGAAATGCCTTCCTTACTCCTTTTTGGCTTAACACATGGCCACTTAATTATGCCCGTCTCCGTCTCAGTGGCAGGCTCAGTCTCTGGCTGAGCATCCTGCTCGGAGTCCTGCTCAGTTTCAGTCAGTCAGCTTCAGCAGTCAGTCAATCGATCGATCTGCGAGTCAATCAGGCATTCAATCAGTCACAGCATCCACTCAGCCGGCAAACCGCAAACAGGACCTTGAAGCCTTCCCACCTCCCCTCCCCGTTCTGGATTTCCCCAATTTCCACTCTTGATTGATTTTTCCCCATTTTGTGCGGTTAATGCGGCGATGCCCTCTGCCAGCCTGGACTCCAATTAAACTGGAAAAATTATAATTAAGCCGCAACCACTTGCACAAGCAAGGACACACGAAAATAGCCAAAAAAGGGACTATAAAATACATACATAATATACCTATAAAAAAATATTCGACTTTGAATTTTCAATTCCTGTAATGAATTTTAATTTAAAGATGTTCGTCACGCTTTATGGGGCAGCAATCAAATTTCAGTGAAATTTATTTCGATTTCGATTTCGACTCCGATTCAGATTCTGATTTCCTACGCACATTTGCATACTCGCAGCGATTGTCAATAATCATAAAATATGATTTGGCCATTAAAAGCAATCGAACGGAGCACAATATTTCACAAATCGTTGCCAATCAAACAATGGAAGGCATCAGATGCAGATACGTTGACGGTTTTGAGATGAGGGACAGGACACCACAGAACGGAACGGAACACGATGGGACAGGACAGAACAGAATAGAACAGGACAGGACAGGATGCTCATGCCACTGGCAGGAAGTTTGTTCCTGTATATATCGGGGATCGGGCTAAGGATCGATTTAGGCACTGGGGCAAGGGAGGTGCTAGTCTCTGCCTCTGATTAGAGGCAACTTGTTCGAAGTTAATTTTGCAAATTGCCCTCGAGGGTAAGGGCGGCGCAAAAGGTGAACACTTGGTTGGCAAGTCGGGCGCAAAACCCCCAAAAATTCCAATTAAACAAATGCCAAACTTTCACCCCACTCTCCCTACATCCCTCTCCATATAACATGTATATATATATATATATATACAATATATATATGCGTCTGACTGTCTGTCTGTCTTGGTGGCCACATCAGATTTTTGGGGCCTGCCAAAAAGGCACAGGCAGAGCCACAGCAGCAGCTGGGGCAACGAAGCGCAAAGCCAAAAACTTTCACAAACATATATCGTAGCTACGCACACGAGTGCGTATAGGTTTGTTGGCAAACAAAATTTCTGTGTGCTAAAAATATTTGCGTTAAAATGTATTAAATAACGAGGTTTCAAAAATATTAAGCAAATGGCATTACAATTCCTTCCACCCGTAACGAGTCAAATGGAAATTCGAATTTGGAATGGTTATTGGTCTTTTTGGTATCGACTGGGAGGGGAAAGAGCGGGGGGTCATGGGGGGCATCAACTCAATTAATTTTCCCCTCAGTAATTGGCACAAGGCGTTGGCCACCGAAACCGAAAATCGGCAAACAATAACAAACCGAAACTTTTGCGTAGAGAAAGTAACTGAGACCGAAACTCATAAACAGGCTCTGGCCACAATATCGGACGGTGGGGGGGGGGGGGAAGGGTATTGAAATTTGCTGTGCGGTCGGATTATATATCATAAGCCCAACCCCTACACTACCTACCATCCAGCATTATTATTGCGAAATCACTTCTGGCACAGTTTCGTGTGAGGCGAAACCACTAATCAAATACTTCAGAAACATGAGACAATTGAATTAAGGGGCTTGTGAGAATGGTTTGGGGAAGCCTGAATACCCTTTAAGTACTTGCTTCCACTTTAAAGAATTATTAAAGAGCTGGAGAAATAATCTTGTGATTAAATTGGGTGTGTTTATAGTGTAAATCGTTTAGTAAAACTACATCTTAGTTATGAACTTTTCAAGTGGCCCAAGGAAATGGCCGGGTGGGGGGAGGGGAGAATTTCCCACAAAAGGGCAGCCACAGACTGGGCCAAAGAAAAGCGGAAAGTTGAAAGTGGAAGGGAAAATCACAAGGCCAAAGGCAGGCCGAATCAGAGCCAGACAAACTCACTTGATGGCCGTCATCAGCAGGGCCCAGAAGGGCCGACTTGTCACGTCTTTGTCCCTCTGCCTCCTGCCCTCTCTTTCTCTCTCTCTCTCTCTCTCTTTCTATCTCTCTCTCTGTCTGTCTCTGTCTCTCTGGTCACTGTGTGTGTTTAATGACAGGACGACAGTTGGCAGCTGCAATCTGCAGCAATGATATCTATTAATTATGGGACAAACTCTCGCAAATTGAGTTTTATTTCCATTGAAGTGGATATTCATTTGCATATCACTCATACGCCAAGTGCGCAGTGGCAAGCAACAAATTGGCCGAGCTGCAAGTGGCAAATCGTTGACAATACAATCCAAATGGAATAAGCCATGTTCTGTTCTATCTCCTCCTCCTGCACCCCCTCAACTTGTGAATCCTCTCTGCGGCTTAGCCTCGGGGCTTTGTGTCCACTTGGTCCTGGTTACCCAGAGTGAGAGAGAGAGTAGGAGACATGATTAAATTATCGTTGACTTTTGTTGCACCAGAGGAGTCCCATCCCAGCTGCTGGCAATCCAATCGAAGACAAATGCAAAAGGATGGGAATCGGTTTGAAACCAGGAGCCAGGAATTATCTGTCGCTCCTTTCCCCTTGAGACAAATCTGATGAGTTGCTGGGATTCGCTGGGGACTTATTGTATGCATATTGTGGATATACTTCAGTGATGCAATTGTCATGGCCACAAATCTCTTCACTCCCCACTTGCCCAGGTTGGTCCTACAAAAATAGCAATGGTTGCATCACCTTCCATTGGGATGCATGGTCACTAAGCATCAACAAATGCAACAATTGTCAAAGGAAAGATTATATCTGGATTTGAGATGGAAAACATTGCAGTTCATTTGTTTTTAAGATGAACAATTAATATTACATGCCAGCTTTTTGATCTAAAAACCTTAGTTACATAAACTGAGGGATTTTAAGAGAACATTTCGGTTGCTTTCTGACGTTTTCATTTTCGATTCAGGCTTCGATTTTCCCCCATTTGCTTTTGCCTTTTCAGTTGATAAACAATTTGTATTTGCTACCTGATTTTGCTGAGATAAAGATTGGGTATTGGGTATTTACAATATACATATATTGAAAATATATATTGTGCATGGCAGGTGAGAAAATCTACAAGATATTTAGGGAAAAATGTGCAACTGGCTTTTTTTAATTTGAATTGTAACTGTGATTGTGTTCATTATGTAGCCAGAGTTGCCATCATCATGCATGTAGCATACGATGCACCCTCCTCTATCTATAGTGCTCTCCTTCTCTCTCATTCACACAATGTCACATACGCATCTATATATGTAGAGTTGTCTCGCTCTAGAGCTGTCTCTCTACTCTCACTCTTCTCTTGGTTAAATCGGCGATGTGAAATGCTCACGCTCTCACGTACTTTCTCTGTCTATATATCTTCCTCTTACTCTCTCTCTCTCTCTCTGACTCTCTCTATCTATCTATCTATCTCTTTCTCTCCCTCTCTCTATCTACATGTCTCGCATTCTCTTTCTCTCTTCTGCCTGTCTTCTCTTTCTGTTTGTGCCTCATCCACAGGAAGTGCCAGCATTGAGCGATGGCATCTATCACATTGATTCCTTTATACTGGAAGCTCCCAAGAGCGCGATTTTCGTGGGATTACAGAATGACTTCATGTGTGATTTCTCCTACTCCTCGGATGGCCTGGCACCCAACATGGTCCTGGTGGATAAGGCGGGAAGTTCGAGCTCGGACTTTGACTCGCAAATGGATGCCCAAGCGGCCAAGCTGGCGGAGCAGCTACAGACCTGTGACTGTGACTTCGAACTGGACCTGGTCGAGGGCGACCAACTACAGCTGGAAGCCGGAGGAGAGGAGGAGCAGCAAGATGATGGGGAAGAGGAAGAAGAGGAAGAGGAGGAACAGGCGGAGGAAGAACTGCAGGCCGAGGATCAGGAGTACGACGATGGCATCGGTTTCAGTTGCGACAGCGATAGCCTCGATGATGAGTTTGTCCTGGTCACCGGACAGTGTGTGGCCAGCAATTCCAGCTCCAGCTCGATGCAGTGCAGCAGTGGCGGCAGTGAGGGCACCCTGGCCCATAGCTCATCCACCTCCATGGAACTGGACATTGTTCTTACGCCGCCGCCGCCACCGGCTCTGGGCAAGCCCAAGTCCAGCGTCAATCCCCTCAAGTTTCTTCACAAAATCATCTAAAAAATTGGATTCGCTCACGTTCTGCGGTGGCTCCAACCTGAATTCGCATTCGCATTCGCATTTCCATTTGCATTTGCATTTGAATCCGCATCTGCTGCATCCGCATCGACATCATTAAAAATCTGGCTGAACAAATTCCAACACAAGAAAAAAAAAAAAACAAAGAGAGAACAATTTAAAATCCGATATTGAACCCCATTGATTCCCCTTGATTCGACTCCGACTTTCCCTTTAGTTCGTGCTGAGGCCACCGCAAAGCCGAAACCAGAACAAAATCAAACCATTTCCTGGTCCACACACAGTTCCCCTCATTACGTTAAGCTGCTAATTGTGACCAGCAGGAGAGTATCTTAGATATCCGCTCTTAGGTAGGAATATTTTATTCCAGCACCCAGTAAGACATGGGTCGAACATAGTTAACAGTATTAACGAAAATATAGATAATAGATAATGCTTGCTAGTCGTGTAGCCTAAGTAGATTCCATGGGGACAATCGCGCCATCGAAGGCGAGTCCTTCGGGTAAAATAGTTAACTGTTTGTTAAACGAATTGCTGCCAAAACTAATACACCGCACAAAAGCTATATACATTAGATATACCTATAGAAAGAGGATAATAAATAAATATATATATATATATATATATATATAAACGAAATGAAATGTGTACCTTTGGAATCGTTTGACTGCTGGAGTTTGAAACCAATTTCATTTCGGTTCTGGTCAGAAGGAGCGAAGCCGCCGCGGTTGCATTTCCTTAGCGATTTGCATGGGGATTCTCCCTCATTTTGCCATTATATTCAAGCAGTGAGTGCTTGAAGGAATGACTGAAGGAGTGAGTGAGTAAGTGAGTGAGTGAGTGAGTGAGTGAGTGAGTGAATGAGTGAGCGAGTGAACGAGTCAGTGAGATATTCTACAATAAAAATCACTGCTAAAGTAATTGGCAAAAAAGAAAAGGAGAATTAAGAGAGGTGCACGAAATGTTTGCCTTGTAAATTCCATTATGAATGCAATTCGAGGTGGTTGTCAAGTGGGTGTGGGTGGGTTGCCATGGTTGCCCGCGTCCTTCATTATTCCGTATTTACGTATTAACGCTTCCTTTTATGCAGGCTATCAAGTGCTTCCTCCTGCAGGATTTACGAACCCCCCTGACCTGTCCTCCTCTGCCAGGGCATGTCCCCTGCCCCGCCCACCCACAATCGACGTATTAATGACTGCAGCACACAAAGAGAGAGAGAGAGAGAGAGAGAGAGAGAGGGAGAAAGTGTGTGTGTGTGCGGGGTGTGAGTGGCGGCATCAGGTGGCGGCTGGTTTAATTGCTCTCCCCTTTCCAGGACCCTCTCATAATCCACTATATGCAGGCCGGTGCAGTGGGCTTTAAGGATATTATATTACGCGCCCTGCAGATAACCAAGATGCGAGAATCGGACTTAACCCCGCCTCCGCGTCCGCGTCCGCATCCGCCTTCGTCCCTTGCCAAATTAATTAAAAATATTTATTGTTATGCTTATTACATTGGTTTTACCCCCCTTCCCCCTTCTCTACCCCCCTCTATCTCGCACACTCTCTCACTGTATCCTTTGGCTCCGCCTTGCAGGAACACATCCGGGAGTCCAAGGAGAGCAAGCTGGACGAGATGGGTCGCAACTCCAAGGGTCGCTCGCGGGAGAACATATCCAGGTGAGTGTGCGTGTTCAGGGGAGTGTGTACTTCGCGTTGGGTTCGGATTGACAGGAGCTCAAGGAGCAAGCACACAAATTATCCCCAAGCACATTGCGTATACGCAGCGTGGGCGCTAATACACACTTCACACGACATTTGCCCAGCTTGATTAATGATCTCTCAAGATATTCCTACAATAATTGCTTTTTTTTATATAAATACATTTTTTGAAATAATAATTAACATAATACCAACTATTTAACCATACCCCTAGGCAAAAGCACTCGCAGACCTCGCTGCAAATCCTGGATGATGTCTCAAACAGATACTACCGCGAGGCAGTGCCTTTGTCTACGCAGTCAAGCAAGGCAGACTTCAAGGAGAAGGAACACAGCATCCTGCGCCGCCATGCGGACATGACCCAGACAAGTCTGGGCGGCGGCGGAGACGATGGTGAATCCAGCTCCACCACCACGGCCACGCACGAGATGATGACAAAGGCAACCATGGCGGCGGCACCAATTAATGCCTGCGACATGGGCTGCCAGACGAGGTGAGTCCTAAATCCCAGCCCAGGCAATAATCCCTTCGAAAACGCATCAACACTGCCTATTATCCTTTGAACTAAATAAAACCATGTTGGCTGTAGCTAAAATTACAAAAAAGAAGCGTACATTTTCTTTATTTTCCTCAACCACAATATGCACGAATCCCGCCCCCTCCCGCACTCCCGATCCCCATTCCCCATCCCGTCCTACGTACAATCACATATGCCGTGTGTGCAGTCAAATAGATGCCAGAAAATTGCAAAGTCAACGCCGGGCAAACACTAAAAACAATGACAATGTGGAGAATGGCGTCCAGGAAGTTACGGGGGCTCCCATGGAGCAGACGTAGACGCGGTGGCCGATGTCGATGCCGACGCCTGTCGCTTCGACAACACAAATCGATGCAAATATTTGTATTTGCATGCGTCTTTATTGGATATAGCGACAGGTCCCAGTTGGAATCGGAGCGGGAGCGGGCGTGGGCGCTAGCTGACAGGATAGTGGGTTAGCAGGATGTTGGAATGGCGGAATGACAACCAGACAGACGCAGTCAGACATGGAATGCAGTGACACACAATGCCGGCGACGTGCCCACATAAAGATGATTCATGCGAGCGAGTCACAGTCACAGTCACAGTGAATCCCCCGTACCGGGGTTGTTCCGGTTAATTTATAGTCAGGAAGGGGGGGGGCAGGGCGGAATCTATTAACATAATCTGGCAAAAGGAGGGGTACTTAATGCTTACACTGCTTAGTTGAAAATGGTTTTTTTTCGATGATTAGGAGAGGTTTTAGTTGATAAAATTATGCATTTTATTCAGTCCGGTCTCATTGAACTCTATTATTTATTTTTCAATATGATTTACAATTAAATACAATTGATTTCATGCTAAATACCAAGTAAAGAGTATTGATCTTTGACTTTCAAATTAAAATTCAATGGAAAACCATAAGCTTTGCTTAACACTTTGGGAATTATAGCTTTAGCAGGGTGGAAAATCCTCCTCTCAAGTTTTATAATTAAATCGATTCTCTGAAATGTTCGTTCAAGTGTCCCTGTAAACCCTCCCCACATCCTTCCTACCTTCCAGCGAATGAATCAACCCGAAATGCCCTTTTGTGTGCGACTGACAAATATTAAAACCTTTCCACTTCTCTTTCTCCCCCCTCCCTTTATCTCACCGCCTGCGACGCTCACCTCAGGGAATCTCTGTTTGTCAACAGTCCTGGAATTGGACCGTCGACGGGCCCGGTTGTTAATATTGGCTTTGGCATGGGTGTCGCCTCTTCGGCCCCGTCCTCGGGTCCCGGCGGCGGTGTTGCCTCGCTAATGAGACAAAAGTCCAGCTCCTCCTGCGGCTCGGGGGGCGGGGCCATGATGATGCCGCCGCCACCGCCGCGATTCTTCTCGACGTTTGGCTATGAGCCATCGGGATCGCCGTCGGCAGCTGGGACGCTGACAAGGCGCAGCATGCAACAGCAGCAGCAGCAACAGCAGCCACATCATTTGCAACAGCAGCTGCCGCGCCAGGAGTCTATGGAGCTGGAGGAGCGACACAGCCTCCGCTCCCACTATGGAGGATTGCTGGTGACTCCGACGTCCAAGCCGCCGCAGGAGATCTGTCACCACCACCACCAGCATCAGCAACATGCACAGCAGCAGCAGCAGCAACAGCAGCAACAACAGCAGCAGCAACAGCAGCAGCAGCGTCTGCATCATGCTCATCCTGCCCATCCGCATCCTCCGAGTATTGCTGCTCGCTTGCCGGGCATGAAGGGACATGGCCTGGGTGTCGGAGGACCTGGCCAGACAACGATCCTGCCGGGCGGCAACAACAAGCAGCAGCAGCAGCAAAAGAACGAGGAGTCCAAAGTGTTCATTGACATACGGAATTCGGCGCCAGATGTGATTATCATGACGTCCCATTGACATTTAAGGATTGCCCGTCAATCAGGAACGACATCAGTAAGCATCAGCACCACTAGCAGCAGCAGCAGCAGTAATCACTTGCAACAAGGCTGCAACAGCACCAATACTTGGGGCAGCAACACAAGGAATTTAAGCGAAAACAGCGGTAACAAGGGTCACATGAAAGTGTATAACAGCAATTGTTTGAGCAATAGCAATAGCACCTACAACGGCGGCAACAAAAGTGGCATTAATGTGCACAACATCAGCAGCAGCAGCAGCAGCAGCAGCAACAGCAACAGCAACAGCAAATTGAGCAACATCAGCGGAAAGAGGAAGCGTTACAGCAACTGGACATCGGGCGACATATTAACCGCAGCGGCGGCCGCAGCGTCGCTGATGACACAACAAGGACACTGTGCAGGACAAGCCTTTTACTCCCTTTTGGCCACCCACACACACACACCCACACACACGCATGCACACATCCTGTTTGCACTCTACTGCTCTCATTTGGCACTCTCCTTTTGCGCTTAAAGTGAGGTGTGAAGCTGCAGTTAAGTACATTTCTTGGTTACTTTACTCCTGTGACTATTATCCTGCACAATTCTTTTAAATTTGTTTTAACATATTAGGCACTTTCCTTAGTGTTGTGGCGTGTTTTTCAAGTACAAGGCTTCTAACTTCAACTAATTTATATAATTTACAAGCCCCTTGTTACGTTAAGAGGTTCAAGAGTTATTTTTTCTAATGATCTGATAACAAATCTGACAAATTGAAATATACACAAAAATCTCGGATAGAAACGTAAACTCACATAGGCTACATACAATATAAATAAATGTTTAGCAAATAGCGTTCACGATGGATAATGAAACATTAACAGTAGGGTGAGATATTAGTGTTAAACTCTACCATCTACCAATGAATCGGATGATGATTAGCTATGTTTTGCATATCACAGAAACAGAAAACAGAAATTAAGCCATTTGATTTCGAAAGATCATTGTATTATTGTTATTTTTCTAAAGATACTTAAGTAAGCTTCACGGATTTGTGTGATTCACTCAAGCGTAGCTACAAATTGAATTTTAACTTCTGTTTAAAGTTGGGCAAAAGGGCAATAAAAATTCTTGAAGCTAAGCTCTCATACAGGACTCCAAGCCCGGTGACTGGAGGTGACTGAGCGAGACAAATGGAAGATGTGTCGGTCCGCTGGCCTCGGCCTCGGTCTCGGCCAGCCTTTTTGCGATAGCCATTTCCGAGTTCCGAGTTCCGAGTTCCGAGTTCAGAGCTCCAAGGAGCGGGCGGAAGGACCAAGGAGCTGTTTCAGTTGTTGCCGGCGGACCGCACTCGCAGGACATTCAATGGCATTTCTGTTCGAAAACAATGCGAAAGCAGGACCCATTTCGGATGCGGATACGGATTCGGATTCGGATTCGGGGACACGAATGCGGAGGAGTGGCAGACACTAAGCAGACCGTTGACAACGTGGCGTATGAGCAACATGTCCCAGGACATTGTTATCGGATCCCATCGCCGGCAGCGGCATCCTCCTCCCACCCCATTTGGCTTCACGCTTCCCTACCGAAAAATTCCTTTCCCTTCCCAAAAAAAAAAAAAAAAATGGTCGGACAGGAACCTGTTCATTTACATGCATTGCAAACGTGGTCCATTTGCACGACGATGTCGCCACCGGAGTCCATCCATCACGGGCACGTGCTCGGAGCTCTATTTCTGGCCTGAATCCCAGGGTTTTTCCGGGTCGAAAGCCGCTGCGTACATGCTGCCGCCCAGCCAGAGTCGCTCGAGTCCAGCCAAGCAATTTTCGTGAAAATAGTTTTTTAAGCGATGTGGGGTGGGGGTTTCTACCCACTCTAACTGGGCTTATGAAATTAATTTTTGCTCCACAACAAAGGCCCAACCACCTTTTCGGGTGCGGAACTGGTCTCATTCATTTAACCCATTAAGGACCAGTTGGTCGAAAAACGTGTTTTATGTGTGCTTATGTAGTTAAAATTGAGAAACTAAAGAGATTTCTTCTATAAAGAACAGCAAAAATATATGGCTACTGAGGAGTTCCAGTTATCGCTTAGTCAAGGCTTATTTTCTTACAATAATGTACAATAATCACACAGATTTAGAGAGCTTCAGGGGTTTCATTTTGTATAAATAACAAAAAAACCATAAATTCATTAGTTATATTTTCCCAAAACTGACAAGATACAAAATGGAGATTTTTAATGTCAAGTTAAAGTCAAAAGTCAGAGGATGAGCTCTGCTTTTTCGGCCCTATTTTCGTGGGTTAAGGACGGACCGGAGAGACACAATCTTTCTGGTTCATCTGCTATCTAAATCTTTTTCAATTAGATAAATTAGCTCTCCCTCTCTCTCCACACACACACACACACAGACCACTTCTACTCCGGCGCACCTGTGGAAAAGTTTTTCCAGCTCTCGGTCTCGGTTTCCCCTCCCCCGGTTTGGAGCTCTCGAATCCGTCAGTCCGCAATTAGCGTGGTCACCGTAATGTGGTTACTCTCGGGCTTACGGATATTTTGGGGCCCTGATTCCCATTTCCCATTCCCAGTCCCCGGATCATCCAAGCAACCTGAGTGGTTACTCCGATGGCGTAAATATTGTCGCAGCTGCCCGTGTCAAAAAAACATAAAAGTGTGGGGGGGGTGCTGAAAAAATAAAGATGACAATGACAATGAGCGACGGCGTGGGAAATCCATTTGATTGATTGAATTTAAGGGGCAGCGACGCTTTTGTGGGCGCAAAGGGAGTAAATGACAGGACGAAAGGACGAGCGGACCGGCGGACCGACCGACCGACCGATGTCTGATGGTAATGATAATGGTGCAACGCTGCAATTTTTCTTTCAAATCATTAGAGTGATTAAAGAGAGCGCTCCAGCGACTTGACTCGCGCACAGAACCCTCATCATCTTGAGCACGGAAATCAGTCACATGGAAGCCCTCGGGGCAGAAGCTGGGGAAAACTCTCTGAGGCACACTCCAATCGTAGTTACTTTTGCTCAAATAAAGTCAATTCCTCAACTGTGCACTTGAAACGAGTGCTTAATTTTTGTTATTTTCTCAGCCAGAAATTACACAAATAATCGATATTTATTTGGGTGATTCTGTAAACTGTTCCCTTTGTAAATAAATAAATAAATAAATAAAGCCATGAAACACTGACTTGGTCATATCCGAAAGCCTTTGTTGTTAAGCTTTTTTTTATGTATTAAAAACCCATGAACTAGTTGTAATTGTTAATTGTATTTTATTCGTTTTGTTATAACCATGAAACCCATTTTTTCTTGCTACCATTTAAGTGAAAACCTAGCGATTTTACTAAAACTATAAAACTATAAATAACGTGAAATATCTATGCTAGAACGCAGAAGGAGCGAGTGTATTATAAGCCAGATATGTATAGGATTAAGTAAAATGTATGATACTTTTTTTTATAAAAACATATACATAAATAAATACTTAAAGTATCGAAATAAACTACGCCCAGAACAAAAAACCCAAAAAAGGAAAATAGAGAAACTTGTTCCGACGTAATTTTTTTTTTTTTTTTTAGTTTTTTTATGACTGCAAGCATTGTAATTGTAAATTGTCAAGCGACAAAAAAGGTATACACATACGAGCATAAAATAATTTCCAAAAGGAAAAATATAGATTTAAATAAGCGTTAAGAGGACAAAATGTGTGTTAAGCATCGCCATGTGTGTGCGAGCACAGACGATTTGTGTGTCTATGAATGCATGTGAAATAAACTGAAATACGATCGAATAAAAATTCATTTGGTGGAAATGTAAACGATGGCGATGTCTCTCTGGCTCTTGCTCTGGGATTACAGCCCCGAAAATATGCCCCTTCCAGGTAAGATTTGCCCAAAAGTAGACAGCGTTCGGAATACGGATAAATGCGAAAGAAGCACTCAATCTGAGGAATGGCACCGCGAATCGGATGACCCAATTGGGATGGAGCACCACCAGGACACCGAGCAAGTTTCCACACAACCTGGCTGGACCTGTGAACGTGTCACAGACTGAATAAAATCGTTTAATAAAACTGTTTCTGGGTTTAGTTAGGTTTTAAAGGGTTTTAAATAATTCTTAAGTATAGTTTTTTGTTTTTATACCCTAGCAAGGTATTAAAGTTCTAGTCAGAAATATGCAACCCCATCTTGGAGTCTTTTTTTACTATAAAAGGAGGGCATAGAAACACCTAATTCCCTTAGTAAATTTCTGTTCTTATTTCATATCTTAATTACAGTCTGAGCTAACTTAGAAATAATATACATACACCCTAAAGTTTCAGCATATATAGATTGAATAAATTATATAAATTATATATAGGTTTATCAATTATAGACTTATTATATATAGATTTATAAAGGTAAAGTTTAAAAGTTTTGGTGTGAATAAAAAACCAGAAAGGAAAGTCTGCAAATGAGGTATAGGATCGAATCGGGACAGATCATAACTAAGCTTAAAATATTCACATAATTTGAATCAATATTAATCAATATTTTTATATGAGAATTTTGACAACAAATCAAACTTTAAAACACTCATAACTAAGCCAAAAAAGCTTTAATCGTAATTCGGAAAGCTGTCCTATGTTAGTTTTTATTAAGATAAAAAATGTGCATCATCAATTTAAAATTTAAAAAAATTAAAATTTTTGACGAATTTTTGAAAATTTTAACGATGTAACCCCTTACAAAATGTAAACTAATATACACTGCCCAGAGCTCGTAAAATCTATATTTTGAAATGGAAAATATAATATTTTAATTGGAAATGATATATAGTCAAACTATTCCCAAATTGTCGCCTAAATAATTGATTTTCCCATTATAAATATACATAAAGAACCCATTGAAATGGTAAAATCCTAGCTTTAGAGCACAGATCTCTTGCATATTTGATGGGACAGTTGTGCAATTATTTCTTGCATCCCGTGGCATAGCTAATGTTCTGATGGCAGCTTGTATTTGACAGATGCTGAGATACGCATTCGTATCTGTTGCTCCGCCGCTTGCCGGGCGAAATGCAAATTTGTCGTGCGCATTCCGCCTTTTGTTGGCCGTAGATTTATGCACTCTCAGCCGGCGCTTCGGCTTCGACTCCGAGTCCGGCTGATTTGTGGCCCCGCCATGCGAATGGCCAGCTCATCGGACAGAGTCCGCAGCAGCCAAGCAGCCCCATTCCCATGCGGCCATATAAAAAGTGTGCTCCGGATGGGGGGATAGTAGTTAGCACCAAGATGCCATCGGGTCGGTATACGCTGCAGATTCACCTGCTGCTCTCGATTCTGCTCCTAACAGCCGGACAAAGGTCGCCGGGTCGGGTGCCCGCTCCGCCGCGTCAGGATCTCCAGACCCCCAGCTTCGATGGCGAGAGCTTCGAGAGATTCGGTGGCGCTGGCCTCAGTGGCGAAAGCCAGGAGAGCAGCGAGGAGAATAGCGCAGAGATGCGGGAGCAGTTGAGGCAGCTCCTGGGCGAGCAGCTGGCCAATGCCTTTGCCCCCCTGGCCACCACGCCTTTTTCAACGCCTTCGCCGACGGCAAGGCGACCAGGAATAATTGCACCCAGCACGGGGGCCGAGGCCCGGGCTCAGTTTGCTCAGGATACGGACTCCACGGAGGAGGATGGAGACGGGGACGAGGAGTCCAGCGAGGAGGAACCTCAGCCTCAGCCTCAACCTCAGCCTGGATTTGTGCCGCAGCCACCAGCGACTGAGGAGGCTGCGGAGCCAGAGGAGAACTATAATCCCTGGCGGGATAATTTCTACGACCTCAACGAAGATGGCAGCTATATCTTTGGGTGAGTCCGCAGGTTACCTTCGTCTTAATATATATTAAAATATTTTATTTCATATTTTTAATTAGTTATGCCATACCCCATGGCGTTCGTCGCTGGGAGAAGGGCTACTACTCAGAGGATCAACATGCCCGGGTGGTCGAGGGCTTCTATGTCCAGCCCCGTCACCTGGCCCAGGGCCTGGGTTATGAGCTGAGATGCTATATAGCCGACTCCGAGGGCTATCATTCGCTGCCAGGTGAGAGTGTTTATAAACAATATAAATTAGATAAATAATATCGGGGCATTATTGCAGTGGAGTATCTGATACGACCGCCAAGTGTGCGACGCGATGAAGAGCCCCAAGTTAATTGCTTTAATAATCACCGTAAAAGGTTATAGTTTCCACTATGAAAGATTCACAGAGGCAATAGATATAAGCACAAGCAACTGGGAAAGTTTGCCGGCTTTAAAATAAATATTTTCGAATATTTTCCATAGCTAAAATACATTTTTTTTGTGCACGTTTGTAAATATATATTTCTAGCTGAAATTGTCTTCAGGTTCAGTAAATAAATGTACCTATCTGAGAGTTATGAGAATCTGAATGGCACAAAAATCTATTTAGTCAGGATGTCCCTTCGAGGATAACAAAAAAAAAAAAACAGGAAGCAGAAAACATAACTTTCCCCGCAGACAAGAAGCATGCGAATCGCTTAAGAGAATTCTCGGGGCTTACCCGTACAGTCATCACTTCCCTTTTGCTTTTGGCGATACTTCTTCTTTGTTTTTTTGTTTTGTTTTCTTTATTTTGTTCATCTTTTGGTGCTGCTTTTCGTTTATTTTTCGCAACTGTTTCAGCTTCCTTTTTGCTCCGATTTCAGTTTAATTCAAATGGCATTTGAAAAAACTTTTTATTTGTTTTTATTGTCTTTTATTTAGCCCTGGTGCCCGGTAATCTTTCTCTTGTCCTGCACTGGAAACAAATTCCTAGTGCTATTAATAAATAATAATACGAATTTTATGTCTTGGTAGAATTTTGAAATATTTGGCATTCTTTTAGCCGATATTTATCGATATTTGTATATACATTTTTGCGAAAAATCAAAGTTAAAAAACTGATAACTAGGCAAAAAACCATTCATTTCAATTCGGAAACATGTTTTTTATTCATCTTGATCTAATACCCTAAAAAATGGAAATTCTCTCAGTGCATCGATCCCGCAGCGGACCAAACGAGATTTTGGCTATGTGTGTGTGTGTGCGAGTTGTGTGGCTTCTGCGGCGTCCCTGAATGGAACGGTATTCCCACCATTTTCAATTTTTGGCGATTTGTTGCGGCACTTAACGGTTGTTTGTTAGCTGTCATTGTTGTTGCTGATGAAGCGCCTTTTGTCTCAGCTTCCCCCTCATCTCCTACCCCTTGCAAATACAGTGGGGACACGCTAAGTAGGACTTTGGAGCTCGTAAAAGGGAGATTTTCTTATTTACTTTTTTTCGCGACCGAATCCCACGCCCACCTCCCGCCCAACCGACCGAGGGGCGCAGCCGTGTGACGTACGGCACGATTACGTAATAGATAGATTTAAGAAGTCTGAAGGACTTATGCAAATAATATTACATTTAAATGCTTATTCAAAAAAGTAACCTTTTTCTGGATGCTCATTCAAAAAGAAAAAATCCCCTAAATAAAAGATCTAATAAAATTCCAATTCTTATTTTAAACTTTTTAAATAAACAAATTTAAATAAATATTTCTATTTAAAACAGTAACCTTTCTTAATGCTCCTTAAAACAGCAAAAAATGCTTTAATAAATAAATAAAAGGGAAAAAATATTGTTTAATTAAAACATTAACCTCTTTCTGTATGCTCCTTAAATATTTCATAAATTCTAGTAATTTCCCATACATGTTTTATACAAATTTTACTAGTTTCTTTATACTTTTCTGTATCTTATCAGGTAAAACCTAATCTTCACTTTATAGAGGTCACTCTGTACTTGCTAGTAACGCTGTTATTGTTTTTATTTATTTATTTTTTTCTGGTAACTATCCCAAGACGGACGCGCAAATTCTGGGCAAATTGTTTTGAGGCAAGTCGCCGAAAAAGGGGTTGCCGCCCCGATGCGGGCACATCCCACAAACATCAATGTATACATGCCACATTGAAATCTACAACCACATCCGCGGTTTTTCCCGGCACAAAGTTTCCCGGCACCGGCACCGGCACCGGCTCCTTTCTCCCGCTTTAGCTGCGGCTAAAATGCGAATTTGCCTAAATCAACAGAGTTGAGATATAAAGCAACCATTTTGTGTGTCTTCTTTGCATTTGAAAAGTAAAAAGTAACAAGATTTCATTGTAGCTCATATTGTGTCGTCTATTTGCATATCTGGCGCGTGGCTTTATGCCGAAAATCAGGCAACCGGGCCTATATACCGGCGTAAATAGACGTAAATGCGACGACCTTTATATTATATAGTCAGACCGAAAGAGTGCGATAAGGCAGAGAGCGTAAAGCAGACTAAAAAACAGGCCAAAAAACGCACAAAAAACTGGTTTATTAAGCTCACGTTTTTGAACTTTAAGCAATTGATCGTGATTTTTGCTTGGCTTTCTTTGAGGTCTTTTTGTCGCAGGTGTGACGCGGGATAAACGAATAAAATTGATTGAGTAACATTTAGGGAAGATCTTTCAAGAATTTTTAGTTATTTTAGTTGCATTTTAACTTATTTAAAACAACTTAAAGCCAGAGAAAATCTATTACATACAATATTATTAATCAAAAGTACAAGAAATCATTAGAAAATTATTTAACTAATTGTTCATTTGCATATTTAATGACAATCTGATTTTGATTTAATTTTCAAACATTTATTTCTAGTGGAAACCATTATCATACCCATTTTCCCGCTCATTTTCCTAGCTTATTGCATTTCCCTGTTGTTGTTTCTCCCTGCTGTTGTTGGAAAATGCTTATCATACTCCTTTGACCGAGATTTGAACTAATTCCAAAATCCATTTCCACACATTTCCCGCCAGCGTGCGCAAGCTTTTCAATGAGATCTGGGAAAATGCTGTTTGGTCAACTGAAAATCATGGAGTAATCAACTTAAAGCGAAACTTTGGCGTCTCAGCTTTCGCACATGCTGAGATACAATACAAAGATGGAAAGATACACCCGCTTAGGAGGCTCGGTCCTCAGATACAAACTTGCCTATAATTGAGCAATTTACACCACAACAAGATGGGGGAGTTGACTGGGCGGCTCCTGGGCGTTGCTTTTTGTGCCAGAGAAGAGCAAAAAGAGAGGGTCAGTCTTGGGAGACGAATCGAGGAAAGTTTTTGGCCGGGAGCATCAAACAGTGGCTGTGGAATGTGATAAAAATGCCGAGATTATGTAACCGAAATACTTTTAAATCGAAATCGAGCAATATAAATTCATGGCTTAGACACTTGAAAATGCCAACGTCGGTCTCCTTTGGCCGCTGGCTAAGGGGTGGTGTGGGCATGGTCCCTTGTTTGGCTACCACGGGAAAATGAGGAAAATGGGGAAATGAAATATTGTGAGCACACGCCGAAAGACAGGGCCAGATATAGCAAATCCTGCTGCTGCTTTCCAACAATATTTTATACTTATGTGGGTAGAAATATTTATTAGTTTGTTGTGCGCTTTTCAATCGCTTTTAACGATTTTAGTTTTGCTAAATATTCATTCCCTTATAGTTTTATTAATAATTTAAAGCTTTTTTTGATAGTTTATTAAATACTTTATCTTTCACCGATTCTGAAGCATAAATGTATCTTTCCCATTTAACTCCTTTTTGCAGCGACCCATTCGAAGGCCTTTTTACGATGCTTTTGGCATTTACATGCCAAATATTTTGAGGCGATGCCGTCAGGGCCATTAAAAGTCAAATGAATGCATTTTTGAGATAAGATCCGAGATGCCGTTAGTCGGCACCTTTGGGCCTTAATAGTATGAGATGTGTCAGAAATGTTGGGGAAAAATAAGATTACGAGCAGCAGCTGCTTCCACCAAAGTGCTTACATTAATTAACTACGGCTGCGGTTTGACAGACAGGCTCCAGAAATTTGTGAGTCCCCGAAAAGTATTAACCCTTTGCTGGATACTGTGACTATATAGTACTTTCTAATCTATTAATATTTATTCATTTATAAATAACCACATATGGTATTTTCTTCGGTGAAGTGATCATTAATCCTGTTGATAAATTACAATCTCTAAATTGAATTTTTCAATTAAATGCTGTTTAGGTGTTAATTAATCACCTTAAAAAAATGGCTTGACAGATAATTTATATTAACAGACATTGACATAAGCATTTGTAAACCGAAACTGACAAATATATCAGTCAATTAAAATTTTAATAACACTAAATAGGTAAATTCACTTAGTTAACATTTAAAAAGGTAACAGTTTCTTCAATTTACACCTCAAATCAACACCTTTTAATGGTTATTTTTTTTATAGAAGACCTGTTACAACATACAGAAACCTCCCTAACCTAATCTCCCATTTACTGAACAAACAAAGAAAGTCTGCAAAAATCAATCCCCCTTTCCCATTTAGCCATTCAGTCGCTGTCAAATCAAAGTCATCACAAACAAAGCCAAGGAAAACATAAATATTTAACCCAGAAAGGGGGCGTGATGAATGCCAGATGAAGTCTGGCATTTTCACACACTCCTCGGCGGGGACGCACACAAGGGTTAAGCAATTAGGGGCAGATGGTGACGCCTACACTGCTATCAAAATCGATGACCAGGCCCGCCGGCCGCCTGGTGATGAGATGGGCCACAAGCGATAGCAATGTGGAACGATGACGCGGCCTGGTCAATGAACCATGTCGATTTGGGACTGAGATTTAACTTTTTCCTTTCGTTTCTTTCGGTTTTTTTGCATCTGGGACTGACACACTTTGGGATCGATTCGGCGGCGGCGCAACAAACAAATAATCAAACAAACAAACGGAGTAAACAAGCCCCAGAAAGAGTCCCCGTCGCAGGCCCAAGGATGCCTCCCTACCCCCGGCCCCGATAATACTGTCAAAATCACAAAAGGCATCGTGACGCCTCACAAAACCTACCAGAGGAGCGTTCCAGAGGAGGAGGCGGTGCCACCAGAGTTGTCCAAGAAGAAAAGGAACTTTTCAAAGAGGAAAAACTGGATGACCCCCAGGGAATTTTGTGTGAATGAAAGTGCCTTTTGTTTGTTGTCAGAATTTAAATTCTCCAGATCCTTCTTAATGTTATTATTAAATTGTGCTGATGATCCTTTAGGCATCTTATTTTATTAAGATCTTTTGAGGCTGATCTGGCTGCACTGTCCTCGGGAGAAAGCCTTTGCTTGGGAAGTGAGGAAGTGGGTAAGCTAAGGGAGAACCCCGAAAAGCACTGCCAAATCATTGCCATTGACGTGTGAGGAATGGGTTTATTATACTTCAAGACCAGCCTGTTGCCTGCCTTTATTATTTTTTTTTTTTTTGTTTTGTTCTGGGTGAACAGGCCAGCCAGTTGTGTGTGTTCTGCCGGACATTTTTCATCTTTAGTGCCGAAAGGCTTCACTCGAGTGGCCTCTGCAGCGGCTTCTTTGGGGTATATATAAGGCGATGCTTTTGGCAATGCCACACAATCAATTATTCAATTCCGAGCAGCATGTTTGAGTTTGCCACGAAAGTCGGTCCCATGGCGATAACGCTGATGATGCTCCTGCTAGTCCTTAGTCCTGTGGACTCGCGTTGGACAAGGCGACCCAGGCGTACGACCACGCCAAGGAGCACCACTGAAAAGGCTGATCGACATCAGTATGTGCACCACTGGCCACCACTGGTGGCACCACCAGCGACCATTCCTGCTCCAGTTCCTGCTCTAGTTCCTGCTCCAGTTTCTTCCCCAGTTCCTGCTCCTATTCCTGCTGCCTTACCTCCCCAAGACGTGTGGAAGCCCAGCCCAAGTCCCCGCTTGATTGACAGCTTCGATCGGAGATCTGCAGATGGGGAATATGAATTTAGGTGGGGTGTCCCTTGATTTTTTAAAATCAAACAAAACCATATATCTATATTTTAAAAACAGATTCCAGCTGGACAATGGCAACACCCGCTACGAGCGCGCCTATTGGCTGCCCGTCGGCAAGGACCTCGTCCTGGCCAAAAAGGGCTTCTACTCGGTGCCACTGCCCAATGACCAGTACTCCACCATTTTCTACACGGCGGACAATCGTGGCTACCATGTGGATATGCGTGAGTATCATCCCCCGGCCCAAGGCGTAGAGTGCGAATGCGATCTACGATGAGGACTCGCATAATTCCATACTCCATATGCCAGAGGCTCCTGCTACTGCTCCTGCTCCTACATCCTTCAGCCGCTAATGAATTTATCCAAAATGCAGAGACGCTATCCGGAGAGCGACCCCTGTTGCCGCGCAGCCTAGATGTGCCCGGAGTGGCGACCAAAATGGATTTGGGAACGGGACCGAGCGGCGGAGCGGGAACTAAGCGAAATTCAATAAGCGACCCGGAGCGTAACGAGCAGGATGTGGAGAATGTGGAGGACGCTGTGGATGGGGATGTGGACACAAGTGTAGCTGGCACCGAGCGGGTACCGAATGTAAGTGCCACTGGGGGTTAGCCCTCCTCCTCCTCCTAGCCCGGGAACCTGCCCTGTATTAGTACACAGAAAACAAAAGCTAACTCATAAGCCTCTATTTGAGGGGATATAGCAGTAAACCTATACTTCCTTGAGACCTTGCATTTATCACAAGAAATTATTAACTCGTATAAACTGATTGATTGTTGCAATTTCGTAATATATGCATATATACCCTTTCTTGTTGTGTATATTCCCCCCTTTGTCTGCAGGCTGTAAGCCAAGTCGAGACCGAAACCGAAACCGAGACCGAGCCATCAACTTTGGCCAACGACATTTTGGCAACCGAGGCGGCTGACGATGATGATGATGATGATGTGGATGTAGATGTGGATGTGGATGGTGCTGCTCCTGACGATGTTGATGATGAAGGCGACTCAAACTGAAGGGACACGAAGGACACACACTTGACTGGCTCGCAACTCGCTCTACTTGCTGCAAATCAAATTGAAAACAATTGTTGCAGTCACCAGTCACCAGTCCGACACAGTTGAGTTGGCCAGTCACTATATTCCCAGTTCCAAGGAGCACCAGCTCCTGGCTCCACTTAACTCCATCTTCATCTTCATCCTCATGCTCATCTCCACTTTCATCTTGGAGTTTGGAGTTGGAAATGCGTCTCAATTCCTTGCCTGACAGCTTCTGAGTGTTTGTGTGTGTTCGTGTCCTCCCTCCGCGTGCTTTAATATTAATATTTAAAACCACCCTTTTTTTTTTTGTATATTTAAGGAGTAATAAATTATAGAAGAAATATCAACACACTCGCTTGTCTTCAAGCTGTATATGCTTTTAGGGACTGCTGCTCCTGGGACCCCCATAATTACTTTCGGCAGGAGCAGCGCAGGTTGGTCTATTGGAGCGATTTCAAATGGTTGAGGGACAGCCAGGGTAGGGAGCTGCTAGCTGTGTGTGTCCCTGTTGATGGCCAAAAGATGGGACATTATGAGGAGGCTGACAAAAACACATTCGAGCCTCAATTTGCCAGGCTGCCGACTGTCGGTTGTCGGTTGTCGGTTGCCGGTTGCCGGTTGCCGGTTGCCGGCTGCCTTTTGTGGCAATGCTCCTCCTTTGGCTCAGTTCTTGCCGGTTTCAATTTAAATGGTTTCTGTAAAAACGTACCAAATTGGGTGGCCGCCATTGGTAAAAAGGCGATGCCAAGAGATTTGTCGGCGGCAAATCGGTGAGCATTCATAAAACTTCTCCATTTCTGGCCCCAGTTTCAGCTCCAGCTACCGGCCCTTTTCCAGCTTTCCCAGCTTTTCCAGCTGCATGTGGCCATAAGACTGGGCTGCTTACCTTCGCCTTCGCAGCAGCGCTCCCACATATGCTCGTAAAATGCAGGATACACTGTTCGAAATTGTGCTAGCTCAAAGCAATGCCATTTAGGCAAACAAAAATGTTAAGAAAATACCACAAATTATATATATTATTTCTTAGTGAAATGATAATTTAATTCAGTTAATTAATTAACTTCAGAACTATTTTCTCCCAGTGACGGCGGCTGAATCGGAACCGAGTTTTGTGGCAGGATAACTGCAGCTATTCATTTCGCTACTAATCCTATGCGGGCCAGGGATTCGGGCTCGTCCTTTTGACCCCGTTAGCTCCCTTTGGCCCGTTTTTGTATTTACGAGTCAGCCATGCCCACGTAATGAATGGCAGCACCGCCTCCCAGCCCGGTACCGAGAGTGTGAATGAGTTGAGTGTGCCAGCGGGCTGAATGAATGAATAAGCGAACCGATGTGAGTGTGGTGCGGTGTGTCCGCGTGAGTCACGCTCCCATCTCTGGCAAGGGGATAACCTTGGCTGCAATTCTGGACGGGATGGGGGTCCCCTTTTTATACCCTTGCAGGGTCAGAGGCTAATAACACAGTGAAGGAATCATTTCCGATCCTATAAATCATATATATTCTTGATCAGCATCATTAGAGGATGCGATCTAGCCATCTCAGGCAGAAAAAAATTTTACGAATTTTTATAAATTCTATATATATTTTTTAATTTAATAATAATAATAAAATCGAACACAGGAAAGCTTTCCGAATTCAAATTAACACATTTTTGGCTAAGTTATGGGATTTTTATAAACATTGAATTATCAAAAAGATTGTCATACAAAAAATATCCCTAAATATCGATTGAAAGAATGCGTATATCTTAAGCTTAGCTATGATCGATTTCAAATACAATCCTCTAACTTAAATGCAAACTGCAAGGTATATAAACGTTGGCTTCCCGAAGTTCTTGTTTTCCCTTCTTGTTCCCTTTTTTTTTTTTTTTTTTTTTGCAATTTTACATTCGGCGCCTGCATCAAAGTTTACACATTTACCGCACTCACGTGAAGCCCCATAAAAGCAGCGGCATTGGAAATGAAAATTGAATGGACTTTGCACCGGATTCAACTACTACCCCGTATCCACCCCACCCCCCTTTTACACAAACACAATCCTCTCAGGAAAAACTCAAATGGATTACGCACCCCGGAAAATATGATTCGATGCTCGCATCGCAGCAAGGCGGGAAATTGGTTCAATCTGACCAGATCTATATTCATACACCTTTTCGCTGAGTGTACTCTGAGTGGGGGCCGAGCACTTGTGACTATTTATAAGGTGCCATGGGTCATTGATGACCCTTGTCCCTGATTACTTATGTAAATATTCACAGGCCCGGCGCTTAGCCCTTAACCCCTAATGCCATCATTTGGCCATTTGCCCAAATTAATTTATCTTCATGAGAAACACTCTTTGGCCAAAAAAGAAACGGGGAAAAAGTGAATAGAAATACAGTTAGATACAACCTAAACAGTTGAAAATAAAACAAAAATGTAACTCCGGCACGGCGAAGTTTGTATACCTTATATTTTAATATATTATAATAGTTGTAACAGTAATATACTATAAAATAACGCTTAAAATAATAATTATATGAGATTCATTCACAAATTCACAAATATAGACATTCCAAAAAAAAAGAGGTTAACAAAGTTTTCTCACTTTCAATTTAAGAGAGGATCTTATTTCAAGAGTACGCAGCTCTCGCTTTTACATTTCACCTCCCAGGAATCGTTTAGTATAATTTTATACTAATAGTAAAATATATTCTAAGCTAAGGCTGATTTTATATATTATATAAGTTTCATTAAGATTTCCTTGCATTAAGCCACACATAACAAAACCAAAGAACACACATAGCAAAACAAAATAAGTTAGCAAAGGCAGTTTTCCCACTTTCAATATTAAAACCCACAAGAGAGGATCATATTTTAAGAGTACGTAGCTCTCGGTCTTATGTTTTACATTCCAGAAATCGTTTTGTATTATTTTATAATCCTAGTAAAACATATTCTAAGCTATGCCTTTTTTTATTTATTATATAAGCTTCATTAAGATTACCTTGCATTAAGTCACGAATTACAAATTGCAAAAACAAAGAGGTTAACAAAGGCAACCTGTTAATATAAACACCCACAAGAGAGGATCATATTTTAAAAGTGGCTTTGGTGCTCTTAATCCCAAAGAGAAATAACAAAGCCAAGAAATATTCAAAGGCAGAAGAGAAGTATAAATGCGCACGCATAAAGCATAAAGCATAAATGCGTGGATAAGAGAAATATGAAAATCGTTTTGTTTCACTCACCCCTTCACATTCTTGCTGCAGATCTAACGGCGATCTCTTTTGTAAATATGAGAGCGAAGCAGTTGTTCCAAGTGCATCGAAACGATTGAGAGTAGAGTTGAGAGAGCGTATATGGCGCGGTATTCCTTTACACTTGAATTAAATATTGAAATTTTTCACTTTCACATATAAAAAAATAACACTAGAAAAAAAACAATAGTCTTGGCATTTCATTTCTATATCTTCGTTTTTATATCTCCAATATATTTTTTTTTCATTTATAATTTTCATAGCGAAACTTTTTTTTCCAAGTGCAGCGAAGGGATTGAGAGGAGAGCGAATGCAAATTTGCGCGGTATTTTTTACACTTGAATTAAAACTCTCCCTTTTTTCGCTTGCACTCTTCACATATAAAAAAATTTAAAAAAATTGAAATTTTCAAAATGAAACGCACTGATCTTGGCATTTCATCCGCTTCTTCCACTTCTCTCTTTTTCTATAATTTTTTTATAATTATGACGGTGACACCTTTTTTTCCGAGTGTGGCAAAACGACTGCGTGGAGTGGAGAGGGAATGGACACTTGCGGTAACGGCACCTTCTTGAGCTGGACTCGAGATTCTTTCTCTTTTGCACTTGCACTTTTCACATATAAAAAAAATAAATAAAATTAGCACGGCAGCGGCCCGACTTGTGCACAATCAGTTTTCACTGATTTTCCGCTGCTTCTCGCGATTTTCCCGATCTCCTTGCGTGGGGACGATTTCGTTTTCGATCTATTTGGCGCGTTTTCCTCTTCTCGCGCGATCTTCTTTCCCTTTTCACTTGCACTTTTCACATATGAAAAGGAGCCCTGATCTTGGCACCGTGAAAAAATGCAATAAAAGACGCACGGCGGCGGCCCGACCATGTTTTCGATGCTCTGGGTATTGGCCCCCACTACCTCAACACTTTTCACTAATTTTCCGCCGCTTTCCCGCTGTTTTCCCGGCGTTTTTCCGTTTTTTCTTGCGCGTCGAGATTTTCGCGTGCGCTTTTTTTTCGTCCGCTTTGTTAACAGTTCCTGTAACTTAACACCCACATGTTAGATTAACATTTTACGCTGTACACGTGTACAGGACACTTTTACATGGGGTAGAATTTTTGGTTTTGGGGTAGAATTCTCTCCCTTGGGGTGGGATTTTTCTACGCGGGGTCAAATTCGCATGTAGAAAGTGAAAAAATAACAGAGCTGATCTAGAGAGAGTGGAGATTTTCAACGGGAGCGGGAGAGGAACGAAGTGTGGGCGAGAGAGGGAAACTTAGAATATAAGCTGTTGCAGCTTCCGACTTCGAATAGGATTGGCAGGACCATCCAATTGGATGGATTGGCATGAATAAATAATGAATATATATTAAATGAATAATAAATTATTTAAAATGTATGAAAGTAAATTTTCGGATCGTTTCCATTACAGCTATATTATATAGTGATAAATAAATAGTATGTAGTAAATAAATAATAAATATATATTGAATTAATAATAAATAAATAAATAAGTATGAAGTATGTTCAAAACAGAAAAAATATTACATTTTCCCCTAATTTTCCATTACAGATATATTATATGGTGATAAATAAGCAGTGTATAGTAAATAAATAAATAATATATATTAAATGAATAATAAAATAATTAATAGGTATGCAATTAAACCCAATAAGAACAAACAAAGCCAAGAAATATTCAAGGGCAGAAGTGAAGAATAATTGCGCACGCATAAAGCATAAAGCATAAATGCGTGGATAAGAGAAATAAGAAAATCGTTTTGTTTCACTCACCCCTTCACATTCTTGCTGCAGATCTAACGGCGATCTCTTTTGTAAATATGAGAGCGAAGCAGTTGTTCCAAGTGCATCGAAACGATTGAGAGTAGAATTGAGAGAGCGTATATTGGCGCGGTATTCCTTTACACTTGAATTAAATATTGAAATTTTTTCACCTTCACATATAAAAAAACAACACTATAAAAAAAACACTGCTCGTGGCATTTCATTTCTATATCTTAATTTTTATATCTTTCATATATTTTTAATTTATATTTTTCACAGCGACACTTTTTTTCCAAGTGTAGCGAAGGGATTGAGAGGAGAGCGAATGCAAATTTGCGCGGTATTTTTTTACACTTAAATTAAAACTCTCCCTTTTTCGCTTGCACTCTTCACATATAAAAAATTAAAAAAAAAAATGCACTTTAAGAATGAAACGCACTGATCTTGGCATTTCACCCGCCCCTTTCACATCTCCCTTTTTCAATTTTCTTTTATAATAATGATGGCGACACACTTTTTTCCGAGTGTGGCAAAACGACTGCGTGGAGTGGAGAGGGAATGGACACTTGCGGTAACGGGACCTTCTTGCACTGGACTCGAGACTCTATCTCTTTTGCACTTGCACTTTTCACATATAAAAAAAAGAAATAAAATTAGCACGGCAGCGGCCCGACTTGTGCACAATCAGTTTTCACTGATTTTCCGCTGCTTTCCGCGATTTTCCCGATCTCCTTGCGTGGGGACGTTTTCGTGTTCGATCTTTTTGGCGCGTTTTCACCTTCTCGCGCGATATTCTTTCCCTTTTCACTTGCACTTTTCGCATATGAAAAGGAGCCCTGATCTTGGCACCGTGAAAAAATGCAATAAAAGACGCACGGCGGCGGCCCGACTATGTTTTCGATGCTCTGGGTATTGGCCCTCACTACCTCAACACTTTTCACTAATTTTCCGCCACTTTCCCGCCGTTTTCCCGGCGTTTTTCCGTTTTTTCTGGCGCGTCGAGATTTTCGCGTGCGCTTTTTTTTCGTCCGCTTTGTTAACAGTTCCTGTAATTTAACACCCACATGTTAGATTAACATTTTACGCTGCACACGTGTACACATGTACATGGGGTAGAATTCTCGGTTTTGGGGTAGAATTCTTGCCCTTTGGGTGGGATTTTTCTACGCGGGGTCCAAGTCGCATGTAGAAAGTGAAAAATAAGAGAGCTGATCTAGAGAGAGAGTGTAGATCTTCAACAGGAGCGGGAGAGGAACGAAGTGTGGGCGAGAGAGGGAGACTTAGAATATAAGCTGTTCCAGCTTCCAGTTTCGAATAGGATTGGCAGGATGGAGCTGCCAATTGGCCAAATTAAATAAAATAAATCATATGAAAATATTAAATAAATAGTGAATATATGTTAAATGAATAATAAATTATTTAAGAGGTTTGAAATAGTAAATAGTATATAGTAAATAAATAAATAAATGAATAATAAATTAATTAATATGTATGAGAGTATGGTAAAAAATATATTTTTTTCTCTTTATTTTTCGATCGTTCCTATTACAGATATTTTTACAAAATTATAGACGAAATTCTAGAATTAAAAAATATTCATATTTAAGAGTAGATGAAAATTGTCAAATAAATAATATTTTTGTAAAAAATATCTGGTCGCTAATGGGGCACATATCGACTTGGCTGTTGATGTTGATCAAGAATATATATATTTTAGATATATATAGATATATATTTTAGTCAGAAATGCTTCCTTCACTGCGTTGCAAACTTCTGCCTAAAGTTATAATACCCTGAAAGGGTATAAAAATGGAAGGGAGAGCGAGACCGAGACCGAGTCCTCCAGGGAGCTGACCCTTGTCTGAATCGAGCCTGGCTCCCGTATTGTAAATAAATAAATAGCAAAGTAAATAAATAAATTGAGTAATGGCCATAATTGACGTGTCGCATGAAAAATTCAAAGCGCCGACACACACAAATTGAATGGCAATGGAAATCCGCCCTGGAATGGGAATGGGAAAGGGATTGCCAACGGGAATGTCAGCCATTGAACTTCAGCTCCAGGACGTGCGATTATCCGGAGAAGTCCAAGTGCAGAGTCGAAACCAAAACCGAAACCCGAAATCGAAACAAAGCGTTGACCTATGGGCACTATGGGCAATAAAGCAAAAGTTACATATAGTTGTATTATTACAAAATATCATAATTCTAATAATTTTATCATTATTTTATTACTATTTGATTAAGAAATTAATTACAAATCGAAATATATATATGACTTTTGGCCATCATTGGGTTTTTAGCCTTTTTTACCTTTAAAAATAACTAAAATATTTCTATACTGGGTATATTGAATCGATATTTTTTTGGTTAAATCAACGTTTTTAAAATTTCATAACTAAGCTAAAAATGCTTTAATTTCAATTCGGAATGTTTTTCTGTGCTAGTTTTTATAGGGCCAACAAATCTGCTTACTAAGTCTTAAAATTAAAAAAAGTAAATGTTTTGTCAAATTTTGACAATTTTAACGAAATTTTGAAAAAAATTTGAAAAAATATTTTTTCTTCCTGACATGGCTAGATCGATTCGCCTGTTGACGCTGATCAATAATATATATGCTTTATAGGTTCGGAAATGACTCCTTTACTTCTAATTGAAATTATAATACCCTTCATGAGTATAATTCAATGTCATTTAAAAGGTTTATTAAATTTCTTATTTTCTTTATTGTTTTAGGAATTTGTTGAATTTTAAATGGAATTTTTACTTTGGATTCCATGGTGCATTGCAGGGAAGCCCGAAAGCAGCCAGCAACTGCGTGTGTGAGTGACTGCGGCATTTTCCAGATTTATATCGAGGTTATCAAACCTCAAAGCACAATGCGAGCACACACGCGAAAAATACCCCAATAAAAAAAACCAAGCAAATTCAACCGAAAAAAATGGAACAAACTTCAAAAAAGCTAAGACATTCGGTTGGCTTCTTAGTAAACTGGGCACATACCAGGCAACCAACGTCCAGACGAGGGCAACTCTTACTTCTCACTCACGAAAAAGTTAGAAATAACCAATAAATATTAAATAATTTAATTAAATGTTTCATTTTTAGAAGAAGGAAAGAGGAGAAAGTGCTTTCATAGGGAAGAACTTGCTAAATTTTAGCCTTAACCAGTTATTGCAAGGCTTTAACTAGTTGCGAAATGGTAATTTTCTGCAGGACCTTGTATAATCTCTTGATCGAACAACAAGCAATCTAAATGAAATACCTCTTTATTATATTATTCAATATTTCTCCCACTGCAAGTAACCCCTTTTAAAGAGTCTTATGTGAGCCCCTGCAACCCCCAACACGCACCCATAAGTACCCGGGGGGTATTTTATGCCTCCGAACACACAACAGTTTATGTATCGCATAAATATTTGGCATTTCAGTTTATCAAAAACAAGACTCAATCTAATCTTGAGATTAATAATGCGGCTCTCCGTAAATTTCAATTGTGACCGGAAATACACACTCCCATACACACACACACACACACACACACACACACACAGTGTCCCAGGCACATATGCACACACTTAGTGGGGTTGTTCGCAAAAATGTAGATTTAATGGGAGACCTCAGCTGCAATTTCAGCCACGGTCAGCAAAATCCAATAAGATGTCCTGCAGGAGGGGGAGCAAGGACCATGGCCCAGGGCCTGCCCCTTTTTATGGTTAGAATTTTATTGACTCGGATTAGTTGTGTGCGGGCCAGTGTAGTCCGCATCCGCATCCGTAAGATACACATTAGGAGAACCTGCTGCACTTCCCCGTCCTGGCCAGAAACTCTGCCATATTTTCGGTAATTGAGAATTGTGAATTTCGTCCTGGCTTAGCCGCTTAATAAATTTATGCAATCCAAAAGACAGAGATACAATTGTGGGTACCTAGTATCTGCAGGACTTTACTTGAATATACCACGAGAAAAAGTGTGTTAGAAAATTTGGGAAAGCTTGCCAAACAAAAGATAGTTTCAAGGCATTATTTATCAACCTTTAAATATATGTTATATTTTTATTTTTCAATAAAACTGCTTTCCCCTTAACTTTTCTATCTCAAACTTGTCACATTTTCTCTCTGTGAATCTGTGGCAAGTTTCGTTGTTAGCACACACCCTTTTCCCTGCTCCCTATTCCTGGTATTTGTTTATCTTTTTGTTTTTTTATTTTATTTTTTGCACGGGCACTCAGCTTGCGGATTTTATAATTTATGCAAGACACCAAACAAACTCAGCTTAAGTCTTACAAATTGTTTTGAGATGCTCGGCATATCATATAAAAAGCACAGCCCAAAAGGAAAAACAAACCGGCAGAAATCTGTATCTGTATCTGAGTTTTGAAGAGCACCGCAAGAAAAAAAATAAAATAAAATAAAAAAAAAGAGGAAGGCGGGCAAGGGACGTGATTTGATGGGAATTATTCCATTGCCGGCAACAGGCAGCAGACTCAAAGCCACAAAAAAGTGGGCAAAGTGCTCCAGAGTCCGGACTAAAAGGTAGCTATCTCAATCAGGGCCGTAAGCAAGTGCTTTATTTGCAGGGGATATAGTATTAAATTATAATTGCAATTCATTCATTTGAAAACGAAAGCAAGTGAACAAAAAGAATGAACCATGTCGGATGAACATGTTGTAGTTCATTCGCCAAAGTGAACAACTCTCAACAAAAATTACTTCAATTTAGTTTGGAGGAGTCTGAGTATGGGAATCTCTCCCCCCAAATGCGCGCCTCTGCTCTCAGAGGTGGTTAAGTGGGGGTGTGTGTAGGGGGCACCACAACAAGTTGTATCTCGGGGATGTCATGTCACGTAGGCAGCCAGCGCTACATGGACCATTCATACAAATTTTGTTTTATAAGCCACTTTCGTACATTATTTGTGTGTAACTTTGTCTGTAGCCCTCCTTACCCCTGGCTGGTTCTGTGCCGTGTGTTTATCTGTGGCTAAGTCTGTATCTGTATCTGTATCTGTATCTGTATCTGCGATTTCTTCTCGTCTCGTCTCGTCGGCGCATTTACTTATTTATTTACTTTTTTTTGGGCTGTAGATTCACTTGAGAGCAATTGACAACATCAAGAAGCATGGTGAAATATTTGTGAATATAAATTTGGATGGGATAAGTAAATATAATTGAAAGCTAAACATGAATTGGTAATAAAACAATCAAATTGATTGCTAAAATTATACTTAACTGTATATTTAATTAATAATAAGCATTTCATTTGAATTGTTATTTATTTTCATGTCAATTATTAATAATATAAAGAAATTAAAGTTGGAATAAATCAGCAAAAGTATTTTGCAATAATTCACTACCTTAAGTTCCATTTATCATTGGTTTTGCCTCACTGTGCCTCTGTTTTGGCTGCGTGCTAAAAAGCTGCTGCACGTCGTCAACAGACTGCCGCGGGTCCTATCGCTGACACCTACAAAGTAAGGCAAAGTGGGACTCCTGCTGCTCCTTAGTTGTCGATGTGCACCCAGAAAAAAATGGCATAAAAAACATATATATTTTTAATAAAATCCATAATTAAAACTAAATAAAATCATCAACATTTTTCCAATAAATTAAAAATATATATTCCCTTGCTATTAACTTCCATATCTTACATTGATTTTTTATCTATATTTTGCATAATTATAATACATATATTTTTTCTAAGTGTAAAGACAACCTGCCCAAAAATAACCAAAGCCCGGTAATGACAAACAGCGTTGTTGTCTCAACCATTTAGCATCACAGACAGACAGCAGCAAAGGCTACAGCAAACACTTGAAGAAAATAAGTTTTTAAAAGGACTTAAAGGATTTTCACAAGTCAACAAAATATTTTATAAAATTTCAGGCTATTGGAAAGACTTAAATCTTTAAACTGCAAACTAATTTAGAGAAGCTTTTAAGTAAATAGTTAGTATTTCCTGCAGTGCATTGGCTTACCAGGAATCAAGGAATCACTTCCTGTCACGACTCCTCAGAAACATCTTCCTTCTTCTGTTGTAAATTCTTCTTGGACCTTGCCTTTGTCATCGACATACAAAACAAATGACCTTGCTGATGGGGTTATCCCCCCTTTAAAGTTTCCCCGCCCCTCATGGGACACATTCCTTCCAGATGCAAGCACACAGAGAAAAGGCGTCTGTATCTACATCAAAAAAGGGTGTCTTTATCAAAAATATCAAAATAAATTCTGTAAAATTATTTTAATCTCCTTTCAAGTCTAGCAAAATATATATAACTAAATGTAAGCTTACTTTTTAGGCTTCTGTTTATAATTTTCTGGCTGTGTGCCTCAATTGGGGCGCAACAAGTTTGCCAAACATTTTTGCACTTTTGTATTTTAATTCCTGGGTAGCTGTGAGCGCTCGTCTTTTGTCCGCCAGAATGTGAAATGAATGCTTTGTCACAGGCAGAGATAAAATACGTTTATAAATAAATCAGTTTACGCCAGGATGAAGGAAGTTACTGTCGCTGCTGTTGCCACTTTGGCAAGTTTAGCCCTCTTTTTTTTTTGGCCCCAAACTGACAGGGCGACAAACTGACAGACTGACTGCGTGACTGACTCACCCAGTGAGCGAGCAACAGTGACTGCGATTGTCACTGTCCTGTCACTGCTACTTGGCTATAAATCTGAACTTGGCTTGACTTAACAAAAAAACAAAAGGGGGAAAAAATAGTAAAACTAAACCACAATTGTTTTTAATTATATTTTTATGGGTAGAGAAAATTGGAAGTATATATATATTGTATATTAAAAAATATATATTTGGCTTTCATGCATATTTATATCTATATTTTGTTTATATAGTTACATTCAAAGTACCCAAAAGCAGTAATAATTGTGTAAACAGTATCTATATTTTATATATATTTAGCTTATTAAATCAACTAAGTTCTTCAGCAATCATCCAGATTTCCATATATATTTATGGCAATATTTTGTAAAAGAACCCAAGCTATCAATCATTTAATTCCCCAATTAAAACAATAATAATTATAAAGCTTTATCTACATTTATTAAGAGTGATTTTTAAATGCATTCGCGTGACCTTTGAGGTGTGCGCAAATTAATTAAATGGCGATAAGTCCGTGTCGACGTATCGACAGCTGCCCCGGAGCACCGTCAGCACCATCGGCACCATCAGCACTATGCCAGAGCCAGTTAAGTTCCGCTCTCCCCTGGCAACCCGGCTCAATTGCACATCATTAACTTTGGCCGACTGACCAAGTAGTCCCTCGTTTGGGGCCCCCTCCCCGGTCACACCCCTGCCGCTGGCGCGCCCCTGACCTTCGGCTGGTCCCAAGCCAGCGCTAAATCGCTGCACATTAAATGCAATTAAGAAATGATTGAAATCATAAATTAGCCCTAATTGGCCGCAGGACACTGGAGAGTGGCTTCGCCTGCTCCCCTCCTTCGGCTAGCTTCCGGAGCCCCTGGCGACCCATCTCCTCCTGATTCCTGGTTGTGTTGCATCTGCTCCAAATGGAATCTGCTCCTTTTTCAGCTTTTGAGCGATGACAGAGCCGCCCCAAATTGTAGGGTTTACGAATATTTTTGAGCTTCTGCCGGGCACAGTGGGCTTAAAACTATGGTAAGTTTATGGAAATAAGGATTTTTGGGAATAGCAATTAAGAAAGCTACCAGAGAGTGGGTTTAACTGTGAGACATTCGAGGTACTCAAAGGTTTTTAACTTAAACTCTTTAAATTATTCATGGTACTCAACGATTTTTGACTTAAACTATTCACATTATATATGGGACTTAAAGGTTTTTGGACTAAAATTAAATTTTAATTAACTGCTGACTATAAAAACTTAGAAATATCATGTTGAAACATTGCCCAGAAAATAGTGTTAAGAACAGGATATTAAAGTTTTATAAAAATTATAAAAAATTATTAATAAAAAGGTTTTGAATAAAATATAAAAACCTCTTGTTACAGCTTTTAAAAATTCGGTATTTAAAATAGAATTTACCAAATTAAATTAAGTAAATATTACTATACCATAATATTAATATTTAACCCCTTTCGGTCTTGTATTATTTCCTGAAATATTTAAAAATGTATCTAATGAAGCTCAATTTCCGCCTTCATGATCTGTCACTATGATAAATCATTTAATGATATAATTTATCTGGCTTATTAGATAGATAATGGACAACCATTCTGAACAAGCGGCATTAAAGGCACTTTGTAGCGCTTGCCGGGCCATACATCAATCGGCAGCAAATCGATTATGTCTGGTGTATCAGTTACCAACTTTGATTGCTCACACCCGCTAACCCCCCTCAATTCCAGCCCCTCCGCCGCGCCGCCCTTAACCCATTCCCCCTGGCAACCCGCTTAACCCAATGAGCGCAATTTGGCGGCCGTGCGAACAGCGAAACAGCGCCAAAAGCAAACACACAAAAGAGGCGCAACCAAATTGCCCAGTTAGCAACCTGTCCAGCCCCGAGCCCCGCCCCCTAGCCAGCCCTAGCCCCTCCCTTAACCCACTGAGGCGATCATAGGGGTAAGCATGTGTGTAAGTAGATGAAATTAAGATTTTTTTTATACGATTAACGCTGAGAATTGTGGAAGGCAATGGCTCAGAGACGGAGAGATGGAGATGGGCCGGCACTGAGCGAAATTATTGGGTTTACTGAGTAAGATTTTCAGGGTAAAGAACTTCTTGAAAACAGGAAGTTCCTAAATAAATATAAAAACTCAAACTCAAAACTCAACCTGTTGGAAATTCCAGGCAATGGAAGTTGTATATGCAGAGGCCCCTTCTGTACTTTTTATACTTAAAATGTAAATTAAATTGTACATAAAAAATAAATTTAAATATGGCTTCGGACTCCTTGCAATCCTGTTAATTTGAGCAATATAAAACCCAATATATTAGTGATTTGAATTTGGAATATGAAATATAGAATTTTGCCTGATTTGGTAATCGGCTTTTCGTGTATATTTATTGATCAGTAATATGTATATTTTTCTCCGTATTTAAATGACGTTTCGCAGTGTACCTGTACTACCCCCTCGTCCCCTTTGCCTTCACTTTTTGGCATAGCCAGCTCGGGTCGAAGATCTTGTGCGTCTCAGTCGCAGTCGCGTCTCTGCCGCAGTCGCTGCCTTTCGATGTCGACGACTATAAAAAGCCAAAGTAACACTGTTTCCGAATTAAACTGTTAAGAAATTCACACGCGACAGTACACGCCATCACCGTAACACCCACACACGCACATACACTCACACATCACTTCCCATTTCCCACTTCACTTCACTCAAAATGGCGGCTTCCGGTGTGATCCTGCTCTCTATTTTACTGCTGAGTCTCGCTACGCGCTCTCTCTCCGCCGCCGAGCAAATTGTGGAGAGCGAGAGAAGTGGAGCCGAGAGCAAGGTGCGATTATTGGATCGATTCGATAACCGATATCCCGATGGCAGTTACGAGTATCGATTCGAGTTGGATGATGGAACGTCCCGGTATGAGCGGGGATACTTTGCCAAGATCAACGAGGTCAAGACCCTCATGGTTGTTGGCTATTATTCGTATCGAATGAGCGATGGTCGGTTTATTACCGTATTCTATAATGCCGATCAATTTGGCTATCGACAGAATCAATGTGAGTAGAATTATCGATCATTAATCGGTGTTTAATCAAGGCAAAGGAAGTGCAAATAAATTTGTGAATGAATTTAATTAAAAGAATATAATCGGTCTCAGTCTGAGCATGATCTATAAAATAGATTATATATTATAGATCACAAGGATCATATATATATATTTTAAATATATATTTATTTAAAACATGTTATTTATATTTAGAAGTGAATACATTAATTTCAATTAATATCTCACTTTTCATTTAAATGATTAATGAGGCAAGCACAGATTAAATAATTGCCATATTAATACACTGATCATTATATCGTATTTTTAATATATTATCAATTTGAAAATATATTTTTTTTTGCATTATTTATTATTATTTATTGATTATTATTATTATTTTTCCGCCCACAGCGATCACACCGCAAGTGTATCCCAACCTGCCGCGTTCCATTGAAGTGCCCATGGCCGGGGAGACCTCCCCCTTGGATGCTTCTACCAGTTCCCGGTTGGAATCCCCCCCAGCTCCGGTAACCCCCTCTCAATTGTCCTCGTCAACGCCCCGGGGAACGGGGAATGTGACTCCGAATCGCAGAGGGGGCCGCTACTGAGGACCTGTAATTGCAGACCATCCTCATTATTATTATTATTGCTGCTTCTCGTTTCGCTGGGCCACGACGACTACTCGTATTATATTATTATGAATTTTATGTTTTTTTCCACAATTTTTTTTTTGTATTTTTTTTTTGTGTTGTGTTCAATGAAATGAGATTAAAAAATAATAAAAAATTTTCTTAAGGCAAAGGATGCGATAATTATGAATTTATTATTGACGATGTTTCAGGTTGTTTGTAGCTGTTGGGGATCTGTTTTTATGGTGGCCGCCCCTTTTCTTGTTTTCTTGTTTTACTTTTTTATTATTTTGTATTTTTTGGCTAAGAAGATTTCGCGAATTTTCGAAAGTCGCCAACAATTTGGCAATAAATTTACCGCAAAGCGTTTCGGGGCAATAAAACATAAAAGTGCAGGGCATCCCCCATTGCCCTGACATTCAGATATATATATATATATATATATGATATATGTATATACACTGGATATTTGGCCATATTTTTGCATTTTTAACACATTTTTGGCGAGGTTCTGGAGCCAAGGCAATTAAGAAACGAAAACGAAACCAAACCAAACGATATAAATCGCAATGTTTCGAGACGTTGTCCAGTACAGAGAGAAAAAATATGCGAATTATTTTTTTTTTAACACAAAGAGAAGTCGAGAAAAGAAATATATAAATATTATCAGTTAATTTATACATTCCAGCCCAGAAATCAACTTCAAACATGCATTTAAACTGACTTCCCCCCAAGCTTATTTTTCACTTGTGAATTGTTATATTTTTGTATAATATTTTGATACATTTTTTCAGCCGTGGAAAAGCCCGTATAGAACTGAAGTGGAAATGGGTATGAAAGCCCCAAATTCCATAGCCAAGAGTGTGTGAAGGTTCATCATAAATTTATTAAGTGCCGACAGGAGGGATGTGCCCGGGAAACGAGTTCAACGTTCCGCCGACTGACTTGCAGAATTAATTCAATTTTTGCACCTTTTTTTTCGGTGGTCGGGCCCCGACTATTAAGTCATAAAACATAAAGGGCCATAAAAAATCATCTTGAGATCGGATTGCATTGCCGACTTGCCAGGCTTAATTGCAGGCCGCCGACACAAAAAAAAAATAAAATAAAATAAAGGATGATTTGTGTGCATATTAAATTGAAATTGATTTCAAATCAGATTAAGCCAAGTGTTGCATAAGACAAGGCTAACAAGTTTTCTTTAGGAAACAATAAAAATATAAAAAAAAATATAAAGTCGCCAATGAAAAAACAAATCGCTGCAAAAGGAAAATGCAGAAGGAAGCTAATTAAAATGAAAGCCAGGGAAAAGTGTATGAAAAGTGGAAGAAAAAATGGGGAAAAATTGTGGGGGCAATAGAGGAGACTTCTGGCCTTTGAAATCTTAATGGTATATATTAATAATATTTAAAAATAATGTAAAATAAATAAACTACAAAAATATAAATTAAATGTATACTCTATTTGAGATCTTAAAGATTTATATTAACAATATTTAAAGATAATAGAAAATATATAAACTGCAGAAATATAAATTATATATATACTCTATTAAAATGCATTTTAAATTAATTTAAAATTGAATATCTTAATTATATTGATAATATATTATTACTTCAATTTATCAGGAATTGCTCATTCCATGAATTATTGTTGAAAAAACCAACTTTTTAGAAGTGCTTAAAACGCCTTTGCAGTTCAACAGGAAGGACACGCAATCCCCATTCCGGCCCAAAATCCACCCTAAAAACAAGGACTCGTTAAAATTATCAATGAAACTTTACAATCACAGTTGGATCTGCTTCGTGAAAAGCTGGGAAAACCGGGCGGTAGGTGGGTGGCAACAAAAAACAAAAATAAAACCAAATACAAGGGAAAAAGTCGAGTTGAGCCAAGTTCTTGGGCTGCAACTTTGTTAACTTTGACGCTTATTAAAGAGTGGAAAAATCCAGCAACTAAGTAAGCAAGTAAGTAAGTCGGTGAACAATCTCCGTCCACTTGGAAAAATGCTCAAACAAACAAACTTTGACTCGATTAAAGACTTGGGCAAAAACCTTAAAAATTTCCCAGGACCCGTCAACTCAATGTCAATGCCACTCCCCCCGTTTGGCTTTTCCATTAAATTCGCATCACACGAAAGGAAATTCTTAAATGCCTCCCAAAAAAAAAAAAAAATTACACACAAGCGTTTTAGCTTCTCCTTTTCTGTGTTTTATTATTATTTCACTTTTTTTCTCCTTCGTCTGAAATATAATCAAAAGGCAATAAATATTGCAAATGTGACAAAGCAGGCAAAGTTTAACTAGGACATCGGGCCCTTTCCCAGGACGCAGCTACAAAATGTTTGCATGCTGCGGTAACAGCAACAAACAGCGAAAATGGCGTCACAAAAAAATGTTGAAAAAAAGTAGAAAGCAAAGCGAAAGGATATAGAATAAACAGAGGTGCAGAGGACACCAAAAAATAAGCAAGTACGAAAGATTAACTTGACCCAAACAAATTGGTAAAATACCCTATACAAGTTCCTGTCCGATGAATAAATTGATTATGATTTCAGAATTTTAGTTATGAATTTATTTAAATAATTAAAAATATATTTATCCTATATAATATTTAAAAAAATAACGGGTAAATCAAAGCTTATTCCATGCTTTAAATTATGTGTAAAAAAGGATTAACTTGACCCAAACAAATTGGGAATATTCCCCATAAAAGTTCCTCCCTGATGAACAATGGAAAATGTTTATTATGTTTATTTATTTATTTTAATATTTGTAAATAAAGTGTAAATTAACACGAAGTCCTTGCTTTTACTTATGTTACGAAAATGATGAAAGACCCTGTGGGAGGGTATGGTAAAGGATAAACGTCACAGCCACTAAGGGGGGGGCGGCAAAAAGGATGGGATTTCTGGGAGACCGAGTTGGGGGGAAGGGGAAGCAAAAAAATTAAATATAAAATGCAAAAATGGCTTTTAAGCAGCCGACAGTCGCGTTTAGCTTCGCGACCGCGGCCGCCGGAGAGTAGGGAGCCTTGTACCCAAAGGACGCAGGACACACGGCAGGTGTGTGGGCAGGATGTGCTAAAAGGACATCGCTGTTGTTTGCCGGTGGGTGATGTGTGCAGTTCATCAGCGACCGCAGCAAATGGCTGAGAAAAAAAAACAAAAAAAATAAACACTCTCCTGTCCTCTGTCCCATCAGAAACAACAATAAAAAAAAACCGGGAAAAACTGAAAGGAAAGGTCCGCGGAAAATGGAAAACGAAATTATCATAGGGCTGGCTTTGCGGCACCAAATGAACCAGGAGCAAAGCTTCATTAACGATGAAAATAAGCCAAAAGACGAGCGGGAAATGTAATCAAAAGTATTTGGTAAGTCGGAAAAATAAGTCAAGTATTTTCCCAGCAAGGAGAACAATTTCCGGAACGGCCTGCAGCCCTGAACAAATTATAAAGTGCAAGCATGAAATTTTATACTGTTGTAAAAATTTGCCACCTACCTTTGAATTTTTTGTTTTTTTTTTTTTTGCTGTATTTTTATTCGTACCCCTAATGAAATTGCCAGGCGGAAATGGTCCCCAAGATTCCTTCTAACTAACTAACTAACTAACTTACTTAGTTTTTTATTCTCCGCCTGGTGTAAGCCTTTTGCACACTCCTTTGTTTATGCAAGGGAAAGTTCATTATTTTAGCGTGCATGCCGCAAATTATGCTATGAACTTTTTTGCCTGCTCCTTGAATTTGTAATTTCTTTCATTTCCATGTATGCAGGACATACGTACGTATATGTGTGCAATTTTTTTCGTTGAGGATTACAGGCGAGGATTACAAACCTATTGGCTTGGATTAAATTCATCTGGCGTTGCGTACGTATTTCATGCACGGAATTAACATTCCAAATTGGTTGCGCTTATTTCGGAGATCGGGGAAAGGGTATGCCTTGGATTTGCGGGTAGCCTTGGCTAGTGGTTAGTCTTAAAAGGTAGCATAAGTCTGGCAAAATTTATTTAAAATTTGTATAATTAATTTTGGTTTATTAGATTTATGTAGAAATAATTAACTATGAATTCAAGGACTCTGCTGCCTTCATATTATATTAAATAAATAATATAGTGGCAAATATTTGAGATTATTTAATAAACAAAACGTTTTTAAAACCTTAATATATACCTTAGAAATGAAGCATAAGAATAATACATTTTTCTTTATATAATATATGTTATAATGCAATATTTAAATGTTTCCTTAGGTAATATTAATGTTGCTAAAATAAATATTAATAAATTAATAAAGTATGTTATGGATTTCCTCCAAATAATTAAAGGATATCGAATTCAAATGTGTAATTTAAAGTATTTATTAAGTTCTGCTTGTTGCTCGCCAATTATTTTTACTTTAGGCAAAGAAAAAATCGGTTGACGAAAAACCAGGGAATTGCCAGCCACAAAACAACTGTGAAATTTATTTAAATTTTTAACGAAAATCCACTCAGAGCGTTGCCCGCAAAAACCCCCACGCTTAACTTCCGGGAAAATCAAGGTTAGGTGCGACCCACAAAAATGTACAGATCGGAGCAAAACAATAGCAAATAGCGAGTGGAAAATAAAATTAAAATATATATAAAAAACAGTATAACAAAAACAATTAAAATATATATATAATAAAGAAAGATATATAAAACAATAGCGAATAGAGTGTGAAAAATAAAACTATAATACAAAAGAAAAATATACATATATGTATAATATAGAAGTATATATATATATTTATAAATGATCCCAAGACTTAATAATTAAATATGAAATGAAATTAAAATATATAGATTTTGTATACATTTTAATGAAAATTTAGAAAAGTGTTTATTTTTGACTTCTATAAAGACTGAAAAATGTATATAAATTTAAACCAGACTGTAAGCCCTCTTTTACAAAAAAATTTGAATTTTTTAACCAAGTAACAAAATCCCTCATCGCTTTTTTTCATATATATAAATATATACATATATTTACGTGTATATATATATTTATATATTTATTTTTTTTTTGTTTGTTGCTTTTGTTGCTTGCTCTCTTTGGGTATGAAATGAACATGAAGCTATTTGTTAATTCAATGAATTTATTTTGCTGGCAGAGGCAAGGAGTCGCCGCCTGTAACTGAGTTTCAGGATCCGGAACATTGCCCGAGCCATGTTTCATGCACACACACACACACACACACACACACTGGCACACACACTCGCACACACACTCCCACTCACGGACAGACATTCGAACACATTGATAAACACATTACAAGATATTTTGCATATTTTATGGCTCGCGGTGGGTAGAGAGAGCTCCCCCCATATATTCATGTTTGCGGCGGGGGAAGTCAAGTCAGCTCGAGTTAAAATCTGTTTTTATGATTAATTGCTGCTGCTGCTGCTGCTGCTGGTGGTGGGTTAAAAAATAAACGTAAGCCACGACAAGGAAGGCGGCGAAAAGAAGAAAGCTGCATTTTCAGTTTACATTTTCGCAGCCATTTCAACTTGATGCCACGAACCCAACCACCCAACGACCGCTTTTCCACAATTTTTTCATTTCGCAACCAATATTTTTTTGAGTTCACACACATTCACAGCTACAGCTTTGGGGTTTTATTTGTTTGCAGCATGATGTAATGTTGCATTTGGATGATTTAAATTTGATCCCTGTGCAATCGGGCGTTAATTGAAACTTTTGTTTGCTTTGAGGCGCGGCGCAGTAAAAATTAAAGGATTGCGCATTTCGTTTCTTTAATCATATTTTTTAATTGCCGTGCTTTCATACTATAAATAAAAGCTTCATAGCATTTTTAATCGCAGGCTTATATGAAAAGTATTAAAAAATATTTGCAAAATACTTTTTGATGGGAAACTGCAAATAAATAAATTTAAGAAGCCATGGGTTTTCCAGTAATTTGTTTTTAAGGCTTCATTTAAATCATTTCTTTCGGTGTCTTTATAGCCCAGGCATTCGCATCCTTTTCCGGTTCCTTTATTGCTCAATCCTTGGGGGCCCCAAGGAAAGGGACGATGAGGTGGTCTTGAGGGGGTGCAAGTACAAGGAGCAACTGCAACTGGCATTTTTGGCGTTCCCGGCACGCGCTCACTAATTTTATTCCTTAATAAAAACCAAAGGCACACAATGCGCCGACACGGGCGGTTGGGGGGTGGGGGCCGAACAGCAGTTCTGCACGTAGCGTCCTTGGCCATCGCCTCTCTCGTTCCCACAGCCAGGGCATGTCTCCCTTCCACTCATTGGCTCCATTGTGGGAGGATATCTTTGGCGTGGTTCGCTATCAAACTATGAAAGTTCATTAAAGTGATAATTACAAAGGCCGTAAAGCTAACGACGGACGACCAGGGCGACACGGAACGGATATACAACTTGGAAACTGAATGCCGCCAGGTAAGGAGCTGAAAATAAATAAGCTGCAACTGCAGGAACCAACAGAAAATCAGAACTTAACCCCTTGATGCCGTGGAAAGTGATTTTTTTCAAAGTTTTCCAGAACAATTAATAGAATTTGTCGTATTTTTGCTCGTTAAAGCTATTTTCGTCGCCATTTTCTAGTTAAAAATGGCTGCGCTTGCGTACGTTTATTCGATACCTAGAGCTTGCGATAGTCTTATCGATATTTCTATTGATATCTCCATTTTTAATCGATATTTTATTCGAATATATTTTCTAAACAAACAAAAGCTTTTCTGTGCTGGTTTTTATTAGGTTAATAAAACTGCATATTAGACTAAAATGGTAAAATAATTCATTTGTTTTTCAACACAACGAAATTAAATAATATAACGGGTTTTATATTTAAGCTTTAAATTATTTTAGATTTTAAATTCTTTCAAGAAAAAAACCTTCTTTGTTAATCCAAATAAAACAAATTAGGGGTTAAGGGTGCACAACATCCCCTCCCATAGTAAAGATAGTGTCTTCATTTTCAGCAAATGGGGCAAAATAGTTACACTCGATAAGACTGGAAATTTAGTGTTTCATTTAATTGTTCGACTCTGAAGCCCTGGTGCAGCTCCCAAAATTTTCTGCAGAAAAACAACCTTTCTTAAATACATATGTTCATCTTTAGTGGAAATCATTGGCATTGGGGATTCAGGTCGAAATCGGGATCGGGGCAAACACATAAAATGGGGTCGAACAAGACTTTAAATAATCATAAGCCAAGACCCAAAAAACTTTGCACAGCTGCCAACAGGCTGACGCCCGAGGACCAAGAAAACTTTGCGGCATAAACAACAATACAGGGCTCCGGGGGGAGGTAGGGGTCGGAAAATCGAGGAAAATCAAGGGAAAATCGGGATGAATTCGGGGCAGCGAAGGCCATAAACTACAATTGAAAGAAACAACAAAGCAGGAAGCAACAGCAGTGGAAGGCAAACAAAAATAATAATAAATAAATACAAATGCAAAAATGCCACAAGGATTGGACAAAAGTGAAATACTTTGATATGCATCTAAATGGCATCATCAGCATCATCCGTACGCTTAACCCTAGACTGCCAAAGGGTTTTCCATGTGCGATGATAGCAAGGCACACTGAAAAAATTTTCCACTTCAAACAATTTGATGTGAAAATATGCTTTTGTAAATGTGTGAGTAGAAAACAATATGGCGGCCCACCTAAATGTGAAGTTGGCTGCGCTTGGCGATAGGTACAGGGCTGTACTGCCGATAGACCCGAATCACGAGGCACGGCAAATAGAATGACTTCGTTATACTGTTATATATTTATTCATAATTATTTAAATTAATTCTATATATATATATATATATTATATTATTATTCTGGAATTTCTGTTTATGTAATTCTCTCAGTATAGCAGCAATGGGAACAACAACAATGATGGCAATCAGCGACACTGCGCTTGAGAAAGCAACAGCAAATAGTATAGAAATCAGCAGGACAACAACATTGAATGCTCGGAAAACTGGAAAACCCCAAGAAAAACGAAAACAATAATCAGACCTACCAGAAGTCAAAAACAAAGCAGGACAACATAGCACCAAGGGCGGCCAGTAAACAGAATACAAAAAAATACCACAAATCAGTTTGTGGGCATAACATTTTATTTTATCACTCATTTAGGAGCTGGGACATTCAATTCCCTATAAATAAATTCATATTATTTGAAACTGATAGTCAGCATCATAGGATGCTTCGTGATTTTCGGTTTACGCTATCGATATATTTGATATTGTCACAGATTTTTCACATCCCTAGCAAACTGGCAATCAAGCTTCCTTTTCCGTTTTCAACTACGATGGCACCACCTCAGAAAAAAAAAATGCAATCGCATCGCGTACTGAAGACAAAACCTTGCAGAAAGCCATTAAGCGACGAGATCTTAGACGAGTCGGCTGTAAAGGATTGGTACGTAGACCGTATTATTGGAAAGAGGCTACGGAACGGGAACGTCGAAATGCTAGTTAAATGGTGCGGCGTTCACATCTCAAAGAGCACATGGGAGCCTTTAATAAATTTTGGCAAGTGCATGTCGGTGCTCCACGAGTATGAAATCGGGGAGTTGCTTGCACAAGGGGCACGCTCGGATACGAAATCGATCGAAGTAAGAAAATGTCACATTTGTAGCAAAGAAATCAGATTGAAACCTTTATATAATTCTCGAAGGTTATACTGATTTTCTTACCAAATGAAATTATACTAACAAAGTTGTTACAGGCTTCCAGCGATACCTTGGATCCTATGAACTCGGGCGATACGGAAATGACCAATGTAAGAAAATGTCATATGTGCAGCAAGGAAATCAGATTGAAACCTTAATGTAATTAACAAAGGCTATACTGATTTCCTTACCCATTGAAATTATATTAACAAAGTTGTTACAGTCCAACAGCGACAGCTCGGTGCCGCCTATTCCGAAGTCGCCCCAGAATATGACGCAAAGCGGGAAGAAGAATGTAGAACGCGAGGAAGAGTTACCTCACGACAGTGAAGATTCAGATGATGACTTGTTTTCGGTAAAGGTTATTGAGTTCATTCAGAAAAAGATGAACAAAAAGAGCAACAAACAATAATTTTCGTACAATAAAACATTTACGAAAAACCCAAAAATGGGGATTCGTGAAAGTGCCTTAAATAGCGAAGAATGATAATTTTCCTACAATAAAACATTTACGAAAAACCCAAAAATGGGAATTCGTGAAAATTCCTTAAATTGACTCGTTTTTAAATAAATCAAATGGATAGCAATTTAAAATCAATAATCTATTTAACAACAGTGGATATCCTCCAGAAATTTAAAATGTTACTTATGTCTGCACCGATTTGGGTCTAATTTATAAAACAATTAATAATTTATACAGAAAGTATTAAAGATTCATTAAAGACGTCTTTCTCGCTTAGTTTACATTTTATTCACACCTAAATTATAGGTTAAAAAAAAAGAAAAAAAAATATTTAAGATATATTATTATTCGAAGTTTCTTGCTGTTTCTGATGCCTGGGTTTCCCACTCAGCTTTGCTCATATATGACCCACTGTTTTGGCTTTATTCCGCCTCTCCTGCTTGGGCAGTCCCGGCTGCTGGTAATGATTCTCAACTGAAAAAAAAGAGAGTGGTATTTTCATCAAATAATTGTGTATTTAGGGCTCTGAACAAACTCACTTCGATATACATTATAGCCCCGTTCGTCGGCAATGTAGTACTGTGTCTGGATTTGATTTCTGGGTCCGGGTATGGGCACCGAGTTATAGCCCTCCTGGACATTGATCACTTGATCACCAACGGTTTTCCTGTAGATCTTCTTGTAGTTCACCAGTCCATTGCTCATGACTAACCTGCGATTTCGGGGGAAATTAGAGATTTGTTTAAAGCATTCGTTATATTTAAGGCTTAGCTATATACTAGAGTTTAATTTAATTACTGTTTAAATAGATTTATAGCCACATAGATTGCTGAACTAATAAGCTTCCTCTTTATACAGGGCCAATTAGGAATAATATATGTAGCGAAGGCACTCACTTGTACTCCTGGGTCCCATTGGGGTGTATGACGTGATAATTTTGCACAACATAAATGGGTATGGGCATGGGCGTGCCCGTGGGATGCACACTGGTGGATGCAGGAGTTGAGGAAGGGGCTGGTGATGATGCTGGTGCTGGTGCCGGTGCCGAGCTAGGTGGACTTCCCGAATCGTCGAAGAAATAATCAAGATTCTCCTCTTCAAAGTCCATTTGCGGAAATACGACCAATTGATCCTCGTACAATGGCCATATTTGTTCAATAGGTGACACGCTGCTGGTGGCTTCGGGGGCTTTGGGGGTGGTACTTGTGGTTGTTGTTCTTCCGGTGGTCGTGGCCAGCGGCGGACTGAAGTCGTCACCATTCTCAATGTCCGACGGCCAAACAACCAATTGTAATTCATAGATGGGCTGGCTGTCCGGTGCCTTCAAGTGGCGTTGCAGCTGCAAGCCATTCTGCGGCTCCTGTGCCCCCAGCTTTTCGCCTGCATTTTCCTTCGGACCCAGACCCTCCTTCGGCTTATTACCCATGCCCGCAGCCGGCCACACCCCCAGCTCCTCGACGACGACAGGCTCCTCATTGTGGCAGCCTAACGAGTCCATTGTCGCCGCATCGAAAGTCAATTTGCAGTCGACGCGTCTCCGTACCCCATCCACCTTGGTCGAGGACTTCTCCGCATACGGGTCCGTAGTGCTGGTGGTGCTGGTGTCCGGATCCGTAACAATCCCGGCCTGCAGGAGCGGGATTAGTGTCGCCAGCAAAAGCAGCACAAACTCCGCCCAGAGACGGCATCGGCTTCGGTTCCAGCTCAGGCTTCGGCTTCGGCTCTGGCTCCTGCTCTGGCTACGGATTTGGGTTTTGTTTGATTTTGACATGACTGCGGGCGCTTTTCCTTGCCTTTTGCTTTTGCTCGCTGCCAAAAGGCCAGACTTGTATTTATACGATTCAAAGGCGCTCGAACTCAGCCTGCATCGCCATCATCACCATCATCGTCATCATCGATTTAATCAGATGCACTTTGGGCATCAGGAGCAGCTTGCACGGAAAAATATATATTGCAAGCTTAAAGTCTTAATATTTCATGAGGCTGATCAAGAATATATGTTATTCCATACAAACGCTGAAAAGAATAATTTAAAAACTTCATCACTTGTGGTTAATGTCTTATTCAAATTGTATTTCTTTTATTATGTTTTCTAATTTACCTTTAAGATGCCGATTTCTTTCAGTGTAATGCTATATTCACATTGGCATAATACCGTTATACAAATAAGAGCCGCAAATACCAGGGAAAGCTTGGGGATGCTGCGGAAGGGCCAATTATAATCCGTCCAGGCTGCTTATGGCGTTTAACCCTTGAGCTTTGAGCCTAATCTGTCTGGAATAAAATATTAAACATATACAAACATTTTAATTATTATATTAATCAATTAAAATAATTATAAGGCTAATTTAAAAATAATAAATACAATTTTAAACACAGTTTGTAGCCAATCATATAAAATACTCCTATGCTTATTTCATGCTTTTACTTTTAATATTTACTAAATAGTTTCATACTATTAAATATAGATAAATAACACATTATTTAAATGGTTGATCAGTTGATTTTGTATATACTATTTTCACTTAGCGTAGTTGTTAGACATATTTATTTAATTTTAAAAATAATTATCATGTAAATAATTGTTAAGTAATTTTCGTAATTTTCTCATTACAAAATCTCTTCCTAAGTATTCGATTTCTATACCTCCAGCACCCTTTAGGGGTTAAACTGCATTTTATAATGCCAAGAGATGATGAAAATCGGCAATATACAGGTAAGTGGAGAGAATTGACTTTATAATCCACGGGGTTCCCTCTTCGCTCGTAAATGTCTTTGAGGGTATTTGGGTGCTAATATGTTTCGGCATTCTCTGCGTGATAATTAAAGTGTTTCAGAGGTAATCGAAGTTCATTGGCTTAGTTAGCGGGAATACGGATATTTTTGTTGAGCATTTCTTGACAATGAAAACAATATAAATTGAGCTGGATGTCCTGACGGATGCCCCTGGATATCTTTCGCCAGTCCTGTCATATTTTTTCTACTCCTTTTTCGGGTAATTTTAACAACGTCATTTATAAATGAGATTTTCAACGGGGGTCAAGGGTGATGAGTGGCGGGTGGTGGGTGGTCTTTGGTGCATCTTCTGTTGATGACGCAGCTTTTTGTTATCCTCAAGTCTCCTCCTGCAGCTCCCCCTGATGAGGAGTCTTCGTCTGCCTTGTGCCCTCCCTTATTGCATTTCGGTTTTTGTATCTCCGTTGTCGCTGTCATGTGTCATTAAAAATATTTTCCGCTGTAAAGTATTATTTTTAAAGCTCAAACCGGTCCCGGGTCCCAGAGTTTGAATCATTTTGCTTCGATTTTTAAAGTGTAAGTGGGCAGAGGTATATTTTCAGGGCCAGCCAGATTCTTAATTTAATTCAATTTCTATTTAACCGAACCGAGGGCGTCGTCGTCGTCGTCGTCAATGTGCAATTTGTCAAAAACTTTTTTGATTTATGAGTCCGCAAAAGCAAGCGGCTGTCAAACAGCTTCAGCTTTACTCCTCCACTTCCTGCTTTCCTCTCCGCCTGCTTCCTTATTCCCTCTTATTTCTCCTTTCATTTTCTTTGGGAAAATTGAAAATCTCACACACACAGAAATTTCCATGCAAACGAAACATTTTTTGTCGCCTGGCTTTCAACTTCCCCGTTGCCTTCTCTTTGTGTTTTGATTTGTATACCCTTACAGGGTATTACAATTTCAGTCAGAAGCTTGTAACGCTGTGAAGAAATCAATTCCGACCCCATAAAATATATATATTCTTGATCAACAGCAACAGCCGAGTCGATCTAGCCATTTCAGGCAGAAAAAAAAATTTACAACAAATTTCAACAATTTTATAAGGGGCTATATCGTTAAAATTGTCAAAAATGCATACAACATTTTATTTTTATATTGATTTTAATTAAGTATGCAGATATATTAACCTTCCAAAAATTAAAATTAATTATTTTTTGACTTAATTATGGGATTTTTTTGTCATATAAAAATGCAGATTAATATCGTTCCAAATAATGCGAATATTTTATGCTTAGTTTTGATAGATTTCCGATCGATTCTATAATTAAATTGTCAACTGCAAGGGTATATAAACTTCGGCTTCCCTGAGTGAGTTTCTGTTCTATTTTTTTCAGTTTCCTTATTTTTTTTTCGCACAAATTTAATTTGATTTGATTTTTGCCACTGGACATGGCAAGCCCCAGGCAATTTGTCAAAAAACTGTATTTATTACTAGATATATATTTATATTTACGTGGCTATGTGCCTCTGAATATGCCGTGATTTAATACCATGCCTCTTTAACGAACAAGTTTAAATTAATGTAATTTACATTAAAGAAATATTTATAATACATTTTCAAAATCAAAATACTCTTTTCTTAGCTTCTTTCTTTAAAATATTTCAATATGTATAGCCTATGTTTAGCTTTATGCTTTTTAATAATCAGGTTAAGCTTTATAAAACTGCAAGCATCTCTCCAGTTCGACATAAAATTACAATAAATAATTAAATTATTTTTAAATGCTGACCCACTTTGTGTTCTTGTGAAGAAATCCAGTTTTCTTTCATGTACTTAAAGCCCTAATAAGAACCCAAAATAAGCAACCAAAATAAGAACCCTGAGGAATATCATAAAATGTTTGTATGTAAGACGGCAAAAAATCATATATAAGAAGTGGCAGATATCTTCAGCAGATCAAAGCGAATCAGAGCCAAGTCAGCCAAAGAACTAAACAAGGGACTCAAGACTCAATATAATTAAAAACTAACAAATAAACAGCTGCCCCAGATTACTGCATTAAATAGCAAATAATCATGGCTATTAAATTGAGTTTGTTTATTTTTATGGCTTTAATAGCTGCGGGCATGGCTTTAACCATGACCAAAACAACAACTACAACCAAGCCTATGGCTACAATCACTGAAAAATCAAAGGAATCCTTAGATCGACGTGACAAGCGTCAATTGGTAAGAGGTTTAAATTATAACAATAGAAAATTCTAATAACATAAAGCAAAAATAAATAAATATCAGTAAGTAATAATATTCAAAGCTTAAGCCAGGGCTTTCGAGGCATTCACAAAGAGGATTTAAGCACTTTTCTCACTTTCTGTTTATACCAAGGACCTCCTTTTGTTTTATCAAAAACTATAATTAAAAATGAATCGATTTCTTAGACAATCATTAAGACTTTCCCATATATTCTCGCCCAGAATAACGCCCCAACGAGCGTGGCTGGATCCAATGGCAACTTTCCGATCTTCTTCGACGGAGTTAATGTGAATCCCGCCTTGCAACCCCTGCAACCACTTCCCCCTCTGCAGCCACTGCAACCCCTGCAGCCCATCACTGTGGTGACCCCGGTGGCCTCCAGCTCGAATGCCCAAAGCCAGCAGCCGCAGAATGGTTGGTTTTCTGGCTTTGGACAGAACCTGCCCGTCATTGGCACTTTGGTGGGGGGACTGCCCAACCTAATCAGTGGCCTGGGACTGGGCTCCTTGAACGGGGGCTTCGGCACCCTGGGCGGCCTGAATCTCGGCAATCTGGGCCTGGGCGCTGTGACTCCCGTGGTGGCAGCACCAGTCCAGCCCGCAACCAGCTCCCAGGGCAGCTGTCCGCTAACCCAGAAGCTGAGTTGCCGCTGTGAGCCATTGATCCAGCTGCCGGGACTGAAGCCCATTGGTAGCGGTGGCAGCGGCGGTCCTCTGAGATCTCAGCTGGTGCAGATCCAGCGCCAGAATGCCCGAGTGAACGAGGATGGATCACAGGAGGTGCGGGTGGTTTTGAGCAGCGGTCATGTGATCTACCGGCGAATGGCCAAGGACATGGGACAGAGTGGTTACATAGCCATGAGGATTCAGTCGGGCAAGTACCTGACCATCTACTACAGCGTCAACCGGGAGGAGTACTCGGTGAGGGCGGACGTCAAGGATGCACCGCCCACCTCAGACTTTGATGACGAGCTAAGTGGAAAGCTTTAAGGATCTATAAACTTAAATGTATTTTTTTTTTCTTTTAAATATATATATATATTTTTTTGTATATTTATTAATTAAGAGAGAATAACGAAATGTATCTCTTGATTATAATCCCTCGATCTTTATGAGGGGGGAAAAAGGAGAGGCCCTTGGCAGGTCCTTAAAGTTAGATTAACGCAGATTGGAATCATCAAAAGGCCATCATTAGGGTCACATGTGTTTTACACACCCAATAATAACCCATTCCAGTGGAACCTCAACCCATAAACTGTATTAATCTGCTGTTTATTTTTTGTGTTATGTGGAACTTTCCCTTTGAATAACAACTACAAACTAGCTAAGCTAAAGGAGGAAATAAACAACAATGAAACACATTCCTGCGATTGCTCCTTGGGGAGGGAAAGTTGTGTTGCCAAAGACAAATATTCATGCGGGCCGGCAATAAACTTGTCTTTTATTGCCCCAGATGTTGTTAAAGGGTTAACAAGAGGGTTATGAGGCGGAGGAGGAGTCCAACTATTCAACTGGTGCCCAGGCAATTGACAGCAAAATTGAAGACTTCTCCCTGTCAGGAGATCCGCCAAGATATAATAATGGCTACAAGCTTACAAGGAGAGCGTGGAATTCGTTGTTCTTTCGCACACTACAAAAAACAAAATCGAAACTGTCTATATACTTTTAGACAAGGACATGTTTTAATTTTAACCCCACTTTCGTTACATTTCAATTCAACAAAAAGCTAGAAAATCTATCTTAAGAGACCCCTTTTTAAAGGACTTTCTGTCAGTGTATTGCCACCAGTTGAGTTTCACCGTGAAAATGACCCAAAGAGAAAGAGAGAGAGTGCTGGAGAACAAACAATGAGCTCAATGGCCAAATGGAAATCAAGCTGTAAAATGCCATATCCTTGCCCTGCTCCACCCCGCTTTGCACTTCACTTTCCGCAACTTCCTTTTCAAGTTGAGAGAGCGCAGAAGTTTCGCAATGAGCCGGGAAATGGTAGCTGCCAGGATATAGCAGGATATGCCCGGAAAAGCCCCAGTAAGTGCAATGCAACCCCACAAAAGCCAACGGGGCCGATGTATAATTAAAAGTTCTCTTTTGTGCCGAGATTGCACTGGAGATCCTCGAAAAACGCAATGGAGTGATTAGGCGGAATGTAGAGACGCTGAGGGATTGACTTTTATGCATTTTCTAGCGTTATGTTCTATAAGAGAAAAATTGAAAAACGGAAGGGAAAGCTTTAACTACCAGATAGGGGGAAAATTCTATCCATTTAAATGAAGGTTTGTTTGGTGGAAATATCAAAGATATTATGTATACTCATATAAATATTTGATAAAGAGTGAAAACCCTTTAAATTGAGCTCTAAGAAGCCATTTGGAAACACCTTCTTCACAACCCAATTAATTATATTTTAAGGACTATCATAAGTATATATATATGTATCTTTCAATATAATTATAATTTAAGCAAACATTCCCTCTTTATTCCTACTCAGTTATGAGCTATCCATAACCCACCCAGAACTTCTCTCAACATTTACTAATTTTCCCGAAATCTGACTATGCCAGGCTATGGCCTGGATGCTATTGCTAATTGATGTGTGCCCGCAAAGACCCGACTCTCGACGTCCGACTCCTGGCTTCGATTTGGATTCTGGGCACTCACCGAAATCCTTTACCGCTTCCTGCAACTAATTCGGATGGCGAATGGCGAATGGCGAATGGCGGCTTACATTTGTGTTCGGAAATGATGATTTTAAAAGAGGCTTTGGCACACACTGTCAGGGGCGTGTTTACATTAAAACCGCCGCAGTCCAGGCTGGCCAAAAACGTAACTTTTTCCGTTTAACGTTTCCCTAAACACAGAGGCACTGAAACATAAAATTGGTTAGAAAATGAAAAGAAAAATACATCTGTTTAAGACTGAAACAGCCTTGATTTCCTTACCATACCATTCTCTATGAAATCATGTCGAAAGTCTAATTTATATTTTTTTCGCTTCATTGGTGTCGAGTTTCCTGTTTCCGGTGTATCTGTGACCCCTTGTTTAACCCCATTTCAGACGCTTCATTGGTTATGCCAATTGCAAAGTGTCCTGTCCGGGTGGAACAATTGAAATTACTGGGAGTCGTTGATGAGACTTTAAGCTCTCCCTGCAGTTGGTCCCTCGGTCTGTATTACCAAATGATGGTCATTAAGGGGTCCCGGTCCCATCATCCCCATTCGCCTTCATCCTTGTTTTTATTTATTTTCCAACTAAATGATGACTTTAAAGTTGCGGCATCTTTAAGTGGTGCATGGTGCACGGTGCACTGTTCATGTTGCGCTACACAACATTAAGTCCCCTGAATGCCCCACTTTTTGGTCGGTCTGTTGTTGTTGTTGTTGTTGCTGTTTTCAGTTAGTTGCTGGAGCGGTGGATGGGGTCTAAGGGGGAGTTCCATTAGCCAAGGAAAGCGGGTGTTGGCGGTGGGCAGTCCCAAACGCCAGATTCGTCGCAACCGCAGACGTAACGTGAGTGACCGGCGGCGGCGGCGGCGGACGATGCGTCGGTCTCTCCTGCTGGAAGATATGTGTGTAGCTGGTGCGTGTGTGTGTGTGTGTTTGTCCCACCATGGCCATAAAAATCAGGATGCACCCGGCTTGCCTGTTTAAGGCCTCCAGGCTGCTGTAGCCCATTGGCTCTACCCTCGAAAATTGCCGCATTGTGTGGCCAAAAAGCGAAACCGCTGCGACTGCAACTGGACGGCCAACTGCCTAGACACTGCAAACAAAATTAAGGCATCAAATGGTTGTTAAATAATATAATAAGAAGGGATTTCCCATAATATAAAGTCGTCGAATTTCTTTGCCGTGTACAAAGGTCTACCTTTAGGCACAAAAGGAGCACGACGATAACTGAAAGGTGGACCCCTGGCAAGCGGATGCGAATCGAGAGCGGAAAGCGTGTCAGATAGACGACAGGGGCACCAAGGGGTTAAGGGTTCACGCCAAAGCGGGAATTTAGTTCGAGCTACTGAGGAAATGATTAAAGGAAAGGGTTAAAAATAAAGGGAAAATGAGCCAAGAGATGGGAAACCCAGTGAGATAGAACAACATTATTAGACTTCAAAGCTTAATTATATGTTTAGAATATTAAATAGATTTTTGTTATTTAAGAAAAGAGTCTGTTGCCGAGAAGTATATCGTATAGACAGATATTGCTTAGATCACTTCCATTAGGAAAAAGGACTAAGTACATCCTTTACTAATAAACCCTTATTAATAATGTCATTTACTTGAACTAAGGCTAATTGACTTGCTGGAGAGGAAAAGCTGAGGAAAATACTGGTACTTCGACCGCCAAAAAAAACCCGCTCAAAGCTTAAGAGTACAAAACCCTTTACCTGTGGTACTGAGCCCCTGTAAAGAGGTGCAAACATGCCACGGCAATTTCACAGTCTCCCACTTTTCCGCCCAGTTGTTTTTCTTCCACTTTTCCTCGTTCAAATAGTTGTACAAAAAAAAAAAAAAAAATCAAATAAACAAAAACAACGGAGATCCACTCGACCACTCTCGAAAAAAACATGAATGGAAATTCTGGAAAAATCATTGAAGAGCAACAATGCGGGGGAAAAACAAAAGGAAAAGAACAACTGCAAAGCCGGCGACCACTAAATAAGTGGAGTGCGTGGACGAGTGGAAAAAAGGACAAGTTGCGCAGCTGGAAAAGCGGGAAACTGTTTAAACGGATACGAGAAACTACAAGGCCGAAGAGCAAATAAAGGATCGAGCGAGTCCCAGCCATAGCGTAAAGGAATATATGTTGCATAAGAAGACCTTGTTGCAAGTTTATGTTTACAAATACAGTGCGTATTGCAAATGTAAGGCAGATAATATCAGTTAAGGTCTCGCACTGTATCCAAATGGAAGCCCTCCTTTTGCCAATTAAACGACATTTTCCCACAATTTTCCCATCTGTGGGTAACAATGCGAACGAGTTGAGCTTTGCATGATCTGAGTCAGCCAAGGTTGGGGTTTGGCCCTGTCCGGGATCCCTTATCTAAGGCCTGGGCATCGATAAGCTCTTATCTACATGTACCAAGGCGAAGCGGAAACACGGAAAGACCATTAAATCAGCCGCCAAGTCAGTCAAACGCCGAAGTTGCTGAAGAACAGACTGAAAAATGCAAGGTGACATGGTAGCAGGGCAAACACCCCCACAACATCAAGGACATTCAAACGTATAACAAGTTTGCATAATAAAAATTACTCACAGACCACCGATGGATGCACTTTAGCCATGGCAGCGTGCCACCGAACGCTGTGGTGGCTGGCCACGATTCCGACGGCGACACGATCTTTGTGGGACGCGCCTTCTACAACAACGACATGCTGCCCGCCAAGGTGATTCCCAATAAGGGCAAGGCCTATGTGGCCTATGCCCGCGAGGAGCACGAGCTGGAGAACTATGAAGTACTGTCCGGCTTTAATTATGAGTGGCTGCCGGGGCAGAACGGCCAGGTGCCGCCGGGAGCCGTCAAGGTGGGACAGAACGTCGATGGGGAGTATCTGTATGCGGGCAGGGGCTACCATGCCGGCAGCCTTACCGTTGGCAAGGTGCATCCCTCGCACGGCTGCCTGTACATACCCTACGACTCCGACGAGGTGAAGATCTTCTCCTATGAGGTGCTGAGCCAGCCGGAGCGCTGGATTGATACGACGGCCACGAATATACCGGATGGAGCCCTGGTGGCGGGTCACGACTCCAATGGGGACACCATCTATGTGGGCCGCGTGTTCCGCAACGGCGACTTGCTGCCCGCCAAAGTGGTGCCGGCCAAGGGCAAGGCTTATGCTGCCTATGCCCAGGCGGAGCACGAGCTGACGGATGTGCAGGTGCTAACGGGAGCCGGCTTCCATTGGGTGCCCGCCTCCCATGGCAATGTGGTGCCCGGTGCCCTGTCCTCCGGGCCGAACGTGGACGGTGAGTCCCTGTACGTGGGCAGGGCCATCTATTGCGACAGCCTGAGCGTGGGCAAGATCCATCCCTCGCATGGCTGCATCTACATTCCCTTCGGCGGCGAGGAGGTGCGTCTGGAGCACTACGAGGTGCTGGTCCGTATTTAGAACCATTTGTATTACTTTTTTTTTTCTTGTTTTTCAATGGAATAAACATATTTACTGATGTAATTTCTTGGTGATTAACTCCTTCTTTACTTAGGGGACTTGCACACACATTCTAATTAGCCGCATATATCATTATTAGAGTATAATTTGTTAATTTCACAAGAAAACTTGAAGCCAACGTAAATTTGGAGATTTGCACTTGCGGTTTGTATTTGTTATCGGTTATCAGTTATCGGTTATCAACTCGAAGCCATAAATTGCCCGCCACTTATAGCTTAATTAACAGGTCTGGCATTTTGCACTCGCGTAGTGACTGATCATTAAAACAACAACTGCAGCTGGTCGTAAAACCCGGCCAGATATCGCAGTTTGATAATGATTAGAAATTCATTCAAGGAGCTATGCCAGAGCTGCTGTTCTAGCCATTTAATAAAGTCCACATAAAGAAATACTTATCTTTTGTGGTATTTATTTTGTTTTGTTTAGAATTAGATTTTATGGATATTTAAACAGAGGACATTTTGTGATTGATGTTACACACAACAATAAATGTTAAACGTTGTCGTCTATAATTATAGCACCTTTAGTCGATAGTGATGATCCAGTCCTATAACAGTGTCAGGAAAAACTGAGCTATGTTATCAAGTCCACAATCTAGCAAAGTTTTCCACCCATATGGGACTGGGCTAAAAACAGCTTTTTAAGTAAATTTTGTATAATAAGCATTAATTTATTTAATAAGGACATTTGCCGTTTACTTGGTAGAAGTTGTGTTATTAAACAGCTACTCTACTCTATTCTACTCTAAATAAAACATCTGAGCAAGTGAGTATTGGAAAAACATATTGGTAAGTTTCAAGCTAATCGATTGGCCAAAAAGTTCGAATTATTTACGCGCCAACAAATAAAAACCGAATGAAGAATATTTATTTATTTTCTAGTACTTTGCGTATTAAAATTCATATAAGGAAAAATATTTATAATTCTAAAATTATTTTTCAACAAAATATATAAAACAAAATAAAATGAATACACTAAAATACCAAAAACATTGGTGACCGCTGTGGAAATGGTATCGATATGAAGTATCGATAGCGATGGAAACGTCAATGGTTTTTCAAGTTCTGCCGCGAACGGTCACTCTGTTCGGCTCCAGTGCTACCCGTAATAGCTAGATTCTGTGCAAAAAAAGCTAAAAAACCTCAGCTCAAATGCTGAACAGCAAGCTATAGCCGACAATGAATACATTATCAAAAACGCTAGATCTAGTGGGAAAATAGTGAAATATCTATGTGTATCTGATATAATATATAGTTGAATGTGCTAGATGAATATTAAAATATTGTTATAAGCTAGTTGGAAATTTCGTAAGCTTTTCTGCCTTCATAAATGGAATTAAGCTAAACTGCCAGCACTGATGTATAGCCAACGAGGCCCACTAACATCTTCGAACAGCGCAGATACAGACACAAATACTTTGAACGCGTGCAGTTTCGGTTCGATCCCTTGGACATTTTGCTCCGATCCGAATCTGGTGTTTGTTTTCGCTGCATGACGTGACTCCGATGCAGCTGCGGCATTTCGATTCTGGCTTTATTAAGCTGATTTGTTGCGCTCGCATTCTCTAAATGTACGAAAACGTTTAAGCTAGTTGCAAGCTTTATTAGCATTTCCATTTTCAAATATGCCAGATATAGCTGAAGTAAGCTAATTTGGCAACACTGACCAAAAACTCGGACGTGTTTTTCGCTAGTTTGTTTTTTTTCCGCGAAGTTGCACAGTTTGCAAAACAACGACGTGTGTGCAATTGAGGTGTGAGAGCAAGAACAAGTGCTCTGCATTTGTTTACTATTCCTGCGGAGCGCGCGTCTTGTTTGTTTGTTTGTGTGAAGATAAAATACAACAAGTGCAAACACCATAATAACAACAAAGCAACTCCTTTTTTTTTGGTGACACGAAGCAGCAACAATAACACGAGTGGGAGCGAGAGAGCGAGACCGGGATAGCTGGAGGAGAACGACAACCCAGCGGTATTTGTTGTTGCTTTCCCACTGATAGAATAATGATTAATGAACCCGCCGCAGCGACAACAACAAATCAAGTAAGTATACCGCTTAATTAATGTATTTGTATAACCCTTAATTTCCGTTATCTGCAAAGCTGGGCCAAGCGATTACTGGTCTTTGATTAGGGCTCATTTAACGAATTGTAATGCTATCTAGAATTTCTCCGCAACGTGTGTACATTTTGTTTGTGAAAGTTCGGTGTAATTGTGATCAGAGGCACCTACAGTCCAGACAGATCTTGACTTGGGGCTGAGACAGCGGAAGAAGAGCTCTGAACTGAGTTATTTAGTTAGTAACGTTTGTTATTTAGAAAGTTAATTCGGTGAATTGCTATTCCTAATGTTCATAAAGTGTTCTTAGAAAATAATTGTAATTTATTTAATTAGAAAGAATTGGCTTGTTTCATGAACTATCCTTACGGACCCTTGGGTGCTGCTGTATCCATTTAATTATAGTTCCATATGCTTTTTTGTTGTTGTCTTTAGTTCCTTTTCCCTTAATCAAAATCGGAAGTTTAATTCTGCTGCTTCCTTTTTTTGAAGTTCTCCATTTCTGTATTGGTTCTTGTCCTGCTCGTTCGTCCTGCAACTTTTGTTCCTTCCTAATGAGAGTGCTTCAATTTCAATGAAGTTTGCATTTCGCGCTCTTTTTCACATGTGTGAGTGCCTGAGAGTCTCTCCATCTGCGGTTGTTTTTATGGGTGTGTGTGTGCGATTTGAAGTTGCAGAAAGAAGCGCATCATTTGCCACGCCCCCTTTGCCAACCAGCACCATTGAACGCTCCTCCTCCGCCCCCTGTCCCCCCGCCCCTTGCCTTTGGGCTAGGTTTTCGTTTTATTTTGTAAAAGTTTGTTGCACTTTTCACAGTCAGTCCGCGAACAAGTCCTTCGCATCCTGTCTGCTCCTATTGCGCCCCCTTTGAACCCCATTTTCCACTCTTGTTTATTCCCACTCTTCTCTGATGCTCTCCATGGCTCCTCCGGCGGCTCCGTTTCCATATATTTTTTTTTTGTCCCCGCCAAAAGCAACAATTAGTCGCAGCTGCTGGGAAAGTGCAGAAAATGCTGAAAACCAGAAATCCAGAATTACAGAAACGCAGCGACAGATACTGAAACAGTGATAGCAAACAAAAGCATTGCAGTGGAGCCCCACTAAGGGCAACTTTGCTTAAATCTTATTTAGTTTCAAGAGAACCTGCAAGTCTACGAAGCGAATCTCTTTATCGGTGGTATTATAATAATAATAATAATAATCACCAGCTGTTAATTGAGCAAGGATACCGCCCACCAATATTTAAGGAAAAGACTCTAGGCTGAATCCACAATATCAGGGACTTGCCGAAGAGCCTATACTCTTGCCAAACACTTGGCAGGCTTGGTTCATTGCTTACAATGGAAACAAAATCAAGAATACCTTTTCAAGCTGTGATAAAGCTTGAATTATATACAACCATTGTTTCCACATACATCTTAAGATTTTAGAAATTTGCATTATGAAATATATTTACTTTTAAATATTTATTTAAAGCTTTTAATACTAAAGCCTTACTTATATACTAGTGAGAGTATTTAGAAGACTAACTGCCAGGTTCCAAGACTGAGGCACTAGTTTGCATATAATCGGACATATGAAAGGGTGGCTAGATCGACTCTGCTGTTGATGATGATTAATTTATATACTCTATAGTATAGCTTTGCAATTATAATACCCTGCAAGGGTATAAAAAGAGTGACCACTGTATCTGCATCTGCCTCACAGAGTACGAACCGCTGGTGGCTTATTTATGTACATATTTCTTGGCACTTGTTATATTTATAGGATCCCCACACACTTACAGTGCCCCTCCCTACATTGTAAGCCCCTCCCTCTGCCCTCTTGGGCCGTGTGTGTGTGTGTGTGTGTGTGTGTGTGTGTGTGTGTTGTCATCAGTATGCCAGTTGTCACTTCATCTCTTTAAATGCGCCTCATGGTTTTCAATTTCGAGAAACAAGTGGCCCAAAAGTGTTGCTGTCCAAGTGCCCATATTACATGTGTGCCCATATCACAGGCAAATAGGAAAAGTACACTTGAAATATGAAACCATTTTTTATATATTTACAAGGAAAATATATTAAGAAAAAGGCAACCTTTTTGATTATAATTTATTATTCAATCTTGTTTTCCTGTCTGCTTGTCAAACCCTCTTAATTTTCTCTACCCCTCATTTTTATTCAGCTTTCAATGGGGACTCCTCTTTGCTTTTGGGCAAAACTGCAGCCAAATGAAATTAGTCTTTGGATTTTCTTTAAAAGAGCCATGAGCACGACAGATACAGATGCAAACTCAATAAGCCCAACTAAATGCAAATTTCAAATTCATCCATTCAACACACAGACGTACACTCTTCTCTCGGCTATTTTTTTGTTTTTTCTCAAAGAAAAACTGTCTTCGCTTTAAAGTTTCCCCCCCCCCCAATTCCATCCCCGCTTCTCTCTGAATTCTTCGGGAGTGATGTAAAATCATTATTCGTCACGCTCAGATTGCCATGCTTGAACGGCCAGGTATACGTGTTCGCATCGCATCGAACTCTATAACTCTGTCACACTCATCTGGGCCCCCTTTTTTGCATGTGGAAATTCTCTCAAGAAGGGAAGGGCTTTATGATGGGCACCACAGTATGACAGCAGATGGGGAGAGGTATTGAGGTGTGAATCCTCTTCGAAATTGGATGGGGTCCGGGCCATTGAGTGATTTATATATTAAACAAGAAAGGAAACTCGCTTTGGCAAGCCGAAATTTATATACCCTTGCAGTTTGCAATTGAACTATAGGAAAGTATCATATCTAAGCTTAAAATATTCCCATTCTTTGAAGCGGTAATTATCGCTATTTTTATATGACAATTTTTTCGACAAATCAAAGTGTAAAAAACTCATAACTCAAGCAAAAAGTGACTAATTTTACTTCGGAAAGCGTTCCTATGTTAGTTTTTATTGGGTTAATAAATCTGCATACTCTTTTTAATAATTAACATTTTTGCAAATTTTTGAAAATTTTGACGATGTAGCCCCTTATAAAATTTGGAAAAAATTTGAAAATTTTTATTTTCTGCCGGAGATGTCTAGATCGACTCGGATGTTGATGCTGATCAAGAATATATATGATTTATACGGTTGGAAATGACTCCTTCACAGTGTTACAAGCTTCTGACTAAAATTAGAATACCCTTCCAAGGGTATAGAAAATTCACCCTTGATTCTCAGTTTTAATCAATTTCTACAGTTTATATGATGAAATTGTATATTACCTTGAGCATATTATTTATATTGCATAAATGTCAAGCGTAAAAGTGCTTAATATAAGAATTGATGAAAAAATAAGTGTTTAGGTTACGCTCTTAAAGGTTTAGTTTATTAAAAGGTTGAATATAAAATTTATTTAATATAAGATATATTAAATATATACATAATGTATTATATATATATTAATATATGTATATATCTGTAGCTATTTAACTGAGAGTACCGGGGTGCTTACTTTGAGTATTCGGAGTTTCGCTTTTCTCGAGTGACTTATGGCTTCTTTGTTGACATCTCGTTCCTTAGATTGTTTCAGTGTATCGATTTATCCTATAGCCAGAATATAACCTACTTTTTCTTTTACAAATAATTAAGAGAATATTTAAAGTGTTATATTTACTAAAAATATTGTGGAATGCAATTGAATTGAAGCTACCCATCCACCTATAACCTGTTGATTCGGTGCGATTTCTCTGGGCCAAGTTGTATTGAATTCGTTGATTTTTGAATTAATTTTTACAGACTACCCCTTTTTTTGCCGACCGTATAAAACGTGACCCTCTCTCTGCTCGTTTCATTAATGGCACTTTTAGCCGGAACAAAAGCAAAAAAACGAAACAATAAAAAAATTAATTATGAACAAAAAAACATTGCGCATTTATCATCATTCATTCATATTAACTTGGCCTATCAGCATTTTTTCTCATTTACTCAAATCGCTGTCCATTAAAGGCCGGAAAGAAATAAAACGAACTGAATATGAAAATGAAAATTAAGGCAAATATGCAAAGGGCGACACGCTACGTTGACTGTTTGTTCTGAGCTGGCCAACACAAAATAAAAAAAAATTATAAGAAAAATTCTTGACGATGGCCTCCAAAAAAGGAAGCAAGTTTTTTTTGGTGTGGTATTTTTAGGAAACGGAGCCCTCGCAATTGCACAAATTGCCTCGGCGAAGTATGAGAAAATTCGGGGAAAGCCGGTAAGGAAAAGGAAACTTCTTGGCTCCATTAAAAGTTGGGCCATTTGACATCACCCGCGTTAGCTTTCGATTTACCCACCAAAAAATACAACAAAAAACTTTTAATGGCCTTTACACAAAATATTCTCTTGGACACGTAAGCCCTTTTGTAAAGCTTGTGTAGGAGAGCAGTGAAAAAAGAAAGTAAACGAAGAGAGTTGCACCAGAAGAGACATGCAAAAAAAGAAAGAAATCGGTAACTTGTTACCTGTTATCGATTAATTCGATATACTGGATTTATGCAAATTTATATTTAAAGTTCTGGTATTAGGCAATATATTTTCTTTGCAAGACAAGTTTCACAGAAACTCTATTATTACTAGAGCATTAAAGCGCAAATTAAAGAATTTCTATAAATATTTGATATCATTTTATGATATTTTCCTTTTTTTTGTTATTAAATGCATATTCATTTAGAATTAAATCGGATGTTTTCTTTTTGTTTTCAACAACTCTGTGCCATGGCAAAATGATTTATACAAAAATATTTAAATGTAAAGCTTTAAATTAGAAAAGCAAGAAAAAAAATCATTCAAAAAGCATGACAAAAACACTGAAACTAAAAGACAATGAAAGGGGGTTAATGGTATTCACGTCAAAATCAATAATAACCTATTTTAGGTTTATGTGTTCTTAAGACTAATTAAATATATTAAAAAGCAGCTTATTAGGAATACAAAGTAATTAAATATAATAAAAGGCAGCTAGCTTAAATTCTTTTAAGTATATAAGATAATGAAATATATTAAAGGGCAGTATAAATTCTATTAAATATATTAATTATATTAATATTCTATTAATATATTATATTATATATAATAAAAGGCACCGTAAATTCTATTAAAAATATAAAGCATTTAAGTATATTAAAAGGCCACTTAAATTATATTTGATATTATAAGTAATTATCAAGTTTAAAAGGCAAACCATCTGGAAAGTGTATCAGTAAAACGTTGATTCCTGTTCTCTGACCAAATTAATAATAATTTTATTCCGGTGCACGTAATCTGAAACGAAATAAAAACTCTTTTCGCTTTATCAGTTTATTGCGCCTTCTCAGCGAAAACCTTGCTGGCAATTTGCATGAAATTCAGTATGGAGAGTTCTCGTTTCACATTTGTTTATTATCACTATATACTTTCTGTACATTGTAACATTTGTTTAAATTGTTTCACAATGTCAAAGTCATTTGATAGGCTTGCATTTCAATCGATCCATCGATAAGAGAGCTCCCACGCGTTCCCCTTATTATTATTTTTTTGTTTCTATTTGTCGGTATTGTTGTCATCAGAAAAGTTTTGGGTTCATTGACTTGGATCATTTGTTCCCTATACGATTCTTTCGTTCGCCTGCCATCGGGGGGTGCTAATTAGGTTTGTTTTTAATTGCCAATTTATTGAGGCATCGAACATTGAACAAATACCACAAGATACTACACAAATATTAACAAATGTGATGTCCTGATAGTTGCTTTAAAGGCATCCTAAGAAGGAGTCGCAGTGCAGCTTCTAGTTTATTTTAATTAAGGCTTATGTCTGATGAAAGGCTTCCTTTTCCCTAAGAATGAGTTTTTGTGTAGTTTCCAGTTCAGTTTAATCAAAAAAGGCAGCGTAAAGGTTTCCTGTTCCGAAAGAATGAATTACACTGTAGTTTTAATCAAGGCTTATGTTCTCATATGATTTCCAGTGTAGTTTCAAGTTTAGTTTAAGGTTTATCTTTTCAGATGAGATTCAGTGTAGTTTCCAGTTTAGTTTAATCAATGTTTATGTTGTTTTCATTATTGTTTCATTTTCCTTAAGGATTTTGATTGTATTTCCTTGACGCCTCAGAGATTTTGTGTTGCCTTAAGCCCCAGGCTCTGGCAGCTGCTAATTACGAACGAGTGCTCACTGATGCGTTGGCCATTGGAAATTATATTCAGAATCAAAGGGAATTGCATCGCACATCTTACCAACCATGTTGGCCACCTAGAGCTCCTCATAATCTGTGGCAGGCAGGGTCAATGCACTTGCCAATAGATTTCACAGCTGAATGGAATGTTTCTTGCCCATTTCTGACTCTGTATTTATACAGCAGTTGACATAACACAAATTGAATTATAACATTTTTTTTATCTTGGCTTTCTCGGGCATTTCTATCCAGCTTTTTCAGTACGTGTAACGTGTGTACGTGTACGTGGATTCCCGGTGACGTTTCGTGTGTAACGCGATCAGACGTTAACTTTTAATTAACACATTTTCCACACTTACACACAGACTCGGTTCGGGGGTTCTATTTTGCGGTGTGCAGAGTTATTTAAAAAGGGGTTAAGTCCGCTGTTCAGGTTGGTCATGTTGAAGCCAGCCAAGGCTGCTGAATTCTTGTCATAAATTAAAACCCCATAAAAAGCTTTCATTGCCGGGGAGAAACCTTTACAACAAATAGGTGATAAAGACCTCTATTTAGTCATCTGTTTAACTAACTTTAAGTGAGGTTTTATGTACTCTATATACTGTATATATATATATTATATCATATACCATTCTTTTAAAATATGTCATTCTGTTTCGAAACGTCCTGAAAGTAATTCAGAAAGAAAAGCAAGAAGTTTTCTTCAAAATTTCCCGCTGTGAGCTTAGCTATATTTTTTGGGAGTTTACTCATCAGCGGACGAAGGACCTTTTTAAGTGTATGCAGAACCTGCTACATTACTGGAGCCTAGTAAGACAACTTGGGGCGGGGGCCTGCTGCATATTGTCTGAAGTAATTTATAATATCACGACGTGACGTGCTTTCGCCTGATAAATGAGCCGAATGTCGCCACGGAGTCAGTTTGCTAAATAATAAACTCTCGCGCCGGTTCGGGGGAGGGTGGTGGAAAATATGGAGGGCCACGTTTCATCTAAAGAAAAAAAAAAAAATAGAATGCCCACGCTTCAGTGGGTGGGACGGGCTAAAGCTTTCCCCCACCCGCAACCCACTTTTCCATCCGCCTTTCTAACTGTGCTTAAGCTGGCGCGTTTTGTTTTCGCACTTTGCGCGCTTTAGTTTCGGAATTTTCCATCAAATCATCAACACTTGCCGCAGAAAAGCGTGGCTCAACATTATTTATGCAGATTTTCTTTCCATTTTTTACCCGCTTTTTCGCCTGAAACAAAAGACGAAGAGACAGTGGGCGCAACAAGCGTGTGAACTAGCGCCAGGCTATTTATATACCCCAGCACAGTGGGACCAAATCAAAGTTCTAGGTAAATACGAAATAAATGATTAATTCTTAATTTTGCTATTAGGTTGAGGTATTAAAATATTACAAAAATTATATTTTTGTTGAATTTTGTATAATTTGTTATATTGTTGTTTGAGTTCGATCAGGGAACCAAATTTGAAATCTATTATATTTATGTTTAAAATGTATTAATTTTAATACAGAAGGCTTTTCTGTTTTTGTCTTTATTAGATTAAGGTATTAAAATATAGTAAATATTATACTTTTGTTGAATTTGTAATAATTTTTATAATTCAACCCCTTAAGAAATATTGAAAAAACCAACGTAGTAAACTTTTTGTTCCACGCAAATAACTAGATTGGCTTGGCTGTTGATGTTAATCAAGAATACATATGATTTATAGGGTCGCAAATGACTATAATTATAATACCTCGCAAGGGTATCAATATGTCTGTGTGCCTTAACATTAAAAGAAGTAGATATCTCTTATATAAAATATAATCCATTGAAAGTGTTGATTACATTCTAAAAAACGGCTTAAATAACTTGTTTACCACCTTCGTGAAACTGAAATGATCATAAAATATGCTTATGGGGTTAAGTTTATCCATTTTACTTTTAGGAACCACTGTGCGGAAGTGGAAGTTCCGAAAACAAAACGCCATTAAGCTCAAGTTGAGCATAAGAAGAACAAAGGCATCGGAGGAGAGTTTGTGGAAGTAAATAGAACAAAGTCCCATAAAGTAAAGTAGGAGAGACTCGTCATATGCATAAACAATTTAATGCGTTATGCTGGCCATTGAGTGGGTGTGTGTGTGTGGCATTACAATAAAATTTACACGCTTATTAATTTTTACAAGACCTTAACCGACACTTGAGCCAAACAACCAACTGGGAAGGCATAAAACTAGAGCAGCAGCGATGCTGTGTGTGAATGTTTCTCTGTTGGCCAACAACAAGCACACATGTTAAATATAAAAAACAAACAAAAAAATACGGCAGCACCTCTTCAAACAAAAATTCAACTCGCCTTTTTCCCCTTTCTCTTATTTGCGTGGGAGTGAAGGTAGTGAAAAATAGGAGAAATGCGGCTCTAGTAACTTTGCTCCAAAAACTTTTCGGCTGCCATGGGATGGCTGGTAAATATATAAGCCACAATTTTAGCATGCACAAAATATGGCCAAAAGGAATTTCTATTTTTTATTTATTTTCTTTTTTTTTTTTTTTTCTTTTTTAATATCAAAACTTTTCGACATACCAAAAGCAGCAGCAGCAGCAGCAACAAGGCAGGGAATTCCAGGAAGCGGGCGGCACAAGAAGAGGTCCTTGTGGGGTCTCCCTGTCATATGTGCAAATGCCTCGACACGGTGCAAAAAAATCTCTTTAAATTGTTTGAAAACCATTGAGAAAAGTGGATTAACACTATATGGTTTTAAGGTTTTAAAATTAAATCAAAATACCTGAACTTTCTACCTTGATATATGCATAAGTAAAACACATATAATTATATATATATATTCCATTAGGTAAGGGGACTTGTATCTAAGAAAACCTCTTCCTTCACATCCTAATCGATTTTATATAATGTTATAATGTTGTGGGTTTCTGATCTGGAAGTTATAGCTTCCAAGTGGACGTAGTTGTAGCTCCAGTCTCTAGGTCATTGTCCTTTCCTAGATTCTGATGAACTTGAAGCTAAAGCAGAAGATCCTAGATCCTTACTAAGGGGACTAGAAGTCACACGTTGAAATATAATTTGAAGGAAATGGATTAATCAAAGGATACTAGAAACACTTCCAATTTTTCATTGTAAACCATTATAAACCTATTCTTGTACTGTTTTTTCCCTAGTTTTGATTTATTTATTTATAAGATTTTGGTGTATTTGTTGGGTATTCGGAACACACACACCGTGTTACCATGAAGTCTGCAGAATCAGATATCAGGAAGAAGAAGTGCAAGCCAAAGGTGTAGGAAATTCCTAAGAAAAAGGCAATAGAAAAGGGGCCAAGGAAGGCCTGGAAAAATTGTAAGAGCTGAAGGGAAAACTCCGGGCAACGTCGACAAATTGCCGGCTTCTTGAAAGTTTTCGCTTGGCCAAAGGAAAATAGTTTCTGAGGTTTCCGACCCAGTGACGAAAGCTGCGAAAACTCGTCACGCACAGGCACACACACAAATGGAAATTATTGGCGGAAAGTTCTCTGGCTGTGTGTGAGTGCGTCTTCTTTTTCCAACAAATAATTCGACATCTTAAATTAATTAAAGTTTTTTGCGAAATGGTAAAAGTTTACTCCCGTATATTGTCCTTGGCAAATGTAATGGAATTAATGTAAATGAAAATGAAAATGAAAATATGAAAAAGAGTTTTAACGTCATGTGCATGTCCCTTGTGGTGTTTCGAAGCTGAAAGTTTGTTTGGCAACAAATTATATTCGTGATGACAACAATTGCCTTGTCAAAAGTTATTATACTTTATTTAAGCCATTTAGAAACTGACCGCCAGCAGAGGCCATAAATTAAATAATCGTTTTAATAACAATGCTGGATTGTAGTCAGTTTCACTTTGTTTGGTAAGCTGATGAGTTCAAATAAGGCAAATATTTATTAATTAATAAAACCAATATACGCCTTCTTTAGTATGTTTTTTGCATAATTTTAAAGTTCCTGGCGTTGTCCTTGGCATATGCCGTCTGCCGTCCCTCCCCAGAAAGTGTTTCTTTCGAGCAACTTTGCTATCCGGCATCCAACCTGCCCAACTCTTTCACTCGCTATCTGTGCTGTGTGTATGGTGCTCCTGTGTCTATCTGCCTGGCATTTGAACCCCCCCTGGCACACGTCCCCGGCACCACCACAGGCTTTCCACTTGTCCGCTCATATGTCGGAGAGCTGGGAAAGTTGAGAATTTAAAGGAATTATAAGTACTCGAGCATCTGACACGTCGGCCGCACTTGAGAGAGTTGCCGGGGACTTGGCAGTTGGCAGTTGTCAAGAGTGCTACGGCCACTCACTATCCATCCAATCCCCAAGTTTTCCTCCTCGTCCTTCTCCTTCTCCTACTGCCTTCTGCTCCAGAGGGAAAACCCAGTGACGAATGTCGCCTGAAACTCATATGCACTCCGGCTGGTGCCAAGGCTACGACGTTGCCTAGTTTGGAGGATTTTCATGGCCCAAGGAGGAAGCTTGGCAATTACAGTCAAACTTGGCCAAGTTGATATTAATTTGGGGATTGTCTGATACCACTTTGCAAGGGCATAAAGTGGTATACAATCCCTTTTTTATATAAAATGGTGGGAGGAGGGTTGGGTGGAGAAAATAGAACATTGAGCAATCGGTTATTTGGCAAGGAAAGCATTTGCTTTCATTGTTATTTCATGGCTACAAATAGATTTTCTGACATTTACTGTAGTGCATATGGCACTTAGGCTCTGGGAAATGTCTAGGGTGTGTGTGTGTGTGTTTGTGTGTGTAAGCCGCTTATGCCGCTCCACGTCCATGTCCCTACCCCCTTTAGTTTTCCCCCAAGACCCCCTCGAGAGTCACGTTCATACATGTGTCATATTGAAAAAGGGAAAAAGAAAAAAACAAACGAATGTATCGCAGATGATTTCTAATCAAATATATCATACGCCGCCAGCCAGGGAGCATAGTGTTTGCACTTTTCCATTTTCCCCCTCGCATTTTCCTTTGTCTATAGCCCTTGTGTCTGGTGCCCTGTGCCCTGTGCCCTGTGAGTGATGTAAAGTGATAAACATTGTGCTCATGTCTCTTGTTTCATTCCATTTGCAGGTATGACGGAGGAAATAACCGGCGATTGGAGCTATTACGTGTTTATATCCCTGACGTTGGTACCCGTCTATTGTGCATTTCGGCTCATTAAGTCGCTGGGCTGGCAGCTCTTCGTCAACAACTGAGCAAACATCTGCAGCGACAGCAAGTGCAACTGCACCGCCGCCGAAGGAAAACGCGGCAAGGAAAACTCCAAGCTTCGGCCCAACAGAAGGTGCGTAGTCACTTGAGGTTGCCAGTCAGTCAGTCAGCCAGTCAGTCGAGTGTCGAATGTCGAGTGGCAGGCACTGTAAGTTGCAGTTCGGTGAGCGTCGAACCTTTCGCTGAATGTTGAAAAAGATTCCCGAGAAGGACAGGCGTCGCAGAAAGGTAACATAGCGTCCTGGCAGACTTGGCCATTTCCAGTTAAATTAATTAAAAACTCAAGATCTCAGGACTTCTTGACTGGACTCCCTAATCAAAATGATCAAATAAATACCCTTCTGACACAAAGCAAAAAAAAGTTACAAACTTTGCAGGCAAACAAACGCAATAATTCGTGGAAAAATACGCTTTGCCTAACGTAGTCTTTTCCTTTTCCGTTACAGAGTTCGTGAATCCATAAATATATATAAAAATTGTTTATATATATTTTGTAAAAATGCAATAAACGGGAGGGAAGGACTAGCGCGATAAACAAGGGTCCAGCAGCTGCCAGGATTCCGTTGCATTGTGTTGGCCACGCCAAGTTGCTGCTGCTGCTGGCTGGCCAAAAAGGAGCAAACAAAGGCGAGGCGATGCAAAGCAATCAACGTCACAAGCAGGAGCAGCAGCAAGACCAGAACCAGAAGCAGAACCAAAACCATAACCAGACCAAGACCCAGGAACATAGAGCAGAACACAAGCCGGAACAGGACCAGGAACACGACCACCAGGAGGACGAGCACAGCGGTGGCCGTAGACGGAGTTATTGTAGTGGCACCACCAAGCCGCCGACGAATCAGGAGCACCAGCTTTAAGGACAACCCCAACAACCACACCCGCACGAGGACACACCACACCCGCACCACATCCTCCGCAAACAGGACAAGCCACTACAGCAAAAGCCAAAGCAAAACAGCTCCGCTTTGAGGACCTCAAGAAAACCAATTTACATATTTAAGCTTTGGGCAAACGTCGAGCCAGAGCAGCCAGATAGAGGGCGAGAGACAGACCAGGAGGCTAGGAGCCAGGAGTCAGCCGTTAGCAGCCACAGGCTGGGGAATATATCGCCACAGCGTCCTCAAAAATCAAAAACCAGTTAGCCGTTGCCGAGACACTTTCATACCTTCCAAAATGCGATTGCCATACCGGAACAAGAAGGTCACCCTGTGGGTGCTCTTCGGCATCATTGTCGTCACCATGTTCCTATTCAAATTCACCGAGCTGCGGCCCCAGTGCCTCTTCAAGGTGGATGCCGCCAGCGAGCTCAGCTCCCAAATGGTTCGCGTCGAGGTATGTACTACCCCCCAAAAGAATCGAATACCCAATCTGTTTGTTTGGTCTATGTCCTGCGGCCCCCAGTTTCCCCCACAAAAAATCACACATACATGCCCGGGAGCATCTTCATCCTTGCCATCTGTAGCCGGAGCACTCAACGCGAGTCCGTGGATAAAAATATTTAAATTTAATCAAACGGCAAGCAATCAAGGCTTGACAGATTTTTTTTTCCTTCCATTTTTTGTTGATGCCTCGAAAGCATATTCAATTTATTGAATTTAATCCCTAATATTGCTTAGCATACTTAATGTGGTCTATCGCTCACAGTTCAGGTACATACATGATAGATATTTTGGTCAATTTCTTAGGGATGACATTTTTTTTAAATATTAAAAAGAAGTAAAGATTCTTTTTGTAAAATTTGATTCTAAATTGTGTTGCCTTGTTCGAACCAGTAGAAGATTGAGTGCGTCGCGTGTGGAGGTTTATAGTTAACCATTATATCCTTAGATTTATTGTTACAGAATTATCAAATTTTAAAGTATTTAGTTAAGCTTTCCAGTCTCTCTCTCTGAGCCAAACAACAAAACATTTGCAATGATAAATCAAGAGAGAAAATAATTCATGAAGGTGGAACCGAAGAGCAGGATAACTAATTTCATATTGGCTGAGCACAGCTGAAAGTCCTTGCTCCTCCCCACTTCCCTGACCAGGATAAGCCCCGACCGCACACGCACGCAAACCCAAAGCAAAAGTCATTGAGGGAATTTAACTGGTTATCGGATGACCGAACACTATTTTGTAAACATTAGTCGAGACCAAAATGGTCTCGTTGGAGTTGGAGTTGCAGGCGGGGAGCTGGGTCAGAGTGTCCGAGCGAATCGAATCGAATGGGGGGCGGGGGGAATCCATTGATTAGCATTGGGAATATCGAAAGGCCATAAGCAGCTTACAATGAGTTCGGAATGGGAGAGGAAATCGAAACTGTGGCCAGAGGAGATGACTCCGCACGAAAGACAATGCACCCCAGGGACAGAGGGATGGGAGCGGATGTTAGGATGTGTAGAAGCGTGCGTGGAGATGGTCAAATCATTCTCACAGAGCATTGGCAATCCATGGTTTTGCCCATGAATGTGGCTTTAATTCCAGAGGATATTCTCTGGACCCTAATTATGGCCAATGGAATCGTTTTAAGTGGCCAAAATCCAAGGCAGCTTTTGCCACATTCTACGTAGGCGCAGACACAACTGAGTTCCGTAATTTGTTTACTCCATTTATCAGAAACATTTCAATATGTTTCTGATTAGATAAAAAGCCCGACTCTGGTGCACATTTATCGCTGCCCCAATTAAGTGTGTGTGATTTATGAATATCGATCGACTTGCCCTGAGTTGTTTGAAAAGAGCACTTAGCTAGATAAGGGGTGCTTCCCTACTTATCAGTGGGATTAGTTGGTAGAAAACCTTTCTTCTTTTTTTTTTTTGTGAGTTCAGTTCCATATGGATAGTTCAGTTCTATTTTTAGTTAATGCCCATCACCTGTCGTCGCCCGGCGCTCTCGCTTTTCATTCGCTTTGACGCTAATGCGCCTGGAGGCGTTAACACCTGCGCTTACCAACCAACCATCCAACCCGCCCCCCCACATCTGCTGTGTGTAACACCCAACCGCCCCATCACCTGCCTCCTGCCATCATCATTATCATAATCATCAGCAACGCCACCAAGAGCCACCATATCTGTGCAACTTTTTTCTAATTTAATTTTGTTGTCTCCACCCCGTTTCTTCTGGCCCATCCTTCGCGCGTCCTCCCTCTCGGATACGGATGCGAAAACCCGGACACGGACACGGACACGGCCACGGATACTATGGACACGTTCAGAAATACCTCACAGATGACAATCAACGCGTTTATTCATACAACCGTGAGATGCCATTAATATTCATAGGCGGCGTGCCCAGATCAGGGACGACTTTGATGCGCGCCATGCTGGATGCCCATCCCGATGTGCGGTAAGTTCTTCTTCGACCGTCCTGCCACAGGACCCTCTATCCATCCCTCCCCCGAAAACTGTAACAGGATAATGCCCCCTTTCCCGCCCCAAAATACCCTTGTCCCGGTCGGTTACTGTTCGATTTGATTGTCTCCCACAATGCGTTGGAATTGGGATTGGGATTGGGATTGGTTTTGCGGCGAAACTCCATGGCGTATGGAATATACCACTTCCCTTGAGTTGCGGAGAAGTCTATGGGATATAACAGTAAATTTATTGCCTGTTGAACATAATAGTTTGTGCGAGGTTTGAAAGCTGCTCTTAAGTCTTTAATAGGTTTTCTTGCCTAGTTTGTAGGGAATATCACTAACAAGAGTTTATTTTTATACCCTTGCAGGATAGTATATAGTCAGAAGCTTGCAAAGCAGTGAAGCAGTCGTTTCCGACCCTATAAATTATATATATTCTTGATCAGCAAAATTTGTTTAAATGTTTAATTGAGTATGCAGATTTATTAACCTAATTAAAACCAACATTTTTTAGCTTAGTTATGAGTTTTTTTAAATTTTGATTTATCGAAAAAAATGTCATATAAAAATCTTTATAAATATCGAATTTAAGAATGCGAATCCTTTAAGCTTGTTCTTGTTTTTGATAGATAATTAAAATTACAACACTATTAAGTTTTAAAACTAATAGCAAGTTAAATGTCTCTAAATATAAAATACAATCAAATATTAATATTAACTATTTAATATGGAATATGTAAATCCGCTTAGTAAACTTCACATTTACTATATAAGTGTTAAAGACCAGAAAGAGCTTATCGATAACTATTAGTTTATCGTTGCTAGTAGAAGCGATATTTGAGGTGGAAGATACTCGATAACCTTACCGATAAAGTTGAAGCCTTGCTGAAACTTAAAGCTGAAGATGGATCAATCTGCCAAGTAGATTTCACACTTCCCTGCTTGTATGTAAATTGAAGCATATTTTAAATAACATTCCAATTTCAAATGATTTCCGTTTTCGGTTCCTGCCATAAAGAGTATATTTCCTTTGCTCTTTCCCGCTGTCTCTATGGGACGTGGAAGGGAATATTGTAAATTTTAATGCATTCATTTTTTGGCTGGCTTTTGCCTCGCAGCACTCGCAGCTCCCCAAACCCAACCCAACCCAACTTCTCCCCCCGAATTCGATATATATTTCGTTTGGCCTTTGGCAATTTTAATATGTATATTTTTAGGGGTCTGCCTTTCCATCCATTCTCGTCCTGCCTCTCTGTGCGTCTCTGTTATGGGTAGTCCTGGACCTGGTTCTGGTCCTGGTACCTTACCCGTTCCCTTTTATCTTTTGTACACTCGTGTTTTATAATTTCTTTAGTTTCCCTTACGCATGAGTAATTAGCCAAGAAATTTGTGCAATCCGAAAATGAGAAATGGACTGAAGGACCCAGAGAAAACTCCATCCTTTCTTTTTGCCGCTTATTTTATTAACAATTTGCCTTTTCTTTCGCGATTTTAATCGCTTGGCCTATCCTGTATCCTGTATCCCGTATCCTGGGAGCTGGGAGCTGGGAGCTGGGAGCTGGCTGCTGGATGTTGGATGTCAGGGTCGCTTTTTCTGATGGCTGCGCACAGCGCAATTTCCGCTGTTTAAAAACCGACTTCTCCTCCCTCAAGGACCCCACCGATTTTAGTTACAGAATAGGTTTTGGGTCCTCTCCATCCATCCGTCGCCCCTTTCGGTTCTTCCGTCCTTCTGTCCTTTGTTCGCCATCGCCAGGACTCTGAAAAGCGTAAAAGTTTCCCGGTCGTATGTATTATATATGTATGTATGTAGAGTAGGTCACCGTCACCCACTTCGACCCACTTCCAGTCCCTGCCCACCCCGATTATATCTGGTTTAGTATTTGTAGCATTTTGCATTTGGACTTGGCACCAACTAATTGAGTCTGGGTGAGCCCCGAAACAGCTTTGTGGGACTCGTTTGGAGCGCACAGCGTGCGATCCGTCCACCAGGCCCTCTCCAGATCGAGGTGCGAACAAATGTAATTGGCTGAGGCTAGATAAAGTGGTTATCCCCCGATTAGAGCTCCAGCCGGAACGGGGTTGACTCCTCCATGGCACATGGACATGTCATTTGGGAGTTGAAAGCACCGGCAAAGTGTTCCTCGAGAGGGAGGAACAAGGTTGTTAAAGGTTGGATAAATACACGAATGCCGTGTTCTTTAAAGGTTTATTTTTATACCTAGCTAGAGATAACAAGTTATTGCTGGTGCTGCCAAGCCAAAAGGAAACATTTTTGCGGAATTTGCCAAGGCATTTAAATGAGTTTTGCTCAAAACTTTTAATCTAGAACTCATTTTCTACGCAAGTAAATTAGCTCCTTAAATCACCCTTGATTACACTGACCCCCAGGCTTTGCCATTTCCCTCAGAAAAATAGTTGGAGCAGAGCTTTAATTCACTTTGATTACCCTACCTTTAGGGTTCTGGGCACTGGGCTCTCTGCGTTTTTCAATTGCTTTTACACTGCCGTGTGAGATATTTATGATAATTTACGCAATCAGGCAGTAATTTCTGTGTGTGCTCTGAACTTGATTACGGAGGACGGTGTGCGATGCGGTGCCTTTGCCGGTGGAAAACTCTAGGATGGCAAACGTTAGAATCGTTTGAAGCCCTTCATAGTTCAGTGGCTTCGGTTGTGCAGTTAAAAGTGGAAAATGGTAGAGGGAAAAAGGGAAATCGGAGTGGAGCCCGGCCGAATGAGAGTTATGCACGATGGGGGCGCTCCAGGCGGGTCTCTTTCCGTGGTGTATATGTAGAACGGCAAAGGGAATGGGATTGGGATTGGGAACGGGAACGGGAACGCTAAAGAGCCAGTGCCGGATGGCATGCCTTTTTCATTTTGTCGATTGCACTACAGGAGGGATGGCTGCCTGGCTGGGTAGGATGATGTGGCACCTCCTGAACCTCCTGTATATGTTGCGAAATCAAAATGGGATATTAGATAGGTCTGCCACTGTACACTGTATATTATGTGTGTCATGGTTTTGAATTTCATTTTACAAAGGAACTCCATTGTGGAGCTGTTTAAATAATGTTTCACTTGGCTTTGTTTTTCTGTAGCTGCGGCCAGGAAACACGCGTCATTCCACGCATCCTGCAGCTACGCTCGCATTGGCTGAAATCTGAAAAGGAATCGCTACGCCTGCAGGAGGCCGGCATCACCAAGGAGGTCATGAACAGTGCCATCGCGCAGTTCTGTCTGGAAATCATCGCCAAGCATGGCGAGCCGGCGCCGCGCTTATGCAACAAGGATCCGCTGACGCTGAAAATGGGTTCCTATGTCATCGAGCTATTTCCGAACGTAAGCACCACTAGCAGCTCCCATCCAACATGCAGGTTCCCCAAGCACACGGTGCACACACATCACCACCACCACCACCATTACCGTCATCCCCATCCCCATCCTGGTACACATTCTCCCTTTTATACAGAGAGAGCCCAAGGAAGCCTGACAAGTTCAATTTAACACAATGTCTTTGGAAAGATATAGAAATTTGAATTTATTTTGAATATTAACGAGATAAATATAAAGAGAGTTCCTTAATTTAATAGCATAATTGTATTAAAAAAGCCAACAAAATAAGCAGAAACAATATTTAATTGTACATACTATACCTAGTTCCGGGTACATTCTTAACGACCTGGATTTCTGGCTTGCTTCCAAATAATTCGTATATTTTTGACACTTGATTATAAATGTACACTTTTATCTTTATATAAACATCTTCTCGCGGTGCAGTCACTCAACCCGCCCTCTGATTCTTTTCCCTCTTGGCTGTTACAGGCAAAATTCCTATTCATGGTGCGCGACGGTCGGGCGACCGTTCATTCGATTATATCGCGCAAGGTGACAATCACCGGTTTCGATTTGAGCAGCTACCGCCAGTGCATGCAGAAGTGGAACCACGCCATCGAGGTGATGCACGAGCAGTGCCGGGACATTGGCAAGGAGCGCTGCATGATGGTGAGTAGACGTGTGCCCTGGCCCAAACCATGTGCACCGACCGGCCACCCAACCCATCCCATCCGTTGGCTCAATCAATGGCGATTAACCTGGCCCCGGGGAGAGTGCAGGAAATTAAACGAATTAATGCTGGAATATCTATATATATGACTATTCCCATTAGGTGTACTATGAGCAGCTGGTCCTGCATCCGGAGGAGTGGATGCGCAAGATATTGAAATACCTGGACGTGCCGTGGAACGATGCAGTGCTGCATCACGAGGAGTTCATCAACAAGCCCAACGGCGTGCCCCTTTCCAAGTAAGCCCCGTCATGCACCAGTGCAGGAACTTAACACAGAAATGATTGCCAAACATTATAATCCAGGGTGGAGCGCTCCTCGGACCAAGTGATCAAGCCGGTGAACCTGGAGGCCATGTCCAAGTGGGTGGGCCAGATACCGGGCGATGTGGTGCGCGACATGGCCGACATCGCCCCCATGCTGTCCGTGCTCGGCTACGATCCGTACGCGAATCCGCCGGACTATGGTAAGCCAGATGCATGGGTGCAGGACAACACGTCGAAGGTAAGGTGCAACTTGGCCAGCAGGAGGTTTGCCAAACGCAAAACAAACTCGACACACACCATTTCCCCCCTCCCAATGCCTCATAAATGTGTTTTCTAAATTAATTATAAATAATATGGGAGTCCTTGAGGCGGAACTCCGGTTTTAATCCCTTTCCATTTACATATCTTTTAGTTAGTACTCTTTATTGTTCTCTGTGTGTGATGATTTGTGCTTATTTTTATTTGTTTGTTTTGTGTTTTGCACTTTGCCTTCCTTTTTCACGTTTGTCGGTTGCACCCAGCGATAACTCTTTATTTTTATTGCTTTTATTTTACATGTACGTATGCATTATATATTGTTATTTTTTTCAGCAATTTTGATTCATGTGGGTTTGGTTTTTTGGGGCTGCTGCTTATATATGCATATTGGGGGTCACAAATCTTAGGGGAATGAAAGTAAACTAAGGGAACATGATTGATTAAATTGTGTAAAATTATTATGAAAGGCGAATACCAAGTAGATAGCTTCTCTATATATTATTAGGAGTATATTAGCTAACCGATTTAAGCCACATTTTAATACAATTTTCAGTTTTTTCCAATTAAAATGAACCTGGAAGTTGTATCTTAAACATAATATAGCCATTATGTTAAGTGAACTGCAGGGGAAACATATATTTCTGCTTATCGCAGACCCAGAATCATCTAAAATTTGCATAAAAAAGCAATTAAGTGGCTGCATTTGAATTTGCAATTTGAATGTGTGTTTTTATTATGAACCATTAATTATAAGGAATTAATATTCATTGAGTTGTGTTGGCCAGGGATTTGCACAGCGAGTTAATTCTATTGTTGATTTAAGCCACTCAAATATTAGGTGTCGCCCGCGGCTAGCCAACAGAGTTTTCAGCTAACATTTAATTGCAATTTCGGTTTGCTTGACCAATATAGTCGGATCCTTTTCGTTTTCGTTGCCTCACGTTAGCCTGCCACCCTCGGTGGCGCATCCTCCTGCATCCTTTTTTGCCCGACTGTTGGCAAGTGCATCCTGCTGAGTTATGTCCGGAGCAGCGATGCGTTAAATTAGCTGCTAATTAATTAGTCCACTCCTCGTTACTCCGCGCGACTTGAGTGGAGTGGAGTTGAGTTAACTCAAGTTGAGTTATCTCCTCGTTGAATTTTTTATTTCTCCATCACCTCTCTGCGTTAATTTCCTTTTATTATATCTTTTTCACCATATATTTGTTTTTTTTTTTCACTTGTTTGCTTTGCAACCCGGCTTTAAGGGTGTGTCCCTTAAAATGAAATTGTAGTAAAAAGGAAAGGATGTTGTGCAATATAGTAGCAAATATATCATTTTATATATCTAAATAATCAGTTATTGTTAAAAACCAACAAGTTATATATTTATGTTTTCAGAAATATTCCTTAAATGGACTTAAAAGCTTATAACTAATAAGCTTTAAGCGCTCAGTAAATAAAAAACAAGTAAAATCTTTGTTAATTGATTTAAAATCGACCAAAAACATCAATTATTTTTCATTTCCTACATAAAGTCCTTTGAAGTCCTTTCATAGTCAATATTAGAAAGACTTTCTGTATCACTTATAAATGTAATATGTTATACAATATATTATAGAGTGCAGCTTAAGTTCCATTGGTTCTTTTAAACAATTTACTATAGCAAGAACAGCGCTTGATTTGAAGATACGTTGCTCTCATTTAAATAATATTATTGTATAAAATTTAATCTTGCCATTCAGGTAGAAAAGGAAATATGCACTCAATGTTTGTACGATTCGATTCGTTGGCACCTTGGCAGCTCGATTTTGTTTGTTTATTTTTCTTTCCTTTTTTTTTGTTGATGGTGTCCCGGATTTTTGCGTGTTTTTATTGGCCTGTCACTGGGGACTGTTTGACAGTTAAAATTGCAATGTTTCCGCGCTGTTGCCTGGTGGCAGCCTCCAACCGCCTGCCCCCTGACAGTGGGCGGTGGTCTGATGTCATAAGTGGCAATTTATACATGCATGCAGGGGGAAAATGTTCGGGCAAAGTTAAGTCAACTCTTCGCAATCCCCGCCAGCGTGACAGGCCACTCCTGTGACACCTACTGACCCCCAGCCAGACTTAATGCCACAGAACAGTTATCCCATTGCCATTATCCCCGCCTGCTGCCGGCCCAGCAATCCTTCTTCGTCCCCGGTTCCATGGCAATGCAATTAATATCAATTGAAAGTCCGCCAATTTGATTATATTCCTTAATTTATGTTAATGGCAAATATTTTAATTAATTGACGGCTTGGTTGGGGCACTCCACGCTTATCGAGGTGTCCGCAAACATTTAATATTTTAAACATATTTGCATATTTAATATTTATGCAGCAATTTGAAACGTTGAACGTTGGGTGTGTGGAAAAATGTGAACGAATAGCGAAACATTAATACTCTCTGAGTTGGCTGCATAATATTATTTTTAATTAATTTTTATCGTTGAGAAAAATCAGCAGAAATAAAAACTGCATAGAAAAAAACAGCTGCTTTTTAAACAATTTCCAACTTTCCAAACTGTGCAGTTTTAATGTAAATCACTTTAGATGTGCCTTTAATTCCTCTTAAATAAAAACTGTATTTAAAACAACAGAGACTTTTGCCTCTCGGGTGTTGAAGAATTTCTGGTATTTATGTTTTCCACGCTTTGTAAAGTCACAAATTTCCACAACAATTTGTTGTGCCCAAAGTTGCGGCCTTTGATAATGTTTACAGCTGGCACATTATGCAGCTGTGCTGGCAAACAGACATATGCGATGGTGGTGGCAGCGCAATTAGTTGAATCCGGGTCTGGCATAAATATGCAGCCATCAGCAACAACAGCTAAGCCCGCTTCAGTAGTGAATTTAAGGAATATTTGTGCAACAACTTGGCGGGGTTTGCATCGCAATCAAATTAACTTATTGGGACTTTCCGAATTTTCCTTGCTTTCCTTTCAGCTAAAGGCCAATCGCATGTTGTGGGAGAGTAAGGCCAAGCAGGTGCTGCAGATGTCCAGCGAGGATGAGTTCAACAACAACAATAGCAACAACAATAAAGACGCCAACAATTATCAGTACAATGTCAATAAAATTATGCCAGAGCAGCAGCAGCAGCAGCAACATCAGCATCAGCATCAACCACAACAACAGCAACACAGAGAGCGGCAACAGCAGCAGCAGCAGCAGCAGCAGCATCTGCAGCAGCAACATCCACATCATCAGCAACATCAGGAGATTGAGGGGGAAGGGGAAACGGAACCGGAACGAGAACAAGAATTGTTGCATCAAAAGCCAAAGGATGTCATTACGATAAAGCAGCTGCCATTACAAAATGGCAACGGCAACAATAACGAGAACAAGAATGGCCCCATGGCGGATACATGATATCCGCACATACCCATAAGACTGCCGCGTGGCAAGCACTGAAGCGAGCTGGGGGGTGGGGGGAGGAGAGGAGAGGAGACCGCAACCGATAAGGACAAAGGCTAACGATAAGGATAACGATAACACTAACAATTACGATACACGAAAAACCAATTTTGAATTGAATTAGCCGCCAGGACATAACCTACGTGTAAATGCTTCTTAAGAGTTACCAAAAAACCAAGTCATCTAAATCTAAATGTTAGCACAGTGCCGACTTCATGTTGCCGGGATATGTACTATATATGTATATATATATATATATATATATACGTATGCCAGTTTAATCGCACTCGTCCACTTGATTCCATATTAATTTTATGTATGCATAATATCTCTTAATTATTAAATTTATTGTTCCATCGAATGGTCATTGCAACGCCTATTACCTTAATCATGCTAATCACAGCAGTCTAAGCTAACCCAATGGGACTTCTCAATAATTTAGTGGCATTCACCCCTTGTGTAGAGTCTAATCGGGGGCACTGTGGTCGTAACATAATTCTCTTTAAATGTGTAAAATCAATATCTCGGAAGGAAAGCTGATGGAAATGGGACAAGGCGCTCGATACAAAGCAAACGTTTGTATTTAGTTTAGGTATTTTTGTACGAACGTTTATATAGCATACACTGTTTTTTCATATCTTTAATTGTGTACATAAAATATATAAATGTTATCATTTTTACCAAAAACGAAAGAAAGAAAGAAGGAAAGAAGGAAACCTTACTTATCGAAAGAATCTCGACTCGCTGACTCTATCTATCCAAGGCTAAGGTATGGTTAGGAATCTTTATATAGATCTATATCTGGGCATGTAAAATTACCAAGTTAAGCACTGTTTATAGTTTGCAAAACGGCAAAGCAACGCAAGATGACAAAATATTGAAAACGTGTTACATTTTTAACGAAAGAGCTTTTAAGGTATTTAGTTTAAATAATGATAATCGTATTGTATATGAAATATTTGATGCTGATGATAGAAAAAAGACGTGAACTAGATTAGAAAATATATACTTTGTTGTTTTTTTTTTTTTTTTAATTGTGTTGCAATGAATTGACTGAATGTAAAAAAAAGAAAAGAAACTATAAATAAAACGCATATACTAATGATATAAATGTATACCTTTAATTGAATGTCTAAATGTATGTTATATGAGAGAGTTGTAATAGATTTTAAATGTATATGTGTATCGATGTGAAGAGAAGCGAGAATCGAGTTAGCCAAGCTAAAATCATTATTTTGACTGCTGATTCAATGGAATTTACTTCCGATTTAAATGGTTTATAATGGATATATACTGAATATATAGTTTATTAAAGTAGAATATATCTACTTACCCTGTGCGTTGTATGTAATTTTTAAGTTAATCATTTAGAACAGAACCGAATATCTCAAGATAAAACCTGGCTGGATCACTGTGTCTGGTGATGCCGATTTAAACCGTAAACCATTTAAATTAGAAGTGAATTTTACATTTCGTATTTTTGGTAGCAAGAAGAGGGGATTCCCCACACTCCGTCCTAACTGGTGTGGGCAGGAAGTTAGCTATTTCATGTACTTACTTGCCTTTAGCTTTGCATGTTTACTTTTAAACGTTTAATTTAATGAGAAATGAGAATTGCTGACAATAAATAAGAGAAAAGAAATGAAAATTAAAGTTTGAAACAGAAAATAATGCTTGCTTGCTAACGGAACAGAGAAATGTTTATATAAAACGTGTTTGTGTAATCGTTGTGCGCGTCACAACCATAAAACTATACTGATGTGAAGCTGCGCCACATGTTCTCTGAGTAGTCAGTCCGTTCAATGAATAGTTTTCTGATTGTGAAACGCATTTAATATGTAAACTATATATATACAAATATGTATACATCAAATATATATGAATGTGAAAACTATTTTTGCTAGCTTTTAAGACGCCGTCTTTTTTTATGTTCGTCTAATTTCGAACCGTGTATGTATGTATAACTCTCTAAATAGGTATGTATCTATATTGTACATTTTTGTGTGTGGAATTGCTGCAGCTAGGAAAGTTTTTATTTGTACTTCTTAAGCGAGAGCCCAAACACCAATGTTGAACTAACGATCTACTTGCAGCTGACAGACAATCAGAGCTCAAAGGAACTATAACTTTAACTATATAAAAAAACCGCCTCCCTGTAAGCCCCAAAAGCTACCCACCCGTTATTCCCCTTAACCAATGAAACCATGACTTAGGCAAATGTAATCCACAAAAATATGAATAATAATATATATAAAACAATATAAAAACTGCATAAAAACACTGTACGCTGCAAAGATCCGAAACCGAAAATATGGAAACGAATTAATTCTAATCGCAAGACAAGATTTTTTGTGTGCATTTCGTAGGCTAAGCCAACTGTACAATATTGTATTGATAATGACATCCCAGCAACAACAGCTAAATATATATATAATTATATATACTATACAACACAGAAAAGAAAAATGATAAAATAAAAATCAAAAAGATGAAACAATAAAAGTTAAACAGAAATAAAAAACAACTATGCAAGAGAACAAGTTGTGTTTATTCCCTACCTTAAATTCCAGCCTAAAACTTATTTCAAAAATTGAAAATTGCTGAAAATACTTACGCCTTGGTCTTTTCCAATAATGAAACCATGTGGAAACCACAAGCCCCTCCCAAAGTGCGATCTGAACAGTAAGGATAAGTATCCTTTGGAGACCCGTTCGAAACAGACAAACATGCACACAAACAACAGGAATTGTTCATAGATAAGATGCCATAAAACACACTTTAATATCTTGATTGTTTCTTTTGCTTTTTGTTGTTGGTTGTTGTTTGTTGTTGGTTGTTGGTTGTTGGTGGTTTTTCTTGACTTATTAATTGGTGTTGTTATTTGATGTTTTATTTGAAAGAAATCGTACATTTCTTGGGTTTCAATTCGATAAGTTCAATAGAAAAGAAGTTCAATTTGGTATTTGAATAGCAAGTATTTGTTGTTGTTGGGCGAATAAGCTAAGATATCATCATAACTATTTAGTTCATTCTTTTACTTTTATTAAAATGTTTTGGCTTTGGTATTTAAATGTAGTGTTTGTTTTACGAAAAAGTTGTGAAGGAAAGAGAGAGCTCGCGTGGTGGGTCATTGGCCGTCGGCCGTGGCCCACACGGTGGATTGTGGCGGATAGTGGGCAGGTCTATTCCTCCTCCTCCTCCTCCTCTTCCTCCTCCTCCTCTTCCTCCTCCTCTTCCTCTTCCTCCTCCTCTTCCTCCTCCTCTTCCTCCTCATCCTCCTCGGCCTCCTCTTCCTCCTCCTCGGCGACCTCCTCCTCGACCTCCTCATCATCCTCAACGATGTCCTCATCGGCCTTGGCGTCCTCCTCGCCCTCGGGTGTCTCGGGCTCACCGGCCTTCTTGCCTGGTCGCTCGCCGAACCACTTTGGCAGTTTGGCTATAGTTGGGAAGTAAACATACACTCGATTAATTTGGCAATCCACAAGAGCTTTCTCAAACTCGGAACACATCTCCGCGAGAAACGGAAAATTAAAATAAAAATTAAAAAATTAAAATTAAATCAAAGAACACAGTACGACAATGAACATATTGATTAATGTAGTTCTGGTGTTCCCGAATAAGTCCTCGAATCGGAGTTGATCCCTGCATTGACTACACTACGATCGGGTCTGATCTGATCTCTACAGTACATACATTTTTGACGGCCGGTGTATTGCTCCTTCTTCTCGTTCCAGATCTTCTCGTTCGAGTCCTTGGAGATCTCATCCCAGCCCTGTGTGTTGTTTCAGTGTATCGAGCGTGTGTGTGTTTTGTGTGATTTAATGGGTGTTGTTATTCGATACGAGACGCGCAGAGCACAGAGCACAGAGCACACAAGACACAAGTACGGTTGACACAATTATGAAAAATAGTTTACATGAGAACATAGAAAGAGATAAGAGAAGAGTAGACGTTAGGTGAGTTATTGCCTGTTAATCGTGTCCTATCGTGTCCTACGCATGACCCCCAAAGCTCCTACTCCTACTCCTGTGACTGTATACAGTGAACGTGACTGTACTCTCGGTACTTTCGGTACAGTGATTAAGTAGAACATAGTTTATGACACAAAAAATAACATAAAATAATAGTGATAATAGGAAAAGCATAAAGACACGTGACATGGAGTCCGTTCGTTCACCGAAGGACGCTTACATTTTGTGCGCTGAGTGAATCTTTCCTGTCTTTCTTGCCAGGTCTTTTCTAAGGTTTCCGCATAGACCGTATTATAGCCCTATATGTGCATATAATATTGAGATCATTTTACATGGAAGCAGCCAAAAGGAACCCCCGCAGGCTGAAAGTACTGCAATTGCAGGGATATACTCGATACTTACACCCTCGAAGAGCTTCTTCTTGTCGTCGTATGAGCGTGTATCCACACGTCGCTCATATTTGGAGGCGACTTGAATCTTGGGCTGCAAGGGAGGAATACCGGATGACCGGATGGGTGAGTGCCTGGCATCGCTGGAAGATCGACTCATTAACTCACCGGGTATTTGCCAGTCAAAGCTTCCGGGTCGAGACCCTTCTTCAAGGCTTTGTGCCTGAGCTGTTGCTTCTGTCTTTCCTTCAGCTCTTTCAACTGCCGAGATTAAGAGGATTAGCTGTGATTTCGGTGGAGGGTGTCGGATCGTGGTACTCACATCGTAGTCCTGACGTTTCTGCCTTTCTTCCAAGTCATACTTCTCAGTTTCCAATTTAACGATGAGCTCCCACAGCTCCTGGGCCTTCTCGCGCAGCTTGGCCTCGCCGAAGCCTTCGATGGCCAAGGGCTTGATGCGGAACGACAGCGAGATCTTCTTCTCCTCCTCCAATTGTTCCTTAGTCTTGTTGCGTTCCATGGCGGCGGACGAGAGTCCCAACTATGTTTTTGTTTTTTTAGCATTTTTCGAGATTCGATCGATAGTCGCGCAGGATGTTTTTTTAATATTTTTGTTTAGTTTTTTATTTGTTGTTGTTTTTTTAGATGCAGACACATTGCGTTGTGTTTTTCGGTTTTTGTTTTTTTTTCGGATTTTTGTGGTACGTGCGGTACAATAGTGGTGAGAGAGACAAACAGTGAGAGAGAGAGAGACACACACAGAGAAAAGAGCGCATATGAGCGGACAAAGAAAGTTGCAATTGTTGTTGGTGTTTGTTTGTTTGTTGGTTGGTTGTTTGTTTGGTTGGTTGGTTGGTTGGTTGGTTGGTTGGTGTGTGTGCATGCGTGTTTGTTTGTTTGTTGTGTAAAAGAAAAAAGAAAACAGAGAATCGTTTTGTTGTTTCAGTTTCACATTGTAGTGTGAGAGTGTTTTCAAGCGTTTCCAGGCGAGCGATAAATGGGTTTTTTAATTCATTTCGATTTATGCGGGCACAAACGATTAACAATGATCGATAAGTGAGTTCAAAAACCGAGGATTAACGATTAACGATTACGTGATCGATGGATGACGATGAGCGTTTTCGGATGATCGTGGTTGATCGATTAATGGCAAACACAGACGATTAACGATTAACGATTAGGAATTGATTATTAATCGATATCAATGGTGAAAACAAAAGATGAAGTGTGTTGTGGATCGCATGTTGTTGTGGGTGAGGTGGACACATGAGGAGTTCATATGGAATCAATAATGAAATCAAAAAGAACGAAAGTAGAACAAATGGAAAACGAAAAAAAAGAACGGAAAAAAGAAAAAAAGGAAGAGAGAGAGAGACAGATGGTGGGGGAGACGGAGGCGTATCAGTAGGCTGCATTGATGGAATCTCATATAATTACCACGCCTGCCTCCTTTTTGGCAATGGTGAAGTTGGGTCCCTTCTTGTCCTTGTCCTTCATGGCCTGCAACATGGCCTGACGCTTCTTCTCGGCCTCCTCGAGACGCATGCGCTTCTCCTCGATCTCGCGCTGCTTCTTCTCCTCAGCCTCGCGGACGCGGCGCTCCTCCTCCTCCTTCTTGCGCTGAGCCATCTTCTGCTCCTCCTCGGCACGCGAGATCTTGCGCTTGGCCTGCTTCTCCTTCAGCTTCTTCAGCTCATCCTCCTCCTTGGATCTCTGTTTGCGCCACTCGCTGATGTATTCTTTCAGCTGCTCATCGAGGTCGGAGCGCTTCTGGTCCTGACGCTTGATGAACTCTGGGTCGCCCTCTCCTCTGATGGGGCGGCACGGGATGGACGCAGGCAAGGGGATGCAGAAAGAAATCTATTAGTCAATTGTCGAGCTGCTGTCTAGCGTTTTAGATAGCTCTCTAGTACTACGCCAAGTAATGTCTAGGCACTAAAATTAATTACAGAATTTTGACGGACTTTCTTACGGCCTGTTTCGAGTTCATTATTCATATTATTTTCGATTCGATTTTGTTTTTCCAAAAGTTGTTTATACAATTAGTAGCCATCAAAGTGCTGATGTAAATAAGCATTAGATTCTACATTCTACGAATAGCAATTCTACTCTAGTTGTAAAAAAAAAAATACAACGGAAACGGAAACGGAAACTGAAACTGAGTTGTGGTAAGTAAGTTGAGTAAGTACAGAGGTACAGTCTAGACTCTAGTTTGCTTAGATTGAATGTTTAGAATTTGGTTTATTTATTTAATATTGTTTTGGTTTTCGTTTTGTATTACTGATACGAACAGGCGGATTAATCGGGGGACGATACGATCTTAACATAACACTAAGGGTTTAGTCTTGGTTAGCATTCTGGTTTCATTTGTTGTTCACAATTGTTTTTTGTACATAGACTTACTCGGCTGGTGTCTGAGGTGGTTTTCTATACGTGAGGCATTGAGGTGGCAACAAACATGGAGGTGGTGATATTTTTATATATATATATATATCGATCGATTTGTTTTTTGGTTTTGTGTTTCAAAAATTGACAAAGTCACGATGGTTTGATTGATTGATTTTTTGTTGTGGGTTTCGGTTCGAAAAGTTCATACAAAATGCGATTTGTTTGTTATTTCAGTTTTCAAACAAAAAAGAACGTTGGAAAGAAAGAGAAAACATTTGGTTGTTTAAAAAATTCATTTGCAAAATAGATCGGTTTTTGTTTTTTGTTTTTTTTTTTTAACGAAATGAAGGAAGAAGATAAAATGGAGAATATTCGTAAAGGAGAACTAAATAAGTAACTGATTGGTAAGTACGTATTTGTTGTTTTGTTTTGTTCTTGTTTTCTGGTTTGTTGTTGTTCTAAGGAAAACGCAAAAAGAATGTCAAGTCAGCGAATTTTCCAAGCAACGAGACTTTGTACAGTATGAACTGAAACTGGAACTGGAAACTGGAATCTGGTACTGGTACTGGTACTGGAACGGTACTGGAGCTGGTACTGGAAACTGGAACTGTTACTCTGATGCATGGACAGATCGAAACTCAGCAAAAATATACACACAAAAAAATGTTGGTCTTGCTTTTGTAGTTTTTGTTTTTTTGTTCGGAAATTGGCAAACGAGCATAGATTTTCTTGGGAAGTGCAAATTTGTGCAAAGAGCAATTCGGAAAGTTTTTCTTTTGGGAAAACTTTGGTGCTGATTTTATGGATGGGATATAAATGGTTTTTCAAAACACGATTCAAATACGAATTACGTTCGACTTAGTTTTCGGTTTTTGTACAATTTTGGGTTCTTTCTTTCTTCTTTTCATTGGTTTCTCACACTATTTACTTACTTCCTGCAACAAGAACGGAGATCGAAAAAAAGAGATGGAAGAGAGAAAGAGAGAGATAAACAGAATCGGTATCAATAGTTTCCAAGTCTTAAAACGGCAACAACATTTTGCTAAGCCAGGCCAGCGATAGGCGGAAAGTTAACGTTTTTTGTAAACGGTCTTGTTTAGAATTTGGAAATTATTTTTATTGCTTCGGAAATGTATTTTCGTTTGGGGGATATATACGGATATACGGATATACGGGATAAAAAGATACACGAGTATATAGATAGATAGACAGATAGACAATAGACAGGTTACGAATACAAAATACACAGTGATATATAGAATGTGGAAAGCTATAGGTTCCGAAAATAGGGAATAGGGCTGGGACTGGGGCTTTTGATGAGTTGACGAGGTGCTGGGGTACACACATAGCTTTTATATACAAAATTTGCCAATTTTTTTTTTGCTCAGGGTCTTGGAGATATAATGAGAACTATGAACTCGCTGCTGTGGTGGAATTTGTGGTTTTACTAGGGATTCAGGTTCGGGTTCCATTAGTAAATTTTGTACAATTATCCGTTACTGATTGCGCATGATCTTGAATTTGCAATTATGATTCTAATTTGGATTTTGTTGGCTGGTTTTTGTTTTAATTTTTCGGTTTTTATAGACACACACAACAACACATTGAAGACAAAAACCAAAAGAAATAACAAAAATGTACAAGGAAATGATAATAAAATCATAAGTGTAAAACTAATAAATAAAATAGGATTATTTACAGACGAATACACAAAACAATTTGGGTTTTTTCGGGTTGCTTTCGGGTATTATGGATGGATTAATTTCTACATAATTAATAAAAGTTTCCTTTTTTATTGTTTTGGATAGTTCGGTTGATTTGCAAAACAATGACGACATACAACACATATAGAAAATTTTGAATAGACAAAATACAAAACATAAATAGGAGGTGAGGGGTGTCAAAAAATAAAAAAATATTTATAGTAGGATATGCAAGTGGGATAAATGACAAAATATATAGACATAGGTGAACACCAATCGAGTTCTTTATGCTGCTGCACCAAAACCAACGAAAAATGTTGACACAAATTGGCAACAAAAATGTACTTACGTCTCCTCGCGGGTCTCTTCGACAACCTCCTCCTCCTCGGAGCTGCTTTGGAGTTCGTAATGAAACGGATTTGTTTTTTGTTTCATTTGTGGATTGGGTTTTGTTTATCAATAATATATATATTTTTATTTGAGTGTGAGGGTGCAGGGTGCAAACACGGACGCACGCGCACATAGTGCAGGGTGAGATTGTTGAGATTGTTGTTGAATTGACGTGTGGTTGTTGTTGAATTGTTGTTGATTGTTTGATTAGTTGTTGATTTCAAAAGAAACGAAACGACAACATTAGCAGTCGGTCGAATAGAGATCATGGTTTTGGTGGTGGTGGTGGTGGTGGGTTTCACAGTTAGGATCGTGTTTCGGGATTGGAAATGCATGGAAATAGATAAGAAGGAGTACAGATCAAAATAGGTGCCACAAGTACGTGTGCTGTGGATGATGGCCTCAAGGTGATGGCAAAAAATCGTCTTACAAAAATCATCCTTGGTGGTAGTATCGGTAGTCAAAGGTTCAAAACTAGATCGGATACTCCTCTTTAAGTTAAATATGTTCACTTTATTAACACGTTTTAAGTTATTTCTTTAATTTTCTATACATTTTTTTTTGTTGCCGGTCGGCCGCGGCGGCGTATACTTAATATGCTACACACGACGTATACTTAATTTTTGAATTGCGTATCTCTTGCCGAATCGTTAATACTTACGTGTACTCTTCATCGTCGGACATGGTTACGGTTTAGGGTTGAAAAAACCTGTAATAATAAAAAACAAGAAAAGAAATGTTAAATTAGTAAGCATTCAAATGTATTTGGACATTGCTTAATATTTCTTTTGTCAGCAGGTGTGTCAAAGAGAAAAGGTTTGTGAGAAAAAAATATATATCTCTCCCTGTTTATTGATTTAACCGAAAAGAGAAACTGTTTAAATTTTAAAATAAATTCATTAACTCTTTATGGATTTTTAAATATAAAACATTAGGTATCCATTTAATAAGCTGTCTTTTAAATAATATGTAAATATTTTTATAAAACTCCTGTCCTATTATTATTTAATTTAAAATATTAATGTAATTTCACGGACTAGCAGCAACAGTAAAAACTTTCAAAGGGATCTGAATCCTGCACACTTTTAACCACTGTTCCAAGGTAATCGTTCACGGTTTCACTGTACTTTCAGTGACTGCCCAGCCAGAAACAAAATTTGTTTTGTGCTCTTCTCTCCGATTGCCTTGATAGTACTCTATATTTAGACGAATATGTCCCCCTAAATACGATATATACATCGGGCATCGGTATCGGCCATGTCATAAGACATACATATACGATATGTATCCCGTCTCTATGTAGGCAGAGAGAGAGAAAGTCTTTTTTTAGCCGGCAACAATGTCTTGTCTTGTCCTCACATCATAATCTTCCACAATAAAATCAACAACAAATTCCTTTCGCTCTAAAATTATTTAATTTTTTCTGCCCATCTATATATGCTCGTTTATGGCTACTTGTGTGTGTGTGTATGTGTGTGTGTGTGTGTGTGTGTGCGAGGGAGACAGTAATGGTCTGATCTATGTATATCGGTGTTTCAATTTTTTTTGCTCCGATTTTTCCGAATGCGTTTAGGATTATAAATAGCCTTTGGGGCACGGGCACGTATTGAATTTCCCTTTTGGCCGAAAGCTACTACCACTGAAAGCGGCCAAAAAGCTTAAGAAGCTTCGGTTCTTTTTGAGTAAATTTGAAAATTGTTGTAATTATTGTTGTTGTTTTTACCTTGGCACTAAATCAGAAAGTCAAATACCATTTGCAGATCCCCACCCTATATATACTATATATGATTTGTATATGTATAGAAGCGAAAAATTATTGGGCATGACATTTTCATACTCGGGAAAGATTTTTTCTCCGCTAAATTCCATATTTCCGATGCATTTTGTGAATTTTTCTGCATTTTCTGGGTCCTATTTTTAGCTCTAGACAAACTGGGTCATTTTGGGATATAGCAAAAATGCATATAGAGATTTTCCCGATCCAATCGAATGGAACTATAATATATAGTATGGAATGACCAACAAATGGTCAGTTGAAATGCTTTTTGCCTAATTTCCTGATCTAAAATCTAAAATGGATTAACATCCCTGAAGGATAATATAATGAAATACATATGTGAAGAGTTTTCTTTTACTATATCTTTTAAGAGCTTCATAAACTGAGAATTCCCATTATTTAACTTTTATTTCTTCTTTCCCTTTAAACTTGAGGTTTTCAAGTTCATCATCCATAACCATGATATTTTTTGCATGGGTTTTTGGGTAAAAGGCTGTGATTGAATGACGTTATAATTTTCTAAATTTGCCTAAACTTTTCCCCATTCAAAGCTTTTCCATTTGAATATATCTGTACAATGGATGTATTCCAAAAGTCTCCAGATCTGCGGGGGTGTCACTTTTGGGTTCTATATATCTCTAGCATCTGAATCTATGGCGCCTGCGCCGTGTATTTTCGGGCATTTGTATCTGTATCTGTAGCTGTAGCTGTATCTTTATCTGTATCTCTCTATTGGCAGCGCTCTGTTTTCGTGTGTGAGTCTTGGATATTTTGCCAAGGTAAAATCACACACAGACACGAATTTATTTTTACAATTCAAAGGAAAAACAAAAAAAAAGTAACAGATCTACGAATTTTGAGAATTTTCCTCTCAGATCATATAACACTTTCGAATCGAATAGAGTCGATTCGAGTCGGATCGTTTAAATATATGTATATAGTATATATTCCTGTCTGGCAGTTGTGGCTTTGGTTTTTGTTGCTTTTATTGTTGCTGCTGATCCTTTCTCGTTGCAGTTGCTGTTGTATCTTTTGATGTTGTTGTTGAGAAAATGCCTGGGGGCATTTTCATTTATTTTTAGAAAACAAAAAAAATTAAAAAAAAAAGATAGATAGTACTTGGACAAAGAATATGCTTGAAATTGCTTTCTTTTCAGAGTTTTAAGGAGTAGTAGAGTTTTTCAATTAATTCTTCACTTGAATAAAAACTCATATAGTTTCGTTTCGTTGGTTGGTTTGCACTTTAAAAAAATATTGAAAAAAAATGTATGTTATATAAGACAACGTCTTCGGTATTTGTTGTTTTAGTTTTTAGTTCTCGTTGGATTTAGTTCTTTTTCATTTATACTTTCAGAGGACAACTGTGTGCGCCTCCAAAGGATTCTTTTGGTTGTTCATTCGAGTTGAAGTTTTTTCGGTTTTAACTTTTTGTTGTTCGCACTATTTCGTTTCTTTTATCAATTCTTTTTCTCTTGACGATACAGAAGATTTGGGAGGAGGTGAAGCAGCAGTAGAGCAGAGTAGGAACAGAAAAAAAAACTTACTTAGGGAGAAAGAAACAAATTGAAATCTCAACTAAAGTCCGAGCAGCTGACGTCGTAGGAGCGAATGCTGCGGTTCGACTAAACAGACTGACGATCTGAGGCGCTGCTACACGTTATGTTAAAGAATTTTTCGTGGCGTTCGCGGAAAAGCCTCGCATCCCCCTCCACACACACACACACACACAATGTATCTGGCCGATCTAGCCGACTTTGTCTATATAAATCGGCATTCGCAGCGAATAAGGATGGGTGCGAACGGGCCAGGCATATGCTGGCGATGTGGCAACAAGTGGGTGTGGGTGTGGGTGGGTGTGCTCAGTGGGTGTGTGCGTGTGTGTGTGTGTGCTGGGTGTTGGGAAAACGTTCTCAGGTGAAACATAAACTTGTGCTCCCCCACACACACTGGCGTGCGTGTTCCATATCCCCGGCCAGGGATCTCCAACTGGCCAGAGCGAGAAGGCGACCCCTCCTCTCCATATAGATGCGTGGCACATAGCACATAGCACATAGTATGTGGCCAGAGATCATAAGTAAATAGGCACACATTTGTTTTTGGAATCAAATATCGTAGAACATAAATTTCACAGCCATTAAGAATCGAGCTGCATATATCTGGACCATGTACATGGGCATGAAAAATAAATATATATGTATATTTCCAACGGCTCACCGGATGGATAGTTGCAATATTTGAACCCCAGAGTGCACGCCCTACAACTCTCCCACATATAGTGTATATTAATATATATTCGCTTGGATATATGCATATATACATTCATTCTACAGATCTGAGGATCGTGCTGACGTCGAACGGCCTTTGGTGCCCCATCGCATTGCCATTTGTCTAACACTTGAATCTATTCGTCACTGGTCTGATTTTCTTATTTTATTCTCTTCTATTCTGGTTGTTATTTTCCGATTTTCTATTGTAGTGGATACTTTCGCCAAATACTTTTATATATGCATCTAGGCACCCTGTGTCACCTTACTCTGGCTGACCATTTTGATTTGTATTCAAATATAATTTAAAGTAATTCAAACAAAGGATATTGTCTTGAGTAGCTTTAAAAATCCCTCATAAATATATATATTTTTTTTGCTAGGGTTGGTCAATCCCTATCCAGGATAAGGCAGGATGGAACTGAGTTCCTAATAAGGTATATATTATTATACCCTGGCAGAGGGTATTATGACTTTAGTCAGCGAAGGAGTCAATTCCGACCCTATAAACCATATATATTCTTGATCAGCATCAATAGGCGGATTGATCTGGCATGGCAGCTAGAAATAAAAAAATTTTCAAATTTTTTCCAAATTTTATAAGGGGTTACATCATTAAAATTTTCAAAAATTGACAAAAATATGGATTTTTTTTAAATAAATAACTAAGTATGCAGTTTTATTAAGCTTCAAAAAACGAACTCCGAAATGATTTCCGAATTGAAATTAATGCATTTTTGACTTAGTTATTCATTTTTTAAACTTTGATTTTTTAAGAAAAAAAATTTTTAAAAATGTGGATTTCAAGAATGTTGCAGAGGGTATTATAATTTTAATCAGTGAAGGAGTCATTTCCGACCGTATAAACCATATATATTCTTGATCAACATCAACAGACGAGTCGATCTAGCCAGCTCCTGGAGCAAATAAAATTTTTCTAATTTTTTCAAAATTTTATAAGGGGTTACATCGTTAAAATTTTCAAAAATTGGAAAAAAATTTTAATTTCTTTAAATATTAAATTTAGTATGCAACTTTATTAACATTTTAAAAACTAGCAAAGAAAATCTATCCGAATTGAAATTAATGCATTTTTGACTTAGTTATGCAGTTTTTAAACTTTGATTTGTGCAACAAAAATTATCATATAAAAATATTAATAAATATCGATTTTAAGAATGCTAATATTTAAGATCTTTTTGATTTAAAGTTAAAATTTCAAATAGGTTCCAGCTTTAACCTGATGGTTATATATATTTGAAAATAAACCCTTTAATATAAATTTTAATTCCATGTAATCCACTAGAAAACGGTTTATATTATATTTTATCGTGAGTTTAACTTATACAAATTTCAGTCATAGAACTGGATTTTAGCTTGAAATGAATTAAAAATGTGCTGAAAATGATAAATTTTAATAATTTTGTTACAAATTCCATTTGAAGGTTTCTTTTTTAGGAATTTTTTATTATAACAAACAAGTGGTTATAAGATTACAAGGGTATTTAATTAATTTACTCTTTTTATTACAGTTTTGAGAGATTTGTTGTTGCTTTCTTATTGTTATTACATTTCTTTTATATTTAGTGCTATATCTCGCTCAGGTTCTTTGTAACAATTTTTTAAAATTATAATGAATTATTTTTTAGTATATTAAATATTAAATAGTATATATATAGTATACATATATTAGCAGACTTTTAAAAGTACCATCTAGTTGGAAACTTTCGCATTTGTTTTGATTTCGTTTTGGGCTGCCGCCCGAATCCGCAGCAGTCTCTTAAATTTAGAACATTTTTGTATCTGCACCGATGCAAATACGTATATATAATAGATATATATATTCCGAGGGAAATGTGTGTCTTTGGCTGTATCCGTTGGACACGGGTAGTCCGGCGCAGTCTGGCTATTACGGATTGCTTGCCAAGATTGCAGCAGATTGCAGCATGGCACTGGGGCTCAGGTGAGCAGGATGTAGCGCCCCAAGAGGTGATCCCGGATCCAGGTTTCCCGGGTCTTTCGACTACCATCTGGCCACCTGGGTTCACATAAACAACATTGAACTTATGGCATACATCGGCCCATAATAAATAGCCCCGATATCCGCACAACATAACGTATGTAAGTACCACCATATCCCCGGCACGGACGTGGGTGTATGTAGGTACATATGTAGATTCATTGGGAATCGGTGGGTATTCCTTTAACTAAATTTCAATTCGCATCATCTTCGAAATCAGGGAATAACAAATAGCACAGTTTCGGATTTTTGTTGTTCTATTTTTGGGCGATTTGTGTGGGCGCCTCCGTCTGTAGCCTTCGGTTTTTAGTGCCGATCGCATGCACGAAGTCCGGCACCGATATAAATATATAGATATATATTAAAGTATGCGCATATATATATACGTATTTGTTTAAATATCTTCTATGTGTCTATCTATAGGTTAGCTTTCTGGGGCGTCGATGTTTACGGGCAACTGTCGGTAATAATCTGCATAGATCGGGAGGATAACATAAACAATATCCCAGGAGCTGGATATCTGGAAAAATATTTTATTTTATCTAAATTCGGATCAAGAAATAATGAATTGAAAAGTCGCCAGAATTAGTAAATTAATCAATATCTCCCCATAAAGGTCGTCTGCCATATATATACCATATCTCATTCCGGTGTCCTTTGTAAAAACTAACATAATCTTAGTTGTTTTCGATACTTTAGGTACTCCCACTAAACAATATCATTGAGTTTCTATCTATATTAATTATTTAATCGCATATATAAGTTCAAATTAAACACATTAAAAACGTTTAATTTATTCCACTACTTGTGGGATTCAATTAACCATTATCTTTACCTCAGGCTGAATTTACATTTAAAATCAATTATTTAGTATTGTCAAAGATATATGTAAATATATGTAGGCGAGACTGTTCCATAAGATTTTAATGAATAAGGTTGAATCAGCCAGGCAAACATTTTTTGTAAAGAACAAACAACTCGGGGTGTGCCAATTTTAGATTCTATATGTTCGATGTTCGATTTAAAAATAAGCAAGTAAGCAAACCAAATTAAATGAAATGAAAACGAACCAAAAAAAAAGGAATAACAAGACGAAAAAAAGAAACAACGGAAAAATCCATAGAAAAAGCACCAGAAGAAAATCTGAAAATGTGAAAACGTTTAAGAAAGCCATCATCATACAGAGGCAGTTTATATAGCATTTATATTGTGTCTACTTTATGTATAGTGTTACACGTTTATTTTCAGATGTTGTTTTTCTCCTGTTGACATTTTCAATTTTATATTTCGAATTGCAGCCTTATTTCGAAATTGAAATTATATTTTCATGTTTCGTTTAAATATGATTTTTTCTAGACATGCTATTTTGTAATTGTAATTATTAGACTGATAATATTATATTATATCTTTTATTAGTATATCTTTTATGTTCTGTTCATCTGAAACTTTAAAGATAAGTCGAAATGGTTCAGATCATGCCACTATATCATATAGTTGCCGTAGGAATAATAAATTAATAGAGAAAAACATAAAATGTTTAAAAGTTTAATTTTTTAACCCTTTAAATTCAGTTTGCACGACCAATGAGTAGTTAAATTTAACACAAAAAAAGATTTGTACTATAATTAATTGATAGCCAAGTTATGAATATTGTAAACATTAATGCGGTTATAGTTATGTTATTATAAAATAAGAAAAGAGCCTAAATTCGGGATAACAAAGCTTGTATACCCTTCTCGAATTCGAAATCCTTCATAACTATGCCAAAAAATCAATAATTTCAATTCGGAAAGCTGTTCTTTGCTGGTTTTTATTAGGTTAACAAATCTGCATACTGAGTTGAAAAATTTAAAAGAATAAAATTTTTTTCAATTTTTTTGCAATTTTAACGATGTAACCCCTTAAAAAATTTTGAAAAAATTAGAAAAATATTTTTTTTCTAGCTAACATGCCAGTTCGATCCTCCTGTTGATGCTGATCAAGAATATATATGGTTTATAGGGTCGGAAATGGCTCCTTCACTGTGTAACCTGCAAAATATACAAAATATAGTTTTAAAATGGGGATATTACATTTAAAATAAAAATAAGTCATTTCATTATATAAGATAATTTTATTCCATAAAAAAAACACTGTAAAAGCCATTTTATATAGAATAAATCAAAACATGCAGAAGTTCTGATTTTCGCGCGACATTTGAAAAATTATAAATAACGCAGTCTACTTATGTGCCAGCGCCGTAGCTGGTCACACTGCAAGCCGGCATTTATGAAGTATAGTATAATTGCTTGCACCATCCACGTTCTTCAATTTTAAATTACTGTATGTTTATAGCAAATAGTTGAAAATAAATACCTAATTAAAGAACCAAATAATGGATTTGAATTATATTCTGCAGAGCCCTTCTGTTCTGGTATGTTTTTGTATATGTTGGTGTATTTTCTGCATGTTTTGCACTTGGTCACACCGCCCCACCCACACACACACAACTAGTTCTTTCGACCGCAGAATTTCTTTAAATTTACTGAGTTGTTGATAACTTCCATCGAGGTGTGAATAATATGAACTGTAGCAGTGGACGGGGCTAATCGATTGACACATTGTCGTCCGGATCGCAGCAACCACAGCATTCAGTGTTTGTCGCACGCCGGGAAAAGTGCCACGAGACGGGAGACGTGAGAGAGAGATCGGGGAAAATAGGCGAAAAACTAGGATTTCGGGGGAAATGGGCTCCACCGGCAGGGATGTTAAATCAATACTGGTACTGGCCGTGATGGTCTCGCTCCTGGCCGCTCCACTGTCGGTGCTGGCGCGGAAGCACCACCTGGAAGTGCGCGTAAGTACAGTTTTCCTTCTCCTGTGCCCCGGAGCACCTGACTCACACAGTTCCCTCGACTTCCGCAGAATGACAGGCGTCCGTACATTGCTCTGAGCACCTTTGGGTTCTACACCAATGGCCACCTGGACGTGCAACTCAGCAAGCTGACGATTGATGAGGAGCAGCCAACGGATTTGGTAAGGAAACCCTGTCTGAAACCCGCAATGTGCAGCCGGTCTAATTGCGTGTCTCCTTCTAGTTGGGCCTGTCGCTGGACAAGACCACTATTGACCAGCTGAATCCATATCTGGACTCGCACCAGACCAAGTGTATTCTGGAGGAGCCGCCTAAGCTGCAGACCAGTGGACCCATACTCTTCTTCGTTTTGGATCTTAAGGAGTTGAAGTAAGAGCCCTGCCTCTATTCCTATACCCGCCTATATCTGACCTTCTTTCCTCCAGAGTTAATGTGAAATGTTCGCCGGAATGGGCCAACATGCACATTTATAAGGACATCACCGCCCGGACCAAGCGAAACTCTCACCTGGGAAAGGTCAGTGATTCGGTGCTGTTCCGTCAGGCGCGAGATGTGCCACCCTACTTGGGCGATGATCCCGATGACTCCATGGAGGATCCCCCGGAGCAGGAGCCGCCGGCAGACTTGAAGCTATCCTCGCCAGCGGTGGCTGGTAAAATTGAGTTGCCCAAGGACGAGATCATGGCGCCAAAAGAGGGTTCCGCCGCTAAGAAGCTTCCTGTTGTTCCCAAGTTAGAAGTTCCTGTCCAGCCACAAGCCATCGCTAGCCAGGAAAATGATGATGTTAAAGAGGATGTTGGCCTTAAAGTTGCCGAAGTTGCCCCCAAACCGGCGGAACCCTTCAAGGTCACGCCGGAAATTAAGCCGGAGAAGCCTTTAGTCAGAAAAGATGACTCAATAATAGCCAAACCAGGATCAGCTAAACAGGAAGCCATAGATGCGCCTAAGGTGGCAGCACCTCCTGCCGCTGCCGGTGCTCCTGTTTCTGTTCCTGTCGTCGCCAAGAAAGATGAAGACAGCGATTCAGATGCTGCCCCAGATCAAGCCGTGAATAACTTCATGCCTCACGAGTCGGATGCAGAAGACGATTTATATGCAGTCGGCTCGTTCAAACAATCGCAGGAGGACCTGTGCAAGGACTCAACAATGCCACTGATCAGGGAGACGGATGTCAACGGGGTCAACTACTACAGCTTCAACTTCTCCATGCTCGTGGCCACTTTGCGTGACGAGGGCCTCTACAATCTGTACTTCCATGCCTGTCCCAACTACCATAGCCACAGCAAGGTTATGTCCTTCAATGTGAGTAAACACGGCACGAAGTGGAGGTGCCAAAATATTTAAAGTGTTTCCCAATAGATCATGCAATAGCTAGATGTTTCGAGAATTTAAATTCGACCGACGCGTATCCTCTGTAGTCCTCTCTTTGAATTTAATTTTAAATTCTATGGCTTTTATCTAAACCTTTAAAATGCTTTGAGACATTTAATATTAACCTATTATTTGGCATTAGAGCGTAATTGATTTTGGCCTCCTACTTTCTTGCTGTCTCTCTATCTCTCTTTTATTCAATGCGGCGTCAGATGTTTCGAATACCAACTAGCAGTTCATCGAGAGGAAAATAATTTTTATTGGATATATATATAGGATAGGGGATATATGTACATATATATATAGCCTAAACTATTATTATAAATGGTATAGGCTCATAATGTTGTCTAAAACATTTTTTACGACGATTCTGTTACCCTCTCACTCTTTATTTCACACCCTCATTTTAGGTGGACATTGAGGAGAACAACAATGGCAATTACCTGTCCGCTGGAGAGATGCCGCTGCCCGCCTTGTATTTCATGATGAGCCTGCTCTTTTTCCTGTCCGGTCTCTTCTGGGTATTTATCCTGAAGAAGAGCAAGTGAGTTTTGCAGAAAAATACGCCAGTTTTTTCTTGTTTACTATTTCTGTTTATTTTTTTCCCACGACAGACACACGGTATACAAAATCCACTACCTAATGGCCGTGCTGGTGTTCCTTAAGTCCCTATCTTTGATGTTCCACTCGATCAACTATCATTTTATTGAGAAGCGGGGCGAGCATGTGGAAACCTGGGCCATTCTTTACTATATTGCTCATCTGCTCAAGGGCGCAGTGCTCTTCATCACCATAGTGCTGATTGGAACTGGTTGGACGTTTATTAAGCACATTCTGTCCGACAAGGACAAGAAGATCTTCATGATTGTCATACCGTTGCAGGTGGGTTTCATCTATGATCTCTTATATTCATTCTGAGACTGAATTCGAAATCTGTAATTTTTCAGGTTCTGGCCAACGTAGCTCAGATCATTACCGACGAATCGGACCAGAGCGACGCCGAGTTTCGCACCTGGCACAATATCTTTTTCTTCGTGGATCTGCTGTGCTGTGGCGCCATTCTGTTCCCGATTGTGTGGTCCATTCGGCATCTTCACGAGGCATCCGCTTCGGACGGCAAGGCGGCGATCAATCTGCGGAAGCTTAAGCTCTTCCGCCAGTTTTACATCATGATCGTGTGCTACATCTATTTCACGCGCATCATTGTCGATCTGCTCCAGATGACGGTGGTGTTCCAGTACGCCTGGCTGGACGAGATGTTCCGTGAGATGGCCACGTACGTGTTTTTCGTGCTGACGGGCTACAAATTCAGACCGGTGTCCTCGCATCCATACTTCGAGGTACCCGACGAGGACGATGACGAGGTAGAGGTTCTCACCGGATCGGGCCTGACGGAATCGCTGCATCGCGTGAAGCCGGTGAATCGGAATCACCATGGCAGCGGTTCCGGCGGAATCACCATCATCGAGGGCAACGACGACGAGCGTGAAAATCTGATTGCGAAGCGTGAATCGAGTCACGAGTACGATTAGGCATCGCACACGATATACACCATACATATTCCCCGTAATTCCCGCATTAGTCTGTAGTCTGTAGCAATTCCCGGGGTCGGGATATATACGCGGAGCCATCAGCTAGTACTTTGTCCTTTACTTTACCTTACTTACCTTTGTTCTTAGAGTATCCTTACAAAGAAAAACAAAAAAAAAAGAAGAAACAATGGCAGCGGAGGGGATAATCTCAGTATGTCAACTTGGACAGCATCACATCCTCCTCCTCGTTGTGCCCGTCCAGCCGCCAGCCAATAAACACATTTGTAAATAAATTCTTAATGAGCCCGCTGCTATAATGCCCCTTTCTTGTTTTAAGGTATATAAATATAAATAAATACATTTATGTAATTACGTATAATTCTATGAATATAACAAAGCTTTAATATGTAAAGTCAACATTTATATATTCCTTTATAAATTATCTGTAGATTTTAGAGCTAAGGACCCATACTACATGTACTGACTGCTAAATTTTGGTATAAACTGAATCGTATAGATCATGTAGGTGCCTACCGAGCAGGCAATCTGGAAGGAGAATAGATACGACAGTGCTAAACGGAAACTGATTTATATTTACGCACCCTTGTAAGCAGACTGCAGTCCATTATGGTCAGACCCAGGCAATCGATTCGTACAGGCTGGTGAAGAAGTTGCAGCGAAAAGTTCTGGATCTGGAGGAGAAAGAAAAGTTAGTATTAAACAATAACTACCAGTTGTCTCCAGTCGGACCTGAAGGGAGAGATCCGGAGAGCTGCAGCAACCGGAATCAGTGACTATACTATGCAACTGGTGGGCAATCCTCGGCACGATCACCATGCAGCTCTGCGAGGCGTAGATAAAAGCAGGAATTTCCAGCAAAGCGGGCAGTATTAAGAAGTAATCTGTTATGGAAAATCCAACCCAGCGTCAATGGTACTTTACCACTTCTTTAGAGATGAGACTCACCTATATTGGATATGCTATTATAGATGGTGTAGTACATGAAGTAGCAATCGACGGCGATGCGGATATTGATCGTGAGCAGAACGGCAAGGATGGAGAAGTTGAAAGCCCCCTGGAAACACCGGAACATGTCGTACACATCGCTGTAGATGCGCTGCTTCTGCAGCAGACTGCGGCGCAGGAAAGCCTCAAAGCCGGGAAAGCTCCGGCCAGTTTCGCTGGCGAACTTTGAGTACTGCGCCAGCAAGACCATCTCCCGCTCCAAGTGGGCCAGTTGCTGCCTCAACAGCTCCATGTGAAGTACGAACTGGACATTCCTCATGTAGGTGAGGCAGACCAACGGCTCATAGGTCATCCAGAACAGGGACATGTGGCGACTCAGCGGCTGGACCTGCCACAGACCCAAGTGCAGCAGCAGTTCGAACAGCATCGTCCCATAGAGACAAATTAGGTAGCGACGGTACTGCAGCAGCTCGCTTCTTAGACTAACCACACCTACTCTCTGACTCAGTTTGGCGTGGAGGCACCAGAAGCCGGTCAGGTTCCTCTGACTGGTCAGGGTCTCCAGGTAAATGGCTACCACAGCCAATTCGGCGAAAAAGTACTTCAAGGCATCATTGACGCAACCGAACATGTCGCCCCGGTAGAGGAACTCCTCGTTACTGGTTAGGCATACCACAACCATGGCACTCAAGGAGACCAATATAAACAGACTCCAAGCCCGCAATCGCGTCCTGATCCTGCCCGGGCTCTTATCGCACGGCAGGGAAATCCCATGGAAGCCCAGCAGCTGGTAGAGACGCAGATGGAACTGCAGGACCTGGCCCAAGCGGCCGCTCATCGTGTACTGCCAGCTGAACAGCTGAAGTTAGTCTATCTATCCTTATCCATGGATTAAATCTCCACCGAAACCGATACCGCGTAACTGGGTTGGGTCATCTAATTCAATCTAATTAACCTAAGTGACTTCCTCGACGAAACATCGGTGAAATGGTGAAAAATTATGTAGACAATATTAAGAATTTCCTATTAACTCTAGTCGATCACCTGTATCCATATAATAGAGGTTTTCGTGCCTTCAGTATGCTGTCACAGCTGCCTCACCTGACCTTCAGTTTAAATATACAACTCGTAAAAAAGGATTTCTTTCAGTGTGTGTGGCTTCAATGCTGTTTATTCATAATTTTCGGTCTTGGGACTGATTAGATCAACTTACAGAACTAGGGTAAAAAAAAAATAAATAAATAGATCTTAGATTAGGCGAGGTGCTGCACACCACCTACAGATAGGGGCCGTGGTACTGATACCCACTGGATCCATAGCCCTGAACATGCCCTACATTGTAGCTGTCCACGCCGCTGTAGGTATCTGCAGCGGTGCTGCCACCGAATCCCGTGGACTCCGGCCAGTCCACGAGAGATGGCCTGCGTCGTCGCGTGGCTAGGGATAACGGCGGTGCCCCGTATGCCTCTGCCGGCTGCTCCTCGTCGCCATATGGATCGCTGCTTGGCACCTGGACGGAGGGACGGAAATCGCTGCTACTGCCACCTGCTGCAGAAGGCCTGGAATAGCCGTATCCGTAGGAGGCGGCTTCCTCGGGCGCTTCCAGGGTATACGCTGGAGCTCTGTTCGCCTTGGAGCTGCGGTGGGCGTGACTATGGTTTGGCGGAAGGTAGGTGTGGCTTGGTGGTGAGTAGTGGTAGCCTTGATCTGGCTCCTGGTCCACATGCTCCTCAACGGGCGCCGGTTCCGCATAAGCTCCAATTCCATGGAGGTGACCATGCTGATGTGGCTTCGTCGCTGGATAGTGATACCCCACATCCTCGTCCTCCTCGTCGGTGTGGTGGTGATGCTGCTGCTGCTGCTGCTGCTGCTGCTTGGGACGCGACTCAATCACTCGATAGGTCTCCACACTGTGCTCCGGATGATCCTCGTAGTCGAAGCCGTGCGGCCTGTGCTGCTCCTCAATAATGGTATACGTATTCACCTTCTTCTTGGGCGGAGCCGGAGGTGGGGGCGGTGCCTTCTTGGCGTATGTTTCGGTGAGATGGTCCGCCAGTTCCTTGGCGTGGTTCAAGTAATCCGCATGCTCGCTCATGTGCAGCGGCTTGTCCAGATCCGAGAGGATCACGCTCTCCAGCAGGGGACTGGGCTTGGGCCGAGGCCTTGGGCGCGACCGCAGCAGCTGATGGGGATGCGGATGGTGGTGGTAGTGATGGATCACCTTGTGGGCGCCCAAGTCCGGTTCCACCGCGGCCTCCTCCTTGGGCACGTGCACCTTGATGTGAACGTACTCATTGCCAAATCCAAGCGCAGATGCCAGCTGAATCAGAAGCAGCAGCAGTATCAGCAGCCTTGCTGCCGGAAGGGGTCCGGGTGTATGCCATGCCATGTCACCGCGTCGAGTGCTCATCACCTTGTGGCTTATGGTCGCCGCCTTGCCGAAATCGGTTTAAGCCGAAGTCTTTCTTTTGTCAAAATTTATATACACCAGCTAATGTGCCGGCGACGACAAGCTCTTGACCTACGAGCCCGCGGGTGAAATGCGTAACACTATGATTCGAGGTCGCTGGATTTATACCCTTTCTCGATAGACTAGTCAATTAGGGGGCTGAGTTTTTTTTTTTTTTTTTCTATAAAATCATTTAATGTGTAAAAATTTTATTAAATGCAACAGTGACCCTACTTTCATTTTATATATATGTATATTAATAATGAGGGTTCTCAAATTGCATCAATGTTAATAGGAAATGTATAATTTTTACGTTTTAAGAATTCATTTGGCTCAGGAGAAAGTTAGATAAAGAAGGTGATGAAATACTTTTAAAATTTATGTTAAGAAATATATAAATAATAATTTGGTAAAGGTAATATGTTGTTAAAAAGGAATAGAATAGGAGATACCTAGACATTACCTATCTATCTTAAGAATAATTTCTTTTTACTTATCTTTCTTTCGATAGTATACTGATATATACTGATATATATGTACATATATCAAAACAATCGATTTATTATCGATAGCTGCATTCCTCAGCAACGCATCTAACTGTATCCCAAAGTCCGCATACTCCACACGCACACACACACACACACACCGGTGAGTGTAGCGCAGAAGAAGCAACTGTAAAATGCCATTTCTTGTAATCACCGTTCGATAGCGCGCAGCATCAGCATCTCTGTTTCACTCTCACTCTCTTTTGGCCAGCTCACAGCTAGCGGTTGTTTTTTTCCCGTCTTGGGGACTTGCCATGGTTTTATTTGTTTTAACTTTTGTTTTCATTATTATTGAAATGCGTCGCATATATATTTTTCTAGCCTCCAGCCAAACAACAACAAAAAAGCACAGACTAACGAAAGTTAATGCAGATTCAATAATGAAAGCTACGATCACTCCTCTATCTCTCTCCTTCTCTCGCCGTGTTCGATGAACCGATTGCAGTCCGGGGAAATTATCGCTACGTATACCTTAATGATGTGTATTCTCACTTATATAATATCGGCTTATTAGCCTTTTTTTTATTGCATTGGCATCAGGTGGTTCTGTGTTATTTTACTACGAAATTCATAAAATTAAAAAAAAAAAAAAAACATTTAATTGTAATGCTAATGGGCCAAGAGATGCTGAGAAAGTTGTGGCATCATCATTATCATCATCATCGTCGCGACTTGGAATGTTCGCTCGACTAACAACATAGAAAATATACAATAAAAAAAAGACGGGCGGCAACAAAAGTAATTTAATTATCAATTGAATATATTTCGAGAATATAATTTATTCGCATTGGATTGTCTGGAAATTCTGAAAATCCATCAGCCCGAAAACCAATCACGAATCTCATAAATAATAATGAGTCCCCCGATTCACACGCTTTTCATTTGGCGTGGAACTTTACCAGAAAACAAGAAAGGAAAATAACTTTGGGAAGCCGAAGTTTATATACCCTGCAGTTTGCAATTGAAATATTGGATGGTATCGGATATCAATCACAACCGAGCAACTCTTAGACCAATATATTCAGGTTGTTTAAAAATTAATGTACCTGCTGCACCTTCTGTTCGCCTGGTACATGAAATCCAGAAATTGAAAAATTTGTACTGAAAACGACCAAATTGAAAGCTTGGCAATTTGGCCCTTCTATTGCTCTTTGTATTTTCCTCTGGAAGATTCTTGAAAATAATTTTTTAATAATTTTGTTGTATGGTATATTTTGGGACAATCGAAACTTAAAAAACGCATAACTAAGTCAAAAATGCATTAATTTCAATTCTGAAGCAAGTCCTGTGTTAGTTTTTTGGAGATTAACAAATCTGCATACCGCAAAGATAATATTTTAAGAAATAATTTTTTTTTTAAGTTTTTTGGAAATTTTACGATGCAACCCCTTAAAAAATTTTCAAAAATTGAAAAGGTCATATTTTTCGTTCAGACATGGCTAGAAAGATTCGCCTGTTAATGCTGATCAAGAATATATATGATTTATAGGGTCGGAAATGACTCCTTCACTGATTAAAATGGTATTTTCCTCTGGAAGACTCTTGAAATAGATTTATTAGTAGATTTTTTTGTATGATGTTTTTTGGGACAATCGAAACTTAAAAAACGCATAACTAAGTCAAAAATGCATTAATTTCAATTCTGAAGCAAGTCCTGTGTTAGTTTTTTGGAGATTAACAAATCTGCATACCGCAAAGATAATATTTTAAGAAATAATTTTTTTTTTAGATTTTTGGAAATTTTACGATGCAACCCCTTAAAAAATTTTCAAAAATTGAAAAGGTCATATTTTTCGTTCAGACATGGCTAGAAAGATTCGCCTGTTAATGCTGATCAAGAATATATATGATTTATAGGGTCGGAAATGACTCCTTCACTGATTAAAATGGTATTTTCCTCTGGAAGACTCTTGAAATAGATTTATTAGTAGATTTTTTTGTATGATGTTTTTTGGGACAATCGAAACTTAAAAAACGCATAACTAAGTCAAAAATGCATTAATTTCAATTCTGAAGCAAGTCCTGTGTTAGTTTTTTGGAGATTAACAAATCTGCATACCGCAAAGATAATATTTTAAGAAATAATTTTTTTTTTAGATTTTTGGAAATTTTACGATGCAACCCCTTAAAAAATTTGCAAAAATTGAAAAGGTCACATTTTTCGTTCAGACATGTCTAGAAAGATTCGCCTGTTAATGCTGATCAAGAATATATATGATTTATAGGGTCGGAAATGACTCCTTCACTGATTAAAATGGTATTTTCCTCTGGAAGACTCTTGAAATAGATTTATTAGTAGATTTTTTTGTATGATGTTTTTTGGGACAATCGAAACTTAAAAAACGCATAACTAAGTCAAAAATGCATTAATTTCAATTCTGAAGCAAGTCCTGTGTTAGTTTTTTGGAGATTAACAAATCTGCATACCGCAAAGATAATATTTTAAGAAATCATTTTTTTTTTAGATTTTTGGAAATTTTACGATGCAACCCCTTAAAAAATTTTCAAAAATTGAAAAGGTCATATTTTTCGTTCAGAAATGGCTAGAAAGATTCGCCTGTTAATGCTGATCAAGAATATATATGATTTATAGGGTCGGAAATGACTCCTTCACTGATTAAAATGGTATTTTCCTCTGGAAGACTCTTGAAATAGATTTATTAGTAGATTTTTTTGTATGATGTTTTTTGGGACAATCGAAACTTAAAAAACGCATAACTAAGTCAAAAATGCATTAATTTCAATTCTGAAGCAAGTCCTGTGTTATTTTTTTTTGAGATTAACAAATCTGCATACCGCAAAGATAATATTTTAAAAAATAATTTTTTTTTTTAATTTTTGGAAATTTTACGATGCAACCCCTTAAAAAATTTGCAAAAATTGAAAAGGTCACATTTTTCGTTCAGACATGGCTAGAAAGATTCGCCTGTTAATGCTGATCAAGAATATATATGATTTATAGGGTCGGAAATGACTCCTTCACTGATTAAAATGGTATTTTCCTCTGGAAGACTCTTGCAATAGATTTATTAGTAGATTTTTTTGTATGATGTTTTTTGGGACAATCGAAACTTAAAAAACGCATAACTAAGTCAAAAATGCATTAATTTCAATTCTGAAGCAAGTCCTGTGTTAGTTTTTTGGAGATTAACAAATCTGCATACCGCAAAGATAATATTTTAAGAAATCATTTTTTTTTAGATTTTTGGAAATTTTACGATGCAACCCCTTAAAAAATTTTCAAAAATTGAAAAGGTCATATTTTTCGTTCAGACATGGCTAGAAAGATTCGCCTGTTAATGCTGATCAAGAATATATATGATTTATAGGGTCGGAAATGACTCCTTCACTGATTAAAATAGTATTTTCCTCTGGAAGACTCTTGAAATAGATTTATTAGTAGATTTTTTTGTATGATGTTTTTTGGGACAATCGAAACTTAAAAAACGCATAACTAAGTCAAAAATGCATTAATTTCAATTCTGAAGCAAGTCCTGTGTTAGTTTTTTGGAGATTAACAAATCTGCATACCGCAAAGATAATATTTTAAAAAATAATTTTTTTTTTAGATTTTTGGAAATTTTACGATGCAACCCCTTAAAAAATTTTCAAAAATTGAAAAGGTCACATTTTTCGTTCAGACATGGCTAGAAAGATTCGCCTGTTAATGCTGATCAAGAATATATATGATTTATAGGGTCGGAAATGACTCCTTCACTGATTAAAATAGTATTTTCCTCTGGAAGACTCTTGAAATAGATTTATTAGTAGATTTTTTTGTATGATGTTTTTTGGGACAATCGAAACTTAAAAAACGCATAACTAAGTCAAAAATGCATTAATTTCAATTCTGAAGCAAGTCCTGTGTTAGTTTTTTGGAGATTAACAAATCTGCATACCGCAAAGATAATATTTTAAAAAATAATTTTTTTTTTAGATTTTTGGAAATTTTACGATGCAACCCCTTAAAAAATTTTCAAAAATTGAAAAGGTCATATTTTTCGTTCAGACATGGCTAGAAAGATTCGCCTGTTAATGCTGATCAAGAATATATATGATTTATAGGGTCGGAAATGACTCCTTCACTGATTAAAATAGTATTTTCCTCTGGAAGACTCTTGAAATAGATTTATTAGTAGATTTTTTTGTATGATGTTTTTTGGGACAATCGAAACTTAAAAAACGCATAACTAAGTCAAAAATGCATTAATTTCAATTCTGAAGCAAGTCCTGTGTTAGTTTTTTGGAGATTAACAAATCTGCATACCGCAAAGATAATATTTTAAGAAATAATTTTTTTTTTAGATTTTTGGAAATTTTACGATGCAACCCCTTAAAAAATTTGCAAAAATTGAAAAGGTCACATTTTTCGTTCAGACATGGCTAGAAAGATTCGCCTGTTAATGCTGATCAAGAATATATATGATTTATAGGGTCGGAAATGACTCCTTCACTGATTAAAATGGTATTTTCCTCTGGAAGACTCTTGAAATAGATTTATTAGTAGATTTTTTTGTATGATGTTTTTTGGGACAATCGAAACTTAAAAAACGCATAACTAAGTCAAAAATGCATTAATTTCAATTCTGAAGCAAGTCCTGTGTTAGTTTTTTGGAGATTAACAAATCTGCATACCGCAAAGATAATATTTTAAAAAATAATTTTTTTTTTAGATTTTTGGAAATTTTACGATGCAACCCCTTAAAAAATTTGCAAAAATTGAAAAGGTCATATTTTTCGTTCAGACATGGCTAGAAAGATTCGCCTGTTAATGCTGATCAAGAATATATATGATTTATAGGGTCGGAAATGACTCCTTCACTGATTAAAATGGTATTTTCCTCTGGAAGACTCTTGAAATAGATTTATTAGTAGATTTTTTTGTATGATGTTTTTTGGGACAATCGAAACTTAAAAATCGCATAACTAAGTCAAAAATGCATTAATTTCAATTCTGAAGCAAGTCCTGTGATAGTTTTTTGGAGATTAACAAATCTGCATACCGCAAAGATAATGTTTTAAGAAATAATTTTTTTTTTAGATTTTTGGAAATTTTACGATGCAACCCCTTAAAAAATTTGCAAAAATTGAAAAGGTCACATTTTTCGTTCAGACATGGCTAGAAAGATTCGCCTGTTAATGCTGATCAAGAATATATATGATTTATAGGGTCGGAAATGACTCCTTCACTGATTAAAATGGTATTTTCCTCTGGAAGACTCTTGAAATAGATTTATTAGTAGATTTTTTTGTATGATGTTTTTTGGGACAATCGAAACTTAAAAAACGCATAACTAAGTCAAAAATGCATTAATTTCAATTCTGAAGCAAGTCCTGTGTTAGTTTTTTGGAGATTAACAAATCTGCATACCGCAAAGATAATATTTTAAGAAATCATTTTTTTTTTAGATTTTTGGAAATTTTACGATGCAACCCCTTAAAAAATTTTCAAAAATTGAAAAGGTCATATTTTTCGTTCAGAAATGGCTAGAAAGATTCGCCTGTTAATGCTGATCAAGAATATATATGATTTATAGGGTCGGAAATGACTCCTTCACTGATTAAAATAGTATTTTCCTCTGGAAGACTCTTGAAATAGATTTATTAGTAGATTTTTTTGTATGATGTTTTTTGGGACAATCGAAACTTAAAAAACGCATAACTAAGTCAAAAATGCATTAATTTCAATTCTGAAGCAAGTCCTGTGTTAGTTTTTTGGAGATTAACAAATCTGCATACCGCAAAGATAATATTTTAAAAAATAATTTTTTTTTTAGATTTTTGGAAATTTTACGATGCAACCCCTTAAAAAATTTGCAAAAATTGAAAAGGTCACATTTTTCGTTCAGACATGTCTAGAAAGATTCGCCTGTTAATGCTGATCAAGAATATATATGATTTATAGGGTCGGAAATGACTCCTTCACTGATTAAAATGGTATTTTCCTCTGGAAGACTCTTGAAATAGATTTATTAGTAGATTTTTTTGTATGATGTTTTTTGGGACAATCGAAACTTAAAAAACGCATAACTAAGTCAAAAATGCATTAATTTCAATTCTGAAGCAAGTCCTGTGTTAGTTTTTTGGAGATTAACAAATCTGCATACCGCAAAGATAATATTTTAAGAAATCATTTTTTTTTTAGATTTTTGGAAATTTTACGATGCAACCCCTTAAAAAATTTTCAAAAATTGAAAAGGTCATATTTTTCGTTCAGACATGGCTAGAAAGATTCGCCTGTTAATGCTGATCAAGAATATATATGATTTATAGGGTCGGAAATGACTCCTTCACTGATTAAAATGGTATTTTCCTCTGGAAGACTCTTGAAATAGATTTATTAGTAGATTTTTTTGTATGATGTTTTTTGGGACAATCGAAACTTAAAAAACGCATAACTAAGTCAAAAATGCATTAATTTCAATTCTGAAGCAAGTCCTGTGTTAGTTTTTTGGAGATTAACAAATCTGCATACCGCAAAGATAATATTTTAAAAAATAATTTTTTTTTTAGATTTTTGGAAATTTTACGATGCAACCCCTTAAAAAATTTTCAAAAATTGAAAAGGTCATATTTTTCGTTCAGACATGGCTAGAAAGATTCGCCTGTTAATGCTGATCAAGAATATATATGATTTATAGGGTCGGAAATGACTCCTTCACTGATTAAAATGGTATTTTCCTCTGGAAGACTCTTGAAATAGATTTATTAGTAGATTTTTTTGTATGATGTTTTTTGGGACAATCGAAACTTAAAAAACGCATAACTAAGTCAAAAATGCATTAATTTCAATTCTGAAGCAAGTCCTGTGTTAGTTTTTTGGAGATTAACAAATCTGCATACCGCAAAGATAATATTTTAAGAAATAATTTTTTTTTTAGATTTTTGGAAATTTTACGATGCAACCCCTTAAAAAATTTTCAAAAATTGAAAAGGTCATATTTTTCGTTCAGACATGGCTAGAAAGATTCGCCTGTTAATGCTGATCAAGAATATATATGATTTATAGGGTCGGAAATGACTCCTTCACTGATTAAAATGGTATTTTCCTCTGGAAGACTCTTGAAATAGATTTATTAGTAGATTTTTTTGTATGATGTTTTTTGGGACAATCGAAACTTAAAAAACGCATAACTAAGTCAAAAATGCATTAATTTCAATTCTGAAGCAAGTCCTGTGTTAGTTTTTTGGAGATTAACAAATCTGCATACCGCAAAGATAATATTTTAAGAAATAATTTTTTTTTTAGATTTTTGGAAATTTTACGATGCAACCCCTTAAAAAATTTGCAAAAATTGAAAAGGTCATATTTTTCGTTCAGACATGGCTAGAAAGATTCGCCTGTTAATGCTGATCAAGAATATATATGATTTATAGGGTCGGAAATGACTCCTTCACTGATTAAAATGGTATTTTCCTCTGGAAGACTCTTGAAATAGATTTATTAGTAGATTTTTTTGTATGATGTTTTTTGGGACAATCGAAACTTAAAAAACGCATAACTAAGTCAAAAATGCATTAATTTCAATTCTGAAGCAAGTCCTGTGTTAGTTTTTTGGAGATTAACAAATCTGCATACCGCAAAGATAATATTTTAAGAAATCATTTTTTTTTTAGATTTTTGGAAATTTTACGATGCAACCCCTTAAAAAATTTTCAAAAATTGAAAAGGTCATATTTTTCGTTCAGACATGGCTAGAAAGATTCGCCTGTTAATGCTGATCAAGAATATATATGATTTATAGGGTCGGAAATGACTCCTTCACTGATTAAAATGGTATTTTCCTCTGGAAGACTCTTGAAATAGATTTATTAGTAGATTTTTTTGTATGATGTTTTTTGGGACAATCGAAACTTAAAAAACGCATAACTAAGTCAAAAATGCATTAATTTCAATTCTGAAGCAAGTCCTGTGTTAGTTTTTTGGAGATTAACAAATCTGCATACCGCAAAGATAATATTTTAAGAAATCATTTTTTTTTTAGATTTTTGGAAATTTTACGATGCAACCCCTTAAAAAATTTTCAAAAATTGAAAAGGTCATATTTTTCGTTCAGACATGGCTAGAAAGATTCGCCTGTTAATGCTGATCAAGAATATATATGATTTATAGGGTCGGAAATGACTCCTTCACTGATTAAAATTGTATTTTCCTCTGGAAGACTCTTGAAATAGATTTATTAGTAGATTTTTTTGTATGATGTTTTTTGGGACAATCGAAACTTAAAAAACGCATAACTAAGTCAAAAATGCATTAATTTCAATTCTGAAGCAAGTCCTGTGTTAGTTTTTTGGAGATTAACAAATCTGCATACCGCAAAGATAATATTTTAAGAAATAATTTTTTTTTTTAGATTTTTGGAAATTTTACGATGCAACCCCTTAAAAAATTTTCAAAAATTGAAAAGGTCATATTTTTCGTTCAGACATGGCTAGAAAGATTCGCCTGTTAATGCTGATCAAGAATATATATGATTTATAGGGTCGGAAATGACTCCTTCACTGATTAAAATGGTATTTTCCTCTGGAAGACTCTTGAAATAGATTTATTAGTAGATTTTTTTGTATGATGTTTTTTGGGACAATCGAAACTTAAAAAACGCATAACTAAGTCAAAAATGCATTAATTTCAATTCTGAAGCAAGTCCTGTGTTAGTTTTTTGGAGATTAACAAATCTGCATACCGCAAAGATAATATTTTAAGAAATAATTTTTTTTTTAGATTTTTGGAAATTTTACGATGCAACCCCTTAAAAAATTTTCAAAAATTGAAAAGGTCATATTTTTCGTTCAGACATGGCTAGAAAGATTCGCCTGTTAATGCTGATCAAGAATATATATGATTTATAGGGTCGGAAATGACTCCTTCACTGATTAAAATGGTATTTTCCTCTGGAAGACTCTTGAAATAGATTTATTAGTAGATTTTTTTGTATGATGTTTTTTGGGACAATCGAAACTTAAAAAACGCATAACTAAGTCAAAAATGCATTAATTTCAATTCTGAAGCAAGTCCTGTGTTAGTTTTTTGGAGATTAACAAATCTGCATACCGCAAAGATAATATTTTAAGAAATAATTTTTTTTTTAGATTTTTGGAAATTTTACGATGCAACCCCTTAAAAAATTTCAAAAATTGAAAAGGTCATATTTTTCGTTCAGACATGGCTAGAAAGATTCGCCTGTTAATGCTGATCAAGAATATATATGATTTATAGGGTCGGAAATGACTCCTTCACTGATTAAAATGGTATTTTCCTCTGGAAGACTCTTGAAATAGATTTATTAGTAGATTTTTTTGTATGATGTTTTTTGGGACAATCGAAACTTAAAAAACGCATAACTAAGTCAAAAATGCATTAATTTCAATTCTGAAGCAAGTCCTGTGTTAGTTTTTTGGAGATTAACAAATCTGCATACCGCAAAGATAATATTTTAAGAAATAATTTTTTTTTTAGATTTTTGGAAATTTTACGATGCAACCCCTTAAAAAATTTTCAAAAATTGAAAAGGTCATATTTTTCGTTCAGACATGGCTAGAAAGATTCGCCTGTTAATGCTGATCAAGAATATATATGATTTATAGGGTCGGAAATGACTCCTTCACTGATTAAAATAGTATTTTCCTCTGGAAGACTCTTGAAATAGATTTATTAGTAGATTTTTTTGTATGATGTTTTTTGGGACAATCGAAACTTAAAAAACGCATAACTAAGTCAAAAATGCATTAATTTCAATTCTGAAGCAAGTCCTGTGTTAGTTTTTTGGAGATTAACAAATCTGCATACCGCAAAGATAATATTTTAAAAAATAATTTTTTTTTTAGATTTTTGGAAATTTTACGATGCAACCCCTTAAAAAATTTTCAAAAATTGAAAAGGTCATATTTTTCGTTCAGACATGGCTAGAAAGATTCGCCTGTTAATGCTGATCAAGAATATATATGATTTATAGGGTCGGAAATGACTCCTTCACTGATTAAAATTGTATTTTCCTCTGGAAGACTCTTGAAATAGATTTATTAGTAGATTTTTTTGTATGATGTTTTTTGGGACAATCGAAACTTAAAAAACGCATAACTAAGTCAAAAATGCATTAATTTCAATTCTGAAGCAAGTCCTGTGTTAGTTTTTTGGAGATTAACAAATCTGCATACCGCAAAGATAATATTTTAAGAAATAATTTTTTTTTTAGATTTTTGGAAATTTTACGATGCAACCCCTTAAAAAATTTTCAAAAATTGAAAAGGTCATATTTTTCGTTCAGACATGGCTAGAAAGATTCGCCTGTTAATGCTGATCAAGAATATATATGATTTATAGGGTCGGAAATGACTCCTTCACTGATTAAAATGGTATTTTCCTCTGGAAGACTCTTGAAATAGATTTATTAGTAGATTTTTTTGTATGATGTTTTTTGGGACAATCGAAACTTAAAAAACGCATAACTAAGTCAAAAATGCATTAATTTCAATTCTGAAGCAAGTCCTGTGTTAGTTTTTTGGAGATTAACAAATCTGCATACCGCAAAGATAATATTTTAAGAAATAATTTTTTTTTTAGATTTTTGGAAATTTTACGATGCAACCCCTTAAAAAATTTGCAAAAATTGAAAAGGTCATATTTTTCGTTCAGACATGGCTAGAAAGATTCGCCTGTTAATGCTGATCAAGAATATATATGATTTATAGGGTCGGAAATGACTCCTTCACTGATTAAAATGGTATTTTCCTCTGGAAGACTCTTGAAATAGATTTATTAGTAGATTTTTTTGTATGATGTTTTTTGGGACAATCGAAACTTAAAAAACGCATAACTAAGTCAAAAATGCATTAATTTCAATTCTGAAGCAAGTCCTGTGTTAGTTTTTTGGAGATTAACAAATCTGCATACCGCAAAGATAATATTTTAAGAAATAATTTTTTTTTTAGATTTTTGGAAATTTTACGATGCAACCCCTTAAAAAATTTTCAAAAATTGAAAAGGTCATATTTTTCGTTCAGACATGGCTAGAAAGATTCGCCTGTTAATGCTGATCAAGAATATATATGATTTATAGGGTCGGAAATGACTCCTTCACTGATTAAAATGGTATTTTCCTCTGGAAGACTCTTGAAATAGATTTATTAGTAGATTTTTTTGTATGATGTTTTTTGGGACAATCGAAACTTAAAAAACGCATAACTAAGTCAAAAATGCATTAATTTCAATTCTGAAGCAAGTCCTGTGTTAGTTTTTTGGAGATTAACAAATCTGCATACCGCAAAGATAATATTTTAAGAAATAATTTTTTTTTTAGATTTTTGGAAATTTTACGATGCAACCCCTTAAAAAATTTTCAAAAATTGAAAAGGTCATATTTTTCGTTCAGACATGGCTAGAAAGATTCGCCTGTTAATGCTGATCAAGAATATATATGATTTATAGGGTCGGAAATGACTCCTTCACTGATTAAAATGGTATTTTCCTCTGGAAGACTCTTGAAATAGATTTATTAGTAGATTTTTTTGTATGATGTTTTTTGGGACAATCGAAACTTAAAAAACGCATAACTAAGTCAAAAATGCATTAATTTCAATTCTGAAGCAAGTCCTGTGTTAGTTTTTTGGAGATTAACAAATCTGCATACCGCAAAGATAATATTTTAAGAAATAATTTTTTTTTTAGATTTTTGGAAATTTTACGATGCAACCCCTTAAAAAATTTTCAAAAATTGAAAAGGTCATATTTTTCGTTCAGACATGGCTAGAAAGATTCGCCTGTTAATGCTGATCAAGAATATATATGATTTATAGGGTCGGAAATGACTCCTTCACTGATTAAAATGGTATTTTCCTCTGGAAGACTCTTGAAATAGATTTATTAGTAGATTTTTTTGTATGATGTTTTTTGGGACAATCGAAACTTAAAAAACGCATAACTAAGTCAAAAATGCATTAATTTCAATTCTGAAGCAAGTCCTGTGTTAGTTTTTTGGAGATTAACAAATCTGCATACCGCAAAGATAATATTTTAAGAAATAATTTTTTTTTTAGATTTTTGGAAATTTTACGATGCAACCCCTTAAAAAATTTTCAAAAATTGAAAAGGTCATATTTTTCGTTCAGACATGGCTAGAAAGATTCGCCTGTTAATGCTGATCAAGAATATATATGATTTATAGGGTCGGAAATGACTCCTTCACTGATTAAAATGGTATTTTCCTCTGGAAGACTCTTGAAATAGATTTATTAGTAGATTTTTTTGTATGATGTTTTTTGGGACAATCGAAACTTAAAAAACGCATAACTAAGTCAAAAATGCATTAATTTCAATTCTGAAGCAAGTCCTGTGTTAGTTTTTTGGAGATTAACAAATCTGCATACCGCAAAGATAATATTTTAAAAAATAATTTTTTTTTTTAATTTTTGGAAATTTTACGATGCAACCCCTTAAAAAATTTTCAAAAATTGAAAAGGTCATATTTTTCGTTCAGACATGGCTAGAAAGATTCGCCTGTTAATGCTGATCAAGAATATATATGATTTATAGGGTCGGAAATGACTCCTTCACTGATTAAAATGGTATTTTCCTCTGGAAGACTCTTGAAATAGATTTATTAGTAGATTTTTTTGTATGATGTTTTTTGGGACAATCGAAACTTAAAAAACGCATAACTAAGTCAAAAATGCATTAATTTCAATTCTGAAGCAAGTCCTGTGTTAGTTTTTTGGAGATTAACAAATCTGCATACCGCAAAGATAATATTTTAAGAAATAATTTTTTTTTTAGATTTTTGGAAATTTTACGATGCAACCCCTTAAAAAATTTTCAAAAATTGAAAAGGTCATATTTTTCGTTCAGACATGGCTAGAAAGATTCGCCTGTTAATGCTGATCAAGAATATATATGATTTATAGGGTCGGAAATGACTCCTTCACTGATTAAAATGGTATTTTCCTCTGGAAGACTCTTGAAATAGATTTATTAGTAGATTTTTTTGTATGATGTTTTTTGGGACAATCGAAACTTAAAAAACGCATAACTAAGTCAAAAATGCATTAATTTCAATTCTGAAGCAAGTCCTGTGTTAGTTTTTTGGAGATTAACAAATCTGCATACCGCAAAGATAATATTTTAAGAAATAATTTTTTTTTTTAGATTTTTGGAAATTTTACGATGCAACCCCTTAAAAAATTTTCAAAAATTGAAAAGGTCATATTTTTCGTTCAGACATGGCTAGAAAGATTCGCCTGTTAATGCTGATCAAGAATATATATGATTTATAGGGTCGGAAATGACTCCTTCACTGATTAAAATAGTATTTTCCTCTGGAAGACTCTTGAAATAGATTTATTAGTAGATTTTTTTGTATGATGTTTTTTGGGACAATCGAAACTTAAAAAACGCATAACTAAGTCAAAAATGCATTAATTTCAATTCTGAAGCAAGTCCTGTGTTAGTTTTTTGGAGATTAACAAATCTGCATACCGCAAAGATAATATTTTAAGAAATAATTTTTTTTTTAGATTTTTGGAAATTTTACGATGCAACCCCTTAAAAAATTTTCAAAAATTGAAAAGGTCATATTTTTCGTTCAGACATGGCTAGAAAGATTCGCCTGTTAATGCTGATCAAGAATATATATGATTTATAGGGTCGGAAATGACTCCTTCACTGATTAAAATGGTATTTTCCTCTGGAAGACTCTTGAAATAGATTTATTAGTAGATTTTTTTGTATGATGTTTTTTGGGACAATCGAAACTTAAAAAACGCATAACTAAGTCAAAAATGCATTAATTTCAATTCTGAAGCAAGTCCTGTGTTAGTTTTTTGGAGATTAACAAATCTGCATACCGCAAAGATAATATTTTAAGAAATAATTTTTTTTTTAGATTTTTGGAAATTTTACGATGCAACCCCTTAAAAAATTTTCAAAAATTGAAAAGGTCATATTTTTCGTTCAGACATGGCTAGAAAGATTCGCCTGTTAATGCTGATCAAGAATATATATGATTTATAGGGTCGGAAATGACTCCTTCACTGATTAAAATGGTATTTTCCTCTGGAAGACTCTTGAAATAGATTTATTAGTAGATTTTTTTGTATGATGTTTTTTGGGACAATCGAAACTTAAAAAACGCATAACTAAGTCAAAAATGCATTAATTTCAATTCTGAAGCAAGTCCTGTGTTAGTTTTTTGGAGATTAACAAATCTGCATACCGCAAAGATAATATTTTAAGAAATAATTTTTTTTTTTAGATTTTTGGAAATTTTACGATGCAACCCCTTAAAAAATTTTCAAAAATTGAAAAGGTCATATTTTTCGTTCAGACATGGCTAGAAAGATTCGCCTGTTAATGCTGATCAAGAATATATATGATTTATAGGGTCGGAAATGACTCCTTCACTGATTAAAATGGTATTTTCCTCTGGAAGACTCTTGAAATAGATTTATTAGTAGATTTTTTTGTATGATGTTTTTTGGGACAATCGAAACTTAAAAAACGCATAACTAAGTCAAAAATGCATTAATTTCAATTCTGAAGCAAGTCCTGTGTTAGTTTTTTGGAGATTAACAAATCTGCATACCGCAAAGATAATATTTTAAGAAATAATTTTTTTTTTAGATTTTTGGAAATTTTACGATGCAACCCCTTAAAAAATTTGCAAAAATTGAAAAGGTCATATTTTTCGTTCAGACATGGCTAGAAAGATTCGCCTGTTAATGCTGATCAAGAATATATATGATTTATAGGGTCGGAAATGACTCCTTCACTGATTAAAATGGTATTTTCCTCTGGAAGACTCTTGAAATAGATTTATTAGTAGATTTTTTTGTATGATGTTTTTTGGGACAATCGAAACTTAAAAAACGCATAACTAAGTCAAAAATGCATTAATTTCAATTCTGAAGCAAGTCCTGTGTTAGTTTTTTGGAGATTAACAAATCTGCATACCGCAAAGATAATATTTTAAAAAATAATTTTTTTTTTAGATTTTTGGAAATTTTACGATGCAACCCCTTAAAAAATTTTCAAAAATTGAAAAGGTCATATTTTTCGTTCAGACATGGCTAGAAAGATTCGCCTGTTAATGCTGATCAAGAATATATATGATTTATAGGGTCGGAAATGACTCCTTCACTGATTAAAATTGTATTTTCCTCTGGAAGACTCTTGAAATAGATTTATTAGTAGATTTTTTTGTATGATGTTTTTTGGGACAATCGAAACTTAAAAAACGCATAACTAAGTCAAAAATGCATTAATTTCAATTCTGAAGCAAGTCCTGTGTTAGTTTTTTGGAGATTAACAAATCTGCATACCGCAAAGATAATGTTTTAAGAAATAATTTTTTTTTTAGATTTTTGGAAATTTTACGATGCAACCCCTTAAAAAATTTGCAAAAATTGAAAAGGTCATATTTTTCGTTCAGACATGGCTAGAAAGATTCGCCTGTTAATGCTGATCAAGAATATATATGATTTATAGGGTCGGAAATGACTCCTTCACTGATTAAAATTGTATTTTCCTCTGGAAGACTCTTGAAATAGATTTATTAGTAGATTTTTTTGTATGATGTTTTTTGGGACAATCGAAACTTAAAAATCGCATAACTAAGTCAAAAATGCATTAATTTCAATTCTGAAGCAAGTCCTGTGTTAGTTTTTTGGAGATTAACAAATCTGCATACCGCAAAGATAATATTTTAAGAAATAATTTTTTTTTTTAGATTTTTGGAAATTTTACGATGCAACCCCTTAAAAAATTTGCAAAAATTGAAAAGGTCATATTTTTCGTTCAGACATGGCTAGAAAGATTCGCCTGTTAATGCTGATCAAGAATATATATGATTTATAGGGTCGGAAATGACTCCTTCACTGATTAAAATGGTATTTTCCTCTGGAAGACTCTTGAAATAGATTTATTAGTAGATTTTTTTGTATGATGTTTTTTTTTGGGACAATTGAAACTTAAAAAACGCATAACTAAGTCAAAAATGCATTAATTTCAATTCTGAAGCAAGTCCTGTGTTAGTTTTTTGGAGATTAACAAATCTGCATACCGCAAAGATAATATTTTAAGAAATAATTTTTTTTTTTAGATTTTTGGAAATTTTACGATGCAACCCCTTAAAAAATTTGCAAAAATTGAAAAGGTCATATTTTTCGTTCAGACATGGCTAGAAAGATTCGCCTGTTAATGCTGATCAAGAATATATATGATTTATAGGGTCGGAAATGACTCCTTCACTGATTAAAATTGTATTTTCCTCTGGAAGATTCTTGAAATAGATTTTTTAGTAGATTTTTTTGTATGATATTTTTTGGGACAATTGAACCTTAAAAAACGCATAACTAAGTCAAAAATGCATTAATTTCAATTCTGAAGCAAGTCCTGTGTTAGTTTTTTGGAGATTAACAAATCTGCATACCGCAAAGATAATATTTTAAAAAATAATTTTTTTTTTAGATTTTTGGAAATTTTACGATGCAACCCCTTAAAAAATTTGCAAAAATTGAAAAGGTCATATTTTTCGTTCAGACATGGCTAGAAAGATTCGCCTGTTAATGCTGATCAAGAATATATATGATTTATAGGGTCGGAAATGACTCCTTCACTGATTAAAATTGTATTTTCCTCTGGAAGATTCTTGAAATAGATTTTTTAATAGATTTTGTTGTATGATGTTTTTTGGGACAATTGAAACTTAAAAAACGCATAACTAAGTCAAAAATGCATTAATTTCAATTCTGAAGCAAGTCCTGTGTTAGTTTTTTGGAGATTAACAAATCTGCATACCGCAAAGATAATATTTTAAAAAATAATTTTTTTTTTAGATTTTTGGAAATTTTACGATGCAACCCCTTAAAAAATTTGCAAAAATTGAAAAGGTCATATTTTTCGTTCAGACATGGCTAGAAAGATTCGCCTGTTAATGCTGATCAAGAATATATATGATTTATAGGGTCGGAAACGACTCCTTCACTGATTAAAATTGTATTTTCCTCTGGAAGATTCTTGAAATAGATTTTTTAGTAGATTTTTTTGTATGATGTTTTTTGGGACAATCGAACCTTAAAAAACGCATAACTAAGTCAAAAATGCATTAATTTCAATTCTGAAGCCAGTCCTGTGTTAGTTTTTTGGAGATTAACAAATCTGCATACCGCAAAGATAATATTTTAAAAAATAATTTTTTTTTTTAGATTTTTGGAAATTTTACGATGCAACCCCTTAAAAAATTTGCAAAAATTGAAAAGGTCATATTTTTCGTTCAGACATGGCTAGAAAGATTCGCCTGTTAATGCTGATCAAGAATATATATGATTTATAGGGTCGGAAATGACTCCTTCACTGATTAAAATTGTATTTTCCTCTGGAAGATTCTTGAAATAGATTTTTTAATAGATTTTTTTGTATGGTATTTTTTGGGACAATTGAACCTTAAAAAACGCATAACTAAGTCAAAAATGCATTAATTTCAATTCTGAAACCAGTCCTGTGTTAGTTTTTTGGAGATTAACAAATCTGCATACCGCAAAGATAATATTTTAAAAAATAATTTTTTTTTTAGATTTTTGGAAATTTTACGATGCAACCCCTTAAAAAATTTGCAAAAATTGAAAAGGTCATATTTTTCGTTCAGACATGGCTAGAAAGATTCGCCTGTTAATGCTGATCAAGAATATATATGATTTATAGGGTCGGAAACGACTCCTTCACTGATTAAAATTGTATTTTCCTCTGGAAGATGCTTGAAAAAGATTTTTTAATAGATTTTGTTGTATGGTATTTTTTGGGACAATTGAACCTTAAAAAACGCATAACTAAGTCAAAAATGCATTAATTTCAATTCTGAAACAAGTCCTGTGTTAGTTTTTTGGAGGTTAACAAATCTGCATACCGCAAAGATAATATTTTAAAAAATAATTTTTTTTTTAGATTTTTGGAAATTTTACGATGCAACCCCTTAAAAAATTTGCAAAAATTGAAAAGGTCATATTTTTCGTTCAGACATGGCTAGAAAGATTCGCCTGTTAATGCTGATCAAGAATATATATGATTTATAGGGTCGGAAACGACTCCTTCACTGATTAAAATTGTATTTTCCTCTGGAAGATGCTTAAAATAGATTTTTTAGTAGATTTTGTTGTATGGTATTTTTTGGGACAATTGAAACTTAAAAAACGCATAACTAAGTCAAAAATGCATTAATTTCAATTCTGAAACCAGTCCTGTGTTAGTTTTTTGGAGATTAACAAATCTGCATACCGCAAAGATAATATTTTAAAAAATAATTTTTTTTTTAGATTTTTGGAAATTTTACGATGCAACCCCTTAAAAAATTTGCAAAAATTGAAAAGGTCATATTTTTCGTTCAGACATGGCTAGAAAGATTCGCCTGTTAATGCTGATCAAGAATATATATGATTTATAGGGTCGGAAACGACTCCTTCACTGATTAAAATTGTATTTTCCTCTGGAAGATGCTTAAAAAAGATTTTTTAATAGATTTTGTTGTATGGTATTTTTTGGGACAATTGAACCTTAAAAAACGCATAACTAAGTCAAAAATGCATCAATTTCAATTCTGAAACCAGTCCTGTGTTAGTTTTTTGGAGATTAACAAATCTGCATACCGCAAAGATAGTATTTTAAAAAATAATTTTTTTTTTAGATTTTTGGAAATTTTACGATGCAACCCCTTAAAAAATTTGCAAAAATTGAAAAGGTCATATTTTTCGTTCAGACATGGCTAGAAAGATTCGCCTGTTAATGCTGATCAAGAATATATATGATTTATAGGGTCGGAAACGACTCCTTCACTGATAAAAATTGTATTTTCCTCTGGAAGACTCTTGAAATAGATTTATTAGTAGATTTTGTTGTATGGTATTTTTTGGGACAATTGAAACTTAAAAAACGCATAACTAAGTCAAAAATGCATTAATTTCAATTCTGAAACAAGTCCTGTGTTAGTTTTTTGGAGATTAACAAATCTGCATACCGCAAAGATAATATTTTAAAAAATAATTTTTTTTTTAGATTTTTGGAAATTTTACGATGCAACCCCTTAAAAAATTTGCAAAAATTGAAAAGGTCATATTTTTCGTTCAGACATGGCTAGAAAGATTCGCCTGTTAATGCTGATCAAGAATATATATGATTTATAGGGTCGGAAACGACTCCTTCACTGATAAAAATTGTATTTTCCTCTGGAAGATGCTTAAAAAAGATTTTTTAATAGATTTTGTTGTATGGTATTTTTTGGGACAATTGAAACCTTAAAAAACGCATAACTAAGTCAAAAATGCATTAATTTCAATTCTGAAACCAGTCCTGTGTTAGTTTTTTGGAGGTTAACAAATCTGCATACCGCAAAGATAATATTTTAAAAAATAATTTTTTTTTTAGATTTTTGGAAATTTTACGATGCAACCCCTTAAAAAATTTGCAAAAATTGAAAAGGTCATATTTTTCGTTCAGACATGGCTAGAAAGATTCGCCTGTTAATGCTGATCAAGAATATATATGATTTATAGGGTCGGAAACGACTCCTTCACTGATAAAAATTGTATTTTCCTCTGGAAGATGCTTAAAAAAGATTTTTTAATAGATTTTGTTGTATGGTATTTTTTGGGACAATTGAACCTTAAAAAACGCATAACTAAGTCAAAAATGCATCAATTTCAATTCTGAAACCAGTCCTGTGTTAGTTTTTTGGAGGTTAACAAATCTGCATACCGCAAAGATAATATTTTAAAAAATAATTTTTTTTTTAGATTTTTGGAAATTTTACGATGCAACCCCTTAAAAAATTTGCAAAAATTGAAAAGGTCATATTTTTCGTTCAGACATGGCTAGAAAGATTCGCCTGTTAATGCTGATCAAGAATATATATGATTTATAGGGTCGGAAACGACTCCTTCACTGATAAAAATTGTATTTTCCTCTGGAAGATCTTAAAAAAGATTTTTTAATAGATTTTGTTGTATGGTGTTTTTTGGGACAATTGAACCTTAAAAAACGCATAACTAAGTCAAAAATGCATCAATTTCAATTCTGAAACCAGTCCTGTGTTAGTTTTTTGGAGGTTAACAAATCTGCATACCGCAAAGATAATATTTTAAAAAATAATTTTTTTTTTAGATTTTTGGAAATTTTACGATGCAACCCCTTAAAAAATTTGCAAAAATTGAAAAGGTCATATTTTTCGTTCAGACATGGCTAGAAAGATTCGCCTGTTAATGCTGATCAAGAATATATATGATTTATAGGGTCGGAAATGACTCCTTCACTGATAAAAATTGTATTTTCCTCTGGAAGATGCTTAAAATAGATTTTTAATAGATTTTGTTGTATGATATTTTTTGGGACAATTGAAACTTAAAAAACGCATAACTAAGTCAAAAATGCATTAATTTCAATTCTGAAACCAGTCCTGTGTTAGTTTTTTGGAGATTAACAAATCTGCATACCGCAAAGATAATATTTTAAAAAATAATTTTTTTTTTAGATTTTTGGAAATTTTACGATGCAACCCCTTAAAAAATTTGCAAAAATTGAAAAGGTCATATTTTTCGTTCAGACATGGCTAGAAAGATTCGCCTGTTAATGCTGATCAAGAATATATATGATTTATAGGGTCGGAAATGACTCCTTCACTGATAAAAATTGTATTTTCCTCTGGAAGATGCTTGAAATAGATTTATTAATAGATTTTTTTGTATGATATTTTTTGGGACAATCGAAACTTAAAAAACGCATAACTAAGTCAAAAATGCATTAATTTCAATTCTGAAACCAGTCCTGTGTTAGTTTTTTGGAGATTAACAAATCTGCATACCGCAAAGATAATATTTTAAAAAATAATTTTTTTTTTTAGATTTTTGGAAATTTTACGATGCAACCCCTTAAAAAATTTGCAAAAATTGAAAAGGTCATATTTTTCGTTCAGACATGGCTAGAAAGATTCGCCTGTTAATGCTGATCAAGAATATATATGATTTATAGGGTCGGAAATGACTCCTTCACTGATAAAAATTGTATTTTCCTCTGGAAGATCTTAAAATAGATTTTTTAATAGATTTTGTTGTATGATATTTTTTGGGACAATTGAACTTAAAAAACGCATAACTAAGTCAAAAATGCATCAATTTCAATTCTGAAACCAGTCCTGTGTTAGTTTTTTGGAGGTTAACAAATCTGCATACCGCAAAGATAATATTTTAAAAAATAATTTTTTTTTTAGATTTTTGGAAATTTTACGATGCAACCCCTTAAAAAATTTGCAAAAATTGAAAAGGTCATATTTTTCGTTCAGACATGGCTAGAAAGATTCGCCTGTTAATGCTGATCAAGAATATATATGATTTATAGGGTCGGAAATGACTCCTTCACTGATAAAAATTGTATTTTCCTCTGGAAGATCTTAAAAAAGATTTTTAGTAGATTTTGTTGTATGATATTTTTTGGGACAATTGAAACTTAAAAAACGCATAACTAAGTCAAAAATGCATCAATTTCAATTCTGAAACCAGTCCTGTGTTAGTTTTTTGGAGATTAACAAATCTGCATACCGCAAAGATAGTATTTTAAAAAATAATTTTTTTTTTAGATTTTTGGAAATTTTACGATGCAACCCCTTAAAAAATTTGCAAAAATTGAAAAGGTCATATTTTTCGTTCAGACATGGCTAGAAAGATTCGCCTGTTAATGCTGATCAAGAATATATATGATTTATAGGGTCGGAAACGACTCCTTCACTGATAAAAATTGTATTTTCCTCTGGAAGATGCTTAAAATAGATTTATTAATAGATTTTGTTGTATGGTATTTTTTGGGACAATTGAACCTTAAAAAACGCATAACTAAGTCAAAAATGCATTAATTTCAATTCTGAAACCAGTCCTGTGTTAGTTTTTTGGAGATTAACAAATCTGCATACCGCAAAGATAATATTTTAAAAAATAATTTTTTTTTTAGATTTTTGGAAATTTTACGATGCAACCCCTTAAAAAATTTGCAAAAATTGAAAAGGTCATATTTTTCGTTCAGACATGGCTAGAAAGATTCGCCTGTTAATGCTGATCAAGAATATATATGATTTATAGGGTCGGAAACGACTCCTTCACTGATAAAAATTGTATTTTCCTCTGGAAGATCTTAAAATAGATTTTTTAGTAGATTTTGTTGTATGGTATTTTTTGGGACAATTGAAACTTAAAAAACGCATAACTAAGTCAAAAATGCATTAATTTCAATTCTGAAACCAGTCCTGTGTTAGTTTTTTGGAGATTAACAAATCTGCATACCGCAAAGATAGTATTTTTAAAAATATTTTTTTTTTTAGATTTTTGGAAATTTTACGATGCAACCCCTTAAAAAATTTGCAAAAATTGAAAAGGTCATATTTTTCGTTCAGACATGGCTAGAAAGATTCGCCTGTTAATGCTGATCAAGAATATATATGATTTATAGGGTCGGAAACGACTCCTTCACTGATAAAAATTGTATTTTCCTCTGGAAGATGCTTAAAATAGATTTTTAATAGATTTTGTTGTATGGTATTTTTTGGGACAATTGAACCTTAAAAAACGCATAACTAAGTCAAAAATGCATCAATTTCAATTCTGAAACCAGTCCTGTGTTAGTTTTTTGGAGGTTAACAAATCTGCATACCGCAAAGATAATATTTTAAAAAATAATTTTTTTTTTAGATTTTTGGAAATTTTACGATGCAACCCCTTAAAAAATTTGCAAAAATTGAAAAGGTCATATTTTTCGTTCAGACATGGCTAGAAAGATTCGCCTGTTAATGCTGATCAAGAATATATATGATTTATAGGGTCGGAAACGACTCCTTCACTGATAAAAATTGTATTTTCCTCTGGAAGATGCTTAAAAAAGATTCTTTAATAGATTTTGTTGTATGGTATTTTTTGGGACAATTGAACCTTAAAAAACGCATAACTAAGTCAAAAATGCATCAATTTCAATTCTGAAACCAGTCCTGTGTTAGTTTTTTGGAGGTTAACAAATCTGCATACCGCAAAGATAGTATTTTTAAAAATAATTTTTTTTTTAGATTTTTGGAAATTTTACGATGCAACCCCTTAAAAAATTTGCAAAAATTGAAAAAGTCTTATTTTTCGTTCAGACATGGCTAGAAAGATTCGCCTGTTAATGCTGATCAAGAATATATATGATTTATAGGGTCGGAAACGACTCCTTCACTGATAAAAATTGTATTTTCCTCTGGAAGATGCTTAAAAAAGATTCTTTAATAGATTTTGTTGTATGGTATTTTTTGGGACAATTGAACCTTAAAAAACGCATAACTAAGTCAAAAATGCATCAATTTCAATTCTGAAACCAGTCCTGTGTTAGTTTTTTGGAGGTTAACAAATCTGCATACCGCAAAGATAGTATTTTTAAAAATAATTTTTTTTTTTAGATTTTTGGAAATTTTACGATGCAACCCCTTAAAAAATTTGCAAAAATTGAAAAGGTCATATTTTTCGTTCAGACATGGCTAGAAAGATTCGCCTGTTAATGCTGATCAAGAATATATATGATTTATAGGGTCGGAAACGACTCCTTCACTGATAAAAATTGTATTTTCCTCTGGAAGATGCTTAAAAAAGATTCTTTAATAGATTTTGTTGTATGGTATTTTTTGGGACAATTGAACCTTAAAAAACGCATAACTAAGTGAAAAATGCATCAATTTCAATTCTGAAACCAGTCCTGTGTTAGTTTTTTGGAGGTTAACAAATCTGCATACCGCAAAGATAATATTTTTAAAAATAATTTTTTTTTTAGATTTTTGGAAATTTTACGATGCAACCCCTTAAAAAATTTGCAAAAATTGAAAAGGTCATATTTTTCGTTCAGACATGGCTAGAAAGATTCGCCTGTTAATGCTGATCAAGAATATATATGATTTATAGGGTCGGAAACGACTCCTTCACTGATAAAAATTGTATTTTCCTCTGGAAGATCTTAAAAAAGATTTTTAGTAGATTTTGTTGTATGGTATTTTTTGGGACAATTGAAACTTAAAAAACGCATAACTAAGTCAAAAATGCATCAATTTCAATTCTGAAACCAGTCCTGTGTTAGTTTTTTGGAGATTAACAAATCTGCATACCGCAAAGATAATATTTTAAAAATAATTTTTTTTTTAGATTTTTGGAAATTTTACGATGCAACCCCTTAAAAAATTTGCAAAAATTGAAAAGGTCATATTTTTCGTTCAGACATGGCTAGAAAGATTCGCCTGTTAATGCTGATCAAGAATATATATGATTTATAGGGTCGGAAACGACTCCTTCACTGATAAAAATTGTATTTTCCTCTGGAAGATGCTTAAAAAAGATTTTTAATAGATTTTGTTGTATGGTATTTTTTGGGACAATTGAACCTTAAAAAACGCATAACTAAGTCAAAAATGCATTAATTTCAATTCTGAAACCAGTCCTGTGTTAGTTTTTTGGAGGTTAACAAATCTGCATACCGCAAAGATAGTATTTTTAAAAAATAATTTTTTTTTTAGATTTTTGGAAATTTTACGATGCAACCCCTTAAAAAATTTGCAAAAATTGAAAAGGTCATATTTTTCGTTCAGACATGGCTAGAAAGATTCGCCTGTTAATGCTGATCAAGAATATATATGATTTATAGGGTCGGAAACGACTCCTTCACTGATAAAAATTGTATTTTCCTCTGGAAGATGCTTAAAAAAGATTTTTAATAGATTTTGTTGTATGGTATTTTTTGGGACAATTGAACCTTAAAAAACGCATAACTAAGTCAAAAATGCATCAATTTCAATTCTGAAACCAGTCCTGTGTTAGTTTTTTGGAGGTTAACAAATCTGCATACCGCAAAGATAATATTTTAAAAAATAATTTTTTTTTTAGATTTTTGGAAATTTTACGATGCAACCCCTTAAAAAATTTGCAAAAATTGAAAAGGTCATATTTTTCGTTCAGACATGGCTAGAAAGATTCGCCTGTTAATGCTGATCAAGAATATATATGATTTATAGGGTCGGAAACGACTCCTTCACTGATAAAAATTGTATTTTCCTCTGGAAGATGCTTAAAAAAGATTCTTTAATAGATTTTGTTGTATGGTATTTTTTGGGACAATTGAACCTTAAAAAACGCATAACTAAGTCAAAAATGCATTAATTTCAATTCTGAAACCAGTCCTGTGTTAGTTTTTTGGAGATTAACAAATCTGCATACCGCAAAGATAATATTTTAAAAAATAATTTTTTTTTTAGATTTTTGGAAATTTTACGATGCAACCCCTTAAAAAATTTGCAAAAATTGAAAAGGTCATATTTTTCATTCAGACATGGCTAGAAAGATTCGCCTGTTAATGCTGATCAAGAATATATATGATTTATAGGGTCGGAAACGACTCCTTCACTGATAAAAATTGTATTTTCCTCTGGAAGATGCTTAAAAAAGATTCTTTAATAGATTTTGTTGTATGGTATTTTTTGGGACAATTGAACCTTAAAAAACGCATAACTAAGTCAAAAATGCATCAATTTCAATTCTGAAACCAGTCCTGTGTTAGTTTTTTGGAGGTTAACAAATCTGCATACCGCAAAGATAGTATTTTTAAAAATAATTTTTTTTTTAGATTTTTGGAAATTTTACGATGCAACCCCTTAAAAAATTTGCAAAAATTGAAAAGGTCATATTTTTCGTTCAGACATGGCTAGAAAGATTCGCCTGTTAATGCTGATCAAGAATATATATGATTTATAGGGTCGGAAACGACTCCTTCACTGATAAAAATTGTATTTTCCTCTGGAAGATGCTTGAAAAAGATTCTTTAATAGATTTTGTTGTATGGTATTTTTTGGGACAATTGAACCTTAAAAAACGCATAACTAAGTCAAAAATGCATCAATTTCAATTCTGAAACCAGTCCTGTGTTAGTTTTTTGGAGGTTAACAAATCTGCATACCGCAAAGATAATATTTTTAAAAATAATTTTTTTTTTAGATTTTTGGAAATTTTACGATGCAACCCCTTAAAAAATTTGCAAAAATTGAAAAGGTCATATTTTTCGTTCAGACATGGCTAGAAAGATTCGCCTGTTAATGCTGATCAAGAATATATATGATTTATAGGGTCGGAAACGACTCCTTCACTGATAAAAATTGTATTTTCCTCTGGAAGATGCTTAAAAAAGATTTTTTAATAGATTTTGTTGTATGATATTTTTTGGGACAATTGAACCTTAAAAAACGCATAACTAAGTCAAAAATGCATTAATTTCAATTCTGAAACCAGTCCTGTGTTAGTTTTTTGGAGATTAACAAATCTGCATACCGCAAAGATAGTATTTTTAAAAATAATTTTTTTTTTAGATTTTTGGAAATTTTACGATGCAACCCCTTAAAAAATTTGCAAAAATTGAAAAGGTCATATTTTTCGTTTTTTCTATAAGATTCACCTGTTATTACTGTTCAATAATATATATAATTTATAAGTCAGAACTCACTCCTTCACAAAAAAAAAATTCAGACATGGCTAGAAAGATTCGCCTGTTAATGCTGATCAAGAATATATATGATTTATAGGGTCGGAAACGACTCCTTCACTGATAAAAATTGTATTTTCCTCTGGAAGATGCTTAAAAAAGATTCTTTAATAGATTTTGTTGTATGGTATTTTTTGGGACAATTGAACCTTAAAAAACGCATAACTAAGTCAAAAATGCATTAATTTCAATTCTGAAACCAGTCCTGTGTTAGTTTCTTGGAGGTTAACAAATTTAAACAAAATGTGGTTGGAGTCTACGCTACGTACACAATTTTATGTATAAAATTGGTAACATTTCTTTTTCTGCCTGAGATGGGTAGATCGACTCCGCTATTGACGCTGATGCTGAGAATTTATACTATTAATAGAGTTGGAATTGTCTGCTGCGTTACAAGACCCTGAATAAAATTATAAGGGTATAAAAAGGGTTAACCCACCTAGCTTAACCCGCCAAATCCAGCTCAGTTAAATGCAATAAATTCAAAGAAAAGAAAACGGTGAAACTAATCGACAAAAACGTGTTTATATCGACACGCAAACAAAAGGCAAAAAATATAAATATACAAAATATTCATGGTCAGTTGGTCGGCGGCAAGGGGAAGGGTGTATTGGGTATTCCTAGCACTTATATTACGTATACGCAAAAGAAGAGGGTAAGAAAATAAAACAAAACCATTAGGTCGCAAAGCCTATTAGACGACGACTAATTAACTTAGCAGCCGAAAGCATTTTATCATCCAAATGTGTCAATACATAACAGACAAGAATCCGATAAGCCCGTACTATAGCCACAATCTTTCAGCAATAAATGGGTTAGTTTCTTTTCAAAACTGAAATAGAAAGGGCTACCTTTCTATAGGTTATTAGCTATACATATTTAACATATATATTAGGCTTTGCTATATCTACCTTGTGCTATAACTAAATTATTTCATAACATTGAATATCATCTTTACAGTTTTGGCTTGCTAACCAATGACGCCATCAGCAATTTGCTTGTTATTAATTATTATTTAATATTTGACGTACAAATCTTACCTTGATATCGGTTAATCCGACAGTTAAGGACATGAACGATTTTTCTATTATATTTCAATCAATTAGTACTCATTTTTATTAATCAGATTTAGGATTGATATTTATTATAATATATATAAATATTTAACCAATAAAAATAATATATTTTATCAGAAAGTCGAATTTTAAATCAATCATAACTAAACCAAAAATGCATTTATTTTAAATCGAAAAACTTTGCTATGTTCATTTTTACTAGAATTATAAACCTGAATACTTAATTTAAAATTATAAAACATTCAAATTTTTGATCAATTTTTGACAATTTAAAATTGTGCAAAAATTGATCAAAATTTTTGTTCTGCCGTAGATGGCTAGATCGATTTGCCTGTTGACGCTAATCAAGAATATATATGCTTTCTAGGTTCGGAAATGGCTCCTTCACTGAATATCAAGCCTAGCTTCTGCCTATGTTATAATACCCTGTAATGGGTGTTAAATATTCAATAAAGCATTTCAGGAAATTTCAGGTTAATGTAACAAAGAAAATTAATTGCATTTTACAAAAATGAACGTGAAAATAAAAGTACTAGAAACTAGATGTGTATCAGTACCATAAATGCAACTGAATTGAAGATTGGGGATAAATCGATTCGGCTGTTGATGTATTTAGCAAAATTGACTGAAAATCGCACAAAACTGTTGGAAACCAGATCAGCATAGACGCCTCTCTGAACGCTCAATCATAATTAAATATGTTCCCAACTCGACTTGCTTGCATCAGCGATTCTGACGTGTGTCCCGAGGTATTCTTGGTTGTTAATGGGTTAAAAAAATAAACGCTGTAATCGATATAGCCGCCTCTGCCACGGCTGACGTCGACGTCGACGTCGACAGCTGCGTCGCAGTCGCAGTGGCAGTGGCAGCAGCGTTGCCGTTGCCGCCGTCAAAACAAAACAAATCAGTTTGAATTTTGCCTTCAAGCGCTCTAGAACAAATCAGCTGGTGTCTAGAAAACACGCATTTGTTGTTGATTACACTCTATCGTGTCATCAGCCGCGACTCTTCTCCGTTTGTGTTTTTTTTTTTGTTTGTTTTCTCGGTTTTTTAACCTTTTTTTTGCAACGATTGCAAGAGAGCTTTTCGTAGCGTTCCCCCAGCGATAAGAAAGTATCGGTGCCCGCACAGCTCTTAAAATTACTTTTAAAAAGAAGCTTCCATTTAAGAAATATTAAAAAGTATAAATATCAGGACCATGTCCTCTGGAAAGATCCTGCCACGTCGCCAGGCTGTGCCTGTCCTGTACACCAGGGGCACCCACTACGAGGTGGGCTTCGACATGGTAAGTACCAGTGACCTGTCCTTGCCAGGACTCTCCTCCACCTGTTGCGAGCTGGTCACGATACCTGAATTTCGAATGGGTTTCAAGTTCGTTCTGTGACTTTCATTGCTTCACATTTATTTTTAGAGGAACCTGGGGGAACGTTCAGTTACACAATTCGATTTGAAGCAGGCGGGGGGCTTGGTTATAAAATACAACAATATATATAGCAAACTCTATAGACTAGTTTACTTTTACAAGCCAAGCTCAGCCAATAAATATATATTCCATTGATTCAAAGTGACAGTGATTGTTTTCACACAAAAAGTACTCAAAGAAATAATAATCTGTGAAATGAATAGTTCGGTTAACAGCTTAAAGCTGAACTTAAATCATTGTTGAAATTCCAAGCCTTATTTAATCGAAAACAGATTTGTAATTGCTTGAATCTACCTATCAGGAGTATAGTCCTGTCTGCAGGAAGTCATTGAATTAGGTCGAGCTGGTAAACCATTTCTATTCCTGGAACCCCATCTTGAGGGGGGTATATATGACACCTACCTTGGCCTGCTTTTAAACTGATAACTCCACGAATTGCACGCGAATCGCAATTTTTTATCTGGCCAGCGGCCTCTATAAATTAGCCTCAGATGGGCTTTATCTCTATGGCTTTATATAAGTGAGTTTGTGTACAGATATATAATCCCCATAGCCCTCGATTTGTTTGACATGTCCCGGACCCAGACGGCGCTAAGCAATGCAGATGCAGATTCGTGATTCTCGTGGCTTTGTCTAGCTCTATTTTTTCTGTTGCTAACTGGGACAAGAGAGTTATATGCACTTGCAGAAAACTAGATTTTGTTTTAAATATATAATGAATGTGAAATTTCCCATAAACAAATTTGTATACTACTTTCTCAGACTATAAATAAATCACGATATAGTATCATTATACCTTAGTACTCTCAATGGAATTAACTTTGCTTAGCCAATAAGTTTCATTAAGCTATCCTATATATGTATATATGTTTAAATATTATGAAAAGCAGATAACTTAAAATAGAATAAGCAGAAATGTATATTCTCTGAATGTATAACAAAAAGACTATCCCATATATCTCTTCCTAGGATCATTGCTTCCCAACTTGATCACAGAAATTGTTTTCAACCTTTCTACTGAACCTTACATAAAGCTTTTTTTTTATGAAAATGAAAATGTTTATTGCAATTGCAAAAATTATGTCTTAATGGCGTTTTTTCTTTTGTTTGCAAAAATTGTATTATTCCTATACGTACTGTGGTGACTTATGGATCTTTATGGAGGCCGTTGTCCGCCAGATTGTCCGTATCCGTGTCCGTGTACCGGAGGCCCGCCCATGGTATTCGCCTTACAACAATCACATTATTCAATATATTGTTTAAATATTCATATTTTTTGTGCCTTAGTTGGTGGCTTTGTTTACACTGCGATCGGTCGTGATCGATTATATTTCTGTTTCTGTTTTTGATTTCATTGTGTTGGGTCTTTTTTATATATATGTTTTGCATTAAACAAACACCTCGAGCGGAGATCGTGTGTCGGCGGGATTGGAAAGCATTTAATCATTTAAATAAAATAAGTAAATGTTAATTGCCTAATTGGTAAATTGTGAATTGTTAATTGCAGGGTCGCACATTCGGTTCGATGATCAAGAATTTTCTGATCTTATCGAAGCCCCTCAACGAGACCTACTTACCTCTCTACCAGTCCCCAAAAGGCAGTAAGTACCTCTGAGATGATGGAGAGAGTTCTGAAGATGATGCACGTGTATGCTTTGTACGATTTCAGGGCAAATCTATAACGAGACCCTGGGATCGGTGAAGGACAGCTTTCCGCAATATATTCGGGAACTGGAGGGCGTGGCCGATGGTGCGGAGGTGGAATTTCATAAGGTGAGTCCGCTGTGTGTGTGTCTAATTAGCGTGCAACTGTAAACACTTTGGCTAACAGCTAAGTGGCTCAAACTGGGCATAATTAAATGGCCATTAAAATAAATACACAATATATTGGTCCGTTGTTGACTTAAATATTGTAATTTAACGCTAATAATCGCCCAACAAGGTCCGTCGTGGGAGTGGGTACCTAGTAAAGCAGCCCCCCAAAAGCCCGAGTTGCAACTTGCCGCCTCGTGTTGCGTGTCAGCAGTTGCCAGTTGCTGGTTGCTAGTTGCTGGTTGCTAGTTGCCCAGTTGTCCAATACCAATGACAACATTAAATGCAATTTGCGAGTGCACTGCACCGTGTACAGTGGTAATTGGCCCAGATGGCCAAGCTTAAGCTTAAGTGAGACAGCAAGGTAGAGGAAAAAGGCAAAATATATACAAATAACTCATGATTAATTTTATAAAATTAAATGTATCTGAAGAATATTATGCATATACTTCCATGTTAAGAAGCCTCACTGTATCATGCTTTATGTAATGTGGCCAAACGGTATCGATTGAGTGTGATCTAATCACTGAGCAAAGCAATTAGATGGGTCACCTTTGTAATTAATACACCGTAATTGCGCTTGCACAACCAAATGTACTGCTAATTGGGCAGTGGCCGAGAGTTCCCCTTAGCCGGGGCTCACTGTGCTGACCGTGCAGAGCGCAGCAGACATTGAACTAGTTCCGTTTTTGCCGGCATCACGTCGCTGCCCCTCTGCGGGCGTCTCTCGAGCGAAGTGATAGACAGCCAGTCGGTTTTGGCCAGGTGATTGTCTGTCCATACCCTCATTTAAGGGGTAGGACAGCTGTGCTTAGAAGTAGACAATTCAGTTATTATAACTACCATACGCTTTACAAAGGCTTGCTGTTGTTGAAATTATAAATAGTACCTTTCTTATTCAAAGTAGGATAACCCTATAACCAGTGTGAGATCTTGAGCCTCTTAGACAGACTATTTGAAACCCTTTCTTCACACATTGTTTCTAGAATGATTTACTAAAAGTTGGATATCTTTGGCATAAGCCCATTGAAAAGGGTATCCGCAGCTCTAAATGCCAGTGTTCAGACAAATGAATCTTTATAACTCACTAAGCCAATTTGTCATTGTCATACTCATAGTGTGTTTTCATGCAAATGTTGTGCTGTCAATGGCCGAGGGAAGAGGGAAGCCGGCGAAAGACAGTGGCGACGAAACCCTTGCTTGGCTTCTTTGGATTTGGGTCTCGAATCTCGATTCTTGATTCTTTCACTTCGAAATTCGAATATCGATTCCAATGGGAATCGGATTAAGCATGCTGCGCATACAGCCCATCAATTAGACGGGCTCATTAGCATGGCTAAGTAGCCCGGCTCCGCCTTGGGAGATGGAATCACTGGCTACACCTGCCACCTGATAATGTGTTATAATTTCTGCGCTCTCTCGGCCCCGCCGCCAATTATTTGCACGCAAAAATCGCACCGACCTTGGCCGCATCTGAAATCCAACGGCCACCGGCCACCGGCGGACTGTGGATCTGGGTACCTGGCTATATATGAGTACTCTTGAGTGCGGTGCGGTGCGTCGACATCGCAGCGCCTCCGTCTTGGTTGGATTAATCATTAATGTGGTTCAGGTGGCACCCAATCGGTGGTTATTTATAATTCAAATTAGCCGGATTATGAGTGCATTAATTCAGTCCGATTTATGGGTCATCTTAGTATCATACTTAAGTTGCAATTTAGCAGTAAATGGACTTGGTCATTATTATCTTACAATTTACTACAACTTAACTGCAGCTGTTCCAAATTATAGAATTAATCCATTATTTACTGGATATGATTTGTGACTGACATACTACGTAGTTAATTAATTAACTAATTACGCTTGCTTAGTATTCAGTTAGCAGAATTCATAAGTTCTTTGCTTAGATTTTAATACTTAGTGTTTAAGTGAAAACTAACTTTTCCAACTGATGGATTTTATTGCTGATGTTACCATGTGTTTGTTGTAACAATATTGTTGTTGTTATTCTTTTGTAAGCAATTATTTATTATTATTATTTGTGTCTCAATTTGTTCCAAAATTATGTTGTTCAAATCCATTGGAGCGCCGCCTGTCGGTAATTTGCTGAAGCTTTAGCAAAGTTTCAAGCCGACAGCGGAATTTAAAGGAATTTTTCGAAATAAGCAGGTATTTATTTCGAAACACTGCTTTACACTGCTTAACCGGTTTAAAACCTGTCTACGCTTCAGCAAATTGCCGGCAGGTGGCGCCCCAAAAGATTTTCGCTAACAAAAATAAATAAAAAAATTAATCTGTCTAATTTTGGCAAGATTCTTTCGATTGTTGCACTTTTTTCAAAAACAACAATATTTTTAATTTTATATATTTTTAGTTATTCCTATTGCACCTGGATGAGATTCTACCGCAAGCATTGAAGCATCAGCCGCGCAGCAAGAACCAACCAACCGGCTGCTCCACGATTATTGTCAACCACAAAAATTGCGTTAGTAAATTAATTAATCAATTAAATCTGCTCTGAATAATTAAAATTAAATTTAAATTAAATTTTCAATTAATTAATTTTATGCCAGCGCCTGCTGGGACACACCGAAGATGCCCTGACAGAGACCCTCAACCACTATTACTTTGTGGATGCCCACATCATCAGCGACAAGCCGCAGGGCAAGTACAACGTGAAGGAGGAGCATTTCATGTCCCTGTGCTACGCCGGGCACTTGCCGGGCTACACCATGAACCAGAATCACCATGGATTGGTCTTCAGCATCAACACCATCAGTGCGGAGCTCTTGCGAAGCGGAAAGACGCGTAAGTTTACTCTTATTGAGCACCTTAATTAATTTATGATCACTCCATTAATTTATAATCAATATTTAAAGAAAAACTGAAATTTTCACCAAGGACAAATATTGTATACGTGTTTATTGTTAACTTTCTTTTGGTTTCTAATTTGTCACAGCTCGTCACTTTATCACCAGAGCCCTTCTGGCCACCAGCAATGTGGACGATGCCTTCAGGGTGCTAAAGGATGCAGGCGTGGGAGCTGCCGATGCCTGCTCCATCAACTTCACCTTCCTGGCGTGGGTTTAAAACACACACAATACAAGTTTATTTCATATTTAAGTGCATTTAATCCACAGAGATCCCCGCCAGATGTGCTATAATGTGGAGATGGCTCCCTCGCCGGAGCGTAAGAACGAATCGCACTTGAGCATCAAGGAGATTCCCCTTGGAGAGCATAATTACCATGTTAACCAGTGAGTAGCTAGTGCTACTTCTTTGGAACCTGCACTCAATATATCCCTACAGATTCGATCGCATCCGTCAGGACCAGGCCAACGATCTGATGATCGACTCGAGCGTCTCGCGGATGACCACCTTTGGCTGTTACAAGCCGCCGGTGAGCGAGCAGGATGTCCGGCACATGCTGGGCGATGTCACCGGCGGGGACTTTTGCGTCTGGCGGGACAATGGCAGCTGCGACGAGGTGGTGAAGACCATAGCCGTGGGCATTTTCGATCTCAGTGCCAGGACCATGTCGTTGTACTCCGACAATCCCAGCGATACTGAGCCCCACTGTCGCCTGCCGCTCCTATTCAAGTAGATTCGCTGCATTTACTCTACTGAAGTGACTCTGTAACGGAATTAATTCGGAATGGATATAGTAGACACTATACAATCGGAACCATTCTGAACTCCGGAGTGCTTGCGAACTCAAGGGAGTAGAATCATCTGAATTTAATAGCAACTGTGAAGGTCTCTGATTTCGAAGTATTTACAAAGAAATATTCTCCCTATATTTCAAATCTAATTTTATTAAAATTAAGCCCTATTTAAATTATATTTTCCCCACTGTTCATGGCTATCAGATCACTTTAAAGTGTTTCCGTTTTCGCCAAGATTAAGCAAATATACAAGTTACTTTCTTATGTACTTGTATAGTTTGAAGCCTTAAGTTTCTTGTTATTTTTTTGTTAGCAATTAATTTGGTTATCAAGTCAAAGGTTTAGCCCAAAATTCGGTGATCTGATCGAGATATAATTGTATTTTATTTCAATAAATATATTTTTGTATGCAAATAAGACTCTTTGTTCGAATGCATTGAGGGGGACGGACTTCAAAATTAAAAGCCAATCGTAGATAGAAAACAACAACAAAATTTGGTCCTTTTAATAGTTCCTACATTTCATATATACATCTATATATTTTCAATACGCTTCAATGATTTTACTTCTCAATGGTTTCTGTCATTCCGCTCTTGCTCGCCGTTCTGGGGGGAGGATGCTTCTGGTTAGGGGTCTTTTTCATTGGTGGTGGTGGTGGTGGTGGTGGTGGTGCTGCTGCTGATGATGCCCTGCATCCTCCCGCCTTGGCATGGAATCGGAAGTGTATTTAAACTATTAACAGGTTCTGAGCTCCAGCTGCAATTAGAGCTTCTTTAGCTTGCTGGGTATGATTTGGGGATTGTCTCGACGGATCTCGTTGGCGCCCAGCTCGCGGTAGTCAAAGCTGCACTCATGGCGGTCGCTGTACCGGTGGACGGCGCAGTAGACGCCGCCGCAGCGGCAGGGGAATCCCCCGGTCAGGCCCAACTTCTTGTTGCACTTGGCGCAACGATTACTATTACTATTCGTTGTCGTTGTCGTTGTCGTTGTCGTTGTCGTTGTCGTTGTCGTTGGTGTTGCCTCCACCTCCTCCTGAGGCGCATCGGCACCACCAATCGCCCTATGCATGGAGCTGAGTTGGGCCCGCACCTCACTCTGTTTCTCGTCCTCCTGCTGCTGCTGCTGCTGCTGCTGCTGCTGCTGCTGCTGCGGCTTCTGCGGCTGCTGCTCCAACTCCTCCTTCTTGTGTTCCTCTCCCCCATTCTGCTCCTTTTTGATGATCTGCAGGCCAGAGGACTTGGACCCGGGCCCCAGCGACTGGCCACTCAGGGTGAAGGTGCACGAGGAATTGGACGTCGTAGTCTTGCTGCCATCGCTACTCTTTGAGGTGGCTTCAAGTGAGTCCTCCTCCGACGGAGCCAAGTCGCGTACCTCTCGATTTCTCATGCTATCTTCTTTCCTGAACTTTTCATCAAAACCCTCCGTGTGGTTTGTTTTATTTTAGAATTTAGCAGCTAAGACCTACTATGCTCATGTTTTCCTGCTTGTACCGAGCCTCATTGTTATTTTTACTATTTTGAGGACCTAGTTTTAAACAATTAACCACGTGATAAGCCCATCTTAAAACCCAAACAGTTCCAAATTTATTGTTAACAATAACACATTGGAATTGGGGTTATGAGTCGAATGCAGGCATGTTCTTGGCTCTTCCATTCTCTGACAGATGGCGGCCATCAGGGGAATGCCAAACTTCATTCACCTCAATGCCAATTACCCCGGGCATGGACATTTTCAAAGCCCCAAACATATATTTCTGTTCGGTTTTTGGGAATTTCGCATTTGATTTTAATACACTTAAACGCAATCAATTTTATTGCTCTCGTTGCGGTCGCCTGTCGAATCGAATTCAATTTGATTTGCTTTTGAACGTCCGCGATGCCTTCTTCTGGGGGATGCGGATGCGGACCTGGTTCGCATTCGGTTTGGTCATGGATTCTGCCTTCTGCGCCATTGGCAAGCTACCTCCTCCACTCCAATCCCCATCATCACCTGGGGGAAATCCGATTGGATCAATACGAGAGCAAAGGAAAACTTGTTTACAAGTCGAATGCGAGCGAGGAATGCCACGAGATGCTGCTGTTCCTATTGCTATTGCTATTGCTGCCATATGCACACGAAGCACGGATGATCCAGATAACATATAGCATTTATCGATTGCTTCGCAACTCATCTGCTAACATAAACCAGATGACGAACGATTGCCGCCTATGAGTGCCATTCTAGTCTGGGATAAATAATATCCAACAGGATCAGAAGGTCAAGCACCACATACAGACATACTCTCGTATATCTCTTCTACATCTGTCTCACAATTTAACTCTTTTCATAATTCTTAATATTTAAGAAGAATGAGTTCTCAACTTGTCCTGGTTCAGTTTTACAAAATAGGTAACACCTATAGCACTTGTATCACTTTTCTTAAATGATATTTGTACATAAGGGATCTTTCCAGATAAATCTGTTGCTACGATAACTGTAAGTTAAAGTTTGCGACCAGTTAATGTGTCCGTTAATACGAATGGTGTTGTTCTAAAATTGTAAAATTACAACCGGAAAGGAAACTAACTTCCGGAAGCGGAAGTCTACATACCTTTGCAGTTTGCAATTGAGTTATAGGATCGTAGGATCACAACTAAGCTTAAAATATTCGCATTCTTTGAATCGATAATTATCCTTATTTTTAAATGACAATTTTTCGACTAATCAAAGTTTAAAAAACTCATAACTTAGCCAAAAATGCATTAATTTTAATTCGGAATGCTTTCCTGTGTTAGTTTTTAGTAGGTTAATAAATTTGCATACTCAATTTAAAATTGAAAAAAATTCAAAAATTTGTCCATTTTTGAAAATTTGAAAAATTTAGTTTTCTGCGGGAGATGGCTAAATCGACTGGGCTGATCAAGAATATATATGGTTTATAGGGTCGGAAATGACTTCTTCACCGCTTTGGAGGTTTCTGACTAAAAGTATAATACCCAGCATGGTATATACTTATAAAACATTAATTTTAGCAGGTTCAGACGGAATCTTTATATTTATATATATTTCTAAAATATATATTTAAAGATGCCCCGACAGTTCAGTATATAGAACCCAATTGCAGTCAAATTGAGTGCGTTATGAGAGTTAAATAATGCATGTCCCTAGGCAACGAGGCCTTTTAATAATACATATTATCCCAAGGGGCGGATCTAAGATCTCAGATTCTAGTAAGTACTTCCATGGATGAGCGGAATGGAAGTGGCGGCGGAGGAGGAGGCTGGTTCATTCAACGCCAAATTTGCCACCATCCTCTGTCCACGTTGTTGTCGTTGTTTTGGCCATGCCAAAAGTCGCACAAAAATTTTAATTGCTAGATTTTTTTGTTGTCGTCGTCTCGTCGCATTGCATTTTAGCCTACCTTAAAATTATAAGTAAAATTAACAATTTTTAATTGACTCTGAAAATTAAAGAAGGCAAAACAAACACACAGAAGCACACCAAAACAAGGAAGGAAGCTGGCATTGCGAAGGCGAAGTCTGTATACTCTTGCAGACTTTGAAATCGAACATAACAATAAAAAAAAGTATTATTTTTAGTTCTGTATTTTTTTTTCCTGCGTTGGCTTTCACAAAAACAGAGTATGGACTTTTTAAAATCCATAACTAAGTTAAAACGGCATTACTTTCGAATCGGAAGGCTTTCCTGTGTCAGTTTTTTAATGGTTAACAAATCTGCATTGTTTACAAATTAAAAAAATTAACAAATTTGTAAAATTTTTAAAATTTTTACGAAAAAAAAATATTTTTTTCCTAGCTGCCACTTGATATCGATCCGCCTGTTGATACTGATCAAGAATATATATGATTTACCATATAGGGTCGGAAATGACTCCTTCACTGCGATGCAAGCTTCTGACCAAAGCCATAATACCCTAAAAGGGTATTAAAAATTCAAAACTGAAACCAAAACAGAGGCATAGGCAGAGAGCCAGCCGCGACAAGAAAATCAGGAAAATGGCATACATTTGGCTTTCAGCAAATTTTCATAGATTATTTTTGTGCAGCATGAGGTCTAGGATATAACTGAGGCATGATGGGCTATAAATGCAAGAAAGTATATTTTTTAAGAGTGGATTTTTCAATCCAGAAATTATTTCCAGGAAGTCAATGGGTAAAACCTATATAATGTATAGGAGAACTATGTTTTTTAGGTTTACCTATCAACAAAATGGAGATTATTGCAGAGGTGAGTGCCCAAAAATTCATTCTATATATCTATTTTTGTATGCTTATAAACCCTATTTATATAGGTATATAAATTCATACGTATATGTACACATCAAGGGTAACATATTGGCGACTGCAATCAGCCTTTAGGTGTTTTTCTTTCTTTGTATTAAACTGCAAAAATATTATATTAGCATTGCGCTTCTTGTGAATACGTTGTTTCAGCTTTTTACTTATACTTCAGTTGAAAATTCAGCGTTTTGCAAAATCCTCGTGCGGCACCAATGTGTTTTCATCTCGATTAACTTGTAATTAGTTCTCACTTCACTCGTCACTTTGGGGCATTCCCCCGCATTTCCACATTTCCACGTTTCCACGTTCCTACTTCTCATTTTTTTATTTTTATATATCGCCGGCGGAAGTGCAGGTGAGAGCCCAAAAATAATTAATTATAGACTTGACTAGACATAAAGAAATTTCAATGATGGAAGTAATTACTTGCTGACATGCTAATTATCGATTAAATTGAACATTTTTCGATTTACTGTCTCAGCCTAACAATTATCGATATGTCATAAATGAGACTGTAGCTTTAATAAGTTACTTTTAGTTTATAACCATCTGTTAGATTTATATAAATAAATAAATCAATATATTTGTATATTTACAAATTATGTAAATATAACCATTAAATTTATTTATAATCTTGAAGGTTGAAGTAAGAGAAGGGGCTCAGTTCATAAATATATAAATATTTTAAGGCAACACCAGCCTATTGAATCTAGTCAATTTAATTAAATCATTTACAAATTTAGATACTATTCAAGTATATTTCTATGTATCCCAAAAAATAAGACAGAAATAGTTGTATAGAAAAACTGATAGATGGATAGATAATGTAAGATCAAGATAATTATGATTTGAGTTATAAAGAAAGACTTAAAAAACTCTTCACTTCAATAAATCAAAGTTCAACTGTCCACAAGTCTCCTTTCTCTGAGGCTAACATTACAAGTTTGAAATTTTTTTGCGAGTGTTTTTTGGGATCTAATCGGATTGGATCAGAGAGACTGGGATGGATCTTCAGTGGTGGCAAATTCGTGACGTCGATTTGGCCAGTGGTGGCGCCAAATTCTTTATTGCCAGTGGAGCACGGCAAAAACGCGTCAAAGCGCCAAAAAAAAATGGCGCTGATGTTGTTTTTTCGCTCTTGGCAAATGCATATTTTGCAAGCCATTTGCATACATCGAATTCTATTATTTGACAAATATTTTAGTTGGCTTTATTTTTCTTTTTTTGCGCTGCTTGATTTGCTTGGCATTATTTTTCATTTCATTAAATTAAAGTTTTCGCTGCTGTCGGAAGGCGTATCTGCGAATGCGACCGGGAAATATGTAGGAAAAGTGGTGGCCCAAATTCAGATGCACGTGAGGGCCTCGTCGTCATCGTGATGGGTGACGAAGAGGGTGGTGGCAGTGCCCAATTTGTAATTTCTCGAATTCATTAGGTCGCTTTTCTGGTCTTTATTGTTGTGTTTTTCTTGAGATGCGCCATTTCCACGCCTCACGGTCGCCTTGTGGGTATAAAAAAGATTCTACGGACCTTAGCTACCATTTGTTCTAAATCAATTAACTAAGTAACTAGATAGCCCATAACTGTCACAGTTAAAATATATTCTCAGACTCAATCAGAAGTTTAAAAAGCGTTGGTTCCTCCCTAAACACAACAAACATAAACCAAATCGATGCTAAGACCCATAACAAGTATTAGATGTGCATTCATGGAAACCAATTCGATATGAAATGATGTTCAACAAAGTGTCTTTAATATTTAGGAGCTGTGATTCTTAACAAGAACGGGTTCATTGGGACACCTAAAGGTCACTTGAATGCCATTGGGCAGCCAGCTGCGTCTCAAGATATCCACATCGCACACCTTGGTGGCGCCATTCCTATCGATCAGCTCCACGGTGTATACGTTCTTCGATCCGGCAACCACTTGGTATGAGGCGGACAGAATCTTGGAAATACTGCAATCAGGAGATATTCATATATTAGGAAAATCCAGTCTTCCAATAAAATATACAAATAATAAACTAAGTCCTGGGTCAAGGAAGGGGTTCTCATTTAAATCGAACAACAAAGGAAACTAACTTCGGGAAGCCAAAGCTTATACCCTGGAAATTTGCAATTGGAAATCGGAAATCAACTGAGCTTAAAATGTTCGCATTTTTTTGAACTCGGCTGTTGATGCTGATCAAGAATATATATGATTTAAAGGGTCGGAAATGACTTCGTCACTGAATTGACTAAAATTATGGTACCCTGCAGGGGTATGTGTATGGTTTACACAATTAGAGCTAAAGGTCCTGTCTCACCGATAGTGGGGTCCTTCGCCGGCAGCCAATTTGTCCAGGGAAGACTGCAGAACTTTTTGGGACTCGGCCAACTCCTGGCCCTCCAGTTGTGCCGGGGCACCAAATGCTGGGACATTGGCTCTGGCCAGAGCACAGACGGTGCAAAGGAGCAGAATCTTGGCGACAAACATTCCGGATGAGTTGGGTATGCTTCTACTTTGGCAAAAGAAAAAACACTAGTGGATCGATCGAGGCTTCCCGGACTTTTATAGGGGAACCTAATCGCATCGCGGGCAATTGGTGGCGACAGTGATAAGACTATAGTATTGTTTACTGCCCTGATCTGTTTAGTTCGCTTATCAACAAAGCTACTTTCCGATCTTAGGTATTTCGGATTTTAATTAGGAATTGTCACAACATAAAGTAAGGTCTCATTTTCACAAAGCAAACAGTATTTCAGATTTTAATTAGGCTTTTGATGCTGGCATTATGCTTTAGAAACGCACTGTATTCCGGCAAATCTTAAAGTTCAATTACATATCGGGGTCATTGCTTGAGGTCGTTACTTCCGTAGTGGTCCATCGACTAAGTACTTGTTATCAATCAAGTGCCAAACATCGTCCAAGAGGGGAGACTTAAGCCACTTTCCGCCACTCATTTTCCCCCGACACCTCCTCCTCCTCCTCCTCCTCCTCCTCCGCCTCATTAATCCTCTCCGGCGCGTCGTCGGAGATCGTTCATCATCCCGCTGATGGCCGAGGGGTGGCATTCTTGGCGCAACTCCAGAGCGCTGTCAAGAGTGCACAAATCCATGCTGATTCCTATACAAATATGCATGCCGAACATTCGTTTCATATGTACGGATATCTGTACATCCGCCAGCCGACAAGTCAACCATCCATCCGTCCGTCCACCTGTCCGGGAGTCCATCCATCCGCCCGTCCATTCAACCGTGGTGTGCCTCCAAAAAAGTGGTCTCCAATGCCCAACCTCGAGTTACACTAAACTGGAGTGAATCATACTCTGAATAAGTTATAATTTAACGCATAAATATTTTACTTACTCAACTGTATTTCTTGTTAAATTAAATATGGATCGATTTTAAGTTCGTCTAGGCAAGGGCATTGAAACTTCGGCTTCCTTTGGATTCTTGCTTTTTAATTTTAATGTTAATGACTTCTTGAAAACTATAAGAACAAAGCAAAACATTTGAAATTACTTTTTAAGATAGTTCATTTTTAAAAGTATCTCCTATTACTTTAAGTTTGAGAGAGTAATGTTTTTACTTTTCAAATTAATACAAATATATATATTTTACTTTACTTGTTCTAATTTGCGTATTTATTCAAGCGTTAATATAGCGTTGTATAAATTGTAGTAAATACCAAGTTTTTAAAGCAGTTAACAACTTTGGAATATTTTCTTTAAGTGTAAAATATTTTTGCCAGATTTCATTAAGTATTTTCCCCATACCCTACGAATTTCAGATGCATTTGTAATGAGTCAGTGCTAATAACTCAATAAATAACCAAAAGACGAGACCAAGAACCCCACACAATTCATGAGGATGTCTTGCAATATTTAGTACACTTCGTATGCAATTTTGTTCAGTGTCAATTCGGACACCCAATTGTTCGGTGTCAACAATGACACCAGGACACCCGTCTCCTGCGCTCTCTGCCCCATCCATCTCTCCTTCCCGCCGATCCCAACCCAATCCAATCTGATCCATCCCCCGCTGGGTGGCCATGTCCCATCGACCTGCTTGGGGATCGCCGCTCGATCAATTTCGGGCACGGGCAAAGGCATGGCCACCATCGTCATCGGGGATCTTCGTGCCGTGCTTGCGCTCTGCTTTCGGCAGCCGTCGACAGCTTTTCGAATTTTCAGCTTTTCGCGGACCGAATCGCTGGCCGCCCCCCGACTTTTCACATAAAAATCATGTAAGGCTGGAAAACGGCGACAGTTTACTCACGGCAGTCGCGAAACAAACGCTGCAGGCGAACCAATCCGCTCAAAGACCACATCAATATTTTAACAAAAATATAGAAAAGCAGTCAGTTAGACCCGCAGAAATCGATTGAGTTTGTTTACAGATTTACAAAGTTCAAGGATCGACTCAGCAGAGATTTAATTACAAATTCGCAGAGCCGATCGAAAGTCGTCAAAAAGAACAGACCGGTGAGACGGCTTAGAGATTTGTGAGACTAGAGTTGATCGAAGATCAGAGATATTTGTAAAAATCGAAGTTAAGATTGTCGTTCGATATCCAAGTTGCGAAACCGATCAGTGATCATCCGTCATCGATACTTGTTACTTGTGTGATCATCACAGTTCACAGTCTACGATACTTTTTTGTTTGAGTGACAATATATACTGAGTGCTAGACCGATATGATTTGCCCGAAACGCACCTCGGAATTGCTGGATCTCCATCTGGCCCCGTTCAAGGACAAGGATCCTGCCTGGGAGATCGGCGTCTCAAGGATCGCCGGGCGCGGCGTGATGGCCACGCGCAGCCTGAAGCGTGGCGAGATCATCTTCAAGGACAGCCCGCTGCTGATTGGACTGGCTGCCAACGAGGAGGACGCCTTGAACAGCTGCAGCGTGTGCCTGGTGGTCCTGCCGGACACGAAGTTCATGTGCCGCCAGGGATGCGGCCTGCCGGTGTGCAGCCTGTGCTCCAAGAAGAAGCAGCACAAGGTCGACTGCGACATGTTCAAGTCGTGGGGCCCCAACGAGCCGGACGTGGCCAACTCGGTGATCATCCGGCTGCTGTGCGTCGCCCGGGCCATCAATCTGACCAAGGAGCAGCGCGACCTCATCTATTGCCTGCAGGCCAATCTGGACAACAATCACCGCACGGAGGTGCGGAACGCGGCCAAGTGCTTCAAGCGCTTCCCCACCGACAAGAAGATCATCGAGATCATGAACCGCACCGTGGCCGTCCTGCGGACGAACGGATTCGACAAGACCTACGACCGGAGCAACGACAACCAGGAGTTCAACTACCGGGCCCTCTATCCGCTCTTCGGGGTCGTGAACCACGACTGCATTCCCAACGCCTACTACACCTTCGAGGAGAAGACCAACAACATGATCGTTCGGGCCGCCGTTGACATCCCGGAGGGATTCGAGATCACCACCACCTACACCAAGCTCTTCACCGGCAACATTGCGCGCCATCTCTTCCTCAAAATGAAGAAGGGCTTCACCTGCAAGTGCTCCCGCTGCTCCGATCCAACGGTAAGTGGGGGATATATAAATCTATATTAATTGGTACAGTTCTGGTCGAAATAACTGAAGTAAAATATTTTTAAATTTATACCCAAACCTTAACATTTACCAACAATATTTCTTTTGGTAAATTAATGATATTTCCTACATTTACCAAAACATTAAAAGACACTTCTTTGAAGGTGATATTTGACAGTTTAGAAAGTCAAACTTAATTTAAAGCAAGGCTTAAAGATAACCTATGTTTATCGATTTCGTATCGAGGTTTGCTTAATAAAGTTCTAAAAACTTTAATTTTGTAATGCCCTATTCAAATCCTGAACTATTTTCCTATTTGTAGGACAAATTCAAAACTAATTCTAACCCGTTTTCGAGTTTTTAATTTAATTCACCCACTAAACGGATTTTTTAAAGAAAAATTTCTTTTCATGTTGACCTATTACTTAAAATTAGATAAAAGAAAAGGATTAAATTAAATATAACCTAAGAATGAATGAAAGAAATTACGAATCGGTTATAATACATAAAGTACATGTTTTTAAGAATTGCCATACCATTTGTCATAGCACATTTCCAATAATTTTATTATTAATTGTAATAACTATTTTATTATAATTATTACGACATCCGTTCATAGACTTTGTAATCATTAACTGAATTGGAAAATCCAGCATCTGCAATTTATTTCTGCATGTGTTTTGGGAAATCTTTTGCCATTTGTAGAAATTTTGCTTTTCTACATATTTATTTTATTGAGGAAATATGGGACACAGAAATTCTTTTAAAATCAACAAAGAATTTAGACTCTGCGACTGTCCTTTTGAAATAGTTGTTATTTTATATTTATGAATTTTTGAAGTTGTGGAAACACAATTTCATTCCAGAGTATATACAACCTTCATAGATCGATAGATCAACTTGTAAGTTATATTTTTATAGCTTCACACATAATTTGATCACCAGAACTCGAATAGTTTCGCTTTGTTTACTGGTAAATTGTATTTTTAATTGAACGATAACATTATGCCCTCCTGGGGATCAAAGACCCATTACTTTGTATCATTTGGCGTCTTAATTTGCGCATTTTCTTGGCCCAAAAGGCATGGCTGCCCCTTGAAAACGCCAAGTGATGATCGATGTGGCAGCTGAATAAACTATTGGAACCACCACTTGGACAGGAAAATAATAATCAAAGATATTTTTCACAGCCAAAGACGGGTGAGGTGAGGAAGTGATGCCTTGCTGTAACCATGTTCAACCATTTTTTGACTATGATCCATCAAAGACAATTTCAGAAGCTTTCAAGGAAAAAATTAAAGACATTCTAGGTTGCCTTCATTAAGGATTTCCTGCGCCCATCAAAATTCAGCCAAAAACAATTATAAACTCGCGGCCAACACGATCTTTCCCCCTGTTATTAATTACAAGTTGTGGCTGTTGTTGTTCTTGGCAGTCGATTGATTTCCTCTCGCCGATTTTCTGATTTTCCGATTTGCCAAATTCGCGGAGATTGGCTTTTCCGATTTCCAGGCGCAACAAGTGGCAAACAAGACGAGAGAATAATAACAACAATAATAAACATTAATAACAACCAAAAACAGAGCGATAAACAATTTTGTTTATTTTTAACAGACCGAAAACAATTCAATTAAATCACAAATAAATAGATGATTTCTAGAAAGCTTTTTAATCTTTGGGCCATATATTTGCAACACGTATAAAAATTCCAGATCCAAACTCTCGGATCGCAAATATTGTCTTTTTTTTTCGGGCTGGCAGTCGGCAGTTCGATTTTGATTTCCTACGATCTATATCTCCCTCACCCACCGCCACTGTGCCCATTTAGCTCGGTCTCTCGGTCTCATTTAGATTTTTTATTCGATTCGCCAACTTTGTTGTTCTTTTTGTTCTTTATATATCATATAGAAACATATTTTCTTGGCCATGGCCACATATAGCGCCTCGGATCGTAATTTCCCATTTGACATTCGTCGAGAATGCGAGGCGCTATGCAGAGGCCAAGAAATCTAGAGAACTATTAAGTTTGGCCAACAGCAGGAATTATCTTAAATAATTCAAGAATAATTCTATAAATGGTACTCTGATAGCGGGGGAAACCCATTTATGCATAAACTGTATTATCCCCATTTTTATTGGGCACACAGAATATTTATTTAATTATTTAATCACATGATTTGCCTCAGAAATGAGTCACGAAATTGTGATGAAATATAGGTGTTAATTGAATAATTAAATAAAGTTAATTGTGATTATAAAAATCAACTTTTTATCACAAAAGTTCTTTCAAAAAACTTTTTAATGTGTTCTTTTTATTTGTAATAAAATGGTAATTTAAAAAATTACGCAGAAATCACAAACTGGCCATTTTCCTATTTGTTTTGTTAGAAAAAGTTTCTATATTTTATATAATTTTGATTAAGAATACTAGTGAAAATACCCTTGATTCTACTCAAAATAATAATAATACCCTTTGCTGGGCTATGCAGATATGTGATTAACCTTAATATTTAAAATTATTAAAATTTGAGGATAGTAACCTTTCTTCCCAAGGCCTTCAACTAATCAGCCAATAAGCTAAAAATGAAATATTTTAAAATCAAAAATAGTATATAATATATATAGTTCTTTTTGCATTCTGATAATAAGAAAAATAACTTATTCATATGTTTAAAGATATGTTTTTTATGATCCTACGTTTGTAGTAGATCATAAAAAAATCACAGGAATTTTTTGTGTGGGCTGGTGAGAATATTTTAAAATCATTTTTAGGTTCTGTTCTTTTCGTGCTTAATGATTTTCTGAATCCAACTCCAATCGACAATTTGTTAAATGTCAAAAAAATGCCATGGAAATCGTGCCCTTGACTTCGACACGTGGCAGGGTGACTGTATGTGTGGGTGTGAGTGGGTGGGGTCAATTAAATAAATTATACTTTCCACCAAGTACATAGTTCAGTGAACTCCTCGCCAGCCGGAGGGGCTTTACGACTGGCGGAGCTTCCTCTGCTCCGATTTCCATCATCCGTTTCGACTTTCAGCAAATCTGCGGATCGGAACCATTAATTATCTGGGGAAATTTACGATCGAGCAAATAGCCGGACGATTCCGATTGGGAACTTAATGGAGATGACGTGGCCGGCACATCCTTAGCAACCTGAGTGTGAATATTTATCGATCGCACGAGCGAATATTAAAACACGCACACGATGCGCGACATATTTGTTATTTATGCGTAGGAACACATATATAGAATATCATCGAACATATTCGCATGGCAGGCATACACTGCGACGATCATCACTACTTGTTCGATCCGTTTTCGGATTATTTTTAGCTGGAATCGGAATCTCAACAATGCCACCGCGATTTTCATTAGCCGAGACATTTGGCCCCAATGATTCACGCCCCAAAAATCTCAAGTGCTCTCTCCTGCCTCAGATCTCAGATCTCAAGTGATCGATGGCACTGCAAGTGCCTAATAATTATACAGATTACCTATAGCTTTCCGCACATATGCGATTGTATGCCGTATTGTTAGTCTATTATTTGATTCTCAACTGTGTGCTTTAAATTAAATCGATATGTATGGGTAATTCCTGACAAGTGGTTGAATATCTACGGAAATCACAGTTAAGGTCCTTTTAGGGACTCGTAATTCACGATATCAATAGCCCATAAATTATCCTTTCTACAATAGATGCTTATTTCTAACCATTACCATAATAATCATGTTAAAGGACTTACCCGTTTTGTTGATTGTTTTTTATAATGTTATATGTCCGGGACTTTCGATAAACCATGAGTTTTCCTTTTCGATGTTGAAGTGTAGGAGATTTGATCAAGCGCGAATCTTAAGAGGATAAAGAGGACGAGGAGCTCTTGCGCACACGACGCGGCCTCTTGGAAGACGAACTGGAGTCGTCACTATCGCTGCTGCTGCTGTCTTTTCGCGGTCTAGGCACTAAAAAGTATAATTATTGTTACTCTTGATGAAGAACTGGTTCCCATTCCCAATTACTCACTTGTTGGGCTCTTTGGAGCCGGGCCTATTAGCTCGTCATCGCCATCTTCCGGCAACTCATCGCTGGAGATGTTTTCGTGCATGCGATACTGCTTGGGCAGATGGCTTTCATCCTGCAGCGGTGCCGCGAACTTAGGTCGCCTGGCCTTCTCCTCCTGCTGCTGCCGTTCGCCATCGTTTTCGAGCTCGTTGCCCGTTTGCTTCTTGATGCTCTTGGCAATGACACGCTTCTGATGATCCAGCTGCGGGAAAAGGTCCCTGGAGTTCTCCAGCGCCTGCTTGGCGGCATTCATCTCCGCCTGCTGGATGGACGAGCCGCTGGAAGTGGCCAGTCGCTTGGATCGGAAGTACACAGCCACCTTGTACACGCGGGTATTGGTTGGTCCGCTGGCCTCGACCACCTTGTAGTAGGGTATGTCCGGCTCGCCACCATCCATGGTGCGCAGCGTGAGGCAGCATTGTTGCAGCTTGGACTTGGGATCGTTCCAGTCCTGGTTCATGATGAACAGCTGCAGGCGCGGGAACAGGCACACGTGACAGAACTGCTCGCAGTAGAGCAGGCCCTTGTCCACGTACAGGGCGCCCAGAAAGGCTTCCAGCAAATCGGCACGATCCTTGGTCTTAAGGTCGGCCTTGGGATTGGCATAAACAGCATACTTGGGCATTCCGAGATCGTCGCAGACCACCGCCTGGGTGCGGTTATTAACCAGCGAGGAGCGCAGCAGGGACAAATGACCCTCGTGGTGCTCGGGAAAGTGACGGTATAGGTATTCCGAGCAGATCAGCTGCAGCACGGTATCGCCCAGGAACTCCAGACGCTGATTGGACCCCAGTGTCAGGTGGGTAAATCCAATGGAGCGATCGGTGAAGGCACGCGCCAAGAGCCGGATGTGCTTGAACTTGATGCCAATGGAGTCCTCAAACTTGGTCAGCTCTTGGAGCACGCGATAGTTACCAATGCAGCCGCGATCGCCCAGCGGTTCTTGCTCCTGCAGCGGGTGCTCCGGCAAATTCTTCCAAATGCCCAGCAGCTTGTCATCCTGTCGGAACAGGGCATCCGTAAAAACCTCGTCCGCCACCTTAATGCCTCCGTCTAGGAGTAGAGCTCCCATCAGGGCTTCAAAGCAGTTGGCCATGGCATGGCGCAGCTCTAGCTCGTGGCACAGATCCGATCCATGGGCGTATAGCATGAACTCCTCCAGCTGCAGCTTCTTGGCCAGCAGTGCCAAGTGCTGGTTCTGGACGATGGCCGCTCGATATGTGGCCAGGCCGCCTTCCTCCAGCTCCGGAAACATGAAGAACAGGTGGATCGAGCTAAGAAACTCCACCACAGCATCGCCCAGGAACTCGAGACGCTCGTTGTGCGTGATATTGGATACTGTTTCGTGATCCTTGCCAAAACGGGACATTATGCTCACTAAAGTATTGATGCCTCGCTTGCGGGTGTTCATGTAGTGAATCTTTCGGTCCCCATACTCCGGCTGCCGGATACCACAATTGGTCAGCGAGTTGCGGGCGTGGTCCGGATTCGTGCCGTAGTTCTCCTTGTACGATGGATGAGTGAGGGCCAGCTGCAGCAGGTAACGATTCTTGAACCTGTAGCCGATGCTCTCCTCCAACAGGTCCAACGACTTGTGGAACCGCAGGTGACCAGTGAGAACGGGCACCAGCATAGCATGCTGCACCACATCACACATGATGCCCGTGCGGTAGAATCCCTCCGAGCTGATGGCCACCGTAATATTTCGCTTCATTCGCCCCTGCGTGCGCATCTCCTGGAGGCGCTGCTCCTTCTCCTCCAACTTGCGCTTGTCCTTGAACGAGGGCTTCGACATATTGGCCATCAGGTGACGGAACTTGACATACTCGCGCCATGCCTTCTGGTACTCCGGATTGCCCGCGTAACTCAGTTGCGGGGGACGGATGCCGAAGTGGACAATCGCCGGATGCGAGATACCAGTCTCTCGGTCCACACACTCGGGCAGATCGGAATTGTTCCTGTCCAGCTGGTCAACACGGAGCGAGCAAGGCTTGTGGCCCGGCTTGGTGACCAGCATGCCCTTGATAAAGTCTACATAACTCTGCCACTCACTCTGACTGATCTGGTTCAGGTGCAGCAGCTGCTGGCGTTCCACCAGTTGGGCGGAGTTGTCCAAGAGATAACGGAGCACTTCGCACATGGCCAGCACCTCCTTTCCATTGTCAGGAAGCTCGCGCACGAAGCGCGGTAGAAAGTGGAAGGCAGGACAGGATTCGGTAGTGCCCTCGGAGGCAACATTGGGCATAAGATTGAAGTCAACAAGTTCGAGAAGCTCATGGAACAGATATTTGACTGCAATAGGAGAAGAGGAAAGCTTAAGCTATTGTTATACAAACTTCTTTCTAGGGGGCAAAACTTACAGAACAAATCCAGTTCGTGAATGGTGAAATTCTCCGGCATCTTCTCCTCCTCATATTCAATGGTGTACTCAATGTTGAATCGGATCACCTTGCAAACGGGCAGATCAGTAAGCCGCACGTGCGAGAGCAGAGAGAAACCCTCAAAGAGAAACTCATGCTCGTCGTGCTTAATGATGGTCGGTGTTTTGGTCAAAAAGTTCGTCGGCGGCGAGATGCTGATCCGGTAGTGGAACAGCTTACCGGCATTATTGCTGTTCCGGTCGCATACTTTGTAACCCGTCTCGCCCGGATAAATGCCATGTCGAATTCCGATGCGTCGGGATTTGGCCGAGCAGCGGCACAATGGCCCGTCGTTCATCTCGCCGGCGTCGTTGTGCCAGAGATCGGCGTGCACCCGCTGCGGATGCTGCACCTTGCGCGACAACTCCTCCATGCAGCAGTCCTGCTCGATCTTAAAGGCATCCTCGTCAGAGTCCTCATCGGAGGAGGAGGACGAGGAGCAAGCCTCCGACTTATGCTTGTGCTTGCAGACGCGCCGGCGTGCTTTTCTTGGTGGCGGCACGTAGACCGGCAGTTTCTGACGGACCCGCTCCGCCCGCTGCAGCAGCTCCTCATCGAAGAGGTCGCACAGTTTTTCAAGGCGTACGCGACCCTTCACCTCATGTTCGCCCTTGGAGCGCTCGTAGTATGGCTCGGCTGGAGAGGATCGAACCCAGGACTCGGCTGGGGCCTCGGTTTCGCGCAAGGTGTTCATTTTCTTCACATAGTCCTCTGATTTCTCGCAATAGTTGGCGCACCACTTGCGAAGAAGCCTATCTCTCTCGGTTTCCACTTTGGGCTTCGGTCGGGGCTTCTCTACCGTTGGCTCCCTTCTCTCCCTGTCCCTCTCGCGATAGCCGCGCGATGTGTAATCTTCAGTGGCTGTACTCCTAGCCGACGATCCGTAGTAGCCATGCTGGGATCCCTTCGGCGCTCGATGCGCATAGTGGCCTTGACCGTGCCCTTGACGGTGCTCGGAACTATGCCGGGGCCCATGGCCATGTCGGGGCTCGTATCGCCTCCCGTAGTTATAGCCCGAATAGTGGTGATAACCCTGATTGGAGTTGTAGGAACCATACCTGTCTCTCTCGCTGGGTGGCCGGTAGTTGGCCGTGTAGTCGGGATAACGCTCCGGATATTTGTAGCTCTCGTACTGATATGATCCTGGTACCGATCCCGGGTACTGGTAAGAGGTATCCTGGCCGTAGTACTTGTCTGGAGGTGCCGCCGGGTATGAATACCCATCGTAGCCGTATGCCACCTGCTGCTCATAGGCATTGTAGCTGCTGGCAGAGCTGGTGCTGGGTGCGTCCGGATACATGTAATGGGAGGAGTTTGGTGGCTGAACCGAAGTGTCATGTCTGTGTGTCTGTGGAGTGTTAGTTATGCCGGGCGGCCACAGAACATCTTCGGCTTCTGGCGGTGGTGGCGGAGGCGGTGGGGGCGGCGGCACTGACGTTGGCGGCAGTGGCGGCTGGTACATGGTTCGTTGTTAACTATTAAAAACGATAATTTTTTACAATCCGCAACAGCACTCTTCACATTTTGTTCTTTTTAGCTGCAATCAATGAATTTGCACTTTTACATCGATAAGCCGGCATTTCACATATGGCCTAGAGGTGGCAAAACATCGATAGAAGCATCGATGCATCGATAGTTATCAAAATTTAACAATCATCGTTACTTTTTGCGACTATCGATGATTTTACAACAGTATTAAATTTAAAAATAAAATACTATTGTTTTGTATTTTAATAAGAAGCAAAATAAGATAAGGTTAAGATTAATGTTAGGGTTCTATTACACCCTTGTAGGATATTCTAATTTTATTCAGAAGCTTTTAATTTAGTGAAGGAACCATTTCCGACCCTATAAATTATATATATTCTTGATCAGCTTCAATAGACGAGTCATTCTAGATATGTTCGGAAGAAAAACAAATTTAAACAATTTTCTCAAAATTTTATAAGGGGTTACATCGTTAAAATTTTGAAAAATTTGGAAAAATTTGGAATTTCTTTAAATTTTAAATTGAGTATGCAGATTTATTAACCTACTAAAAACTAATATAAAACAGCTTTCCGAATTGAAATTAATGTTTTTTTGGCGAAGTTATGTGTTTTTTAAACTTAGATTTGTCCAAGAAATTATCATATAACATATAATCTATTTGGAATTCGGTCCCCTAAAGGACATTTTAAAGATGGTCTTTCCAACAAATATTAATATATATTTTGATATATTTTTTTCAGGAGAAAGGCGCTTACATCTCGGGCCTTTACTGCCGTGATACGAACTGCACTGGTCTGGTGGTGCCGGAGATCACCGGCTTGCCGCATCCCAACTACAATTGCCTGGAGTGCAAACAGAAGTCGACCCACGCACAGATGATGAAGTCGCAGGACTTCGCCTGCGGAGCCATCAACGCCAAGGCCAACTCGAACTCCTTGCGGACACTGGTGCAGTACCTGAACGAGAAGAGCGACGCCTTCATCCCGAGCAGTAACTACGTGGTGATCGAGGCCAAGTTCGGAGTGCTGCAGCGCCTGCAGCAGGGTCGCGAGGACTGCTCCGAGGAGCTGGCGGCGAACACTCGCCTGCGCTACAGCCGGGACATCACCCAGGTGATGGACAAGCTGGGACTGGGCGACAGCCTGCTGCGCACCCAGCTGGTGGAGACGCTGCAGCGCGAGGAGGAGCGCCGGGCCAAGCGGCTGGCGGAGGAGGCGGAGAAGCAGCGCAAAATGGCAGAGCTCCAGGCGAAGGCCGCCGAGGCGGACAAGATCCTGGCGGCCTTTGAAGCGGAACAGGCGGCCGAGGCAGCTGCCGCGGCTGCATCCTTGCCCGCAGCGGATCCTGCTCCGTTGCCGCAGGCTGCCACCGAGCTGGCCTAGGGAGCAGCTGCTCCACTCCGGAATTTCATTTGTCGTATTGAGTCCTATTCTTCAAGGCCCAATTAACCAGCTGAGTTGTCCAATATTTTGCAATTCTTCATTATTTTCAAGTTCAAGATCGAGACTTGGCTCGCAACGTAGAGAAAAATATATTTTACTTTTCCTAATTTAAAAAAAATCAAATTAAAACCATCGAGATATATGCAACTATTATGGATATGGAATATTAACTAAGACATGGCCAACACAGCTGGGGAATCAGGTCCTGGATATGTGACTCAGGCACGAGCAGTCCCAATCCCCCGTACAGTACTCCTGGTCACCTAGTTCTGTGTTGTGTGTACTAAATTAAATAATTGTATCTGTATTTGTATTTATTTATTTATAATAAATTAAAAATTATACTCGACGAGTGTGCAAAAAGGCTGCCAAAGAGCTGTCTGCTCTTTTCGGTTGGGGGGCTTTTCGCGACGTTTTGTCAAAACGTTTTTTAATCCATCGGACTAGAGGACGTATATATTTTGAAATTAAACAGAAAATGCCAGAGAATAAAATAGAATGAGGCTAATCCATGTTAAATAAAGTATACATATGGTTGAGTTCTTTAGCAGGACTTAAATTAATTATATGAAATGGAACAACTAGAGCAAAGTCCATTTGTGTAAAGCTTTTTAAGGGGGAATTTAATCTTATTTAATGCTAATAATAATTTTACTTTTTAAATATTTCCTTTTATATTATATATCCCCAAATCCTCCTTAAATTTAATTATGATATTTATCAATCATATTTTGTATACTGAACGCGTGCCAACCAACTAACCACAAAAATAGCTTAAAATTTTATGGCTCAACCACATAAAAGTGTTGTTGCTTTTCTGGATAATCCAGAAAGATATCTGGATATATATATAAACAAGAGCAATTTTCAAAAAGAAACAAGGAAGATGAGCGACTAGAAAATACACTAACTTGTTAGAATTTTCTTACCAAAGATCTTTACCAAGCAAACTATGACACTACCGATTCGCAAATCGGGGCTGTGGGCACCACTGATTTAAAGCACAGACTGAGGAAAATGACCACAACTTTGCAGTATTTAAAGACAACGTTGTGAAACTTAAGAAATTTCAGTTTATTTCACTTTTCTGTTATTTATTTTTAAACCCTTGCACGGGTATCATAATTTTAGTCAGAAGCTCACAATTCAGTGAAGGACTCATTTCCGACCCTATAAACCATATATATTCTTGAACAGAATCAACAGCCGAGTCGATCTAGCCATCTGCGGCAGAAAACAACATTTTCCAAATTTTTTCAAAATTTTATAAGGGGTTACATCGTTAAAATTTTCAAAAATGGACAAAAATTTTTAATTTTAAATAGAGTATGCAGATTTATTAACCTAATAAAAACCAACTAAGAAACGCTTTCCGAATTGAAATTAATGCATTTTTGGCTTAGTTATGATCGATTGAAGTTGCCTGCCAGGGTATACAAACTTCGGCCTCTCTAACTTGGTGGCTTTCTGGTTATTTATGAATTTGTAGGAATAAAAGATTCAACATAATAAAATTATTCCTAGAAATAAGCAAACATTTATAAAGTTAAAAATAAGCCAGAGAATAAGAAATTAAATAATTAATTAAGGACTCAAGCACAAAAAAAGGAAAGCAAGTATGATGATAAAAGTCAGCCTATTAAGCCATTAAATTTAATAAATAATTATATATATACACTACCTTATAGGCAAAGTAAGTTGTTCACTCAAATAATAATCGTTCAGAAAACGATTGCTCAACTTTGTGCGACTTATTCATAAATTTCGATGCGATTTAATTCGATTTGCTTGCCTGGCATTTGTTTTATTCGCCATTAAAAGTTGCAGTCGACTTTGGGCGACCGTTAAAGTTGGCGGCCGAATCTATTTTTGAAAGCCTTCCGAATGATCGTCGTCTCCGCCGTGTGTGCCACCGCCCACCGCCCACCGCCCCCTGGTAACGCCTCCTTGTACCACCCCCTCGTGGCAGCCACCACAGCAACAACACAGCAACAGCAATAGCAACAACAAGAACAACAGTTTGGCAAGTCACACGGCCGCTTTAGGATTTTAAATATATAAACTCATATTCATAAATTTATATAGTATATATCGCCAGCTAGTTGTAGCGTTGGTATGTCTAATGAGAAATTGCCATTTGCCGTTTTCAATATTCGATTTGATTCAGTTTTGCCCCAGTAAACTGCTCATTAAATTGAAAATCATCCACATAAACATTAATTAAATAAATCTCGCACGCTCAGTAGCGGCATCAGCAGCAAGGCTCTTCCTGCCTATGCCCGCCCATATGGATATAGATTCGTGTTCCAATCGGCTCCACCTGTCTCATCAATTTGTTCGAGTGCCTTTGCCGCTCGCCGATGTCATCGTCTGATCTTAATAGATGGCCGCGCGAAAAGATATATAGTATATGGGATACAGTAAGCCGATATATCTACATACGCGCCATATATACCATGCTCTATGGCAGTGTGTTTCTGTATCTGCATAATGACAATAATAATAATATCAATAAAAACCGAGAGTAGCCACTGTCGCAGCCTCAGGCAGGAGCCAGAAGAGCCAAACAAATTTGAAAACTCAGAAATCATAAATAAATTTATAATAAAAATGCCAATAAATTATGCTGTATGTATAGATGAAGATGACCCACCGACGTATGTATGCACATATACATATAGAGCTATTCGTCGATCCAGCTCTCTATTTATCTATCTATCCACATCTATCTAGAATCTAGAATTTAGTATCTAGAAAATATTTCTATCTGGTCGCTCCATCTATATCTGTCCAGTCTTGTCGTCAGATGAAAGGAAAGGAGCTTGTCGCATGTGGATGTTCTAATCACATATTGCTTTTAGCTCATGGCGTATTCTGGTATAACAAAAAATATACAAAAAACTAAGGAAACTAAAAAAATCAATATAAATAAAGGGGGTCTGGAGGTGGAGGGAGGGCTGCACTCGGTTCCACTTTGATTAATTGCACGCATTTTCCATTCGCATACACGACATTTGTTAGCCGCATACCCTGGGCAAGGGGTTACAACAAAGCATGATCGATTCAATATTACTTGAAAGTAAAAACTAAATAAAATTATAATGTATAATTATCATAGAGAGGCATCACCAGAGACATCAATCTAGCCATGTTCAAGTCTTAAAACTTTGTGTTCGAGTCATCTTTATGCAGAATTTGTTAGGGTATACGAACTTCTGCTTGCCCGAAACCAATTAATAATCACACACATGTTATAAATTAATTATAGATCTAGGATATAAAACTAGGTCTAGACAACTAACGTGCCGAAGAGTCCACATTTTATTTAATAAGTTTATTTTGCAGAAAATTTTATGCGGCTGTCTGAGGAATCGCTTTTTCTTTTAGGGATTTTGAAAACGACAAACTTGTATAATGACGCATATTGAAAAAATAATTAAACACATATCAATTTATATAGTTTTACAAAGAATGTTAATGTTTTAAATATATTTTGAACTTACCGCTCGGTATGAACCATGTCTATCCAACCTTAAGGGCGCCTGAGAAAATCCCTGAACGATGTGAAAATAGGCCCATCGGGATGGGCCCTGTCCCTCGTAATCCGGCTGATTCAGTCTATGAGCCATTTCCTGGGTTATATCCCCAGATCTAATGGAAACTGGAAAAGTGGAAAATTAGAAAAGTCGAAAAATGGCACTGCGGGTCTCCGGCTAGACAAAACAAATTTAAATTTGTTAAGGTCTCTGGCAGGCGTATTTTGGCATGCATTTCGAATTTAATTTATGGTGCGACTGCCTGCCTGCATTGTATATTAATTAAGCTCTCTGATTTACTAGCAGGAGGATGCCTCCCCAGTGCGCGTATAATTTATGCCGTTTTAATGGCTGCTCCGTGGGGGGGTTTGCACTCGATGATGGCCCCCTTTCCGGGGCCAACAAAAATTACAAAATAATAAGAAAATAAATCCAATTGCATTCGCTTCTCTTGGATTATTTGCTGCTAGTTTAAGTTTATTGCCAATGTCATATGCCACTGCCAATGGCAGCACTTGGCACTCACAATGTCTGCAAGTTAATGGCCAAAAATAAGACAGTATCGTAAACCTTGATTACCAAGTCGTAAATTGTTAGTTATTCGGTTTCGAGATGTCTATCTCACATTAAATACAAATGCAGAATATCAAATATTTTGTAATTAAATAGTTTCAATTGGTGTAATATAATAAAACTTCCTTATAAATAGAAATTAGAGCATTTTTGACTTAGTTATTCATTTTTTAAACTTTGATTTTTGCAAGAAAAAAAATCATTAAAAATGTAGATTTCAAGAATCTTGCAGAGAGTATTATAATTTTAATCTGTGAAGGAATCATTTCCGACCCCATAAATCATATATATTCTTGATCAGCATCAACAGCCGAGTTGATATAGCCAACTCCTGCGGAAAACAAAATTTTTCCAATTTTTTCCAAATTTTATAAGGGGTTACATCGTTAAAATTATCAAAAAATGAAAAAAATTAAAAATTTACTAAATTTTAAATTAAAAATGTAGATTTATTCACCCAATAAAAAATAGCATTGGAAAGCTTTCCGAATCAAAATTATTGCATTTTTGGCTTAGTTATGATATTTTAAAAACTTTGATTTACACAAAACCTAGCATTAAAGAATATCCAGTAAAGTACATGTATTACAATTGTAGCATCAGGATATTAAATAAAATAAATCAAATCGATTTAAATGAATAATAAGAAAGCATATTCCTTAACGCCAAAATGATTTAAAGTTTTTTATGAACGTGTGCATTTTGTGGCATACTTATCGGCCTTTGATTCGATAAAAGCTTCTTCAAAAGATGACAAATGTTTAAAAGAAATCGTTTACACAAAACATATTAACTTTATCTAGTTTGTATTAATTTGTACATTTAAGTAGGTGTTTCATAGAGGAGGAAACCTTTTTAACAATACATCTATATACCTAAATAAACAGTACATTTTAAGAGCATTCTTTTGGGATGTCATTAAAACTGGCCTGATAATTCAAGGTTGTCTAGTTTAAAAGTACGCAAAACATAAGTTCTTTGGTAAATATTTCTTAAGTCCATAGAGAACAAAAATTTGGATTTTGGCTTTAGTTCGTTAAGCTAAGATTCAAGTTACAAAATTAATGTTGCTTTAACAGAGAGCAGAGCAGAACCGGTTGCGCTCTGTTAAGTGACAGATCTATGCGTATTATAATACAGTAATAACTCGATATGACTTTTTATTAAGTCAGTAAAAGCATTTGGGAAATCATTTCCAAGTAACTATTACACAGAATTTTAAATTATAAACGAAGAAGCTTCTATAAGATCATATATAGGTGTAAGATTAAGTCACTATATATATATTCTCTTAGCTTTGTTAAAATTTTAAACATATAATATTATTTAATAATAATATACATATATTCAATTTTATTGTTTAATTTTGTGTTATCTATTTTGAGCACTGTCCGCCCGTGTTAAATGGTATTCCTCGTATTATGTAAAGTTTGCAGAGCGAAACTGAGAGAGCACAGAAGCAGACTAAATAAACAAGAGGGGCGATCGTGTGGCACGCCTAGAAAAATATTATCTGCACAGATAAAAATCAGATAGCGAAAGGTAAAAAATACTTGAACCATTAATATGTCATTTTCAATATTTTAGCTATTAAAATACGAAAAACAAATAAATAAGTAATAAGCAATATGTGGGCTTAAAATAAAATACATTTTAAATATATTTATAAATAAAATATTATGTTGTTTTCAGTGTACTCACATTGTAAACAACTAGATTGAACACTTCTGCAAAATCAGCAGGTTGTTGTTATGTTGGCATGGGCGTCCTTTATAAAGGAAATAATAAAGGAAATAATCCAAACTAGATCATAACTAGATATTTTATATAGATTAGATATAGATATAGATGAATTTGTTCGAAAAATCAAAGTTTAAAACCGCATAACTAAGCAAAAAATGAATTAATTTTAATTCGGCAAGCTTTTTTGTGTACTTTTCAGGAAAAATAATAAATTAATAATATAATACAGATGTTTAAGAAGGTAACCACAGCCTCCCCTTTTCGATTCCCTTTAAACCATACAGAAAATGCAGTAAAACTTTTGGCAACATAATTTCCTTTGTAAACTGAATTCAATATTAAAATTACAAAAAAAATTACCATAAATTTCGATTGTGAATTGAGTTTTTGACACCGCCCCTCTATCTATATGTAAACTATGCTACGCCCATGGGCAGGGTATCAGCTGGTGATAGTGGGAAGCTGGCGTCGACAGCGATCAGCGATGTTGAATGGCGGCGCGGGCCGAGGCGACATTGATTTCGAAACCGTTCTCCTAGAGCCATTTTCAATTTGGCGTTTCCAGTGTGAAGACCAATTAAAGTTTTCCGTGCGTTTCGTTTTTAGTGTTTTTTACACTGTGGTTCGGTTCGGTTCGCGCTCCTAATTCTATATATTTTTTTGTTCTGTGGCCGTTTAAGAGTGTTTTCTTGTTAATTTTTTGTAAATTAAACAAAGTTCTACTAATTGGTACGTATTTCGGCCACTAATCTTGAGATAATCGCATTGCTTGTGGCTCGAAGAAAAAAAGATGGGAATAAAAAACAAAAAAAAAAAACGGAAACCCAATTAAGCACAAACAACTTGAGTTCTGAACTTGTTTTTCGCATTTTGACATTAGCATATTATTAACGAAAACATATATTCAGAAACTTGCCGGACCATAAAACCAAACTGATAATGGCCAGATGACGAGGGGACTGCTGGGGGGAGGCTGCCATTGAACTATTATGTCAAAAATAATAAAAATTCTAATCAGACGTGAGAGAGAGAGAAAGATGGAGATTGTGAGAGAGATGGCGATAGAGAGATAGAGACAGAGAGAGCGAGAGGGCGTGAGCCCAAGAGAGCAAGAGCTGCGTTACAAAATATGAATTGAATTAAATTCGATTAAAACGCATATGTAACGGCACATGTTCGCAATGCTGTTAATTAGCAGTGGCTCTTATGTGATCTGTGCGATGGTTAACAGCACTGTAAGAATTAGTCTCTAAATTAAATTTAATTAATATAAATTTAAATGTAAATTAAACAATTGTAAGCTGCCTTTTTCAACAAGCAATTTAATAAGAATAAGACAGTATAAATATTAGTTGCTTGAATCTCTCAACTATTACAGAAACTAAACTGTTATATTATTTAATCGTAAGATACGCAACACTAATTTTGCTGTAATGGCACTGTTAAGTTATTAAACTATTAATGGGGGCATCCCCCGAGTACTTTAGTTAGTAGGTAAACTACTTAAAAGGTTAATTAAACATTTACTAAACACACCTTGGTGTAAGTTTATTATTACATTCAAAACTCGACTTAAAAAACCCACAATTACACACACACAAATCTTTCATTTCAAGTAACTTCGAATGATAGTAACCACCTTGTCTTAGCTAGAACTAGTTGGGAATTTTAGAAAAATTAAAAACAAAACAGACCCCCTATGTCGACGACCTTCCTTCACCCATCCGTAATCTTCGATGGGTGGCCCCACTTTTAGTGTTTTTGTTTTGCCCAAAACTACCCGAATTTTTTAAAAAGAAACTAAAAAGTTAAAGAAACAATAACAAAAAACGGGGTGGTGCCACATTAAAACCATAATCTCCCCTGTCCGCGGCAACCTTGACTGATAAATGATAAGCGCCCTTATAAATGATAAGAACTATGGTGCTATATATGCACATAGATACAGTGCTGGCTCAGGATTCGAGTGGGGGCCCCTGATAAGAGGCGCAGACACGAGATTAGAGACGATGTTGAGCAACTGGGCATCTCCACGTGGCCCTAATCCAAGACTACTCTTCTTCATCTTCCAGGAAAGCCCTCCTGCGACCGAACACCATCAAGATGAGTCCGCCGCAGCTTTTGAGCAAAGACTCCCCGGATATTGAGGTAGGTTCAGCTCCGAAACGGAAGTCACAGGAATCATAGGAATATATTAACTTAATAATTTAGTGCTTTGGCTACCGGGTATCCCATAGTCGAGCACTTTCGTATCGTGAGGCTTTCCTAATTCTTAATTGATATTGCCTGAGTGGCGGCGGCCTCTGATAAGATTCCGTGGTAATCCTCGGTTATTTGATAGCGGAATTAATGATTTATTGAACACTTGATCTCCGCAGGACCTGCTATCGCTGAATCCGCGCGTGAAGACCCAGTGCTCGGTGGTGCCCACCAAGCAGACGAAGGAGAACAAGAAGCACTGGAAGCGGAATGCTGACCATGCGGCACCTCCCTGCACCACGCTGGCGAACGACTTCTCGGACATAAAGCACACGACACTGTCGGAGCGCGGAGCTCTGGAGGAGGCGGCCAGGTGCCTGAAGTGCGCAGATGCGCCTTGCCAGAAGTCTTGTCCCACGCAGCTGGACATCAAGAGCTTCATCACGAGCATTGCGAATAAGAACTTCTATGGAGCCGCCAAGGCAATCTTCTCGGACAATCCCTTGGGTCTCACCTGCGGCATGGTCTGCCCCACCAGCGACCTCTGTGTTGGAGGCTGCAATCTCCAGGCCTCGGAGGCGGGTGCCATCAACATTGGGGGCCTGCAGCAGTTCGCCACGGAAGTGTTTAAGCAGATGGGCGTGAGCCAGCGCCGGACGCCGCAGGCGGAGGCCAATCCGTTGGCCGGAAAGATCGCCTTGCTGGGCGGAGGTCCTGCCTCTCTGTCCTGCGCCACCTTCCTGGGGCGTCTGGGCTATCGGGATGTGACCATCTATGAGCGCAGGAGCTACCTAGGCGGCCTGAGTGCCGCCGAGATTCCGCAATACCGCCTGCCCATAGATGCGGTCAATTTCGAGATCGATCTGGTCAAGAATCTGGGCGTACGCATCGAAACCGGTCGCTCCCTGGGCACCAAGGATCTGACCATTCAGGTATATAATTAGATATATAAAAACCGAATGGTATAGGTAAATACAAACTTGTTTTTAGGGTCTGCTCTCCTCTGGTCACGATGCCGTCTTCGTGGGCATTGGCCTGCCGGAGCCCAAGCTCAACCCGATCTTCGCTGGCCTAGATCCCAGCAATGGCTTCTACACGTCCAAGAACTTCCTGCCCCTGGTGTCCGATGGCTCCAAGCCGGGACTGTGCGCCTGCAAGGCTGCCGCTGGATTGCCCAAGCTCCACGGCAACGTCATTGTCTTGGGAGCCGGAGACACCGCCTTCGATTGTGCCACCTCGGCGCTGAGATGCGGCGCCCGGCGGGTGTTTGTGGTGTTCCGGAAGGGATCCTCGGGCATCCGGGCGGTGCCCGAAGAGGTGGAGTTGGCCCGCGACGAAAGGTGCGAGCTGCTGCCGTATCTGAGTCCCCGTAAGGTGATTGTCAAGGATGGCCTCATCACCGCCATGGAGTTCTGCCGCACAGAGCAGAACGACAAGGACGAATGGGTGGAGGACGAGGAGCAAATGCAGCGGCTGAAGGCCAACTTTGTTATCTCAGCCTTTGGCTCGGGCCTGGAGGATGCGGACGTTAAGGCGGCCCTGGCTCCATTGCAGTTCCGCGGAGAGCTTCCCATCGTCGACAGGGTCACCATGCAGAGCAGTCTGAGTCAGGTGTTCCTTGGCGGAGATCTGGCCGGCGTGGCCAACACCACGGTGGAGTCGGTTAACGATGGCAAGGTGGCCGCCTGGAGCATCCACTGCCAGCTGCAGGGACTTCCCCTGGACACGCCGGCTGCCCTGCCGCTGTTCTACACGGACATCGATGCCGTCGACATATCCGTGGAGATGTGCGGCCTGAAGTTCGAGAATCCCTTCGGCCTGGCCTCGGCCCCGCCCACCACCAGCACGGCCATGATCCGGCGCGCCTTCGAGCAGGGCTGGGGCTATGTGGTCACCAAGACGTTCGGACTGGACAAGGACCTGGTCACTAATGTCTCGCCTCGCATCGTGCGAGGCACCACCTCCGGCTACAAGTACGGACCCCAGCAGGGATGCTTCCTCAACATCGAGCTCATCTCGGAGAAGCGCGCCGAGTACTGGCTGAGGTCGATTGGGGAACTGAAGCGGGACTTCCCCGAGAAGATCGTGATTGCCAGCATCATGTGCAGCTTCAACGAGGACGATTGGACGGAGCTGGCCATCAAGGCGGAGCAGTCGGGCGCCGATGCCCTGGAGCTCAACTTGTCCTGCCCGCACGGCATGGGCGAGCGGGGTATGGGTCTGGCCTGTGGTCAGGACCCCGAGCTGGTGGAGCAGATCTCCCGATGGGTGAGGAAGGCCGTCAAGCTGCCCTTCTTCATCAAGCTGACGCCCAACATCACGGACATCGCCTCCATTGCGGCGGCGGCCAAGCGGGGAGGAGCCGACGGCGGATCGGCCATCAACACGGTCCAGGGACTGATGGGTCTCAAGGCGGACGCCACCGCCTGGCCAGCGATTGGCAAGGAGCAGCGTACCACCTACGGCGGTGTCTCTGGCAACGCCACCCGTCCCATGGCCCTGAAGGCCATCTCGGACATAGCTCGACGTGTGCCGGATTTCCCCATCCTCGGCATCGGCGGCATCGACTCCGGTGAGGTGGCTCTACAGTTCATCCAGGCAGGCGCCACGGTGCTGCAGATCTGCTCCTCTGTCCAGAACCAGGACTTCACTGTCATCGAGGACTATTGCACGGCGCTGAAGGCTCTGCTCTATCTGAAGGCCAATCCGCCGCCGGTGAACGGCGCCTTCTGGGATGGCCAGTCGCCACCCACACCGGTCCATCAAAAGGGTAAGCCGGTCGTGCGTCTAACCGGCGAGGGCAACGTCACTCTGGGCTTCTTCGGTCCCTATCAGCGGCAGCGGGACATCAAGATGGCGGATTTGCGCAGCAAGAAGGGCGCTCTGTGGGATGCCGAACAGGCGGCACAAGGTCCCACGGCAGTCGGAAATGGAACTACACCAAAGGTAGTGCCCAGGATCAAGGACTTGGTCGGCGCCGCTCTGGAGAGGATCGGGCCGTACAACAAGCTGGACAACAAGCAGCAGAAGGTGGCACTGATTGACGATGTGAGTGTGGATTTCCCCTTCTTCATCCATTTACTTGTCCAATTCATGGGGCTTCCTTGATAATTCCAGGACATGTGCATCAACTGTGGCAAGTGCTATATGACTTGCGCCGATTCCGGATACCAGGCCATCGAGTTCGACAAGGACACGCACATTCCGCACGTGAACGACGACTGCACGGGCTGCACCCTCTGCGTCTCCGTCTGTCCTATTATCGACTGCATCACGTGGGTCCTTCAAGGGAACTTAACACTTATTTATTTACTAACTTATCTTCCTTATTTCCAGCATGGTGCCGAAGAAGATCCCACACGTGATCAAGCGGGGTCTGGAGGAGAAGACCTACTACACCCACGCCCTCAGCCAGTGCCAGTAGATGTTCCTAGTTTATATACTTATCTAATTGATATTAAATCCAATCTGTATAATCAAAGCACATACAATAAATATTAAAAAAAGCAAGCCTATTTGTTTGAGATTTATATAAATAGAAATAAGCAGGATACAGAGGTATCCTTTTGGATCCTTAACAAGCATTCTTGAGGAAGTATATATGTCCGCATTGCCTATAGGTATAATTATCATTTATACTTTAATTTTAATCACAAACTCTGTGAAGGAGTCATTTGCGACCCTATAAATCATATATATTCTTGATCAGCATCAACAGCCGAGTCGATCTAGCCATCTCCGGCAGAAAACAAAATTTTTCTAATTTTTTCAAAATTTTATAAGGGGTTACATCGTTAAAATTTTCAAAAATTGACAAAAAATTATAATTTTAAATTGAGTATGCAGATTTATTAACCTAATAAAAACTAGCATAGGAAAGCTTCCCGAATTAAAATAAATTCATTTTTGGCATAGTTATGAGTTTTTTAATCTTTGATTTGTCGAAAAAATGGTCAATTAAAAATATGAATTCAAAAAAGTTTCTTGCATTGAGCGATATCATGGCTGTTAATACCTTTAAAAAATAAGAAAACTAATGACCCGAAAAATTAATAATGTTTTCTTTAAGATCATCGCAGATCCTAAAATCCCTTCATTTTCGTGCAGTTTTTAGAATTTTATAACTGAAATTTGAATGCTTGGCAATTCTGCAGGTTTCCTTTGAATTTTATCGATAACAAACCGACAGCTTACGTTCGTGTGATTCAAAAAACATTTCAGTATATTAAAGTATGCATTGCTGTTTGTGTCAACCGCTGGCATGGTCACACTGCCTGAACACAGAGTAAAAATATTTAGTTCGTTTGGAAAAAAGCATTCAATTTCAGAATATTCATGTAACTCCAAGTCTAGACAAAATTGCAAGTAAAATTTAATAGCTATACGGAAAACCCGGCAGCACGCAAACCCTCAACGCCTGAGCGTCACGCACATCTTCCAGACTCTAGTCGAAGGTGAGTGGGTTTCGTTGTACCTTGGGAAGAGCAAAGATTGCCAACGGATTTTACGCATTTGATTTGCAGAAGAAGTTGATGATATAATAATGTCACGGTCCCTCACTCGCGTGCTGGGCACCTTTAGCCCTGGCAGCTGGATGCCTATGGCTGCCCTGCGTGGCTTCCTGGTGCCAGACATGACCTCTGCGCTCCCGATGGCCCCCACTCAGCGGGCCAACTACGCTAAGCGGAACGGACCGCCATGGGACCCTGACATGCCATTCAAGACAGTGACCAGGCCGCGCCGCCGCGTCGAAGATTATGACGACGAGGTCATCATTCTCGAGAACGAACCTAACTGGGAGCTAACTGCGACGAAAAACAACCGCTTTTATCTGCCCCATGCCATCGGGCCCGCCTGGCAGGGCGACACAACCACCGTCAGCCTGATGGGTCCGCTTGGTCAGTTGGTTAACTTTATGAAGGATGACAACAAGGACGGATCACGCCTTGAGTTCTCCTGCTGCGATTGCCCGGCACTGCTTCGTGGATCGGTCACGGAGCTGTTCCCTACGCGCATAGGGTCACATCGACACTCGCCCATTACAATGCTCACCTTGAGCAGTGAGGGAGACATTGAAAAGGGTGCAGTCAAGGTGAGTGAAACCGGAGCATTGAGCCCCTATTTGTAGTAACCATTCCATGTCGCATCCATTTTCCCAGTTTGTTCTCGCTGCTCGTGATATTTGCTTTCGTCTGATGGCGTTTGGCTATTGGGCAGACTTTCTCAACCCGTTCAGCGGCAAACCGTACATTATGCCGAAGGAGGGAGTCAACTTGTACAAACAGGACCATCGGTTCCGTGGCATAAACATGTCATTGTCCCAGAAGAGCCACTGCTTAGTTATTAGTGCCGAGAAGAACGATCGCACTCGATTCTCCGGCACTATCTATTGCACTGCACCAAGTGACTATAAGGAACTGTTGGACCTGCTAGTGTGGCACGATTTCGAAGAAGACGATCCGTTGCCTATGTGGCGCCGCAATCTGCCGCAATGACGCCACAATCTGCCGCAACGCCAGAAGACTAAGCCTTTTAGTGATAACTGTGTTAACTATTCATCAAATCGTTCTGTTTACCGACTCAATCCTGTATATATAGCTGATAAGCTACTGTTAAACGTGTATATTTCTGAGAAATATAAACATTAAGAATGTCATGCTCCTCCTAAGCCACGGCCATCTGGCTGCAGTGCCTCTCTATCTCCTTCAGGCGGTTGATCAACGACTGCAGCTCTTCGGCGTTGCATACAAACTCCACGACGGTTACACGTTCTCCACTGCTCGGCCGGAAGTTGCCCAGATTGATGTAGAAGCTAGCTACGCCAGTGCTGCAATCGGAAGTGGAGGACTTTACATCGCAGGCGATGCGCCATTGGATGTCAGTGATGTGTGGAAAATTGTGGCCCAGCTGCAACTGCCGCAGCACCAGATCCTTGCGATTATCCTCGTACACGCGGGCTAGCTCCTCAATAGCCACGCTATTAATGGACAACTGATCCAGCTGTTGGCGGAGCGTGAAGCCATCCCAGCCGTGCTTGGTGGCCAGCGAGAGCAGGGTGACAACAGCGTATTCACTTTGCTTGGCGCAGGCCGCGTTGCTGGCATAGATCTCCGGCACGGGGGCAATAGCTGCGGGCGTACATATATGTAATGTATGTCGTAGTACCTCCTAATTAGTCCTCACTTACTTGCATCCGGATGAAGGGTTAGTTTCAGAGCGTTTGCGATGAGTATCTTGGTCAGAGCAGGTGTAATGATGTTACCCAGGCTTTTGAGGCCGGCCACCACGGTGGCGGAGAGCAGGCCACTGTCCTCAGTGGTTGCATCCACAGCGGGCGGCTTCTCCGAGTGCGTTGCCATGTGGCATCCACTTCTTCACCAAAGAATTATTCGCACCAAGAAAAAATGAAGAAGGATTAGAGCCAAAGCGGCTGTAAACAAATATAAACAATAAACGCGCTTAACAGCACTCACTAACAGAACTGTTAATGTATCACACTTGGCAGAAATGAACTGGAACCAGCGAAAGCTATTTACACGGAAAAAAACTAACTTTATTAAGAGTTAAGTACAGGTATTTACACATTTAGAAGCTATCGCTTATACCCTATAGAAGCACTCAAGCGCCCGCGGCGCACAATTATCGTACGGCTTCAGCATAGCATCCCCAATAGCTGCCTTGCCGCTCGCATCGATCTCGTCCAGCTCCGGCTCGGGCACACAGGCGCACTGAAAACTCTTGTTGCCGCGGCTGTACAGCTTTCGTGGATGACCGGCCCAGGAGCGCTCCTTGCCATCGCCGCTGGAATTGGTGCACCACACCCGTGTGCCCGTGGACTCGCTCCACTCGATGTTGCATCCGGGATAGCGGGAGCGCAGCTCCTCCACCTGTTTCTTGGCTTCCTGCGCCAGCTGCAGCAGCTCCAGGTACTTGTGGTGGTAGGCGGTTGGATTACCCTGCTCGTCGTAAAAACGACCTATGAGCTTGCCCTTGTAGACATAGTCCTTCTCGTAGAAGTCACGCCAGTTGGCCAGGCCTATCAGATCATCCGGCTTAAGGGTGAGCACGTCGTCTGCCGTTTCCGGGTCGTAATCCTCGAATTCTCCGGAAATAAATGCCACGGAGGCATCTCGACCGACAAAGAAGTTATAGCTGCAGCCGGTTCCATAATGTTTTATGCCCCGGGAGACATCGAAGACCGATCCCAGCAGTGCCAAGTAAATCGGACGGCCATCCTCGCCATCGAACTGCGACAGTTCAGCCGGTGTAAAGAGCCCGGCTTGGAACTTCACTGGAATGGCATCCTTTAGGACGGCTTTGTTCAGATAGACGTCCGAGTATTGGCGCAGGACTTGCCTGATCTCAACGTGATAAATGCCGGCGAAAACGGCAGCCACCACGAACACAAACTGCAACTTGAACAGGTGTCTTAAAAGCCCGAACATTTTGTGCAACACAGTGTTACCAGCTTAGCTTACTTCAGGCTATCAGGCTTATAGCCTTGGCAATACTATCGCGGGAGCCGGAACTAGTTTTCATGTCTAAGTAGTTGGTAAGAGTGACCTTACTGGGAAATGTTAAAGAACTTACTGGCACTGAACTTAAACAAGTAGAAATACTAGAACAATTTTGAATTTGAAATTTAAAAATGAATAATGGATGGAATAATGAATTAATGGCACATAAATTGTAGCTTCGGCACTTTTATTTGCAAAAATCAGACGGCTGTCCGGAAGAATCTAGCGGCGTCGGGAGACACAGGCGTCGATGTGATTGTTGACCTCCTGGAGGCTGGACACCGCCTGTGCAGAGGCGACGTGGGTGCACACATTGCTGTCGGCGAAAACGGCCGGGATGCGCTCGCTGGTGGACTTACGGATGGTTTTGATCGAGGAGCGGGCGTTCACCAGGTAAATGGTGCCCTGCATGTAGAACTTGGCCATACAGGTGCTCTTCATCACGGAGTTCTTATAGTTCTGGCATTTGTTGTAGGTGGTTCCGAGATTGTAGCCGCCGAAAACCAGCTGCTGGGTGGCCTCATTGACGTCAGAGGCAATCTCGGCAGAGGTATGGGCAGCCACCACGCCGCAGGAGTGGAGTTCTTCATGAGCGGCATCCACAATTCGGGTGATTTCTTCGTCCTCGGCAGCCACGCACTCGGGACTCTCCTGGCGACGAGCCTCCACCGCATCGAGGGCATCCTCCACCTCATGATGGGGCTCCAGGACAATCTCCTCGTACTGATGAACCAGAGCCTCACCGGTGGACTTTCCCAGCTCGGTCATCTCGTCCACCACGCTGCGCACCTGGGCGTCCAGCTGGGCAGGCATATCCAATGGCTGGGCCCAACCACTGGCCACCAAAAGGGTCAGGATAACGACGACGGTACACTTCATGATTACTGCTGTATTGCTCCTAGGAATTCTCGGAAGGCTACTGCTGCTCCGGACCATCCGAACATCGCCATTTATATCCCGGTAGGCCAGACTGTCAGAATATTAATCTGGATTGCAGGCCATAAATTTATGGCCAACATTGTAAATCAATCATTTACGGTTTGGATTGATTAGTGAACTTTAGTTTACATTTGGCATGCTATTCATAGAGTTCACTTATTTGGATTAAGATTAAGATTATTTAAGTCGCACAATCATAGCAATCACACAAGTCATATCATAAAAAATAAACAAATCGCTAATGCGGGATAAATGTACAGCTGACGCAAAGGTCATAAACTCAGAAACTGAAACGTATCACAAGAACTATTATTAATTTTTTTAAGGGTTGAAGGCCCCTTTCCAAATACTTTTGTGGTGAAACGGCTAATGTAATCTTAATAATTAAATTAGAGAGAGATTAGGAGCTGTCCTATTGTATTCTTGATGGCCCACTGCATCCTTATACTTATTTTTACTATTTCCTTCCAGGTATTTTCCATGCAAATAGTTATGAGTGCTTATGCACCTTGGAATATCCAGAATCGACTTTTGCACATATTATTGCTCATGGCGGGATTCAAATTTTGAAATATAAGAAGTTCACCCGCTCTAAAAATACTACAATGGTAGAATATACTAAAAATACCAAACAAAAACAAGTACAAGCGGTGAGCATTCGAGCTGTCGACAAATTTCCATCTCTAATTTACGTTTACACTTGCAAATCTGCAATTAAGCAAAATTTTCGCACAAAAACTGGAAGGCACATGGCCAGATCTCAGTGCTGCTGATCTGCAGACGACGTTCCTAATCGATAAACAGAAACCGTCATCCATACACGCATCCATTCACGCAGCCACAAAATGGATCCCGACTGGCAGAACGGCCTGACCGAGATGAAGGACCGTGGGCAATATCTGCTGCATTCGGAGAAGTGGGCCGACTGCCGCTTTCTGGTGGGCTCGGTGCCGAACCAGCGGCTGATCGCCGGCCACAAGCTGCTCCTGGCCATGGCCTCGCCGGTGTTTGAGCGTATGTTCTACGGACATTTGCCGGACAAGACTGACCCAATCGTGATACCGGACGTGCAGCCGGAGGCGTTCGAGGCATTGTTGGAGTACATCTACACGGACCGCATCACCATCGGCAGCTTCGACAAGGCCTGCGAGCTGTGCTATGTCGCCAAGAAGTACATGCTACCGCATGTGGTTACGCGTTGCACGCACTTCCTCTGGGCGGACCTTAGTCCGAAGAACGCCTGCCGCGCCTACGAGTTCGCCAAGCTGTTCGACGAGCCGCGCCTGATGCAGAGCAGCATGGACCTGATTGCGGCCAATACACGGGAGGTGCTCTCCGATCCCAGCTTCCTGGACATCGAAGTCTCAACCCTGATGGCCATTCTCGATCAAAACCGCCTCAATATCGACTCCGAGCTGGATCTGTTCAACTGCCTGCTCAAGTTCGCCAGCGAACGGGGCATCCTGAACGAGAGCGAGGGCGCGCAAGAGGATGGCGGCGACCGGGACGGCGAGGCCAGGCTTGCGAAAGCGTCGCCCAACGATTCCGGCGGCCATGTGATGGTCGAGGAGATCAAAATGGAGCCCGATGTAGCGGCTATGGTGCAGCACATGCATCAGGACGATGAGGGCGACAGCTTCGAGACGGATGCCGGCATGGCCTCAACTTCAACTTCGGCGGCTGCTGCAGCCGCTGCTGCTGCTGCGGCCGCGGCTTCTGCCGCTGCCGCCGCTACATCCACTGTCCCTGTGTCTGTATCCGGCTCACCACCCCTGGACGTGGCAGCCGGCTCCGATGACCTGGTAATCATCGATAGCGACGCCTCCGGCGATGCTGCTGCTAACATGATCAACATTATGGACGCTCAGCGCACCATTCTCGATAGCGCCATGCTGCGCCAGGCAGTGAAGAAGATACGCTTCCTTACTATGACGCCGCAGCAGTTTGCCGAAGGACCGGCGCGCTCCAAGCTTCTGCAGCAGCACGAGGCCCTGGCCATTCTCATCAAGATCTCCAGCCCCACGCTCAATGACTGTCACATGCCCGAGGGCTTCTGCGTGTCGCGGAGCACGCGCAACTTCTACGAGTCGGGGCACCGGCATGGCCAGCGTGAGCTGTCCTCCTCATCGTACCGTCACGCTGGCCCTGGACTACCTCCTGCCGGTGTTTGCTTTCCGATTCCGGGACCGACGGTACGGAGTGGAGGTGGTGGCGGCGGCGGCGCTGCTGGTGGTGGTGGAAACGGCGCCGGCATGATAATGGGCAATGCACCGCGCTTTGGATCCATCAGCGCTGGATTCGGCTTTGGTGGCGAAGACTTGGGCATGCGTGCCCCGGAACCCGTGGGCGTGCCAGAGCCGGCACCGGCGCCTGCCACACTACGCTGCTTCGGCGATGCCTACGAGGGCGGAGCAGCTGCCCCGGCGTCAGCCAACGATAACGAGGGCAGTGGAGGAGGAGGCGGACCGGCTGCATCTGGAGCGGCGGCAGCTGGAGGCGCAGGTTCAGCCGCTGGAAACTCGCACAACGACATGGTGCGGGCTTATTGCTTGCGCTCCCTGACCCGACAGTTTGACTTCCGCAACACCAGCGTAACGGACGCAGGCGTTACCTTCCAGGTGGACACGAACATATGGATCCTTGGCGTACAGGTGCCCACGCGAGTGCTGTGCGGCGAGCTGATGACCTCCGCCGGCTTCACGGAGCGCTACACGGAGGTGCTGTACGCCCACATCCAGGACATGCATGGCTCACGGATCACGTACACCCATTGCACGGCCCGCGTGCGCTACGATTCGCTGCTGGACATCACCTTCGACCGGCCCGTGTACATCTATCGCAACCAAATCTACAAGATCTACGTGGTGTTCAACAAGACCGGCTGGTATCCGATGTACTCGTGTGTGCCCGACGCCAACTGTAACCGTGTCAAGTTCATGTTCAACGTGGGCAATCCCACGGAGTCCGTGCGCGATGGCCTCATCTACGCGATTATCTTCTCGACTCCCCAGGACCACAACCGACACCTGGTGGACTGAATCCGTAGCAATACCTTAGGCTTAATTGATTTATGTATTTTCGATGTGATAGATTTATGTTGGTTAGCCATGGAAATCGATGGATCTGCAAGCTGCACTTGACCCTGCACTGGGAGAAAGGGAGCCACTTCCGCAATCTTTTGTACATCGAATCGTATTAATCGAAATACTGTATTTATGCATATATGTAAGAACTTTTTGTAACCGAAAAATAGTTTCTTATCTCCATTTGTTCTAAGAGTGTTTCCTTAAGACCTTCAGTTTTGAGATCACTCAAGGAAGTCGCGAAGCTTACAAGGGTTACGTTTGCTTGGCGATCTTCCCAAAAAGTATTGTCTTATAAAGTTGTAGTAATTGTTCCTTTTGTAACTTGACAGAGCTAGCCTATCGGTTTTATTATATTGCTTCCACAACGCATTTTTGTCGAATTTACAGTTTTTTGTATCAACAAGCTAATATTTTACTATTTAAATAAGGTAATCATTGGTATACTGTAATATTTAATAAAGCATTTTGAATAGGTTTATTTTACAACACTAATCCATTGCGTTTGTGTTTTGTATGGGGTTTAGGGTTTTTTCACTAGACTGAAAAGGATCGGGCTTCAATGATTCAATTGCAAACTGCAATTTCTAGGATTCTTGCTTTCATATCCGTTGTCATTGGTGATTACCCTAATGAATCAGTGATGAAACTGGATTTTGGACCACTGGATACCACAAATGATCATCACACATGATTACAGAGCAGCATCATTGCCTCCTCTTGGACACTAAATTTAAGAGTCATTATTTATATAAAGTATCTGTAATTACTGAACACCCACTTGTTGAACTTTTTTACATAAATTATTTATCTACTTAAACTTCCAGGCGTTGTTAATAATAATAATAATTCAAGTGATTTATCCCCACTAAACATAATTTCACTTACTAAATTGCGTATACGTACTTGTGCCTTGAATAAATGTACAATAAATAAAATTAACTTTATTGCGATTCATATACAAAGGAAGAGACCAAATAACAAAAAAAAAAGAGTTAATATTACAGAAAGAAAAACATGAGGGGAGAGACGACGACGTCAGTTAACAAGCGAAACTGATTGCACAACATTTTTCGATGTGGCTTTATCTTGGGCTAGGAAATCGGGACAGTGCAGGCATGTGTCAAAAAAAGAGGAAACAGCAATAGTGGGGCAGTGGAGCTTGGGTTTTCGAGCTTTACACATATGTTTAGTATGTACGTATATACAGAGCGATCTCCGCAATATATTGCCTATTTGCCGTAGTTGGCACAGCCACCGCTGGCGTACTCGGGCTCCTCGCAGGTGAGCGTGTGCTCGTCAAAGACCTTGTCCTCGCCGCAGCTAATCAGACGGGGATGCCCCTCGACGCAGGTGATCAGGCGGTGGCAGTCGCCGGAGACGGGGAACCGGGGGAAGGGCCAGAAGCGGGCGGCCACCGAGTTGGGATCCACCTTGGTGGGGCACTTGAAGCCGACAACAGCTAAAATTAAACCGATTCAGTGGTTAGTCTATCTTCCCCATTCAAATAGAATCTCACCTTCGGGATTGCAGTGATCCAGGAGCTGGTCCGGCCAGTTGCAGCCATGGATGCGCTCGTCGTAGGCCAATCCAGCATCACAGTCCTGCTCATGGGGCTCTCCATGGGCGCACTTGATGTACGTTGTGGAACAGTCCTTGGACACCGCGTACAGACCGAACTGGTACTCGCAGCCGGGCGTCGAGATGGGAGTGGCTAGTGAAGGGGCAAGCAGTTAAGCCAGTTAGAGAGATGCATGGGGTTTCCAGCCAGAGGCAGTTCCACTTACGGTCCCACTGGCGACCCTTGCAGTCCACCGCCCAGTTGTAGTTGCAGTGATTATGCACCGCTCCCTTGCCGTCGAAGAGCAGGCCATTCTCGCAGGTCTCCAGGGTCAGGGTGCCATTGGTGCAGAGGAAGAACTGATCACAGTTCTCCGTGTGGGCATAAGCCTGCTCGCCGTACTTCTCCGGGCATTCCGGAGAGCCCACGGCCAAGGCTTGGCCTGCAATTAATTAGGAACAAGCAATTATAGGATCCTAAGCCTTTAAATGTAATTTAAAAATAAATTTAAAGTCTCTAGAAATGACTTAAATAAAAACTAGGTATTGTTGCCAATTGATTTGTGCCTTTGATCATGATCTTGGCAGCAAGCAAAGCTTCAAATTTTATAAGATATACAGAATGCCGCAGTGCATCGATTGTTAGACAGTTATGGAAACTGTTCCCACCATTGTCAAACCCGAATCACAATTGCAGCCGGAGCCGCATCCACTTCCTTCCTGTCTGCCAGTCCGTCTGCCTGTCTGCCTGTCTGCCCGTCTGCCACCCAGCTCCATCCGAATCCGAATGCGATTACCCCTGCTCAACTGGTTTTGGGGCAAGTGCAAGTGACGCCACCGCCACGACACTTTCGCGCATCTTCGCACCGTCTAGCGGCACAGCCATGCGAATCCCATGGAGCGGAGTGGAGCAGCATGAGTGTGTGCACCGTGTGTGATGTAAGCGGACGCTTGGAATGCCATCGAGATTGGGCGGGCAACGGGTTGATTGCCTGACTGCTTGCCTGTCTGCCGACACTTTTCTCGAAGCCCACAGCCGAAAAGCCAAGAGTGAGCCGAGCTCACTAGATATATATATTTAAATCTGTGAAGATTTCCGGTAATATGTCTTGCTGTCAATAGGTCTCGATGGGGAGGGAAAGCCAAAGTGTCATCGATCCTTAATGATCAAATCCCTGCTTGCGAGATTCAAGAATCTAAATGTTATTAACTAATCAGCCACTTTTTTCTTTTTAATATTCAACTAAATTTGGATTTATTGATACCAATATTGCTAATCAATGGCCTTGATTGAATAAGCTGTCTAACGTATTATTAGGCAATAGAAGATCCTACCAATGCCGGCAAGAAAAGCTTAATAATCGAATCAGTTTCGACAATTATAATTTGTAGACGACTTATCGATGCCTTTTCGATAAGCCCAAAACGTGCGATTAGTTATTTAATTATAAATCCAATCTGATCTATCCAACCTTTCCGACTGGTCAAAACTGGTCGCGTTGGTTAGCCCAGAACTAGATCGTATAATGTGATTGCTTTCAGAGTCTTTGTCTTATTTATATTCTTACTTAATTGTCAACTGGTTTGACAAGACCGAGTTCTACTTTGACCGGGCCTGGCATTTGCCTCAGTTCATTAGGCAGACATACTATAACACATATGATATAAGATATATATTGGTGTACCAAGATCTGGCCCACACCCAAGTGAGTCAGTCCAGTTGGCTGGCTGAAACAAAAGCAAAAGTGATTGGAGGATTGGTGATCGTTGATCGGCACCCGATCTGCATGCCAAATCAGCCATGGAACGGTATCGGTATCGGTATCGGTTCAAGGGGTACTACTGAGCTCAGGGTTAAGTGGAGCAGAGTGGCCAATCTGTGGGCATAGCCTTCGGTTAGAAACCAGTAATTAAACATGGACTTCCACTTGGTACGCTCCTCCACACACACACACCCTCCTGCGATTGCAATTGGAATTTATTTCGTTTTTAAATTTGTTCAATTTTTTGAAAGTAAAAGCTTTGCCGTAAAAACCACACACGCGAGGCAGTCGAAAGGTTGCGCTAATTGCGAGTCCATTCCAAGGCCCTATTCGGACATTGGGTAACCACTTAGCCACCATCACTTACCGCTGGCAAAGCAGGCCGCCAGGATTAGGACGCTGCACAGTTGAAGTCCCTGCATGTTTCCGCTTTAAAGTTATGTACAACCGGAAGTGCGAAATGGGCAACGAATAATCAACACACTCGCGGAGCGCACCGAAAAAATTGGTATATGGGTGGAAAGATGGATGTATTCAAATATGAAAACACTCGAATTCGAATCCAAAAAAAAAGTAACAGAAACTTCCGCTGGGCACGTTTCAACGGTTACGCGTTCCAAACTCAACTGGAAAGATTTATGCCGCGCTCAAAGAAGAAGAAGCAGAAGGAGCAGAGCAGCGACTGCGCCGGCGCAGCGTCGCACGGTGGCGACAGCCATTACACACACACACATACAGAAATAACAGCAAAACAAAAACCCCAAAGCAAAGCCCACAACCGAAAAAAAAATCAAAGCAAACGAAAACAAAAACAAAAACAAACCCCCCCCCCAAAAGGCGGACCAAACTTTTCGCAAAGCTTTAATTTTTGTATTGGTTTTTCAATGCTTGGGGGCGTTGGGGGGCGTTTCAGGGGGTGGTGTTGTCACATATTGTTGCCGTTATTATACCCTTGGAAGGGTATTATAATTGTAGGCAGAAGCTTGTAACACTGTGAAGGAGTCATTTCCGACCCTATGAATCATATATATTCTTGATCAGCATCAACAGGAGAGTGGATCTAGCCATTTCCGGCAGAAAACAAAATTTTTCAAATTTTTGAAAAAAAAAAAGATAAGGGGTGACATCGTTAAAATTTTCAAAAATTTGCAAAAATTTTAAATATTTTTAAATTTTAAATTGAGAATGCAGATTTGATAACCTAATAAAAACTAGCACGGGAAAGCTTTCCGAATTAAATTTAATGCTTTTTTGGCTTAGTTATGAGTTTTTTCAAATTTGATTAGTGGAACAAATTATCATATAAAAATATCGACAATTATCGATTCAAAGAACGCCAATATGTCAAACTTAATTATGATCGGTTTACAATTCGATCGTATAAATCAATTTCAAACTGCAAGGGTATAGGAACTTCGGCTTTCCGAAGTTTTTGTTGTTGCTGTGTGTGAATTGTAGGTGTGGATTGCAAAGCGGGATACCCGTTCAGCTATTTTTCTTCCTATCAAAAACTGAGGTGTCGATTATAAAGGTACAAAGTTTCCAAAATTACTTTAACAAATTACATTAGAAACCTTATTTTTAAGCATTAATAATTAAGTGGAAAGTATTAATGGTCAACGTTGCGTATGAGTAATATTAGGTGCTAAGCCTTTTTATGGGTATATTTGAATTTAATTCGGACTTCTTATTTATTTAATGATTATTTTTATACAATTTATATAAAAATTGTTTAAATTAAATCATATATCTTCAACTTTGTCTAAGACATTTTCGTAAACACATTTTCATAGAGAGTCTTGGGGAAAACGAAAAATAAAATCGCCAAATCCGGCTCTGAGCTCCACTGGCAGCGTGTGTGATTGAAAGTAAAAGGCAAAGCTCGCGCAGACCGTAAGCTTCATTCATGATTGGGTCCCGTTGGTCGATTACCGTTACATTGTTAACTATTGCAAAACTTTGCTGCTGCGGCTGCGCAGATTGCATAACACTTATCCACCAACAACAAGCAGCAACAGTCGCAGCAGCAGCAACCTTTTTACTTCATTTCATTTACATGAGTTGTGCTTCGCTTTGGCCAACTCTAGCGGGTAATTAACGACTCTTTGTCCACTGGCCAAGCCAATCGACAATTGGCCAAGACAAAGGGCTAATGGATCGATAGCCCCCCGATGTCCAATCTTCTGGCCAAGAGTTGCGTTACGGAGTGAAAGGCTGCCAATCGGTTGATCAATCACTTGCACACACACATTTCCCAAATGAGATGCACACTCTAGTTTTTTGTATATAGTTTGGAAATCATGATTTAATTAATTCAAAGTGGGGGAGGGTGACCTTATAGATGGAGAGATTTACACTCGATTTAGTGGTGGCTTGAATGAAAAACACTCACTCAATGTGGATTTAACCCACACTTGGCACTAGGTAATGGTAAAGTAATCTCTCGTCAAGAAATAGTACAATAAATGCCTAGTTCGCATAATAGATCTTGTAGCATAGCATTTTCCAGTCTAATATCAGAGTATCAGTATATGAAAAAGTAACATAACATTCGAATATGCAAAAGAAAAATAATAAAACAAGTGAAGTAATAGAAATTAACAGAGTGAAAACATCATTTTTGACAGAATAAATAAAAGAGTATTCTGGAGTTAGATTATGAAAATAAATTAGATAAACGATTGATAACAAAATTAAAGAATACAATTAACCAAATATATGTACGCTATAAAAATGTTATTCAGAGAGCAAATCCCATGAAATGTGGTAAAAGATGTTGAAATGGAAATAAATGAAACAGAAACAATTTAAAATAAAATTAAGATTTGGTTTTAGAAAAAGTAAAAAAGAAAGCAGGTAATTATTAAAAAGTTTAAAATTGGAAAGGAAATAGAAAGTAAAATAGCAGAAGAAATAAGAAAAACAAATGAAGTTGGTAAAATCTATTAAAATCATTTTGTTAATTTTTAAATATATATCAAATATTGATATATATATACAGATTTATAGATAGAGATGCAGGATAGGAGAAAAAGAAAAAGTCTTAGGAGCAATATGAATTTAAGTAAAAAAAATCAGATAAAGGATATTTGAAAAATATAAGTTCTTTACATTTAAAGGATATAGGATCCATGAGGTTGAAAGAACAGAAACAGAACAAAGAAAGATAGACAAACAGAACAAAGAAAGATAGATAAACAGATAGAAAAATAGATAGAAAGATAGATATATAGATAGATAGATAGATAGATAGATAGATAGATAGATAGATAGATAGATAGATATATAGATAGATATATAGATAGATAGATAGAGAGATACATAGATAGATAGATAGATAGATAGATAGATAGATAGATAGATAGATAGATAGATAGATGGATAGATAGATAGATAGATAGATTGATAGATAGAAAGATAAATAGATAGATAGATAGATAGATAGATAGATAGATAGATAGATAGATAGAAAGATAGACAGTTTACATCATTAGATAGATGGTCGTATTACAGTATAGCATAGTATAAAGTATAAGTATAGTTTAAAGAATAGTTTATAAAAAAATCAGTTTATTCTCTTGTATAATAATTAGATGAAAGTCAGAAAATGGAAAATATATACACAGCGATTTGGCAAAAGATTCGATTGGGCACACAGGTAGTGACAGGCAGGTAGATATATAGTTTCAATAAGTTGAAAGCAGTATTACACAGAATACAGGATAGTAAAGCGATAGATAGATAGATAGATTGATAGATAGATAGATAGATAGATACAAAGATAGACAGATAGATAGATAGTCAGATAGATAGATAGTCAGATAGATAGATAGTCAGATAGATAGATAGATAGAAGAGAGACAGACACAGTCAGGTAGTCAGAGAGGGGCTAAACAGAGTATTAAAGTTTAACTGCTACACATACGTTCTATAGGAAATGGGCTAGAACTACTAACTTTAAGTGACTAAGACGCGAATCCGTGTTATTTTCAGTGTGTGCGTGCTTGTGTGTGCATGAGTGTGAGTGTGGATGCGATGAGGAGTGGGGGACCGGAGCTTAGTCCTGCTTAGTCCTTCTTGTCGTCCACATCCTTGTACCAGTCCTCGCAGCCGGGCACATTCTCCGGGGCGTCGCACATTTCGGTGGTATCGTTGTAGACCTCGCCCAGCTGGCAGCCGAGATCGCGCGGATCCTCGCCGTTCAAGCACACGTAGAACTTCTGGCAGTCAGTGGGATGCGGGTACTTGGGATGGGTCACCACCTGGCCGCGATCATCGGTCTTTGGCTGATCCTTGGGGCAAACGAAGCCGGTCTCGGAGGTTCCTGTTGCCACAGGGCAGGAGGAGATGAAGGAAATTATTGCCGGCTCTACCCTTTGGGACCTCCCAGTTCTGGACACTTACTCTGCTCTGGATTGCAGCCCTCACGCTTGGCGGTGTCGGGCCACACACAGGTGCCGGAGTACTCATCGAAGTGCAGGCCCACGGTGCACTTGGTCTCTAGGGCATCACCCTCGATGCAGTTGTAGAAGATGTTGCACACGGCGGGATCGGGGTGAGCGAAGAAACCGTTCTTGCGGGGGCAGTACTTGCTTGACTTGGGCTCCTCTGTAAATGCAAATAATTAGAATTATTTGTTCACATATGATTGAATTCCTAAGAAAATTTAAATTAATTCAACAAAGACTTTAATGTATAAAGAAGAATATCTGCATATAAACGAGTGGACCCAAAGTTATGGCAAATCAAGAGACTAGCAATTATGCTAATTTTTGCAAAGAGTATGCGGAAATGAATTTAAATTAATTTTATTTTCATAAACTTACTGGAAATTAGGATTATCATACTATAAACTACTTTAAGTTCAGATATTATACCTATCTGAAAGATAAATATAACATTTTCAAGACGAAATGTAATGATAAAACTTGTATGTTGAAGAAATAAGAGTTTCCTTTAAATTCCATATAAATTAACACTATAGCTTCAAGTTTCTCATATTCAACTGCATATAGTGTGTGTAAAAAATCATCTGTAATTATTTTAATGAACTTTGCCTTGACATACATATTTCTGTAGAAACAGGTTTTCCCCCCCAAAAAAAGGATGTGAAAACTTACGCAACTCCGTGCGATCCTCGCAGTCGACATTGAAGGGCTGGTCGCACTTGTTGATCTTGCGGTTGAGGGGATCGAAGACCAGGCCATCGGGACAGAGCTTCGACTTGGCCACGCCCTCATCGCACACCCAGAACTTGTCGCACTGCACCTCGTCAGCGAACTGGCCGTTGGGTTTCGGGCACTCGAAGTCGTGGTTGTTGGCGGCGGACACGGCTAGAGAGAAGGAGGAGGAGGAGGAGAAGAAGGAGGCGGTCAATCAACTAGTTTTCCCACTTTCACTTTCCGAACGCCTCAATCACACAACAGAAGTGTAACGAGATCGAACACTCAATTTATCGATTGTAATTCCGCATTCGCGGCTTCCTGCTTGCATTAGAGATGGGTGCCAAAAGCACTAACGGTAAATAATTTGTGATGAACAGCGATCGATAGAAGGATGGTACAGTAGGCACGCAAAAAAAATTATAATAATGTTTTATCAATTAAAGAAGATCAGAATGGAGAAGAGCTAACATACTTGTTTATAAATGAAGAAAAATGATAGAAAATATTGGCTATAATGTATTCTATATATTTAATCATGAAAATTAAACAAGAACTCCAGAGCTAAGCACTTTAAACACTGTTTAATCTGTGATATCTGTAAAATTTAAGGATTTAAATTGATATCCATATGTAATATTTCTGTAATGTTAAAGCCTTTTCAAAATGCTTGTTTTACTAAGATTTCTATGACTGAAAGGTATCTTTAAAAATTTTGTATTTAGAAGAGATTAGCTTTAATATTATTCCACGTTATGGGAGAGTACGATTCCGACTCCGCTCAGCTCTAGGCCAACGAGTTGCATAACCAGCGGCCCAGCCAGATACAGGTCTTGGGCTTGGCCAGCTTTCCAGTTTTTCCCAGATGGAGGAGAGTACCATCCCAGCCGGTTTTGCATCTCGTTTTTTGTTGTCGATCTGCAACCGCGACTTGATTTTAGTTTGGGTCGCAGTCTTTAAACAAGTCTAAATGTCATTAGCCAAAATGTCTTGCTATGCAAAAAAAAAATAAACACATAGTACCAAAGCAATCTTGGTTTCTATTAAATTTTTCCTTTTTTTTTGTGTCAGTGTCAAAGCAATTAGCAACAAGTTGCGATTTTCTAAGCAGCAGCAGATTGGATCACTCCAACTAGGCACCGATCGAAGATATACACACTATAAATGTATATATCTCGAGATTAACACTCACTTGTCGCCACACACAGCGTCACGGCAATGGCACATAAAAATAACTTCATTTTGGGCTTGATGGGTGATCCCGGTGGCGGAAACAAAAAAAATACACACAACAGGCTAGTCGGAGACGATCCTGGAGAGCTGGGTACTGGGAACTCTGGGTACTGGGCCTGTGAGCAACTCTGATCGCGACCCAAGCGCTGCGATGGTTAAACTAAACTAACAACGGAACGCCAAAGAGGCGCACTTTTCAAGACTTTTTGCCGGCTCCGATCGACGTCGGCGCCGTCGCCAACAGCGGCAGAGCGTTGGCAATGGGAGGGGCACTACCACTACCATCATTAACTTCTCCCCGATCACAGCTGGAGCTGTAGCCAGAGCTGGGGACTGGAACTGAGACTGAGACTGAGACTTCGACTGAGACTGGGACGGAAGTCTCACACACTTGGCCTGCGCGCAGGCGGCGAAGAAAGGCGTGCCTGTGCTCAAGCGAAGATGTAATGGCACTTACACAAAAAAATAAATAAAATAAAATAAAGCAAGAGAGTAGCAGTCCAGAAAGCCGGATAACCGGCAGAGGGATGCTCTTTTTTCTCAATAGGAACATCACAAAGGAGATACTAAGTTTGTCATAGTTAAGACTTACCGCAGTGAAGGACAGTGCTGAGTTATATTCCTGGTGATTTCGATTAGGCTTTCCATGAGTATCATCGAAGTAAGCTTCTTCTTGGTTCTCCAGAAGCATTGCATTGGTGATGAAATTTTAGGGGTTGAAGGGCACTATCACTATCACTACACTTGTAAACGCAGGGGAGGCTACGAAGAAACTAAGGCCAGCGCGATGGCAGTGCACGTATTTATATTCTCCGAGCGAAGAGAACAGAGAATGCGAGAGCGAGAGAGAAAGGGATGCCTCTAGAGATAGGCAGCGAGTGATAGAGGGAAGGTGGTGTCTCTAGAGAATCACAAAGAGTGATAGCGCCAAGAGCGACAGGGAGAGCGCAGCAAATGGGGAGAATACAATTTTGAAATAGAGATACGTATTGAGTCTCTCTCAGAGAAAGAGAAAGAGAGAAATCTATTCACTGCCATTGCAATATTGAATTATTACAAGAACGGATGCACAGTTTTTGCATTTTCCTCTACATTTAAGTATTGTTTATACGGCAACTATATGCTATAGTTGTCCGATATTATTACATGATTATAATTAATTTTATCCCAGACAGTAATACAATTTATTTTTAACATTTTAAGTATTTTCGTAGAATGCAGATAGAACATCACAAAGGAGGTACTAAATTTGCAAAAAATAAATCTTTTCCCACAGACCCAACTAGCTAGTCAGGAAAACTCTTTGGAAAACTACCTCTCAAAGTTCTGATAAAGTTCTCTTTGAATTTGTATATACGAGTATAAAATCAAAGTTTAATAAATATTTTTATCGAAAAAGTATCAAAAATGCAATACAAAAAAGCTGCCATTTAAAAAAAGGAAACAAATTCTCATCTTTAAAGTTCTGTAACTGAAATTAAGTAAGACCAATTGAATCACTTACAATGCCTTTTCTTTTCATTTAACCCTTTTGGATTAACTTGTGTTAAATTAAGCTTGTCGTGTGATAAGCAGTATCCTGTCTAGGTAGGGTATTACCGGCTATCAGTGTGTCGATGTGGCCAAAAAAGCGACACCGAAGCAACAAAATGAACATAACAAATTCATATGCGGCAACACTCCCCGGGGCTGATTGTGAGTTGGCTTGAGAGTTGATTTTGGTGGTTTGTTCAAGTTGATGGGCTGCATGCAAATGACCCTTTACACTCTTTACTGTCTTTAAAAGCCAGCACACACACAAAAGACCATAAGAAATTAAGCCAAAAAAAGGGACACATCCCCAGCTGCAAGCAGGCAGAGCAAGGACGAGAGAGGTGCAGCCTTGAAGAGGACGACAGCAAAAGCTTAAATTACATTTCAACTTTCAGGTTTTCGGGTTTCAAAATACACATAAAATGATATTAAATAAAGCATATTATACATAAAAATCTTATTTTGAATTTCAAATCTTTTTTAAAGACATTTTATAAAAAGAAATCAGAAGCTCTGTTTGGAATCTACAAATGATTCTCAGGGCTCCCATCCTACTCCACCACCTGGTGAACTGAAAGCTGGCTGAGGGAAAACTGTGTCACATCCCGATGGGGGAAGCAAATGAGCAGAGTAATGCCGGTAATATATGTACATAATATATGCATAAATATGCTAAACACACCACGCAATGGCCCAAAAGCCGCTGTCCTTGGGAGATGCGATCCGAGATCCAACTGGCGAGCCGCGAGATGCGGCAAAACCAGACCAGGTCTGGAAACTAGTTTAGGTAACTAATTAAAATGAGACACTCTCACTCTCGTCTCGAGGTGGTTCTTGAGAGCATAGAAATCTAAAATTCAATTGGCAAAATTAATTTGTAAACTAAACACGATTAAATCCCAATGAGCGGCGTGCGAGTATGCGACTGGTTTGGTTTGGGTTTGCAATTAGCGAAAGAAAACAAATAAAAAATCAAATTCAAAATAATAAGAAAAACGCCGCTCGTCGGTTTGGCAAGATTTCGGTTGGTTGGTTGCCGATTTATCAGCCTGGAGCCAAAGCAGTTAAAGATTTGGCAATTCAAGGTTTTTACTGCAGCATGTGGAATCGAATGGGATCGGATCCAGTCCGGTTTATCACTGCGGTTACGACACGGAGATCCGAAAGAGCGTCTCCATATCTGCATTGGATATATGTATATTCGATTCCATTCCATTCCAGTTTATAGGTCATCAAACGCTGGCTTTTAAATGCAGATGCGCCCAGTTTAAGCCAAAAATAAACCCCAAAGGGATCGATCGGAAACGTTGCCAGCATTTCTTTGGATGGTTTTGGGGTCGGGTCAGAAAAGCAATTAACAGGTAATTGCGAACGTAAAAAAAAACAGAGTTAATATGCCCACGTACACACAAACACACCCAAAGCTAAGTGCAGCAACAGCTGGCGGCATTGGTGGCATAAATTATAGAAAGACAAATCATTTAATTGCGCATTCTCATCAAGCTTTCTATTTCGAGGGCGACGGGTTCTAGAGATTTCACTTGCCGGTGAACATGCACTGCATACCAAAATTAGTTAACCAAGATTGTTAATAGCAATTAGATTTGATTGTAAATATCAAATTAATTGAAACAAGAAAGGCAGATCATGGGTTCGAATGTGAAATCGATCATAACAAAGTCAAAGATGCATTAACCTTAATTTGTTAAGCTTTTCTGTGTTGGCTTTTATTGGGATAAAATTTTAAAAATTAAAAAATGGGGTCCATGGCAATAAGGGAAATAAATATATAGCTAGCCCTAGGCGTGCTCGCTCCCTTAGCATCTATATATATATATGATATAAATGTCATAGTTAAGACTTACCGCAGTGGAGAACATTGCTGAGTTATATTCTTGGTGATTACGATTGGTATCATCGAAGTAAGCTTCTTCCCGGTTATCCAGATGCATTATCCTGGTTATCGGATGATATTTTAGGGGTTGAAGGGCACTATCACTATCACTACACATGTAAACACAGGGGAGGCTACGAAGGAACTAAGGCCAGCGCGATGCCAGTGCACGTATTTATAGTCTCCGAGGGAATAGAACAGAGAATTCAAGAGCGAGAGAGAAAGAGAGACCTCTAGAGATAGGCAGCGAGTGATAGAGGGAAGGTGGTGTCTCTAGAGAATCACAAAGAGAGATAGCGCAATGAGCGACAGGGAGAGCGCAGCAAATGGGGAAAATACATTTTTGAAATAGAGATACATATTGAGTCTCTCTCAGAGAAAGAGAAAGCGAGAAATCTATTCACTGTCATTGCAATATTGAGTTATTACAAGAAGGGATGCACAGTTTTTGAATTTTCCTCTACATTTAGGTATCGTTTAAATTGTAACTGCCAACAATAGTTAACAGTGTGCTGTTGAGCTCAACAGTGCTGCCAGACCTCGGCGTTAGAGATGCGTGTCATGCTGTAGGACTATCGCTGTCACGCCAGCTGTTATCTGTTATCTCCAGAATACAAAGAAAATTCCCAATTTGGAAAGTGGCCTGGAGGGACATAGCTACATAGTTTTGAGTATTGACATCTCCCAATCGACAGGCCTATTATTCGCCTTAACCCCAGGCGGGGCACCTTGCCGTTTGTGGCCGCCGTGACAATAGCTGTGACTGGTAACGGGTAAGCTGGACAAAGTTCCATCTCTAGCTCTCGGCCATAGTCAAAACATTAAAGTCGCATTTTTACAAAGTTGAAAAATGTTGAATTAAGTACTTACTTAGCAGTAGAGCAACGTGAAAAGAACGGCCAGAGGTGGGTAGTGGCAGGTTTTAGTTAAATAACATCGTGCTGACGGCTGGGCGAACCCGAAAACGTTAAAAACGAGCGTGAAAAGTTCCCACTGGGCGTCAGCAGGCGCATCCAATTTATTGATTTTTTTCGCGAAGAAAGCAAGGTGCGCGTACAGATGTTCCGATTAGAGTTCGAGATTCCAGAATAATATGTATTCGTCGGGTGTGCATGTGCAGTTGCGAATCCCAGTTGGTTTCGCTGTGGAATAGGCCCACGCACACACGCTTTCTTCGCACTTGGCCAGGCCAGTTGGTGACATCATCAGAGCCAACATTATTCACGCTCCCTTCCCTTGCAGCGAGTCTTACCCATATCCACCCGCAGTTCCAGTTCAGCTCTAGACCAGCTCCAGTTCGGCACCAGCAAACCCCGCACACATCCAAGTCCTAAGCAGCCACCGAAATGGATCGCAAGGCTGAGCTGGAACGGAAGAAGGCCAAGCTGGCCGCTTTGCGCGAGGAGAAGGATCGAAGGCGGCGCGAGAAGGAGATCAAGGACATGGAGGAGGCGGCCGGCCGAATCGGCGGCGGTGCTGGCATCGATAAGGATCAACGCAAGTGGGTTAGCTATTTATGTTGTCCTTGCACTGAAACTCACCTGTCCCATGTTGGCGTTTCAGGGATCTCGACGAGATGCTATCGTCGCTGGGCGTGGCTCCCGTATCCGAGGTGCTCTCCTCCCTGTCCTCCGTCAACTCAATGACGTCGGACAACTCCAACACACAGACCCCCGATGCCAGTTTGCAGGCCACCGTCAATGGGCAAAGGTGAGTAATACTGGAATATTGAAATCAAACTATATAGCTATACCTTAAGATAGCTATGAAAATCCACTAAAGTAACAAAAAACTAAATAGTTTTATAGAAATTACTCTAGACACTGAAATCGACACATTTATATGCTTTCAACGCTGAAACCTAATACGATACTGATACTGATTTTCTGTCCTATAGCAGCTCCAAGAAACAACCCCTCAACCTGAGTGTCTACAATGTCCAGGCAACGAACATTCCACCAAAGGAGACGCTGGTCTACACGAAACAGACGCAGACGACCAGTACCGGCGGACACGAACGTGATGGTGCGTATTGCCAACGGGGAGAGGAGCTTGGGTCTATATTTCTACCACTGTCCATAGTTTGACTCCATCTTTCGCTACTGTTGCTGTTCTTGTTCTTGGTCTCGTTGTTGACTGTGTTTGGCTTCCCTGCGTCCCCGCCCATCTGGCGGAAGATCTACCTCTCTCTTTTACTCTCTATCCACCTCTATTTATCTCCTCCGAGTTGTCCCGTTCTGTCTGGCGCTAGTTGAAAATGCTGCATGCTGCCCCCACCCAGATTCCGGTTCCGGTTGCGCGCTTGTCCCTCCCCCATTAAACCCCATATCCTTGGCCTCGCCTCTTCCCAGCAGAGAAAAACAAAACAGAAAAAGAAAAGCATAATCCATAGTGAAATAAAATAACAAATACAGTTCTTTCTTGCCACTCCTCGCCTCTGTCAGGATATATGGAGGACTGGTGGCGTCCACGTAAAGGTACTAATCTTAATTTTAAGCAAACTCCACACCTAATCAGATCAGCACAAAATTTGTATGGTAAAAAAAAAGAAACCTCGACCGAAAAATATATGTCACACGCATAGAGAGAGCCATGTGCAACGTTTATACGGTCTCCGGTACGGACCGTATAAGCGTGGTAGAATTGGTGCCCAAATTATGACAGTCCCATTGCTTTGTTTTGCTTCAACTCGATGTTGTTACTTGTCGTTTTTTGTAAACGTAATCACACACCTGTTGGATCGATCATCTTAAGACAGCTTCCCTTTACTTTGCTCCCTTCGCCTTATTTGTTTTTTCCGCAAGTGCTGCCAATTGAATCTTATTCCTTGTTTAGAAAGCCTTCTGAGTTTTAGGTTCCTATAGATTTACTAGAAGAGCTGCGAGCTGACAAAGAATATTCTTTAAAAATTCGTACATTAAATCGATAATTTTTTTGCTTTTTATAATTATACGTGTGTTTTTTATTATTATTATTTTTGTCAATACGTACCGTTTTCTGGAAAAGAAGGTTCTTGGTAGCACTTTCCTTGTTCGTTTTTTTTTATACGATCCATTTACGCTGCAGTCTCTTTAATCATCCACGGCATATCATCATCCACTGTCTCCCAGTCCAGCATCCATCCATCCATCGATCATGAGCGTTTACACCGTTTAAGAGCATTTAATAATTTGTCTATTTACTTTCTCTCTCTCCCCCCTTATCTGTTTTTGGCACGCACGCAAAAAAAACTGCAGCTCATGCTACGGATTATTATGGTGAGTAGTCCTCGTTGTATGCGTAACCTTCTACCTAGAACTTTTCAGCCTCCGTAGCGGTCTGTGTATGGCACCCGTAAAGCGTATCGTATAACTTTACCCGTAATATCTGTAACCCGTAAATCTGTATTTATCCCAGCCCTATTTATGTATACATATTTATTTGTATTACGTATTCGTACCTGTACCTGTGTAGTTTTGCTCTGTATCTTCCACACGAACACTCTGCCCTTGATCAACGTAGTCCTTCTTCCTGACTTTCTGACTTGTATGACCTATATAGTGTATGCCTGATATTGCTATCCTATGTATAGATACATCTATGTTTATGTCTTAGCTTCTTGTAGTTGCTTCTTCGATCTTCGTTTCCAATTCGATCGTTTAATTTGTTCCCCAATCCGGATTTTATATATATATACATATGCATTTATATGAATATGTATGTACATTTTATATGATTTTAAAAACAACTGATTTGTTTCAATTAGCTCTAGAACCACATCGCAACAGAGATTCAGTTTGCATCAAATCGGCATACATATTTTTGTGTATGAAGCGATTATATCGAAATGAAAAAAAAAATGAACAAAAATTGTTAATCTCCACCCAATTTATAAGTTCTTAATTCGTTTAAGTATCGTAGTTTTCGTATTCGTTTTAAGTTTTAACCAGTTTTAATTTAAACTTTTTTTTCAATAACCTAATTTTACCATTTTTGCTTCCATATGAAGGCTATATGTATTCGAGAGTTATAATTTTAGGTGAAGCCGTATATAATCTTCAGTTTTATCGATTTTAGCATAACCGAAATTTAGAATGAATATTTCTAGTGGATTATTTTTTAGAACAGTTATATATTTTAAGTCTACGATAACCTATAAGATTCGATCACGAACACACAAACATACTCACACACAATCACACAGCGAAACTGCATGTGAAAGCACAGAATCGAGAGTCTATATATGTATATCTATGAATACGTACGTATGATTAATTAATCGATATCGTTGAACATCCTAAGCTGTATGATAAAAACTCTTTATCTACCTCCCCTCGCCACTATTTGTGTTCTCATTAAATAAGCCAGGCTTGAGTGCTAATAGTACTTATCCATACAAACATTTATCCTATATATGCAACATATATTCGTATGTGACTCATGTGTGATCATTTCGCAAAAACAAGCCACAAACAACAGTTAAAGAAAGCACACTAAAAGCATTTCACATTTCTTACCTTATCGTTTTACCGTATGCATTTAGTTGAAAATTAATTTGAGAATCGATCAATCGATCGATATATGGACTTTTGTTGGCGGTATGCTAAGGCCATACTATTTCCGTTTTGATTTTGATTTGAAGTCACAAAACAAGAAATACTACCAGCAATGTATGTACAATATATTTATTTCTTTATATTTCTTCAAGATGAATACAATCTTAATCCGGGTTTAGAGTGGGAGGATGAATTCACAGGTAGGTACAGGCCAGACGCCGCCCATCGAAATATTGAACAGTGATGAAGGAATCGACATGAAGCAAAATAGGAACGTTCCAATTCTCACTTGGCAAACGAAGCGATATCGAAATCGAACATATCGAAAGAACAGCACAGAAAATGCGATTAAAAATCGATTCTTCGAGATGTCAGTGTTGGAAAATGAATTGAATTGAATTGAAGAAACACACACATTTGCGCTCTCACCACACTATTCTAACGGACCCGTCTCGATCTCTATCTCTCCTTCATCTATGCTTGTGTACAGCTTTCCCTGCATGCCACAGCTCCTGCTCCTGCTCCTGCTCCTGTTCCTGCCACCCTCTCCCTCTGTCCCACCCCTGACCACCTGTGTGTGCCGTGTTGCTAACCCCAATCACTCATCCTAAACTCTGGATATGATAACTTTGTCTTAACCACTAACTCCTCTCACGCAACAACCAACAACAACAATAGCAGCAGCAACAACAGCGCAGCAGCGACAGGGACAGAGACAGAGACAGGGATGCGCTAGGCTTGCTTCATTTCATGCTTCAGATCGGGATGGCCATATTGTCCTTGCCACCCACACTCACCCCATCACTCCCGCACACCCACTCGACAGCGAGCGATGATGTTTGGCTTCGGCTCTCTCTCTCTCCCGCAGCTCTCTCGATCCTCGGTCCTCTCTTTAATTACAATTACAGCACTGTAACAGACTCGATCAATCGGCCGTTAACTTTACAATGTTAAATATATGTGTAATATATTTTTAGCATAAAACTAAATAATTTTAAGTGCAAGCAATTATAAAATGGGTGGAGAAAGAAACCAATATGAAAATGAAACAAACGATGTGGTGTACAATAGCAATAACGTTGATAGAGTTAATTTAAACAGAAACCGAGCTTAACCGATGCAAGGAAATTGTAAATTTTTTTATTTCTGTAATTGGCTTTGTGTATTAACTAGGTGAAGTAAAGACAACCAACCAAAAAAAACAAACACATCTGTACTCACCTGTCCATGCCCAGTGAACTGTATATATCAATAACAAACAACAATCTGATATATGCACCTGTGTGCGTGCGTTTAACAGTTTTTAACAGCCATGCACCTGCCTCCACATCTCTATCTTTCTCTCTCTCTCTCTCTCACTCTATCCTACGCACGCGCGCACACACGCATTTGTGATCAACCCACCGCCCACTCTCACGCACGCGCACCCACTCAAAAGAGATGCCCAAGAAGACGAAGGGCCCTGATGCAGCTGTATAAGGTGAACTGCTCTCTCCCACTATTGCTGTTCTTTCCAGTTCTTTGTTCTTAGAGACCGGAGACAAAGCTGGAAAGGTCGCTGAGTCTACCTTATATATTTGCATCATGGCGAACTCGGTGTGCCATCTCTTTTTCTCACTCTCTCTCTCGCGCTCCCTACCTACTACCCTCCCACTTACACGCGAAGCTTCACATTCCCCCCAAAGTCACCCAAAAGCATAACCTAACCCAAATCCAACCTGAATCCCGTCCCAGCGAACACCAAAAAAAGAAGTAACAAAGCCAAAGGTCACAGAAATTTGCAGTTCCAAGCCAAGCAAAAACGCAGACGAAGAAGAATGCAAACAAAAAAACGAAACGAATCGAAAAGAAATGAAATTAATCAACTCAAACTTAAATCAATGAAGAGCCGAAAAAAAGTAGAATTGTTCCTGTTCTGTCGATTGTCATGTTCCTCTAGCTGTGTTAGTTTTATACCTTAAACAGTGCTTGCATTTGATGCCCAAGGAGATGACGAAGAGAGCTCGCTGCCGCATCTGGACAATGGATTCACTTCCAAGTTGCCACCGGGCTATCTCACCCATGGCCTGCCCACCGTTAAGGACGTGGCCCCGGCCATCACGCCGCTCGAGATCAAGAAAGAGACTGAGGCGAAGAAGGAGGGTGAGTATACATATTTAATCCCCCAATTTAAATTCTCTGATTAACCGTCTTCGTTTCCTCTAGTCAACGAGCTGTCCGAGGAGCAGAAGCAGATGATCATCCTATCGGAGGACTTCCAGCGGTTTGTGGTGCGCGCCGGCCGCGTCATCGAGCGAGCCCTCTCGGAGAACGTGGACATCTACACGGACTATATTGGTGGCGGCGACAATGAGGAATCCAGCGACGAGCGATCGCATGCACGACTCTCGCTGAACCGGGTCTTCTACGAGGAGCGCTGGTCGAAGAACCGCTGTATCACCAGCATGGATTGGTCCACGCACTTCCCGGAGCTAGTGGTGGCTTCGTATCACAACAATGAGGAGAGCCCCAATGAACCCGATGGCGTCGTTATGGTGTGGAATACAAAGTTCAAAAAGACCACGCCCGAGGACATCTTTCATTGCCAGAGCGCTGTGATGTCCACCTGCTTTGCCAAGTTCAATCCCAACCTGATCCTCGGCGGCACCTACTCGGGCCAAATTGTGCTGTGGGACAACCGTGTGCAGAAGCGCACTCCCATTCAGCGCACGCCGCTCAGTGCCGCGGCCCACACGCATCCCGTGTACTGCCTCCAAATGGTGGGCACCCAGAATGCGCACAACGTCATTTCCATATCCTCGGACGGCAAGCTGTGCTCCTGGTCGCTGGACATGTTGTCGCAACCGCAGGACACGCTTGAGCTACAGCAGCGCCAGTCGAAGGCCATCGCCATCACGTCCATGGCCTTCCCGGCCAACGAGATTAACTCGTTGGTGATGGGCAGCGAGGATGGATACGTCTACTCTGCCTCGCGCCATGGTCTTCGCTCCGGTGTCAACGAGGTGTACGAACGGCATTTGGGCCCCATTACCGGCATTTCCACGCACTATAACCAACTCTCGCCGGACTTTGGCCACCTCTTCCTGACCTCGTCGATCGACTGGACCATCAAGCTTTGGTCGCTTAAGGTACTCAAGACTTTACGTAGATCTGTCTCACGCGCTAACCCATACATTTGCCGTTTCTTTTAGGACACAAAGCCGCTGTACTCTTTCGAAGATAACTCCGACTATGTGATGGACGTGGCCTGGTCGCCAGTGCATCCGGCACTCTTCGCCGCCGTCGATGGCAGCGGCCGTCTGGATCTGTGGAACCTCAACCAGGACACCGAGGTGCCAACGGCCTCTATTGTTGTGGCGGGAGCACCGGCGCTAAATAGAGTCTCCTGGACACCCTCCGGTCTGCATGTGTGCATCGGCGACGAGGCCGGCAAGCTGTACGTGTATGACGTGGCCGAGAATCTAGCACAGCCGTCGCGGGACGAATGGTCGCGGTTCAACTCGCATCTCAACGAGATCAAGCTTAACCAGAGCGACGAAGTCTAAGACGATAGCAGTAGTAGTAGTCGCGAGATGAATCCCACAGGGTGATGAGTCCTTAAATGAAATTGAAATTGTATTTTTTTTTTTGTGATCCCCACTGCTCCATAGCGCTGTGTATAGACCAGACAAACCCACGCTCATTCGCAGTCCAAATGCTCAGCATGTTCGCTTGATCACTTCCTCCTCCGCAATTTGCAATCCTCAATCAGTCCATCAAGTAACTGAAGTAAGTGTATTAGAATGTTCATCCAATGAAACGGAATTTAGATATTTATAACGAGACAGATTTATAAAGAGCAGTGGTCATAATTGATGCTTGATTGGTATTTTTATTTAGCTTAATATTTATTAGATATTTGTTCCGTTCATTTAATCAAGTTCAAGATCTGCCAAATGGCTTCTTCTCTTTTTATTTTATTTTTGTAACTAAAAAGAATGAAGAAACAGCGTTTGCAGGCACGCAGCGGAGCACATAAATAAATTAACTACATATTATATACATATATACAACAATAAATTAAGCTTGAACCTGAAGAGGAAAGACAGAGATAAAGAGAGGAGGCTAGGACCGAAGAAGGAAGCCACCTAAGAGAAAGAGCCCAAAATTGTAAATGTATTAGAGCGAAGCCTATTTAACGAGATTAAATAAAGATAATATCTATATACACACACATCTCACAACACATTATTATTATCTGCCAATGCAGTGCAGTGCTCGTGAATTATTCACGAAAGCTATTTCGGCTTCCTATGACGACCAGTCAGTCACTCATCTTACGATTGTTGTTGACGTTATAGTATATCATCCGATCTCCGTAAGTGGCTTGGCTGTAATTAATTAATTCCAAGCCCGTGCCCGAAGTGATTCACCGGGTGTGGAATGCCATCAAGTGCATTAGAAGCTGAATTGAAAGCTTCGGGCGAAAGTCGCGCTCGCGAAAAGCTTCTAGAACCGGTGCCTCCGGAGAACGTGGGACGGAGAGGAGCAGAGCAGAGAGACCAAACCCGAACCCGCTGCACCGTCACCGACACCGTCACTACCTCCCATCATCGGTATTCGTAGCATTCCCCGAGAGCGAGCGGAGACGACAAGACGCGCGTTGTGGACAAGAAACCTAGAGAAAACTCAGAAGAGAAACGCTGATTTTTGCGAATTTAAGTGACCCCAAAAAGAAGCTTCCATCAAGTAATAGTGCCCCTATACTTGTTCCCCGGCCAAGCTATGGACTACAAGGTGAGTTATTGGGTCATAGGAAAGACAGAGCAGTGCACTTATTGATTTGCCACCGCGATGCGTCATCGTCATCCGCCAGCCCGTGCCCACGGTGACGAACGCCGCCCCCTTTGATGCCGCCGCCGACGCCCAAACGCTGCGGGCAGCGATGAAGGGATTCGGAACCGACGAGCAGGAGATCATCGATGTGCTCGCCGGCAGAAGCAACCAGCAGCGTCAGACAATCCGCGCCGTGTACGACGCCGAGTTTGAGCGGGACATGGTGGAGGACCTTAAGAGCGAGCTGGGCGGCAAGTTCGAGGATGTGATTGTGGGTCTGATGATGCCACCAGTGGAGTATCTGTGCAAACAGCTGCATTCCGCCATGGCCGGCATGGGCACCGAAGAGGCCACACTCGTGGAGATCCTGTGCACCAAGAGCAACGAGGAGATGGCCCAGATTGTGGCTGTCTATGAGGAGCGATACCAGCGTCCGCTTGCCGAGCAGATGTGCAGCGAGACTTCCGGCTTCTTCCGCCGTCTCCTCACACTGATCGTGACTGGTGTGCGCGATGGCTTAGACACGCCCACGGATGCCAGCGAGGCCAAGGAGCAAGCCGCTCAGCTTTACGCTGCCGGCGAGGCCAAGCTCGGTACAGATGAGGAGGTCTTCAACCGGATTATGTCGCATGCCAGCTTCCCCCAGTTGCGACTCGTCTTTGAGGAGTACAAGGAGCTGTCCGGCCAGACCATCGAGCAGGCCATCAAGCATGAGATGTCCGATGAGCTGCACGAGGCTATGATGGCCATAGGTGAGCTCTATCATTGTGTTATCTCAAAGTTAGCTACATAGTCTGCCTTTAGTGGAGTGCGTTCAGTCCCCGGCGGCCTTCTTCGCCAACCGTCTGTACAAGGCCATGAATGGAGCTGGCACCGATGACGCCACTCTCATTCGGATCATCGTCAGCCGCTCGGAGATCGACTTGGAGACCATCAAGCAGGAGTTTGAGCGCATATATAACCGTACGCTGCACAGCGCCGTGGTGGTAAGTGAATCTCGCGAGAATCGCGAATACTTTGCACCTGGCTAACGTATCGCTTTCAATTCCTCTTTACCCTTTTACTCCGTATATTTGGTATTTGTTCCGGTGTTTGTGTTGTCCTAGGACGTAAGTATCGGTCACGGCATTATTGGTGGAATGGTTGCATACTCCCAAATTTCTGTTTGGCCTGTTTACACTATAACTATTTCTTCCAAATTCCTGGATCTTCCTTTACGTGACAGGGATCCGACTGACTGACTAACATCCAAGTTTTCGTTCCAAATTCAAGTAGCTTTAGTGTAGTGTAAATAGGGCATCCAATTAGACCATCTCTCAACGCAACTAAACACGTTCTTTCGTTTCTTTGCAGGCCGAAACCTCCGGCGACTACAAGCGGGCCCTGACCGCCCTACTTGGAACCGCCTAAGCGGGAAAGCTGGTCCGACGCCTTATTATATTCGTATTCATAGCTGTTATTCGTAGTGTGCCTTGTAGAAGAATCGCTTTTAATGTCTGCGCATGCGCACAGTGGTGGCAATAAACAACCGCACTTAGCAAGAGTTCTTGGTTAAAGACAAAAAACTATGCTGTGGGATTTTGTGAATCCGCTCGAAGACGAAGATGAAGATCAAGACGAATATAAAGTTGCATCGCTTACCTTCTTCATCTTCGTCTTCCGAATACAATTTGGAAAACAGCCTTGGGCCTGAGAACCGGAGCTTGGCAATTGGTCCTGATAATATATGGAACTACTTGAAGTATAGTTTCTGCAATTCCTTGGATTTCACGGGCAGGAAGTTCTGCATCTCATCTGGATTGGTCCAGAAGGCAGTGAAGGCCAGGATCTCGGGCCAGGGCGCCTCCCGGTGAATGTACTCCTTCAAGATAAAGTCGTTTTCAATCTCGTGGTGAAAGCGGGTGTCGTGCATCCGGATGAGCACGCCGTCCACGCGCAAGAAGTGGCGCAGAAGTATGAAGAAACCAGAGGGCATCACGCGCTACAAGCAAAGGAATGGATTTAACTTTGAGCTTGGTCTGCATACTAGGGACTCCACTTACTATGCGCACACTCATCACGGATATGCCGTGGTCATGCAGCTCGTCTTCAAATAGGGTGAGATCGTGGTAGAATATGATGTTCTCGCGCTGCATCAGCTTGATCTTGTTGAGCGTCTGGTCAGTGCTCTCTATTCGCACTTTTTCGTTCATGGTGCCCTGGTAAGTGGATGTAAATGTCCAGTCAAAGGGCTTGCATTTCTCCTCCATAGTCTGCTCGGGACTGTCGGCATAAAAAAAATGTATCATATATGCATCACGTAAAATGCGAGCTTATGAGATAAACCCACCGTGTTTCGCGCCACTCTTGGGCGCAGGCCACTTCAAGAGGCTGTTTGCCGTTGGCCACCATGGTCAGTGAGTCCATGGGCTTGAACTCGAGCAATGCGCCGTCTTTGTGCTTCAGCACCAACTTGTTCTTATAGAACACCATGTCGGGCAGGTGGGGAAGCTCCAATGAGTGCTGATAGTTGCAGAGATCACAGCAGTTGGAGTCCTCCTTGGAGCAGCTCTGCCCAATGCCCAGCTTGCAGATACTCTTCAGGATGTGTGACTTCTCGTAGCTGATGTCCCAGTCGTGGAACTTTATCTGCTCGCTGCTAACCGGCAACCGGGCCACAACGGTCGGGCACTGCGGAAACGGATCAATGTACGTAATGTAATGTAGAGTTTATGATCCGCATCCGCGGATCGTTTATTACTTACATCATCAGCCATGTTTTCGGCGGGCTGTTCCTGCACAAAATTTAAGGCGTCTCTTAAAGTGTTCTTAAAATGTTTGCATTTATCACCTGCAGTAGAGGTGGGTCAAAACGACACACAATTATATCGATGTATCAAAAGCTTTAGGCAATCGATATGCGAGAATTTAAAAAAAAGTCATATTTATCGAGAGCATATCGTATGTTGAATGTTTTGATAATGAGCGCTTTAGAATCAAATCCAATTTATTCAAATAACTGTTATGTCTCAGTTGGAATCACGTCACATTCAAAAATAGTTTAGACCCCTTTTCTAGGTAAGTTCCCAATTCATTATTCACTTTGTTTACTGATAATTTTAAAACATAGAAGGTGCAAGGCGATTTATTTAGTATCCCCCCGCAGTCTGGCAGCCCCATCGGCATTTGTTTTTATTCCGTGTCGTTGTTATTGTTTTTGTCAGTTCCTCGGTTCCTGTGTGGAAAATTGGCTGATTTTAAGCGGCAAGCCAAGGATACGAAACCTCGATGAATGCTCTAAGGCGCTTGGAGCGCCTTGCCGCCGCGAACGGGCTTCGCCGCTCCACCGGGATCTCAGCGTTCCTGCGTCCGCGCCTGTGCAGGGCTCATGCCACGAGCTCGGGCAGCAGTTCCAGCGGCAAGACCACCCTGAGTGCTGCAGAGGTGCGCAGCGTGGCCAAGATCCTGCGCCAGCAGACGGGCAGCCTGGGCCAGCCCACCAGCCTCTCGCATCCGCATCTGATCCGGCCAGACGAACTAGTGCCAGGCGTGGAACTGGACGAACTGAAAGCTAGGCGGGAGCATTTGATGCAAAACATCCGTGCCTATGCCCGCAGCTTCGGCGGCGAGTTCAACGGGCACAGTAGCAGCTGTCACATGGTATGTACCGGCCAGGATGCGTTAGAAGGTTCTTACTTCAACCTTTTGCTACCAACAGTTCGTTTTGGGCGCCGCCTCTAAGAAATACATGAGCGGGAAGATACCCTATGTCTTCCGACAAAACTCGGACTTCTACTACCTGACGGGCTGCCTGGAGCCGGACGCCGTGCTATTGCTAGTCATTGACGAAACCCAAAACGTGCACTCCGAGCTTTTTATGCGCCCCAAGGATCCGCATGCCGAGCTATGGGACGGGCCGCGCACTGGCCCCGAACTAGCTGTGCCGCTCTTCGGTGTGACAGAGGCCCATCCGCTGGACCAGCTGGAAAATGTGCTGGCCAAGAGGATCGCTGATTTTAAACCACATCTCTGGTTCGACCAGAAGAGCTCCGACATGCCATCTCTAGTGGAGAACATGTTAAAACTGAGCAGCACAGAGCAGCGCCCGCTCGTCCCCGCCTACACCTTCCTGGAGGCCATGCGGCTGCTCAAGTCGCCCGCCGAGATGCAGTTGATGCGGCGCACCTGCGACATCGCTGCTCGCTCCTTCAACGAAGTGATGGCGGAATCGCGGCCGGGACAATCGGAGCACCATCTGTTTGCTGCCATTGACTTCAAGTGTCGCATGCGCGATGCCAGCTACCTGGCCTATCCGCCGGTTGTGGCCGCTGGCCGCAATGCCACCGTAATCCACTACATAAGCAACAGCCAGCTGTTGCAGCCACAGGATCTGGTGCTGATGGATGCCGGCTGCGAGTACGGCGGCTACACCAGCGACATAACGCGCACATGGCCGGCAAGCGGAGAGTTCACAGATACGCAGCGCACGCTGTACGAAATGCTTCACCAGCTGCAGGCCGATATCATAGGCACGGTGATGAAGCCCGGCGGCGAGACCCTGGACCAGCTGTTCGAAACCACATGCTACAAGCTGGGGAAGTACCTGCAGGAGATCGGGCTGGTGTCCAAATCATTGAGCGACTACAAGGAGCTGGCCGGCCAGGGCTACCGCTTCTGTCCCCATCACGTCTCTCACTACCTGGGCATGGACGTGCACGACACACCGCATGTGCCGCGTAACACACGCATAGTGGCTGGAATGGTGTTTACTGTGGAGCCGGGTATTTACATTGGACAGGATTGCGGCGATGTGCCGCCAGAGTTTCGCGGAATCGGCATCCGCATCGAGGACGATCTGTTGATAAACGAGCGCGGCCAAGTAGAGGTTCTCACCGACGTCTGCGTCAAGGATCCGCGCGCCCTGGAGGAGCTGTGCAAGCGTGACCAAACGGAGCCTGCTGCCTCAAATTTGTTGTGAGGTGTTCCTTTGTTCATTATAAAATTCCTAGTCATGCGCATTCATCCCATGCAAGCATCTGCGGATCCTGTCTTAAAGTTGGCTCGTTTATTAATAGAAAATACAGTGAATGATTTTAATTCAGGAAGCCGGATTACAGCTTCGCGAATACAGGCTTCTCGTCCTTGGTCAACTGGGCGGCCACAGCCTGGGCAAAGTCCTCCGACTGCAGGTTCAGTTTGTTAAGCAGGCGCTGCAAGGGATCAAGAGTTTGTTAAGATAGATATCGCATCCTCTGGCGACTCAGAATGACATACAATGTGATCCAATCCCTCCTGATTGGTATGCTCCAGCGAATATACCATGTTCTCCTTGGTCGTGCGCACGGCAATCGGGCTCTTGCTGGCAATGGTCTCGGCGAGAGCCACGGCCCCGCTCAGCAGGGACTCCTTGTCGGGGAAGACGCGGCTGACCAGTCCAGAGGCATGGGCCTCCGCCGCCTCGAAACGACGGCCGGTGTAGCAGAGCTCGCGGGCCAGCGATTGGCTACCCACCGCCTTGGGCAGTCGCTGTAACGTGCCCACATCGGCAGCCATGCCGATCTCCACCTCGGTGACCTGGAAAAAGGCATCCTCGGTGCAGTATCGAATGTCCGAGGCGGTTATCAGGTCAACGCCAGCTCCGATACATGCCTTGTGCACGGCCGTAATGACGGGCTTGGGGCAGCGCTCCAAGCTGCTCATTGAGTCCTGGTACAGCTGGATCATGCGTTCCAAAATGACGCCCTTGCGACCAACATCATCGACCTCGGCCAGTTGCATGCCCACACCCATCATGTCGTTGAGGTCGATGCCGGCGGTAAAGTGCTTACCGGCGGCGGAAACCACGATTGCCCGACAATCTGGATTAATGGCCAGTCCCTCGAAGCAGTCCTTGATCTCTCTGGTAAAAGGATTGTGGTCAGGAAGTACTACTAGACTAGGGATAGCGCGGCAACACATACAGCCACATTTGCTTGTTGATGGCGTTGAACTTGGTGGGCCTGTGAAGCTCGACATGGAAGACGAACGGCTTGGGTGAGCTGACGGCCAGCGTCTTGAACTGGCCAGAGTGTCCTGGCTCCGCGTGGGCTGTCATATTTCGCTGGGGTTGCATCTGCACGGTGGCTGCACGGACTGCTGGCGGAAAAGAGAGTTACTGATCCGAACAATTTCACAAAAGCCAAAGGTTCACGACATATATTCGGACTTTGAACTGCACCAGATCTTGGACCAGAGGGCGGACGGTTTGTCCTATCGGCAGAGCGGGCTACAGTTCGATGTTGAGCCGTCGCTACCTACCGGCCGTGCTGGGAGCTAGCTTCATCAGCGAGTTTAGCCGGGAAAGAGACATATTTTCGAGTGAATTAGTTTTAAATTAAATCAACTTGTTGCGGCAGCGAAGTTTGTTTTGTTTGCTTATCGATAAGTGGCAGTGTTGCCACCTTGCTGGCGGTTTCACTTAAATCCGTCTAGGAATTCTTGTATTTATATATTCCAAAAAGATTTTACATGCATAACCTTCTTTAGTCTAAGATCAAGGAACCAAGAAAAAGTTGTTAAGCTAAATTACGTTTGGTATCATAGATTTGTTGCCACTTGTAGGAGGGAAGAAATCGAGATTTGGTATCGTCAATCGATACCTCGATTTTGGCGCGGGAAGACGCTCGGTCGAGCGGCGGCATCCGAGGTGATTCCGATTTTCGCGAGTTTTGTTTTGTTTTGTAGCGACTTTTGGACAGACATGGAGAAGCCGTGTGTGCTGTGCGGCAGCCAGGATGATGACGAGTCGATCTTCGGCAAATGGCACAAGGATGACCAAATGGTGGTGCACCGCAACTGCTTGGTAAGTCCTGCCCACGAACCTCCACAGATGTATGTGTGTATGTGTGTAAAATATGTCTATTCTATTATATGCCTACTCCCGCGAGCAGTACCTGAGCTCGAATCTTGTTCAGAATGGAAACGATCACAACGGCATCCTGCGATTCCTCAAGAAGGACATCTTGATGGAGATGAGGCGCTGCCGCTTGCTCAGGTGCTGCTACTGCCAACGCCCCGGCGCCAACATTGGATGTTGCCGCAGACAATGCCGGCGCAGCTTCCACACCAAGTGCGGCTTCGAAAATCTTGCGGTTAACCAGTTTACCGGCAGCTTTAACTCATATTGCCACCGGCACGTACCCAAGTACCGGTATCGGCCAGGGCCCATGGAGCAGTGCATGATCTGCTTTGAGCCGCTGGTGGCCACGGGCAAACGATTCAAGGTGGCAACGGCAATGCAGTCGCCGTGCTGTCGAAACGGTTGGTACCATCGTTATTGCCTTCAGACGTACGCCAACTCGGCGGGCTACTTCTTCAACTGTCCGCTGTGCAAAAACGAGGAAAAGTTTGGCGAAGTAGCACTCTTTGGGATCTCGATACCAAACTGGTGGGTTCAAGCAGAAAGATGATACGACCCTTTCCCTAACTAACAAAATATTTCATTCCCAGTGACGCCTCCTGGGAGTTGGAGCCAAACGCCTTTGCAGATCAGTTGCAGCGGGCCCAGCACTGCATATCGCCTATGTGCCGCATACGGACTACATCCAACCGCGTCGAGGGCGACATCGACCTGCTCTACTGCATTATGTGCGGCTCCAATCCGATGCACACCCTCTGCACCTCAGAGACAGCAACAACGTACCGCTGCGACGATTGCGTTGTTATCACGCCCAGTGTCGCGTCGGGCTCTCCTGAAAACGAAGCGGAAGTTGATGTCTTCGAGACCTTTATCGAGCAGCATACGCAACGGCATCGGGCCCCGACCACAAGTGGACTCAACGGCACACGCGACCTGAGACACTCCAAGCTGGTCGCCTCCATGCGCATTTCTTCCGAGAGCGACGATGACGACGACGAAGACGATTTCGACAAAGTTTGTGAAATGCTGAACAAGAGCCGCCAGCTGGCAGCTAAACCAGCACCGGAAACATCCAGTTCTTCTGCCCAAGCTTCATCCGACAGATCCGTAGCCCGTAGCTCCAGAATGACAATGCCTGCCGCGATTCCAGATCACAATGAAAATGGAACGGAAAAGGCAAAGAAACGTCGAGGGTCGTCGAGATCACCCATTGCCGTGCCGAGAAGCAGACGTTTATTGCAACCCATTTCCCCGCGGGCCACGGCTGAGCGCTCCAACGTATTTGTCCCTGAGGCCACACGCCGCCGTACGATGCCAAGCTCGCGTTCAAGATCTGCCAACCCCGTGCGTTTAAACATGGATGAGTCGTGTGTGGCCAACAGAACCCGGACCCGTTTGCCGACCTATTTGGCAAACAAGAAGTAATACCATAAGCCTTAGATATTCACATCACTGAAGGATTTTTTTTTTAATGATCTCGAAAAAGTGTCACAACACTTCCCAGAATGTTTTAAGTGGTGAACCATTTTTCAATTCAGACTATTTCCGAAGTTAACGCAACTTGAAGTGAAGTGTTTATTTCTTCTTCGGTGTACATCAAAGTTCATTCATTCATTTTTTCCTCCTATTTTTTTTATTAATTATACCAAAACAAAACGCTCGAAAATGAGTTTCCAGATCGGTGTGGAACCTCTAAACGGATCGCAGTGCGAATCCTATTCTTTGCTTTATTTGCGGACTTGAGTTCCCTTATTCTTTATTTATTATTTAAAATTACTATATTACACAATGCGTTTTTGTTAATACAACAAAGGAACAAAGAGAGAGATAGAGAGAGAAAGAAAGAGAGAGAGATAATTGAAGGCTTATAGACTTAAAGCTAGCTCTTATAGCTTTGTATTATTTTGTTATATTATGTACATTCCTTTCGGCAGCAAATAGAAACAAAACACGAACTATTTTGTCACTCTTCAGATTTCTGTCGAAAACTTATGTTAAGAATAACGATTACGACATTTTCAAAAACAATTCATTATGTATTATAAGATAAAAATCTTTAACATGAAATAAATATTGTATTATAGTTGGGACAACATACAACACCTTAAAGTACGTTTTTTTTTAATTTATGTGATGGTTCCAAAAAATCTATTCTTTTTTCTTATATTCCAGAACACATATTTTACGTAAAAATTAAACCCTTGGTTAATTTTTTAGATATTAACGTGAAAGTTAAGCAATTTGAATTTTGTAGTCATTGAAAAATACTGAATTAAAATTGTTCAGATCAGATCACTATATCTTATAGCTTCCATAGAAACAATTATTTTACGTTTTTATACCCTTGCAACGGGTTATTATTTTAGTTCGAAATTTGTAACGCTGTGATGGGGTCATTTCCGACCCTATAAAGTATATATATTCTTGATCAGCATCAACAGCCGAGTCGATCTAGGCAGGTCTGTCTGTCCGTTCGTTCGCCTGTACGTAGCTGCCACAGAGAGGATTTGAAAATTTTAAGGAAAAAATATTGTAACTTTGGGAATATGGATATTTACTATTATATTAACGTTTTTGCTTTAATTTTATAACAATCGGACGACTATATCATATAGCTGCCATAGTCAAAATCAGGAAATTAATAGAAAAGTAATACAACTTCGCTGTTGTTCAATATATTTTCATCTACTTTGAAATATAACCACTATTTATTATTTTAAAATTTTTTGTTTTAATTTTAGGCAAATCGGATGAATATATAATAAGCTAGGTACACACGATGCAAACAATTTGCAGCAAGTTGATTGCAAAATTTTTTGCAGCAAATTTTTTGCTTGTCGTCTGTATAAATTTTTTTTACCGCTATCTTGGTTGTGTCAGTTGCTTGCTTGTTTGCAATATTGCAGCAAGCAAAGCAACAACAAAAACAAAAGTTTATAATTTGCGCACTCAATTTTTGAAAAAGGTGCGCAGGGTGAAGCAGAAAAAGAGTGGCCAGATTACATCGGACAAATATACCAGGAAATGGGAGTTTTTCGATGCGCTTAAATTTATTTATAATGACGACGGAAATAATTATAAAATTCAAAATTTGGTAACTAGTACAATTTATTTTTTAAGTTTAATTAAAGTTAATATAGCAACAGCAGCAACTCTCAATTTCTGAAGCAAGATTGATTGAAGAAAGAAATTTTGTGTATTTCAGAAATTCTACACCAGAAGCAACCCGTGACCCGAATATCGATAGCTCTCGTGACAACGTGGCGATTATACGGTATTGCCTCAGCCCACTCGCTTGGTCACACCACATTAAAGGTTTTTTTTTGTTTTACTTGTATTTGTGCGTTAGTAATAGTTTATCCAGAATATGAATTAAGGAGCGACACGCAAACACCAGACACCCCAAGATCCGTTCCGTACCTTCCAGATCACCAAGCGCACTCTGCAATTGCAAATTCAATGCTCCAGCAAGCGACAGTGCCGCTCCATTAAGAAACGTTCAACAATCAGTCTAGGCCCAGCGTCTCTGTATGTGTGTGTGTGTGCGTGTGTGTATGTGTGCGTGACAGAAAATTGCAAGGGAGGCGGACTTGGCAAAATCAAAATCGCTGCTACTCCAACCGGCTCCACTGTCGTAATCCGTGATCCGTAATCTCTGACTGGACTCGCATCCGTGATCCGTCGTCGTCAACATTGTTGCGCAGAGCATGCTTGCCGCCCACGAACCGAAAACTTGCTGATAAAAACGGCAAAGAAAAAGTGAAACAAAAGAAACGCAACGCAGCAGCAACAACGGCAGCACAGCCCAAAAAAAAAAGGAAGAGAATATATTTTAATCAAAGGAAATTAAATAACAAAGCGGCGGCGGCAGCAACAACAATTACATAAATTAACACACAGCCAGGCACCAGGCAAAAACAACACCAATAACAATAGCCAGCTTATCACGCAGCAGCAGCAACAACAACACAGAAGCAGCAGCAGCCAGAAAGAACAACAGTTTATCTCAAAGCCACAGCCGGCTACACGAGTGCAAGCGAGCAGGCAATACAGCGAGAGCGAGAGGCAAGGTGTCTGCGTGTGCTTGCTGGGTGTGAGTGTGGGAGCAAAAAAAAAAACACTTTGTGGCAACATTTTTTTTTTTTTTTGTTTTGCATTGTTAACAGCATTCGCAACTTGGAAAAATGGCACGCGGCTTCGATCATCTGTTTAAGCTGCTTATAATTGGCGACAGCGGTGAGTTGACTAACGTTTCCCAGGCTCCGCTGGCCCATAATTCCCAGCAGATGCTTAAAAATAGCAGCCGCAGTCCCATGAGCATAAATATACACCTCAGAGTGTGGTGTCCCCGATTCTTTGGCCGCTGCACTGCACCACCTGACCCGATGCAGTGAATCAGCTGAAAACCAGGCGATTCCGGTTAAGCTTCAGCTGCTCCCTGGCTGGCTCTCTGGCTCTCCATGACTAATGGTGACGCATTGCCAGGATATGCGATTGCATTGCATCGGGTGGCCAGCCAGCCAGCCAGCCAGCTGCGGCGGTAACCCGAACTTCCACAGCAACATAGAGTAATTTAATTCCATAATCAACCTATTCCCATTCAATCTACTCCCATGCAGGCGTTGGCAAGTCATCGCTGCTCATCCGATTCTCGGACGACACATTCTCGGGCAGTTACATAACCACCATTGGCGTTGACTTCAAGATCAGGACCGTGGACATTGATGGGCTACGCGTGAAGCTGCAGATTTGGGATACGGCTGGGCAGGAGCGGTTCCGGACGATCACCAGCACCTATTATCGTGGAACCCATGGCGTAATTGTCGTCTACGATGTAACGAACGGCGAATCCTTTGCGAATGTGCGCCGCTGGCTGGAGGAAATACAGAACAACTGCGACGTAGTCAATAAAGTATTAGGTAAGCGTATCGGGAAGTTAGTTTAGAGCTCAATTAATCGATTCATCTTATTATCTGTAAACAGTGGGCAACAAGAACGATGATCCGGATAGGAAAGTGGTTATCTTCGAGGACGCACAGCGCTTCGCGAAGCAAATGGACATCGAGCTATACGAGACATCCGCCAAAGACAATATCAATGTGGACAACATGTTTCTGTCGATTACACGGCAGGTACTCCACCACAAGCTAAGAACCTCACCGAACGAGCAGCAGAAGGACATAGTCAACTTGAGCACCACGAACAACCATCGCCGGAAGTGCTGTAGATGAAAGCGGCTTCGGGATGGGAAATGGCTTTGCAACTGGACCGACGGCGGCGGCGACGGTGGGACGGGTATGGAAACTGGAACTAGAACCAGGACCTGGATCGAGTCTGGGAATCGTTGGGGGGGCGGCAGTTCTCGTAATTTGTAGGATCTGATGTGGGTTCTTGGCATACTATACGCCACACACACATGCACACACCACACACAGCCACGGCAACATTCACATCTAGACATAGCTAACAGCAACCATAACTACACCAATTACAACATAACAACAACTGCGCCAACATCAAAATTATAAGACAACTAACAATAACAACTTCGACAAGTACACAAACAACAACTTCAACAACACCACAAACAACAGTTACACCAACACCACTCACCCCACTAGAGACAACAATTTTTTTTGTTTGTTTTGTTTTTATTCGGTATAATGCCAGAATAGCCGTAAAGAAAAGTGTAAAAGTGTAAAGCGCAATTAAATGTATTTAGCAATTTATATACTTATTAATATATACATAAACAAAATCGAAACAAATCGCATATTTATATACAAGAATATATTTATATTTCAAAACGGAAAATTGTATTTACAATTAGAGAGAAAGAGCAAATGAGAACCCAAAGGATTTCTCCTCGAAATCAAGAGTTATGAACATCACCTACATATATACTATATATATACCAACACAGACATACAAAGAATGTGACAAAGGGCTTTTACGATCACTACTTTTCACACCACATATTCGTGTGGTCTTTAAGTTTCAAAAGGATCGAAGCTCCGTAAAATTCGAAAAGGATAAATTCTTCATTTTGACTAAATATATATTTTTTTCATATTTACGATTGCGCTGGGAAAGAGTTCAGTTCGTGTCGTAGGTGGAATCCCCCTATGTTATAGGACAGTTGGACGGATATGAGTTGGACAGTGGAAGGAACCAAAGATCATATAATAACAAGATACATAATGAACGCACACTTGAGTTTCCATATGCAAGCAGTTTTTCAGCAAGTAAAATATTTAAATCTTAAATGTTCTTTCATATGGTGAAGCAAGCAAAAATTTTCTGGTGTTACTCATTTTGTTATTATACGGTATTATGCAAGAACGATGTAGAATTTATTAACTAAGAACTCTTGCCTTGCACTGTCCTGCTGTTGAATGAGTTAATATTACTGTCATTCCATTATCTCATGATTTTCCTAAATTTAATTTGCAAATTTATTGTATTGAGTTGTTGAAAAGAAATACTTGTATTTAAAAAAAATAAGACTGGAAACGATAAATGTGTTGCTAAATCAATTAAGACAGATTGATATTGATCCCAAAATTTAATGAGTGGCGTCTTTACAGAACAGAAACCTTTTGTTATTATTACATAATATTTTTAAAAAGCTAAAATATTATTTGTATTTGCGGTTTTTAAGCGCACAGTAAGCTCATTTATTATTTTGAATATATTCATTAAATATAAACCATTTAAGAGATCTAAAGCTATAATCGAAACACCAAAACTAGTTACTCAGTTCGCTCTAAGAGACATTTAGAAAGTTCGGCTAAAACTCATGGGAATAAAACTACACACGAGCAGTATACCAAGCAGATTGAAAACTATATATTTATACATATGTACATATATACATATATACATACGTATGTATTTATTTATCGATTGAAATAAAAACATTCAATTTCTATGATGGATCTACGATTTTCTTAGATTATAGCAAATACTAACATAACAAGATGAATAACACCAAACGATCAATGGCTCAATCTTACAGATTAAGTCTTCGCTTTTAGAGGCTAATCATATTTGTTCACAAACATCCCCTTGTTCAATAGGAGAGTAAAACTGCTTATTTCTTATTTTATTATTTAAAATTGTATTATATATTTTTTTCAAAGTGTTTTGAGCAGAATATCGAGGTTAATCAACGACTAGTACGAGAAAGAGAGAAACATAAAAGGGAGGGAGAGTCTAGAAACGGAAGGTGAATGGGACTGGCAGGCAGTGCGGCTGCAGCGGCTACTCCACTCTGCTCCTGCTCAGTGGTACTTGGCCACCGGGAAGGTGCGCGTCTGGCGGCAGGAGACAAGGGCGTCGCCCGATTGTCCGGCTGGACAGCGGCAGACAGCCAGATGGGCCTTGGGCTCGCATCTGGCGCCCGTGGCACACTTGCCGATGCAGGGATCTATGCACTGGTAGTTGATGCAGGCCCGATGGTCAGGACATTCGTTGTTGCTCAGGCACTCACCCTGCGGAGAGAGAGAAATAACTGGTTAGTGGGTATACTTTCTAAAGTTAAATAATTTCTCTACATGTAGTGGTAACTAACCCGGCTGCAGTGGCTCAAGGGGTTGCCGGTATGGCCTGGCAGGCAGTTGCATACGGGCCGCTCCCGTCCGGTGTTGTCGTGGCCGGGCACACAGATGGCATTGGTGCCGCATGGGTTTGGATCGCAAAGGTCCTCCTTGGTGAAGGGTCGGCAGCGGACGAATGGATCGCCGGTCATGTCGCGGGGACAGCTACAGACGGGCGTTAGGCCGCGCAGATTACAGTCGGCGCCAACGCCGCAGGCACCCTCGCACGTGTTCTTGCAAATGCCATAGAAGCAGGCGGGGCGTCCGGCCGGGCAGTCCGAGTCTCCATAACACTCTGGCCGGCACTCGGTGTACGGGCTGCCAATGTATCCCTTGGGGCACTCGCAAACAGCCCGATGGTTAGCCACTGTGCGGCATGTGGCACCAGTGCCACACTGGCCGCAAGCAGGAACGCACTTAAAGTTGCTGCACATATCCCGGCTGCTGCAGTCGCCATCGTACTCGCACTCGTGACGGCAGCCGCTGAGCGGATTGCCCAGGTAGCCATGCACGCAGGAGCAGGTGGGCACTCCGTTGATGATCTCGCACTTGGTGTTGACGCCGCAGGGGCTGGGGTGGCACTGTTCCTCTGTGATAAAGAAGAGATTAAAGGTTCAGTTAATAAAGAAAGATTGAAGAACCATATCCTAAAACAGAAATAGGGAGTGGGCCCTTTTTTATGGCTTAAATTATGCATCATGTAGCCAGAGCTTGATCCCTTTAAAGCTTCCTCAATGGTCAATCTTAACACCATAAGGCTGCACTTATAAATGGAATTTCTTCGTTTTTAAGCTCATTTGGGATTCCTGCTGGTGGTGTACTCCTGTACTGACCACTCCTCTTCAGACTCCTGCCCCTTAACGGCCATTCGATATTTATTTTCCTTGATTTCATTTGCATCCTCTGGTCGTGCTGCTTTAATTTTTGTCCCCCAGCTTGCGCTCATTTCCCACTGCAATGCAATATTTATTTGCATTTCCAATTAGCAACTGACTTGGAAACATAAATTGTACACGAACAGTCTACAGGGAGTGGATGGGTGGGGTTTTCTTCTCTGCCGCGTTGGAGTCTCCCTTTGTACTTGTATTTCTGTTGAACGGAAGTATCTGGCAGATGCAATCCCAATGGAGCAGCTCTTGTGGCCAAGTAAAATTGGGAAAATTGGAAAAGCACTTCCATTACAAAGTTCTACGGTAAAAGGAGGGGCGAGTTGGTTAAATTTTCGCGACACAAGGATATACTTTCCGTTGCAAACTTCATTTTCCGTATAGGTTTTTACGGATTTTTAACTTGACAGTTATTTAAACTTAGTTTAAGAAGGGAAATACTTTTAGGAATGATTAGAAAACAAAGATCTCAAACTTGGACACGGAAAGAACCTTGGAGCTGATCAACAAATATGAACCTGAAGATGGGCTAAGCTTTTGAAGCTGCCAGGATCACCAGTTGAAGGCCAAATTCGAAGTCATAGAATATGCATCTTGTTATTAAAGAGTCTTTAACCCAACTTTATATGCGTTTAGTTCAAATTTCAAACTTCTTTTCAGTGCAGGAAATTTCATACTCCTTACAAAATTAGACAATAACAAAATAAATATATAGAAGGAATGCAAGGAAAAAGGCCAGATAATGGTTTAACTTTTGCCATTGGAAAGGAAAACAACGGAAAGTGATTTTTCGTCCTGCCCACCGCACTCCATCATCATCCCCATCATCATCATAATCAGTGGAAAAGTCAAAGTCAAAGAACAACAACAATTGGCATAAAAGTTAAGGAAAATTATAAGTAAAATCGAGAAAAATATGCGCATTAATGAGGCCTGACCTATTTGAATTTGACTCTCTATTCCTTGGACCCCAATTATTGGGCCCGTTGACTGACCTTGAATGGGATTTTCTCGTTTCCTGTTACTAGTGCGAGTACAACCTTTGACCGTCACATAAATCACATGAACCGGCATAAATCAAACATTGGGCAGCAGTCGGCAGCTCCTAGGACAGCGGATGTTGACAGTACCATCCAGTCGAAAGCCCAATGGGGCTGAAGGTGGGTTGGGAACAGGGCTTGTAATGGCCAAGTGACTCTTTTCAAAAAAACAATAACTATCGCCAGTCTGAGGTCATTTCTTCTTAAATAAATGGAATACATAACTCTGAAAGAAATCACTTTCAAGATGCAATTATAGAATAAGAGGAAATAATAATAATAATTGGAATAGTTGTCCTTAAATAGTGTAAGTTTTAGCAAAATTATATAAAATACTGGATACCTTGTACACATAGTATGGCTTTCATTCTTGTTTTAGTCTTCCAGAAGACCCTAGCCCACTGTCCACGTCCCACTGCCCCTTTTTGTGGTTGACCAACTCTCTTGGCCCAGCTGCCTGCTACCTGAATACGAACCCGCCTGCTCTTAGCCCTGTTGGTTATGTTTATAACCATAATCGGATGTTGACTTGACACCCCGGGGCTGCTTTTCCGCCCGTTGTCCATTCAGAGTACTCCGTACTCGGTGTGTAGCTGGCCTTGAGGGCTTGTGAGTCGCCCACTAGCCAGCGTCCTTGATCTTGACAATTATGAAACGAAATGCCTGGCTAATTACCATAAAATTACAAAGGCCGCTGGGCGGGCTCTCTGGGTGTGTCTGTGTGTGTGTGTATATGTGTTATGGATTGTTATTATTATTATTGTTATTGTTATTATCATTGAGCGCGAAATTTTATGCAAGCCAAGCCCACAAGCCGAGCCGCGTTTCGCTGGCTTCTTTGGCCCCCAATTTGGTCAAGACCAGATTGGACTCGAGACGTCAGAGCAGCGCAAATGTGGCATTCGCAAGTGGGTTGCACTAAAAATAAATATATCAAACAATGACTACTAATTATCCAGTGTAATGTCAGAATCCGGAATCCGAGAATTCCCACTCACTCACAACTGAATGTTTTCGTACGTTGTTTACAAATAGATTACAGAATGAGTGTTGACAGCAGCGGTGTACTTTTTTCCTCGATGTTATAGATTCATGAATAATATTAAAGCAAAACAATCCATAGCCTGTGATTATACGCAAAAACCCTCATTAAATTAGTTTACAGAAAATACAGATAAAATTATATTATCCCCATATAAGCATTGTTATAATTTCCTGTCCGGCACAACCTTCGCCCTGGCCAAGAGCGGCCGAGTAAACCAGTTTGTCTTGATTTCAACTGACCTACAAAAAGATTCAGGTTCTCAAGGCATCTTTGTGAATTTCGCTGTGAGACCCTTTTAGTCAATTATATATAAGAATTATATAATATATAATATATATATAATAAAATAATATATACAATTTTGTATATATATTATTTATATTTTCTGAGCGATTGATTAGCTTTAATGGAGCATCAGAGCATTATAACTAGGATCTCTAGTATCTCATTCTCAAAAAAGCATTTGCAGTACATTCGATCTTGTCCTTTTTTTCCTCGGCCTATCAATATATAGATCAAAATATCACTTAAAATATTGAATACGAAATCCTGCTATGAATCCCTACGGACTCCTACGGTTGAGTTTGGGGGCATGCACTTATTTTCATCCCTATCCGATTTAACGGCACGTGCCGAGCACCCCGGGGCCGGATAAGGCGAATCCACTCACCTGGATCGTTGAGGTGGCAGGCATGGTACGGGTCGCCATTGTAGCCCGCGGGGCAGCTGCACACGGCCACGTGGTTGCGTGCCTGCAAGAGCAAATGGTAGAGAGAGAGAGATTGGATGAAGGAGATGCTGTTGCACTTACATCACAGTTGGAGCCAATGCCGCAGGCGCCGACGCAGGGATTAACACAGCGATTGTCCTTGCACTGCAGGTCACCGCGACAGTCGACATTGTCCAGGCACTCGCCGCGGTTGCAGTGCGTCAGCGGATTGCCGCTAAAGCCGGGCGGGCAGGAGCAGACCGGCCTGCCGCCGGCAGCCTCCTGGCAGACGGCGTTCACTCCACAGGGACTGCCGCTGCATCCATAGGACTGTGCTGCTGTGAACATAGGGGAAGAGAGGTGGTGATGGTCAGGTGCGGCGGTGAGTGTGAGCAACTAGTTTATCTCAGGGTTAGGGGTTAGCACTACGGCTCTATGGCTTTTCGGGGGAGTGGGTCAGTGTGTGTGTTGGTGGGATCAGTGGGGTTTCTTGTGTGGGCGCTGTGCTCTCTTATGTACATCGGGTGCAGGTGCTGCTCGGCTGCTTGGCCGGGTGAGTACAAAAGTTGGTGGAGTCAAAAGTGGGGAATAAATACCACGTGTGTAGACCGGATCCCTATAGACCACCCGCTGCAGGGCGCGCCCATCACCGTACGTGTAGTACGTGCGGTACGAGCAGTTGAGACAACGCTTCTCGATCTTTTTACCTGCAACCAGTTGGGGCAGGGACGCGATGGCCACCGCCACGAGGGCCAGGCCCATCAGTTGATGCCGATGTTGCTGTAAGAATGAGATACAAAATGGTATTAATTATGATTTATAACATTTTAATGCCGTACAGTGTTTTATGCAGTTAGGGAAATACTTTTTTATATATTTATATTTGTTAAATAAAACAGATCACTTTCTGAACGATAGATGGATCACTCATTCCGCAGGCAAACATAAGTTTGGTGTGTTTATAGGGAGCAACTTGACACCTTGTTTAGCCTAGACCGATGCCTCTCAATGATGAGATAACGATCATCGATGATGATATGGTTTCGCGTTCAAGGTGACAAAACGATGACACATAGGGGAGATAAACTTGTTGTCCGCTTCTTTGGAAGTTCAATTCGGTTTAATAATTAATGAATCAAATCGGAATACAATATGATTATGCAAATGAACCCACTGGCGAGCTGCCTTATTGAATTACTCTGGCGAGCGACTGATATGGCATATGGCAGGTCCAGATCCGAATTCATTTAGTTGTCGATCATTCGGCATATAAGGTTCGAGCCGGATCCATCGAGGGAGGAAATTGTTATGGGAAATTGGATTCCTATATATGTATATATTAGGTTTGGGAACGGGTAGCAAATCGGTTTGCCTTATACAAAGGGCTAACATCTTTAGTTCTAAATGGTAATTGTATATATATTTAATAATACTTCTAGAGCAGTAGTTAAAATTAAATTTATGCAGATGAGTCTTCCCCACTTTGGGGCGTTTATAAATAACACCAACACCTGTTCTGGAGTGGTCTCTAAGAGATTTATCTCCATTTTTGTTTGCCTTGCGAATATTATTATTATTTAAAGCAATTAATAACGCTTTTGTTATGTGTTTGCCAAGCTCTAAGCTTCTTGGAGTGATTGATCTTCGACAATTAAGAATATCAAGACAAAAGGCAAGCGAAAACAATTTTAAAGACAAAAACCGATCGTGGGTCTGCAGACTTCATGTGGGAATATGAAGATAATGAGATTCCTGGTGCTATATGCTCACTCACAAAATCTGTGTTTACCTTTGTGGGTTTTTTGATTGATGGCAATATGAAATATGAAAGGGTTTTGTGTATACCTAATGAGCAAATAGAGTGTTTCTATTCTAAGCCAGTAAGAAAGTAACAGAGTGTGTCCGAATGTGAGATACCCATACTATCCATACCCATACCCTTTTCTTTGTGCGTAAATTAAAATAAAGGGAAGAGCATCTACAAATACTTATGATTGACTGGGAAATAGTAAATATTTTTAAAAATTAAATTAATTTAAAATGGGAATTATAAATATATGGATATTGTATCAATATTTAATGCTAAGATTGATTTATAAATCAATATTTTAACGTTATATAAACAATGATAATGAATTATATGCAATACATCTATGTTCTGTTTAATAGCAAAACTTCATTGTAGGAACAAATTACACAAAATGATTATTAAATGTAAATTTAAATAAAATAAAACTTTACTTTTTCAACAATATTTAAAAAATAAAAGCAATATTTGGTATATTGCTTATACATATTATATTATTTTTATACCATTGCAGGGTATTCTAATTTTACTCAGAAGCTTGGAAAGCGGTAAAGGAATCGTTTCCGACCCCATAAATCATATATATTCTTGATCAGCGTCAAAAACTGCGTCGATCTAGCCATGACCGGTGGAAAAAAATTTTTCGAAATTTTTTCCAATTTTTTTAAAAGGGGTTACATCGTTAAAATTGTCAAAAAATTTGGCAAAAAATGTCTTTTTTTAATTCTTAAAATTCAGTATGCAGATTTGTTAACCCTATAAAATCTAGCACAGAAAAGCTTTCCGAATTGAAATTAACCCATTTTTGGGTTAGTTATGATATTTTAAAAACTTTAATTTACCCAAAAAAATTACATATAAACATTTTAAATTGAATATAACTAGAATACCCATATTTTTGGGTTCCTTGGTTTTATACAAAGATTTATAGATTTTATGTTTCATGTTAATAGAAACCTGAGATGTTGACCATGTTCGACTGGCCGGAAGTAAACATTATGCCAAATGACCCAAGTTCTCAATTAACTGAGACTCTCCTCTGATTGTTTAAGCCTTGTTTACTTTGGTTTTTATGTGCTGCGAAGTGCTTTAATATTCCACTCACGTAGCACCGTCCGATTGCACTCTTTTTTATTATTATTATTATGTATTGTCTTTGTGCGTAATTTCATTGAGCAGTCAACAAACAAAAAAACATAAAATTACCAAGAATACACACACAACAAAAATTATAAAAAAATAATGAAAAAAATAAGACAGCGAAGGGGAGTTCGATGCGGCTGCAACTCACCATTTTCTGGCTAAAGTTCTTGGGACACAAACACACGCACTGCAGGCAGTAGTATATGACCAACGTAAATTAAAAACAAATATAAAATAAATAAAATTAATATTGGCTGCACCGAGATTGTTCGATTTCAACTGAGGCGACTTCTAGGCGAGCCCCGGCTATTTATAAGGCCGCGGCTCTTAACTTGGCTCTTGGCCCGGTGAGAAACAGCTGAGCGATGTTGGCGTCATCTTCCAGCTGCTCACCTTCCCTCCCCGCAACACCTATACCCCTGGCCAATGATCTCCCTTTCTCTTACACGGGGAAAAAATTGTTATCGAGTTTTAACAGAAGTAAAAGCATAATTATGTCCTCAATGAATAATACATGTGTGTAATATTCCTTTGTAAATTGATAATATAGCCCTATAGTCTTTGGACTAATAAGCCATGAACAATAAAATGACTTACATAAAAAAGTTATTCAGTTTAAACATATTGAAGATTATTATTTCTTCAAAATTGATTTAAAATGTACAACTTTTTTACGTAATGTACGACTAAATTGATCAGCTTATTTTAAAGTCATCAAGTCGTACAGATTATAATAAAAAAGTGACCAAAAAACTAAATTGTACATAATTCAGTTAAGCTATTCACCTGTTTCACCAATTAAAATGTTAGTATCATTCTTCGAGGGGACCTCTACGTATCACAAATGGAGATTTTAAATGATAATAAACAGCAAAATCCTGTGATCCAGGTAGGAAGACAATGAGATGAAATATATACCACCTGAAAAAGAAAAGAAATATAATATATAATAAAATATAAACAAATATATATATAATATAAACAAAACCGATACCAATTCGCATAGCAACCTACACTCGAATAATGCCAGATTGACTCCTCTGTTGATGCTCATCAAGAATAGATAGATTCTTGTAAAATTCCATATTTTAATTGTCAAATAAATAAATTATTTGCAGTGCACCGGTGCTGTGACTGATATTTCCCCCCATATATTCTGGCCAGATCTGTTGACAAACTTGGCCAGAGTCGGAACTACTTTTCGCTGTTGATCATTGCGCTGTCACGGGCCGATTTGAGTTAAAAGTCATTTGCTGTATCTTCGAGGCACATTCAGAGCGGAGACTGAGTCAGACCCATTCATACGTTTGTTTAGGCATCGTGCTATTTATAAGCGCGTATGTACTTGACGGCTAGCTTTGCTTTGGCTTTGGCCAATGCCGACTCAGTTCCGATCTCTGCGTGGGTCGCCTCTGCTGCCTCTGGAGACCGGGTGTGTTTGTGGGCCAAATCTGGTCAAGACGAGATGAGCTGCGGTACGGGAGGAGACGAGATCCAGGGCAGGGAAGCAGTTCCCAAGACGAGTCCTAAATGGAACACAATTTAAAAGTCAGACATTGTTATACTCAATATTTTCTCAACTTACACTGCTAAATATTATTATAAAAATAGGGTAAATTAGCGTCGATCTTAGCCCGATTGATTCTCAATTTATTGCAAAGATGTCGCATTGGCTACGGATGCCCATTATTAATTCCAGGTTAAGCCATTGAATATGGTCATTTGGCATCATGTCGGAGCAACTGTATTGTTTACTGGCCCCTCGTTTCATTCCATTCTTAGTCGAATTTACACATTAATTAGCCACATTCTCAATTTAATTAACCGAAGCCATTTGCATGTGTTTCAATCCGAAAACTGTCGGAAATTGAGCTCCTACAGCTTGTAAATAGAATCTCTCATTTCCGGCGGCCCAGCAACTAATAAAATATTCATTTGCTGATGAAAAAACACGCGTTTTAATGTCTGCAAAAAAATAAAGAACAATTTAAAACCAGTTCGAAATTTGGGAAAATATTTACATATGCAATAATAATATAATAAAATTTGTATGGCAATGAAAGAAGGACATCATCTAGATGCGCTTTGCATTTTAGATATACTTAAATTTATGTAATATTAATTATTAAGGGCTTTAAATGTATATTTTTATAGAGTTATTTAGACTATATGGTATGCCTTCCTTTCTGATTTCTTAAATATTTAAATTTCTTAAATAAATACAATTATTCGTATGAAAACTTTTGTTTAGGGAAAACTAGAGAGTTGTTTATAACAAAGAATGTTAAATATGCTATATATTTACCCATGGGATTACAATGAAATTACAACCCGCAGCAAAGTGTTTCAGTATCCAAAATAAATAGGATTATTCCAATGCTAAAAATCACACATGTACAAATAAACAGGATTATGCAGATGTTAAAGGTAGACTAAACACACAAATGGGTAATGTTTTTAATCAGGGTTCGATACTTTTGGCAGTAATGTGCGTGTGTGGCAGAACTGCAGTTAAATCGGAATCAATTAATGGGAAGGGATCTTGATATTTGGCTTCGGAGCCAAGTTAATATATGGGCGGGCTTACCTTTAGCCTGGGGCCATAAGCTACATGGAAGATAATCGACAGGGCAATTTCCAATTGATTTCCATTTCCAAATTAAATGCGCTGGACGGAATCGCATTAGGGCCTTGGCATCGCATCGCATCGAATCGAATCGAATCAATATGCGGATATTATAAATTGGACTGACAATTGCAAAGTTTCCCATAGCTCCATGGTTCGATGCCAGGAGCTGGGCTTCTGGATTAGGGCCCAAGCCAGGCCAATTGACGCATGCCAAATTGGCTGTAATTGAATGCGAATGCGGAATTGGAACCTATCTGGCCCTGGCTGGCCAATGGCACCTGGTTCGAGGGCAGCCAATTTAATTATGCCGTCTTGGCGTACAAATCTTTTGGCTTACGCAGCTCATTTTTCAAACGGCCAAGGTCGCGACAGGTTGCCCTGATGGATCAGAGGGCCTCAGAGTGCCTCAGAGTGCCTCAGAGAGCCTGGGTGGCCGTCCAGCTTCCAGGGCTGCTGCTTCCGGTCGTCGCCTCCCGGCTGTTGTTCATAATTTATACCGCCCAATATCAATCATATTCAATCATGATGCCTGGCCTGCCAGTGTGCGGTCTATTCTGCTGTGCGTATCCGAGGGATACAATAATACCCCAACTGCCCTGGGCCGTGGGTCATTCCCCAACAACACAACAGATTGCCATTGACAAATGTTATATAATTAATTTGGCATTATTAATTTGAATACACACACACACACACGCACAACACCTGTGAGCCATCGCCCCTTGTTACCAAATTGTATTTGGATACACAAACTGAACGCAGTTAATTTGGGGTTTATCTTGGCCTATTTAGTCAATCATACTATGTTTTATAATGTTTTCCTTATGCGGAATTATAAATAAGTTTGAATGTTAACATTTTACTAGTTCCATGCTAGTTTTACTAAAGGTTCTTAGATCCATTCTCTCCTGGTTTGATTTTAAAAGAAATTAAAGATTAAATAAAATCATTACTATGAAATTGTATACTATACTATACAATACAATACATACCATTTGCAATATTTTTAATCGCTGTTCAGAGCTTTGCCATATTCCCATGCTTATCCTGATGACGGAGACTACATCCACTGCCCACAATTATGGCGCCCTTCTGGAAAAACTATTGCCCCCGTAATTGCCGAAGTGGAATGGATTCGAGTGGTGTGAAGTGGTGGCCAGGCCAAAACTTTTTCGGTCTAATTTGCAGCAATTTGCATAATTTGCGGCGGCTGACTGAATGGACGGCGGGGTTGGATAGATGGATTCGGTATAAAAGGACCTGCTCAAGCGTCGGTCATCCAAGTATCGTCTATTCCCGGACATTATGGCAGCCTCAAAGGACCTACAAGTGGAAGTGGACTCGACGAGGGCCCTGATCCAACACTGGCGCATCTTTAGGCTGGTTGGACTGCATGCACCGGATGGTGCCACCTGGTGGGGCCGCCATTATCGTATCTACTCCGTCGTGTGGAACCTCATCTTTCACATCTGTATTCTCACATCGTTCGTGGTGAACTTCCTGCTGTCCAACTCATTGGAAAGCTTCTGCGAGAGCCTCTGCGTGGCCATGCCGCACACGCTCTACATGCTCAAGCTGGTCAATGTCGGTCGGATGCGACGGAAGTTGATGCACAGCGATTCGTTGCTCCGTTACCTGGACGGACGCCTGAGCTCCGATCAGGAGCGTCACATGATCAATGAGGGTGTTGCCCTGGCGAATTTCTTTTTCCTGCAGACCGGGCGTGGCTTTTTCAGTGTGATTGTCGTTGGTGTCCTTTACGTTGCCATATCCAGCGAACGCACTCTGATGTATCCCACCTGGGTGCCGTGGAACTGGCAGACCAGCTCTACCTCGGTCTTTGTGGCCACCGCCGTTGCCCACTCAGTGGCCCTCGCTGAAAACGCCTTGCTTGTGCTGAACCTGTGCACCTATCCGGACACATACCTGATCCTGCTGAGTGCCCACACCAAGGCGCTGGCCTGGCGCGTCTCTCGCCTGGGTCATGATAGCCGCCAAACGCAGGAAGAGGTTCTCCAGCGCCTGATTGGCTGCATCCGGGACCACCAGACAATTCTGCAGTGAGTATCCCAGACTGTGTACTTCGGCCAATGCCAAAATCTCTTTAACTTGCAGCCTGTTCCGGCTGCTGGAGCAGTCCTTGTCGATGACCTGTTTCCTGCAGTTATTCTGCACGGCCGGCATCCAGTGCACCATCTGCTACTTCCTGGTCTTTGAGCAGATCGGGATCATGCGCTTTCTGAACATGCTGTTCCTGCTGTTGGCCCTGACCAGCGAGACCCTGCTTCTGTGCTATATCTCGGAGCTGGTGAGCCAGGCGGGCGACAATCTCTTGGCGGCCGCCTACAGCTGCAATTGGCTGGACCAGCCCGTCCACTTCCGGCGGCTGCTTGTCTTCATGCTGTTGTACTGCCAGAAGCCGCTGATCCTTGTCGCCGGCGTGGTGCCGGTGAGCATGAACACCTTCCTGGTGGTGAGTGTTCCGTACCTCCATCCTTTATGTGTAAATGATATGATTTGCTCCTTGCAGGTCTGCAAGGGAGGCTATACCATGCTCACGCTGCTTAAAGACATGCGTTGAAAGGACCTGGAATATATCAAATAAATTATTTCAATAATCATCATCAATATGCAATTTGATATTTCAATAGCTTTAGCTTAATATTTTCATAATCCTTTTCATTTTTCTTATACAAACATGCAGTGATTGGCGTGTGTATCGTGTGTACATATGCCAGGACTTTATTCATTTACGGCTGCATCGGCGGAAGTGTGCATTTTTTAAAAATGTCAACCGCTGCCGTCCAACGGAAGTTGTCCGTCCCCCGTTCCCCCGTTCCTCTCACCTCCTCAATCGCCTGGCATGATTATTTCATTCGGCGCAGGCCGCTCTTCACCTGGCTAGGGCTTTTAATTATTGCTGCATAATCCAGTAGCTTATTATTAAATGAATTAACAGGAAATTGTACGAACACAAATCTGTCTGTCACGGGCATCGCGCACCGCGCGCACCGCGCGCACCGCACACACCACACCTGCTGCACTCGAGCACCTGCTCCGCCTAATAGACAGTTTAATTGATGCACTCGCTTTATCATATTTGTAAAAACAAAAATAAACAAAAAATAACTTTTTTCCAATTTAAATTGACAGCGGGTGCTTAATTTTGTATTTATTTTTTGTCGAGCTCAAATGGCTTCGGATGGCATCGGAATCAGAGTCATCGGTAAGGCCCCACATAGGTCAATTAATGGATACGAGATTAATGATTTAACCAATGCCCACCAGCGCTTTCAATCTGATACATTGCACAGAATATGTACACTTAAATAGTTACATTTGTCAGCATAATAATGTGACTTAACCAAGATATCAAGTTGCAGAATATATAGGTATATACATATATGGCAATTAAAACTTATAACATTGACACAAAGAATAGGAAAATAATGGAAATTCTTATTTTTCCCTTTTTTAGCACACAGAATTAATAACAGTTAACAAATATGCATAGAAACCAACACACACATACATACATACATAGCGGGTGCTGCTGTCTCTCATTGTCCGCGGGAGGCTCAGGTGTTTGCTTTTGTTTTTTTAAGTTTTGGTTTTATTTCATATGTTTGCTAACTGCTTTTTAAAATGTATTCTTTATATTTATCACGTATATAGTTCATTATTGAGTTCACTTCGGCATTTGCACAGTTTACTTCTTTTTTCTCATTCCTTTTTTCCCAATTCCAATTGGCGGGAAAAGCTGCGCTCATTTCACATTTGCATAAATTCATTAAAAATGCACTTGTTCAATGTTTAATTAGGTGTCCCCCGCATTAGTTGAACTGATTTAATCATTTGGTTGATATTATTAAACTTATTTGCGGCCTAAAAGCCTTTTTTTAACAGCACTACTACTGAAAATGCATTGGCAAGATCGTTGGAGTGTTAAACGGTTTTCAATGACAAAGAGAGCGGGGAGCAGAGGGACCGAATGCCGCCAAAGAGTAAAATAAAATTGACGGATGGTGCAGTGAAAAAGATGAGCTAAGGTTGCGCCGACTTGATGGTCATTGTTTATTACTTATAAATGTAATTTTATTTATATTTTATAATATATATGATATATTATAAATGCCTATAGGACAATTTAAACATACGTATTCGTATTTATCCTCCAGTAGCTTCGCCTGGTGTAAATAATATGTACATATATGTACATGATTGGTAGCTAAAATCGGCTAGCCGGAGTATACATACATACCCTTTTAGTTTGCGATTTAATTATAATATCGAATCGGATATTGTTAATAACTTTTCTTAAAATATTCATTGAATCGATATTAATTAATATTTTTTACAGAACAATTTATTTTTGACAAATTAATGTTTAAAAAATATATAACTATGCCAAAAAAGCCTTAATTTTAATTCGGAAAGCTTTCTTTTGTTAGTTTTAAGTTGGTTAATTAATTCGCATAATCAATTTTAAATTAAAAACAAATAACAATTTTGACAAAATCAACAAAAACAAAACAAAAAAAAATTTTTTTTAAAAAGATATATATATATATATATTTTTTTTTTTGTTCTTGATCATATATATATATATATATATATATATATATATATATTATATTCTTGATCAGCACGAACAGCAGAATTTATCTAGCCATCTCAGGAAGAAGTACAAATGAATCAATATATATATATATATATATTTATATTATTTTTTCAAAATTCTATTATTTTTTTTTTTGTTTGTTAAAAATGTTATTTGTTTTTAATTTAAAATTGATTATGCGAATTAAATAACCAACTTAAAGCTAACAAAAGACAGCTTTCTGTCTTATATATATATTTAATATATATTAATATAATATATTTATTTAATTCGCATAATCAATTTGAAATTAAAAACAAATAACATTTTTAACAAAAAAAAATAATAATAATAGAATTTTGAAAAAAAAAAATATATATATATATATACAGCGTTACAAGCTTCTGACTAAAATTGTAATACCCTACAAAGCTTTAACAACCAGAAGATAATTTATATAAAACATTTATGCATATAAAATAATAATTTAACTTTAGTCAAATTTAAAATAACTGTTTTTAAACATTATATAATTATTTTATCTCAATGTTTATATATAATACAATATAAATTATAAATATGGACCTTTTCAGTAACTGGATTAGAAGTATGCAAATCGCGCACACATGCATGTTTTTAGTATGAAACAAATAAATACTAATTGCAAATATATATATAATTATATAAATAGAAATATAATAATATATATATTTATATAATAATATAATTATAAATTACATTACATTTACAAGTAATAAACAATGACCAAATCGGCGCAACCTTAGCATAACCTTTTCACTGCACTATTATTATTTTACTCTTTGGTGACATTCGTTCCCTCTGCTCCCCGCTCTCTTTGCCATTGAAAACCGTTCAACTCTCTCTCGATCTTGCCAATGCATTTTCAGTGGCGAAAAAAAACGTGAATAAGAAAAACGCAATTGAATTTAAAAAAGGCTTTTAGGCCGAAAAAAAAGTTTAATAATATCAACCTAACGATTAAATCAGCTCAACTAACTGCATTTAATGCGGGGGACACCTAATTAAACATTAAACAAGTGCATTTGTAATGATTTCATGCAAATAAGAAGTGAGTGCAGCTTCTCCCGCCAATTGGAATTGTGAAAAAGGGAAAAGGAATGAGAAAAAAAGAAGTAAACTGTGTAAATGCCGAAGTGAACTTAATAATGAACTATATACGTGATAAATATAAAGAATACATTTTAAAAAGCAGTTAGCAAACATATAAAATAAAACCAAAACTGAAAAGACAAAAGCAAACACCTGCGCCTCCCACGCACAATGTGAGACAGCATCACCCGCTATGTATGTATGTATAGTTGGGTTCTATGCATATTTGTGTGTATATGTACGCATGGCAAGCAAAGTAAAGTAAAAAAAGTCAAAATGCAAAGACACTGTTTTCTTGCGGTGTGTTTGGAACTAACAGTTATTATCGCAGTAAATGTAAACAAACGTACTATTTAAAGAGCGTGTGAATATAAAAATGCAATAGATGTGCGTAATTCTTTTAATTCGTTTCCATTTCTTGGTGTCAATGCATAAGTAAATATTTTGTTGTTTTTTTTAAGGTGTTTAATTAATTGTTATATTAATGTTTTTATTTTGTGAATTAAAAAAAAGTAAAGGGAGTATTTCCCTAATGCAAAAGTATTTTTTGTTGTTTTTTTTATGTGTTTAATTAATTAATGCTTTAAATGTTATTAATTCTGTGAGTTAAAAAAGGAAAAGGAAGAATTTCCATTAATTTCCTATTCTTGGTGTCAATGAAAAAGAAAATATCTTATTTTTTGTTTTTTTTTTTATGTGTTTAAATTATAAATAAAATTAAATGTTGTGAATTAAAAATAAGAAATGGAAAGACATTAAATCTCGCGAGTGCCCAAAATTGGAAGAAAGCAATAATAAGCTAGGTTGCAAGCAAGAATATTAAAAAATTGGTGAGTGAGAAATTAGTTTAATTTTTATATTAAATGTATTTCGATTTTCCCTTTATCATTATGAAAAATTCTGTTGTTTCACCTGCGAGATTCGGTGATTTTTATAGTTTTCCACAGGAAACATATACATAGATATTTATATTCATATTCATTTATATTCATATACTATATATTCGCCTTTAATATTTTAATAATTTGAAAATAAAGTATGGGAAGAATATATGCAACGTTATAACGCGATTACAATTATAAGAAATAATATATATTTGATATATATATTTTATATATCTGTGTATGCAGATTGCCCTCATTACTTAATGAACATGTTATTAACTCTTCTGCTTTTATGCTTTTGTTTTACTAATTAAATAATTGTTTACAATGGAGTTAATTATAGTAGGTTGCATTACGTATGCGCAAAAGAAACCTTATTAATTAATTACATTATTTCCCTTTTCCTCATATTACTTCAGTCCCTCACCTGCTTTTCATTTTCTGGTTGATTTCTTTGGCTTTATTTATTAATTTAGTGTAAGTTATGGAACTGGGTCATCTTGTTAAAAGGCAAACTGTTTTAAATTTTATCTTTATATATATAAAAATATATGTTGTTCCTTCACTCACCATATATAGCGCCAACAGATCCCTCGATGAAAATGCTTTCAGAGAGGACCTCTATTTCGAAGTCACTGATTTTTCTATTTCCGCTCAGGTTTTTATGGGTTTTCCGGGAAAATTGAAGGATGCCCAAGCAAAGTATTGAAGTAAAATTCTCTCCAGCTTTGACCAGAGCGCTTTTCCTTTCTCCTGAACACTTTTGGTGGGTGCGGCACCTGGTCAGGTCTCCTGAAGTATGGGTTTCTACTATGCTTCATCCTATAATTAAAACTTATATGAATTAAATGTACACTCAATCTATAACTCACCGTAGGACTCTGGCTGGAAGTGATGGGTTTTATCTTCTTTTACACTTGAGGTTCGTTCTAAATCCAAAGCTTTTCAGTATTGTTATTAATTTTTCTCTGCCTTGAATACTATGTCTCAGCCTATAAGTGCTACAGCCCTTGCAATTCAGCTTAAACTGCTGGATGAGTTCCTCGCAGTCAAGGAAACTCTCTGGTTTGCAATTTTTCTGGGAGTGTATGTACGTAACCTTTCCAATTGAGGCAGGGTTCCCTCCTGTGGCTGCAAATGGTAAATGATAAATTGACGCAGACAGGGAACTCTGAGGCGCAACACTCACCTTCCTCTAATGATCTTTTCAACCAGTAAATCCATTATGCTTTTTTAAGTGAAGAGATTACTTGGCTTTAAAGGAACAAATATGCGCAGAGGCAATACACACACACACCCACACACAAGCTTTGGAAGACAGCCCCTGTTTGGTGTCTTTAGCGCCTTATGAGTTTGTGCGTTCTTATCGGGATGTTAACTTATCCCTGAAAGCTAGGATCTTACACAAACACAACACAATTGCGAGCCAACACGGAGGTATGCTTCCACATTCAAGAAATTGGCATAGTAACCGCGATTTCAAAAGTGACGCCATTATGCCAGTGTACGAAAACGTTGCAACGCATCATGTGTTTTAAAAGAGAAAAAACATCGATATTTCCAGATGTTTAAAAAATCATCGATAAGAAACCAATGCTTTTCAAATAAGAACATTTGGTTTTCTTAAAAATATAGGTTTTGTAATTAATTTTACTTATTTTATGATCTTGTTAAAACATCGATAGCCATTATAGTAGCGATAGTCGATCTTTATACAAATCGGTATTTCTCCACCTCTAGTGTGCCTTGCTCGCTTCCCAGCCCTTCCTTTCTTTTTTCCTGTGACAGCTAGCAAGAGCACGTTTCCTACATTTTCGCATTTTCCGAAAACTTAAAAAAAAAAAAGCTTCAATATGCCTAAAATTGAATCTATTGAGAAGCGCCAAAAAGTCGTAAGTCAATTGGAGGTTAATCCAAACTTAGCTCTAACATGTAATTGCAGAAGAATCGTGCAGGGATTCATAAAGCTACAAAAGCCACTGCATGCGACCATGTACCGGAAAAGTTCACTCACATTTTGTCAGGAATTAAGAAAATAGCTGCTTCAAAAAAAATTCCAACTCAGAAACTTGTAAGTCAATTGGAAGTTCATCCAAAACTAGCTTTAACATGTTGGAAATTGCAGATCGGTTCTAAAACTAGCGATACATTTGAAAAAATTACCATAAAGACCGAAGTCGACTCAGACCCTGAGTGGGAAATAGCTGCTTTTAAAAAAACTCCAACTCAGAAACCATTAAGTCCAAAACAAGGTTTAACAAGTTGGAAATTGCAATTCAGTTCTAAAACTCCAGAAGACTTTGAAAACATAACTATAAAGACCGAAGTCGACTCAGACCCTGAGTGGGTACTTAATCCATTAAGAGGTTCACTCAGTAAAATCCTAAAACCTAAGTCGCCGGCTCTACACCCAAAAAATAGTGATCCGATCTGGAATACCATAAAGACCATAAAGACCGAAGTCGACTCAGATCCTGAGGTGGTACTTAATCCATTAAAAGCTTCAGCTTTTGGTAAAGAAGTTAAAACAGGCGTCGCTAAGTCGCCGGCCTTAAAGACCAAGAAGACTGACTCGATCCAGAATACCGTAGGTCTAAAGAAGTTAAAATCTGGAACAGAGAAAAAAGTAGAAAAAGCTACCATAAAGACCGAAGTCGACTCAGAGTCTGAGGTGGTACTTAATCCATTAAAAGCTTCTGCTTTTGGTAAAGAAATTAAAGCAGGCAGCTCTGAGTCGCCGGCTTTAAAGACCAAGAAGACTGACTCGATCCAGAATACAGTAAGTCTAAACTTAGAAAAAGCTACCACAAAGACCGAGGTCGACTCAGAGCCTCCATTAAAGGCTGCAAAGTTTGGTAAATTTGTTAAAGGAGGTGTGAAATCCCCCAAGTCGCCGGCTGTGAAGACCAAGAAGAAGACTGACTCGATCCGGGATATCGTAAGTCTACTGAAGGTAACCTCAAAAAATATTTTTAACACGTGATCAAACACAGTGCAAAAAAGACAAGAAGAAGTCGGCTTCTGGCGGTTCCCGCGGAGGTGGCCCCTGGATTCTGGAGAAGCTGCGTAAGGTGCGCATCTACGATTACAATGGCAAAAAGCTGGTAGACATTCGTAACTACTACGAGAAAGACGGAAAGGTTCTTCCCTGCAAGAGAGGCGTCATGATGCCGATCGACCAATGGAAGAAGCTTCTAGATATTGGCGACGAAGTCATCCGTGCAGCAGAGAATTAGATGAGAGACCTTTTAACTTAACCAACCTTAGAACATTTAGGTGGCTTTCAGCATAATGAATAAACGTTGAGTCACATCTACAATATGTCACCTACAACCGCTTCACTTACAATTCGAGTTTCTTAACGTGTAGTACACGCTGGAAAGCAAGAACACATGCATTTCACTATGCTTATTATTATAATAAGCATATTATTAACATTTCATTGTTCCTAGATAACTATTAGCCAGACAGGAAGCCAACTTCGGGAGTCAAGAGTTTATACGCCCAGCCAGCATTTAGAAAACTTATTCGTTTCGGGATAGTTTCCCACTATTATTACTGACTAAAATAGTCACAATTGTGGTCGTTTTTCTGATTCGAAATGATTCTTCCATCCTTAGAAGAGGCTCTTCTGAAAGAGTTGCAATCGACTCATGCCATCCGTCTTGCAAAAATCGATTTAATTAACTCTGCAACGATTTTAGAACCCGGATGTATGGTTATAGTGTAAAGTGTGTTCAAAGTATACCTAAAAATATTATTTATTGATAAAATTGGCATAGATTTTGTGAAAATATCTGATATCATACCAAAGCTATAGCCAATTTATCGAGTAACCAAGTATTTGACTTGGATATTATCTGAATAGGACAAAACAAATCCTCTATCATACATTCCAAGGATAAAAATCTTTTCAAAATGTTTTATTATTTTCTAATACATATTAATAGATAAATCAGTTGGCGCATTTTGAAATATCAAGACAGGTTAACTGGCTGATGTGTTAAGTTTGCATTGAACTTATTCAATACATAACACATTCTTCCGAAAAATACTCAGGAGTTCTTATGTTATTTATATTAATACAGTCAAGAAACAAGATATGATCCTAGTGGACCCGGGAAAGCTGGTTTCAATGATTCGCCTGCTGCTAGGTGACATAGCAGCACTAGGGATATATATTAGAATTTATTTAATAACATATGATAGTGTAGTACAGTAAAGGGCAGTGTGTTTCCGCTTTCAGGAACGATCTTTCCTCCTCCATATTAAATAACTTATTTGGATGAGTTCTTATCATTCTCCGGGACCATATTCCCCAATCGTATGGTATAATACGAGGTACAGAGCTGCTCCAGGTTGTAATGGGGCAGCTTAACTGCCTTGATCTTGGCCACATTCTCGAACTTTCTCCCGGTGTACTTCACTCGAATTGCCTGCCCCACATGATTCTTTGCCTCATTGTGGACGATAGACAGCTTCCGGATGATGGCTTTCATGTCACGTATCTTGTAAGTGGTGATTACCTCCAGCTCCGGTGTCCACATATCCAGGCCCAGAGTGTGACGGGCCAATGCAAGCGAAGCGGACGACATCAAGGAGGGCACATGCTGCATGAAGGGGCCAGCGTTCATCAGTGAGAGCTCCGAAATGTACAGGGCCAAGTACTTCAGCTTGTTTGCGATGCCGGTCAGCGCCGAGTACACGTTGATGAAGCAATGGGCAGTCGGTGTGAACAGATTGAAGGAGAGAATCTTCAGCATGAGCTTCTCCTTGCGCATGACGTGCTTCTTCCTAAAGACATTGTCGGTGAGGAAGGCAAAGTTATCCATAGTCTCTTCGTATTTGGCGGCAATGTACAAGGCTGTAGTGCCCACCAGGCGCAAATTGGGTTTCTTGACCATCATCACGCTCAAGTAGCGATCGACATAGGCGACGGAGAGGTAAAGTGTCTCCGTGTTCAGGTTGTGCTTCTTGGACATCTTCACCAGCCAGTTAATAAGCATGGAGCGATCCTTGTAGTTAATGTAATCCTGGTCTCGCATATAACGCGAATTCGGGCGATATTTCTTCTCACTGTCACGCAAATTATCAAGTATTTCCTTCTGGTACGGGATCACATCAAAGAACCGCTCGCGTTCGTTCCCGGGGGACAGCTCCGTCATCCACTCGTCAGGCTGGGCAACTGGTTCATTGTCGCGCACCTCGGTGGACGACGAGCTGGCCATCGGTGTGGGCGTCTGCCTATCCGGAACGGCGGTATCTTGAGTGGTCTTCTGCTGGTTCTCGAGAGGGGCCATCATGGATTCCTTTTTTTTTTCTTGATTTTTCTCGCCTTTAAAATTATATTTCACACAATTTTCACTCGGAAGAGTTTGACGTTGAATGCAAAAGCCTTCTGCGTCAAGGAACTTGTTTTTCCTGGCTTCAAAACTCAGGAAAAGTATTTGTTTTATGGTTTATATTTGGATTTTAGTATATTTGTATTGTATTTGTATTTTAGTTTTTTTTTTTTTTTATTAGAAAGGAAACTTTGAGAAGCCGAATCATGGTTTCATTAACTATGCCAAAAATGCATTAATTTAAATTTGGCTTTTCTATGTTGGCTTTTATTAATTAATTAACAAAAGTTGGCGCCAAAGTCGGGGTCAATACGTAAGGATAGAAATCAATATTCGTGAATAATTTATAACTAAGCCTAACTTAGTTTTGATATGCGTATTATAATTAAGTTAAGCTGTTACCTTTGGGTATAGATATTTTTTATACAAATTGCTGGATCACTTTAAATTAAATTTATGTAATGTAATTTATTAAGCACTAGCAAAGCTGGTTCTAGACCTAGGTTGGCTTCCTCCTATACCATCTATATATTTGATATAATTGTCATTGTTAAGACTTACCGCAGTAGAGAACATATATTTATCGTCATAATTCCTTCCAGTGTAGAGTTATATTTGGTGACTTGGTGACTTGGTGACTTGGTGACTTGGTGACTTGTTATCCAGATGTATTGCATTGGTCAGGTGATATTTTTGGGGTCGAAGGGCGATCACTATCACTATCACTATAGATGTAAACACTGGGAAGGCCACAGATAAACTAAGGTCAGCGCGATGGGAGTGTCATATTTATAGTCTCCTCGAAAAGAGAACAGAGCAAGCGAGTGCGAGAGCGAAGCAGATAACATACCTCTAGAGATATGCAGAGAGCGGTAAAGAGAAAGTAATTTCTCTAGAGCTACACAGAGAGAGAGATGGGCATAGCGCAAACTATACAGATAAAGAGAGAGTGTGAGTTAGTTGGGGAAAGATAGATTTAGAGACAGAGAATGAATGCGAGTAGGAGTAAACGCGAGGCAGGGAGAGAGAAATAAATCGAAGGTTCTGCATTTTTCCAACATTTAACGATCGTTACTATGGCAGCTATATTATATAGTCGTTCGATTCGATTCCGACGTATATATGCTCGCCTTAAATTGAACGTAGCAGGGGCAACAATTATAAATACAATTTATCTAAATATTAATGTCTTAATAGGCCAGAAATATCAGGATTATTGCAGGCTAGTCCTCCCACACTTGAACCTCCACAAATGAATGCAGATTAACTCCTTTTTAAATATCCAAATATGAGATTAATTTTATTAAACATACCAACAAAAAAAAAATGATATTCATAAATGTAAACATAACATTAAAATACAAATAACAAGTCATATTTATATATATATAAAATGTATGCACGTATGCTTAGGCAAGTGTTTATTTGGCGAGTCTATTGGAAAATTTCTCAAATATTTACACAAAAACCGAACCAAACTCATTAAAAGTTGGTAAAGCAAACTCCAAGGCACCAGATTTGCATAACAACAAAGAGCAGAGCTCAAGAAGGGGTTAGGAATCGAGTGAAATACGTAATTAGCGTCCTGGAAAACAGAAACAGCAGCAGCAACAGCGGATGACAAATAGGATATCCAAACAAAGGTCGGCCAAGGAAGGACTCTGTGGTAGACCCTAGAAATACCCGGCACAGACTCAATTTGAATTAAAATATAATCTTTCTTTATATAGGCAGGGGCTTAAAGAATCTCCTCTTTTTGTTCGATTTGAATTTGGTTAGCGAATTATTTGTAAGATACAATCCCGTAAACACAATATACCCCTTATTTCACTCTGTATATATAGAGGTCTGAAATTGAGCTTAAAGCGAGGCCACCACTGCTGCTGCTCCTGCTGCTCTTTGTCCTGCTCCTGCTCCTCATCCTTCTACTTTTGCCATTGTTGCTCTGAGCGCTTTAGGGATATTTCACAATATTGTTGCTGCCACCTGGCAGCTGTCCCCCACTTGTTGCGGTCGTCTGTTGCTTCGGGCTGGATGCTCCGCCCACTCCTGCCGAGGATGCACCCACCGCTGTGGCTGCTCCCGGGTGATACAAATGCGTGCCATAATGCACGGCACCCGGATGACTGAAATATGGTATAATGGCCGGCGAGGCGGCGGTCATACCCGATGCGGGAGTGGGCCCAGCCAAGATGGTGCCTGAACCTGAAGGTGAACCTGGCTTTGTACCATCTTCGGTGTACGGCGATAGGTATTGCTGCTGCTGCTGCTGGTGCTGCTGCTGTTGTTGCTGCTGCGGGGCAGGGTGGTGGTATTGAAACGGATGCAGCAGGGTGGCTGGCTGGTAGTGATGGTAATGGTGGATCGGTGGCCCATTGCCTGGCGACAATCTGACAATGTGTATCGGGATCGAAGCCGGACCCGCTGATTCATAGCCCTTTGGGTTATTGTTGCTGAAACGTGGCAATATGGAAAATTGATGTTGCTGCTGGTGCTGATGCTGATGCTGATGCTCGCCGGGTGCCTGCACGTAAAGGGGATTGTAGTGCACCACGGGCAAGTGTTGCTGTCGTGTGGCAGTTGCTGCTGCTGCTGCCTCGGATGTTGCTGTTGCTGCTGTTGATGTCGCTGCTGTTGAGCTCGTTGTTGACGTTGTCGCCGCTGTTGGCTGTGTCTGTGCTGCTGGCGTGTACTTGTGTTGCTGCTGCGACTGTTTCAAGTGGTGTTGCTGATGCTGCTGCTGCTGCTGCTGCTGCTGCTGATGCTGATGCTGATGCTGGAGCGGATATGCTGAAATAGGCAATGGAAACAAACGAAAGGGGATTACAGACATGACGAGTCCCTTAAGCCATGTGCCAGTGCAATCAGTTGCTAATCAAGCCTGCTGGGGCTAGCAATTTGCTTGACATGGCTGCAAAGCGTAGTTGATATTAATTAAGCGGGGTGTGTGTTTAGTGCTCACCATACAGTGGACCCGGCTGCTGTTCGGCGTAAATGGTGGGTGTCTGTGGCTGCGGTGGCTGCAGGAAGATCCGCTGCAACTGGAGCTGTGCCTGCGGAGCGGGCGCCTGCTGATAGATGAACTGAGCGGGCGGAGAGATTGGCGGCTGGGCGGAGGCCTTGGCATAGGCTGCCACCTGCTGCTGATGGTGCTGGTGATGATGCTGCTGCAGTTGCTGGGCGGCAGCCAACAGAATGCTGGTGGGGATCTGCAGGTATTGCTGCTGCTGCTGCACAGGAGAGGAAGGAGCTACAGAGGGTCCCGCTGATGGGGCACTGGCTGCATCCGATTGATAGTAGGGTCGATAGAGACCCTGGTGATCACGGGCCAGCGGTCCGAGCAGCTGCACCAACGGATGCCGGCTGGTGGGCAGTGGAGCTGCCGTGCTGGTGGTACTACTGGTGGTGCTGCTGCCGCTGATGAACTGCTGCTGCTGCTGGAGTTGCTGCTGTTGCTGCAGCTGCCGCATATAGGAGAGTGGTATGGCAATTATATACTGGATGCGCTGTTGCAGCTTCTGTGGCGGCTGCTGATGCGCCTGTGGCTGCTGATGCTGTTGCTGTTGCTGTTGCTGTTGCTGTTGCTGGTGCTGGTGCTGGTGCTGCATCTGCGGCTGAGGTGGCTCCTGCTCGAGGTCGCCGTAATTGAAAATTGGTGGCTTTATGCCCGCTGGCCGCTGATAAAGTGCCACTTGCGGCGGCACTGCGAAGCTAAAGCGGTGATGCGGTGCCGTCCCCGGGTGGGAGTATTGCAGCGTCGGTGGTTTTCGTTCGTAGAAGGGCTACACAGGGAGAAAATGAAGGTGAATGTCCAATTTTGGGATAATCTTTCATATGAAATGTGTGTTGGGTGGTTGGATTTTGATTCAATTTCGCTTAGAGTGTAGTGCAGAAAGCGGAATGCAACCTTAATTAAACGCATTTGGTGCGGTCAGTTGTGCACAACATCAACATACCTGCGGCGCCGCTTCCGCCGCCGTGTAGCGCACTGTGGTCGGTCCAAAGATGGGCGTCTGCGTCTCCGCCGTTGCTGCCTCGAAGTAGCTGCCGGCGGAGGGATAAATTGGTCGGAACGGAGGCTCTTTGGAGGATGATGGTCCCGCGAACACGGCGCCTGCGGTGAACAAGTGGAGTTCGAGTTGGAGTTCAAGTTGGAGGAGGAGTTGGAGGAGAAGTTGGAGGAGTTGTAGAAGGAATTTGTGGAGGAATTGCAGGAGAAGTTGGTGAAGGAGTTGGAGGAGAAGTTGGAGGAGAAGTTGGAGGAGTAATTGGAGGAGTAATTGGAGGAGTAATTGGAGTAGAATTTAAAGGAGGAGAAAGAAGAGCAAGAAGGATTAGATACTGGGAATCACCTTGTTTGGCATAAGTCTAAATCAATTAGCAACTATTACTACTAGATTTTGTTAGATTTATACAATATTTTACTATATTTATAATAGAACGTAATACAAAAAGTTTAAACAACATTTAAAACTTGAATTTGTATATATAAAAAAGCTTTAAAATCATAAAGAAACCTATAGAATACTTGATATTTCAAAGCTTAACCTATGAAAATATCTAGTTAATCTATAGGTTTCAATATAAAAACACTTGGTTTTTTCTTTTAATTAAAAAAAAAGAAGCCAAGCTAGATGGAAACTCTTCATGTTCCCACATAATTATCCTCGCCTCACCTGTCTGATCCGAGGAGTCGCGCTTCTCCGTCTTGCTCTTGGAGTCCTCGACAACGCTGGCGGTCAGCTTAGTGCTAGCTACGCCCTCGGCCTTGTCCACAGCCTTGTTGGAGGCCACAACGACCTCGATCTCCTCGCTGCTGGCGGTGGCCAATAGGCAGCAGGTAATGGCAGCCAGGACCTGCGATCCGTGAAACAAAATGGATTAATTATTTAAAAATGAGAAATACGAAAATATAATAATAAATAAAATCGCATTTATCTGATGGCCTTATCGGGCATCGTTATAGGCAATTTAGTGTGCATTAAGTGTGCGGGAAATGCGATTGATTAAAAATATCTGCACTGTAATTCGTAATAATAATTTAATTAAATTGATTTATAAATGCAATTATAGAAAATGCATTGTGCCATTGAGCAGCCATTCGGTGAAGTGCAATTGTTTTCCGCTCTAGTCTCGCATTTATTTTGCATTATTATTCCACTGCACACACGATTAATAACTAATACTTGTAATTAAGCCAGCCCGGGCTGTACAATGAACCTAGCAAACACACAGGTAATTATTAATAAGCCGCCAGCCAGTTAACTGCCAATCCCGCCGGCTGTTATTTATGTGGGAATCTCTGATATGATCCTTTGAGATGAGTCGGGTTTATCCGCTATCTTGGATATGGATGTAATATAAGGAAATGTCTTGGCTAGATATATACAACAAATCAAGCTTTCTTTTCACTTCAAGTGACTTGCAAAATTTTGAAAAGTATACATAATCAAACGAGATTTCAATACATCTCCAATTTTAATTGCAGAAAAATGCAACATTTTACATAAGAATCCGATTACGTTGCTCTTTAAAAAATAAATGGTGCCATCAAAGGCATTTATTTCAAAAGATAAATGCGTGAAGACATGCCCCGCTGTTTAATGAAATAAATAAATAATAAAATAACAAAGGCCATATCAGTTTGCATTATTTTTTGCAACAATTATGTGTAGCCCTTTGGCCATCTCTGCTCTGGGCTTTCAAATCGAGTGGAAATAATCAAAATAGACGCTGATTTATATCATTATCAATATTTGATAGCCAACTTTCAGTGAGTTCGATTTCAATTATAATGGGTTTTAATCCTATTTTTCATTATTCACCCGTATGAGCGGCATTATTCCCAGTTGCTGCTGCTGCTGCTGCCGATGCGTTATTTATTTAAATATAAATATATATATATACGAAATATATATGTGTATATATGCGGGCAATATATATATACGTATTGTTTTGTGTGTTCACTTTTTCCGCTTTTAATTTGGTTTCCTTCTGTCACTCAATTAAAATTCGCTTCGTGTGGCGGGAATAACAACAGCGACAAAAAAAAAAAGAAAGGGAAATGAACTAAAACAAACAAATTTATAAACACTTTTCACGCGTATTTATTTAATGCAAACAACGGGCATCGTTTTGCTGCGGTTTAAAAAAGCAACAATCGCGGGGCTGACGCGTCGGAGTCGCGCGCGTCTCTTTCGCTGGCGGCTTAAATCGCTGATCACTGGATCGCTGCGGCTTAAACAACGCTCGCGTGTTGGCCAACAAAGTGAGAGTGAAATTGGTGCGGCAGCTTTGCGCCGTTTTATAGGCAGCTTGCAACATGCCGCCTGCTGCCTGCAGCTTGCAGCACGCGCAGCAACCTGCAACCAGCAACTAGCAACTTGCCACCGTTGGGGGCAAGCACCTGGTGGCAGTGTCGCCTCGATCCGGCCGGGCACAATCACCATTTGGGACAGCTCTTGCTACATCCATTGCAATTGCGACTCCAAATCCGAATCCCAATTCGATGGCCATTGCCAGCCGCGGGCCTTGATCGCCGCTCCAATTTGGCTTGCGTCATCGACTTCTTCTTCTGCCAGTGCCAGTGCCAGTGCCAATGCCGCCCCGCCCACTCCCGCCTCCCACATTGCGTCTGCGAAAGATACATAGTTGTTGTGTCCGTGTGCAGATACATTTACTTTGTATTCGTGTGTGTATATATATGCCCCAAAATAGGAGGAAACGATTGTAGCATCTATTGTACAAAGCAAAAAACCATACAAAAAACACATGCACATAGTATATCAATAGCAGAGAGAAATTCACTTTTAATAACGAGTATTGTCTTCGTTTCATTTATTCAAATCCATTAAATATTGATTATTTATTTGAAACAACATTTTCATTGAATTTTTCCCTGCTTCGTTGGTTTAAAATTTAATTTATATTGGTATTTCAATGCATCTTCTAAGAGGATATTATTATTGGTCTTTGGGTTAATGCCTTCCCTTGCTTCCTTTAAGGGAATACTATATTTCGTATTTATACATATATTATATACATATATATTTGTGTTATTAAGTATTAATTTAAACTCTGTATGGATATATAAAAGAGTCTTTAAACAATTGTTTGTACCTAGTTTAAACTAACTTGGTTTTGCGACCAATCTAGTTTATATATGTTGAGGAATTTTCTAAGTAATTGCTAAATACCTAGATCGGGAAATATAAAAAAGAAAGAGATATGTTTAACACAAAAAACATAAAATATTTTGTTGGTACAAACTGCAAGTGTTTATAAACTTTGGTTTGCTTACCTTAATTCTCTTACCTGTTAATAATTAGACATGCATTTTTGCAATTCCTCTAGAAATTAAAGAGTAAAAAAACAAAGACCAAAGAAACTATTGTGTAATTTATATAATTGTAATTAAATATTTTGATTGCTCGCATTTGTTTTTTATTGTACATATGTGGGTATAAGAGGTGAAACACTTGCAAGAGTCTCCAATTAGAGCCGGCCTCCGATTTTATCCACACCTTCAGATTATTTTTTCGAAAATCCAAGAATTGCTATAACCTATAGCTTTCCTATTTCTTCTAGGAATTCTAGAACAGAGCAAATGCTTGGGTATGTCCTGTTCCATTGATTTCCTATAGATCCTGAAGCTTGCATTATAGGGCAGCTTCCTTCCCCATCTTTCTTGTGTACGATTCCATCTAGAGGAGGCTTCAATGATCCTCTGAGTTCTCTGAGTTCTTTGAGTTCTTCCCCAGCTCTTAGCAGCTCTTTCTAGCTTCTCGATACAGAGTGATACCTCATCCTTTTCGGTTTCCTTTAATTCGATATAAAAAACAAAATAATGTGGCAATTAAAGATCCAATCTCAAAGAATAGGAATATGTCTGTCTGTGTGCCCTTTGTGATTGTTAAAGCTGCCGTGTTTCTTTCCTTTCGACAATCGATAAAGCTTAGCAAACTTTTTGCTCAATTAAATTTCCACTAATTCCGGACATTACAATACCCCGGCTGATCCTTGTTTCCCTCGCGTGGGATTAACTTGCACTCATTAGGAGTTTGTATTCGCATTACAGGTCTGCCGCACTCGCACCCGTACCCGCACCTGTACCCTTGCCCCTGGCTCTGGAAAGGATGCCCTGGCATCCCCCCCCTGGCATTGTGACTTGGCCATTTCCGTTGTTGAACGAAGCGTTTACAACGGACGATGATTTTACGAGCGCTCCTAATAAAATCAAGTGGCTTTCCGTAAAACTTAACTGTTACTTTAGCAATAACACACAACAGCGGGAGGAGGAGGAGGAGGAGGAGCAGCAGCATCCAGGACTAGCATCGGTGCCATGTACATACCTTCCTTGTCCTTGTTGTGTCAAATAAAAGTCCCCAATTTGCAGTCCGGACATAAAATGTGTGCGGCAAAGTTAAAAGTTCTCCGGGCTTTGGAATTTTAAGGGGTTCGAGTAAGGGGGTGGGCGGTGGGGCGGTACAGCTACTGTACCGTGGCAGTAGTTAAAAGTCCTGGGATTCCCCTGAATCCCTGAAATCTTCCCAGAGCCCCGGTAACATCCATTTAATTGTTCTTCCACTGCTGTTGCTGGTCTTGTTGGGAACGAGAAAGTGTTATAATTAGTAGTGGCAACGATGATGGGCAGCTGTGAGGGTACAGGAGGCGATGATGGTTTCTCATGCATGGTTGCTTGTTGTTCGGTCCAGGAGGTTGGCGATGCTTAAATTGAACGAAGCAAACTTTACTAGTTTTCAAATTCTCTGCACTTTTCATTATATTCATGTATGTAGCAAGTAATTACCACAAATTGCCGTTACCATAATAGAAATTAATATGAATATGTTGCTGAAATCTCGTGTTTCCAAACTTTTGAAAAGGATTTTATAAAAGTTACTCGTCCAGACTGACACCAAAACAATGGCAAATTATGTCAAGGATTTGTATATTAAAATGTATTTTTTTGCATTGAAATTTTGCATTTGAATTTTAGTATGCAGAATTATTAAGCTAATGAAAACTATCATAGAACAGTTCTCCAAATTAAAGTTAATGCAAGTTTGGCTTAGTTATGAGTTATTTTAAGCTTTGATTTGTCGTAAAAATGTGCATGTAAAAATATCGATAAATATCGACTCAAAGAGTGCGATAACTTTAAGCTTAGCCTATAAATCGATTGCAAACTGCAAAGGTATATAACCTCTGGCTATCCAAGTTTAGTATCATTACTCGTTTAATAGGTTTTCCAATTGCTGCAAGTATTTCAAGTGCAAATGCCTTTGGAAGCCCTCTTTAAATATATATTCCCCTGTACACGTACACTAACATTTCCATAAATTAGAAAATTAAACCCTTAAAATACTCATGGAAATCGAGGGTAATCCAATCCAATTGCACTGAAACCAAACCTAATCGAATTGAGTTGGCAAACAAAACCAATTTGCCGCCACGAATAATTGCATCAGGTTTATAATGAAATATTTTAATTTGCCACCCGCTTCGCCGCTCGCCGCTCGGCGCTCGCCTCTTGTTTCCGCGTTTGTTCGTTGAATAATATCGGAGTATCGAATGCCGAATTTGTGCGAAATTATAGGCCAGTTCTGCAGTTCTGTGAACCAGGTGCCGATCCACAATTGGACCCGATAATCCACGGGCATATTGAATGCCAGAGGATTGTGTCGTCCGCCAGTCTGTCATTGCGAACCGCATAATTTATGCGCAAAGTTTTGGTCCAGAAACTAATTAGGGCGGAGCGCCTCCTGGCTCCCGGTCCAATCCCGGCCAGGAAATACGCAATGCGATGCGTTTTGCCAGCCGAAATAGTCTCTTATGCAATCGTGCCCCCTCTCTTCGTGGTCGAAACTAAATCAGTGCAGGAAAACTGGCTTTTGGGGCAGCAAAAGGAAGCGTGTGGAAATCTCTTTCGGCCAGCGCCAATTATTGTCACGGAAATGCACCTCGAGCTGTCGCTTTTTTGGGTGAAATCCAGCCAGCCATCGGTATCCGCGACCAGGTGGGGTCTTCAGTTTGCAGTCTTCAATCTCCACATCCATTTGAACTGGTTTAGATACACCTCCCTGGGACAAGTGCACTACTAGCCTTCTCTTGGATCTGCCGTCGATCGTCTGGTTCGTAGAGGCTGCGGTTAAATACCCTAGACTCCGAAGGAGTCCAATTGAAAAGTCGATGGGTTGGGTACATATAAGGCAGGAAAATGTGTGAATATATAGTTATTGAATTTATATTAGGAATAGAAGCTTCCCAAAAATAAATCGAAATAGGTTTAAGGTTAAGTTCCTAAATGAACTAATCGGAAAACGGATGAACTTATCAGATAAATCATAAGATCTTTTCCCAATCGAATTTCCAATAGGTAACCAAGTTTTCTGCAAAACGTTTCCCTATTAATTTAGGTACGAATAACCTATGAATTCACCCATGAATTTTGATAAAGAATTTAGCCGTGACTTCTCCTGTAAATTTAGGTCTGAATTAACTACGAATTTAGGCAAGCAATTGTCTATGAATTCATCCATGAATTTTCCTATGAATTCATCCATGAATTTTCCTATGAATGCAGGCATGAATTTTCCTATGAATTCATTAATAAATTTTCCCAATATTTCGGGCCAAAATTACCTATAAATTCAGGCATGTAGTGCCTATGAATTCAGCCATGAATTTTCCTATGTCTGCTGGCAAAGATCAATATGTGATCTAAAAATAATCTACAATCGATTTACTCGATTTATATCTAACCGACCAGACCTCGCATATATATTTTGCAAGAATAATAATAATAATAATAATATAGGGAAATTGGTTAATTCCGTGACACCTTTTCATCTCCGCCCATTGCTTTTTTCTCCTCGAAACCCCCGGCTAAGGAAATCGCCGAAATGCAATCGGTACTGATTCAACTTTAAGTGGGGATCCCGAACTTCACCCCGGGCTAGAGGATGCCTCTGGCCAGAGAGATCCAAAGTGGTTGTCAACGCAACCGAGCTGGAGCCAACAAAACAAAAACAAAAAGGCCCAGCCACATTGGCCATCCAAACCAGATTGCGTGCCGCCGCCTCCGGCCCCCTTTCCTCGTTCCAACTTGGCCTGCTCCCCGAGCAGTTAAAAGCAAAATTATTCATTACAATTTCCGCGCTGGCGAGAAAAACGCACACACACACACACACGGGGGGAAAAGTTTTCCATGGAAATGCTCAAAATGCTTCAAATGCTCATTTGAATCTGGCAAGTAATTTTGCTTGCGGTCCGCGCGTTTTCGGCGCTGTTTTAAACGCGCCGCGCCAGCAATTGACTTTGTATAAGTTTGCGCTGCATTGAAACGATGCCCCGATACCCCACGTTGCACAGTGTGGTAATTGTGATTATTTTCTAAAAATAAAAAAAAAAGGTTGAAAGTAGGGCATATATTTTTAATATATAAAATTGGTGAAAATGCTGTGTATGTTGTGTTACAATTAGATTATTCTGTACATGTTTATTTCTCCGAAAATTGGATAGTGTTTTGTTGCTTTTACCTATTTATAATAAATTTAAGGTTATTTATAAGTATTGTTTTTTTAACATTGATCTCTAAAATCCCCGTTGTTTTTCCACTGTGCATTGTCTGTCTTTCTGCAAACTGTGACTGTCCCCGGGATTGCCTGTGACAGTGGCTCACATCGTTTAGGGGGGTGGCTTAGTGGGGGCAACTGCTAAAGTTTTTTCGCCCAGCAGCAACAGTAGAGTGTGAGGTGTGTCGGCTTGTCTGCCTTCAACAGTGGAACCTGCAACAAAACAGATCTGAATTCAGTTTGTTTTCTCTTAATGAAATGTATAATGAATGTATAAGAAGATTTAGTCATATGTTGATTAATCGCATTCAATAAAATATTTGATATTTGATATTAGGAGCCATATTATTGGCAAGATATTGAAAGCGATATTTATTTCGATATATCATAGAGGATTCTTCCTTTCAAAACAATTTTTCCTAGTTTAAGATGCATTAATTGGCTTGATATCGAAATCTTCCACAAAAGAAAGCCGTATGAAAAATCTTCTTCAAGAAAAATCGAATTCTTTGGATTTTGCTAGGGAAACTTGACTGTAAATTGTTATTCTGTAATTCGTTTGATTCCTTTTTTGCTTACGCAGCTTATCATGCATTCCACGGGATACATTGTGTCCTTGGTCACTTGTTGTCATACCCGCCGCCCCCTTTTGACAGCGCTTGAGTAAGTCACCCAACCGGGCAGGGCAGGGCAGAGCGACCCGGCACCAAACCTCGCTTGATCCTCTTGACTTTTGAGCCGGGCCAGAAACTTTCTTTAATTTTAATCAAAAAACTTTTTGTTGTTGCTGGTCCTGGAGCTGGTCCTGGAGCAGGTCCTGGAGCTGGTCCTTGCGCTGCCGCTTTGTGGGCGGCTGGAAAAAAGCGTTTAATTGGACAAGGGAATACACACTACAAACAATCAAGCAGCGGCAGCGGGAAATGTTTATGAAGAATGAAAATGAAAACAAAGTGAATACAAGCTGACAACTAATTTAATCAAATGCAGAAAGGGGGCCACGAACAGGATCTCGATTAGCAGAGGGGGGCATATCTGCCACCCAAAGAGATTAACATATTTTACAAGTTTTTTGGTATCTCAATAACTTTGACTGCTTTTGCGGTCGCTGGGACGGAGTGTAGGCAGAGAGACAAGCATAGAGAGCCAATAATTGATATATCCGCAGTCTGTTTTTTTGTTTTTCAAAGAACAAAGTAGCTCGGACCATATCGGAAACAATAATAATAATAACAAGTGTGGCAGCAGTCGCTGAGAAAAAGTATCTCGTAGATTGACAAGGCCAGGCATGTGTATATATCCATATTTGTGCGTATTGTGGTACCTATGAGCAATCGGTGGAGTATAAACATCATCGTCTAATCGGGACAGAACAAGCTGCCAGCTGACAGACAAAGGTCCTGGTTAGCTTCTTTGATTCTGCACCTGGCAGGCTGATCCTGGCTCGCAGCTTCAAACAGGACTGGCGCTGTGTGGAAACGCATTCAACCGTTTGGAAATCGCCCAAAGCGCACAACAAACAAACAGATGAATAAACAAACACGGCCAGCAAATGAACAAACATGACATTTATCTTGGCATAAATCACAATCGCAAATCGCAAAAACCAAAAATCTGCAACTGGCAGTATACCTTTGCCGCTGCCGGTGTGGATTTAGACCAGAGTCGACACGGGGCTAACAAACTGCCAAATGCACAGAAAGGTTGCCTAATAAACGCCACCGTCCAACCGGATCGTCCTTTTGGACCAAGCCCAAGGACTAGGAAAAAAAAACAGGGGGATATTAAAAAGAGCTGCTGCAGCAGCGGCGAAAACAACGCAAAATTGCTCAGTCAAATGAAAATCTATTTAAATGCAATTGCTGGCCAAGCGTTGATTTGTTCACTGAATATTTTGTGAATGCATTCCGGCGGTGGTCACTGGGAGTCCAGAGTCCAGAGTCCAGAGTACGGAGTACTGAGTACGGAGTGGAGCTGGCCAAGTAAACATTACGAAACCAGTTAGCAGATAGTATAATTTCCGCTATCGGCGTTTTGTATCCGGCGAACGACAAGGAATGCCGGCCAAATGCAGGACACTTCAGACTATTGGAATGGGGCTTTGCATGCAACCAAAAGGAGAAGCAAGGAAAGCAAAGGGTCGACTCAAATATACTCAGTACTTAGGGTACTCCAAGAAGTAGGTTAAATTCCTATATAGTATAAATAATATAGCATATGTATGTATTATTTATATAAATATTAAATCATATTTATACCCCTAATGGGTTTTAATAATATTAATTTTACTGACAAGCTTCTTTCTTGTTTGTATTGAAATTAATCCTTTTAGTCTTCGTTAGTTTTTTACAAGGAACGAGACGTATACGTAATATTACGTATACGCAACCATTTTATATAAAATTCCCTACGTAAGTTAAATATTTTTGTTATATATGAATGAATCAGCATTAATTATTACTGTGTTTTGGAAATCCGGTTTCGATATTTCTCCGAAAAAATGTGACGTATACGTAATATTACGTATACGCAATGTTAACCTATTAAAGTACAGTCGCAACTCCACCATTGGTTTTTGTATGCAAATTAATTGCAATTATTTGTTTTAGATCATTTATTTAAACCTCCGATAGTTCTCAGCAGGAATGCGACGTATACGTAATATTACGTATACGCAACTTTTATAACAATGTATTTTGCAACACGCTCTGAAAGAATGTCTTTTTTTGATTCACTGCTGCTGGGAGGCGCAAAAATAGTTTGTATATTGTTATATTTTTGTTAATGTTATTATTAATTGTCCAGAATTAGACATTTTTGAAGTACCAAGGTTACCTTTATTTACCCTCCTTTAGAGGTGAATCATATATATTTATCTATATGGTAAAGAAAGCCTAAGAAAACCCTTCTCTAAATGGAACGGTCTGTGATTAGAGGCCATTAGATTTCGTAAACAGGTCCTTCGTTCTCCTGTCGGACCACCGAGAAGCTCTGCATGTTCATGTCCCACAGAGGCTCCGCGCAGACTTAACTGTTGCAAATATCATATACCCCTACACTCTGCGAGTATCCTGTATAAACATTTCCCCTGGAATAATGGCAATTGGCAAGCTTCGAATGGCAGCCATGCCATGAATAAGTAAACGAGTGCTCCACACTGAGTGCCTGCAATTGGTGTCGTGTAATCGCTGCATCTGTTTGGGCTCTCCTTCGCCTCCTTGGGAGCGGTTGGTCATTCAGCAGTTCCAGTCCCAGTCCCAGTACCAGTCCCAATCCCAGTCCACATAAGCCGTAAAGCTTATTACGAGTTTTAGGTTCCCAAGGAACACTTTCCCCTCCGGTGAGTAACGGCCACCTTTTCAGTCCATGTCCATATCTGAGTATTTGTGGTGCCGCATAAATATTCGTTCAATCGGCAATCACAATTGCACATGCAACTTTTTGTTAGCCATTGTGCAAGCGCAAGTGGAATTACCATCTAATGGGTGCTCTGAATAGTCACAGTCTGAATAATTTACCACTGGGACAGTGCCTAATGGGAGGCCCACAGGACATTCTATAGGTAGAAGATGCATACATATATCATTTATATCCGGATATTATTGGTGTGAAAAAGATTAAAGTTTTGTCATGGAGGCTTTAGGCTAAACTAATTTCAAATGTTTTATACAGTTTAGGAAGTAATTGATTATTAATATTAGATATTTGTGTTAATATGTGTATGTATTTCTATGCCTGAGATTACTTTCAAGAGATATTTTGGCTCTAGAGTGTTTACTCTTTTTACTTCTCTATCTTTTTATTTTAAGTTTCAAGAGTTCCAAAGAGTAACTCCAAAGGAACCAAAAATATCGTATGGCGTTCCGTATCTTATTATTAATATCATGTTATTGTATTTACCTTTATATCGTTATGAACTCAGATAATCTTCACAAATCCACTGATATTTTCAGTGTAAAATTAAATAAAATATCATCAGATGTTACTTCCCAAATAAAAAAATATGTAAAAATGTATGAAAGGATATTTGAAGTCCATTTAAAATAGGGCTTGGCAATGCCTTTTTTTCAATTCCAAAAATATGCGCAGACTATAAGCTTAAGTCCAAGGTGGAAACTGAATGCCAAGGGGCAGGGATGGCAGGGAAACTCTTTTTAGTTTCCATCTGCGACTGGCACCAACAAAGAAATGGCAACGGTAGCAAGGTGAAAATTAAAGGGGAATGGGGAGGAATGGAACCCGAGCCCGTTGGTAATTGACGCCCACAAGAAAAGAGGCGGAAAAGCGGGTACTGCTGGGCGTTGGGTGTTGGGTGCTGCTGAAAGGAAAATGTTGAAAATGCTGCCGGCGATTGGGTGGCAGCTTTGGCAAACCGTGTAAACCAACCGCATCCCATCCGAATCCCAGTCCCAGTCCCACTCTCACTCCCAATCCGAATCCGAATCCGAATCCCAGCCTGCTGCTGCTCCCATCAGTCGACGCAGTCAAGTGTGCAACACTTTTGGGGGCATTCGCAGCATGCGCGGCAGCAACTTTGCATCTCGCTCGCTCGCATTTCGTGTTTTTCCCCCTTTTTTTTTAATTTCTGTGAGTTGAGTTTGAGTCGAGTCACTCACTCAGTCAGTTAAGTTTCCTGCCCCAGCAATTATATCATTTCCCCGATGCCAAGTGGTCCGCCACCGCCACCGCCCCCGTCGCGCTGAGAGTCTCGTTTCATTCGTGCGTGAACGAATTTAAAGCTAATTTGCACATTTTTCATATTTTATATGAATTAGTTATGCCTCTGTTTCAGTGTCTGTGCCAGTAACACAACACTGGCAGAAATAAATTACTTACTTACGAATAACCAAAGTACTTACTTATCATTTACAGCACAGCTTGATATATTCATTTAATATATTACTACGATTTTGGATAAATAAAATAAATGAGTTTCTTAGATTCCTTACGAGGATCTCTGAAGATCTCTAAATATCATTATTAGCAAAAATAATAATATAATAAAATACAAACATTTATATTATTTATTTTTCCTTTTTTGCCAAGACCTAATCATATATATCACTGGTTGAAAATATATATACATAAATTGTAATCTATTTCATGAGATTTTTCTCAACTGTATATTTCATCGCTTAATTTCGCTTCCTTTCAACTGCCGCTGCTTATGTTAACCAAGATCAAAGAAATGTGGCATTCCAACACTGCACATGCCAACTGAAGCGTTATTGATGATTTCGATCAGGAAGCGGAATAGGGATCATATATCCCACGCAGCCTGGTGCAATTAAAACCCGATTTAAATATCATTAGTGGGCATTTTTCAGCTAATAACTTCATTAACTCGTTGTTAAGCTGGTTAAGCTATAATGATGGAAAACACGTCAGGTTCCAGGTGGCTAGGGATAATGTGAAGAGATACATTTTAGTGATATACATATATGTATATATAATTGCTGTATTACTTTTGGCGGCACCTCGAATTTGGTGCAAAAAAGTATAGGAAAGATAGGGATATATATACATATTATATGTATATGGAAATGATCCTGTTTCCACTCTCTATTCTATTGCTGATATTTGAGTAATTAATTCTAATTAATTCTAATACTTTCTAGTGTAATTTCCTGGAGTATTAATAGACTCGCAGAAGTACTAATTTGGCAGGACTCTTTACTTTTATTTCAAGTGTCCTGCCATTTAATAGATCGCATTTAAATCAAATTTGTTACTTACTTCTCACTTCCACGTGGCCGGCCCACGTGTCGTATGAGTAATAAGATTCAAGAGCAACGAAATAAATAAGCATTTGTATGCTAGCTTCGGCCAAGAAACAGGGCTGACATGGAAATGCAGGCAAAATGCAACGAACTGGCTAAGGGAAAGGGAAAGGACTAGCGGAAAACCTCCTAATGACCTATAATTTATTTAGATTTTCATGTTTATGTAATATTCCCAAAAAGATAGATGTCTCCTTAATGGCATATTTCTAAGTAATAAGTTTTAATAGGTATTTCAAGCATTCCTCAATCCAAAGAAACATACATTGGTTGAAATAGTTTTATTAATTGTAAATGTAATTGTGTAAACATGATAAGTTGTTCAGGGACGAGATGGTGCTTAACATATCCCTGCTTTTTAGCTTGACGAACACGACAAGTGTCTGAACAAATCATACAATACATGCCGAAATTTGTGTGATAATGTGAACATAGAGTTAATGACAGTGTTATGTTTTCTTCTTAGGGGCAGTATTGGGGGCAGTATTCGGGGCAGTATTCGGGGCAGTATTCGGGGCAGTATTAGGGGCAGTATTAGGGGCAGTATTGGGGGCAGTATTCGGGGCAGTATTAGGGGCAGTATTAGTGGCAGTATTAGGGGCAGTATTAGGGGCAGTATTACCACTTTCCTGCTTGATCTTCTTCTTGACCGAATTAAGGATATAGTACACTTCACAGATATTGCGCAGATCCTCCCTGGAAAGCTTCAGCGGCTCGATCAGGGCCACATTTTCGTATTCGTTTCCAGAGTACTTCTTGCGCGTTGCCTGTCCTAGTTGCTTCTTTGCCGATTTGTGCATGACAGCCAACTTGCGGATCAACTTCCTGATTTTAAATATAGTGTACTGGGTGATCTCCTCCAGCTGCGGTGACCATACATTCATGCCCAGGACGATACGGGCCAATGCGATCGAAGCGGATGCCATCATAGAGGGCATATACTGCACTGATATCTTTCCATTCAGCAGGGCCAGCTCCGAGATATACAGCGACAGGTACTTCACCTTGAGGGGCATTTCGGACAGCGTAGCGTACACGTTGATGAAGGAATAGGTAGTCACCGTGAATAGCTCGAAGGATATAGCGTGAAGCATGAACTTCTCCATGTCCGCCACATGCTTCTGGGTGTAGATGCGGTTGGTGAGGAACTCAACGGAGTGCATATTATGCACGTATTTGGCGGCAATGTGCAAGGCTGTTCTCCCAGCCAAACGCAACATGGCCTTCTTCACTAACCGCTTGGCCAGGAAGCGATCGAGATAGGCGACGGAGAGGAAGAGCGTCTCCGTGTTCATGTTGTTCTTCTTGCACGTTTTCACCAGCCAGTCAACCTGGAGTGCGCGATCCTTTTTCTTGACTTCCTGCTGCTTGCGCAACGAACGCATCTTCGGGCCATATCTTATCTCGTCAAGCCGGAATTTCCGGAGTACCTCCTTCTGGCAGGGATCCAATTTGATGCCTACCTTGCGTTCGGTCCCGGACTTCTCCGACTCCTTCGACTTCTCCGACTCCTTCGACTTCTCCGACTTCTTCGACTTCTTCGACTTCTCCAACTCCTTCAACTTCTGCAACTTCTGCGACTCCTCCAACTCCTCCGACTCCTCCGACTGCTCCGACTGTTCCGACTGTTCCGACTGCTCCGACTGCTCCGACTGCTCCGAGTCCTCCGACTGTGCGTCATTTTCATTGGCGCTTGCCTCCATTGCGGTGGCCTGCATTGATGTGGCCGTCTCCGTGTCCGAAACATAGATGGGCGACTCCATGGTCGGAACTTGGGACTCTGGGGTAAATGGGGGAGTCAGTTCCACAGTCGAACTTGTGGTGGGCAACTCCACAGCCGAACTTGTGGTGGGCAACTCCACAGCCGAACTTGTGGTGGGCAACTCCACAGCCGAAGCGGGGGTGGGCGACTCTCCGTCCGAAATGCAAATGGGCGATTCTGGGCGCAAATTGAAACGGGGCGGCTTTACGACCGGACCAAAGGGTTGCGGTGGCCCACGCATATCGGTATCCATCCTGGTGTTCGAATTGCAGACGCCGAAAGGCTGAGCCCTATCAGTAGCCATGGAGGACATAGAATCACCCGGTGGAGCGATTTCGTTCGGGAAGATACTAAAAGGCTCCACCACGGGTATCGAAGACCCATTTGGATCCATATTAAAAGAAGGGCCGAACGGATTCCCAAACGACTGATTCATGTTCGACAGGAAGGGGTTTCGATTTACCTTGCCATTGTAGAACTTCCTGTATCCTCCTTTATTGCCCTTCATTGCGCTTCAAATGAGTTTTTTAAAATTTTTTACTTTTCTTTTAATCAAAATTGAGCCAGATGCACACGTTTTGTTGGAAGCAGAATAGGAATTAATTTGACATTCACTTTCTGATGACTGGATGACTTATGGTAGGTGTGGCATTTACTTTCTTATGATAAAATGACACGCTAGAACAAGCCTTTTTTAGGGATTTTTGAAACTACTCAATTCTGGATAATTCATCAAGAAATTCAAATGTACCATAGGGTTGTCCTTCAGCAACGAGACTCTGCACTTTAATATATTTAAATCAAGATCTACTATATAGCTTTAGTGGTGTCCTGCCCAGCTCATCCACGATTCTGCCTGATTTTTCGCTAGATATTTTTTCAAGTGCATAGTGGTCAATAACTTACTAGTACCTTCTGGGCCAGGAGATGTTCCGTTTTTGTGTCCATGGTCCGCAGAGGAGTACACAAAGTGGGCAATCCAATTTCCTGGACGACAGAAAGGAGGACTGACTGCAGCAGCAGCAACAGGACTAGTCGCCATCGTGTGTCGGGTTAAAAGTGAACAATTGCAAAGCGAAAATGAAATATCAGTTTACGAAATCATTAAATTGCCAACGCAAATGGAAAGTGCCAAAAAGCCGACTTCCCCTGGGCTAATAGGTTACTTAGTCTGCCCCAGCGCCGCTCGTCGTGTCCTGTTGCCTGCCTCACAATGTGCTGTGAAGGTGGGTAACTTTATTTTTTGTATTTTTTATTTTTTTAGGGTGGCCACTGGAAGTCCAAGTTCGAAGGTCAGAGTGATAGATAGGAGCAAGAAGTGGGCGTCAATGTTAATGGCTGGCACGTAGTTCAGGTTTCTGGGAAAGGGATAGGAGGCACTCACTCACTTACTCACTCACTCACTGGAACGGTTGAAAAGGATCCTTCTGCTGGCACCAGTGCCTTAATACACTTTTCTATTCGACATCGCCTTTTTACATATTTAATGAAATTATTTTCAACAATTTATAATTGCCACGAGCACGGGCGGGCGGGATGCTGCTGCTGGCCAACTCGATGCCTTGGCATCCTTGGCAGCGTTTAGTTAAATGCGCCCCGGGGAGAGTTTTTGGCCGGCAAACAAATTATTATAAAGATATACACCGAAATATGTATATGGAATAATTAGATGTAGTAGTATCCCTACCTGAACTCCGGATACTGAATATCCAGGATCTGTACACCGCATCCCGTGTCCCCTGGCACCAGTTTAGCTGGATACCCTGAACGATAAACAATCTAACTAATAAGGTCCTGCATCTAATAAGACGTAAAGGTCCTGCCAAAGCGGCAACGGCATTGTCGACAAGGACATTCACCTCGTTACAAGGTCCTCGGATAATTTCGAGCGAGAATTTGCTAAATGAAGTATAAATATTTGGCCAACAACTTGGGCAAATTGAGTGCGGCTTGCGGAAGAGGATAAGAGATACGTTGAGGTGGATAAATTTGTAGTTTACTGTAGTTAATTTCTTAAAGTTTTTAAAAGAATGCTTTTTAAAAAAATGTATGTATATAAAGTAGGCCCTTGAATATACATTAACTGTAACTAAGCCACATTTTTGGAAGTCAATCGAGTTGGATTCTCTTTTAGAATATATAAAGCAAAATCTTCTAAAAAATATTTGATTATTAAATAACTAATTGAGCTTTGTAAGTATACAGTTTAAATAAACTCACTCGAATCACAATATTATTCTTAACACATGCGTATATAGCAAGGATTCGCAGTCAGAGCCAAGTCTTAGGTATGTACATATTGAGTATTTTTGGCATGCCATGTGCCCATAAATAGATCCATAATACTTTCCCGTTTGAGCTGGGAACCTTCAGGTTTTCGATTTGGCACGTAATTCACCAATTCGGTAAGTGGCTGAAAAAAGGCTTTTGAATTTTTAATTGGACAGGCATTCGTGCGTGTGCCCCCCTTTGGAACGGAATGGTTCCTGGTTCGTCCTGGTAAATGTTGTAATGATAACAATTTCGTAACTCCTCAGCCTAGGCCTAGGCACACGTACATATATACACATGCTATATCCCTTTTGTTGGGCTTGTCGGCTGCTTATCATTTGACAGCCTCCTCTGGCTGCGTGAGAGACGTGGAGCCCTTATCAAAAGTGAGGGGACGTCACATTATATTGAGCCAAAATCAGTTTACAACACGCGTGAAGGCGGCGGAGGGGTTGGGGAGGGCGGAAAATGCCAGAGCAAACACGAACGGAAAATCTATTTCGTATTTACCCATTTTCCTTGTCACATTTAACTAAGGGAAGTCCTGATGAGGGGATCAGGATTGGGATTGGGAATGGTATTGGGCGAGGAGCTCTCCTCGTTGTTTATTAAACTTGAATGACCCACACACACACATACACACAGGCAAACACTCACAGCGAACAAAAGGCCATCAATCAAACTTGGCTAATAATGCAAATATCAGCGACCTCAACTCCTTCGAACAAATGCCAGGCAAATGCAAATAATTGGCACGACCCGTGTGTCCTTTGACATTCATTCAAATAGTTGACCCGCTCGAATTTAATTGTATATAATTCCGGGAAGGATGTATTCCTTGCTGAAAGCTGGCTACCCTTAATTACTGAATACATTAGCCCGCCACCACCAGCCACCGAAGATTATGATATTTTCAGCCAGGCATGTTTTTATTTTTTTTTTTATTTTTTGTGTGTTTTTTGATAATTCAGCGAAAGTGGGCAAGCCCGAGTGGTGCAAGGTGAGGCGGGGGAGCCAGCTGCTGGGGTATGCCACCAAAAGATGCACAAAAGCCTCTGGCTGCAGCATCCAGCTCATGAATATTCATATTCCCCCGGCAGCGAGTGCACTGAGAGAAATGTAAGCAGAATTCTGTAGAGAAATCGAAGGTAATCAGGCTCTCCTGAAATTTTGCTTAAGAGCAGAGAAAGAGAGATAGAAAGGTAAGGAGAAAAATAGAGAGAGATATAGAGAGAGATTGCATGAGTGCCACATGTTCTCAACAATTCTAGATCTGTACGCACTCATACGCACTTTCTTGCTCTGTGTATACCTACACCCACTCAACTTTGTTCTAGCAAGAGAGAGGCTTGTTTGCATTGCGGGACATTCAAATATAGGGGGATTATGCATCTTGTTTATATAAGGTGCTTTGATGATCAGCAACAAATACCTCTATTATTATATCCATGAAAGGATTATAATTTTAGTCAAACGCTTGTGAAGGAGTCATTTCCGACCCTATAAATCATATATATTCTTGATCAGCATCAGAAGGCGAATCGATCTAGCTATCTTCTCAAGAAAACAAAAAATTTACAAATTTTTTCAAAATTTCATATTTCATTTCAATTGTTAAAATTGTCAAAAATGTATGATTTTTTTTTTTTTTTGTTCAATTTTAAATAGAATATGCAGATTTGTTAATCCAATAAAAACTAACATTGCAAAGCTTTCCGAATTTAAATTATTGCTTTTTTGTCTGAGTTATAAGTATTTTAAACAACGAACAAATGCCTATTTAAAAATATTAATAAATATTAATATTTTTCCAAGTTATTCCGATTTGATCCAATAATTCAATTTCAAAGATATATCCTTCGACTTTCCGAAGATAGTTTCATTAATTGTTTAAAAAGGACTATATTCTTTGACCGAATTCGCAATAAATTAGAAGGCTCCTCAAGGATTATATTACCTTTCAATTGGCGCTTAGATTTTTTTCTCAGTGCTGCCCAACCCACACAAAGTGCGGCAGCAACAACGAGCATTAGCCGCATCTCTAACAGCAGCAGGGGCAACAACAACAACAACAAGACGCAGCACAGTAACGGTAATGGTAACGGTGTGCAAATGCATGTCCGTGCAAGGGGCCAGCGAGTACCCTGAGCCTGTGTGCGTGCTATTAGTAGCTGTCACTCGTTACACGTATGTACATATATGTACATACATACATACATACATACATACATACAAAATGCACTTTTTTGTTGCGGCTGCTTTTTGTCCTTACTCCTTGAGAGCCCCGCCCCCTGCCCTCCTCTTCTGCTCACTCACACTCAAAGGGGGCTGTCGCCATGTTTTTTGCCGAGCGTTTCATTCCTTTTGTTTGTTTATATTCTTTGTTATATACATATATAGTTTTTTTCCTTATTCATTTTGTTGTGGCCACTGTTTACTATAAAATTAGCATATGAAAGAGTTGATAACACCAGCCAGCGAATGGGAAAAAGTGGGAAAAACTAACAAGCAAAAATAGCGTGCTAAATATTTTGTATACATTATTTTTTTTGTAACACAATATTCACGGTGTTAACGGTTAAAAAAATCTTCTTCATCGAACATGTACATCTAATAATTTATTTGTACATACATATACATACATATCTTTTTAGTACAAACCAGAAACTAGTCCTTGAAGCCTAAATGGGTCTTTCTATGGTCAGAGACAACCATAAATTTATGTCAAATTTCTAGTTAGGTTAGCTTGGAAAAGTCCTTGTTTTTGTTGTTAAATTTCCTTCACTGATCTTAGAAATCACAGATTACAAGAAAACCGAATAAGAAACCACACTCCATTTATTTCCAGTGAAATACATACTAGAACAAGCTACTTCACATTAGTTTTAAGAAAAAAAAAAAAAAGAGAGATATATATAAATATAAGTATCTCGAGACATATATTCGTTCTACGAGAAGCAGTGGCAACTATTCGTCTTGCACTGGCCAATCCAGTGACCTTGACGCTTGCAGTATCCATGGCACTGGGGGTGGTGTGGGTGGTAGCGCGATTGCTGCTCGCATAGGAGCGGATCCGCGTGGACGTGGCGCACCTTGATGGAGACCATGCCCAGTGGCTTGGCGACAGCCTCCTCCGAGTTGCCGGTGTCCAGGTCATTGGCATCCGGCTCGGGACTATCCACCTCAGAGGGTCTCGCTTCGCCCAGGCCAAGCAGCAAGGCGGCAGCAAGGATTACACCGACCAGTGGCAGAAGCTTCATCGCACTTGTGTCTTCGTCTTCGTCTCTCTCTGGCAAACAAGCGACTGAATGCGCAGTTCCCAACCACGTCGCTCTTCCGGGCCAAGCCGCTTACGGTTTGCCGATGAGATGCTGCCGCCGCCTTATCAGCCCCAAGGTCAGAGCTCAGCTCTAATCATCATATTGATGCTGGCCTCGGTGTCTCTGCTTTGGAATCGGATTCAGATTGAGTCTGGGCATGGCCAGGCAGCAGACGCATCAGAAATATAGGGTGACTAGCTCACGACTCTGGAACGAGCTCGGTAAGCAGTTTCTCTGAAATTCTCAACCTATTTGATTTAAAAAATCTGCCAATTATCAGTAAATTAATTGATATCTCCTTGTTTATACTGCAATGTTTTAACTGCAATAAACAAAGTGATAGAAGTTTGAAAAGCAAAAGAGTTAAGAGTTACTCTATTTATAGAATATCTCTTTAAGAAGATTTTAAGTGTTTTTTTTCGAAACCATTTCGAAGAATCTTAAGACTTATCTCTGTTATACAAAAATACATCTAAAATGTTGAGCTTTTTCTTCAGAGTGAAGTTTTTATTACTTCTTTCGTACATACATATGTATTATGCATATTTAAATCAAAACTGAGACTTGTTTCATTTGTGGAATTGGAGTTGTCAATGAATATTTAAATAATATACTTGGCAGTAGCCAGGGATGCCCCCATAGCGTTCATTCGCTGATTAGTAGATTTTTGTTAATTTTCTTGTTTGTTATTTTGAAGTAACGTCCTTCTCCGATTACCAATCTGCCTCACCCACCAAATTCTTGAACACGTACTCTCTGCCGTTGATGCACATCACTCCGTTACTGAGGTCCAACTTCCACGTCTTGCGGTAATGGGTGATCTTATTATATTGGCAAGTGATCACATTGTCCGACTCGAACAGGTCCTCTTCCGGGGCTTCGTCGCCGGAGGGGTCGTCGCTACTGTTCAGCGTCTCGTCGTCATCGTTGCCAACCGTCTGGATAGCCTCTTCCTCTGTCATCTCAGCCATGGCCCGAGCCTCCTCTTCGTCCGTTTCTTCCATGATTGGTGCCAAGCCCCCGTCCAGTTGCATGGGACGGCCCACAAGCATATGCTTGCGTCGGACCAGGTTGCTGGGCAAGAGTTCGGGCAAATCGATCTCTTGCAGGACCCATGGGATTCCTGTTGGAACTGCATTGGTCACAGCAAAAGCTTGTGGGGAGCTGTTGGTCACTCTGCCAGGTGCGTGCTGTACTGGAACTGGCTCTTCTCTAGCGTCCTTCTTGGTGGTGATGGGGGACTCATTGTCTCTTTCGGGAACCGACTCGGTTGGGTCTGCTTGCAAGCTCTCTTGCATTTTAGATCGCCATACTTGCTTCAACTTCTGCAGCATCGATTCATCCAAGCCTGAGGCCTGAAAGGCACTGGACATGTTGGCAATCACGTCGTCGATCACGGAATCGTTAAACATCAAGGTGGCTTGGCGCGACAAGTGATCCATATTTAAAGACATCTCTTAAAGGAGTTTTTTTTTCTTCACGTTTCTTGCAAAATTAGCAATCCAGGGATGGAAGACAAAAGGGCTCTGTTTCATATTTCGATTCTCAAACATTTGAAACGATGAAATTGGGTCAATTTATAACAGTCTTTGGCAGATGTGAAGCTTCGATACCCACAGGGCTCCATCCACCATCCGATAAAAACTGATTATGCAACATCAACAAAGATGGTTAAAGTGTCTTCTTCGGGAAAAAACTGCAAAGTTTACCAACTATTTTGGCTGTTGTACCTCAGGTTTCGCCAGTTTTTGTTGAAATAAATTAAATGAGAAGGTGATTTTCATAATAATTTTGGACCAATGCCTGGTACTAACTAATCTTAATGTCACATTTGCCAAAAGTCGCAACAGTCTCACAAGTCTAGACAGTTTCACTGTTTCACCATTGCGATTTCAAAAAAATGATTAAAAAATGTTTCTTTCTCGAACATGGCTAGAAAGACTCGGCTGTTAATGCTGATCACGAATATATGTATATGATTTATAGAGTCGGAAAAACCTCCTTCACTGCGTTGCAAGCTTTTACTAAAATTAGAAATACCTTGCAAGGCTAAAAAAAAAAATACAAAAATATGTAAAAATGATCTAAATGGTTAATATTTTTCCCTGACTGTAATTGTTCCACGCGGTTACAATAACTTGTTTTTTTTTTGCCCCGTTTTCAACATCTAAAATGTGTATATGTATAAATGTTGAGCTAACAATTTATGCGGAAATTTGATTTTTATGTTCGTTGAGCTTGTCTCGTTTTCTCCATATTCTTCGGTCCTGCCACTTCTTTTGCCCCTTGTATGCTTTCTCCAGAAGTTAGTAAAATTGATGGGCAACGGACGGGCAGTTAAAGGGACATAAAAAATAACATTTCTTGGGTAATTTTTGGCGCACCCACGACCATACATAAATACGTACATTCATACATACATACATACATACATATGTATGTATGGTTGTTCAGGCCTAAAGACGGCAGTCGAGTCTCATTTGTTTTAAAATGCAAAAACCATAACAATAATCATGATAATAATACAGAATAATGATAATAATAACAGAGCTCAAGTGTAATACATAGGGAACAGCTGCCAAGAAGCAGCCCAATCTTCCCACTTTCTTCATATTTTTTTTTTAAGTGGAAAGAACCAATAAAAATTCTGTCTAAGTTGCTTTCCATTGAAGACGCGTCGAAACATGTCCAAAGGGAAGTACAGTCTGTTGGTTTTAAGTCACAATTGTGCATACAAACATATATATATATATATATATATATATATGCAAAAGAATATTCATTTAATTGATGTAACTTTAAATATGAAAGAAGATACATACAAAGGTATAAGCCATGACGTTGTCAACTTATCCTTGAACTTAAGATTTCCGTCAGAAATGAAACAAATGAAATAAAACATGGGTAGTTTGTGAAGCGTTTTATTTGGTTAAAAAATAAACATATTAAGACTATCATATTATGAATTTGTTGGTGTAAATAATAATTGCAATAAATAATATTAAAAAAATAAAAAGGAAAATCCCTATAGGTAGCAAGTTGTTCAATAAAAAAGTAATGTTTACTTGGGCAATATTTCACATGCATACTGCCGATTCTTGAAGTTTTCAAAATTTTTTTTGACGCGTTTCCTATTTATTTTCTTTTACTTTTTGAAGTTTTCTTAAGCTGCCATCATTTAACAAATCCTAGGCCACGTGAACATTGAAGAAAGGAATCGAAAAGTTAAGTTCCGAAACGGCATAAATCGCATAAAGTACACCAGACTGAATAACAAAACATGAGAAACTTTTCTCTAAACGCTTCAATTTCATTGCCGCAAATGGAGCGCAAAAAGTAGAACAACAACTAAAGAAAGTGAAGAGTGGGCTGGATGGGTGGATGAGCTTTAAGCGAATCGAAGAAAACAGGTGGAAAATGCGTTGAGGAAACAATTTCTGTTGTGCCTTAACTTGTTGATGGTCGAGTGGAGCATTTTGTCAGTGGCACAAGTTTTATTTATTTTACACATTTTCCCATTCTGCTCCTTATTTTCCCTTTTAATTAAAAAAGTTTCCGCCCTTTGCCTGCTCCACCTATGTTTTGTTGTGGCTGAGTGCCCTTAGAGGACCTAAGTTCCTTGAAGGGATCAAAATCCCATGCGTACGCTTGTTTTATCACAGTCAGGCCAGGGGGTCAGGGGGTCGGGGCCGAAGCCACACGGTAAGCTTTTAATCACTTTTCATGTGAGGGAATATTCCAATAGCAGCGATATTGGGCATTAAAATGGTTTGTTTTTCAATTTGAACAACATATATATGGCTCTCAAATATTTTCAAATATTTAGGGGGTACCCAATACGACTGAATTTGCTGAAAATATCGGCAATCGAAAGCAGCTGTTCCCATACAGACCGCTTATACAATATTATCAGACATTTAGCGACTTGGAGGTCGCGGAAATTGTCTAATCAAATTCAAAATTATGATTATTAACGGTAATACGATATATTTATCAGAAAAATGTAGCATATTAATTAAAAATGCACAGACTGAGCGTTTGCAATTAAAAACATTGCATATGTTGCATTAAACGATTTTGTAATTATTATTATTAATTTATGATTAATAATTTATTTAGTTTTTTTTTTGCTAAATTATTATTATTGAAGAGCATAATTATTTATTAATACTTATTTATTATATTTCTTAACAACAACTTTTTGTCAAAATGTGATGTGTGATGTGTGAAAAAAAGTGCATCATTGTGAGAACAAAAAATAAAAATATCGATAGTGCAAAAAAAGCGCTCCAAACATCGATAGTATAAAAAGGGCTCCGATGTTTTGCCCGCATTAGTAGTGAGTTGTGGTGAACAAACCGAGACGTTTAGAGAGGTGCAGCTATAATCATATATTCTATAAACTCTAATAATAAGAGTTATTTATATTGTTTGGCAAGTATGATAAATATATCTCCTGGAATGTAACTAACTTTCCGCGAATCTTTATTTCATGTTTAAAAAATTTAGTTACATCCATACATACATTTGTACATACCAAGCATATGCATACATACATATGTGTTTAAAGAAAAAACACTTATTGTGCAATCTGTGCATATTAATCTCGGGGATTTCCCTTTTATATACATATGTATGTAATTATGTGCATATTGTATGTATCACTCAGAGGCTTAATACTTTCAATACCCGAGATATTAATAAGCAACGAAACACAGGGCGTGACTAATCACATTTCAATACTTTTCCGATAACTATGTACATACTATGGTATATAAGTTTAGTCGGAAGCTTGTAACACTATAAAGAATGCGAAAATGCTAAGCTTGGCTATGATTGATTTCCGATTCGATCTTGTAATTCAATTGCAAACTGCAAGCTTCGGCTTCCCAAAATGAACTTTCTTCTAATATATATATACTTTTATACTTTTATACATATATATGCATAATATACTATTATTTTTCGTTAAAATGTGTTTAGCATTTCGTCATTGTTTGATTCGAAAAATTCAAATATTTTAGATTTGCAAGTTATGCCAGAACAGGGACGGTGACTGTAGGTCCTTAAAAATCCACTTAAAATCCTGAAGCAAACATTAATTAATTGCAAATGTGCAGTAATACTCAAATATTCGTAATATCAAATGGATTATAAAGAGAATCGTATGCATTAGCATTGATTTTCTAATTCGCTCTTTCCTTTGACAAACAAATGCTTAATCAGTTAGTTCTGTTCTGGTGAAATACCAACTGATGTATGATGTGTACTTTCAGAGGACGAGCGGCGGAGAAGCTAGGGGGTTGTGTTACGCAACAGCCATATTGGAAAGCTTGTAAACTAATTGGGTTACACTTGAAGCTACACAACGATTATGACATCTTGTGGGTCGCCCTCAGTAACCCTTCGGCACCCTTCGGCACCCAGTCCCCTCTAGGACCAGCTTGTTAAACACACACACGTGGTGTGCTTACACTTTGGGACTCGAATGAATTTGGATGACATAGTCAAACAATTACACGAGTTCGCAATTAATTTGTCTCCACAATATGAGAACGACGGCTCAAAGCCAAACTACCAGCCATAGGCATAACACTGTCCGAAAACAGAGCTATTAGAGTAATCTTCTCTGGCAAAAAGCCATATATATATATTGGAATATGCAGCAATTCTTTGTTTATAGTAGTATCATACTATATAGTATGGTAAATAATGTTAAACTGGTCCGTTTCGAAGGATACTGAACGCCCTTTGGACTTGTAAGAATGTTAACGTCCCACCTGAGTCGATATTTGAAAGGCAACTGCACTGGCGGAGGTGTATCCATACGGAAGTGGTTAATGGTGTTGGCCAGACAGCAAGGCTAAGTGTGGACGGGAAACCATTTAATTTGGTCACTTGCAATGACATGTCCAAATCCTTTCTATCCCACCAAATCTTGTTCAAGTCACAATGAATTCTTCGAAAACAAATTCGGTTTGTTAAAACCTAATGAAAACATCAATGATATAGATGGTGCCCATGGATTGTCTAAAAGATATAGCAGAATTGACTTGTATTCTAATCAAATGGCAATCAAGTGTATGGTCATGGCTGCTGCTCTCCTTCACCTGTGGCCACTATTCATATTATGTTCGAATGCGATTCGTTTGGCAAATGTAAGAATGCATTGATAAGCGTTGTCCGTCATTTAGCTTTGAATCACGTATACGACGGGTGGGCTAACACACATTGTAATCCGTCACACTAGTTTTAGAGTTTTGGTAACAAAGAACCGATAAGACCAATAAAATTAACTACAAGGGCTACTAGTCAATAGGGATATATATTGCTTTACCCACTCAAACCTATTAATACAAAAACCTGGCCACTGGAGTGCATCATTTGTTGCGATTCCATGGCTCTGGGTTCAGTGCGAAATTTAGTGCCGCCAGTTGTGAATTGGACGGTAGCGACTCCCTTTGGCATTATTTGTGGACGGGCGTGGGAGCAGACAAATCAAAAGTGCTCGCAATTTTGTAATTTTGTTCACGTTTCTTTTAATTAAAACCAAAGGAAGACCGGCAGGGATGGATGGCTGAGGGCCAAACTACAAGGCGCCGGAGGGGTAGCCCGACAAATCAAAAAGTTGCCGAGATTTCCTCGTGGCTGCCACTCTTCTGCTTGTTTTCTTTTTTGTGCTGTAATTTTTAATTTCATTTTGCCGTGGCTTAATCCACAGTGGAAAGTTTTTAACCCAAGGCCTTGCCGCACATAAATCAGTCCGGAGCGAGCCACCTGCTGTCGGTGGAAATGCGCAAACTGGCGGACAAACTGACAAACGGACAGATTGGGCGGGGCAAAAGTCATCCAGCAAACTATGCAAATGAGTGGGGGAAAATAGCTTAAGTCAATCTGAAGTTGCCGCATTAATTTTAATGGTTGCTCTAAATTCAATTTGTTATCCAGCAGCGGAACAGTGAACAAGAAAGAACATGGAGTTGGCTAACATTCGTCTGCGTAGCATTATGCAGTTAGATCCGAGCAACGGGTGGGAGCCGATCCAAAAAATAAAGTATTTTCGACTGCCAGAGACCTCGGAACACCCCCTTAACCTCAATTGTTGCTCAGAAAAGTATGTCCATCAAAACAGCGTCCATTCCGGCCCATTTGAAGCGGTACAAAAATATTTTATGAACATGGATTATATACAGATGAAACAGTTGCTTCACAAAACTGATTTCATTCTCCAACGGCGTTTTCTTTATCATTTTATTGACGCCCAACCTGTGGATCAACGTACACCGGATCGACGCTTCGAGGCATTCCGTTTTAGGGGGTGTATTTACATTAAAATTTTGGGTGAGGAGGCAAAAAAAAAAATTACTATACGCGATTCATATGCCTTCAAGGCAAGGCAGTATTTAATGACTGGTAAGTGCTTAATACAACCTCCTTCTGTCTTAACGTAATCTATTAAATAGAGCGCCTCGGAGGGCCGCCCGACATGTTCACACCAGGTGATGAAATGGTGCAGGAGTACGGCATTTTCTCTGCCAAGGTCGGCCAGTTCCGATTGCTCTATTCGGGTGAGCTCACAGGAGTATGCAACACCGAATGCGTCGGAGATCTGTGAGTGATCCAAATCGAATACTGAGCTTTATGTATCAAAACAAGACCCATGTCTGGAAAATATACTGTCATCCTTTGTAGCACCGATCGAGAGGAGTTGGACAAGTGCCGCCTGACGAAAATCAAAACAATAAGTTCGTCGATTTACTCTCGCTCCAATTTTCGGTTCTGCTCTTGGGTGAGACGGGCATACTTGAGCGGCATCGACCAAATAGCTATCGCTAAATACGAAAAAAACGGAATGGTGGTGCAGCCGATCGAAGTGGAATCCGTGAGAACCCTGGTGCAGGTGCGTCTATGCGACTCAGAAAGCTGGGCTAAGCTATATTGTACTAATCCATACTGTACGTACAGGGTAACCGTAGACTTAACATAGGGGGCCGCGTCCAGCGTATGTACCAGTTCCTTGAGAAGATCCACGATAAACTGCGAGATCTTGACAATCCCACTGCCAAAATAACATTTTCGATGAAAGGAGACACTCTGGTCTTCGAGGAGTCCCTCGACACCGCGTTCATTAACTATGTTAATGAACTATAGACAAGTCCAAACCAAATTATATGCCATCAACGATGCCAGGGAGGCGTCCGTCCCGATGACGGGAGGAGATACATAAATTACACCTTAAACATGTTCCTTATTTCAATAAATTTCAATTAACCGCAGAAAAATATATATTTTCTGAAGCAAAGAACTTAAAATAAAAAGATGAGTAGTAGCCAGCTCGAGCTGGTTTCAGGCTCTTGTATAATTTTGTTAAATATATAAATCTAATGCACCACATTTCTTTCTTTCCAAGAATTATAATCCTATTGCTATCCCGGACCTGGTGACCTTAAAGCTGCAAAGCGTACTGTATCTATATGGAGGCGGCTGGCAAGCAGCGGACCATGGCATTGAAGGAGCCACCTCCACCACCTTCATCTTTGCCTGCGCCTCGGTCTCGTCCTCGTCCTCGTCCTCGCCCTGCTCTGCTATGCTCCATGTGCTCTCCTTGTGTGTGGTCTGTGATTAAAATGATATTTTCAGACAATGTCAAACAGCGTGTGACTAATGGGTCTATGGGTTGTCCGAAATGTCTGTTATTACTTGATAAATCTTGTCGGTCACACATTTTGGCACGGCACAATGGCCAACGCAAAAGCATAGGCAACCGCTTGGGTGTATGGCCGTATCCGTGTCCGTATCCGTGTCCGTGTCCGTGTCCGTGTCCATGTCCGTTTGTTTTATGCAAATCCTTGGCCCCTGCTCGTCTGCATTCAGCTCTAATGACAAATGGGTCAAAAATTTGTGGCTAATGACACAAATATGCTGGTTTCAGCCTATAAATTGTATGCATAAATAAAGCAAAAGGTCCACAACCGTAAAAAAAAAGGGGCAACTTCTTATGATTGAAGACTTGCGGCCTTGGGACCCCCCATGTGTGTGTGTGTGCGTGTGTGCGCCCTTCGCCATTAATCAATCGGCAAATAAACATGAAATTTACGTAAATTGACATTTGGCCATCGACCAGCGATTTGACACACACTTTTTTCCCCCAAACTTGTCAGTTGAAATCCGATTTAAAGACAAAACGAATATTCAATATGATATAGTATTATAATCGGATAAATACTTAGAAGGCTTCCTGTTCTATTATAATATAATATTCTGAAAAATACCTTTAAGGCTTCCTGTTTACTGTTCCAGATCTGTTTGAAGTAATTTAATTGTTAGTTTAATAAGAAACAAAATTAATTTATAAAAAATTAAGTTGAAATTTATCACGCAGATGGTTTCTCGGTATTTGAAAAATATATTTGTAAACAAATAAGCCTTCGGTTGTGCTAGTAAATTGTATACGCCTATTATATGTTATAAATTATATATGATGCTATGCGTGAATGTGTTTAGGGGTCACAGAAAATGCCCAATTTGATTAGTCTATTATCGGGCATATCTTTCAGTAACTTTGCTATCTGTTAACTAGTCTTAACATATCAAAGATGTAATAGAAAAACCTTTAAACACAAAAGTGAAACAAACAGAATTTACCACTTAAGTAATTTGTATAGACAATGTTACTGTCTATATGAAAATCTATCAACTCTTGGATCACTTTAGCATCCTTGCTTGATCCTTTGTGAAAAGTCTCCCTAATTCGGGGAATTAATATACTACACTTTCGGCCGCCTAGTGTCATTGTTCGGAGCTCTATAAATATGGCTATCTGTTCGAGTGCACACATCCGCTGACCAGAGGCGAGCACACTGATTCCGAATCAGTTTCCGGTCCGGGATGGGGACCTGAGCAAATATGCAGCGAGCGTGACAGCAGGTGATGGGCGGGCGAGCGGAAACGGAAGTGGAAGTTGAATGGGGGCAGGGCGGCTAGTCACGAAATCATAGAGCATCAGGAATTGCCTTTATTTGTCTTCATTACACTGGCCTCTCAGCGTCTCCGAAAGCAAAAAACAGAAAAAAAAAATACAAATAAAAGGAAGAAGCCAACCAGGAAATTCAAATACGCTTGCGACTCGAGCCACAATCGAAGTTCGAGCCCACGTACACTCAGAGAAACGGGTTACATTGCATTCAGAGTGTGGACTCCATGGGTGGAAAATGTCCTGAGTTTTTTTTCCAGTGTAGACACTCACTCGCATTGTTTTGCCAGCCTTTCAGTTTCGCATTTTTCCTTCCATTTTGGATGTCGCAGCAACGGCAGTCTCTTCCGCTCCTTTGACTTGCCAGATTAGGGACATGGCTGGGGTTTGTTCGGCAAGTTTTTTGCGGCTTTGCCTTGATAATCCCAAATCCCACGTCCCTTTGCAGGACATCAAGGGCATTAGCATGTGATATGTGAAGCAACTTCTCGGATTTTTTTCTTTCTTGCTTCTTTTTTTTTTTTGCGGACTCGAATTTGTATGTAAATGGGTTTGGGTTTGGCAACGACGACACTGACTTTATGGAACTTGGCCAAAGTTTTGGTTAGAACTTTGCCAGTGACAATTCTCTTCTCCCTCTCGGTTTCGGCTCTGTCTATTTCGGCTGCGAAGCTTCTTAATTAGCAGACAGAATCGAAGGAGTTGCGGTGTTCCAGGTGCGGGGACCTAATCAAAAATTCAGCGAAATCCCCGGCACAGGACTTTATCTATTCATCAACCATAAAAAGAAAAGCCATATGCCCCGGCCCGTCAGCATTCCGCTGGCCATTTGTCGTCAGCATAAGCGGGATCAGCTGAAGAGCGGTCTTAGTGGGCATAATGGAGGCGGAGCAGAGCCCAGGCCAGGTCCTAAGTCAACACCCTGGACGGCGTGAATACGGCTCACTTCCGTTTCCGCCGCGCACCTTTCGCGGTAATAAGCTGCACAATTTTATTATTACATTTGCCGCCCAGCCAGTGTCTGTGCTTGGTAATTTCAGATAAATGAGAATACATAAACAAAAGAACTCATTAAGTTTTCTCCCTGCCCAGGCAGCCGCCTCCGTTTTGGCCACAAAGTAACTGGCCAGGACTTCATTGAATCCTTTAACGTTTCGTAAATATTTCGAAGCTGTTCCTATGCACACTTGCATGGTGCACTGGCTCGATGTATCCTGATCTCTTGCCAAGCTTGGAAATGGAAATGTTTTCTTCGTTTTCATGGCAACAACAGGTTCATTGTTTGATTTTATAATCATCTCACCGATTTACACTTGAAAGCTTAAGTCTTACCAGAGTCTTGAGCCTCATTAGCATTCTTGGGGGGAGCGGGGCGAGAGTTGGTACTGGAAGTGGAATCCTTTTGTTTTGGCCGCCAATTAACCGAGAGCCCGGGAATATATTCATGAAAAATTGATTTAATGGTACCTAAAGAGAGGGCCTTTATCTCAGGCGTCTCAATAAAGATATTAAGGTGAATCGTAAATCTGAAATGAAGCTATTACAAAGTATCTATAAACTATTTTGGAACATTAGGATAATGCCAGTGAATCAGCCAGAATTTAGCAGTATTTCAGTACTTATTCATGTATATTGATTGATATTGCATATTTCTTTTTATAAAATTTAATTTCGACCCTCGTCCTTTCAAATTGCATTCAATATAAGCCAAAGGTATATATAAGTTTTCAATAATCCATAGGGATTTGATCCAAGCGAGGAGGGAGCTTGGGAATACAAAAAATTAAATTATTTTTTAGTGCTGTCCTGGCGGGAGGGGAAAGCGGTCAAAAGTGCTGGAAAAAACACGAGCTAAACGAGCGAAGAGAATGGAATTTCGTTTTCATTTCCTTTTTTTTCCGGCTGCTTGACAATTTATGAACTTTCATTTGTCTTCTGTTTTGGTTTTATCTCGGACATGCTCGGGCATGATGAATGTTGCCTAGAACTTGGTTGTCACTTCACCTCCGCCACCCAAGTTAGACTTTAAAACGTTAATTATTATTTATGCCCGGCGATAAACAGGGACCGGAAATATTTCCGTGTGTCTGGGATTTACTTAACTAACAAAAATAATTATTCGAATTGCATTAAGGATCTAAGGACACTAACAATCAGCTTTAGAAGTCCATCGAGAACAACTATAACGTTGATCCTCTTTCACCTATTAATAAATCTATTAAAAGATTTATTGTAACATTCAGACAATAAGTTTTGGTTAAATTTAGTTAATGATTTCATCAGACATTTATGTATTTATTTTGTGAGATCCAAAGAGAAGACTTTACTGAACCTTTCACCAATAATACGATAGGAACAAATCATATTTATGAATTTCAGCAGCCGCAAAACCTTAAGCCGTAGTGGCAATTTATTAGCTTTTAGCTGATGCTATTTTCCTTAGCTCTGCCATTTCGAATCATCTCCCTTTTCCCCTGTCATTTTCCCAGCGCGGCATTCATTTTATGCACGAATTTTTCATTGCACATGTTTAGCAAAGCAATCGAATGCAAACAAACTCCGGTTGGAGGAGCTGCATTTGCAGTGTCAGAGGATTGGGAATGGGATTGGGAAACAGAAGTAGAGCTGGGAGTACACGGAACTCAAAAATGTATATGCATATTCTAAATCTATGATTGGAATCCAATTGATTAATTTTCTAATCATTATCTATTGAGTTTTCATTCTACTGAAAATGTTGTTGAATGACCGAGTTGATGAATCAAATGATTTCGATTTGATTTAGTCTAGGAAAACGTGTGTATTCTTAACGTTTCCTTCCTTATTTTTAATAAATTAATAATTAATATGACCTAATGACCTACTAAAATCATTATTTATTATTCTACCTTAACCTTAACTTATTGAATTTTAAATTTAAATTTGTTATTGAGAAAATCAATGTACTAATTGCGACTTTTTCCGCGCTGTGTAGGCTCACAGGACGCATCAGCAGACGCAGGATGGAGATGCAGACGCCAAAACGGAAGCGGAATCGGAAAATGTTGGAGACATTGCATAGCGCCCAGGTACGTGACTCTCATTTCGATTTCGATTTGCATTCCGCCAGCACCGCGCCCCTCCCCTGTTTGTTTGTTGTAATTGCAATTGATTTGGCTTACTCCTGGCAGTAGCAGCCATGCGAACCTGAGGGACTGACTCGCTATCTTGGCAAGATTAATATTTGCTTAGCCCCCGACTTGGTTCCACTCCACTCTATTGCACCGTCTGACTTTGGCTCACAATGGTTGCTGGGCCTGCAATCGCTGTCCAACTTGAGCTTTGGAGGACCTCGAAGAAGTACATCCCATAGTTTGTGCTTAGTTTCATGTACATTTTCTGGTTAAATCCAATCCATATTTAGGCATGGAAATCATTTCAGATTAGGGTAATATCTCTCGCCCCCCTGGAAAGGTTTTTTCCTTTGGTGTGCCCCGCCAAGCAAGGCCAAATACTAGTTCAAATGGGCTTTGTATTTGTTTGCCTTTTGGCTGAGTATCGTTTGCTCTGGGCGGGGGTTCTCGGCATTGGCATTCATGGGTTAACTGCAGCGACTGTGTCAGGCAGGTGAAGCCACCTTTTCCCCACAGCCGTAGGCAGCCTTTCGGATAAAGTGAGTGTTGGACAAACAAATTGTTTGCTGGAATGCGGAGGGCGCTAATTTGATGTGCGTCCCAGCCAAAAAAAAAAAGTATCAAAGTATCTGTATCTTTTGGATATGGGACGTTTGTTTGCCGCCCTGCCGGCGTGTGCGTGGGTGGGCAAATATTTGGTCACACGCGGCGTATGAGTAATGCGATGATGGAGTAGTGCCATGTGCGATGTGCGATGTGCGGCCACCGTTGCCGTCGTCGTTGCTTCTTTCTGTCCCATAAAGAGTTATTGCAAATAAGTGTAGCATACTCTGTGGCATTTGCGGTTTCTGTGTGTGTGTGTGTGGGTGTGTGTATATATTTTGTGTGAGTGCCTCCTGCGGTTGCCTGAGACAAATGAGCTTTGATTCTAGAGCGATTATTAAACAACTAACCGCAAAGTCAGCCGCCAAAAGTGGCAAAGTAATTAAAATTTGCATTGCTGTCTAAGCCAAGGGGGATGAAGCGTTGGAGAGAGATTCTCTGTGAAAATCTGTCTATATATTTATACCATACTACCAGGAAAAGCTGTAAAGAAAAGCTGCATAAATAAATACATATTTTCTGTATCAAGGCATCTCTGCTTTACGATAGAATCCTTTAGAATCCTCTTTCCATAAATCCATGCCTCTTGGGGCCATCATTTAAGGCCTCATATGTTCGCATTAATTAAGGCTTCTGTGCTTGCTGCATTCATATTTATATGAAATCAGCATAATTGAACCAATGTACTTACATTTCGGCTGAGATCACATTTTATTATCCTTCCATTTTACATCTCAATTCGCGGCTCATCGATTTCCGTGCAGCGGATTTAACATTAATTTCATTAAAGTAGACACTCGAACAATGCAAATACTGAAATAAAAGGACAGCGGAGCCATTTATTTATTACTTGTATCGAAGCGGCCGGAAATGGAGTCGGAATCGACTTCGAAATCGAAATCGGCATCGAAATCGGTTTTTGGAATGCAAGGGTGAATCGAAGGCAAATCGAAATCGTGGCCAAATTCCGGTTTAAATTGTTTTCAACAAAAGAGTGCAAGCGGTGCAAAGTTGGATGTGAAATCTCAAAGTCCGCTTGTAATCCCGGCGGGTGACATCATTTCATATGCTGGCGCCAGCGGGACATACCTCCACCCGCCCCTCCTCCCGATCCTCGCCAGCCACGGCACATAAAGTATTGTTGAAGTCGAGAGCTCGTTGGAGATTTTGTCGTCATGCTCTGTAGTTGACATAATTATATTGTAAAATATCGTTGCACATCCCATATCTCACACCAGGCCAACAGAAGACCAGCCCCTTGTCGGGGTGTGTGCGTGTGTGCAATGATATATGATGTGTGTGTGTGTGTGTGAATGCGAGAGAGCGAGGAGCATGAAGTGTGTGTGTGCGAAATGGTCACTCTTGTTCTCCCCTCGCTCTCCCTAAAGCTCACTGAGAGTTTCAATTTTTAATACCGAGATTTATGAAGAGCTTCGTGGGTGTGTGTGTGTGTGTGTGAGAGGGAGTGTACACTGTTCATCAAAATGGGGTTTTCTGAAAGAAAAGATTACAAGTTACAAAGCGATCTTACTTATAATATGGTCAAATGTCAAAACCAGTGTCTAGCTATGGCTGGAATCCTAGTATCCCTTAGATACCTCAGATTTTCTTATAAAAGTATACGCGTTATGCATCTTATTGCTTTTAACTTTGTACCTTGTCAAGAAGAGTATGTGGTAATGTTATAAAATGAATTTTATCACTTATTTATATATAAATAATCCTTTTCACTGCCCGTAGGGCATGCAAGGACTAGGTTTTATCTTCTATTTCTATTACAGTTTCCCCCTGTAATTTCCCTCAGTGTACACTGGCTAGAGTGCTGTGCATCATATTAGTTTTGCTATAGTAAATCAGCTGCTGGGAGCCAGCTGTGAGAACCAAGCGGAAATGACTCCGGTTTTGACTCCTACTCCAGCACGGCTCCTTTTATGCGATTTTTCATCCCTCAGAGCAACTCTATTCCCATTATGACAGAGAGAGAGAGAGAGAGAGACGAGTCCTTGAACCCACACTTCTTTACAACTGTCACCCTTCGATCCTGCGTTGAGTTTTCAACTTTAAAATCCGAAAACACAGCACAGCTGCTTCTGGGAAGGAATCGTACTAATTCATTCATGAATAGCAATCCAAGAGTCTTGGACTCCGAGCCGTATCTATATTAGCCACAAGCTCAGATGGCCATAGACAACTTGGAAAAGCGAATTTCCATTTAAAGACACGTGCGTGCAATGGGGGAAGGAAAATGGGAACGGGAACAGGAATGGAAATGGAAATGGAAATGGGAAGGGGTCAGGCATACATTAGCACATGTATTTTCTAGGCTTTTCCTACACTTTGATGTGTACATGGAAAAGACTCACTTAAAATCTCTGACCATAGGGAAATTGTGTTTCTGGCTAATTATGTCTGACCCGGTTGCTGGTGTTGTCCCAGTGACACACCTGGCAACTCTGGCAAGGAATTCCATAGCCAACTCTCCACGTGGCCGCAGTTGGAATTTTTCAAAGAAAATTGTTTACGCATTTGAAGTTCCCCAGCGAGGCAGGTACCAGGATGCTGGGATGCTGGGATGCTGGGATGCTGGGATGCTGGGATGCTGGGTTGCAGGATGTCCAGCTGGGTCTATTTGCCAGAGTGTCACGTTTACCCCATGCTCTATATGCAGGGACCAGGAACTAATGTAGTCGTCACAAACTTTTGAGGGGCGAATGGTCTTGTATGAGATTTAATTTTGTTGCTTGTTTCCTATTTAAGCATTCGAGGGTCCTTGGGGCGCAGATGTACGTATGGTAAGGGTATTACGGTCTCCGTTCTGCATGTCCTGCGGCTGCCCCCTGCCTCTCTCTCTCTCTCTCTCTCTCTCTCTCTCTGTGTCTCACTCACTCTCTTAACGAGGCCCGCAGTGCGGCTTGTTGGCCAATGTCACGTAGGCAGCAGCGGCAGCAACAACTGCGGGCGCTGCAACTACAATGAACTGGGAACAACGTTGCGCAAATTGTTGGCCAAACCAAAAAACTGTAAATAAATATTTAAACTATTTGTAACTTTATTAACTTTGCTCAAGTGGCGCAATTTATTGCATACCAAAATGGGGCAGCGGCAGCGGCAACGGCAACGGGAACATGCAACTTGGCTGCAAATAAAAGAAGCACAAAAGCGACAGCGAAAGCGAAAAGCGGAAGCGGAAAAAGCGAAACAAAAGTTAAACCGTATTTAATGGCAGAGGAAAATTGTTGTTTAAAGCTGCAACCGAGCATGTGTGTGTGTGTGTGTGTGTGTGAGAGAGTTTTCTTCTTTTTTCAAGCAGCTTTTATGGGAAAACTCCGCACATGCAGTTCCCTTTTTGCTGGCATCGCGTATACGCAGTGTAAGCCCCCAAACTACTTGGCTGACTCCATGTCCCCATCCCAAAAACTTCTAATTGGATTGACCCCTGCCCCCGGTGTACCGCCTCTTAGGGCGTTGCGAGTGTACTCAAAAACACATGAATATGCAATGAATGATACAAAAACACACACAAACAGAGAGAGACACAGACACACAGCTGACAATAGTCATAAAACTATGCAAAAAGAAAAGTAACTGGATTTTTTTGTATTTTAAATTCATTTTAAATATGTAATTTTATTTGCCTCATTTGAAAATGTGGTTAAATATTAAGGACAGCCGCAGGAAGTGCCCACTGGACACTGGCAAATGTCGTGCCTGGAGTCACATCTGGCAAGGATAAATGAGAGCACCAAATGGGAATATTTACGGAATATTAAGGTGAAATAGGGAAAGAAACCTTTTTTTTTTTCCTGAATTGCTCTGTTAAAAATTAAACTTTAACTATGTTTTAGGGAATGGAAAACATATATGCTATGATATAAGCTTTAAATAATGACTGCTCTGGCTTTTATAGAGTCTGAAGGCCCAAATCGCTTCGCCTGGTGAGGCTGATCAAGTTTTCATAGAAAGAAAAGGTTGCAAAATCTATACATAATACATAAAGTAAAGTCTACAAAGAACTTAGTACAGAAGAACTTCGATTTTTAGGCACGAGCATTCAACCTTAACCCTGCCCCCACGCATTGTCCTGAAGGCAATAAAGGCTCCTGCTTTATCCCTTCTACAAATTGTTATCCATCAGGACAGTCATCAATTGCTTGCCACCAAAACTTGAAAGGTCTCCCTCTGGGCCTAGATGCGAGGGTGTTATGTAAATAACAAATATTCTTTTTGGCATTTTGATTGCACGTCAGCTGTGTGTTGCCGTTGCTGTGAATTACACGAAGGTCGAGAGCAACAGGTGCCTTGTGCCACCCCTCAGCCAGCTCAGTTCAGCTCAACTCAGCTCGACCTTAAACTCCTAAGGGGTGTGACCACACACAGAAACGGATACAGATGCAGATACAGATACAGATGCAGATACAGATACAGATATAGACAGAGATACAGATACAGACAGCAGAGGGGCCAAACTTGGCAACAACAATGGCAACAGCAAAAAGCGAAAGTGAAAGTCATCACTTTTATTTCATAAAATTTTTATTAGGCCTCCATATTTCATTCACTTAGCCCTGGTTTGTCCCTCTCCCCGCGCCCCCCAGGCTCCGCTGCACTTGGCACTGGGATGCCAGGACCCTCGAGCAGCGAATCCCTTCGTGAGCATCTCCTGCAACACATTCGCATTTGCTCTATTTACTTTTACGACACGTTTGGGCCGAGGCCCAGAGCAACAATGCCATTAAACTTGTAGATGCCCCCGTCCCGGGTTTGTCTAGAAAAAAAGTGTCGCAATTGTTACATAAATTATTCAGATGCCCGACGGCTCCGGGGTCCCTTGCTTTCGATGCCGGTGCCGGTGCCGGTGCCGGTCTCGGTGTCGGTGTCGGTGTCGGTGTCCTGGCCAAAGAGTTGTCAGCTCTTTCTGGCTCCCCCCTGCCTGCTCCACACACGTGTCCCCTCTGCATATTTCATGCAAGATGTCAGCCCAATGTGTTAGTTTCATGTTAACTTCAGCAGCATCCCTTCCCGTTTAAAGGCAGCACCCAGCGCCCGGTTGCGAGGTCACGACACGTCATCAGGCCGAGTGGTCCAAAACCGGTTGGAATACAATATTAATTGTGGACAGCATTAGGCCAATTACGGACCGCAGATCCTTGCAGAACACAGAGAAACAGAACAGAACACAGAACTAACCGCATAAATTAGCACTTGGCCGCAAAAGGGTTGCGCCGCTCAAAGGCCAAACTTGCACTGCCTTTGGCTTTGTGGCGGGTGCCTTTGTTGCCACGAAAGGCTTGGTGCTTGGTGCTTGGTGCTGTTGCTGCAGCTGTTTGTTGGCCAGGCAGGTTGCCAGGCAGCGTGGCGCATTCATTTTGGCCATAATGAGGCTAAAAATGGGCAGAAAGTTGCGCGACTTTACTGTCCTTGCAGAGCACTAAGAGCCCACTGACGTCATCCCATCATCTGCTCATCAAAGGCACTGAGAGAAAAGAACACACTAGTTTTTGTCTTGGAATAAATCATAATTAATATTCATTAGATTAAAATAGTTGTGTTTTCCTGCCTTTTCTCCTTGTGTAATCCTTAAAGGAGAGATGTTGTTGTTGTTGAGTGCTATTAAGCAGCAACTTCAAACTTCGATTTTTGGTAAAGACCAACTTCCTTTTCCATATTAGAAACCCTTCAAGCTGATGCCAACTTGTATTGCCAATGCAATAAAGTTGGCCAACTTGTCAGCTCGCTGCGCTCGTTCATTAGAGGCCGAGTTGGCGTTGAAAGCAATCACATCCTGGCGGTGGAAAAACCAAAGAAGCAAGTCCCAACACCCTTTCAATTGGTGGCCAAGGCCAAAGGATAAGCCTTGCGTGGGGACAACGGGACAGCGGTGACTGCTGGGAACCACGTGCCAGAGGCAACTTCGTCATCATCATCATCCCAATCTCCAAAGCCCCGCCATTTCATTTCCATCTTGTGTCGGCTCTAATCCGATGGCAAGTTTCTTGCCTTGCCGCTGCCAGGTCCTTGTCTGCGGTGGCTGCCACGCCCACCTGGGCAAACAAGTTGCTACATACAACATGCGATTTATTTTTGATTGATATTTGCGTAACTGTCAGCGCCGGTGATTGATTGAAGGGTTGCGTCTGCCCCGCTTTTTGAACGCTTTTTGCCAAGCACAGCAAAAGTCAACACACACAATTACTGGGCGGGCGGAGGGATTGCGCTGGCCTGGGGATAAGGACGAAGGCGGGCGAAAGAGTGACTCCTGTCGGCTGGGAAATTTTTATCTGAATAATGCGTAATGCGGAATAAATAAGTGGCATATGTGCAGGTCCCTGTGGGTGCCGCTCTGCTGGTGAGTGTGACAAACGATTTGCATTTTGTTTCTCAGCCAAAGAAAATTGCTGAATGACTTTGGCTTTCGCCTGTGAAATATTGGTTAAGTTGAACCGAAGTTTCGCCTGGCCATGGAGTGAAAAAAAGGTTAGCCTCGGATCGGATTTGATTTGATTATCGCTAATCAACTCAACTACCCAAAGGCCAAGGGCCGAAAATTGAATGAATGAAGTGGGTTTGAGTGGGGTTAGGGTTTTGTGAGTCCTGGAAACAAAAGGTTGAGTTTATAAGTAGATTGTTGTGCTACACTTCTGTGGAAACTTGGTATCTGCGTTTAGATATATCACTACAGGAACTATTTTGATTCGAGACATAGTTGCAACTTTTTGCTATTAAAGTTCGCTCTCTTAAAGCCATTTCTTTTTGGAAAGGATATTAGATCTTCTGTGGCAACAATAGGTAAAGGATGTCTCTCCGTAGCGAACGAGAGAGTTCATTTTCTTCTGAGCTCTGTGAGAGAGAGCGGAACCTAAAGAATATATTAGTTGGCCAAAATTTAACAAGACTAATTCTTATTTTTAAAGATACCTTGTTATACTGGCTATATCCTATTGATATTTATTATATTTTATTTATTTTATTATCCTCGTTTATTTAAAGCTGAAAATGTATCTAATTTAATCCAATTTGCACTATTAATTCACTTGTGATTTGAAGCTCTGCACCCTAAAATAACTCTATTAGGATTTAAAGGGCCTAATCTAGTGAGATTTCGTTTTAGTTATCGTTTTCTTTTTGTGTTTTTTCAAAATGTCCTTGCAGTGATGACCCCCCAATTAGTTATCCCCCCCACCTTCGATAATCCCCAGGCCCACTTTCGATTTATCTTTTTGAACATTATTTCAGTGCTCCTCTGTTGGCCAAATCTCTACAATTAACACACTTTATGTGGCATTGTCTTGGCTTCCTTTTTTTGGCCAACTTTCAGTCCTGTGTGTGTGTGTGTGTGTGTGTGTGTGTGTGTGTGTGTAACAACAATGCGACAGCTGATGAAGTCAATGCCATTGATAATTATGCTGATGAACTCGACAAGCCCGGGGCAGCTCAGCTCCCAGTGACGCATTGCCTCATTAACACGAAAGCCCCGGCATTTATTTTGGCCAAGTTGGCACAGAGTGGCCCACAATTGGCACGCATGTTGGCCAAAAGCGGGGAGGGGTGGCGCATAAAAATAAAAGTGTCTCTTAATTTGTAGGCCTATGACTTCGCACCCGCACTCCCACCATGGATATGGGAGGGGACCGCCTTCACCCCCGTTTTCTTTGCATTTTCACATTTTCGCTGCTATTTAATATTGCGGGCCCAGAGAGGGGATGGGCAGAGACCGTGTTTGATGGGCTCATCAAAGGCAAACGCTCCGCGAACTTATTAAGCAGCTTTCATTTTTAATTATGCCTTCCCCGCTTCGACTTCCACTTCCACTTCCACTTCCACTTCCACTTCGACTTTGACTTATATTTCTTTTCCTGTTTTCCCGCCTGTCGCGAAAAATTATAAAATCATTTTGGAGTCCAACACCTAGGGACCCCCGCTGGGGGCTCCAGAAGCAGACCCATCTCGTCAGTCCGCCATCCAACCATCCAGCCCGAGTGCAATCAATCACGTAAAATTTAATTAAATTCTTAGAAAATTATACAAAGATGATAATTTTTTTGTACTGCCCTCGACCTTCTTTTCTTTGTATACCCTTGCAAGGGTGTTATAATTTCAGTTAGAAGCTTGTAACGCTATGGAGTCACTTCCGAACCTATAAATCATATATATTCTTCATCAGCAGCAACAGCCGAGTCGATCTAGCCATCTCCGGGAGAAAACAAATTTTTTAAAAATTTTTTCAAAACTTTATAAGGGGTTACATCGTTAAAATTTGGAAAAAAATGATCAAATTTTGATGTTTTAAATTGAGTATGCAGATTTATTAACCTAATAAAAACTAACATAGAACAGCTTTCAGAATTAAAATTAATGTATTTTTGGCTTAATTATGAGTTTTTTAAACTTTGATTTGTCGAAAAATTGTCAATATCGATGAAAACCTATTCAAAAATATCGATAAACATTTATTTAAAGGTTGCTACACGCATTTTAAGCTGTGTTATGATCGATTTATGAAGTAACCCTATTCTTTAATTGTAAGCTGCAAGGGTATGTAAGCTTCGGCTGCACAGTTTCCTTTCTCGTTTTTTTTTTTTTGCTAGATTTTTCTTGATTTTTCCACTGCCCAGGAATAGGAAACTGATTTTGTTTTCCCATGTCGAGAGCCTGCAACTTGTTTTGATTGAGTATGGCTTCTAGTGGGGCCAGGACTTGCTTTGGCGAGCCCTGCTCTCATCGACATTTGTCTAATTGTTTGGACAGCAAAACAATTTTGCATTCCATGAATCTGAATTTAAATTTTAATTTCATTCTGGGCCTTTTTTTCATTTGACAGCTTCGACATTTAATTGTTGACAGGTTTCAGCGTCTTGACTGATGACTTTTTGGAGAAAGTGGAGGCCAGAGAGACATGGAAAAATGGGCACTGAGAGAAAAGGGCATAGCATAGGATATTAGTATTATCTCCTCTTTCTTCCATAGCTTAGATGACCCTTGAATTTGTTCAATTTTAAGTAAGACTCGCCCTTGTACAAGATCCTTGAGAGTTTTTGGCTTAATTTTACTTTCTACGCTAATTCCTGTGAATAATATATATACCAATGCCTGGGTTGTTGTAAAAACACACAAACTACTAGGATTTATCTCACAGTGTACTGGGATTGCTGGCGTGGCAAGGGCTGGGTAATAAATTGCAGCAGGCGGCGCTGCTAAGTATGCTGCGATTGTTGCCAAGCCAAAGGGACGCACTCATATTATGCACATAAATCATAAAAATGATGTGTCGGTGTGCGTGTCCGTGTGTCTTCTCTCTGTGTGTGTGTGTGTGTGTGTGTGTGTGTGAGGTTTGCAGCAACTGCATGTGATTTTTTGCCCCTTTTTTTGGGAGAAGCCAGAGAAGAGCTGGTGGTTTTGGCCATTGCCATCCGTCAAAGTTGTTTAAGTGTTTCTCTATGTTAATGCCATGTGATAGTCGTTGTGTCGGTGTGTGCATGCCCAGCTTACTCAGTGCAATTACAGGTTGCACACACACACACACACACACACGTACACACACACCCGAACGAACACACTCAGACACTCACTTGACAGTCGGAGGCGAAGGACCCAAAGGAATTTTCGAGTGCCATTTACATCTATGAGTGCACCAGCAGTGGCAACAACATCGCCAGCAGAACTGTTATAGCCACACAGAGAGAAACTATTAGGTGACAATATCAAGGGAAATTTGTTATTTTGTATTATCCTTTAAAATAATACAGTATGCCTTAAATACTTAATACTTCGTGTCGGTTTTAATGAATATTCAGAGGAATAACTTATGAAATTGTCACGAGAAACAATTTACCAAGATCTCTGGATTCCTCTGTGACTTTTAAGTATTCCAAATCATAGTTAAAAGGCTTTAGACAACCTTTATTCTTTCCGTGCACAGCCGGAGAAGGTCCTTCACAGGGGGGGCGGGCAACGGTGCAAGCACACTAATGTCTGACGACTGGCCGGCACATTTATCACACATTGTACTCTCTGCCGCTTAAGCAGTTTACGAGTATGACTGTGACTGTGACAACGTTTCTGCCTGCAAGGCAGGCCTTTCCCTGGATCACAGCCAAGCAGCAGCACCTGAATTCTGGCGGAACTTTGCTCCGATCACCTACATTAGCATGGTACTCATGGGTACCATGAAATACTCTCTATTATTCGGAGATGCAATTATTCATATGCTCTAGTAAAGCCCATCAAATCAAAAGGAAACTTTGTCTGATCTCATATCAAAAGAATACACCTTCTTTGCAGCCTTACAAATCCCACTGAATCAATATCTCGATACTGATGCTGATATAGTCGTTTACCACCCTTGCCAGTGTTAAGCACTTGGGGGTTATTTTATTGCCACTTACTAGCTAGCCCCTTCATCCCTTGGCCTGGCCAAAAGTTCGCACTGACAACATCATCATTATTGTCGCACTCACCTGCACCATTCTCGAGTGCGCCGGCAACTGCAGCTTGTCGACCTGCTCGAGTGCCGAATGCAAAATGCCAACAGCGTTGCTGGCCATCACTCAACCCTCCATCCTCTTCACCATTTCCACCCTAATCCCAAAACCGTTGGAACTTTGTTCTCGTGCACGGTGCTGCTTGGAGGTGAATGGATTTTCATGACTCGAACGTGGGGAGCAGCTCGCGCGAAAGCCATTAACAGCAACTTCCGACACAGGATCAGGTGGTTTTAATACATTTTTGATTTCGATCTGGGCATAACTCTAACTATTTATAATTGCCAACGCCCATAGATAGTTGTGGGCTGAACCATATTTAATTGTTTTCTCATATTTTGTTAGGTATAGATACAGACGAGACAGTATAAACTGGCTGCTGACTGTTTATCTTATGGGGTACATGGCGTATACGTAATATTACGTATACGCAACGATTATATATGAAATTCTTTACGCAAATCCAATATTTCTCTTACATATGAATTATTCACCATTATTTTTGTAAGGTTTTGAAAATCTCGATTCTTCCCAGAAAAAACGCGACGTATACGTAATATTAAGTATACGCAATGTTTACGTATGAAATTACATACGACAGTTCAATATTTTTTGTTTATACAAATTAGTTTTAAATTTATTAAGGGTTTTGAAAATCCTTTCTCTATATTTCTCATATGCCAGTTTTTTGTTGTATACAAATTAATTCTACTTTTATTAGGGACTTTGAAAATCATATTCCGATATTTTTCAGAAGGAATGCTACGTATACTTAATATTACGTATACGTAAATGAAATTCTTTACGCAAGTCAAATATTTCTCTTATATATGAATTATTCACCATTATTTTTGTAAGGTTTCGAAAATCCTGTCTTGATGTTCTTGAGAAGAAACGCGACGTATACGTAATATTAAGTATACGCAATGTTTACATATGAAATTACATGCGCCAGTTTTTTGTTGTATACAAATTAATTCTAATTTTATTAGGGGTTGTGAAAGGCATATTCCGATATTTCTCAGAAGGAACGCATCGTATACGTAATATTACGTATACGCACCTTTTATAGTAATTTATTTCGCTACAAACTCTCTTGGTATATCGATTCAGTAGTCCTGAAAGGGCAAGAATAGCAAGTTAGTACCCTTTAAAGGCTAAAAATGAGTTACAAATTCTAAAGAATATTGGTTACAAATCAGGCAAGTGAGAGAAGGGATTATCAGATTGTTTGTCCCTCGAAGATGTTAGCTAGTCAGCATTGCCTTGGTCCTTGCACATCTCTAACCTCATACCTGTCCCATTTTCGAGTCCCAGTTCCACTCTATATCCTTGTACTAGTCGGAGTCACTCAGCTGTCCCTGCAACTGTAAGTCGGGTCTGAGCTGCGCCTCGGTCGCTGGTACATCTAAATGCCGGCTGTAAATGACTTAAGTGCCTGGCATTTATCTACTAAAACGTGTCCCTGCTTTTCGTCCTTGTCATCGTCACAGTTATTCACTTGGCTTTAGTTGCCGCCTCGGTTTAGCTGTTGTTGGCCGTTGTCACACCTGTTAAGTAAGTGAGAAGTGTGGTGGGTGGCAGGCGGCACCTGGCACCTGGCACCTGGCCGGGAGGAGGATGGCCAGGTGGGCGCCAGGTGGGACGGATGCACAAACATCAAACTTTTTTGGCCAAGCAAAAGTTTTCACATCAAATTCATTCGGTCGCCTTTGTCTGTGTGCAAGCGTGTGTGCGGGTGTAAGTGAATCCGCAATTGTATGCCAAATGACTTTTCAACTTTTCCCCACATTTTCCCCCAAACTCTCGGCATGCAAACAATAAGCCGAGATACATGGACACCCACCTGGCCACCTGGCCATCCGTCCGCCTGTCGAAAATGCAATGACAACAGGATTCTGTTAAAATATTACACAATTTTCGGGTACGTTTTCGGGAGTCCATTCTGTTTGTTCAGCCTGGCAGAAGTGAATGATCCGCTTAGCATTGCTCCGACTCCTTGCTCAGCGACTACCACTGACTTCTGGCAATGATATTTCACAGATCCACTTTTCTGTGTGACCGATCTGAAGGTTAAACTGGAGTTTACTTTGAAGAAAGTTTTTGCAAGAAAGTATCTAGTTTCGAAGGCAGAGTTGCAATCGAGAGATTGACTTTGCATTCATCAAAAAAGATGTGCAAACTATATAATATAGAATATATAGAAGGGATATTGAGTATGTATCGTTAAACGATATCGAGATTTGTGCATCCCCGACTAAGATAGGGAATAGAATTTCGCTTCTGGGATGAGCTCTTACCAGGAATCGGTGGAATGTTCGCGTAATGTGCCAACTTCTGCCTGAGTGGCCATCTATCTCTATTCCGATTGAGTGTTTAATGTTTTGTCACACAATTTAAAGCAGCTTCCTGATGATGCCACTTGCTCCAGAAACCCCCTCAGTGGCCATCGCTCTATTCCATTGGTGCCCCGCACCTGAAGCCCAGCTCCTGGCAAGATTTATTCCTTGCTCGGGCATGCCATTTTCCAAATAATTACACATTTACATTTTCATAGACAATTTCAGCGCAAATCATGGCCCCTCGACTCGAGTTCACTTACATGGGGAATAGAGTCAACAACGGTGTGGGTCAGTTGCCGGAAGCGGAAGCCGGGCAGCGTGGGCAGTGGTGGCAATGGCGACGGCGGTATGCGATGGCCTCGGATCGGATGGGATGGGATGGAATGGGATGGGACATCCTCCGAGTGGGCGGTCCATTGTGGCGGTCTTATCGCCGGGGCCCAGTGTCTGAGCGTTGATGTTGATGGCTATCTTTAAAAAGACATAAATCATTTTGGGGATGGGAGCTTTCGGGGAGGGAGGAAGAATGACGGTCCAGTGTCTCAGTAATTAATCATGGCCCAAGGCGCTGACTTAATTCCTCAGCCAAGCTGCATAGTTTTAGTTTTAGGCTGGCCATTGCTATTAACATGACAGGGAGATGGTAACTGGGGGGGGGGGGTGGACTAGAATCCCTCTCTGACTGCAGATGACTACAAATTGTCGAATCAATTTGTAACGATTATGAAATCCTTTCGCCATGGTTGCGTAATTTACACAAATTAAGACCCGAATGGCACTGGAAATGGCTTTAATTCGATTGAATTTCATGCGAAGCATGCGAGCAGCCGAGTGCCTTGAAAATGCCTGGCATTTGGGGGCTGAATTTCAAGCTAAATTAAATTCCCCTTCTGGTCAGTTGGGCCCAAAGAACCGCAAATAGTTATTGCAATTGCAAAGCGGTCCTAGGCCTAGGGGAAGGACTCGAGAGGACTCGAGAGGACTCCATGTGGGGGTTGGGTGGCTTGTTTTGGGGCAAGATGGCCGACAGGCAATGGCGACCGCAAATGACTGAGATACGTGTAAGCGGAAGTGTGCTATTGTGGCCGAGTGTTTGCCTCAAACATACACACACACTCACACAGCACACACAGCACACACTCACACCCGCAGGCCACAGTCATGCACACAAACAATTATGTCATTCATTATTTAATATCTAATTATCAAATGTTGCTCGGGCTGTGTTGTTGTTGTTGTTGGCCCAGCGATAACAATTAAAACAAGGAAGGCGTCGAAATGAACATGAACAGCTGCCACCTCAACTCGGCCACTAGCCCCGCCGCTCCTTGCCGCTCCTTGCCGCTCCTGACTGCTCCCGTAAGCACCCTTAGTCCGCCTCCAAAGCCCCTTGAAATTGCAAGTAGCCAGCCACGCCCACATCAGTTGTTCGCCTTAATTGTCGCCCTTGTTGTTGTTGCTGTTGTTGTGCGCAAATTTATGGGCCGCACTCGAGAGTGGTTTGTGGTTTCGGGCTTCAGTGGGTTAAGCGAGCGTTTCAGGTTATGGTTATTGCGCCGAGGCACGACCATGGCCACCGGAAGCGGGTCACCAATTAGAGGGGACAGGGGGTCAGGGGTCAGCGCGTATACATCCTCCGAAATGAACTTGCAATTAGGTGTCCATCCCCCGAAACTATCTCCCAGCATCGTTAGCTACCAGAGTTACCCTAGAAAGATATAGCTGCAGAGCTAAATCCCTGAGTTGATCTATATTCTTATTATAATTCGATATAAGAATATATTTTAACCCACCTCTAAAAAGTAATTAGCATAAAGCAGTATTTAAATTTATAAGCGATATGTTTCCTCTCTTAATTTTTGCCTAAAATGGAAAACCGACAAAGGTGATACTCTTCAGGGCTTGACCAAGCAACTGCTAAACGATTTTGTAATTTACAAAAAAGATTTCATTAGAGTATGTAGCAAATTCCTCGCCAGGTCCTATGCCATGTCCTTTTTGTACAGTTTCGATTGCCGACTGCCCCGAGAGTGCTACATTTTGAGACGCACGACTATAATTTCCAAATGGCGGCTCATTTAATGTCCACAAATAATTAGAAGCTCCTCGGCATCCAGAGCTCTGGGCTCTGAGCCGATGCTGGTGCGGTTTCCTGTGCCTGGACAAATGCCGGTCTAATTTAACTGCCCCTCCGCAACGAGAGACCGAGTTGCCAGTTGCCATTTACCAGTTACCAGTTACCAGCTACCCCAGGTCCTGGCCAAGGGACCTTAGTCGCAGTCTCGGTCTCATTAGTGATGGCTCTGGCCGCTGTGCCGCTACGAAAAAAAGTTGAAAGACCAAAGCAAAGCAACTTCAAGTCGAAACAACAATTTTCTTTTGTCTCCTTTCTGTGTCTGCTGTGCTGTCTTGTTAGGTCCCGATTCTGCACTTGTAATTGCGGCAGGACCCGGACCAAAAGGACAATGATGATGCGGATGATGATGATGATGATGATGATGGGTACGAACCCACTCGATGACGGTGGAAAAACATTTTGAAAGCAACCCAACGGAATGCTCTCTTTGCTAACACCCAATAAAAATGTATACACATGCAAAAAATATATTGTTTTGTGACCCTTTTTTTATATAACCTGAGAAGGCCATATAGCTAATTTATCGAGAATTAAGCGGAGTAAGTTGTGGGGATTAACACAATAATCAGAAGAAAGTTAATTGAACATTAAATAGTAGAGAAGGAGATTCTTGCAAATAGACTTGCCAGGTTCTTCATCAGTATAAATATTTATGGTTTGTCATTGAAACAAGAGAAAATAAAGATATATCAATACTGTATTGATATTTATGGCAAATGCTGATATATAAATCGCATATTTTAACCTGCAAGAAATCATTATTCTCTTAAATAAAGCAAAGAACTTAAATCTTGATTTTAATAATAAATATTAGGAGATTTACAATTTAATCAGATTAAATTTAATCATTAAAAAGACATATTAAAAAAATAATTTAATAATATATATAAATATTTCACATTTTAATATTAAACTTTATTCTCTTGGTAAAAATTGTTTTATTGTTCTTTCTTTAATATTTCATTTTATAAAATTAATTTGATTTTTTTTTTAACAAAAATCCATTAACAAATGTACACATTTTGTTCTCCTGAGACTTTGGTCTTTAAAAAAAACCTTGGCAAAACCTTGGCAATATTCTCTGTTAAAGTTTAGACTTTTGAATTGATGAGGTGATTTATGATATTTATTTATCCATCGACTCGACTTTGCTATAGCGCAAGGACCCCATGAAGCAAGTGAGCGGAGGCGAGTACGTGATAAAAATTATGCCACATGCAACTTGTAAGCAATAAATCTTCAATTTATTACAAAATAATTAAAATTAATGAGCGAAATTGAAAATGTGCACGTGCGTTTGTCTTTGCTCCTGGCTTCCGCGGTTGTGTGTTGGCAGTCGGGGGTACTGGTGGGGGTGTGCCTTGAATACTAAAAATGTAACCATAAACTCTGCCAATAGCAAGCCATTACAGATTGGATGGAATAAGGGAACCGGGGGACCGAAAGGTCTGGTTGGTTCTATGCAAAAAAAGTCCTGGTAATTGCTGCCGCTGAACGCGTGCTCCATGACTGCGTTTCCGTTTCCGCTTGTGGTTGACTTCCTGTTTCTCTGCTAGGGCATGAAGTCGACCCGATCACCGTCTTTAAGGGGCCTTGACCCTTTGTTGTTAAAGCCCGCCCAGGCCCCGATTCTCACCGAGATCTTCCAGCTCCTGCCCCAGCTCCTGCCCGGCTTCGGCCATCCATCTTCATCTGTCTGTCAATGGAGAGAGACTGAGAGCAATCGAAAGCCAATCATGGTCATTTAGCACAGCAACAAATGCCTGGCTGTTTGGCATATCGCTCGGGCTCGTTGCATGGCGCATGCAGACACCAATTTATATACTTTTTTATCAATTGAATTTGCCTGGCAAAGTGCAGCCGGGACGAGATGTTCGTTCGTTCATTGGGCAACAATTTGCAGCAATTTCCATTTTGTAAATTTGCAATAAATTCGTTCGACACTACGCAGTTTATTTTATCAGCATAGACAACTCAATTATCCCCCCTCCCGTACAGTGGCAGTGTTTGTACGGTGCGAGGGGTCTCTCCCTGAAGCATAATATTTACTGAAATTATAGGTCACCAGAATTTAAGTCTACTTGGGGTTTTATTTGTTTAAATTAACCTGAACTTTCAGTGTGCTCTGTTCGCTATATATGTGTTTCTTGATTTAATTACAAAACATAATTGAGTTTCAAGAAAAAGTTGTGAAATCACTTGCAAATATGGCATAAGACACGTCCAACGACCTGCTGGCCAAAAATCAATTAATAAAACCAACAAAATAATCTTTAAATCAGCTGAAATCACTACGATGAATATGAGCAAATATTTGCGAGGGGCAAATACATGAAAAGTAAATCTTCTGCCAATATTAACTAACTCGCAAATGATTTGCCGACCATTTTTCCATCCTAAACAAACAGTGCCAGCCTCGGCCCACTGCTTTTCCGCTCGCTCCTCTGCCTTTCGCTTTTCCCAGGAGCGAGGAAAACTCTGAACCAAAAGAAGAAAAGAAAAAGAAGAAAACTCACCTAAGTATGCCATACATTTCGCTGTCTCCGCTTTTGGCTTGTTTGCGATTTAAAGCAGCCAACACGCACACTCCACACACGGCACACTACGCACATACACACACACACACACACACAGCACAGCACAGCACAGCATCCATAGCATCCATAGCATCCATAGCATCCCTCCACGCACTTTGTTACGAGTATAAACAAATTCACACATTTCGAAATTCGAACTTCGAAAAAAGGACGAAGCCAGCTTCGGCTTTTGTGCTCTTTGCTGTCTCTTAAGAGAGTGCGCTGCTCTTTGGGGGGTTTCTCTTTGGCGGGTCCTTAATCAAATTTGGCATTAGCAAAGGTTCTGTGTGTGTGTGTGTGTGTGTGTGGTCGCTAAAAGTGGGATTCCCGCAATTAAACGTCGCCTGCAGGACACCAGGATGCGGATGCGGATGCGGATGCGGATGTGGCTTTGGATGATGGGGAAAGGGCTTGTAAGGACCACCTTGTCACGCGCCTTTTGGTCAATTCAACGGCGCGCTAACTTAATTGCAACAAATAAATCATAGGGAGCGGCCGTAGCGGGTGTGGGGTGTAGCTTGTAGGGGGTGTGCTTCCATGGGTATGGGGTGTATGGTGTGCCTTGTGCGTTGTGCGTTGTGGTTGTGCGTGAGGAAAATGCTAAAGAAATGTTGCGTTTCGCACATAAATGTCAAGTGCGTGTGTTGCTCATGTTAACACACACTGGCACACGCACTCTAAGTAGCTTTTTGGTCACACATTCGCACACACACACCGCCAGACAATGCATCGCTAAGTCCTTGCCGACACACACACACACACACACGCAGCAGGGACAGGAGTCCAAGGGACATGACCATCGCATCGTCCTGCTCTTGCCGGGTCCACGATGATGAATGCCTATAAACTCGCCATAAATAAAATTGTTCGACTTTCCTTTTTGTTGGCGGGGATGTGTTGCTGTTGCCTCTTGCTGCTGCGGGCTGTGGAAATTATGCCGGAAAGAAAAATCACACGCTTCAAAAGTTTAAATGACTTAATTCGCTCGAATTTTGCAACGCCCCCTCAAAGTGGGTGTGTGCCAGCCCGCGGGAATACCCTTAAAGGAAAGTGGAAAATGCTTTCAAACGAAAGACACACGACAGGGGAAATGCAGTAGAAAGTGCCACAGGTTGCTTGGTATTTTTTTTATTTATGTTGCGACATATATAGTTTCCTTCGGGAGGAGGTTGTTTATTAAATCCAAAACTTGGTAATATTATTTTCGTTATTTAATAGTTAATGAAACACTAATGAAATGAGGCAATTATTTGTGAAGAGCTGCTCTGCATTTATATTATTATAATATATTTCGAAGCATATTATTTGTAATTTTTCCGCATTCCACATACTACATCCAAAAGTCCCTGAATTATCCTTCAGAAATTAAGTTCTTGAAGTGTCTCTTATGTGCAGAGAAAAGTAAGGGTATCCCTGCCTAGGCTTGTTGGTTTAACTTTTCTTCGATCGGCTTGCTCTCATCTCGCACTAATTGTTTTTGGGGTTTTCCCTTTAATTTTTCCTCTTCCCCTTTTTTTGCGCGTCTCCTCCAAGCCGCATCCTTTTGATGTTCGAAATTTGTGGGCAACATTCACGAAGCGGATGTCGTAAGTCCTGCTGGGAAGGTGTTTGCTCTGTGCTACTCGGCAAAGGAAGTGTGAGGATGAGCTTGGGCCTTAGTGTCGCCACTTCGTGTTATGGCCTAACCAGGCACGATCCTGGTGGCTGCCACCGCCTTCAATCAGGAACCAGACGACAGACAGACAGACAGACAGACAGGTCCTTGCCTTGCCTTCCCTTGATTGAGAGCCTCACACGAAAAAGCCGTAAAACGGCTGGAGACGTTGCGGCCAAAGGAGCCGCCAAAAGTTGACTTCAAACTTTGCAACGCATTTGCATCGCTGACGGTGGTGTGGGTGGTGTGTGTGTGTCTGAGTGTGGCCAGTGAATTCGAGTCCTTCCGGGAATCACCAGCGCACAGTCACCACAAAACCGGCATAATCAAGTGGAGCAACAACAGGAATAAATGTGAGCGGCCAACACACACACACACACCCACTCATACACTCATTCTGAATGACGACAATCAACTCAATTTTCGGCAGCCACATTCGACAATTCAAACAAATCCCCACACCAAGCTTTTGTGTCTCTCTGCCAGGCTCTGTGCGTCCTTAAGCCGTTCCATGCCACCCTGGCAACGGCAGGAGTCAGGACTCGGGACGCACCCGGATCTACCGACAACGCGCATCGCATTTCACGTGCCAACAGTTTTGCATATTTCATATTTAGAATTTGATGCGCCACCGAGCGGCCCAAGTCAAGCCATTGAAGGCGAATGTCTGCGTTGAAGCCATGACTACACTGCCAGAAATATTGTATACGAAGTCCTCTGTTTGTTTACACTTTCGTTAGGTGTTTGCTAACTAATTAGAGAGCATTTATTCACATCAATGAAAGCACTCGATTGAAGTGCGCACTTTATTTAATGTTTAGGCATAAGTAGTTGTGCACGTTTAAGAGCCTTTCTCCGGGTGTATGTATCTACATCACACCCCCTAGCTAGTCCCAACCCGCCGAAAAAAAAGAAAAGCATATGCAGGCAACAAATTACGAGGCTCCTTGCGGGCTGACTTTGGCTCTCGGCCTGACTTTCAAACAAGTTTCCCGCTCCTCCTCAGCCACTTCGATTTGTCAGCGTATACACATTCGTATGCTTATCCTTATCCATCCGTCTGAGAAGGAGCCAGAGCCTGAGACGGAGCCTGAGACGGAGCCTCAGCCTCAGTCTCAGCCTCCGCCTGAGCCTGTGTGTGCGTACATGTTGCCTATTTGCATAAACAGTGGCAACAACGGCGGCGGAAAGAAAGTATCTCAACCTGGGCGAACATGGACGAGAGCTACTTGGGCTGCACAGATGCGGTGTCTTTGTTTCTGTCTCGACGATGGCTTAATGTGAAGATCTAAGGATTGCCAATATAAAACATATAAATGCCTTAATTTTAACTTATTTAGATCATTACTCTTAAATCCTAAACAATTTAGCCTGAAAACTGTGCCTTTTTCAAGCTATAATTCTGATTTATAATTATAGGAATAAGTCCCTCTCAGGAAGCACTTGAAATTTGGCAAATGTCTAGGTCATATCATCGAATTTTCCACATACACATTTGGGTTGTGGTTAACGACCCCTAGACTTGAATAAATAATATTGTTATGAGCATCTCGGCTCAACGTAAACCTAAACCTACTTTGTGTATCGTCTCATCTTCGATTCAGGACCAACCCTTCTGCGATTTAGAGCCTGAAAGCCGAGGCCAACACTGGCAAGGGATTTGGATAAGTAGAAAATATGGTTATGGCCTACGTAAAAGGGGATTTGCCAATTTGAGTTATTCGAACGCAATTAATGGCTGAATATTTTTCAGAGTCTTGCCCAATAGGAATTCGATAATTGAATAGGGAACCGAGGCGGGTAGGGACCAAGACCAAGACCGAGACTGACACTGAAGCCAAGATGAACAGGTGCAAATACCAGAATAGTGAAATGAAACATGAATTTCAAATGAAAGCGAAGCTGCGAATGAAATCTGTAAGCCGTAAACGTTCTTTTTTGTTGTGTTGTGTTGTGTTGTGTGGTGTTGTGTTGTCTCCCCTCCATTTTTCACCCCCCATTTATCCCGCTGGAGCAGCTGAAGCCGATTTCCCGGCCTCCAACTGGCAGGAGGAGGCACCTAAGTGGTTGTGGTTCAGTTGAGTTGAGTTGCCTCAGAGTTGAGTCGAGTTGAGTTGAGTTGATTTCCCATGCAGCACGCGCTTCTTAGGCGGGGCACCTTGCCCCTCCTCTCTCTCTCTCGGTGTTTTCCCTGGATTCGATTCAACCATTTTCCCGGACCTTTGTGGCCATTACCAGGGGCAAATCACAACCTCCTTCGGCTGAATTTGCCTTAATAAAAAGTCAACAGATGCCAGGAGCAGCCTTGGGATAAGCGAGCCCAGAGCTGGGAACTGGGAACTGGGAAGCTGGAAGCCATGCGAATTAAATATTTGCCTAGAATATATCAACTCATATTTTTTACACGTCATTGAGCATGCGAGATTATCATTGTCATAAATCATACATGCTCTCACAGTCTTTTTCATAAATATTTACAAAGGCCCAAGGAGCGTGCGAGAGGATGCGTGGCGTTCTGGCCTGAGTAGGGCTTAGGGATCAGGGTTCAGGGTTCAGGGTGCAGGTTGCAGGGTGCAGGATGCAGGATGCAGGATGCATGGTGTACTATGCAGGATGTACCCCTGGCAAATGTAAAAAATGCTTTCAAAATGTATCCATCCAGTTACACACGGCATACTCATGTGCCAGGGCATCTATGGCATGAGCCCCTGTACATCCTGTTCCATACACTGATCCAAATATTATGCTATTTGTATAGCAATGTATTGAATTTATTATTATCCGACAAACACTGAAGTTTATGTAGATAGCAAGGAGGAGCAGGAGTGAGACAGTTAGGAAAACATTATGTTTGTTAATATTTGTGGTGCGCATTTTTCTATAAATTTTTGTTGCGTGTTCCTTTTGCAACACCTGGATCTCTCCTGCTAACCAACTGAGGACTGGAGACTGTGGACTGTGGACTGACAGGCTCCGGCTCGGGCTCGGTTGGTAGTCGGATTCCAGCTCTCCGACGGATGCAGAGAAATTGTTTTCACTAAGTCACTCATCATCGTGGCCGTGTCTCCTCGCGCCCTACTCGAGCATGTTGAAAGGCAGCTCCAAGCTCTGCTCTAGCCCCTGACAATGAGTAACGAGTCCTGGCGAGGAGGAGGAGGATCCCAATGTGTGTGTGTGTGTGTGTGTGTGTGTTGCAGTGCAAGTTTATTTTGTTGTGCTGCTGTCAGTTGAAGCTTATAGCTGATGAGGCGTGTTATATGCATTTTATTTGCCTCCTCCCCCGGGAGTCCTTGCCGCCCGCAATGCCATTCCGTGTTCCATTTCAAGTTGCTCCCCCTCCGTCCCCCGTTAGTGTATTACAAAAAATAAGAAGAGAATGGAAAAAAATCCCCAGACTACATGAGGAGCGTTACTTCGGTGCTGCTTTTCTTGCTGCGGTTGTGTGCGATACGCTGGAAATTGCATTTTGAGGTTTTCTCTGGGTGGGATTTTTCGGTCCGCTCAGGCGTGGAGTGGTCTTGCCACTGAGTTGGGTATCAGATGGCGTGTACGCTCCACAGTGCCGGAGGTCGATGAGGCATCGCGCACACACACACACACACACACACACACGCTCAGAGGAGGAATCACTCATTTGTTATTCCTGCCACATATCGCTAATGAGCTGGAGGCAGGCTCCTTTTGTGGCCTTTTGCCACCTACCATCAACCAGGGGCCTGGCTCTCTCATCAATTAACACGTCAGCTAATGTTTGGCAGTCAAATTGCTGAAAAGTTAATGATGATAGTGGGTGTCCGGAGATTGAACTCCAAATCAGGAGTAAAAATTGGAATTGCAGCAGACTGCAGAGAGCATAAATCTCGCTAGGGAAGAATTCAAATGTAACCTGCATAACAAGCTTCCTAATTGAGGTCAGAATGCATATTGAGTTACTTCCTGCTATGTTTCCCTACTAACCTGTCCATGAAAGTCAATCTGGCGACTAATTTTAAGCAGCTGCTGGAAGCAGGCGAAAAAAAGGGGTTCCCTAACCTGGCACCGGGTGCCTGGCAACCCTAAGTAGCCCCCCAACAGCTGTGGCTATCGGTGGCACAGGTGGATCGAGCTCGTCCCCTGGCCAGCCACTTACGCACACATCCCAAATTGAGAGCCTATCCCATTTGATTTGCTTGCTTTTCCCCCACTCTCACCCGTATCACTCTTTTTTGTAATCGATATATGATTTTGTTTAGTTTTGTACACTTTCTCGGGGGCTGTGAGCATGCAAAATATCCTGGGGAGCAAGTTGCCAGGACAACGGAGCTAGGAGCTGGGAGCGAGCGGCTGCGAAGCGTCGATGCCACATGACATACCTAAAAGGATTTGGACTTAAGCAGCTTAGCATGTAAACAGCGTGCTCACAAACACAGGGGCATGCCAGCCACACACTCACACTCACACTGAGGCAGGCAGGCACACAATGCGAATTATGATGCATACTTTTATGTAGATTATGAGCCCGGGACACACACACACACACACACACACACTGGGAGAAAGCAGGATGCGCAGGGATATGCTGTCGATAGATCAATATTTAAGCCTGGATGCGTGTACAGTGATTATTCGAACATATTTGAACCTAAAAAGGGAACTATAAAGCTGGCAAAAGATTTATTGATTGCTATTTTTTTTTTCTTTCGTCTCTAAATATGTTTATACATATTGATGACTCTGGAAATAGAAAGCGCATTGCATTATGTAAACTGCAACCCTACTTTCATATTAATAAATAGTCTAAAGGAGTCGCTTCCTGACAGGTAAAATATCCTTTAGAATACATAAGGCTGCTCAGCAGGTTTGGCTCACTGTAGATGGAGGCGCTCCACCCATGGCCAAGGGCAGGACGAAAGGCTAGGTGCCCTGCTCCAAGTCCGGGCAGCAGCTGACGCCCCAAAAAACGAGAATGAAAAAAAAAACTGATGATCCCGGCTTCCTGATTGTTGTCCCTGGCCCCGTTCACATTTGCATAGCATTTGAAGCATCTCCAGTCCCAAGTCATGGCATCTTCTAGTCCGGGAATGGGCGCGCTTGCGTCGGAGCAGAAAAATTGTGCCAACTGCAAACGGGTCCATCTGTCCCGCATCCTCCACAACGCTTGTACCCTTGGTGGCTCGTCCGGGAGCTACTCCATCTGGCCGACTTCCTGCGTCTGGCTGCCTCTGCTCAGCCTGCATGCAAATGAGCCTCATATATCTGCCGCTCTTGCTTGGGTTTTTTTGTGTATCCTTACTGGCAGCTCTCGGGTCTGCCCTTATAGTTTTGCCTTCTTTTTTAGTTCGTCGTCGTCGTCGTCGTTGTCGTTGTCGTTGTCGTTGTATCTTGTCCCGCCTCGGATTGTCCTTGTTATGTAAAACTTTAGACTTTTCATAGTTTTTGCTTCGGCTAGGTCTGCTCCTGGGCCCCCTGAAGTGGGGTCTGATTGCGAGTCCTGTGCCAGCTGCCTGTCAGTTGTTAACTCAACTGCTTTGCATCAAAATATCAATGCATAGTTTTGGGGCCATAGGCATAAATTACAGTCTGCCTGAGAAGGCGAAGGTCCTTGGCAAAGGAAAGTGGCCAAGTCGAAGAGTGCAGCTGCCACGGCTGATAGGCGCTTAGCCCAGACAATCGCTTCGCTTCGGTTCGGTTCGGTTCGGTTGGGTTGGGTCAGCCTTGTTTTACGGCCCCTGCGCCCTGTGAAACGGAACGGAATGGAGATTAAAGCAAGGACTCAAGAAATGGCCGAGTGTCCTTTGATGGGCCCACTGGACCAGCTAGAAATCTGTACTGTACTGTAATTTACAGCAGGAGCAGGCAATGCGTGAAAGGAGCCGTCCGTCTTGGAGGCAATATGAGGCCAAGTCCCATTGGATCTGATAGGTTTTATGGATTGAATGCCTTAAACTGGAGTATAGGAACAATACAACTGAATCATCAGGGGTTCCCTGTAATTATTTCGATTTGAAATGGGGAAACCTGCAAAACATCAAGCAATTAATATTCATAGTTGAGAACTTGCAGCCCAAGTTTCTTTAAAACTTGCATTAAACTTAACTTTGGTACAACAAAGTTTGTTTTTTCTTGCTGTTTACAATTATTTCATTAAGAAGACTTCTTTAAGTGTATATTAGAGCAGATATACTCCTGAATGATGATCGAAATAAACATGTTCCATAAGATACAACATCTTCTTTCCTACCTTGCAAACTTCTGACTTTAATTATAACACTCTTTATAAATCTCATCTTAAATATTGTTATCCCATGGATAAATATCAATCTGTGCTGTGCAGAAATCGTTAAATAATTGCTTGTGTTCATGATTAACTTTATGAACATGCAGTGATACATTTCAATTTTCCGAAATCAAATTAAATGCACTCTCTTCTCGGGGGCAGTCTTTTTATTTTCGATTGTTAAATCCTTGCATTATCGACGTGACACCAGATTAACCAGGATTATATGTGGCTATATTTCCACGAACTACCTGGCACATCCCGCAACATGCATGTCCGCTCATTTGTCATGGCGCTAAACGGGCAAGCCTATCGCGCTGGCCAGGCCAGCATAAGTTTTCCCGGAATGCCAGTGGAATGGACGTGAAAATGTGAAAATTCGAAAATGATATCCACAAGCGTGCGTTCGGCTTAGAGTCGCGGGCTTAATGCATAATTTACGAGTGGAATCTTTAATTAAAAATCGAATAATAACCGGCTAGCAGCAAGCCAGCATATTTGCCATCGGGGGCCACGGGCAGGGAGGAAAAAGAAAATCAGGGGGCGGAAAAACAGGAGGGGATAATTGCATATTACGGCAAATTGGCACCGTCCCGCCCCGCCCCCTGCACATCCTTCGGCAGTAATTTATTTATTCGCGCTCTATCTGCATTGAAAGCATCCACAGCGTCACGGAAATAGAAAAATAAATTCGCACCAATTTAGTGAAAATTGTGGGAAAAAAAAATCAAATGCAGTTCAAGTTATTTGCGCTGCTTCCCTCTGCACTTGCAGCTGATGACTTCGCACACTTGTTTGCCCAGGATACCCGCCATAAAGGATGTGCTTAAGTGCATCTTGCACTTTGACTTGCCAATTGCCTGTCTGCCAGCTCCGGGGTCTGTCTCCCTGAGCTACCAGCTCTCAGTTCCCAGCTACCAGCTACCAGCTTTTAGCTCTTAGCTCCCAACTCCTGACTCTCAGCTCTTGGCATCTGCTCAGCAGTTGACTAATAGCTTGATAAACTGCATGCGCCACGCTCTCATAATGAGAGCTACGTAGCTCAGACCCAAGACCCAGTTTCCTGCTCACTTATTTGTCTGTTTCACACGACATTAAACCATCACGAGATGAGCATATTTTGGGCTCCAAGCGACGGCGAGCAGGGACAACGGACATGGACACTTTACAGATGGTCGAATATGGAATTTACAGGCGTGGAAAGGCTGAACAGTTATTTCCACCTAGATAACTATCAGGAATATTATAAACACTCCCATTTAACTGACACAGAGAAGGGTTTTCTTCAAGCCAAATTGTTCAACTTACCGCAGATCCTATTCCTCATCATCTGAGAATAACACAGGAAGCTTCCTTTTGCTCCTCCAAGCATCGATCAAATCCAGTGGCTTCGGGATCACTTCCATGCTGCTTTTGGCTTTGCCACCATGGGGAATCTAAGGAAAAAGTATTATTAGAATTTGTTTAGGATAAAAGGCTACATATGTATGCTTGTATATTATGAAGTGTATTCATAATAACTCAAATAACTCTCTCTCCAACTGCTTAATGGAATCCCAGCAGATTAGGAAGCTCTCTGGCTTCCAAATATTCCATTCAGCAACTTTCCCACGGAGTGTTTCTTAGCTTTTGTTTCTCAGTTTCAAATTTTTGTCAAAGATGTAACTTTGGGCACATTACATACGTATGCCAATGGCTGGCTGACATCTTGGTTTATGTTTTCATAAAAAATGCTTATGTTTTCACTGAACTCAGAGTTGCATCACACTAAACCAACTCCATCAAATGTAGATGGGGAACAAACTGAGAAATTTTGGAACGGCAAAACTTTATAGAAGATCTGTTCAAGGAATGACAGATTGTTATTGTTTTTATCTATATTCTTTTCGGGAAATGCTTTTATTTAATATAAAAGTTTCCCTTTAAGTTTATTTTATTTTTAAGGGCGCCTACCGCAAATGAGTTCATGGGATTTGCTTTTTTTATGGAGAAATCAGTCCTCCTGTTTGCATATTCACAAAATTCTTTCGATCATAAGGAAGAGAGCAAGTTTTTATATCAAATCCGACCTAATTTGCAAAAGAAAACTAAAGGAGTTTACTTATGGGTCCATTGATGCCTATTTGAACTTTATAATTAACGTAAAACCAAGTCAGCTGAGCAGTAAAATTAAAAATAAAAATAAAGAAATTAAACATAACGATAAATAATGAATTTAAAAAACAAAATATGTATGCGTTCCATTTCGAAAAGTTAATTATAATATAAAAAGTCATTTTTTATAGTATTGTATCAAACAAACAAGTTTATACTTCACCATCAATTGTAGTGAGACGGAATGCATTAAAACATCCTTTCACACATGCATGGGACACATTATGCACATTACACACCATGCTAAATAGTGTGAATATAATGTATTTACACAAAAGCTCCACACATGTTTCAGTTTAAACGATTCCCAACACTGTTAGTGTTAACGTCTCTTTCCTTTCCGGCGCCACATGGTCTAGGTTGAAAATTTCAGTGATCTTTTAGTTTTTTTATCTGCTTAGTAAATCCATAGCATAAATATGAAGCTACCATGTGTACTATGCGGCAGTGACGAGGACAACGGGCCGATCTTTGGGGAGTTGGGTTCGCATGATAAGAACCATCTGCACCGCAACTGCTTGGTAAGTTCAACCCGTTGCACGAATAGAAAAGTCCCCTTACTGTGTGCTCTCACTCCGGCGAGCAGGTGCTATGTCTGGGAAAATTCGTTCAGAACAGTACCGGCGATACTCGCCTGTGGAAGTTTCTGAAGAATAACATAGCGGGGGAGAGGCAACGCTTCAGCTTGATCAAGTGCTCGTACTGCCCTCGCCTTGGCGCCAATCTCTCTTGCGGCCACCAAGGCTGCAAGCGCAGTTTCCATACCAAGTGCGGCGTGGACAACATGGCCGTCCTCCAATATGGCGGCAAGTTCGACTCTTTCTGCGCCGAGCACGTACCGGAGCATGCCACTCGCCCAGAGCCGGGAGAAACCTGCGTGCTGTGCCTAGCACCGATTGTGGCCGCTGGCAAAGACTTTAGCCCGGCTCTGGCATTCCAGGCACCGTGCTGCCAGAACGGATGGTTTCATCGCGACTGCGTCCAGGATCAGGCCAATGCGGCGACCACTTGCTTCAAGTGTCCTCTCTGCAGGAATGAAGCTGAATTCGAGGGTGTTGCCATGTTCGGAGTTGCCATTCCAAAGTGGTGAGTGCTGGGTAGAACTAAGTAGTTTCCATGTCAAGTTTATAACCAAATCGTTCACCACAGGCGTTACGATTTGCCCAAGAAGCCGACAGACCCGAGAGTGCGTCCCAACCGGGAGAGCCCACGCAATCACCAAGCTGAGCAGCTTTGCATTCCATCTTAAAAGAAGCTATTGTATTTAAGAATAAGAGGATGTAAAGGCCTTCATAAAACTATAACAAAGTTTTTTCCGAGATGTTCTTTGGCTTCCTGTTGCTAACATCTTGTGAAAGTTCTAATACATAGTGTCTTATTTTATATATATATATAATCTTAATGTAAACAAGCTAATGGGCAATAGGTTTGGAACTGCTTTATAGTAGAAATATCACCTGGATCTCAATGCTTAATAGCTTTTGTGGTGTCCTATGGTGTGTATTCTGTGCTTTCGTACGATCAAGGTCCTTTTCCGCCTCAATTTTCTATTACGTTCTATATTTTCCACCTTTGCTTTCTACCGTTTGCTTAATAATCTGCTGCCAAAAATAAATATATATGTTGCCATATTGGCAGCACTCTTGCAAGTTTGGCCAGAGCCAACGCTAAAAAACGGATAATAGATTTTGCAACATCGAGTCCATAGTTGGAAAATGTCAGGGCATTAAATCAGATTACAGCTTTTAGTTGAAGTTCAACATACAGCAACTTTTCTTGCTATTTATATTATATTTCTCTGCGAGACGGGGAAAATATTTAGAAAGGATGTGTGAGGGACTGTTAGCTTGCAATATGATTGCCTAGTTTTTGGGGCATTTTCAAGGAATCGCTTCCTGCAACCACCGTCTAACGCCTTATCCGATCGATTTGATATGTGAAATGACAGGACGAAGCTTCCCTCCACTGAATAGTCGCCCCTCGCTTTCACCGCCAGGGAATGTGTTAACGCATTTGCCACGCCCATTTGCCCACATAAACCCCGACGTTCAATTGCTCGTTTGGCGGAAAAGAATTCCTCGCCGCCGCCCTTGTTGCTTTTCTTTTGTCGCGGCCAAGGGCGACGTGGAGCACAATGTGTGGGCAAATACGGAACAGAAAGCACGGGAGCACGGAAGCACGGGAGCATGGAGCAACACGGCATCGGGCAGACAACAGACAGCAGACGGCAGACGACAGATATGTATGATGAAATACAAATTAAATTTCCCTGGCACAAGCACATGCACGAAAAAATCAGATATGAAATGTAAAACTGAGGCGGCAGGATACGAGTACAGTCTGGATTCTGCTCCGCAAAAAGGGGGATGAAAGGCATACGTCCCACCCAAAGGGGGGATGGGGAAGGCACTTCATCAGTGGGCTTTTCCGCCTGCTTTCAGCGAGGACTCAAAATTCGAAGCGCGCGGCAATTGAAGTCAGAATTTAAATGGGATTCCCCTTCACTCATCAGCACTTGTCTTGCATCTACCACCGCCAACCCCTCGCGATCCCCACTATCATTGTGAAAATGCGTAAAAAGGCGTATAATTTGCATGAGATTTGATTTCACACACCGACACTGCCGTAGAAACTTGCTACACAGAAGCCAACTGGGGAGCATTGGGGCTGTGGATGCGAATGGAGGAGGGTTGGCAGCCAGTTACTGGAAGCCGGAGTTATGGTGGAGTTTGGGAGCAAGCAATCCTTTTGGGGAAACCCAAGAAAAAAGTTTCAACTGTTGGATGTTCCGGATCTCCCATATATCTTGCCAAAATCCATTTCAACGTGAAAACCATTCAGGGATTCAAATACATTTCCAAGTCAAGTGTTCCCTCACAGGACAGGAGAGAGCTCCTTAAGGCCCTGGTGAATTAAAGTAAGTAACAGGCTTTAATTGTGTTGGAAAACATTTAAGAAAAGGCCATTGTAAATATTTTCTATGTATGGTGTAGTAGTAATTTATATTCATTTTGCAGGACTCTCAGGAACCTCATATTTGAATATAACGAACAAATGGATGGAGGGTCTCTCTCCAGAAGTCATTTAGCTGATGGCCTAACCCAAGCCATAATGCATATATTTCGATCCTCCATTACCATTATACCGAATCCCTAACCATTTCGAGTTATGAGTGAAGTCAAAGTCAAAGCCAGGCAATTGTTGGGTTGTTGAAGGCCCAATCCTCTGAGCGACTCGATGTCATTTCGGCCTGATTGCAATTGGCAGTGTTGGCTAATGCCCGGCTCCATGCTGGTATACACCGCGTCCCCGGGCCGCGCCCTTGGTCCCTTGGTCCTGTCGCACGTCCTGCCGCACAACTGCCGGAGCGTGCCCGGCTCTCAACACAGAGAGCACTGCTTGCAATTGACAGTTTCGAATACAGATTTAAACGCAGATACAGATACGGCTACCGATGCGGACTCAGGTTCAAATACAGATACAGATACAGATACGGATACGTATAACGTTGGCAAAGGCAATGGCAACGCACATATTGGCTGCAGTGTTGAGTACATATAAAAACAATAAGCCATTCGGAAATGGAGTTGCGAGGGTCGGGAGGCGGATCCAATGTGCCGAAATACAAATAATATATGTAGGAGCCGAGGCCACGATGGCGACACTCGACTGTGGCCTACCTTAGACTTGGAACTTGGAGTTCCATTGGATGCCTTTGGACTTTGTTTGCGGCAAGGATAAGGCATGGAATGTGATTCTTTTTGGGCTTAAACAAAGCAAGCTTTACCACCACAGACTTCAAGAAACTGCTGCTAAGAGTGTGAGATATCCTTGGAGGATCTGAAGAACTCCCCTATGACTTTAAAGATGATGTCCTTGGATGGTATAATCCCCTATGACTTCAAAGATGATGTCCTTGGATGGTATATACCCCTTGTTAATGGCTGGGTATAAAAACCAAACCAGAGAAGCGACAAAAAGGGAATACAAAAATACGTACAACAATAAATATTAATAAATTTCACATGATCATAAAAATAAATTTGTGAATCCAACACGCACTGGCGAGCACACACACTCCACGCACACACACTCCACGCACACTCCGCACACACACTTGCTGTGAGAGATACGGGGCCCAGTCAATACACACAAACATATTACATTATAAGGCTTAGCCATAACAAGGCAATCACATTATTAGGCACCGCCCACCGACCGCCGCCGCCCCTTTTCTCCAAAGGGGGGGTGTGGCTGGCTGTCAGGTGCTGATGCCGGGCTCCCCTGCCCCTGCCACACACAAGGACGCATCGTTGTAACGGTAATATAAACATATGCAATAAGGTTATCTTATTACCCTGCGAGCGATGATAAAGAAGCGGCGGGGAGAGCGGTGGCAAGGCAAATGACAGCACACACCACACACACACACGGCACTCCACGCCACTGCGAAATCGAAGCAAATAATTTCACACCCCAATCTCCGGGCCATAACATCTTATGGCCTTGCCATTCCGGATCATCTTGAGCTCACATGCCCCGGGCAGGAGGAGAGCCTGCATGCCGTCGTCCTTCGCACCGAGAGAGAGAGATCCCAGCCTGGCCAAGATCGCTGCAAATATACAGTACGACTGGCCGACCTCCTCCTCCTCCTCCATCCAGTTCGCCAGGTGAATTGTCAGCTCTTAAGTATCTCTGATTGTGACACACACACACACACACACCCAAGTGCTCCGTCAGCCCTAATGGCATCTCCTTTAGGCTAGTTAATCCCACCTTTCGTGTGTTCCGGGGCTGCTGCTCCATTTCCATCTCTCCATCCAAAAAAAAAAAATGAAGGAAAAGCAAGAAAAACAAATTGAAAGAGTTATGGGTGCAATGGCAGCCGGCAGCAAAGAGCAAACCCCAAAAGGAAAGGAAGGCAAACAAGGCAGCAACCAAAAATAAATTTTAGCCTAAATTCTGGTTAACAGAATAGGGGATACTCTCTTGCAGGAGAAGCAGGTGTCATGTTGGTTTTTTTGAATTAAAGAATCCAGTTTCAGAGTTAAATCAAAGTATATATAAAAATAAGATAAGATAATAAGATGCATAACGCCATGCGATGTACAATGCTCTCTTGAAATCTTGTTAAAAAGCGAGAAGAGAGAGAAACTCAAAAGCCTGAAGTTCTCTTAACAAGGCACTTATTGTACATGTGCATTCTAGATTTGCTCGCCTGCATATTTGATGTATATCTAGAATTATACTAAATATGGCTTCAATTTAACAATCCCACTGTTTAAGCGTTGCCTATCTTATTCTTTAGATTGTCTTAGGAGGTATTTCTGAACAATGTGATCAATCTTGAGCTAGGTACCTATTCATTATCTAACATTGGTTTGTCCTCTAAGATGTATTATATTTGATATAAACTACATATAATCCTGTGAACTATATTCTAATATAAACTAAAAATACCTTTCAGCAAGGGTATTATGAAATAGAAGAGGAAAATGAAGAAAATGTGGCGACCAAAAAATGGACCAAAATCGATAAGAATGTAATTTGCCATAATTCACAGAAATTTGCTCGGCATATTGGCTTTCTCTCTGCTTATTTTTTCCCTCATATAAACGTGTATATATATCTCCCCATGTGTGTGTGTGTGTGTGTGCGTGTGGTGTGCCGTTGTGTGTATTTTTGTGTCCTAACAACATCAACAAACACAAACAACAACGAAGGAGAGAGCAATGCTTGTGAGCGAAGATGAAAATTATTAATGGCTAGGCTATTGGCATTAAAATTACACCTTCTGCCCCCAAAGAAAAAAAAGAAGGAAACCCACAAACACCCGCACACGCGCACGCATACATGCACACACACAGATATCCATCTGCCCCGTCCTTGTCACAGGATACCCCCCGGTCTCCCTCTCTCTCTCTCTCTTATGCATTAAATTGACATTCATATTACTTATTTATGCATGGGAAATTAATTTTGATATGTTGATTTCTCGCATGAGCAAATCCAACAAGCCGCACCCACAGTCACCCCCATATTGGACCAAATGCAGGTGACACACACACACAGGGACACCTGCTGTCCACCTGTCCAGTGATATGTCCTGGCGACTGCTATATGGTCCTTCATGTGACTGTGCTTGTGAATAATGCATCGATTTAAGCTTCCTGTTACTATAGCGCTTTGTTTTACACCCTCGAAGGCCTAGAAAATCTACAGAAAATGGATTTTTACTGAGAATTTGATTAATAATTAATTGGATAAATATAATAATTAATTTATTAACAATCCCCCCATTTTGAATGCTTGTTTAGGGGGTGCAGTATGCCAAGTTCTTGACTTTTTATTTAGGCTAAATTCCATTACAAAAGCCTTTTAGATTTCTACACCAAAATGAATATTTCATGATTCCCCTGGCAAACTTTAAGACAATAAACCCAAAGGGGTTATTATAATCATTATTATTATTATTTTTACTGAATGCTGATCAGCTAAGTGGCGGATACTCGAATATTCAAAACACAGCAAATTTATGCACTTTGCTCTGATAACCAATTGCCCCGCCACTCCATTTTCGATTCGTCCTGGCCCCGGGGCCATTTTAATCACTGACTTTGTCATTAGTTATGCACGAAAACCCAGCTCCCCGCCGGTAATGGCATCGGCCTGAGTCCTGGCCTGAGTCCTGGAGGGGGGTCTGACCTTCTGGAAGGGGTTATACATAAATTGAAAGGCAGTGGCGGATATCTGCAACTTTGCTCTTTGTCTCTGGGAGTTTCTAGTTCGCTTCCGTTGCGTTAACTCATTGTGCGCACTTCCTGTCATCCGGCGCTGGGCGGGCTTTCAACGGCCTCCCACAGCATCACTTACAGTCACAGCCGTAGTAACACTCCGGAGTGACTCCCACTGCCCACTGGGCTCTAATTGTTTTTAATCACTTTCCAGTTGCCCAGGCTCACCCGCAAAACGGCTCCGGGCGCACTTGGATTGGCAAAATAACGATTATACGTATAGCATAATAATTATCGTCCCGGAATGGGGTCTCCGAGAGCAGAGCTAAGGACTCCTGGCTCATCGACTCTTCGACTCATTGGGCTTGGTTCCAGCCGGTGAATTTTGGTGGACGGATGCCAAGTGCAGCCAAGTGCAGCCTAGCTGCCAACCCAGGGCCCAGAGCCGGGATAAATTCCTCCCTTAGCTTGCCGGCTGCCATAGTCCATAGCATTCCGTAGCTCGCGTCTTGTGTTTACTTTGCATAACTCGAGTTGCTCGACTGAGTGTCGTTGTCCTTGTTGTCGCTGCCACTCTTAGTGGGGCAATTAAGCGATAAGCTAGCTAAATACACAGCACTCTTCAGTAGCGCCCCAACCCCTGGGCCACGCCCCCGCCCCGCACCACAGTTGACGCCTCTGTCGGTGGCTCTCGAAAACTGTCAGGCAAAAATTTGCAATGGAAAAAGATACAAACAACATTTTGTCGTCGACACAACACAACAGGCGACCGAGGGTAGAGGAGGAAGCTGGCAACGTGAAGATGAAGATAACCACTTGGAAACTCATTAGTTGGGAATTATAATTAGACAATTATTTGGTTTTTAATTTGTTCTTGTTGCGAGTATTATCATTATTGCCATAATTGTTGTGATTATTGCACTTGAAAGAGGAAGCCAGGCTGCCTGGCTGTCTAGCTGCCACGCTGCCACACTGCCTCCTTGCTGTAGAGGCAATAGTTACGCATACGCCATGTGTGCCGGCTTGGCTAATGCCCAAATGAAATACCACTTAATGATTTTAATTAGTTGTCTAAACACTGTGCTCCTGCTCTTGTGCTCCCGCCCCGGCTCCAGTTGATTGGCAGAAGTATGTACCAGCTTAAGCCCATTCCCAGTGTCCAGAACTGAGGTTAGCCCAATGCCTTGATGAAGTGTTTGCTCCGTCACCGGGCCCAGCTTGCTGGGCGTCGAGTCTGGGGCTGCGATTCATTCATTTTGTGTGGTTTTCCTCACCCAAAACGAAGCCCCGAAGCCCCATCTCCTGGCAGGGAGAGGAACGGAATGAAACGGAGTGGAGCGAAGCCCAGGCAACCGCAAGGCAAATGCGGCTAGGACATTAGAGCAGATGTTGTCCTTGCCAGGGCAATTCCCCCAACCGCTGCCAGCCTGCGTATATGGGTCTCTGTGTGTGTGTGTGTGTGTGTGTGCTTACACTTCAACTCATTAGCGCGTAAAGAATCTTAACGCTTCAAAATGAATTAATTTTCATCCAATTTGGCGTTTGTCACACGCACACACACCACATACACACAGGACCGCGACTCGTAACGAAAGCTGTGACGTAGACAACCGAAACGAAGCTCCAGCGGCAGTCGGGGGGGTGTAAGGAGCACCATTGTCGTCTTTTGGCTCATTATGCACCTGCCCCAGCCGCGGCAGGAGATGCCACCTGCCACCCCCAGGCCACCACCGTCGTCGTCGTCGTTGTGCTCCACACTCTTTATTATTTTTATTTTCGTCCTCGTTTCACTTTGCTTTGTTTAATTTCTGTGCTTTCTTTATTCTGTTCGCTGATTTTAAATTTCACTGTGCTTCCAGGTCCTTGTTCCCAGCTCCCAGCTCCCTGTTCCCAGCTCCCTGCTCCCAACTCCCTGTTCCCTGCTCCCTGTTCCCTTGCTCCTGAACCGTCGTCCGTCCGCCTGTCAGCCCGTGTATCCGTTTGCCGCCGCCACCGCCATGTGCGTGTGTGTGTGTGTATTTAAATCCGATTTGAATAATTACAAATTTCAATTGTATGAAAAGCAACGGCAACGGCAGCCGCTGCCCCATGACAGCCGGCAATATGACGCCATATGGAAATGGCACAGAGGAGGGGTTCACGGTGGCAGGAGCAGGAGCAGGAGCAGGAGCATCACCAGTATTTACCGTACAATGGCAGCCATGGCAGCCCGCGTAAGACACTGAGCGAAAATCGGTGATTTCCCCAACAAAAATTCGACTAATACCAAAATGCGAATCAACATTAATTATTTAAGGAATTTTTGCGGGAAATAATGGGTACATTTTGTTAGAATACAAATAGGGATTTAAACTGAACTCTAATGGCAAAATTTTGAACAGGAAAATCTATTAGGTTTGGAATATTTTGTAGATGCATTTAAAGCAGTGAAACCAATTACTTAAAATTAAATGGGAAAATAAAGGGGGTACATTATGATGACAAAATGCTATGCAATATAAATATCGTTAGAATGACAATGTGCTAAAAAAATTAATCTAATACTGAAGAGGCAGAAGCGACTTTCTTCTATAATATATTTATATATATTATATATGTTGTTGAAAAATATGCACGAGTTTCACTTTGTGCTTAAAGTGCTTTATATCCTAGTTCTTGAAAGAACATCCAATATAAAAAAGAAAAATGTATTATTTAGAAGTACTCAGATTCAGTTTTTATTAATTATTTTCGATTTATTATCAAATTAACAAAGTGAGACCCCCAGTGTTTGACTAAGAAATTAAATTATTTTGTAAAATATAAAATATATTAAAGCAAAAACAACAGGTAAATAATGTATATATTTGGGAAACCCTTGCAGTTTGCAGTGAAATCATTAAAATCAATCAATCAATAACTAAGCCAAAACTGCATTAATTTCAATTCGGAAAGCTGTCCTATGTTAGTTTTTAATTAGTTAATCAATCTGTATACTCAATTTAAAATTTAAAAAAATTAAATTTTTTTGATAAATTTTTCACATTTTTAAAGATGTAACCCCTTAAAAAATTTGAAAAATTTTTGAAAATTTATTTTTCGCCCGGACATCACTAGTTCGACTCGGTTGTTGATGCTGATCAAGAATATATATGATTTATAGGGTCGGAAATGACTCCTTCTCCAATTATCACCATAAGATATGTCCCCTATATTAACTATATATTTTCATATGATTATTTTTTTGTGAAAGTGTCAGTTTTATAAATATCGTAACAAGCCCAAAAATGCATTAATTGCAATTCGGAAAGTTGTTATATGTTAGATTTTAGTAGGGTAATAAATCTGCTTACTCAATTTTAAATTCAAAAAATTTTAAAAATGTTCTTACATTTTTGCCAATTTTAACGATGTAACCCCTTATAAAATTTTGAAAAAAATTAAAAAAAATTTTGTTCTTTCTCGGATAGCTAGATCGACTCGGCTGTTGATGCTGATCAAGAATATAATATGATTTATAGGGTCGGAAATGACTCCTTCACTATTTTGGAAGCTTCTCATTAAAATTATAATACCCTTGCAAGAGTATAAAAATAATATTTGCACCTGAGATTTTGTATACTGTATAAGTATACTATAAAGCTTAATACAGTTTTTTTTTCTCTTACTGTTACATTTATTAATTATTAATTTTCATATGTATTCAAGTATTGACAGTTTAACTAAATTAACTCAGTAGCAATTGATTTTAAACAAAAGTAAAGGTATACTTGGGTTTTCAACAAATTCTTCAAGACGTTATTCCCTGTTTCTCTCAGTGTCGCTGCCTTTCACAGTCGCTGGCTGCGTTGACAACAACAACAATGGCTGGGAACAGGAACAACAAGAACAACGACAACGGCTTCTGTTTCTGCCGAGTTAAAGATAAGATTATTACCCACCACACCCACTCACACACCAACACTCACCAACACACACCAACATACACCAACACATACACACACACACACTGGTGCCTTGCTTGCTTGGGATTTATTTTGGTATTTCGCATTTCGTTCTCCTTTTGGAGGTCCCAGCTCCGAGCTCCAAGCTCCCTGCTCCCAGCTCCCAGCTTCCAGATCCCACTTTCCACTTCCCAGATCCCGATGACAGTCTTTTTTTACGTTTTTTGTGTTCTTTTTTTTTTGTGGAGCGTGCTCATCCAACGCTCTGCGGTTGACTATTCCGACTTTGGCGGCTCTTCTCTGGCCTTTCATCACGTTTGAATAATAATTTCCCTACTTCCTGTGGTTCGCAGTGAATCAATTGCAAGAGGCTCCGGCAGGAGTCAAGTGGTTGCTAAATCAACTCTGGTCTAGTGAGGACCAAAAAGTCAAGGTTTTGATTTCTTAAAGCAATTTTATGTTGGTTTTGTCATTAATTTTGTCTCAAGTGTGAAAAGTTTAGGCCTTGTGCTTCTTTCTGCATCCTTACAATTGATGAATATCCTTTGCTAAAAGGGTTATCATCACCTTAACTTCTTGCAGCATTGCTGACTATATTATAGCATAGTAACTATATGCTATATAACAGGTGAGATTCCCAACAGGTATCCGCCTCTGGATGCTATGGATCTTTCGGGGAAAAGTCCGCTTTGAGGACATTTAAAAATTGAGCAAGTTCAATTATGTTAACTACTTCCAAACCTAAGCAGATAGTCAAGGGGAAGGACTTCTTTTTATATCCCTTCAGCGCCTCTGCCCCCCTGTCATCCTGGGCTTCACACTCCGCCAGTTGGAAACCAATTAGTAGCTGGACTCCCAAGTGCTGACCCACTCGAAAATGATATATTGCCAGCTTGGCTCCATTGCCCAACCATCTCCATCTCCATCTCCGTCTCCATTCCCATCTCCAGCGCCACTCGGGCCACTTATCAGCACTCGGCCATCTGTTGGACTCCGGTTTGGGGATCGAATGCGTTTGGGTGGCGGCTGGAAGGATGCCCAAGTGGACGGGGACAATCTACTGTTAAATTACTTTAACTCGATTCATTTGCAATTGCTTTTTTTCTCTCTGTGTTTTTTTTTTTTTGAGGTTTTCGGCGTCGTCTATATATTTGTGTGTAGCTTTTATGGTATGCTTTTTGTTCGGGGCAGACGTACACACACAAAGGACACACACAGAGGGAGAGAGACTAAGCCTGGCAGCGACAGGAGAAGATACCTGAACGGACTTTTCCCTGCCCTTTTTCCGTGTGTGTGCGGGTGTGCCTCGGTCGCTGGCTATGAAACAGATAAATTGCAAAAGTTTTCCCAAATATTTTCACAAGACGACGGCAAGTCGGTGGCTAGAACAGGGCGGTGCGGTGCGGTGCGATGCGATGTGGTGCGGTGCGGTGCTTTAGGCCAGGGCAGGTAGCGCAAAAATCTGCAATAAAATTTTACCAATAAACTTTAGACGCACACATGGATGGCCGTCCGACACAGATGCGGATGGGTATAGGAATAGGGATGTGGATGTGAATGTGGCTGTGGTGGAATGCGGATGCGGACAGGTGGAACTTTTTCGGGTGAACTATACTAAATTATTGTAGTTGCTGAAAAAGTTTTTGGCACCCCGCACCAACTGGCTGCCCTGTCTGACACACACACACGCAAAGGAACAAAAAAGGGGAAAAAATATAACGAGAACGCTAGCGATGTTAGAACCTTTTGACATGGGAAGTGGTGCTCCAAGGCACCCCCTCCTGCAGGATAGCACCAGAGAGAGCGAGCAGATAACATGTGTGGAGGGGGCCCATAAAATGCGGTGAACTAATGTTGCACTGCACCCACTTGCATCCTGCCCACATGGCTTGTTATTAACTTTGACTGCACTTGAAGCGGCGAATCCTGGCACTGCTCCCAGCTGCTGTGACAAATGTGCCAAACTTGTCCCTCTGCCATGTCCCTATAAGTATTTATTTTATATATTTTTTTTGGTTCCAATTCGGGTTCCGGGGTCAACAGATTGTGGGTCAAATGTGCGCTCAAGGTCGCCGTCCCGGGGCCAGCCAAAGTTTGCATTCCCAGCGGCACAACTCCCAACACGAGGCCTCCCAAGCGGAGTGGCCGGGAAATGGGAGTTGCAAAAGGAAAAGCAGGGAGAGTCCGAAGGACACACGTCCTGCCCCCTTGTGCTTGTGCCTAATTTATTGATTTGGGTTTCACTTTCGAGATTTGTGACTTCTTGCAACGCGCAACTAATTGCGGCACTGAGGATCGGTGCTCCGCACTAATGGGCTGCATTTCCGCCACTAACAAGTGTATCATTCGAAGAACTCGTGTGTGCAACGCGAGATAAAAACCAGGACGCGGGACGAAGGGCTGCCAAGAAGTCGAGGCGGAAAACTTTCTTTTGTTGGCATCCCGGGCACGTACGCCTGTGGATACAATATGTCATAGTGTGGCAGGATGACAAGGATGCGGAGAGTGGCAGCACAGGCAGCCCAGGCAGCATGTGCTGCGATTCCCTTGGAGTGACATGGCCGTGGTGGCTCCAACCTCGTTGACAGCACTTACGATCCCCAAGTGGAGGGCATAAATATCTCTGCCGGCACCTGGCCCAGGCAAAATCACCACTTACAGATCCTCGAGATCATCGCGAGTCCTTGCTGATGCTTGCCTGATGCTTTATTTGTGGGCTGAGCGATAAAGTTTCACTGTCGCTTTCATTTGGCCAGCCACTTACATCCCAATGTGGCCGAAAGTGTCGATAAAACTTTCGCTAAGCCCCCCCATGTCCTTGCGTCCTGGCCTCCTCCTCCATCTCCTCGTTTTCGTGTCCGTGTCCTTGCACCAATGGCCAGCTGACGAATTTGGCGCGCGAGTCACATTAACGCTGCTAATGGTGAAAGTTTTATGCCTGGCTTCGGCTTCATAATGTGCAACACTTGAGCAACAAGGGCGCCCGCTTTAATGCTCCACCTCCGCCTCCGGCAACTCCTGCTGCTTCCTGCCGGCAGGGTCCTTCCTGCTGCCAGTGCTGCTCTTAAGAGAGCGCTTAAGAGAGAGTCAGTCGGCGGATGCTGGGGCCAGCACCCAACGGGCGCCTGATGGTCTGACAGGACGAGAAGCGGCAGCAGGCAGGACCCCCGCCTGTCTCCGAAGAGTAAACTTCGAAAGCCCTTTGCACGCCCAAGAAACCTACGCTGGTCCCGGCACACCACGGCACGCCATGGCACGGTTCGGGGTTCGGCTTCGCTCGGCTTTGCCTACGCTCGGCTTCGGCTTGAGGTTCGGCTTCGGGAACGGTTTCGGTGGCGCTTCGTTGCCTTTGGTCCTTCGGTCGGATGTTAGCGCCACCGCTGGCCAGGACTCGACAGTTGGTTATGAAATCTGAACGTGTTCGCACGTGCCGCACGGATCTCGCAGCAGCTAAAGCCATCCACTCAACTCAGTTCCACACCAATCAGCACTTCAGTCGCATCGCATCACCCCCAGACTCTGGCCGCACCAGTGAGAGTGAGGATAGTGAGGAGGACACTTGAATCGAGACCGAAACCGAAACTAACACTGAATCGAATCCACATCAGAGAGGATCAGAGATTGGACGCATTTCACGCCAAGACTTTGTGTTGCAAATCTGTGTGTTTGTGTTCCCTGTTTCCGTTTTTTTTTTGTTGTGTTCGCGCTTCGTTCCGTCCCCACTCGTCCTTAGTTGCCATTCCAAAATGCTCATGTTAACCAACTCAATCAACAAGCTGCACAACTGAGGTTGCAAGAAATTAGCCAGTAATTCACCATTAAGTTTCCAGTATATAATCTATATATACAACAGATATCCGTCGGCGATAAACAACGTTTTTGTTTCGTTCGTTTTTTTTCTGCGTTTTTTTTAAACATTTTTTTCACGTTAACAAAAACAAAACAAAAGAAAACAAAAATCTACAAAAATATATACAAATTAAAAAGAAATAAGAAAAGCTAAACAAAAAAAACCCAAGTAAAACCAAGAAAAATAGTTAGTGTTTATGTGTGTACAAAACAATTGGTGAATGAGAAGGAAGGAAAGGAGGCAGAGCAGTTAATCGAGAATCAGGAACAGGACCAGAACCCGAGCCAGCTTCGAGTAGGAGTTCCAAGTAAAATACCACAGAGAGAGCCCTGTGTAAGTACAAAATTCCCGCAAATTCGAATTCAAATTACAAATTACAATATAGCCCCGGCCCAAGCACTTTTCCATTTTTTCCCAACTTTTCCTACTCTTCTTCCCTACTTCTGCTCGATTCTTTGCATACTTTTGCGGGCAATCAAACAGAATTCCTGCGGAATGTAAAACAATATTGTAATGGGAAAGCTATAGCATTAATTTCTTTGATGACGGCGAATTAAAGTCCACCGTCAGGCTCCCGGATCCGAATGACAAATCAACGGCAGAAACGTCAATTTCAGTCCAGGACCTAAACTTAGTCTGTTAGCTGGCAGCTTGGATTGGGGGCCAACTGCTGCTCCCGAATGCTGTTCATTGCGGGGGCCAAACATCTGTGGCTTGTGCTTAAGTTAATTATTATCAATTAATAGCTAATCACGATAAATGTGCATGAAAGCGTTTGCCCAAGGACACAGCGATACGGGATACGGGATAAGGGATAAGGGACATGGGAAATAGGATGTGGAGCACGGGATACGGGACACGGAATGCCCATGTCCCCAGTGCTTAGGGTGGGAATGTGGGCGACGAGGTATTTAGGGCAACAAGGCAACAAGGCAATAAATGGCAGTGGCCTACAATCCTGCTTCGCCTTTCCTAGTCCCAGCATCCTGTTGATTTGTACCACACTGCGTATGAGCGATTTGTAATTAAAAATTACGTATACGCACTGTGGCCGTAAATAGTTCAGTCTACACTTGGACACGCCCAATGCTCAATGCACTGATTTACAGGGGAGTTTAATTCAATTCATTATATATACCTCAATCAATTTAAAATTAAATGCAAATACTAAGAAAACAGTAATAATTGTACTCATAATTATACTCATTTCTTGTTCATATTTCGCATTTTAATGAATACAGTTTTAAATTTAGTGCCATCACCAAATAACCCCACTTTAAAGCTTACTTAAGAGTATTTTTCATTTGATTCTTCCATTCAGATTGACTTTAAATGGCCCCATCGAAATCAATTGGCCAAAGATTAATCCGCATTTTGAGTTCAAGGGGCTGCGTCGCATTAGCGTTTATTAATTATCAATGTAATGGACCATTTCGGTTGACTGTTATTATTGGCAAATGAACAATGAAGGCGCAAAATGGCCGCATAAAAGCGTATATTTATGATCTTTCGCTGGCATTCTCTCATAAAATTCAATCAAAGTTGCAGTTCTCAATGCGAAGAGGAATGCCTTTCTCCGGCTTCGGCCAAGTGAAGTTCGTTCGTCTTGGGCTTTGATCTCTGGGATGCCGGCAAAGTGCCCGGGGCTGTTGGACCGAGGCTTGGGAAATGGCGAGTGGAAAGTGGAAAGTGGAGAGTGGTGGCATGTGGAAGTGGGTGGCGAGGGTATGGGAATGTGAATTCCGGGGGGAGTTGGACAACAATCGCATTCGCTGTTCGAGTGCCCTCAATAAACGACATTTTATTATTTTTTTTTGTTCCTCTCCCTCTGCTGTTTGCCAGGCGCCCATCCGCAGCCTCAGCTGCTCTTCCTGTACCAGCTCCTGTCCTGAGTCCTGGGTCCTGAGTCCTGCGTCCTTGCTCTTCCGTTACCCATTTCTCTGTTCGGTTTTGTACGCTTTTCCTGCTGCCACCTTATTCCTCTCCTTTTTATACTTCTTTTTTTTTTCTTCGCTTCCACCTCGCATCGTCCTTTCCCTTTTATCGTTTCAGTTACAAAGCGGCGCGCACTTTACGCTGATTGCTCGCTGGCGCAATCGTTCCACAGGACACGGCCTGGGCTTCCTTTGCGCTCTCCTTTGTTTCCCCTCGGCGCCGCACTCTGTCCGTGTGTGTGTGTGTGTGCAACTGGGCATCGATATCATTGGGTTTATTGTTACTTCCTTTTGCAATTATCCTTGTTAGTCCGGCGCACAGGCAAATGCACAACGGCCTGGCTCAGCACTAACTTCATTTGCCTAGCTCTGGTTCTGGTTCTGACTCTGGCTCTGGTCCTTTGTGCTGCTGCTGCGTCATCCGACTCCTCACAGCTCGGCTCCTGCGGTTTATGATCTCGCTGAGAGCTTTTTTCCACCAAATTTTGCCCTCCTTTGGCAAACGTGAAAGGAGCACAGGGATAAGGCATCGTATTGGCCATCAATTGGGCTTCTTTTACGCTTCGTAACCACTCAGTCTTGTGCATTTTTCACATAATAACTGAGATGCTTGCATTAACAGTCTTCCGTTTTTCTGGGATAAGGAATAAGGGAACTTCTTTTGAACAATAAAAAAGCAAGGATTTGATGATAATCCTGAAAAGTATTATCACTAAAAGGAGGACTAGATGGAAGCGCTAAAGATAAGGTTCATAACAATTGCTTACTTATCACCAATTCAGACAAAAGCAATTAGCATTTTGCTTTTAGACTATCGCGATACCCTATTTTGTTCTAGAAAGGACACCTAGGCAAGGCCAGAAGGATTAAGCCAAACACTGGCAATACGTTGCGGTTATGGCCAACGTTTTGTTTTCCACTCTGGACAGCCATGGACAACGTTGGGAAAGCGCTGACACAACGCAAACTCAATCAAACTGTCAACAACAATTCGGTGGCCACGCCACGCCACCCCACGCCCCGCCACGCCACGCCCATAAGGAAAGGACATTGCCTCCCTGCTCTCTCTCTTTCTGACCCTCTGCATCTATCTCTGTCGCCGCACACACCCAAGTAATAAAAGCGTAGCATACGCGCGGCATTTAATTAAAAGCGTGCGAAAAATGCAACACTCGAAGGCCTTCGAGGCGACTGCCAACCCTGGGCACTCGACCGCTAACCCACTAAACACCCCTCGCTGGCCAAAAGGAAAACAAAACCAAATTAAATTAATTAAAGCGAAGGAAAAATCCGTGCTGAAATCAGCGGCAAGAAAACTCAACTCGAGACTCGCTGCTGCTGCTGGTGGAATTGAGTTAAACTTTTGCTGGCAGTTGCCAGCTTCCAGCTTCCAGCTTCGAGCTCCTGGCGGTCCGAAAGTGTGGCATTGCAACGCCTTTTAATGTCCAGCGGAGCAAGCTCCCGCATGCGGTCAGCCCCCCCCCGATCCCTGGCATCCTGCATCCTGCATCCTGGCATCGCATTTTTTGCAATTAGCGGAATTGTTTCACATTTGCTTCACACTTCTCCTCGCACACCGCCCGCGCATTCGCTGCAGTTTATCTGTGGTAAAGGGGGGGCTTTGTCACCCCGTCGGTTGACTCCCACAACCCACGCCCATTCCCTGGAAAGGGTCCTTCCTCTGGATGCTGCATCCACTATCCACTATCCACCATCCACTATCCAGTATCCAGTCTCCAGCATCTCGTATCTGGGTGTGTCCACTATATGGCATCCCCGGGGGGGAATGTGCAGCTAAATCTTTTAAAGTACAACTAAAAACGACGTGACACGGGGCAGGATATACAGGATATACAAACAGCTTTCTGCACTTTACTCTCTCGGTGTCTCTCTGCCGGCTCGCTTGACTCAGCTGGCTGCACTTCAGTGGATAACCCAGTTTTCTACGCTTAAAAGGTTTACCCATTTCGAGAGCTTTTCCAACCGCTTTACATAGGTGTCCCCTCGATCTGGTTTTTTATTTTTATATATTTTTTTTTGTCTGTGTCTTAGCCCGAGCTCATTTTCAGGCATTTCCCAGTTTGTTAGTTTTTGCAAGACATCTAACTGAGTCGGCACAACCGCAGCCGGAGCATCCTTCCTCGTACTCCCTTGGAGGAGCGGAAAAGCGGCATTAAAAAGGGAAAGAAAAATAAAATACGGAGAACGTTAAACAATTTTCCCTTCATCTTTCGTATATTTTCGTTTGTTTTTTATTTTTTTGAAGGCTGCTAACGAGCCGCATCCGTACGGGGTGCACTGAGAAAAAGTTAAAGCCACATATGAGCTTTATATTTTCTCTAGAAAAATCTCTAGGCTTTCATCTTCTCCTTTTAGAAAGATTAAAGAAGTTAAGATGGAATTTTTTAATATTTTTCTATATCAAGAGATTCCTTTTTGAATTTTTGAAAACCAATTCAAGATTTGATACTGGAATTCCTTTGGAAACCCATGACCTTCATCTCTGAAAGAAGTTGTAGAAGGAATCAACCGATTTCTACCTTTTTGCTGGCAGAAACAAACAAATTCTTATATTAAACAATTGCTTAACAAATAACATAAGGTGAATACTTTTTTTCGAGTACTTCAGTGAGCCTCTCAAGCCACCCAAAACGAGTTATGCGCATTTGGCCGCAGGCCCAGAGATTTGTGCTGCTCTTTCCTTTTGTCCTGGGTCCTGCTGCGGCAGTTCCTTGAAGCGGCGGCAGCGGCAGCGGCAGGTATCATAAACCTCAAGGCGTCCATCATTGTGTTTACACAAAATCAAGGCTGAGAGCAGTCGGGGACACAAACGCACATTCGGTGGCTAAAAGGAATCATGCCGACATTATGCCATTACATTTGCATAATTATCATTGTGCGGGGAAGTTGGCACACACACACACCCTATATATATATATATAGAGTATATACACCCTACACCCCACACATTCGTTCACTTTGTTTTTCTTGAGTAAATGTTTGCATTTATTTGCATTTCAACGGAGTCAAATAAATATGAAAGCTCAGCACACACACACACATTTCTGGAAGGGAAAGTGGCGGAAAAGCGTCCAGGAAAAACAGCAATGGCGGGGGGGAAAGCAGTCCAAGCAGCTGTGAGAACTTTAAATTGAATTCAAATTGAAAAACTTTGCTTCTATATCATCTGCCCGTGGCATATCGATAGCCATGCCAGTGGAAAACTCGAAAAGGGTCACCTGTTGCCCTTGGCCCTTTGGTTCACCTGCCAGTAGGGGAATTATTCTAATCAAAGAGTTTATTACCAGGGAACTCAAAATGCAGTTATCACCTACAGGTATATTGCGGAAAATTATTACATTTCAGCTGTCAAATCATAGAATTTCCTTGGAAATGAATTACTAATCTCCTGCAGTCAGTAAAAATAGCATTTCCCTAGAAAAAATGCTCTTATTCAGTGGAACTTTTTTCCAAGAAGCAGCCACGGACTTTCTTGTGAAAACTAAAAAAGTAAGAAGTCGCTGCCAGAGCTCTTTGTGAGTCACCCAAAGGATATACGCTCCAAAGAGTCTGTACTAAAGAGAACACATAAAAAACAGAAATAGGGAAATACATGGTAAAAATCATAAAATCAAGAAAATCTCTCGCTTTGAAAAGACGCTTTTCATCGAAATAACTAATTACTTCGAGTTCTCAGCTGGATTTTCATGAAATATACAAAATACAGATCATCATCAGTAGCAGCAGGTGCATTGGTGCAGCAAAGGATTAGCCAAAGGATTAATTAAAATTTAATTCGAGAAAAAAATGATGTTTGTTAATGCAATTAATTAATAACAAAAAGAATAGGATTACGTTTGGAAAAGTCACAGATCAATTTAAGTAATAAAACAGCAGGGAAAGCCACTGAAATTATCCATACAAAGATGTTTTGCCTGAAAGGGATTTAAAATAATTAAAGTAATAAAAAATAGGCTTATAGGAGCTAGAAGGTCCTTTTTTTCTGGTGTTCCAGCGATTGCCCATAGTTATTGTGTTCTGGGCAAAAAAATGCCAAAGCCAGAGGCGACACATCCTGCCACATTTTTCTTTCTCGCACAGCAGCTATGTGAAATTTGGAATTAGGCAGCAGCTGCTCCCAATAACTGGCTCCCTGCCGAAAATCGAAAGAATCCCAGCCAGACGAGGGAGTGTGTGGGTGTGTGTGTGTGCCACCCTCGGCGGAGACTGTGGAATGAAAATCAATGTCATCCTGCCCAAACGCCGGCTGACAAGTCATCCCGTACCCTGCACCCTTTCAAGGGTCAAGACCTCGCTTCAGTCCGGCCTGGTCCGGCCTGGTCCTGCCTGGTCCCTGGCCAGTGTCCACTGGGGAATGGAGTGCGACGACGAGTGGCGAATATTGCCTACGAGGGCGTTGACAGGCGACAGGCATAAAAGTCAGAAACATTCGTGGCCACCCAAGCCCATTTCCACTGCACCTCCATGAGGGAACGACAATGACCAGGTTCTGGGAACAAGCGACCCCTCCTCTTCACATCCCAATTACATTTTTTCGTTTTCTACCATAATAAAATGTTAGAAAATGCAATATAAAGATGGCTATTACTCAGAATTTTGCTGAATATGTCTTTAAACAAGACTTATTGAAAAATAAGCTTGTGGCTTTAATTTTATAAAACAAAGCATATTTACTGTAATTTAGTTTGAATGTAGAAAATATCGTTTACTAGGAGTAATTCCACTATTGAATCTATCTTAAAAAAGTTATCAAGGATCAAAATGAATTACATTTATTTAGCTATCGATTTTACTATAAATATATATTTCGATTTTATATGCCGAAAAAATCGTTAAATATCGATATTAAGAACACCTTTAAATACCATTTCGGCAACTTCGGCTTACCAATGTTACTTTTCTTTCCAAAAGTAAAAGTATTAAATATCTCTTCAGAATTAATATAACTATAGAATTCTTTCGATAAGTAGAAATTTACATAATTTCTAGAGTTATCGAAAAGTAATCGTACGCCATAAATTATCAAAATCTATATTGCTTTCGCATTACTCCAATACTCTGTGGCCATTTCTGGCCCCACTGGACCTCAGCTCCGATTCTTATTTACGGGCTTTCAAACTGAAAACAAAAGGCTTTCCGGGAATCAATGGCAGGACCACGAGCAGGACCAGGAGCAGGAGCTACTTCCCTCGGGGTGGAACTGCAACTAAAACCGCTCCATTAATTTATAATTGGGAGCGGTAAACACCGAGTGGGTTCATAGCCAATTAGGATTGCGCCAGGCACTCCTCGGCAGGGGGCTGTGAGCCTGATTTACAATTCTGTGCCGGGGCTGTGTTTGCATAAACAATGCCACTCCCCTTCCCCCCCGCACACACACACACACACACACCACATTGTTCTCACTCATTTTTGGAACATTCAGACGATTACCAAATTGGAAAATGTTACAAATTTTTGCAGATTAACAGCGGCAATAAAGACCCAGAGCCAGAGCCAGACCCAGTGTCTGTGTGCGGCAATCAAATTTAGAACTCCAGACCCGCACTTTCATGTCCTGCAAGCCTCTGACTCCTGTGTCCTCGTTTCGCGCAGACACACACACACACACACACACACACACACACTCACTCACGCACGCACACAAACACTTGTTGAAAAATCATAAAAATTTTATGTACTTAAAATTTTCATAAAGCTGCCAAACAATGCCCAACATCAACAGTAATATCAACAGCAGCAGCAGCAGCAGCATCATCACAACGTACATACATCCTTCGTACACAAAACGAAACAAAAGCGAGTTGCAAAAAAATGTTAAAAACTTGCCAACAAGTTTGGTCCTTGTAGGGAATAGCCCGGGAAAAAATATGTATATATATATATTTACATATATATCCTGGCAAGCGGGCAGTCAAAATTTGTTTAAATGCAATTTTGTGGCAGTTTTTTTTGTTCGTTTTCCCGACTCTCTCTCCCTGGGCCATGTCCCAGCTTTGGACAAGGAATTTCAGACAAGATTTAGAGCTATAAATTGAACATTAAATCGGCAAGAAATCGGTGCAAGTGGCAAACTGAAAAATAAACATAAACAAGGTGCAATCAAGTTGAACGAAGCATACTTTTTTATGTATATATAGCCCCCATCATTTGTGAGAAACAAGTTATTAATGGGAAATAAAACTTTGTAAAATGATGAAGCCATCTTTTATAGTAAAATCTGTATTGGTATTATTTTGTAACATTGCAGTTACCTAGAATTTTCATTAATTCTCTGAGTTCTAAGTGAAATTTTCTTAGAGTGCATTCCTGCCCCAAAATTGCCCACTAATTAAATTCACAAGTTGTGAAGCCTGGGCTTTGGCAAATAAAATATCGCTGCTTGCTTTCAATTATTCTAAGCATTATGCCCCAAGTTAACCGATTTCAGGGGAATGAATACATTGAACGTTCACTCATTGTGCAATGAGTACTCAAAGGTGGCGAGGTGGAGAGGAAACTGCAAGTACTTTTCTACTTGCCCTTCTTGACCAAAGCCCTCAAAAATGGCTACATTTTAGGGTCCAAATTTAGTGCTAATTATTTGACTAGATGTTGGCAGCTCGATATCGGCCGTAAATGGGTATTAACATGAACATTACTATAACTAGACGATGGCTATAACTGTTGCCAGAGGAATTTCAGGGAAATTAAGAGACTGAGGTGTTCCTTGAGGCTGATTCTTTGTCGCCGGCAGGCACGAAACGGGAAATGTGAGTACAAGTAATTGGGGTATGAGTGTGGGTATGAGTGTGGGTATGAGTTCGAGTATCGTGCATCTAACGCATAAATCTCAAGCGGACGGTGCGTGCGTGCCGATAACGAACTAAGTGCAAGTTTCATTCGCTAATTGTTGGCCATGTTTTTGCTGACAATTCGCTTTTGGCCAAATAATTCATGCAAAACTCATGGAATTGTCACGCAAAGAGCTCGAGACGAGGGCGAGACGGGGTGATGTTGGTGATGATGTTGATGATGTTGATGTGATGACGATGGGACGCTGCTAATTAATTAATTAGCCCCTCCAGCGGGGCGTGGCCAGTGAGCGGTTTCGTGATTTATGATAAGAACGCCACCGCCTCGCGCTTCCTTTGTAATAATTTTTGCGATTTGGTGCCTGGCTACCAACACGCAAAAGTGACATTTTTATTGTTGGCGTTTTGCATGTCGCACGGGGAGGCGCGGGGAGCCGCGGGGGGACCAAGGACTCGGGCGCGGCGCGCTGTATCATCATTAGGCCAACTCATTTTGTATCCTGCGCAGCGTGGGACGCGTGCATCATGTTGCAGGCAGAGCCTTAAGGTGGTGGCCCATGTTGACGATGCTAATTAGCCTCCGCTCTGTCATTGTCCTCGGCCACAGCTTCTGAATGAGATGGAGCCGGAGCCGGGCGCGGCCCCAGCTGGCTAACCGAAGGACACTCTCTTGTCCTGCCACCGAAATTGTAAAAGTTTTGCTGGCGAGCATAACAAATGATCAGCGGAATGAGAGTTTTATTTCGATTTTTGCTGTAATTTCTGCCCAACAATTCCTCTTCGATCTTGGTTTTCTTTTGAACTCGGTTTCAAACTAACTTTTTTAATAGTTGTATTTTGTGGGAATCGAAAGTAAGAGAAAGAGAGCTCTAATGAGTATTATGTTTCAACTCAAAGAAGGACACTTGATGTTTAAGATGCGAAACGCGTTTCAATTTATCTGCACACTTAATTATATTTAAATTTTAAAGCTTTGGCATACTGCTAACCATTTCTAAAATTGTAGTTTTTTTATTGATAAACTTGTGGTCTTTATTTCTGTTCTAAAACTGTTTACAGGCCTTCCGGACATTCCTTCCGCTCAAGTTATTGTGTGGCTTCTATGGCACAATTTTTAATATATGCAAAAACCGAATAGAATATGAGCAGCAGAAGAGTCATTTACATATAAACTACAAACCTATTTTGACTAGATCTAAGCCAAAATAGTAACTTTAAGATGGTTAAGTGCTCTTGCTTAAATACGAAGTTGTGAAGTCATTAAGTTGTTTACTGTTTCCAACAAAGTTATCTCAACTAAATATGCCGATAATTGTATAATATAGCTTATCCCTATATCTACCTATATCTTTATGGGAGTTTGTTCCTGCGTATCCTGCAGATCCTTCGCTTATCGCGCTCCCAGGCACTGCCCTGTCCCTGTCCATTATCCAGTCAGCCAGTCAGCCAGTCAGCAGTTTTGGCCGTCCAAAATTCTGCCCTGTCAGTTGTCCCATTTTCGAGTTACCCGATAACTCGGCAAGCTCTTTGTGTATTCGGCAGCATTCGGGGTATCATCATCAATCGCAGCGGCGTCTGGTGAAGTTTTTCCCCCCCCGGCAACAAACCACCTGACTGACTGCCTCCACATTTCTTTCATTCGAGTGGAGGCTCGTAGTCTTTAAAATATTTTCAGAGCTGTGTGCCCAAAAATACACACAACAGAACACAAAACAAAACAAATGGGCCGCAGAAACATCAAGGGAACGGAACGAGGCACGCACAACAATTTTCCTCAGCCCGAGTGTGGGTGTGGGTGAGGGTGCTGTGTATCTGCGAAGGGAAAATAAACAAAAGCTCTGCTCGGCTATTGTTTGCTTAGGCGCACACACACACACACAAGCCCTGTATTTCGGCGAGCCTGGAAAATTCATAATTCTGCGAACCACACTGCGTATACGTAATAATGTCTACTTGCTTGAAACGCGCTGCAAGAAAATTGTATGAATAATAATAATAACAACCAAAAATTGGCCTTCCAAGTGAAACGAAATGAAATTAGACAAAAGTTCTGATGACTTTCTGCGGTCAGGGAAGGACTCTCAGCCCCTCGGCCGGCGACAATTTGTCAATTGACGCGCATCCAGGCGCTGGCTGGCTGGGAGCTCCTTCCGCCCGACTGCCCCTCAATGCCCCAAAATGCCAAGTCAATTTTCATAGACATTTTACTGCAGTCCATCATTCAGCCCCGCCCATTCATCCCATTCGCAGCTCTCTAACTCCTCCCTGTTCCCAATCTCATTGCCATTGCCCCCGTCTGAGCATCCTTTTGGCACGGTCCTTTAAAGAGTCTTTTGGAGTCCATCTGGCTGGAATAAATACATTTACTGCCCCCAGGACTTCTCAGGTCTCTCTCTCTCTCTCCTAATTGAGGCCGCATTGTAAACGCCTTTTACGGAGGGGGTAAAAAGAAGTAAACTAACAATCGCTGGTTGTGGCTAGGAGGGTCAGGTGCTCCTGCTCCTGCTTCTGCTCCTCCAGAGAAGCAGTCGACTTGGCCTGCTCCTGCTCCTCGGCCACAGGGAGTTCCGGATCCGCCGCTTGCTTTTTCTGCTCCTGCTTTTGCTTCGGCTTCTGCTCTGGCTCCTGATCCCTCTCCTTTCCCTGCTCCTGCACCTGCCTACGGTTCTGCTCGGCCTTCTGCTTCAGCTTTAGCTTCATCTTCAGCTTCAGCTTCTGCCTCTGCTTCTGCTCCTCCTGCGAGACCTTGTCCTGGCCCCTAACCCGATGCGTTTGCTGTTCCCGCCTCGCCTTGGCCAAATTGCGATGCTTTAGCTTGACCAAGCTAGTCTTGGCTGTGGCCACCTGGGCCACCTGCTGCTGCTGCTGTTCTGGGGGTTCGGTGGCCGCATATGCATTCAGCCAGAGCAGCCCGGCCAGAGCTGTCATCAGGCCGCGCATGAAGGTCTTCTCCAGGTACTGGTGCAGCTCCGGGTTATCGTCGCCGTAGGTGCGCAGGGCGAGCAGGAGGCCTCTATATATGATATGCTCCACGCGCCACCAGAGCCACTGGCCCAGCACCTCCATGAAGACAATGCCGAGGACCAGTTCCACGAGGAAGCCAAAGATCAGGCCCATCCTGCGGCGATAGCGAGCCGGCAGGAGTTCCTGGTCGTACAGGAAGTGCAGGACGGCACAGTAGGCGATATGCCGGGCGAAAAGGGTATCCGGCAGCATGGGCAACTGTTCGATGTTCAGGAAGCAGCTGCGGCGCAACCCGAAGTGAAGAACGCTGGCGATGATCAGCACCCAGGCGGATGTCATGCTGGCTTTTTGTTTTTTTTAATTACTCGAATTTTTTATCTGCTGGCTTACGCCGAAATTTTGTCTGAAATTTTTCGTATTCCAATTTGTTGAGTTTTTTTTTTTTGGTTTTTTTTTTTTTTGTTTTTTACTCTCAGCCAGAATTTACGAGACCGAAATAGATGTGATGTTGTTCAACTGATGACTTACAGCGTTATGGCCTCATACCCGAAACGGCAGTCAGTGTTGAGAGCTGACAGCTTGGAAGGATAACACCAGGCCTACGTAAACAATTCTAAGTGAAAGTATATACACATATTTATACATAGATGTGGGAAGGATAATTCTTTTCGATAATTTGCAATTATCATTCTCAATGTTGAGTCGGGTAAATCGTTTAAGGCGCCTTCTGGCTAATTCTTTGCTAAGCCAAATTTCCAATTAATTGTAATTCGGCCTGACTGGCGCAGACAATTTGCATGCATTTTTCAGAAGGGGGGCCCGGCCAGAGAGTCATTAGGTGACCGCCCCCCCCACTCCGCCCCGTCGACCCGCCTAATCCCTTGTCACGCCCATTTATGTCCATAAATTATGCAGTCAACCTCTGATGCTCATTGACCCAAAGGCAACCCTCTCCTCCGGCCGCATCCTCCCCTTGGATGTGGAAATGTTATTTCTTTGCCTTTTTTTCCCCCCCCCGTCTCTTTTTTTTTTTGGGCAGGGAAAACCGTTTGATCCCTTCCGGCTTAGCTGGGGACTAAAAGTAGAGCATGACGAAAATAAAATTAAAAAATAAAAAAGGAAGAAAGAAAGAAAAACAGACTGACAGCGGGCAGGACGTGGACAAGTCAACGCCAGAGACAACTTTAAATTTATTACAAAAAAAAGAAGAAACAAAAGAAAAACGCGCCGATAAAAGACAAAATTATTTATTTGCCTTTAATGTTGGTTCTTTTCTCGTTGAAGCAATCAGCCGCAAAAGGGGGGAATCCCCCAAAAAAAATAATAGTCGACACAGCATAAAGCAAAGTTTATTTATTCGATATGCAAGGGATGCTGCTGATCGCTAGCTTCGCCTTTTTTATACTTTATTTTATATATGTTTGTATGTATGGGGACTTTGATTGGGAGGATATCCAGCCGAGTGAGCTCCTTGGAGGATGCCTCCTGCCCACATCGAAGCACGTACAATGGGAGTCGGAGTCGGAGCTCAAACAGCCTCGACCCCTAACCCCGTGGCACACACTCGCACACACGCAGAGTTTTGGCACTATTTGCTTATGTAGATTTTGACCAACATTTCGCATTTATTCTGGCCCTTGCCTTGCCTTGTTGGCCAAGCTGAAAGCCAAACGTTGGAGGAAGGGCTTGAAGTTGGGAGTTTGGAACTCGGTTTGATATGAAATATGAGATATGCGAGGCCCTTCTTTGTCTCTGCTCCTTTTTTTTCTGCCTTTTTCCGTATATATTTATGTTAAATTCATGATATTTAAATTAGTTAGCCAACAGTTTGCCCAGGGTCCCTTGGGCGGTCGCCAGGGGAGTAAGGCAGCGGGGCCTGACCTTTGCCCCTTCTGCTGCTGCTGCTGCTGCTGCAGTGCGACCGAACATTCAATTATGAGGCCCGGCAAACAGCTCGAATCTCAGCTTGTGACTTTGGCTTTGGCTCATCTGACATTAGCATTTCAAATGCCAGCCAGGACAAGGGACTGGCGGGGATCGAGAAGGAGCAGGAGCAGGAGCAGGAGCCGGAGCAGGAGGATCCCGGATCTGGGATCTCTCAAACTTTTACCATTTGCCTGCGAGCGGGGGCATACGACAAACGACAAAGGGCATTGGCAAACAGGAACATTTTGGGGGGTGAAAGTCGGGGAAAAAGCAGGGAAAACTTTGCCCTGTCATCCATATATCTTTACAGTGTGTGTGTGTGTGCGTGTGTGTGTGTTGCATACATTATCTCTCCCCCTCTCTGTCGCACTGGTCAAGTTAATGAGTTTTCCTGTGGCTTTTCCACTTTTGTTCCTAGCTCACAGTGTGTGTGCGAGTGTGTGTGTGTGTGGACTTTTGCCATTTGACAGATCAAAGACCAACTAATACACAAACAAACAACACTCACACACGCACACACACATACAGATACACACACCCAGATCGGATGCCACAACGGAAATTGATATTTAATTAAAGTTCTCGGCTTTTGTCATTGGCTTTTCTTTGTCTTTCATTCGAATTTCCCCAAAAGCAAATTGAAATTGCATAATGTCAAATTGATGGCCAGGGTTTTAACTGTATATAGAATATATATAATATATGTATAGGGTGCATATGTATAGTCTTTGCTTTCACCGGAAAATAAAGAAAGTTCGACTCCAGCTTTAAGGCCTTAATGGGTAAAAGCTAAAAATTTGATTTTAACTTTCTGTTTTGGTGAAAAAATCAAATTAAAATTTATATTTGATCAGCTTTTCTTTTCTTCAAAGATACTTATACCTAAACCTTGCTAGTAACGCTTGATCCTTCCGATTGACTGAATACAGGTTAAAAAACTGCTCTTTTGATACGAAAATATACCAAATTGTGGATCTATTTCTGGCCAAAGAAGTCTGCTGTTCCGTCACGTACTCCCTCTATATATATATATACAACCACCCCAACCTTCCTATACTGGAGTTTGCATAGCCAGGACTCTAGGACGGGCTGTCCTGGGAGTTGGAGACAAACTTTATGGCTTTTATCTACGCTCAAGTTTCGGGGCAAGCCTAAAAAGTCGAAGCGTCGAACCTGCGATGCCTCGGAAAAGCCATTTCCTTTGCCGTTGCCGCCACCCTTGGGTGCCACCACCACCCACATCCCTCATCAGCTGACAGTTTGGGCTTGAATTTGAGTTTTTAAACAGGCCTCACGGCCAAATGCATAAATATTTTCCACAGCCCCGCCCATTTTTCGTTGTCTGCCGTGTTTTTTCACCTCCTCCCCCGCGTGAAAAGCTGAAACACGAACATTTTTCATATAAATTTATTTTTTGGGAGGCTGGCCATGTTGCCGGCTACATTTGCATATTTGCAGCGAGGCCAAAGCAGCGCAACGCTAAAGTGTCATAAAAATTCTACAGCCGAATGAGATGAAGTCAAAAAACAGCTAAAAAACAAAAAAAAAACACAAGAAGAGGGAGTCCAGTCTGGACAGATAAATATATAGGCAATAAAAATGTTATACAGCAGCAAATGCCGTGACAACAGACGATGACCGGCCGGGAAAACTCGGAAAAGTTTCGCTGCGAAATGATTAAAGAGCAGCCGACGGACCGACTTCTGGGGATATACATTTTGATGCATAATACCCACTAAGCCAATGAAATTATTCAGAAACGTAACTGAATGTATGGATGATAGGGATCCGAGGATTTCGACAGATGAAACTTGAAATTCCTGTGGGAATTAGGGAAAGCTAACTGCAGGGGAAATATATACTCCTATAAATAATATATTTCATCATAAAAGTGTTGAATTTGGAAACAAGAAAACTGGAAAACATGGTTTAAAATCCACACAGATCCACTCCTTTTTTTTGTGTCCTGTTTTGCAGTGATTCCTAAGCCCAGTTACGCTGCATCGCTGGTCAAATGTTTATTTACGAAATGGAAATCCATGATATATAAGCATCCGGCTTGGTCTGGTCCCCGATTCCCGATTTCCAATTCTCCATGTTTTGTTTAATCATTTTTCAACGCACTCATGGACTAGAGACGACGTGTCTGGGTATTTTCCGCTTTTCCGGATTTTTGCATAATGAAATTGGGACACGGACACGGACACGGGCACAAAGTGAGCTGCTATGCCGGCGCATCATCGAGTTACAAATTCGTTTACGTTCGCGTTCCCTTTATCGTTCACAAAGTGCCGAAACATTGAGCAAAACAACAACATTTCCTAGGTTTTTCCTCACTTATTTGTTTCGTTTTCCTTTTCTGTTTTTTTTTTCTCTTTTTCGCTTTTGGGTTTTTGTTTTTCGTGGCAGATTGCGTCAGATATTAAATTTATTTACGCGAAATTCGCACTTCGGGCGCTCTCATATTGCTGGAAACAGCATCGTGGCAGCCGGGAATACGGGTCTGGATTCGTGTCCTTGCTGCTCGGGTCCTAGATACCCTAGATACCCGGCGAATAACCAAACAGGAAATGGCTTGTTCTGGGGAATCGCTCCAATGACAGCCACATGATATAGAGCCAAAGTTTGTCTTCCAGGAAGTTTTCTCCCCCCAACCCCCCCAAAGCTGTAAGCCATAAAAATAATGCGATGCCGATGTCGGGGAGCTGCTTTTGATAGAATCTGACATAATGAGTAAACATTATAAGCAGCGGCAAGAGCATGCACGAGTGGATATGGATTCCCCATTAAGGTTAATTAAATATTTCACCATTGAGCCCAAGAAACCAACTTTGTCTGGACACAGATGGAGTTAATTGATCGTTTTTAGGGATATTTACCAAGTGATGTTTTGCAAACAAATTGCTATGCAAATTGTGCGATCTTTAACAAATAATATATATAATAATATGGAATAAAGCGCCCTCCAGAAGCTTTGGTAAATGGTGTTTCATTGGGTCACAAAATACCCTCTAAACTTGAAGCTTTAATTTTCTGTAAAAATATTTTCTCATTTTCATGGTTACTTTTCTGCTTCAAGTGGCGAGAGTACCTGAAATTTCCCTAGCAAGTTCTCCTTTGCAGTCGGAGTACCCTTACCAAGTGCATTCACACAAAACCGTAACAAATGCTGGCAAAGGGTGAAAGCCTTCTGTTTCCGTTTATTATTTTGGGTGGTTTATTTTTACTTTCTTTTTTTTTTTTTGGGGGGGGGGGGTTTTTCCGCCTCCATGTAACGCGTTGTTGGCGTTGTTTTGTCGCGGATTACCGACTCAAAAATGCAACCATTTGCATGTGTTTTTTGTGCAACCAAAAGGGGAAGTTTTGGGACTCGCCCGCATCCTGGCATCCTGGCATCCCGGCATCCTGGCATCCTGTTATCCTGGCCTCTCGGCAGGGGGCTTACGTTGCAATTAGGCACTGAAACAAAGGCTCTAGCTGATTGGCCCTGATCCGACTTGTTAGCTACAGATGAGGAGCCATTATGCCACCGAAAGAGGCCATGTTGCCAGTGATCCTCAAGGATTAAGCCCACACGTGAGCGGATTTTATAGATACAACTCAAGGGGAGGAAATAATAGGGATATTACTGGGACACAGAAGATCGGTATGTATTAAAGGACAAGAGTTTTAAGCAATGAAGAAGTCCTGGAATATGTATATACAAATGTGAACAGTATTGGATGCTCTAGGGCTAATTGAACTATTGCCAGAATTTCCAATTTAAATGTTTTCCCCTTTGCCTGGCTTGAAAAAATATATATTCTTTGAAAACCCTATTGAACACACAGGGGCTATACACTCTGGCCTGACATCCTGGCAGGACATGGGCATAAAACCCTAAGAACAAGTTGAGCTGAAAGTGACGTGAGCGGCTTTAAGTCCCCCCTTTTTCAGCCTCCTCCTCTCTGTTCTGTCTCGTTTCGTCTCCTGAAAAGCCTTCGTGGAAAGTGGCTGTCAGAATCGCTTGCAATTTTTATGATGACGTCGGCGAGTGTCCCGGAGCTCTAAATAACATTTCCATTTGTTGCTATCCTTGCAGACAAACACCTGGGCATTACCTACTTGGAGCTACATCGACAGCGGACTCTGGATTCGGGTAATCGGTAATCGGTAACAGCGAGGCTTCAAGCGAACCGATCTGGACAGGGACAGCAGGACCACTGGTGAGCATCCGTCATTTATATACACTTATAGTAACACTCTGTAGGCAAAACATCTTAAGTATTCAGGACCGCCTCAACTCGTTCTGGGGTTAATTAAAATACAGAATACACTTTGACAAAATGCCATTTAATCTACTCAGCAGAAAAGGTCAGAAAAAGCAGGCGGCAATTAATTATGCGCATATTTGTGGCCTCAAAATGAAATAAAAAAGGCTCATTGTGATTTGCATTTGGTCCTTTCAGTCCCGAGTGCCATTTATGACAGATTTCTGGGGAAGTACCAACCCCCCGCCCTGGTAACCCCCTAATGCGTTGGGTGGCTGTGGGCGTGGTCCTCGGAGGGTGGAGCCATCTATTAATTACAACAACAATCTACTGCTAATCAGCCGCCCTCGTTTGCTGGGGGGAAAACTTGAGGAGGGCATGGACGGAATTAAATCGTCTTCGGTGTTAAATGAGCCGCTGAAGTCGCATAATTTTCCAAACGGTGACTGTACTTTGAGGGTCGAAATCAGGGATCAAGTTGTGGCGAAACTTCTCTAAGGGTGTCCTGTCGAAAACAATGGCCCTGGAAGGGCGAACAACCGAGAAAACAAAGTGTAAAGAATTTGCTTTTTTACTGCAACCAATTTGGGCTATGAATATTCAAACATAAAGTTTCAAGTTAGAAATACAGACTCACAGGACAAAGTCAGGGACTTATTAATGAGCCCTAGAACAGGTTTCCTAAATGTATATACTCACAGTGCTAGTACAAGTTTTGTTCCTTGACTAGTTTAGTTAAAACTCATTCCCCTTGAACCGTCAATCCCCTGGAAAAACCCCCACTCAATTAGCTGATGCCTTATTAATTCACAATTCCTTGCAATGCCCGAATCAATCCTCGTATATGTTATCCTTCGACATCAAATATTCATGCGGCGTTAATTGGGTCGCGGCCTTTATGGCAGATCGTATCGGCTTTTGCATTATTAAACCGCGACTTGAAGCAATTAATCAACTAACAACTTATCAAACTTATGCAATTATCGCGGCTGCTTGCCCAACTTAATGCGCATTTATCCCCCCGAAACAAAACAGAACACAATCGTCGGGGAATTAAGAATAAAAGCTCAGATCCAACAAATTAAATTCGACAGCTTGCCAGGAGGATGTGCAGGATGTGGTGGAGGAGGAAGAGTCGGATATATATCCTGTTTATTTCCATTTTGCTTCTCGTCCCTCCATGGAATTAAATTTGCACAAAAATCTCTAATTGCATTTCGCCTCTCTGGCTCTGTTGTTATTATTGTTGTTCCTGCTGCCGAAAGGATAATGTTGTGCGCACTCTGGTCGCAAATTTGAATCCCAGCTAGCCGGAGCATATCAAGTGAGTTATTCACACATAATTGAAGATAAACAAGCTGCCTGATGGATGAGTCCTTGCTGCGAGTGTGCAGCTACCCGACTGTGAAACATCCATCAACTGACCGAACCGGCGGCACGGCATTCAGCTCAATCAGTTTCTGTTTCAACTCATTTAGGAAATGTGCCAAGTGGAAATAAATAAAAAGCTGTAAGATGCGTAATGCCAGAGACAGAGCCCTCTAGACTCAGGTGCTATCTTGTAGCTATACAGCGAAATTCCAGCACTGCATCTAGGTATCTTATGACCCCAAGAAGACTAGATCAATTCGGCTGTTCATGCTGATCAAGAATTGCAATCTTGTGACTGATATTAAAATACCCTTCAAAAGTATAATAATGTAGCAAAAGTTAGGGCCAAAGTCAGGGTCAGTTTTGAAAATATCGTAAGGATAAGAAATCAATATTCGTGAATAAATTATAATTAAGTTAGGCTGTTAACTTTAGGTATACGTTTGTAGATAGTTTTAATACAAGTTGATGTAACAATTTAAAATTAATTTTAGATTAATTAATTGGAAAATAAATGCATTGCAAGAACAGCTGATTCTAGTCCAAGGCCTAATACCTCCCATATACATAATATAATTGTCATAGTTAAGACTTACCCCAGTAGAGGACACACAATTGTGCTTCCAGTGTAGAGTTCCAGTGTAGAGCCTTCATAGTATCATCGAAGTAAGGTCCATCCTGTTTATTCAGAAGCATTGCATTAGTCGGATGATATTTTTAGGGTCCAAGGGCACAATCACAATCACTATCACTACTAGATGTTAACACTAGGGAGGCCTAGGAGACACTGAAGTCAGTGCGGCCGCAGTGTCATTATTTATAGTCTCCGATCAGCAGTGAAGAGAACAGAGAAAGTGAGAACAATAGGGCCTCTCTCTATTGTTATCACTTTCTCTGTTCTCTAGAGACAGGCAGAGAGAGGTAGAGAGAATGAGTTATCTGAAGAGGTACACTGAGTGGGAGATCGACATACCGAGGGAGCGAGAGAGAGGGAGAGGGAGAGAGAGGGAGCGAGAGAGAGGGAGGGAGGGAGAGGGAGCGAGAGAGAGGGAGAGAGGGAGAAATTAATAGAAAGCGAAGGCGTATAGATTGAGATATAGAGAGAGGAAGGGAGAAAGCTATTCGCTGCAATGAATGCATGCAGATGCTAATAAAAACAATATATGATTTCTAGAGTCAGAAATGACTTCTTTACCGAGTAAAATTATGAAAAACCCTCTTTAAAGATTAATAAGAAAAGCTAGAACAAAGTATTCTTTAAACATTAATACTGTTAAAGTAATATCGATATTTAAAGGCATCAATTTTATTTATTTCCCATTTGTGGTTGCTTTCTCTGCTTGTTGTGAATTTTGAGTAAATACCGAGCATTAGTGGAAAAAACCGGCTTACAATAGTGCCACAACAATTGAATGGCGGAGTAGAAGCTCCCGTTGGATTTTCCAGGGAATGCAAATAAAAGTCAGCACAGAAGAAAGCCAGATTCGATGGGAGGTAAAAAACACAATACACACAAAAAACAAAAATGAAAGAAAAAATAAAGCGCGAAATTAATATTTGAGTACGTTCGCGGCCCTCGCCGCGGCAATAATAATAATAATAACTCACACAAATAAATATTGAAATGGAAAAAATCGCTGGCCATATCAATGCTACCGCTGGCCGCCAGAGGGGGTGCTGGTGGTGTTCGTGGTGTTCGTGGCGTTGGTGGCGTTGGTCCTGAGTGCGCCAAAATGAAAAGAGAGCAAGGAAATAAACAAAGCCAAAATGAAATGAACTGTAATCAATTCCGAGTTCGAGAAGCGGGCCAGGACCAAGGACGCAGCGATGGCGGCGGAACGATAATATCCCAAGCAATTTATGGTAAGGTCCTTCCGCCTTGAACGGTCAAGCCAATTATTAACATTTTCGCTTGGGAAAAACAAGTCAAAAATATATGTATGCTGTGTGTGTGTGTGCGAGTGTGTATATAAATAAAATAAAAGTTGACCCGAACCGCAAAGGTAAAAAGAAGAAAATGTTAAACTAACCGAGAGAATATTCGTATATATACTATATACTATATACTATATATATATACTACATTTCGCTTTGACCAGCCTGCTGTTAGCACACTTGTGCTCCTCAATTCTTCGCTGCTTCGCCACACTGTGTTCTTTTTATTCTTCGCAGCTTTATTTTTTTTGTATTTTTTAATTTTTAATGCCTTTTTTGGAAAAGTTTGCCACATTTTTTTGGTTTTTCTCGTTCGTTTTTCCTCTTTTTTGCTTTTTAACGATTCAACTTTTGTTGGCTTTGGCTTGGCGTGGCCGATTTTCTTTTTAATTTGGCATGGCCAGTGAAATTTATGAAATCTCGCACAGTTGCCGATAACAGTCGAGTGCGCTGCCTGCCGGTGGGTTTGCTTGGGGAATGGGTGTAGAAATGGGTGTAGGAATGGGCATGGCCAAGGGAATGGGTAGGGCAATGGGCAGGGAAAAGGGAATGGAAATGGAAATGGGAATGGAGCATCGGTATCAGAATCAAAATCAGAGGGAAATGCCTGACCAAAAATATCTTGCGGTCGTTCTATGTTCTTTTGGCCAGCTCATAGCCTTGCATTTCTATGCACCAACTGGTAATTAATTTCCAGTGGCAAACACTGAGCGAAAAGGTATTGAATTTTGAGTGATATAATAATAAATATAGGTTATATATTATTTGAAATCTTAATCAAACCTCCAGATTACGTAGGCTTAGATTTTTTATAAAGTTAAAGGTGCAGGAATAACTTTGACCGGGGGATATATTACAAAATAATATTAATTAAATACCTTCCGAGAGGAATTTCTTGAAAATATTAATTAATAAATATTATTTACTATTAATTAATATAAAATCTTATAATATATTGCAATATTATAATTTTCCTCAAACTTTTTCGTGGAGTGTGTGTATACACACACTCCCAGTGAGTGTATACCGAGGCAGCCGATGCTGATGGGGACAGGGGTTCGTTGGGGATGTAACTGGAAGTGGAGGCCACACCTCACTCCACCCTGTCCAGTCTCCTGCCGGTCGCTTACGCCCTGTTATTCCCGGCACATGCAGCAGCGCACTTTATCAATTTTATGTCGACTATAATTGCATTAAATTGAGTTGCTGCGAGCTGCCGGTCCTGGCCCTCATCCAGGACCTGGCTCTGGGCTGCTGGCTGCTGCACGATGGCGATAGGAGCGCTGTGCATATATTTACATGGCCATATTAAAAAGTTGCCTGCAAATGAAGTTATTGTTTAAAAACGGGAGCCGTGATAAGCCGAAGATGTATCCTGTAAGTGGCTGGGATGGCATTAAAGCCATCTGTGAATGGCTGCTTGGGGCTTAAAGAACGCGCTGCCGGCCATGAGGCGTGGCCAGGACTCGGCCAGGAAATGAAATTATCGATTTCGCAGAGACAGAGACGGAGACGGAGACGGAGACAGCATGTGAGAGACGGGCAAGTGGCCCGGGGAGAGAGACAGGCACATGACACCGCATGAAAATCTGACAACAGACGAGGAAATAAGAAATTGAAAGCCTCGACTTGCTTGAGCATCTCCCCTGACACACACACAGAGAGAGAGAGAGGGAGACAAGGTCCTGTCCTGATCCTTAACTGATTCGCGCTGGTACGGTGCGAAGGCGTGGCACACACATCAAATGACAAACGAGTTGCCGCTGCATTATTGAATTAAACGCAAACGGCAACGCACATGTCCATGTCCTTGCACGAGGATGTGCCGTGTATCTTTATCTCGCAGTGCACGCATCTATGTATGTGTATAGTTAATGAGCAAGGCGGATCGGCAATTTATTGGACATTGTATTTGGCCATGGGCCAGGATGGGGATTGAAGGCCTTTTAAAGGGTCGCCCTGCACTTGGAGAAAGGATACATTGCCCGGGTTAAAGGATGTATCTATTCAATCAATTAGATTGCTCCCCTACTACTTTTAACTTTACAAAATGTGTATTTATATATACCATTTTTAGATTAGAAAGTAAACCCTCATGCAAGTTGGCATCTGTCAGATAGTATCTCTTAAAGGGGGAACATGTATCTCAGGCCATTCTTGCACCTGTTTCCCGCAGTGTTAATGGCCTCGAGGCCAACTACTCTAGCAAAAGCATTGGCTCCCAGCTATGGCATCGAATTAGGCCGCTCTGGGTCTCCTCCTCCGCCAACTCCCTGGGCCAGCAGCAGTTGCTTTGACTAATTTGCGCCTGATAACTGGGCCAGCGGCCGATTGCGGCCCGTATTCAAATGAATTTGGCCCGGCATCTACCCCAGCCTCGTCTCCTGGTCATGAAGCGGCGTCATAACGGTCTATTTAATTGTAGCCAACATACACAGGGACAGGCGGGAGGCCTTCGTATTTGTAGCCATCTAATGAAGTTGTCCACAGTGGAGGCGAATATCTACATACATATATATATAAAAAAGAAAAACGAAGAGGAAAACCTAAAAAAAAAAAAGGGAAACAAAAACGGAACAGAAACTGAAACAGAAACAGAAAGGAGACGAGGAGGAGCTAAGGCTGAACCGGAGCCAGAGCTGGAGCCAGAGCCAGAGCCACAGACCGAGGCCTTGGCCAGGCTGGAAAAGACGGTGGGTCTAGGCCAAACAGCAGTTGCCTAGGACCCTCATTTATTTTCACTTTAATCAAAGTGTATGGCAACGAGGCAACAACGATGACGGAGCAGCTACGTCCGCAGATGCTCGATGCTCGATGCTCATCCCGGGGATGGAAATTGTGGCAGGCAGGAGGCAACAGGGTGGAGAGCTAGGGGTAAAAATAAGGGTGCCAGATGATGGAGGATGCTGAACAAATTTGGCTTGGCATGCCCAAAAGAATTCTAAAGCGTAAAATAACAAAGACTCAACGAGCGTTGGGCAGAGACCAAAGGCGTAGGCGATGGCGATGGCGATGGCGATGGAAATGGCGAGATGGTGGAGACTAAACGAGGGGGCCAAACAGGAGCCAGAAGGAATAGTAGTTGTGTTTTAATGCCAGGCACCGGGCTACACGTTATCCTTTCAGGCTGGTAACAAAAGCAAAACCAACACAGAGATTGGACCCCGCCTTGCTCCTTGCTCCTTGCTCCTTGCACGTTCGCTAAATGGAAAAAGTAAGCTAATTAGTTAATGAAAGATATTTTCCTTTGTTCGAGGGCCGCCGCAATGTCCTGCAGGACACTGCTGTCACACTGAGCGAAACGTGGCCAAGCAGAGATATGAAAATTGATTATTTTACTAAGAGCGAAGGATCCCCCTTCTGAGTGTGGTGTTCCATTGTTTCGGAGAGCAAGTAAGTGCCACTCGCTTACCTTGGAATTAAATTCGCTGCCACAATAGGGTCCTTAACTTCAACTTAAACACGCACAAGGGCCTGGCATCGAACAGGACGCAAGCAGACTTGAAAATAACCTACTTTTCAACCAAATACTAGGCCAGAGGCTTGAGGTATAGGGTTCAAATACTATTGGTAAATCCTTTACCATCAATTTCCCTATTGAAACATGCCCCAGAAAATTTCGCTTTCTCTCTGACATCAAATGGTAATTAACTTTTCCTTCAAATTAAAATTGCTGAAAGGGAAAACTGAGAGGGTAGCGTGCTGGAAAAGTGTGTGCGGCGGGCAATCGGAATTCGGGAAATCGCACGGTTCGGAGGTCCAAAGGTTCGGAGTTCCGAAACAGTTCGCCGTGTGTAGGAGCCATAGGCATCCGTAATATATGTAAAGTGCAGACCCCGGGCACACACACACACACAACACACACCCCTTGTCCGGGGAGCTGGGGAGCAGCTCTGTGCCGCCTTTGTTTGGCAATTTCGCCCCGTTCGCTGCTCATTTTCAGCTTTCTTTCTTCCCTCCGCCAGGCACCGCTGCCATTTTCTTTGTGTCCCACTGCATAATTCTCTTTCCCTTCTGGGAAATGGACGGAGTGCTACAGGGGAACGGGGAACGGGGGAGCAGGGACGAGAACCCGTGTCCAGCACTTTGTTGCGCTTTCTGGTCCGTGGTCAGCGGCCCGTGAGCTTGGCGCCCTTTTGTAATGCAAAATTGTTTTGCTTGAATAAATCATAAGCTTAAAGTGGCCGCGGGCGAGTTTAAAGTCAGTTACCAGTCGCCGCCACTGTCCCTACCATTTTCCATTTTCCCCTCCAACCTGTTCTCGGCACTTCCACGGAGATTAAGGGTCGCCAAGAGTGGGCAGAGACCCGTCCTTATCCATACCATATCCTCAGGGTTCAAGTGACCTCTCTTTGTATTAAATTTCTGGCCAGAGGAAATAATAAGGTAAATTTGGGCTTATTAAAATGTAATCAAATGTGGAAAAACTCAAACTAAAGAGAGCATTTTTAATTGCAAATAATTGCTCTTGAATAGCAAATAATAATCAAGGCTCAAATGGGGTTTTGGTTGAACAGAAAAATCATAATTCCCATCGCCAAATTGGGTTCCCATCTGCTGAAATCCGAAATCCAAGAGTCCTGTTCGGGGAATCCGAAAAACCAGAATCCGGAACCAGCTTCCCTTCTGCCGATGCGAGTCATAATCCCATACCAACTGCCTAATCTCTTCTTTCGCCGGCCAAGTGTCCCCATCCGGACTGTGTTATCCTTTTCTGCTGAGATTGCTGGGCGGCATTGGTTTTTCCTCTACCATTTCCCAGTTCCCATTTCCCAGTTGCCTGCTGCCGGTTGCCTGTATTTTTTTGACTCACTCCTTCTGGTCAATTTAGACGCACTTTACTTTTTCTGCATCAAAAGGGAAAATCATTGGGGGAGAAAGGAATAACAGGACATGACAGCCTCCTGCCGGGCTCCCCCCCCACAGAAAATTGAGCGTGCAATTTGGCTTTTCTTTTCAATAATTTTCCATTAGACAAGAATACGGGCCGCACAATAATAACGGATGGCGGATGGGGAGAAATCGAATGCGTTGGCATAAAAAAAAAAGGAAAAAGGGGCAACCATTGGCCAGGCCAGGCCAGGCAAGACTGTGTAAATGATGATAAGAGGAAGTGGGGGGGTTGTGCCACGGGGTGGATGACTGGCACACACCAAACACACACACACACACCTCAGGGCGTGTATAAATATAGTCAGAATGCGAGCGACGATGTGGCCAACGCCGGCGACGACGACAACGACAACGACGACACTTCTGGTTCAGTGAAGCATAAGAAATTCTCGAATGAATCGCTCTGTTGACGCTTGAGTAGACTTGAAGCGATAAGCGGTTTTTGTTCCATATACAAAAATATATCTAGTCGCGATTTCCTTTGTCCGCTGGAAAACCCCTCCGTGGCCGTGCCGCCATCTGGTTCAGTCATTCAAACAATAACTTTAAGCCGGGAATTTCCGATTTGCTTAGCCAAATTCAAAATCGTTCAGCGGCTAAAACCATCCAGAAACGGGGGGGCAGCCATGCTAATAGGGAAGTTATAGCAACTTTAAGCCTTCGGAACTGTATAAATTTGGATGCTTGGGCAGCTATTTTTGGGTTATTTTTGGGGCTTGGTATGAAAATATTTATATTCTGATGAAACAAGTTTTATTTCTGGTAAGCACTTGGGCTTAGTAAGAAGTTTACTTGGTTTTGTTATTGTTTTTCAGTGAAAATTAAATATTTAAATTACCTGGAACACTAAAAACCAACCGAGAACACCTTTCTACGCCCTAAAGCCTGTCCTGAAGCACCTTAAAATCTGTGTGCAGACCCGGAGAATGTACCTCTCTTAAATGGTTCACACTCATGAATATTTACACGGACCTTTAGCCGGCAGCAAAGTGCTTACTACTTACTACGAGCAGCCCACGGTGCGTATACGTGTTATGGCCATTGCTCATACGCCGCGTTGTCGTGCGGATCCCTCCTCAAGCCGCGAGCCACAAGCCTTGAGCCTTGAACCCAATGTCTGGCCTAATGGAATTAATCAAATGTCATGCTGATGTCGCAAAAAAGTTCCCTCGCGCTGTGCCATGTCGCAGTTGCTCCTGTTCATTGGCACTCTGGTGTCAAATGTTTAAAGTTTCGAACAGCAGAGCGGCCAGAGCTGCCGCATAACTAGTTAACAAGCAATTGCCGCAGGCGGCAAGGGGACGATACACGGACCAGGATGTGAACGTGGACGTGGATGTGGATGTGAACCAGGACCATCGCACATCAAACTGTTTATCTTGGGCAGGCGCGCAGCATCTGTTTCGTCCCGCAGGCGCCGCACACAGACACATATGGACGCTGGCAGGATCCGTTTTTGGTGTCGTGATTCCTTTCGCCCTCGGGGCCACCATGTGTCCGTGTCCCTGTCCATGTCCCTGTCCGTGTCCGTGTCCGTGTCCGGGTGGAGCTAAATCTGAAACCAATTTGCTTAGCGCACCCCCCATTCCATTGCTCGCCAGCGATTTCCACTCAATCTGAATTACGGGCACGGGTCAAAGTTATGCGAGAGGAGATGCCAGAGATATCGCAGGACCTGCGTGACACGTCCTGCCATATCTCGGGGAATGGGTCTTTATTTATTTATTTATTTCGTACCACCATGGCGTTTCAATAAATATTAATATTTGATCAGAGCAGATCGATAACTCTGGAGTTTCAAGATTAAATAAGCATAGTTCCCTTTTTTCTCTTTATGCTCCCTTAAGGCACAGGCTAAGGACTCGAAACTTTAAATGAGCCGCAGTGCAGAAACTATTTGGCGGCAGGGAGCAGGGGGACATCCGCATCCTCAGTCACATTCCCCGGCATATGTGTGTGTTTGCTGGCTTGGCCTTGGGCACCTCCCTTCACCCAGTGTAAAAATGCCGCTGACAAACTTTCTCCTCCCTTTCTCCAAACCCCTGATCCCTGATCCCCACTCCCCCTTTGGCCACACGCGACTCTCAACGATGGCGTTGAAAATAATTACACTTGCTGATTTATTGGGTGTCGTGTGGTGCGGCAGGAACCGGAGAAAGGGGGATGGGCGAGGGGCGAGGGGCGGCAGGTGGCAGAGGAAGTGCCTTGCCACTGGCCGGATGTTGTTAATAAGGCACGACATTGGCTGGGATTGCTCGGATTGGATTGCATTGGCCACGTCATATTATAAGCGTAAGGTTGAGTGGGGTCAAGTGATTAGACCCACTCCCTGGCTGGCAGTGAGTAATTGTGTTGGCCTACGAAATCGATGCGGAATGCAGGCCAGGTGAAAGTCTATTCAATCTTGAGAAAACCCTAAGATCTTGGGACCCACAATCATTCAGTTTAAAAACAGGTTTTGGGTAAACATCCCCCAGGACCTTGATCTCTCAGAGACCCCACCAACCACATCAACATTCCCTTTTCCTCAGCCTATTTGCGGTGAGCCAGCCCAATGATTCCGTGCTCTGTCACCGTGCCGCCTGATGTGTGCCAGCAATGATTAGGATGTAATAGACCAGACAATCCATGGAGCCACCCAGCTCCTCCGACTCTGTGCTTTATGGTCGCGTGTGGCTGGCGCATATCCAAAGGCATCGCTCAGGCGAAAGTGAAATTAATTACTCGTCTTGGACGGGGGCAGAGCCGAGTTTGGCTGCTGCTGCAAGTTGGACTCAGTTTCGCCTCGTTTGAGTTGAGTTGGGAGCTGAGAGAGGCGTAATTAATGGAAAAGCAGCTCCTGGACGAGGCTCACGTACTCACGGCACTGCGCCATTCCGATGACCTCGTCCCGGGTCCTGGATGCTGCTGGTACAGTGTGCCAAAATTTGATTAGTGCCAGCAGTCAGCTGGCCTGCCGCAGGATCTCGCAGAGATCAGAGCCAGCCGGGGCTGGACCCCGGCCCCGCCGTCGATCCGATTACTTTCGACCCTCAGCCACTTTCCTCTCATTAGGCTACAACGAGCCATCTTTTAATTATGGGCCAGCGACTCGGGGCGGCTTTAATCAGCGTCAATTGGCAAATACAAAAGCGGAAATTGCAAAATGTGTAAGAGCAAGGCGAAAGGATTGAGCAGAGAAAGGAGGACAGGAGAAAGGACTCCCAGACAGCGGGGAGAGAGGCGCAGAGGCGCAGAGAGGGGCGAGCGAAAGTGGAACACAAAAACCTTTTGCTAATTTAATTAAATTACACAATTTTCGCTGTCGCTTTTTGTAGAATAATTGGCAATAAATTGATTAAAGAGTTAATTAAACATGCGGCAATGCCAGCCAGCGAGCCAGCCAGTCCGTCCGTCTACCCCCTGATAGGGGGCGTGGCCATGGGGTGGAGCTGATAGATAATTGCATTGGCACAAAGTGTCTCAACCCCCCCGGGGAGCTGTGGGTGTGTGGGTGTGTCGGGGTGTCTGTGAGTGTGTAAACGGATTTAAAACGCAATCGCTTTCACTATCGCCTCCGAGGCTGACCTCCGCCATGCTGTGACCTCGATGAGGTTAAGCTATCAGCCATTTCGATCAATTTCCTCTTGAATTCTAGCAAATAAAATGAGTTAACTGTTGAAAAATATTGAATTTTCATTCATTCTGCATATTAATTAATATATGCAACATGCAGCAGCTTTTCATGTTTTAATAAATCATGGGAGAAAGCCTCGCATATTAACTATTTGATATGATATATTAATCAGCAACTATGTTTGTTTAATAGTTTATAATTTAATTATAAACTATATAAATTATTATATAATTATGCCTTTGTAAGGTATTATAATTAAGTCAGTTGCTTGTAACGCTGTGAAGGAGTCTTTTCCGACCCTATAATCCATATATATTCTTAATCAGCATCAACAGGCCAATCGATCTAGCTATATTTGAAGGAAAAATAAATTTTTAAAATTTTTTCCAAATTTTTTAAGGGATTTCATTGTTAAAATTAAAAAAAAATAAATTGATAAAAATTTAAATTTTTTAGAATTTTAAATTGAGTATGCAGAATTATTAAACTAAGAAAAACTAACATAGAAAAGCTTTCCGAACTAAAATTAATGCACTTTTGGCTTAGTTATTGACCAAGAAGTATTGTCATATATACTTATATATATATATCATTACATATTTTTTTTCAGTGCATTAATAAAGTTATTATTATTATTTGATTTGTGAAATAAAAAATAAATAGAGTGAGAATAAATAGAGGGAATCCCTATATGAAATTCTTGTAATTGAAGTTAAGCCTAAAAGCAGGCAACAATTTGGTCACCTTCTTAAAGAGCATACTCTGAGGCGCTCCTTCAAGGGGCACTCCTTCTACCAACATATCCTGAACTTTACAACCCTTTTTGGTCATTTCTAATCCCCTGTTCTCCCCTATCTCTCCCTACAGCCAAAGGAATCATGCCGCTGACGTTGAAGGCGCTGCAGCTCGCGTCCGGCGCCACGCCACCGCCCCACTAGAGGCTGAGCCCTTAACCCAATTGGCAAGGGCGGGGCCAAGGCACTGGCACCGGCACTGGCACCGGCACCGGCAGCATGGTCACAACGGCGGCAGCAACCACATCCACCTCCACATCGACGGCAGCAACATCCGCCGGAGCCCCGTGGAGGATGCACCACCTGCTGCTGAACGGAAGCACGGAGGCAGGGCAGGTGGGCGGGGAGCCGGCGGCGGGCGTTGGGAGCCCCACGACGTCACCCGGCTACCTGCCGCTGTACGAGGATGTTGAGGCGGAGGCGGAGGATGCCGGCTATGCGCTGATCGACGACATCAGCGAGTGGCTGCTGAGCTCGGCGGGCGCGGGAGTGGGCACCGATGAGGAGACGGATGCGGGATCGGAGAACACCACGGCCGCCGGCAATGACACCCTGGGCTGGCTGGGTCTCGACCTGGGCGAGGTGCTCAATAGCACGCTACCCAGCGGCAGTCGGGGCAACGTGAGCTTTGTGCCGGCGGAGGCGGAAACGGAGGCGGCCACAACGGAGCCGGAGCTGGAGACGGAAACGGAGGCGGAACCCAGGGGGCGGTATGCGCTGCGCAGCTTTGTGGAGCAGCAGCTGGAGAGCGGGATCGGAGGAGCGGCTGCTGGCGGCGGCGTCGGCGGCGGAGGTGGCGATGCAGGCATCGCTTTGATAGACAGCGGCGAGGAGGCGGCGCTGGACAATGTGGCGGACGCTGAGACGGATTACGGCCTGCTGGGGGGCTTCGGCGATGCGGAGCTGCTCCAGCGGACGGCGACGGCGGCGCGGGAAACGCTGCACAACCGGACGGCGTCCGTTGGCACCAGCTACGATGGCGGCGGAGCGGGCACGGGAACGGGCCTGGGCTTGGGCGGAGCGGGAGCGGGTGCTGGAGCGGGAGCGGGCGCCGGCGGAGGTGGCGGCACTGGGGGCAGCACATTTATGCTGCTGCTAGAGAACTTTAACGATTATTTTCCTAACTACAATGGTAGCACGGTTTCGGGAACAACCACTGCCGCCTCGGGCATGGTGGCCACCGCCGCCTCCTCCTCCTCCTCCGGCTCCGGCACCGTCGGCGTTGGCGGCCTCCTGATCGAGCAGAACCTGACGGGGCTGTATTTCGATGGCTACCGGATCAACTGCACCAATGAGACGCTCAACCTGACCGATTCCTGCGCAGACATGCGAGTGGGTGAGTACTCAACCACACACCTCCCTCAAGTCGCATTGAGTACTCATCCTTTCTGCCTCTTTTTCAGTGGACCACAATTACTGGGCGCTCATCCTGATTCTATTCCCCATCCTGACCCTCTTTGGCAACATCCTGGTCATCCTGTCCGTATGCCGCGAGCGTTCGCTGCAGACGGTCACGAATTATTTTATAGTCTCGTTGGCCATTGCCGATCTCCTGGTCGCCGTGGTCGTGATGCCATTTGCTGTATATTTTCTGGTAAGTGGCCTAAAACTATATATATATACATATATACGAAATCAAAATGGGCAAATGCAAAATTGCCAGCCATTTGCGTTTAATTTTATCAAGTGTTGGGTCATACAATAAATAAACACGCTCATAAATAACAAAACAGGACGGGGGGCTGGGGCCCCAGAGTCCTGCCAAAATGCGGCTGCGATGGCGAAGGCGATGGCGATGGCAATGGCGGAGGGTCAAGGCCAGAAGGGGCGTGGCTTTTTACTAAATTGCGGCCATTCAAGCAATAACATTCAATTTTTGGCGCTGCCAGCATATAAATCAATGTGTGCGATGCTCCTGTGAAACCGAAATCGACTTAAGCACTGGGCCCTGAATGGGGCGCCAGCACTGAAAGAAACTTTTACTAGAGCTGCTCAACAAGTTATTTGACAAATTACACACCACTTTCTAAGGAAATAGTTCTAAAAAATGACTTAATCATGGAAAAAAAAGATAAGATAATTGATTGGCTAGTAAATCTTTAAAGCGTGATAATGGAATTGAATGTTTTACCCAACTCATTCGGTTTCTAAACATTAAAAATTAAGCACGGGCCACTCGGTTATTTGTTGTTATTTTTCCGCCTGTAAGTGTGTAGGTTACAAGGAGACAGACACACTCCCTGGCCAGTCCCCGGGACTTGGAATGGTGTCTTGGACTACTGGTGCCTTTGACTTAAGCCGACGTAGCTGTCATTCCCTATGATTGATTGTTCGATTGACTGACTGGCTGACTGGCTGCCTGGCTGACTGACGACGGACTGACAGAATGCCTGGCTGCCTGGCTGCCTGGCTGCCTCCCTGTCCCAGTTCCACACCCGCTGGGAGTTGACTTCTGACTGGCTGGACTCTTGCCCGGACTGACTGACTGACAGATTGATGGAAGTGCCTCAAACCCGGCCTTGTCCACTCTGGTGTCTCATCAGCATGCGGATTGCGGTCCTCCCTCTCCGGGCTTTGCTATGCAAATGCCGAATCTAGGCAAGAGCCATGCCGGATCGTTCTTAAACAGCCATAATGCGAATGCCAACTGTTTTGGCCCTCTCGTGTCAGAGCCTGCCACAATTAATTGCATGTTTATTTTATGCAACAAAAAACAAAATAAAATTGCAACTGTCGGGCGTTATTAAAACCCTCGAAAAAGTCTGAAATGAAATTAACAACAGTGGTGGACAGCGGGGCAGGGCAATGTCATTTAACAATAACAAATGTGCAACTTGTCACAAGAAAACTCCCTGTCGGCATAATTGAATGTTTGTTTAACACATTCCGTCTTTCTCCCGCTTGGCAATTAAAGCAAATAAATAATTGAAACTGAACATAAATGCAAATGAAATAAATAAAAAAATAGAGAGAGGACTTGGGCTCGTCCGGGAGTTGAACCCGGGACCTCTCGCACCCGAAGCGAGAATCATACCCCTAGACCAACGAGCCGCCTTAAGAGCGGGCTGTCCAGTAGGCGCTAAAAGGAAAGAGAGCGAGATGGACGCACAGACTAGGCTTTAATGTATATATATATATATATATTTACCCAACTTATTTGCCTGGTTTTTGGGTCTATTTGGTCTAGGATCCACTTGAGGCCAAGGCACAAATCGAAGCGGATTAAGTGTCATTTGCGTATTACCAGCAAATTAACGAAAGGCCGCCTGCTGTGGCCTCTTACACACACACATAAGGCAAATTAACCTGTCATTAAATGCATTAGACGGGGCGACTGTGTGGGTGTGTCAGGTGTTAATTACACACAGGCTAGTGAGTGCACCTGCTGTCAGCAAAAGGTGTGTGTTAAGCAATAAAGCGACTTTGATTTTGAGCCAAATGCGACCGCGTCATTTGGTTCCGTTGCTCTCTTTCAGTCTGGCGGAGATCCCATTACCCATCTCACTCTAATTCGCGTTTAAAAGCGAAAAACAAGTTTTATTAAAAGATAGTGTAGAACAGAAACCTTTTAATTTAAAAATATTATTTGAAATTAATAAAAAATAATATAAAGTCATTCTATAACTTCTCTAAGATCTACATAAAGTCCTTTTGATTCCCCATTGTATTTCTTATAATTTCCAGACTACGATCTAGATAGTTATTATATATATCTTGAGGTTTTCTTTAACCGATAGCTACCTATCTTTGCCTGCTCTCGATAGTTTTGCTATATATCTATTGTGGCTGCTTGTTGTCACCACTAATTCCTGATCGCGGTCAAGTAAGGGTCCAGTGGACAATGGGAATCCCCCCTTTCCCCCACGAAACATGTCCACGTACATACATATTATGTGCGACTCAAGTCCATGGGAATTTCCAAGGGACATACCGCAGCACACTCGCATGCGAACAAACACACAAATGAAAATTGATTTAGTTAAGAGGATTTGCGTCAACAACAGCACAATAAGTGGGCATGGTCCAGGTCCAGTTGGAGGAAATGCGTGGGCTTCGGGGGGGATGCTGGGTGGGAGTGGGAGAGCGGGATTGGTGGCTGAAGGTGAGGAAGATTGGTAGGCGGCGCCCACCTCGCCTCGTGCTCTTTGTGTGCTCTGGCATTTGTGCCGGATAGCACTTAACTCATAAAAATGTGCGCAGCAAAGGTTGAGGTATGACCCCCTACCCCCCGCACCCCCCTACCCCCTCCCGCCGCCCCTCGCCCCTCGTAGGGGCGAAGCAACAAGAGAGCCCGAGGGCGTAACGAACGAGATGCCAACAATGGAGAATTATTGCTTATGACACAAGCTAACAGACAAACAAGAGAGGCAAAAGGGAGGCGGTGGGGGGAGCGCTGTCAGCAATGGGCGTGGCACTGCACACACACAGCACGCACACGCAACACACACTGACTTAGTTCCGCGACTACACGTTACTCATACGCCGTGTGGCACGTCATGTCGGAGGCCGCTGCCCTTCACTGATGCTGATGCTGATGTTGTTTGGGAACATGGCTCGTTTTAACTCGCGGCTAAAATAAATACACAAACATGTTAGCTAGGTCCCACCCCCAGCCAGTGGGGGTGTCAATGGGTGTGGGATGTTTGTGTGCGTGTGTGTGTGTGTGTTGGTGTGTGTAGGCCAGTGCTTTTCTATTTTAAGTGGTTGTATATGTCAGTTGAAAGCTTTTGTTGACATTCAAGTGGTCATTGAAAGTGTAAAAGCGTGCACACTGGACTGAATGGCCGGGCGAACAGAGGGGTCCTGGCTGCAGGACGTTTGCCGAGAGGAGTTGTGCACTGTGACAAATATATGGAAGGATTTTTGAATAAAAAACATATAATAAATATTTAAATGGAGTATTAAGTACATTTCTAGCAAATATTCAAGGGTAATGCTGATTCCCTTTTAAACTCTCAGGAAAAGTATTATAAATATAAGTTTCTTTTCGCATTTCTATTAATGCCTTGAAAGTTCTTTAATATTCCAGTGTCACACCATAGAGTATTTTTGATACTCTCTGTATACTAGTACTTTTTCTCGCTGTGTGTAATCCTTGTAAGCCAGAGAGTAGCCTTAGCTTGCGTGCTTGCTCCATGCCCAGGGCCCTAATCTTATCAGAATTGTGTTTGCTCTCTGTCTGGGAAATGGAAGAATCTCTCTCTCCCTCTCTCTCTCATTCTTTTTCTTGTTTTTCTCCACTGCCATCCATATTCACTTCCGTTTTCCCTAACTCCTAGCAGCTTTCCCTCTGTTGTGTTTCTGTGGCGCTGTTAATTGCTTTTGTATGCAGCTTGACCAACGCTTTTGAGATGACTTCTGCAGTGGAGTCTGTGGAGAATGTGTGAGCCTGGAAGCCTATGAGCTTGTGAGCCAGACTGAGCGGCATTAGTGTGACTAGAAAGGGTAAAAGATCAAGGTAATGCATTGAAAGATAATGCCCTCCGTATCGACCACTTCCAGCAGCGTTTTCAAACCTCTTAAAATCAGGGAAGAAGGGTTCTTTATATGGAACGCTTATTGCCTCGATGAAAGCATTATTTTTGTGACAATATCATTTTTAAAGGCTCTTCCCTGGCCGCAGCTTTTCTGTGAAATTTATTTCGCTGGCCTACATGGCGTATGAGCGATGTGAAGTGCTTGAAAAACAGCCTTAAATGGCAATTGTCAATCGTTCAAGCCTGCAGTTATTCTTCTTTCCACTTTTACTGCTGCTCCTGCTCCTGCTCCTGCTCTTGTTCCTGCTCCTGCTCCTGCTCCTGCTCCTGCTCCTGCTCCTGCTCCTGCTCCTCCTCCCCCCGTTCACACACTTGAGGGGTTCGTAAAGAGCCAACAGAAATTGCCATAAATTCATGGCACAAGAAAAAAAAAAATAAATAATCTGATTAATGTACACACACACACTGGGCCACTCGGCCACTCGATTCAAGCCACTTGATTCAAGCCCACCAAAAGGAATGGGCCAACTGTCAATGGTCTTGGACCCGCTCCCGCTTCCGGCCAGCCAGCCGGCAGTCCTGGCAGAGCAGCCGGATATGCGGCGGCGATAACGGCACTTAATCAGCATTTGACGCAGCGGCAGCCTCTTAGGGAAAAAAGGAAAAGCCCGACCCAGCCCCCCAGCTCTTCACTCCATGCCATTCCGCTCCGGCGGCCCATTGGAAATAATCATATTTTGTGCGAGGCCTAAAAATAGAGTTGTGCCAGTGACAGGCCAAGTGTCGTCAACCTCTCTGGCTCCCAGCCATGGAACCGTGGATCCATGGAGCCCCGGTAACAGACTGGCTTGGCATATCAGAGGGGGCACCATGGACTTGCGTCAGTGTATGTAATGGTAATGGCAGTTCATTCTGAATGTGTATTAACATCAAAATTGTGCCAAATAATGTTTGAAAAGTGTTTTAAACGAGACTAAAGTGTTAAAAGAATATGCAAAAGTGTATGGCTTAGACAAGCAGCTTTGTCTGACCTTTATAGGGAAATAGGTAGACCCTGTAGAGCACCTAGAGTCCTTAGAACCCTTAGAGTCCTTAGAAACCGCTTCTTAAGAGCACCTCTTGTATTTTTAACTTTGTTTGTTGCTATTCTCTGACTTAAATGACGATCTAAGTAATTAGAGGTCTTTCTTGATTCATTTCTAGCAAGAAACTGACTATATTTTGAAATATTCTTACTAGAAAAATAATATAAAACCATGAAATTTAGACTAGAGGCCCGAGTAAATAACCTTTGCACCTGAAGAACTGCATATCTTGAGCGTTAAAATATCTTTTGTTGTAATAGAGAAAATCCCAACTGATAATATGGCATTCTATTAAATTGCACTACATCCTCATCGGGTATTTGATTACAAACGCAAGCTTATGACTCTCGATTAATTCACACAAATATAAACAGAGTTAAACAATCTCAAACATTATTTCCCTTGAGCAATTAGGGATCTCGATATCGTTATGATTCGATCAGTTGGTCAAAGGACCCTGGCCCTCTTGGCTTTGGTTTACCCCACTAACCAACGCTGGGAAAACGGAAAACGGGGGGGAAAAAATTCGCAACTTCTGCGAGGCGGCAACTTTAAACTCGCCCGCAAGGATTCTCGGAATTCGCCGGAATGTGCGGCAGATGGAGGTAACATTTATCACTCCAGCAGAAGCGTTAGCAAAAATAAAACTACAAACAGGCTTGCAAGGGGCGTGGTCCACTCACCTGCTCACCTGTTCGCCCGGGAAACTGCCAAACTACACAAAAACTGTTTCCATGTGGCAGGCAATAAAAAGAGTTTTTTTTTTTTTTGCCAGGGAAAAAGGACCAAGTCCTAGTGGGAGGGTTGAACCGGGCGTAAAGTTTTTTAATTTTAATGGCCATTTAAAAGGTTGCAGGCAAATGCTGGGCCCAACTTAAGTGCCGCCCCGTGGAAGGGGGGGCAAGTGGAGGCGGGGCAGCTCATTACTGTCCGCTGGGAGCTGGGAGCGGCACCCTAACCTAGTCCCCTATGCTGTTTGTTACCCCATTTTGGGCTGGACTCAAAAGCCAGACTCGGAGTCAGAGCCAGAGCCGGAGCCTGCATTCCCGGCAGCCACTTGAACGGCAAATAGAGAGCGGTCGGTTGGCGGCGATGCTGCCAAAGTGCCTGCAAGTGGCTAAGCAAACAGGCTGCACCAAAAGCCAGCTGCAAACACCCCAAAAAGCGAGGCAGTCTGGGTGCCTGGTGATGTAACCAACATGCTGACGATATATCGCTGGGATCTATAGGAAAATTTTGCCTACATTTGGGGTTTTAACATGGAAAAAAGATAGTTAGATGAGGCTCTTTGATCCCAAAATTCCAAATTCTCCAAGTTTTACTTATCTTTCCTTTAAAAATAATTATTATAGAGCTGCAAGTTAACTTAAAATAACCAAAAACCTAAGCAGCTTAGAGAATAATCATCAGTGACTATCGCATTTGATGTCTCACTGCCTTCCCTAGTGATGCCCAAGTCTGGGTATTTATGCGATGCCTGCAGACTACAGGACTACAGGACTACAGGACTACAGGACTACAGACTGTTGAGTGCCGAGTGCCGACTGCAGTGACCTGACCCCCAGTCAGCCTCCTTCGGGGGGCAGCAACAATTTGTTGACTAAGCCAACTTGAATGCGCCCAAAAAGCAGGCAGCGCTTTGTTCGCAGCACTCGTGGTGCGGTTAGTAATAGTGTGTGTGTAAGTGTGTGTGTGCCTGTCTGGGGTGTGCAGGTTGTGCAGGGTGTGCAGGGTGTGTGTGCGGGGTGTTTATATAAATCCCTGTCAGCCAGCGAACCACACGAAACCGCAGGCCGCACATCAATTCAAATAAATAATCCAACAGCATAAAATTGGCCGCCGGCAGAAAGTTTTCAGCTGCTCGAGCGGATGAAAGGATGAACGGATGAGCGGATGAGCGGATGGGGCTTTTGGCCCAACGCTAAATGGTTGCTATCAAAAATATGGCTTGCAATCTTCCTTCCAGCCTCGACCCGGCGCGCTATCCTTCCTGTCGCCGGTCGTACACCACCGCTCCTTCCCTGCGCCATCTCCGGCACGCATGCGAGTTAAAGCGCACACTTCCGGCCCGGATTTGGGACCACCACGGACCGCAGCTTTCGGTTTCTGGTCGCATTTTCCGCATTTTCCTTTTCCCCTCTTCCCCCCCGCTCGCCACACGCGCGCAACTTGAATAATTAACACAGATTTTGATTTGGCCAAAAAACCTCTCGATCCCCAGAAACCAACTAAAAGCGAAAGATTCAATCAGCGCCGAGCGGAACACATTTGCCGGATGTCGCCGTCGCCGTTTCTGGGAAGCTGGGGGAAAGCGAAAAATATTATATTACCATTTCCATGCAGATGGCTATATAAATAACCAATATCCAGGCCCCCCCCCCTCAAAAAAAAAAAAAATATATGTCGCCAAGGGGCTGGAAAAGTTGTCACAAAATAAAATTTCCCTCGACGCTAATGACAACTAATTTGTTGCAACAACACAGACGGTGGGGGAGGGTGGGGTGCCTACTGGTGCTGAAAATAAGATGCTGCTGGGAAAATCTCAAGTGCGCACACACATGTGTATATAATATATATAGTATATATATATATATATATTTGTATGTATAAATAAGCATCATCTTGGCCTTTTGGGGGCGAGTCCGAGGCTATTAAAAATGGCGCACAAAAACGTTAAAATTGTTACGACAATGACAACGGCGCGAAGGAGATGTGGCTGCAGAGCAAGCGAGAGGCAGCCACACACACACACACACACACATAACACACACACACACACACGCATATACCCAGGGCAGACAATAAACTTAATAAATAAGTCAATTAATTGCCCTGTGCTTCTGATAGGGCCAAGACCAGGAGCAACAGCATCAAGTGGCAGTCACTTGGCTAAGAGCCACCCACTGGCCCCCACTTTCCACCCACATTTTCCCCAGTGTATATATATATATATATATATATATATATGTATGTATATATATCTGTCTGTGTGCGTCTATTACGGCAGCCAGTTCAATTAACTTTGTCTGTCGGCGTGGCGTAAGAAAATGTATGCGAAACTCGTTTAATAGTCGCCTGGTCCTGGCTCCTGGCTCCTGGCTCCTGCTCCTTGGCTTTGACACTGCCTCCTTTTTTGCTCCTGCTGCTCCTTGCTGTATTGCCGTGTTGCCGTGGCAACGGTAACTTTATTACCAACGCTGCAAAATGGTCTACGGCTGCTGCACTACACTGAGGGAAATGTGGCAGCATAAAGCAAGTCCTTATAAATACGAAGCTGAATATTAGAGAGTGTAAAAAGGGTGTTTAGCGATACTACAAATATTTATTAAACAAAAATTTGACTAATTTTTAACAGCAAAAAAACAGTACATCAAATGAATATTTAATTAATATTAATCATTTGAAAAAATCACTGAATAAATATAGAAACAATCTAAAAGAAACACTTAAGTTACCGAAAAACAAGAGAGTTTGTAAGCAATATCAAAAATTCCAAATTCTAATCATTTTCCCCCCATTTTTTAAGGTGTAACCCTGTTGTGGGGCATGTTTTTCAATTGCAGCTGGCAAAGTGTCGAGTTTTCAGGACCTGTTCCCGGCAATTTATTGTGCCGATGCCCTTGCTGCACAGCTCCTGCTGCAACTCCGGCAAGCTCCTTGTCGCACTTTATGTACATGAAATATTAAAGGAAAATGGCTGCCAGTCGCGGCTGCAGCATTTGGCGACATAAACAAATTATTTGATGACTTTTACGCGCCTTGGTCCTGGGACCTGTATCCTTGCGGCCGGCGTTGCCTCCTCCTTTTTTGTATTTTTTTCGGAGGGGGATTGCATGCCCGGCCACTAAGTAAACTTTTATGGCAGCCATAAAATAGGCAAAAAGGGGCGCACCCACACACACACACCCGCTCCCGCTCCGGCACACACACACACCCAAACACGTGTGTGTATATTATGCGAGTGGCATAAAACCAAAGACCACGAATAAGGAGCAGCAGGATCAGCGAAAGATGGCCAAAAACAGGAGTTGGGGCCAATCCTTAGCAGCTTCTTGTTTTCTCTCTCTCTCTCTCTGCAACCGCTGTGACATTTTTATGCTAAGCAGTCGCCAAATTATGAAAATTCATAAAAAGCCAAATGTTATGGCATACTTCCAGACAGAGATAGATGCAGCCACGCATAGAGATAGCTAGCTTTGGCTCCTAGCAGCTTCTTTTTTTTTTTTTTGTTGCCAATTTAAGCTGCTGCCTTTGGCCCGCTTTTCCCGGCTTTATCGCTTTCCAACTAAACTCGTTGGCGGCTGACTCGTTTATCATTCCGAAAAGCAACAACAACAACAACAACTACATCTGACAAGGCTGGGGAAAAGCTTGTTAGGAAAAAGGCTGCAGGGATAACTCGATTAGCGGGCAAGGATATACACACTCGCCATATCTAAGACTCTGGCCGAGCACGAAACATATTAATCGAGAAGGAAATTTAAAGTTAAGCCAAGGCTTGCTTAGAATTTACCAATTAACCTAGTCGAAGAATAAAGCAGACTGTTAGTTAATTAATATTGCATAAAACATAATATATTATAGCTATAATAAAGTGTTATTCCATAGGGAAAACATACCTTCTTTCTTCTTTCTTCCACTCTAAACTACACATTATGTCACTTAATTTTGAGATATTTGTGACAGATTAAGCCCTTTTTTTGGCAGAAAAAAAAAGCATCGCGAAGGAAATTTAAAGTTAAGCTAAGGCTTTCTTAGAATATATATCAATTAACCAAGCCGTAGAATAAAGCAGACTCTAAGCTAATTAATAATGCATAAAAAATAATATATATAGCTACTATAAAGTATTTTCTTCCATGAGGAAAACATACCTTCTTTCTTCTTTCTTCCACTCTAAACTTCACATTATGTCACTTAATTTTGCGATATATTTGTGACAGATTAAGCCCTTTTTTTTTTTGGAGAAAACAAATAACTAACTGGCAGCCAGAGTGCAAAAGAGTTTGTTTGGCAAAAAACTAAAAATATCTACCTGTAGTGGTGTCACCTTTGAACTGCCTCGACCCGAATCGAATGGCAAAGTTGTGAATACCTGACACACACATCACATCGGCCTCTAATGAGACGATAATGAAGCTGTCCAACCGAATGCCAGTGGAAAGCGAACCCAAATCAGGAAAACTTTCCCTCTCAACTTGCCACTTAACTTGGCTCGAAGCTGAGGCGATGGCGGCGTTGGGTCATTGGCAACTATTTTCTGCGCCGCATAATGTTCACAATTTGTTACGCATGCCCGACCTGCCACGCCCAACGCCCACAGACCACTGGCCACTCCCATACCCTCCCCCCCTCTGCGGTTGCCCACTGAAGTATCAAAAATCTGTTTGAAGTTAAATTCGCCGGGGTAAACACACAACAAAAAAAAAAAAAAACAAAAAAAACAAAAATGAAATAAAATAAAATAAAATACCGGCAAGAAGCAGAGGCAAACCGTAACGCACCCTCGAAGGACAGACAGGAGACCCGAAAAGGGTTGTCAGAGGTCCTGTGTGCGCTTTATTTTTGGGGGAAATTTTCTGTGTCTACTTTCGGTTTTATAATTAATTTTAAAAAGCTTTTAATGGCTGGCACGCGTTTTCTAGGCCCCTTTTCTAGGTCTTGAAACCGGAGAGATGGGGGAGAGCTGCCCTCTCGAGTGCTCCTAATTGACTTGCCAATGGAAAAGGATAGCCGGGAATTGGACGCTCCGGATAAATCAAGCAAGGGGAGCTGCTGTCGAGACCGGAAACGAGATGATGTATCCTTAAAGCAAACCCTAAGGAAAATAATCTGCACAATAATGGGTTAAAGGTTCAAGTGTATTAACAACTGGGCAGGAAGCACATCCTTGTGCAGGGTTATCACAGCGTAACGGCTGCTGCACTGCAAGGACGCGCCTTGCTTGTCGATAAGCGACACACTATCTCCCACTGAATGACAATATAATGGTACCACCCCTACACCTGTCACCCACATAGATATTTAGGGCTCCACCTTTACTCCGGGAAGTTTTCCCCGTTCCAGCAGGTTCCTTTTTTCCTGCCGCCTGATGATGATGCCGCTGCTGCTGCTGCTGCTGCTCGGATGAACATTTTTGGGGCCACTTTCAAGTCACTAACAATTTGAGTGATGCCCGGGGGCCGTCAAACTTTTAATAGCCAAAAAAGCGGGGAACAGCAGCCGCAACAGGAGCAGCAGGATCAGGATCAGGGGCAGGAATTAGATATATATATATACACAGGAGAGGACTGGCAACGTGCGACACGTGCGTCAGGGCCCGGGGTCCTTTCTGGGTTTTCTGGGTTCTTATTTCTGGGTCCTGGCAAGATGCATAAAATTGAAAACACACGCACATGCCGCCGCCATTGCTGGGTGACGGGGGGCAAGGTCAAGGCTCCAGCAACTGCTACAAAGTAATTCGTTTCCGCTTCCGCTTCATTACTTCCGCCGCCTCGCACTCGGAAAGCACTCAGGGAAAAATAAAAGCAAGTGCGGGCGAGCGGGTGAGCGGGTGAGTGAAGTAAAATAAAATAAAATAAAATAAAATAAATCGAGACTGGTAAATAAAATGCGCAATTGACGGGCGCAAAGGAAATGGCAGCTGGCATAGACACTCTCGGCGAGCACACCGGCGCCAAGGATACACAAGGATACACACCGCATCGTCACCTGCCATTGCCAAATGTTTATAAGCAAATACAAACAAACAAATATGCACAGCGAATGCCGGCAAATGGAGGACTGCGGAGATCCTGCCGTAATGGCGGCTAATTAACGCGTCCTTCGACTCGAACTTGTTGAGTGTCCTTGCCTGGCGTATTTTGGGATGGACCTCTGACCAGAGTTCGTTTTTTAATTAAAAACCGCACCAACCCTTTGGAGGCACAATCATTGCAGATTGCGGAAAATTGTAAATACTTCTTTATATAAGATTTGGAATATATATTTAATATACACAATATTTAAAGTAATCCGATATATAACATATATAACTTTGCTTCCTAGTTTTCCCATTAAAAAACCTCAATTTGAACCCCTGTTTCACAAGGTAAATTGAAACTCAAACTGATTAACTCACTTTCAGATATTTTAGGCTATATATAAACACACACCCAACACACTCAAGGCGTTGAAACGATTCCCCTGGGGGACCTTGAGGGTGGCAGATCGAGTGTGCTTCCCCTGATTTGTACAAATAGTTACTTCCTCCGTGGCTAAGCCGAAAAGTATCCTATATATATATATGGTTCTACCTATCCTGGATATCCTTTGGCTCGCTTCCCCTATCAGCGTGCAAACTATAAAAACCAGAAGCTCAATTATCAAAATGCTACGTGTGTTTGTTTGTTTGTTTATTTGTTTGCCTTTGCCTTTGCCTTTGCCTTTGCTGTTGCCTTGCGTGTATACCCTCCAGTCTTATTCAGCTGCCTGCTCCCTTCATTGTCATGGAGGAATCCTGCAGGACAGCTGGGAGAGACGGGACCCCGAGTTGGGAATGTGGAAGCTTTGTGCCTTTCTCTCGCTCGCCTTTGACTGTGCAAATAGATAAATTTATTTATTTTATGCCCTGCTGCAGAAACCGCACACAAACAACGGGCTGGGTCGCAGGAGATGGCAGTGGCATAGATATTCTCCATTCTCCATTCTCCACTCACCATTCTCCATCTATTTCTTCTCTAAAATAAACCAGAAGCCAAAAAATGGAAAAAGGACCTAGGTGGTGCGACGGCGGGCAGGGCAGCCAGCTGACTTTAAATGCCTTTATGCTCACAATATACATAAATTGAACATTTTCGAGCTGCTGTTGCTGCTGCTGCTGCTGCCATTGAGGAGGAGGCGGTCGGAGCGGGTGAGACACTTTCGCTGAATTGGAAATCGCTTACACAATACCCTAAAAGAGAAAAAAAAAAATGGAATAGAATAGAATAGAATAGACTCCCCGTCCTGGGGGGAAATAGGTTTGGAAAAATATTAAAAAATTCAATGAAGCTTGCAGCTTGCCCATGGAAAGTCGAAGAAAGAAGAAAGAAGAGAACGAATCGTATCGAATCGAATCGAATGGAAAATCGGGGGAAACCAATTCAAAGCAAACTTTCCAAGATTAAGCCATAAATAATTCGACAAATGCTACATTTGTTTGCCAGAAGAAACCCATTAAGTATACATAATAAATGCACAGATCTCCATGGCAATGTGGCTCCTTAGCCTACTTGCTACACATACACTTAGACGAACCCTAATCGATGGCGGAAACTTTTGGCGCCAACGGGAAAGACAACACAACACACACAGCGGGACAACAACAATGGCGGAAAGAAAAACATCCAGAGGAGATGACAGGAGCAAAAGATTCTGTCTTTTTATTCGCATATACACTTATGCTCTCAATACCCAAAAATACATTATAAATTATAGTTCAGCTGCAGGCATACATGGCGTATACGTAATGTGCCTGACAATGGCCCACGTTGCGTATACGACAGGAAGCCCCAGAAAGCCGAGCTGAGAGCTGTAAAAAAGAAAAGCCATGGCACGTACATACCTATGGGTGTGTGTAGAGAGAGAGAGAGAGAGAGAGAGAGAGGGATGAGCAGTCGTGCGTATGTCTTTATATATCGAAAACTTTTTGCCACTTTCCTCAGTTGAAGCTCAACTTTTGTTATGCTCGCTTAGCCCCAGCCACGGTCCTGAGTCTGTGACTTGGCCCAGCTATTTTTGAACATTTCTATGCTGCTTTCCCTTGACTTTCCCTTTCCAGAATCACCAGGAGCACCACCAGGGGCATGTCTGACTGCGTGTGTACAAATATGTTACACTCCTGGCGGATGAGCCTCGAGTTTCAGTTCAGCCCGTGTGTGTGTTTGCCTACTTTATACGCAAACCGATCGGCGGAGGTGGGAGAAATGAGTGCTGTGTATATGCTGTGGCCATGTCAGTTTCAGCCCAACTCCCACTCGTCCCTCTTTTTTATGCCCTTTTGTGCGCTACAAATTGTTTGGCCTGGGAAATTCCTTGCGTTCTTTTTGTTGAGGTTTTTATGGAGTCTGTCTCGGAGATGTCCATGGAGAGATAGAGTCTAAAACTAATTTGCGGCAGCCGTATGAGGGAAAATGGGAAAATATTGTTATTGATAAATGGCCAAAAGAAGGAGTTCCTGCCTCCGATTAGCTGCCCCAAGTAAATGAACCTTGCCTTTTGGGTTATTTTACAGGTAAATGGAGCCTGGGCCCTGCCTGATGTCGTTTGTGATTTCTATATAGCCATGGATGTGATATGTTCTACTTCATCGATATTTAACTTAGTTGCCATCTCCATAGACAGGTGAGTGGTGTCTCTGACTCTGGATTTCATGCTGATCCTAATCCTGATCCTCATTTTGATCCTGATCCTCGTAATTCCCCGCTCCTTAGATACATCGCTGTGACGCAGCCAATAAAGTACGCCAAGCACAAAAACAGCCGCCGCGTTTGCCTTACGATATTGCTGGTGTGGGCCATATCGGCCGCTATCGGCTCACCGATAGTTTTGGGCCTAAACAACACGCCCAATCGCGAGCCGGATGTGTGCGCCTTCTACAATGCCGACTTTATACTCTACTCCTCGCTGAGCAGCTTCTATATACCCTGCATTATCATGGTGTTTCTCTACTGGAACATATTCAAGGTGAGTAAGGATCCAAATACCTATATAAATAGATTCTTGGGCGCTGTTTAAAGTGTTCAATAGACTCGTAATTGGTATTGAAAGGAAAAAAAGCTGGTATAAGGGCCATTACTCAAACCGCAGCCAATCAAAAACGGATTTTGATGAGCCGAGTGGAATCAATATACTGCTGATCCCTGCTGACTCCTGCACAATTTGCACAATCCCTGCCCAGGAGTCGTCGGTTCATTCTGTTCTTTTTTTGTTTGTTTGCGCACATTAGCTGCTGACTGCTAACTAGGGTGGAACATCCGGAGGATGCTGCAAGCGCAGCATGTCCTGGCTCTAATCCTTATGCCCTCTTCTCTTGCCACCCCCTCCTCTAGGCACTGCGCAGCCGGGCGAGAAAGCAGCGGGCGGCCAGGAAGCCCCACCTCTCGGAGCTAACTGGCGGCAGCGTCATCGAGAACATCGCCCAGACCCGTCGGCTGGCGGAGACGGCACTGGACAGCAGTCGACATGCCAGCCGGATCATGCCGGACGAGCCGGCCACCAACACCGCCAGCGGTTCCAACGAGGAGGAGGACGAGAATGCCATTTCGCCGGACATCGATGACTGCCATGTCATTGTGAACGACAAGTCCACCGAGTTCATGCTGGCCACCGTTGTCGAGGAGACCGGCAAGTGAGTAGACGTAGACCCCCTTTACCGTGGTTGTCAGAAACTTGATATATATTAGCTTCAAATTGGATCCTTGCAGCAAGGATTTTTCCTCTAAATTGCCATTCTTTATCAGTGCTCTCCTTGCTGCAATCTTTATTTAAATTAATAATAAACTAGAGCCACTATTTAATATTATCCATTAGGGGATAAGTGCTATGTAGTCAGCCCTTGGCCCAATGCAATCTGATTGCCAGAAGGTTGTGGAGAAGAAGGGGGCCAGAGGGCCCCCGGCTATCTGCGATGGCCCTGCGGAAAAGTTTTTTGGGTTTTTTTGGGGCTCAGCGGCATTGGGAATCGACTTGCAGCCTTGCAGGCTAGCTACCTGCCTGCACACCTGGGCACGTGCCACAAGCACGTAATAGATAAGCCAGGCCAGAGTCTGGTTCTGCTGAGTGGCCTGCAGACTGCAGCTTCTACAAAATTGTCAATCTAATTGCTGGCCTCGTTCCGCAACGGCGCCACTCAATTGTCGGCATAAAAGGAGCACTTGCAATGCCACTTGCACTGGCAGCACTTGCACTTGCTCCTGCCGATCCTGCCTCTCTCCGTTCGCCGCATCCCATCAGATTCCGTTTCAGATTTGCCATATTCGTGTCCTGGCCGAAACCGCCATTGAGTGCGAGCGTTAAGCGCAGCCAATTAGCATCCTGATGGCCTGCTTAATCCAATAAGGACACGAAATGAAACCATTAATGACAGGCCGACCATCCGGACCATCTCCCTCAAAGAGATGATGGCGGCGGTGGGTCGAAGGCATAACCGCGAAACTTTTGCGCCAAAAGAAAGCACTGCCAAAGGCCGCGGATGGGAAAAATAAATCTGAATAATTCAATTAATGCGTCACTTAATTAAAACTCAATCTTGCCTTTGCCTTTAATTGACATTGCGCCCCGATTTCCTGTCTTTTCTTTTCTTTTTTTTCGCTTTTTTCCCCTCATCAATGCCGCCGCTTCAACCGATGCCTTGATGTCCCGATGCCACAATTTCCCGTATATTGATTGATTATCGCCACGGCCACCGACATGGAATACTCTCCGCATCACAGCAGCGTTGTGGCACAGATCACCACACAGCCGCAACTGGTCATTGCCGATCCGAATGGTAATCATGATTCTGGTTATGCAGCCTCAAACGTTGACGATGTCCTTGCAGGCGTGGGCGTGGGCATGGCCGCTGGCTCCAACGCCCCCGCCTCCGCCGCTGCCATCTCGGCAGCGCCGGCAAGCAGCGGCTCCCCGCCGGACAGTCCGCTCCCCAGCGGCGCCACCCTTCAGCGATCGAGCGTCAGCAGCCGCCGGAATACCGCCGATGATTCGCCGAAGCGCGGCGAGCCGGCCCTCAGGTCAGTCGGTGTCGATAACTCCAGGTATTTGGGCTTCAGTATATATCAGATTCAGTAATTAAATAGCCTCTAAATAGATGCCAAAATGCCACATTGTATAGCCCGAAAGTCCATCGTGCACTTGAAGCATGTATTAATCGCACAATCAGCTGATTAACTAACCACCAAAACCCACTCCTAGCTCTCAAGGGCTTCATTATAAATACAACTTCCCAGCCACAATCTGAAATCTGAATATAGTGCCATAATACCCATAGTTTTCCTGGCCGCGATTGCGTTTTCATTTCATTTTCCGGCATTGCCGGCTTCCGTTTACAGCGTCGCCATGAAGCCATTGTCCTTTGTCCGGTATGGGGTGCAGGAGGCCATGACTTTGGCACGCAACGATTCAACGCTATCGACCACATCGAAGACGTCCTCGCGCAAGGATAAGAAGAACTCGCAGGCGTCAAGGTGAGTAATGGCCAACGTCGCCCCTAATTACAGTTATTAGTAACCAGAGTTTGGCCTTTCTCTCGCCAAATGCAATTTACCATGGGCTTATTATCCTCGACATCGCTTGCGTGCCGTGTAGATTCACGATATACAAGGTGCACAAGGCCTCGAAAAAGAAACGCGAAAAATCGTCGGCCAAAAAGGAGCGCAAGGCCACCAAAACATTGGCCATTGTTTTGGGTAAGTTCAAGGGTCTCTCGGTCTGGGTCTTGGTCTCGGTCTTGACATAACACCATGCCCCAATTCCCTTATTTAATCCTTCACAAAATTAGGTGTCTTCCTGTTCTGCTGGCTGCCCTTCTTCAGTTGCAACATCATGGACGCCATGTGCGCCAAGTTCAAGAAAGACTGCCGGCCGGGCCTGACGGCCTACATGCTAACCACCTGGCTGGGCTACATCAATAGCTTTGTGAATCCGGTGATCTATACGATCTTCAATCCCGAATTCCGCAAGGCCTTTAAAAAGATCATGCACATGGGGTGATTGAATGCATTGAGGAGCAGGTCAATCGCAGGCAAAGCAATAGCAACAATAGCGACCAGGATGTGGCAAATGGAATTGGAAATGGAAATGGCGAAGAGCTTCCCCATCAAAAAGGAGCAAATCGAATGGAGAAAAGTGTGCCAAAAGCAAGCAATCCACGCACCAAGGATCTCAGCCCGCCACTCAATTAGGCATTGGGTTATAGTTTAGTTTGGTTTTGTTTTTCTTGCATCGTTTTTTCCAAAAACTAGCAGTGTAAGCAGGAGTAAACCGTTCAGCTACTTATGTAAATAGATCTGTATATACACACCTACTCCAGGGCGGAGGAGCTGTAGGATAGGTACAATTTTTAACAATTACACTTAGCTAAACCCAAAGTCCCCCCCCCCACTAGCGACATAATCAACTGAGATGAGGATCTGGCCCATGCTAAACACAACCCTTAAGTAGCAGTAAGTTGTGGTTATAGGATCAGCTAGCACCATAAGATACGATTCGCTTTAAAAAAACAAAAATAAATAAGAAGAAACAGTAGTAAGGATTTTGTAAGCTGCTCCCCGGACCTGTCACATATCACGAGCAGCAAGCTAATACCCACCCATGCCCCATCCTGCCCCCGGATCCAGAGAAATTAGTGCGCAAGCTTAGAAGAAGCCATATCTTTAAGGCCATATCGATATTTGATGTCGGTGCCTAGGGCTAGTTAGTTATCGATTATCGGTTAGGATTAGGTACCAAGCGGGGCCTCGAGGTCAGAGTTCTTTACCACACACACACACACTCGCACACACACACGCAAGCACACTGCACACACGATTGGTCGAAGAAAGCGATGGATTTTCTGGTAAATCAAAGGAAACCATATAGCATTTATCGATTAACTGCATCGTTATCGTTCCGATGAAACAGTAACAGAACCCGTTGGGAATTATATTCAGAACTTACACAACACACAAGCAGACATCATCACAAACCAAATGAGCCCCACAAATCAAAACGAATTCAAGGTACCCTGACCCCGATGACATCCCGCTTACAGAGCACTTTCGGTTTAACTTTCAGTTCAAGTAGCTATATATTAATATATATATTAGCCAATAATATATTCATACAGGCATAGGGAGGACACGATGTAAGCGCATTTAAAACCAAAAGGTCGTACCTAGGCTAGACACATTAGGCTAGATAATTAGTGTATAAGCAGCGGGGTACCTAGTACGCCGATACCGTGGAGCGGAGCGGAATTCGTATTCGTTACCTATATCAGATAGTACCAAGGGGGGGCATATATACATAGCTATATAGCAGGCTGGAGACGATGCATAGCAGGGATGAGAGACGGTAGTGAATCAGGGTACATAGAGCGTTGCTAGAAGCAATGCGCAAGGAGAGGGGCTCCAGCTGAAGACCGAACACAGCGTATATACCCGACGCGTGTATAGTGTGTATAGGGTAATATCAAAACAGAGTTTTTTGAAACACGGACCAAGCCCCCGACCGGCCACAGCAGACCTGGAACACACCGACTAGACTATCCCGATGCCCCATGGGATCTGGCCCAAACAGCATCAGCTGGCTGAGAGTGGAGTTCGAGCTGGAGTTCGAGCTTGAGATAAACTGGCAGGTCATGCTGCTGGGAGCACGCCCCTTGCTCTCAACCAGGATCAGGAGCGTTGGACGGTGCAGGTGCAGGGCCAGATTCGATTGGAGGCATCGCCCAGCTGTCTCGGGGAGAGTACCTCGTCTCTGGGCTCCGGCTTCGTCCTTTGGTCCGTGCTTTCAATAGCCGTCCTCTTAACTGTTTCTATGTGACAAATAATTGATAGATACATACTCCTACATGTGTAGTACTTTATACAAATTCCATATATGATATGAATGAATATTGTGTAACCGTAAGCTCGGATTATGTGTACTTAGGCTTAGGCGATGCCCGTCTCCCATTCCCAATGGCGGAGGCTCGAGGACAAGCTCAACTGTTTTTATACTTTCCTAAGAACTCCAGTGTATTTCGGTGTGCATGTTTTGCGTGACTCGAAGCGTGTTTGTCTGTTGGTGTTTCTTTTTTTTTGTCTCTAGGATAAGCATAGAGTTCTAGTGGCTAGTGATTAAGCTTAGAGTAAGGACTAAGGAAACGGCTCTACTTTCAGATCAGTGCGCAAGCCTCCTAAGTTAGGTTCTTCCAAAGAAAACGCTTATTAATTATAGCTAATTGGTAAATTGTGGAATTTAAAGAACACCCGAAAACACTTCACAACACACCAGAAAACACCACATTACACCACAACACACCACAAAACCCTTAATGTTGATTTAACGAAAGCGCAGCCTAAGTTTCCGAGGCGATGAATTGTTATCTGTTATCGTTATCGTTAATTTGTGAATGATATATAGCGTACTCTTAAGACCCCGCCGCATAATCATCGGCAAGGACATATACACGTAGCAAGATCTCTGTACCAATTAAGCATATACTCATATGTAACTAACATTAGCGAAATGGAAACTGATGGCAAAACTATTTTAAAGCAATGAGAGCAAGTTTGTTTACTTTTTTTTTCTAGAGAAATTATGAGAATTATAAACTAATGAAACCGTAGGCTAAGCTCTGAGAAAAGCAAACTATTTCAAGAATAATTACCATAGCTAATGAAAGTAATAATAGCGAATAACAACAATAAAGTACGATACCAAACAGGAAGAATAAGAATACTTCAAATAAATAAAGCGAAACTGAAAATATTTCAAAGTAAAAAACCATCGTCGAACTTTTCATTTTGGGGGAAAATGGGGGAAACTGGAAACTGGAAACTGTCGTCTCGGGTGGTTTTTGGGTAAGTACGCAGATTCCCACATACAAGCGTATATCAACATTTTATTGCATTTATATGAGCTGATAATAAAATTCCAATAAGCATGAAAGGAAATAAAAATACTTTCGGAACAAAGCCAAAAGGCTGGCTGGCAGGGGCTGGGCAGATAGTGAAATCAATTCGAACAGCGCTCACGGCCGTCGCCACCTCTCGGGAAACCAAAACCGTAACTAAAAGCGTCTAAATAGATAAACGCGAGGCCCACAGGATGTGGCAACCACCGAGGCAACCTCCACCGAGCCACCACTGCCCCGCCTATCGTCATCGTCTAATGGGCACTCAGTCAGACAGCTTCGTTGGAGTCCAAGGCGGAGGAGGAGGTAGCTCCAGAGACGGAGACCCAGACATAGTCCGGGAATGAAAGCGAGAATGGGAACAAACTGAAGTGAGTACGTCCGTCTGTCTGCTGTCCGCGTCTTAATATGAAGTGCCCTCCGACACTGCTAAAAAAAACTGGCTGGTAAGTCTAAAATTAAGTGTGAAATCCTTATTGGTATTGGTATTACATTTTTAAAAACCTGCCAGGAATTATTATGGTAAAGTAAGGGTTTGTATTCGATTTTAAAGTAAGGTTTCGAATTTAATTAAAATAATATAATTATATCATATTTATAGCCTTGGTATTATTTTTTTAATCAGATAATTTGCAACGTTATTATAGAGTCATTTCAAAGCCTATAAAGTACATATATTCTGGAGCAGCATCATAAGCAGAGTCGATCTAGCCATTTCCGTCTTTTCCTTTCTACCTAAACTAGCCTCTGTATTTATAATATATAGCTCTATATTTCGTTGCATTAAAAGTTGACATTACTTATTTCTTTTTCAACATATATATTTAAAATGAATACTATATTTAATATTGCATCCTTAAGAAAGGGTTTTATATAGGAATTCGAATTGAATTAAAATCGAATGGTTATTTCATATATTTAATATTTTCTGATATATTTTTTATATATTTTATATATCTCTTATTAGCTTCTTCCTCCATTTCATCTAAATTAATAGATTTTTAAGGAACCAAATATAAACTGAAAGGATATTTGAACTTCCCTTTAACTGATGAAATCCTGCATATATGCTTTAGCTAACCGTTTTTGCCATTGATTTCCTAATTATATATTATTTTTTTAGTTGATATCCTACTTATTTACTATTTTTTACTTGATTTCCTAATAGTTTATAATTTTTTTAGTTGATTTCCTAACAGTTTGTTATTTTTCAATTTGGTTTCCTAAACATTCATTATATTATTTAGTTGGTTTCTTAATTATTTTCCCTCCGAATTGAAAATATTGATCAAAAATTTCCCGCAGTGAATAAATGCCAATTTTGTTTTTCGCCATCCTGGAACTGCGCGTGTGTGTGTTGGCCTGACCATAAATACAAATGTAAAAAGGGCAACCAGAGCCCGACCCCGACCTCCTGGCCACACCTCCCTACGCCTCCCGCCACGAAGGCTCTCCGGAATTCCAGCCAGCGAGCTGGGCAAAGTTCTTCGTTCCATTCGATTCGGCGAGAGTTGTGTTGTGTGCTCTATGTCCATAACTAATTCGAACTAAATGATGTACTAAAGTGTTGAGGGAACACGGATACTGGCACAAGGATACTGGCACACACACACATACCCAAGCAAATAGACTCCTGGATACACACACATACATGCCACATCCTTGCATACGACATGCTCACAGTGCGTATGAAATGTTTTGCGCCTGGGAGCGATATCTTATCGTTACACTCACTGGGTGGCGATAATTGACAGACCATTAACGTTTGGATTGCAAAAGCTAAAGTACAACTACAAGATACACATTCACATCCTCTCACCCCCCCCCCATCCAGTCCAGAGCACTTCGAGGGTGTTGCGTTAAAGACATATGCCAGTGTCGAAGTGTCCATAGAATTGTGTGATTTGCTGGGCAATCCGAGGCCACACAACTTGGAAATACATAGTACTCTTCGGCATTAAAGACGCAGCCTGGCTTAAGCTGCTTCGCTTGTTGCCAGGACCCCGATAAGACCAGCCCAGTCCCAGTCCCAATCCAAGTCCTGGTCCCAATCCCTGTCCCGTAACCAACCCCTAGCCCCATCCCTTACCCAAGTCAAGCAGTTTACTTTAGGCCAAGGAAGAGGGTCAGCATCTGACCCGGAATGGAATTCTGGCAACCGGAAACTCAACGGTGCAAAGTTAAAATCGAAAAATATGCACACGACCAGAAATAGTTTAAATACAAGGCCGAATATTAATATGTAGAATGTAGTTAAGGGTTTGTGGATGTGAGTGAGCGTAGTCCCCAGGCAATGGGGTTAGTGCAATCAAGCATAGCTTCTCAGTGGATTACTGTCCCAGCCGGGGCCAGGCATCGTTACAACTTCACGCCCAACGACTTTTCAGCCTGCCAGGCGGTCTCTGAAAAGGGGGATTCCGGGGCTGAAAAGGGGGATTCCGGAGCTCAGCACTCGTTCGAGTGTCCGGAATCCCTTTAAAAATATGAATATATGAGCAGGAGTGCAGAGTCATTGACTCGTTGGCTGAGTCTTTCCTCTTTATTGGTCAAAATAATTTCATTGTCATACGATTATAGATCGATTTCAAGGAATTTGAGCCTCTCAGTCTAAGAATTGAACCCTTTGCTTATGTAAAATCGATATATATTCTCAACTTACTAGGAATCTATCTCCACACAGCAGGCTGTGTGACTTAAGTCATTGTTTTAGCCCCGTTAAAGTTAGTATCAGCCAAGAAAACTGTGTTGTTTGGACGCATAGAAAGTAGAAATTTCAAAATTGATGTAAACGCTCGACATATGTCGTAAGGTCACCCGTTTTATATAATTTAGACACTCGAAATTCAGAGAACTGTAACCGGTAGCCATGGTGGAGTTTGCCTTCGACCTCAGCCAGCTGTTTGTGCAGCCAATCATTCGCGTCCAGCCGCATCAGCTGAAGCCCAAGGCGCCCGACTGTCAACTGAGCCAGATCCTCGACTTGATGGGACAATACTCGGCCCAGGCGCAGGGCCTGCGACAGCCGGTGACCATCGCTGGCAAGCTTGTTGGCGATCAGATGGTCTACCTGATAAGCGATCGTGATTCTGGCCGACTGGCGGTCACCGGACTGCTCAAGGTGGGCACCAAGAATCTGTTTTTGTACGACGAGAAGGGCGTGATCCAGCACTGTGACCGCACGCCGGCGATTCTTGACTTTTATGTCCACGAGAGTCGCCAGCGTCGTGGCCAGGGCAAGCTATTGTTCGATCGCATGCTGGCGGATCTGGGCCTGAAGGCGTACCAGTTATCCGTGGATCGGCCCTCGCACAACATGAAGGCATTCCTGGGCAAGCACTATGGCCTGGTGCGATCCATACCGCAGGCCAATAACTTTGTTTTATACGAGGGCTTCTTCGATGACAGGGTGCAGCGGCGTGCTCGTGACATTTACACTGGAGGGGGAGCGACTAAGAGCCGATCCTGCATCAAACAATCACAATCAGTCACCCAACACAAGGGCACCCATTGGCAGGAATCGGGATGTAAGCAGGGAACGAACGAACTTGGTCAGAAGCAGAAACCGAATCCCGTCCGGGTCCAGGCATCAAAAGTTTACCTCAGCTCTCCGCGGGCCTCCACAGTGGCTGATATCATGGGCGTGGGCGAGCGGATTGGCAATCGTCCCTCCGGAAAGATGTCAACTCTCAAAATTCATCAGTGACGGACAACGGAATGCCGTCACCCGAAAGTCACTTCAAATCACTCTTTATTGATGTTTTATTCTTTAAAAATAAAATTTTATATTTAAATTGTTAACAAATCTAATGAAGGAAATGGTATAGTTTGTGCAGAATGAATGAGAATGTTAATCCCTACTCGAATGTTTGTAATTTATTGTAAATCTATTCTTTAGAGGATAAATATTTCAATCAGAGGACCCCCTCAGATAGCATTTACGGTCGACCAGGACTGATTGGCAAATGACCAGCAGTTGGTCCCATATATATATATGTATGTATAATATATATAAATTCGCCAGTATTTGCATAGTTTCATTTTCATTTAACTTTTATTTGCCGTCACGTCGCCAAAAATTGCCAAAAATGCAAAATGTCCAGCCAATGATTGTTGCCGCTCCCACCGCAGCTCCCTGGATGTCCCCGAATATCCTGGCTGCTGTTGTTTGCTGTGGATTTGTTTGTCACCGCTGGGGTGTGTGGGTGTAGCTGCCATGGCTGCCATGACTGCTGCTGTTGATTCGTTTGCATTGCCATAATATTTAATGGGCAGTCAAAAAGTTGGGATAGCCGAACGGAGCTTCCTTTGGAGGCCCAATGAAGGCTTTGACCGAACAACCAACCAGTTTCAGTGGCAGTTATTATGTCGCATCATTTGAACAAAGTGTCCGCACATGCGAAGCAAACAAATTTCCAGGCAACCCGTAGCCCCAAGCCGCCTCATCGATGTCCCGGCTCCATAGAACTGGCCAGCGATGTCGATGAAACAATGGCAGGCGGAAAAACCAAATGAAATTCAGTTTAGCCAAGGCACACACAGGGCCATAGGGGGGGAGGAACCCCAAATACAAAACACAAAGCAAAGAAAAAAACAACAACACAAAAAACACGAAACACAGTGGTGCAAATATTAAAATTCAAAATTTTTGTCACGTGTCAAATGCCATTTATGCGCTTCGTGATCGCACGCGGCTTGGCTACGACTCCGGCTCCACCGCCAGCTTTAGCTCCATTTCCAGCTTCAGCTCCAGCTCCAGCTCCAACTCAGTGGTGGCATTTGGAACAGGAGCAGACATATATATATACATATATATATACTACAAGGGGGTTTAACATCTTGGGAGGAAGCACGGAAAAGGCACTCAGGAAATCTAACTTCAGTGGGATTGTAAGTCCCAAATTAGATGCTTAAAAATCGGAAAACTATGTATAAAATGTTGTAGAAATAAAAAATCTACACCCAAATTAATTAATTAATTTATTAATTAAGAATATAAGAAATAATAGAGATGAATAAAACATATAATAAAAAAAAGTTGATCAAATTCAAACATTTTTGTAAGTCATGCATAATTATTAAATTTTAAATTAAAAAATAATAGAAATAGTAAAATAAATAATATAAAGTTTCATTAGAATTCACTTGCATTTAGTGTCTTTATTTTTCCCATTACAAATCAAAAATCCCCAAGAAAATCAAATGTAAACAAAGGCAGTTATCCCACTGGCAACATTTGCAGAATGTTGCCAAAGTTACCAGCAACAAGAGCGGATCGTATTCTAAGTAAGTTGCTAAGCCGCTCTTGCAATCATCTTTCAAGAAAAAGAACAAGCTACTCAAATTACAAAGAGTTGATAAGAGCGCGTGCGCGAGCGCACACAAAAGAGAAGAGTAAGTGCGCGAGCGAGGGACAAAGAGAAGAGTAACTGCGCGAGCGGTGAAAAAGCGAAGAGTAACTGCGTGGGTGATGACCAAAGAGCAGAGATATTGCGCGAGCGAATGCATAGAATGACGAGGATAAGGAACATAGAAAATAGTCTTGTTTCACTCACCCGCAAACAGTCTGGCTGCAGCGATCCTAACGGCGCTTCAGAGTTGCTTGACAAACATCTACACTCAAAAAAATAGCAATACGAAAATGTTATAACGTTCTAATTTATTGAAGGGCTCATTTTTACACACTTTTACATTCACCCGCTTCTTCCATATCTCTCTCCTATTTTTCCATTTATATATATCAAACGACACTTATTTTTCCGAGTGTAGCGATGCGATTGGGAGGAGAGATGAGGGAATGGAACTTTTACACTTGAAATTATTTTTCTTCACTTGCACATATAAAAAAAAAAACAAAAAATTCACTAGAAGCAAAAATGCACTGATCTTGGCATTTCTCTCGCTTTTCCCACATCTCTTCTATTTTATAGTTATTTTTTAATTACCGCACCGGCACCGTTTTTTCCGAGTGTAGCGAAACGACCGAGTGGAGAGGAGAGAGAACGGAGCTTCAACTTTGCGGTACCCTTTTACACTGCGCTTGACAGCTTACTTTTTTACACTTGCCCTTTTCACATATAAAAAAAAAAACAAAAAATTAACAAGCAACAGGCGTACTGATCTTCGCATATTCCCCGCTCCTTCCACATCTCTCCTATTTTTTAGTTCTTTTATAATTATCACAGCGGCGCCCTTTTTTCCGAGTGTAGCGAACCGACTGAGTGGAGAGGAGAAAGAACGGGACTTTAACTTTGCGGTACCCTTTTACGCTGCACTTGACGTGCTTTTTCACTTGCACTTTTCACCGACATAAAACGCGCTGATCTTGGCACCGCGACAGCGGCCCGGCTTTTGGGGCTGCACCGACCGTTGCCCCCACGGCACCGACACTTTTCACACCGGGGGCTCGCTGTTTTTCCGCCGCTTTTCCGCGTTTTACGATTTTTCACCGATCTCCTGCGCGGAGCCATCTTTCTTTCCCGATTTTTTCGTCCCTCCGTTTCGTGCGACCGCGTTCGACTAACTGACTTTGGACGGCTACCGGGAGAGGTCGCTGCGCGAAAGTGCAGTGCGGTGCGTGGGCGAAAGCGGGGAGATGTCGTCAATATCGGCTGGCCACATCCTAAAAAGCTCCCCGCCCCCGCGAACAGGACTGGCAACGCGATCGAATCAATTCAAATAAATAAAATAGATAAGAAAATGGTAATTAATGGTAATTAATGGTAAGTGGCAAATTAATAATAAATAAATAATACAAAAATATTAAATAAATAGTAAATAAGTATGAAATAAGGATTTACGTATGTATGTTGACCGAGACAGGAAACTAACTTCAGGAAGCTTGTAACGATGTGAAGGAGTTATTTCCGACCCTATAAATTATATATATTCGAGATCAGCATTAACAGCCGAGTCGATCTAGCTATCTCAGGCAGAAAACAAAATTTTACCATTTTTATTTTAATTGTTTAAGGGGTAACATCGTTAAAATAGTCAAAAAATTTCGCAAAAATTTTAATTTTGTCAAATTTTAAATCAAGTATGCAGATTTATTAGCCTTTTAAAAACTAAAATAAGAATGCTTTCCGATTTGAAATTAAAGCCTTTTTGGCTTGGTTATGATCGATTCCCTGAGAGGGTACACACACTTCGTCCTCCAAAGCTTCCTTTCTTGTTTTATATGCAATTTTAGATTTAAAAAACTCATAGCTCCGCCAAAAAAGCATTAATTTTAATTCGGAAAGCTTTTCTATGTTAGTTTTTATTAGGCCTATAAATCTGCATACCAAATTTACCATTTTAAAAAAATTAAAAATTTTATACATTTTTTGACAAATTTAACGATGCAACCCCTTAAAAATTTTTGAAAAAAATTTTTTAATTTTTTGTTTGTGCGTGAGATGGCCAGATCGATTCGGCTGTTGATGCTGATCAAGAATGTATATGATTTATAGGGTCGGAAATGACTCCTTCACAGCGTGACAAGCTTCTGACTTAAATTATAACACCCTGCAAGGGTGTAAAGACGGATATGGCTAGAGCGACTCAGATGTTGATTCGGATCAAGATTATATATGATTTGTAGGATCAGAAATGATTCCTTCACTGCAAGGGTATAGAAGTAACCAATTTCTGTGATTTTTTGATATTACATGCACTTGAACCGAACGCAACCTTTGACATCTCAAAGGAAATATATATATTTTTTGGCAAGCCACTGCCTTGGAGCTCCTCCTTTCTCCTGGTCTGGCTTGCCTCTTCCCTGATTTATCGCAATTTAATATTCATCCATCCCTTCCCTTTTCTTGGCTATTTTTAAACGTGGTCCCTGTTACACTTATTTATGGGCGCGCACCGAGGGGGATGCGGAAACAAATGGCATTTGTCACTCAGCGACACGTGGCCCGGCACTTGGCAATGATTCCTCTGCCCTCCCCCTACAGAACTGGGTTGCAGTGCCGCAGAATTGGGGGGAGGGGGAGCGGAAAAACAAGGACATAAATAGAAGCGGGCAAATTGATTGGGCCACCACCACCAGGCGGCCTTAAAGCGGGCTCCAGAACCCTGAATCCTGAATCTCCGGGTGCCCAATCGCACAAAGGCGACGGGTCCTGGGGCGATGAGCCCTTGGCTTTTGTCAAGTGCACCCGTGCTGTGGGTCAGGAGTTTTATTTCGGTCATTCAGCAGTCAGTCAATCAGCCAGTCAGTCAGTCAATCGCCAGGCAACGGGGTTTTTTCAGTGACTGTGCCTGTTTTCAGGTGAAATGACAATCTCTTGACTTTCCCAACTCGCTGGCTTCCCTCATAACTGACATCACTGCGTATACGCAATGTGACGTTAATTGACAAGGCAAAGGGAGTGCGTATACGTAATATTAATCATACGCAGTGGTGGATATGCAAGGTAATAGAAATGGAAACTAGCTGAGGACTACGTTATTTCACAAAATATACCATGAATTATTTTGCAGACAAGAAAAGGAAAAGTAAAGTGGGAAAAAACGATGGGAAACTGCCGGAAGAGGCAACTGACAGCCGAAGGAGCGGAAAAACTGGCAAATAAATATGCTGAAATAAATCAATACAAGCAAATCGAATTAAAGTCATAAATGAAAATCGAATTTGCAATCACTTTACTTTTTCCTTCCCCCCGCACACACACACGTGCCCGAAGCTGCCGCAGGGTGTACGAGTTCGGTTTTGTGTGCGTCTCTGTGCGTGTAAGCCATAAATTAATTAAAAACAATAAAGTAAACAAAGAGCAAACAACGTTTTTCGACTTGTTCGGCTTCATTCTTTGCTGTTTTGAAGTTACTTAGTTTGCATAATGGCCTCCTCTGCCGGCGTCGACGAGTGCAATCGATATATGCTAATAAAACCGTCACACACACTCACACACACTCGAGCGGGCGCATTTGGGGTTATTTTATAAATATATGTGAAATAAAAGCAGGAAGTTTCCTCCAAGGGAAAGCCGTTTGCCATCTGAACGCACTCGAGGATGCCGTTAAAGACTGGTCCCTACATATGTTATGGACGTCCTTAGCCATTATACTCGGCAGGTAACCCCACTTCGACTACAGTGCGTATCATAACCATAAGCACTTCTGAACCCTCGCTAGTCATAGAGCAGATCTTGGAGAGCCACCCAAAAGTCTTGATAGTACCTTTTAGCTTTAAATGCGGATATTATGCAGAATATACTCTATAAAAGATCCCTAAATATATAAAATATAAATTTATATTACTCGGCTGTTAATGCTGATCACGGAAATGATCGGAAATGACTCCATCACATCGTTAAAGGCTCCTAACTAAAATTATAATACCCTGCAAGGGTATAAATATATTCAATTATGCATATATTTTCGATTCGTATCTATAATTTAATTCTGCAAGGGTATAATACTTATTTATTATTTATTTAATATTTATTTAATAATTTTTTATTCTTTATTTATCATTAATTTACCTTTAACCATTAATTACCATTTAATTAGCTATTTTATTTATTTGAATTGATTCGATCGCGTTGCCAGTCCTGTTCGCGGGGGCGGGGAGCTTTTTAGGATGTGGCCAGCCGATATTGACGACATCTCCCCGCTTTCGCCCACGCACCGCACTGCACTTTTGCGCAGCGACCTCTCCCGGTAGCCGTCCAAAGTCAGTTAGTCGAACGCGGTCGCACGAAACGGAGGGACGAAAAAATCGGGAAAGAAAGATGGCTCCGCGCAGGAGATCGGTGAAAAATCGTAAAACGCGGAAAAGCGGCGGAAAAACAGCGAGCCCCCGTTGTGAAAAGTGTCGGTGCGTTGGGGGCAACGGTCGGTGCAGCCCCAAAAGCCGGGCCGCTGTCGCGGTGCCAAGATCAGCGCGTTTTATGCCGGTGAAAAGTGCAAGTGAAAAAGCACGTCAAGTGCAGCGTAAAAGGGTACCGCAAAGTTGAAGTCCCGTTCTTTCTCCTCTCCACTCAGTCGGTTCGCTACACTCGGAAAAAAGGGCGCCGCTGTGATAATTATAAAAGAACTAAAAAATAGGAGAGATGTGGAAGGAGCGGGGAATATGCGAAGATCAGTATGCCTGTTGCTTGTTAATTTTTTGTTTTTTTTTTTATATGTGAAAAGGGCAAGTGTAAAAGAGTAAGCTGTCAAGCGCAGTGTAAAAGGGTACCGCAAAGTTGAAGCTCCGTTCTCTCTCCTCTTCACTCGGTCGTTTCGCTACACTCGGAAAAAAGGGTGCCGGTGCGGTAATTAAAAAATAACTATAAAATAGAAGAGATGTGGGAAAAGCGAGAGAAATGCCAAGATCAGTGCGATTTTTTTTTTAGTGAATTTTTTTGTTTTTTTTTTATATGTGCAAGTGAAGAAAAATAATTTCAAGTGTAAAAGTTCTATTCCCTCATCTCTCCTCCCAATCGCATCGCTACACTCGGAAAAATAAGTGTCGTTTGATATATAAAAATGGAAAAATAGGAGAGAGATATGGAAGAAGCGGGTGAAATGTGTAAAAATGAGCCCTTCAATAAATTAGAAGTTTATAACATTTTCGTATTGCTATTTTTTTGAGTGTAGATGTTTGTCAAGAAACTCTGAAGCGCCGTTAGGATCGCTGCAGCCAGACTGTTTGCGGGTGAGTGAAACAAGACTATTTTCTATGTTCCTTATCCTCGTCATTCTCTGCATTCGCCCGCGCAGGTGTTCGTTTCACTTGTCATCGCTCGCGCATTTACTCTTCTCTTTTGTCATTGCTCGCGCAGTTACTCTTCTCTTTTGCCTTCGCTCGTGCATTTACTCTTCTCTTTTGTTTAGTGCTCGCGCATTTACTCTTTTCAACTCTTTGTAAATTGAGTAGCTTTGGTTGTTCTCTTTCTTGTAAGTGGAGCGTAAGAGCGGCTTAGCAACATACTTAGAATACGATCCGCTCGTGTTGCTGGTAGTTTTGGCAACATTCTGCAAATGTTGCCAGTGGGATAACTGCCTTTGTTTACATTTGATTTTCTTGGGAATTTTTGATTTGTAATGGGAAAAATAAAAGAAACTAAATGCAAGCGAATCTTGAACAAATTTAACTTTTATAATTATAGTTATTTTACTATAGTTACTATACCATAATTTTATATATAATTTTTATATATATTTAAGATTTTGTAATTGCATACAATTTTAAAATTATATTTTGAATTTTATAAATTTCTTTTGAACTATATTTATTTGTTTATATATATATTTTATTAAGTATATTTATTTTTTATTTTATTTATATTTCCCCTGTTTATTCTTATTTTCGATGCATCGATTTAATTGCATTTACAGAAGGGAATTATAAACTTCGGCATGCCAAAGTTAGCTTCTCATCTTGTTGTACGTCAAATAACTTAATTATTAGCCATAAAAGTGAACACTTAAGTGTATTTAATGCAGACTTAATGTAAGTGTACGAAACCCTTCTCATAAAAGCTGTTTTTTGGCCGATCTGAAATGAACGAATAATAATAATAATGCCTGAGGACATTGTTACTTGCTGGCAGGATATCTTCTTTATTAAACCCCCATATTTAATGACTATTTCTTGTAATGCCCTAATTGATGTCCCACTATTGTGGGCCAGAGTGCAAAGTCAGGTCTCCGCCGAGCAGGAAGCAGCTGTATCCTTGCTGCACTTCCGCAGCAAAAGCCATGTAAATCACTTAAGAGTGGCAGCCAGCCCGGCAGAGCGGAGGAGCTTGTGGGCAGGTCGCGGTGCTTCCAAGGAGCTCATAAAGCAAAAATGCTGTGAAAATCATTTGTTACACTACGCGTATGGATGACTGCAAAGTGCCTTCGAACGCACTTGCTCTCTCCATCTCTCTCTCTCTCGCTCACTTTCCCCCCTTGCCGTCTCTTTCCTGCTGTAACAATAATGTGCACTTATTTTTTATGGCAATCATTTAAGACAAAAATGTAGCGGCGGCGGCAAAACGAAGATGAAGTAAAACAAAAGGCAGCCAAGTCACTCAAAAGGACGAACAGAAAGTGAAGAACCTCTTACAGAAGTATTTTTATAAAAGTCCTTCTATATATATGTATATATATATATATATATTTATGTTGTATAAGTATATATACATATCTAAATGGAGAGTAGGTGTCGCTGTGTGTGTGTGTGTGAAGCAACAAAGTAGCACAAGTACGAAATGGCGCCGGAAATGTTTGCTGAAGTTGGAGAAGCAGCGACGACTCTCCCAGGACACTCCGCCTCCCTCGTCCCTTTGCCCGCCGGCAACTCTGATGAGCGTCAATCAAGGAAATTGCTACTTTTTCAGCAATTTTTCACTCGTTCTCAGTGTGTTGGCTGAGCCGCCGCCGCCGCCGCCACCACGTTTGACGTCAGTCGAAAGGCAACTCCGTTTGATTCAAAGTTCGGGAGTGCCGGAGTAGGAGGAAGTCCTCGATTCCTTTCCCAACCACTTGTTGCCACACAGGTTAATATTAATGCAGCCATAATCCCACACCGAAGGGAGAAAGATGCCCCCAAAAGAAGGATTCACATAAATAATTCATTTGAGATTAATTCCTTTCATTTATGGTTGTAGACTTCTTCCCATGAAATTGCCTCGGGCAAGTTATTAGCACCATGAAAGTTATTAACCATAAGTATAATGAATTTAATAATAAAATATAGAAATATATACGAAATTTTAAAGAGAAAAGAGGATAGCACCAGTCTTTAGCTTTCATTTGATATTATTTGAATGAATTTAATACATTTTATATAAATATGTAGGAAATTTAAAAAAGAAAAGCGGAAAACTCATCTATTTTGCTAGGATTTGATATTATTTTAATGAGTTACATACAATTTAGCAAAATATGCAAGAAATTAAAAAAAGAACTTCAGATAACTCAGATATTTAGCCTGCATTTTATATTATTTTAATCAATTTAATATAAATATGCAAAATTAAAAAAAAAAAAAAAAACGGATAACTAAGACATTTAGCTGGGATTTGCTATTAGTTTAATAAATTAAATATAAATATGTTACAAGTTTTAAAAAGGAAAGCAGATCGCTCAGATATTTAGCCTTCATTTTATATTATTTTAATGAATTCAAAAAATTCAATATAAATATGCAAAAAATGACACAAACAACTACGGATAACTCAGATATTTGGCATTCATTAAATATTATTGGAAAAACCCCTTGGGGTCTCCTCAAAGGAAAAGGGAAAAAGGTTTTTGCAGGACCTTGTCCTTTGGTCTCCCTTGGCGGGCTTCGCTCTTTTGCATGCTGTGACTGTCATTGGGAATAGAACTGTGAATGGCAGCCACGCCCAAGGCCAGGACATCCTTTGAGTCCCTGGTTCAGTGTCTCTCCCTCCATCACAGAGAGTCTGCCGTCTGTGCGGAAAATTAATTTGCGGCTTATCGAAACCATAAAAATTTTCTAATCCACTTTGCGTAAATAATCATGAGCGTCAATTCAATGCCAGCACACCATCAGTCGTAGTCGCACACCCCCGCCACCCCCCCAACTGGCACACTTTCACACACACTTGGACTCAAACACTCACCCATACACTCACTCGTACACTCACTCGTACACTTTCATTTACACTCATACTCAGTGGATTCGCTTATATCTGTGGCATACTTTTTGCGAGTGCAGTGCGGCGGAAGATGGGGGAAAACTTTCAACTCTGAGGCGCCAAAGTCGAAAAGTAACTTTTTTTCCGCTGTTTAGCGCAACGTCAACAAAAATTGTGAGCAACAGCAGCAGCAGCAGTGGGCATGTCGGGCTAAGCCCTAGACAATATTACATTTGTTGACCTCAGAGTCCTGTTGAAGTGGGTAACGTCGTTGCCTTAGGTGGCGCCGGTTGCCAGAGATGGGGCAACTTTGTTGGCTGCTTGAATTGCAACAGAGTTTGACAGTGGCAGCAAAAAAAAAAAAACATAAGCAAAAAGACAAGAGAGGAAACTAACTTTGGGAAGGACAAGTTTAAATACTCTTGCAGTTTGCAAATTAATTATATATTCGATCATATCTAAGCCTAAAATACATACACATTCTATAGATATTTATTGTTTTTTTGACAAATCAAGTTTTAAAAATTCAATAAATAAGCCAAAAAAAGATTAATTTTAATTAGGAAAGCTTTTCTGTGTTAGTTTTCATTAAGTTAATTAATCGGGATAATCCAAAAAAATATTTTTTTTTTAATTTTTCCAAATTTTAACAATGTAACCCCTAAAAATATGTTGAAAAAATTTCTACAAATTATTTCTTCCGCCGTATATAGCTAGATGGACTCAGCTGTTGATGCTGATCAAGAATAATTATGATTTATGACTTTTCACAACGTTACAAGCTTCTAACTATAATTATAATACCCGGCAAGGGTATGAAAACCAACAAAAAAACAATCTGTAGCTGTAGAATCAGGAAAAAGCACCAAGCCAAGGGCAAACAAAACAAAAAATTATACGTTTTTGGCCTGCCACAATTTTTGCCACATTTGTCCAGGCACTGGGCCATAACCCAGCTTCAGGTCACTCCCATTTGAAGCACAGAGAAAATGCAGTATACTATATATAATCTATACTATATCATAATCTAGTAAATTGGCTTGAGAAATAGCAAAGAACACAATAGATAGGCCTTATTTCCGACTTTATAGAACTCTATAGATTATATTAAACTCTATAGACTTCATGGAACTCTATAGATTTCATAGAACTCCTTAGACTTCATGGAACTCTATAGATTTCATGGAACTGTGTAAACTTCATAGAACCCTATAGACTTCATAGAACTCCTTAGACGTCATAGAACCCTATAGACTTCATGGAACTCAAAAATTTCAATTGTTCTGAATTTTATTTCATCTGAGGAACATTTCTCTCAGTGCAGTTGCCTGTGTCAGTTGCAGTGCCATTAAAATTTTAGCCCAATCAAAAGCTGCAGACCAAAGGCTGGGCCTGGAGGAAGCTAAAATGGTATAAAATTGTTGTTTAGGAGTTGCCACAGGCTGTGGCAGGCTGGGGACATACACACACGCACACACACACACACACACACACACACGCAAGGGCCAGAGACAGCTGGATAAGTCCCCGGGCATATGTGGAGGCAAATAAGATAAAAATGTTTTGCACTCTTTGGGGAAATTCGGGACATTGCTATTGAGTGGAAGTAATTCCGAAGGCAGGACCTCCCACCTCCCACCTCCTCCTCCTCCTTCCCCGAAAAGGGGTTAATATACTCACATTTCTTGGAAAATAAAACCCCAAAACTGGACTTTCTGACAGCCAGTTAATGGAGTGTTTTTGGATATTCTAATGCTGCTTAGATTATTTCCCCTGACTATGTCAGCGGGCGATGACAGGGTCCTCTTTGAATATCCATACATATATCCTTTTGCACTTTTAGCTTTCAACAAGTGCGCTGGACACAAATTATTCCCAGAGCTGGAGAACTGACACTTTCTAGGCCGGGCAAATAAATTTGCGGCATTTGTTAATTAAATTCTTGAACAGACATTCGGCAGTAGTTGTTGGCTTTGCATATGTGCAAAAGTTTCCACTTGAGATATGAAAAGTTGTTTGTGTGCCTTGTTCTTCACTTGTTTCAGTCTTGTCTTGTTTCCCCTGCCCAGTGGCTCTTGTGGAAAGTTTTTCCCCCCCGTCCCCCTGTTGTTGATGTTGATTTCATGATCCGAAATTAATATGGCGTATACGTAATGCAATAAAACGAAATTGAGCCCCAAGAAAAGGTTCTCTACTAAATGTTCAGCCAATTATTGTCTCAGATGGGTCTCTGATGGGTCTCTGCCGGTCCGTCTTTGAGGCGACCAGCGTTACCTACGAGTTGACCTCATGGAGGGCACTTTAAAGTTCAGCCAGGCACACAGTTCATTAGGCGGGTTCGTCCCCCTCATCCCTTTTCCTTTAAGACCTACCATAGTTCCTTACACTATGCTGCCTTACGACCCTATGACACACGCTTAAGGGTCAAGTTAATAGAAAAAAACAAGGTTGTTAGGGGAATGGCAAGTTTCTCCTTATGGATTTCTGGTCAGACAGTTAAACTTTAAGCTAGTGTCATATGGTTTCTAGTTTTTGTTATTTTTTGTGTATTTTTTATTGTCAAATTTTACAACCTAAACGGCAATTCATCAATATTGGGCCAGGCAAAAGTTAAAAATTTCATTAATCCCAATCGTGGCCGGGACACTCTCTCTCTCTCTCGTCTCCCAATGGTCGCCGGCTTCTTGCTAGTTGATATTCCAAACGCGTTTGGTTTAACTTTAATAACTTTTCAACTTTCTCTGGACTTTCCTTTGTCGACATGCTTTGATTACTACTTACTAGACAAGCCGGGCTCACGCTCTCTGTCGCCAGGACTTGCTCCCTCCTTCCCTTCGCGCTGTCAACTATGGCGTGTGTTCCCTGATTGTCACCCGTGACATTGATGGCCGTTGGTTGTCTGCTGGCCGTGATTTGTGGATGGGGTGGGTGGCCATAAAAAACAGCACACAAAACTTGGGAGGAAACAAAAACTAGAAGTAGACTTGGCAGCACTTACACAACTTGGCCAAAAAAATACACTGCCCAGAATCCCCGGGAAAAGCAGGATCCGTAGGGCAGCTCTAATTACGCAGAGGGTCCTCGTCGGCCGGCCAAGTTCTGGCGGGTATTAAGCGATAATGAAGATAAATAACTGCAAGGGAAAATACCTCAATTACGAACTTGATGCGAACTACTTCGGTAATCAAATGAGCGATTAGCGAAAAGTTTTCTCCTGCTTATGGAAATTGATTTGTGATGGCTCCTTAAAGTTTCCATCGAAGCCGCCTTCGGCTTTCACTTTCTCCAACAGTTTGTATCGGTTTTGGAGCTCGCTTAGCACTTGAGCACTGTCTTTCTCTCCCCCTTTGGGGAGGCATCCATACAGTTTTAACAACTTTCCATAAATTAGTGAAGCGCACTTTACTTTCATGTTTCAATTTATTGAAATCCCCTTCGTTTTTGGGAAACAAACAAGCCCTAATGAAAAACAAAAGGTTTCAATTAAATTGATGTCTGTTACTCACACAAACAGCGAGAAAACACGGCGAGAATAAGTTTGTATTCATAAACATTTAACTAATAAAAAATAAAAATAATACAATATGTATATGTTTGATTATTTTATTTATTTATAAGAAAGTTTAGGAAAGGCAAAAGATTTAACTCTCTGCTCGTCTCTTGCTCGCTTTCGTTGGTTCGTTTGTTCTTTTTCTCCTACTCGTTGCTTTTACTCGTTGTTTTGAGCCTTACTAACTCGTTAACCCGCTCGTCATCATGTTTAATATCAAGGATAGCCTTGTATCTTAATATTTCCTTATTTTTAATGTGTTTTACATAATTTTACTGTCATAATTCCAGCTTTTATTGTGGTTACACATTAATTTACTATATATATCTGCTTAAATCTAAACGTATATAAAAAGCAGATGTCAAAAGACCCAATAATTAACTGAAACAAATCTATAATCGTCACAAATTGAGATTGATAAACCTGTCGGTGTCATCGCTCGTATTCTTCTTCGCCCAGTGTGTGTACGGATCCTTGCAGGCTTGCAGGATGCCCTGAACTCGCTCTCTCTCTCGCTGGTAGCTGCAGTTGGCGCATTCCGTTTGTTCTGGTTGGACTCGTTGCTGCTGCCGTTTCATTCAATCAAACAGTCAATCAAATAAATTGCATTCGTTATTCACCAGAACTCAATATGCTTGGCAAGCAGTTGGGTGCTCAGGGGGGGTGTGGCAAGTGTGGCAAGTGTGGCTGGGGTGGTGCACTCACACACACACACACACATAACCGAATTATGAGCAAACACGCGCTGTTGCTGTTGCAGTTTTCACGCTTCACACACTCACACTCGCACATACAACGACCGAGTCCTTCCACATCCTTCTGTAAATGACGCCATTTGTTTTTTCAACGCCATTTTGTTTGAGTTTTGTGCGGGATCGCTGCGCTGCCATTTCCCCGCCGCCACCACCCCCCCTGCTCCCCTGGCGCTCCTGCAACTATCAAAACGAAATTGTTGGCAATAAAAATGTATACAAATGCAGATAGACAGGTACAGGTGGAAAGGCGAGGAGCGCGAGGATTGAATGGAATTGTATCTGCAAGTTTTCCGGCTCCTTTGGCCGTTATTTCGCTGTTGTTGTTGTTGTTTGTTCCTTTTCCTCTTGCTGTTTTTTTTTTTTTTACCTTTTTGCCGGCAAACATTATTTATTGGCTCCGCTTACGGGTGTTAGAACCCCCTACACGAGTGTGTGTGTGTGTGTGGCTGCCTCTGTGTGCGAATTGGAATTTATTTAAATATGTTTCCCTGCCATGAGCTTCCGTGTTTCGTGTTCTGGCTCCTGGCTCCTGGTTGCCACCATCCCATTCTTGCCACCTGCACCGCGCCTTGGGCAGCATTTTTATGGCCTGCCATTCGCAGATGCTGCTGCCAGCGCCAAGCATCTTCCCATCTTTTGCCATTGTACCTTCGCCGATCCAGTGTTTATGCTCGGTAGCGTTTTTATTGTTCGCTGTTAAACACCTGTAATACAATATTTGGTCCTTGGGGATTGGGTATTGCAAAGGCGCAACTAGTTGCAGGCGAAGGCCGGCATGTACATATCCAGGATCGAGTAGAGGATATATGCTTTCGAGCGCGGGGGCAAGTGTCAAAGCAAATACATCAGATCCAATTGAAAGCCAATGTTGGTTTAGGAAAGATGCACGAGTGATGGAGATGGACGCACTTGCAACAGCACTCGAAGAAACTCTATATGCATTTTGGTAATTTAAATAAATAATGAAGAGTATTGTTATTTATTAGTTTGTGATATTTGAGTTAAATAATACAAATATGTTCGATAATTTGTCATTTAAAACTTTATTAACAATCTCGTAGTCTTAATGTTCTCACTGATTCTCATAACCCTCGTTTTACTCGCCTCTTCAACTATTTGCCCTTGAATTCGTTGTCTTGACTCGTTATTTTCATCTGTTATTACTCATTGTCTTCATCTATTTGATTTTGAACTCGTTTTCTTTACTCGTTATTCCTATACTCCTCTCATACCTCTTATTATTACTTGTCCTCTTCATTAATTTGCTTTAGAACTCGTGACTTTACTTATTATTTTTATACTCCTCTCTTACCCCTTGTTGGTACTCGACGCCTTTCTCTATTTGTTCTTAAATTCGTTATCTTTACTCGTTATTTTAATATTTACTCGTCCCTTGCTAGCTTTTCTCATTGGTTATTTGGGTTATTCTTGTTAAACTTGCACATAAAGGCACAACGCAAACAGAGATACATAAATATTGAAACATCTTTAATATTCATTGAAATAACTTATATCTTAATATTTATTAGTAAAATATAAATAAAATCGAAATCATCAATCATAGCACTGCTGCTGCACTCGATCTAGTTTCTGGCTGCAACTAACCACAAAGAATACCGGAACGTGTTACCTTAAGTGATGCTGCTTAATTAAATCATATGCTCAGTTGATTTAGTCAAAGGCCTTGGCTCCAGGATATTATTTGCGGTTGCATCTTCATTACGACTTCAGTTGTCCCTTGTGGTTTGATGTGCTTCCCATTCGAGGAAGCACCAAGGAGCTGACTGACTGAAAATAGGAAAATAACTAAACAACATTTACTTTCAAAGGCTTTTCTCAGTATCTCTAGCATCAGAATATATATATATATATGCGACGCTGTGAAAAATTTCTTTGCTAATAGAAAAAACCCCAGCCAATGCCTTTTTCTTGATGTTGGAAAAGTGTGGGAGTGGCTGGATGCTGACTTACTTGGATAGTTGGACACTTTGATATCTGGATAGCTGGATATCTGGCTGGCTGAATGGACGCCTGAATGGCGGTCCTTGCCTTGGCACTAAGCACTCAAAGCGCAGTGCAAACAATGCAGTTGCAGCTTGGCAGTTGCTCAGCATCTTGGCTTGCCGCCGCCTACCTCCCTCCCTCCCTGCCCCCTCCCTGTGCAATGCAATTTCATTAATTTAATGAATTACATTCGGCAGCTGGTGCCCGGGCGCAGAGGAGAGGAGAGGAGAGGGATGCAGCTACAAGAATTCCATTTAATTGCGCAAATACGCAGAGATCCCCCGGAAGCAGGTAGAGCCGGCTGCCCGGATTACCGCTTGATTATTATTTTAGTCTGGCGTATTAAATTCGCAATTTGCATATATTGTATGCTGGTAGTATAATATATGTAGTTTGCCAGACAAATGTCTTCTCATATTGAATTAGTTGAGGAATGGCGAGCTAGCAAAAAAGCAGAACCCTTCAAATTAAACATAATTCCAAAGCTCTCAAATACGTAAGGGGGTTGGAATGGGTGTGTGTACGGGTTGTGTGTGTGGGGTGTACTGGTGTGTGCTGGGTGTGTGCGTGTGCTGGGTGTGTGTGTGCTCTGGGTGTGTGTGTGCTGGGTGTGTGTGTGCTTATCTAACATTTCTGCTGGTTTCGGCTTTTGCTCTCTGTCAAGTTTATTAAAAGGTGCTGTATGTGCCTCTGTGTGTGTGTGTGTGTTTTGTGTAATTTGTGTGTTTGCACACTGTCCGTACTCATATGCATATAAACAAACATAAATTACACAGATACTGACACACACACACACACACACATACGATTTTATGGAAAATCTCTGTGACCTGGGGAAAGGAGAAAAAATGTTCGCAATTAGCCGCAGTTTTTACAGTCAGTCAGGAGCAAACAAAAAAAAAAATGAGGAGGAAAAGGGGAAAACTCTCACATGAAAGATAAATAAATGTATAGAAATGTTTACGGCCACACGCAGGCATACATATTTTTTTGCAATTTAAACGCTTTCTCTACCAATAATAATTGTGCAGCCAGCTCTTCAATTTTTCGACCGCAAATTCCCATTTCAGTCGCTGCCATTTGGCATTTGCCATTTGCCGTTTTGTTTGACAAGCGATTGATCACAAAATGAATGCCATAAATTCAACAACGACGAATCGAATCGAATCGAACTGGGTGGGGGTGAGGGGCGAAGCCCATCGGGACCGTGGTGGACCGTGTTTCGATCCCAGCCCCCGGGCTGGAGATGGCCATAAACAAAATGCCACTGAACTATGCAAATAGTTTTGCATTTCTCACAGCCGGCGCAGTGCCGAATATTATCCGCATCACGTATACGCCCCGTGTGCACTGCTGCTGCACTTCCTGCTAAAATATTAAAGGCAATTCAATATGGAGATTACCTACCAACTCCAACTCCGAATTTGAATCCAAATCCGTATGGCCCGTCTGGCCCGTGGAGCTGCTGCACGCGATCAAATAGTATTTTGTTAACATTTCACAGTTATGCAACCAGGCTGGGAGGGGGAGCGGTGCGGTGAGTGTGCGTGCTCCTGCCGCTGATTTATGCCGTCTCATTAAGGTGTACAAGCTACCATAATAAGCTTAGCCTTCCTGTGCGCTGCCTGCATGTGTGTGTGGAGTGTGTGTGCGGAGTGTGTGGAGTGTGTTTGTGTGTTTGCAAGGTGAGTCAGTCAACAAAGCTGAGCACCTGAGCACAGTGGAGTGGAAGTCCTGAGAGCTGAACAAATCAGCCATGACACCAGAGATTCTCGGTTCAAGAATCTTGCATTCGCAGCCTCCAAATGAAAGTTTATTTTGTATATTTTTGTATTTACAAACAAAAAAAAACCTTCACACTACTCTAAAGTAAATATAAAATGCTTGTTTATTTGCCTAAAAACCTATTGAAAAGGGGTTTTTTAGCCACTATATACAGGACCCTTAAACCCAGCTTCAACTTCTACTCATATTTTGCCTAAAAACCTATTCTTTGTTTGAAAAGCACCTTAGTTTCAGTGGTTTCAAGTCACTATACATGGGAACCTTAATCACAACATCAACTTCTACTCATATTTTGCATAAAAAACTATTCTTTGTTGGAAAAGCACCTTAGCTTTAGCCCCTATATACAGGAATCTTAATCATAACTTCAACTTCCACTCACATTTTGCTAAAGAACCCAATTATTAATCGAAAACCACCTTAGTTTTTGGTGGTTACCAGCCACTGTGCCTGTCAGAAGGGCAAAGGCCAGCAGGAAACTTAACCATAACTTCAACTTTCCACTCACATTTCGACCGCAACTTCGAAACGCGAGCGAGGTCAAGGCTAACAAGGCCGACTAAATGGCCTTGCCACTTGGCTGCAACCTTGGAAGTACTTTGCCTGAGCGCGCTGACTAATCACTGGGCATTTGGATGGGGCTCGTCCTGGGGCTCCTTAGCCTTAGCCCCTTAGCCCCTTAGCCCGGCGTACCACCCGTCGTATGCGCAATATGCAAATAAAAGCCAAGAGCCAAAAAGCCAGCTAATGGCACAATCGCTGTCGCTTTTCAGGGGGTTTTCATTTGGGACTGCAATCGCTGCCGCTCTCACTCTCTCCCCCCCCGGTCGAGTGTTGGCCAAACAAACGCCAGCTGCATTCCAGAGTCCGGAGCCCGGACCGAGCCGGCTTATTGCCATCTTCTGTGCAGTGTTTTGGCCCCCCCGAAAAAGTTGCCGCAATTAGAAGCCCCAAACGAATGGCGGAAACTTTTGCCAAGCCAGCAGCAAGAGCAGCAGCGGCAGCGGCAGCAAAATCTTTGGCCACATCAATAATTACTTTATTGCCATGTTGCGGATGGATCCCGACTGCCCCCACTTCCTGCTCCCCCCCGAGTGCTTGGCTTTTTCCACAGCCAGGCCAATATCAAATATTGATCCTTTGAGGCAGGAAGCCAACATATTTGCCAAGCCAAGCCAGGGCCAGACTTTGCCGCGTCAAGTCAGGCCAAAGTCATTTTGAAGGCGAGTGTCATGCCTTTAAATCCCTAGACGATGTTGGGCTGCCTTTAAGCCGCTCATTAACATTTAAGGCAGCCATAGTATGAGGCATCTTTCAGCCATAATTGATACCCAGACTCTTTGAACACTTAATGTGGGGCGAAAAAGTTGAAAGGAAAGTCCAGGGGGAATAACTTGGACATAGTACAAAGCATTCCATGCTAGTTTAGTAATTTGTATAAATTGCAGTAAGCCGCATCGTTTTGTGATTTCAATAAATATTTAATTAGGCATAGATTTACATACTTTAAAGGCATGTGTGTGTGCAAATTGCATTTTAATCCTTACATCACACGTTAATTTCTTCTATGAATCCTGTGGTGGCTTTTCAAATGTGACAGAAAAATGTGCTGCCTACTTAAAAGGGCACATAGCACATACGCCTAATGTGTGTGTATATATTTATGTGTGTGTGCTCTGTACATAAACACATATGCACAAGCGTGTGTATAATTTATGTCCATACTTATTTATGCGTATTTCTGTCGCATGCTCGCCGCTCTCCGCTCTCCGCTCTCCCGTTTGATGTACGCCATACAATGATGAATGGCATAGGTGCGCGAGGCGGGGTATGAAGATATGGGGCGTGGCCCTGGCAGGAACTTGGCTCGAACTCGAACTCGAAGCTGGCCTATTAGGGTGCCAAAAGTGGCGCGTATCCCAGCGAACGCGCTTCAGCATTAACCTCAGCTCGGTCTATTCCTTTAGCTTTCAACTTGAGTGCCCTACTTTGTCCTTTGCACAGATACACAGATACACAGATACACACGACGAGCCCATTTCACAGCACTCATAATCCAATATGAGTGCATATTAACTTTAATCAGTTAGCGCACGAGTACGTCCGCCTGGAGGGGTTCGCAAGGTGGTAAGCGGGAGGGGGTGGCAAACATCAACAGACGTTTCACTTAGACACATTTTTCAATGAGCCCTGCCAGCGTTTGTTGTTGCCTTTGTTGTTGTTGTTGTTATGCTGTTGCCGGCGTACTTAAGTCGCGTCAAGTCATGCAATGTCAATATACCCATTTACCCCTGACCCCAACGGGGCTCCCCCATGCTGTTGTCGTACCCTGGATAGCTCCAAGAGTGCTCGGGGTATGCTCGATTTGGGAAGTATATTAAAAGAGACAGAGTGCTCTATTTGTTTTCTAATAAAATACATGAAAAATTAGAATGTTCAAGCATTTCTTTTTAATTTTTTCCTGGTTCACATTGTGTGTGTGCTAAGCTCAAAAAAAAAACGGTGTCAATCAATGCTACAGGGTATTAATATTTGTGAATTTATATATTATAAAATTTAATATATATGTACATATATGCTTGATTTTAGCCCAAAAGGACTTTAGATCTTAAACTATTAAGGCTTTTTATTATATATTTGCTAGATTTTGGCCCAAAAAGGCTTAAGATCTGAAACCAATAAGACTTTTCATATACCTATTTGGAGGGAAAACTTTCTTGTTCATTAGAAGTACATTTTCCATTACGGACTTGCTTTTCAAATTTAACCTGCATCCGATTAACTACACTGATAGACAAAAGGAATGCTTTTCTTAAAAAAATCTTGACCGTGTTGTCTGAAAAGTAACATAATGCTATCCTACATTCAAGTTATCCTATATTCAACTCTTTTTGGGTTAAATAAAAACCTAATAAATTACGTTTATTACGTTTATATTATGATTTATTGTTTGATATTAAGGTTTTTTGGTTTTATATTAAGATTATTTATTTAGAATACATAAAATCTTAAAGCTAGTAATATTTTTTGAACAGTGTAAGCATTAGGTATCCCATTGTCGAGGATGCACTGCTCTCGCTGCTCTACATTTTATTCTTTTTCCCGCAACCGGGCTCAGGCTTGGCCTGTAAATTTCAATTTTATTTGGCCTACACGTGACAGGTAAGTGAAGTGCTCAACTGCCTCGTGCCTCGTGCCTCATGCCTCATGCCTCATGCCTCGTGCCCCGTGCCTCATGCAGCTGGGCGCGTATGTGTGCTGGTTGCTCCTGCCGCTGGATTGTCAGCTGTGGCATTTGTATTTGTCACTGGGGCATTTAATTTCCTTTGACAGCTTTAATTTGGTTCGTTGTCAGGCATTAAATTGTTTGCGTTTGCCTGTCGCCAGTCCCGGGAACAGCGACAACTTTATATATATCTCGCTCTCTCTGGAAAATGAGAACAGAGAACTAAATACTAATAACTGAGAACTTAACTAAGAATAGCCGCAAAGGAACTGAACAGAACTGAGAACAGAGGAGAAGAATAGCCGCAAAGGAACTGAAGAACTGAGAACAGAGGAGAGAGATCAAAGATCAGAGAATAGAGAATAGAATATAGAGGACAGAGAACAGAGAACAAAAAACAGAGAACAGAGAACAGAGAACAGAGAACAGAGAACAGAGAACAGAGAACAGAGAACAGAGAACAGAGAACAGAGAACAGAGAACAGAGAACAGAGAACAGAGAACAGAGAACAGAGAACAGAGAACAGAGAACAGAGAACAGAGAACAGAGAACAGAGAACAGAGAACAGAGAACAGAGAACAGAGAACAGAGAACAGAGAACAGAGAACAGAGAACAGAGAACAGAGAACAGAGAACAGAGAACAGAGAACAGAGAACAGAGAACAGAGAACAGAGAACAGAGAACAGAGAACAGAGAACAGAGAACAGAGAACAGAGAACAGAGAACAGAGAACAGAGAACAGAGAACAGAGAACAGAGAACAGAGAACAGAGAACAGAGAACAGAGAACAGAGAACAGAGAACAGAGAACAGAGAACAGAGAACAGAGAACAGAGAACAGAGAACAGAGAACAGAGAACAGAGAACAGAGAACAGAGAACAGAGAACAGAGAACAGAGAACAGAGAACAGAGAACAGAGAACAGAGAACAGAGAACAGAGAACAGAGAACAGAGAACAGAGAACAGAGAACAGAGAACAGAGAACAGAGAACAGAGAACAGAGAACAGAGAACAGAGAACAGAGAACAGAGAACAGGGAACAGAGAACAGAGAACAGAAAACAGAGAACAGAGAACTGAAAACTTTTAACTGACAACAAAAAACTGAAGACCGACAACCGAAGCCTGGTGGAAATGCTCCAAAAGTATTTCAAGTTTTCTATTTATATAGGAACAAAACGAATCCTTCAAAGCTGTAAATGCTCCGACTCGACATTAAGCAAACACTGCAGATGCCAGGGACAATAACAACAAAGGGGGCCCAGAAACCGAACTGAATCAAAAACAGAGCCAGAACGGCAGCCGGAGGAAACTTGAGAAGTGTGCCGTCTCCCTCCCCATGAAATAATATTTGACTTGAGCCGTATGCTCCCAAAAAATGTTCATTTTCATCTTGGCTAAAATGTTTAATTAGTCGACTCCGCCTACGCCTCATCCCCTCTCCCCATCCGCGAAGCATTGTATCAACAAACAGAAGACAAACACAAAATGCCCAACATTCAAAAATATATATGAAAGTCTCCGTCTCCGGCAAGTGTAACATATGTATGTAATTATTACACAAAACGAAACACTTTTGGGGTTTTTTAAGGGCAAGAAAAGCAAGTTGAGAGGCAGCTTTGCCTGAAAGTGAAAGGAGCAAGGACCTTTTATAACAGGAACTGTATTTAAAATATGTTTAAAAATGCTGAAAAGCCTCAAAATCTATATTAAATCTTAATACAATTATTAATGATTATAGTAATCAAGTCAGGGAAATATATATGCTTTTCTGTGCCCCCTCTTCAATCACATTAGTTAAGTCTATATCTAAGTATTTCCGTAAGTAGGCTTAATTAATTCACAAAGTATGCGAACGACTAAACAAGTAGTTAAACTTACTTCTCCGCTGAGGTCAATGAGGAACTCCGAAAGTCGATGACAAAATCTGAAATCGCTTAAGTAGACGGGGAAAACTTGGGTTAAAGGAAAACTTTAGTTGGCTACGTTTTTTGTGTGCTGTACCCTGGGATACGGGTAAGCCCTTTCGGCTGCGAGCGGAATACGCAAACAAATGAAAGACAAACAAGAAATAAGCATAACGATTTGACTTGACGCTGCTGCCGTCACACGCTCACGTTCCCACCTGAAACACCTGAGCACCTGGGCGGGCGCACCTGAGAGTCCGGGCTACGTGGCATGCTGCATTAGCGTGCGGCGGCGTGACTGTACCAGCGACCAGGGTCACGTGCATGCAGCGCCCGACGGGGCAAAGTCGAGAGCTACACACAGAAAAAGCGCCATCATCATCATTATTTAATATGTTTATGATCTATAAGCATGGCATATATATATATAAATATATATCTGGCAGTGATTCCCCAAGATCTCCAGGAGTTAGAGTGGCTTTCGACTGCCTGACTTTTTACCAGACTTTATGTCCAAGTAGCATATAGTCCAAGGTGAAGTCAACTTGCTTAACAGCTCAGTTACATGGCCAGAAGAAGTGAGTTCTAGTTCGATTTGTTCGAGAGTACGAGAGAGAGTATCATATGGAAAGGGAAGGATATTTTCCAAAAATATGCTCAGGTTGCCCTTTGGCATTACAATATTCTGTCCTAATTTCTGTTAAAAATCGGTGTAGAAAATTCTGATAACATCGGGCTACACCCACACTTTGCTGAGTGTGTGTGTGTGTGGTTATTTTATTTTTTGTTTTTTTCTCGTGTTTGGTTTGTCCTTCGTGCAGCAGCCAGTAAGTCGGGTCCTGGAAAACCCATCGCGATGTAATCTGTGGAGCGTTTTCCTCGCTTTAATTACACCCAGCAGGCAGGCAGGCAGGCAGGCAGGCGAAGTGTACGAAGTGCTTTCACTTTGCCAAATTTACCAAAAACATGCGGAGAAGATCCCGGCAATTACGACTGGGACAGGGCTCTCTCTCTCTCTCTCTACTCATACATATTTGCCTTTTCTTTGGCTAATTAACAAAAAATTGTTGTTTGCACAATGAACAAACGTACACAACAACGCCACCGTAATTCGTTTCGTCTTGCCTTGCCTCATTTTCGATTTGCAACGCATTACGAAATGTCGCCGACAAAAGTGAAATAAAAATCAGATAATGTAGGTTTCCGCACTCGGATCGAGACAGGGTTAGGGGTGCTCCTGGATTTGGATTCTCGGGCTTGTCAGGAGCCGGTTTTTCCTTTTTTTTTTTTTTACATTTTGTTGGCACTTGGCAGCTGGCAGCTGGCAGTTGTGCTGGGGCCTTCCAATGGCAGTGAAAAATTGAGTTAGCGATAGCACGGCCCATGATGGAGACAGAACAACGCATGGAACAGCGGAGCAAAGCTTTTAAGGCTGTTAAGTTAATGTCGCTTTACGACTTGCCTCTCTCTTTTTTTTTTTTTTTTTTTTTGAACCAGGAATCCCATCGGTTGGTGATGTCAGCACCTCCAGGGAGCAGGAGCAACAGGCCCAGGGATGTGCCAGGAAATGCAGGCATTTTAAATATATCAAACTGAGTGGTAAATTCATTAATGTTGTAGAAATATGATGAATAGTTAGTGCACTGATGACACAGATACTTTTGATATATTGAAAAGTCTGACCACAGCAACAGCAACAAGGAGAAGGAGCAATAAAATGTATAATATATAGGCAAGAAGATCAATAATTTTAAATAAAAAAAAATGTTCCATAAAGTATTGATCCATTTCCTGATATATACAATATTAAAAAGATGTATATTTCTGGTAGTCTGATATATGAAATAATTTATTATTCCCATCGATATCCTTTAATTAAAATAATCTCTTAAATAATGTCTACAAATGAGCCATAGACTTGATGTTTCCAATTCATTTACCATTAATTTCAAACTACAACTTCTATTATTAAAGAATTATAGTTTCATATACATTTCTTTAAATTTAAATAAGCAAAAAGTCAAATTTTAAAGCCGAATAAAGGGGGAAAAAAGGAAAAATTTAATTTTATCTGAGAAAGTAGTCAAAATTAAGGGTCAGGTCAGTCCTGTGGCTGGTGATTGAGGTTCTTTAAACCTTTAAAGGTCCTGGCTGCTTCGGCCAGTGGCTATTCAACAGGCATCATGGAGCAAGAGCAGGAGTAGGACCACGACCAGGACCAGGAACTGGAGCAGGAGAACTTGGAAGCGACACTGGCCAGAGTCAAAGTGTAGTGACATTTAACGGAAATGAAGAAAATTTTTCTCATTTCCTTTTGAGTGAGGCCGTGCCCAGGAGCAGCGGCAACAGCTACCACAGGACGACTCACAGGACGACACACAGCAGTGAGAAACAAAAGCCAAAGGACTTAAAGTCCGAGTTGGCTTAAACGGAGCTGCATTTGGGCTGGGCTCCTGACCCTCCCGCCTGCCCCACAGCTCAAGTGAAATTATGCAAAATGCGCTGAAAAGTATGCCATCATTTGCGGCAGCAGGACACAGAATACTGAACTGTGTACTGGCTGAAGGCTAACTGTTGTAGAGATGCCGTCAACAGTGTCATTATTGTCATATTATTACCGCCTGCTGCCTGATCTCGGCTCTGTCACCCCCCTCGCCCCCTCGTCCTCTGCCCTTCTGCAAAAGTTAAGCTTATATAGTGCAAAGTTTTCTAACTATTTGCGACAAGCCACGGCATCGCCGGCTATGACGATGTGAAGCTTGTCCCACTGTCGCATTATGCCAAGCAGCACTGCAAAAAAATGAGATATCATTTAAAGCTTAGATTAAATGCATCAACATAATACAAAATAATACTTTAATGTGTTAATAAACTTTTAAAAATTATATATATTATACATACTAGACACCAAAACACAAGACACAATAAATCAATTCGAGGTATGAAATACAGCAGTTTAAGTACAGTTCAAAATAATATATAAATAATGAAGTTTAAGAGATTATAGATGAACACAAATACGTTAAATACTAACTACAAGGAATAAAAAATAAATCAGACTAAAAGCAGATTACTTCCACATGTTAAAAATACAAACTATATCATCTTTTTGTGGTTTCTACATGGTAATTTCCAGTAGTTTCTTTATTTTCTTAGATTTTTCCTTAAGCTAGAGAAATAAATAACAAATCGAGAACAAATATTTATGATTAAAGTATTATAAACGTATTTTTTTCGAGTGCAAGTCTCTCGCCCAACTAGCTGTCTGTCAACTGTAGCTCACCTTGGCCGCAACAACAGCGACATGTTCCTTCTGCAGTTATATGGTTAGTTGTCTCTCGTCCTCCTCATCTGCCGTCTGCTGCCAGTGCCACCTGTCTACGTCAGGTCTAAGTGGCACGAACGGCACTCCAGGTAAAACCCCCCTCGCCTTCCCCCTCCCCCCACCTGGCCACACGTACGTAATTGTTCGCAAAAACTTTGCGTTAAGAAAATTATAGAAGAATGTGCCGGAGAAATTCATGGCTGGTTAAACTTTTTACATGAAAAGTGTACGAGTAGATAATGCAAAACAGTGCAAAGTGTTGACCAAGTGATAAGGGAAATGAGCAGGAAGAGAAAGCGGAGAGCAAGGAGATGGAGAAGAAGGTTGGGGGAAAAAAGGGAGAAGCATAAGAAACAAAATAGAAAAGCTAGAAAAACAAAAGAAAACTAAGAACTGTCTTAAGTCGCTGAGTAAATTAGGAGACCAAGGCTTAAAATTCTGGCAAAATAAAATCAGGGTGAACTCTAGTAGAGAGTGTCCTGACAGGACACGCACAAGAATGCAGAATTCTCTAAAGTGGAGGTTGATTAGCTGAGCTGTTTCTTGATAATTAGAAAAAATAATGACCAAATATTGGTAGTAAAAGCAAGGGAAATACGTAAACTAAAGTTGAAAAATCTTTAAAAATATACAAATATTGAAAACCCCCAGCAACATCCTCTATTTAAACTATAACATATGTATATATTCCCCATCGAACTCTCTTACGTAGCCAAGTAAACTCGATTCACATCGACGCACAGCATCAAGCTAATTAAGTTAATTAAATTGTTCGACATGCGATTATTACCGAATAATAACATCCAAGGCACACAGTCCGTTCAATTATCCCCCCAAAATAATTATCCAAGCTGTGAGTTTAAAATCCAACCAAGCTGAATGCCTGAACTCCAGAAGCCAATTAGATAATGACACATCCGACGCCTTCAGTTTCGCATATATTCGCAAATAAATGTATGTATATATTCTCTTCTATGCCTTCTGAATAGCAAATATGAATATACACGGCTCAGTGGCATCCAAATCCGACTCGGATTTGAAATCCAAGCGATTCGAACAATCAAAAGTTTGCAGCTCTCTCTCTCGGCAAAAGTTCCCATGGCGAGCCGGCGCAAACAAACAACATGCCGTGTAACCACACACACACACTTTCTCACAGGAAACAGCAAAACAGAAACAGCAACTTCAACGCTTCCTTACAACACCTAAACGTTCCATTAAATTTACGTTTTACAGTTTTAAAACACACAAATTACCAGCTACATAAAACCAAAGAGTTACAAGCCATCGACCCAGGTGTGTGCTAGACTTTTTATTTTTTGTGTTTTTTTTTTTTTTTTTGGCTCCAGCTTGGGCTCTGGAGGTGCTAAAGGGTGTGTCGTTTCTCTACTGAGTTCCTCTGGCTTCCAGGGGGGCGGCTTAGGGCTCTCCATGTGGAACGGTGGGCGTGGCACAAACAACTTTATTGCAGCAAACTTGCCAAAGTTTTGTATTTGAAAATGATTTGTGCGCTAGGGGGTAGGTAGCATCCAAAGGGGCGGCAGTGCGTGCGACATGCGGTAAAACTTTGTTGCCAAATAGCACACAACTACCAACAACAACAACAATTTCGACTAACAACAACAACAGCAACGAGGACATAGTAACACCAACAACGAATTAAACAAATCGAAACTTTTACCCACCGGGAAGAAGGGGTGTAAAAACGGGCCAAAATTGCAAGATCAAAGAGTTAACAAATCGATGTTGTAAGCACAACAAATTTGTCGAGTTTATGGAAAGCACACACCTGTCGTGTAATCCACTCGTCAGGGTTTTTAAGGTTGTCAATAAGAAAACAGACTTATGACATTATATATCTGATGTTTGACATTTGCTAAATGTGACAGTGCAACTAGTTGGGAATGCTTGGAACATCCGAAAATGTATGTGGTTTATAAATGCCTTAAGGGGTCAGTATGCCAAGGAATTACCTACAAGGCAGCCATTAGATCAAAGGAGGTAATTAAAGTTAAAGATTAAAATTAAAGTAGGGACAACGAGAAGAGATGACGAGTATGGACAACGAGTAAAGACGACTAGTAAGGAGGAGAAGTAAAGACAACGCGTAATGAGTAAAAACTAAGGGTGCATACGACGAGTAAAGACGACGAATAGAAACGACAAGTAATGACAACGAGTAGGAACAACTAGTAAAGACAACGAGTTGAAGACACCGAGTAAAAACAACGACTAAAGTAAAACAAATGCAAGTGCACTGCAAAAGATAAGATAAGTAAGGATGATTTCAGAATAAAAACAAGCGAGAAAGATGAAATGTAGAGTCAAGGGACCTCTTTTAGTATTCCAAATCTACACATTGTCTTGTATTATAAATGAAAACTTACTTTGTTATTCAAAAAATAATATATTTATAAATATGGTATTTCCATACTGTGAATATTGAAAACCCTTTTTCCCAAGAGTTCTCGTTTTAATACAAACAAATATTACAATTTTAGCCTTTCCCCCTTCTCTATTAAAGTATAGGTATTAATTTCCTATTTGTTGCTACTTACAATTCCCCATTGCCAACGTTAGACTCTACCTGATTATAGTGTTTGCCAAGGACAAAGCATTCAGCTTAGCAATCAAAGCTATCTGGCATTTGGTCTGGGCCACAATTAACGAAATAATAAATAAATTAAGTCCAAGGGGAAAGTAAGTGAGACTACCGACTGCTGACCGAATCAATGGAGAGCCTCAATAAATAAACAGGGCCAAAAGTCCGTTTTGGCCAAGTATGAAGCCAAGGCTAGGCTAGGAACAAAAACGAAAGGACCAAGGATCAAGCTAACACACAGCACACAGCACACAGGGAAACCCATTGCATTGGCGACCCGCATTAATCACATATGTAAGTCGACCCAAAGCGCAAAGCCCGAAAACCCGACAATAACCAAAATGGCCCACACACACACACAGAGAGAGAGAGAGAGAAAGGATATAGCCATAGGAACGGGCTCAGATGTCGCACCATTACATCCAATAACAAATCGCAACGAAATCGCAACGAATCGAATTTAAAAGCGAATTACAATCAAATGTATTTAAGCACTGAGCCTACCCGAAAAGTGAAAAAGAATCGAGAGCGGCGAAAACTTTAACCTTTTATGCGCGCTCCTACCACCACCCCCACACCCAAGGCCACCACCCCCCGCCCCAAAGGCACACCCGAAATACACAGCAGTCACCCAATTGACTTTGACAACAGACAGAGAGACGGAGAGACGAAGAGACAGACAGACAGACGACAACACACATGTATCCGTATCTTTCTCTCTGTATCTGTATCTCTGTGTGTTTTCTCTGTGCCAATTGTTGACTGACTCGATTGAACTTTATAGCGCCAGCCAAAGGGGTGAAGGCAGCAGGAGGTGGCATAGGGTTGGGGTTTTCTTTTTTTTTTTCTTTTATATTGTCCGATGTCACCAGCACAACGCCACTCTGTCACTCTGCCGCTGCCCATTCACCCCACCGGAAGCCGTAAAATCGCACACGAGAGCTCCGGCGTAGGCCGTACATGAAAATTGCCACAAAAAAGCGAGAAAAGCAGTGAAAACCGGGGGAAAACCGGGGGAAAGCGGAGGAAAAACGCGGCCGCAAATCCGACATTGCATTGCCGCCAAATACAACAGAGTGTGTGTGTGACTGTGCGGGGGTGTGAGTGTGTGTATGTGTGTGTTTTGGATGCTTATTTCGCGACCCCACTAATCCGCGGTGGGCGGGATCCTTTAATCACAGCAATCATCAGAGAACAAGTTGAAACCGCAGCGAAAGAACTATAGTCGCACTTTCTAAGCTTGAACTTTGGGTGGGTATTTTTGATGGAAATAGTATCAGGAGAGGCTGGAAAGTCCTTAAAAAAGTTTCTTGAAAAGGCTCTCTTTAACATAAACATTATTATTTAATTAAGAATTAGTAAATGAAGGTATTTTAAGTACCTTTTTTTCTATAAAGAAAATTTATTCCCTTATTTTTGATATATATATGCCAGGGAGATTTATTTCACACTTAATTTATATGAAATTAGGCTGTTTATCGTCCTTAAACTGTTAAGGAAATACACAAAAGATTTATAATTTAGTTCAAATATGGGTAAATGTTTCTTCTTTAAAACATCTCTTAGCTACCTTGTTGATTTGATAAGTTAGTAAACAAGTCAAGGCTTTATTTCTAAACAACTAATTGGTAATTAGAAAAGAGTTTAGCTCTCCCTCACAATATAACCACAAAATCATTCAAGCTGGTACATATTTATACCCTTACCCTTTTACCCTTTATAATTTAAGTTAGAAGCATGCAACCCTGTGAAGGAGTAATTTCCGACCCTATATTCCATATATATTCTTGATCAGAATCAACAGGCGAGTCGATCTAGCCTTCTTAGGCAGAAAAAATTTTTTTTTAATTTTTTTCAAAATTTTTTAAGGGGTTACATCGTAAAAACTGTCAAAAAATTCATCAAAAATTTACATTCTTTAAAGTTTTAAATTGAGTATGCAGATTTGTTAATCTAATAAAAACTAACATGGGACAGCTTTCCGAATTAAGATTAATGCTTTTTTAGCTTAGTTATGAGTATTTTAAACTTTGATCTGTCATCAAAATTGTCACATAAAAATATCGATAAATATCGATAGAAAAAATGCGAATATGTTAAGCTCAGTTATGTATGATTTTCGATACGATCCTATGATTCACAGGCAAACCACAAGGTTATATAAACTACAACTTCCCGAACTTAGTTTCAAGTTATCCAAAAATTTAACAGAGAGTTTTTCATCTCAGTCTTCAAAGGCGTCTAATTCCATAATTCCCACAAACCTTTAAAGGTTTTTTTTTTTTGTTTTCATTTTCTTCGCCCAGAAATAACTCCCACCTATCCGTGGAATTTCATGGGGCTTCGATCCCTGGGGCAACGGCCATCGCTGCACTGACCGGTTCGGTTCGGTTCAATTCACCTCCGGCGGCTTCACCGCCCACCGGAAGCTTGGACATGGCCACACACACCCATCACAGCACCCACCCAGACACAAACAGACACACACACACTCGCCCAGATAGCAACTCCCACTGACAGAGACGACCCACATGGAAACCAATAAATATTGTTCATCCACTCGAATGCTTTTTAACTGAAAATCGTTGAACCCTTTGCCGCAGCCTACAAAACATAACAAACACAACACAACACAACACAAAAAAAGAAAATACCAAGAGTATGGGGCTGTGGGTAACCTATAGGGGTAGCTGGGTGGGATGGGTGGCTTGGAGGACCGGGGTGGACTCCTAGGCCCAGATCGATGGATGGCAGCGGCAACGACAGCAGCTGCCTGGGGGCCGCACTTTACGCCCTGTGCTGCCAGTCCGGCAAATGCATGAATGAACATTTCAATTTGATGCATTTCTCGCCATGAACGATAATTGATACTCGTCGCACAAGCTGGAGCCGAAGCCCCGGGTTCAAGTTGGGATTGGGATTGGGATTGGGATTGGGGTTGCAAAAAAAAAAGAGACTTCAAACCGCGAATCGTTGGAGGTGAAAAACGTTGTTAACGGATGGAACCTTGACACAAATTATTGGCGAACTTCCTGCACTGCATTTCCACCAAATGGTCAGTGGAAATTCGAGCTAAAATACCAACAAAAAGCGGTTAATAATAGCCAACTATTAATGAAGCTTAACTAGAAATATATTCAAATTCCTTCAATCAGTTCAATTGAATTTTTTGCAGAATTTTTTTTTGGAAAATGCCAACAAAAGCAGTCAAAAGCATTTGCGTTTGTCATGCAAATTTCGGTCAATCAAGTGCCCAAAGAATTTTCCCGGAAACTCCTAAGCGTCCGGCACCCCAATGATGACCTGATTTAAAATCAGGCAACACTCTCTCCCACTCTCTCCCACTCTCTCTCTATCGTCCTGGCTGGTCAAGTGAATCTGGTACCAAAGCTGGCACGTTTCTCACATTAGCTGCGAGTGGGTTTCCCTCCTGAGCTTGGAGCGAGAGGGATGGGAGGCAGCCTGCATTACCAACTGAGCAGGTCCTCCTGGGCACATAATTAATCACGTGACAAGCACGCCGAAATATTTTCAACTAACACAAAAATGTCGCCGCTGAGAGTGACCAGCGAGGGGGACAACGAAAAAAAAAAAGATTTTAAAATGCCCTTGATGACAATTTAGCCCAATGGTGGTGGCTAATAAATTATTGCCAACAAGAGACGGGTCCTGATTTGAGCAGAGTTTAGAGATGGACACACAGAGATGCCCTTCCGCGACAGTCAGCGGAGACCGCGCTTCAGAGTGCAGCGGCGGCAATTGCATAATAAATGAGGCGCTTCAAAAGGGTTCTCGCTTTGCTTCCCCATCAAGAGCAAATAGTTGTGAAATTTATAACCTTATTGTGCATTCGCTGGGACAGCAGACAGGAGGCAGGAGGCAGGAGGCAGGAGGCAGGGGCAGTCTCAAGCAGATCACAAGAAGGTGAGTCAGCAGCGGCAATAATAAATTTTATAAAAGTCATTAATCTTATTGCAGTTGAGTGTTTCGCTCGTTCTTGCTGCCAAGTTGGCAATAAAACAACGTAATAAGATGTCCCCTAGCAGGATATACACAAGACCCAAGTAACATTCCCCAACTTACACAGGAAAAACACCAAACTAGAACTTGGTGCTTCACACATGGCGATGGCCACACTGTTTATTTAAATGTGACCAAAACGAAATTTGCATCTACAGGAAGCTATCTCATTTGAAACGTATATATTTCCAAGGCAAACAAAGAACTTTTGAAGATTCCCATCAGTTTCTTTCTGTGCAGGAAAGTCTTGGTGTTGGGTAAAATCTTTGCCATTCCGATTTGATATATGTTTGCATGCATCTGGATCTAGATTTCTGCACTTGCAGTCGGAGCGTTTTTAATATGGCTTGTTAGTCGTGGATTTTCTGGGCGAGTGGGCGGATATATATATATAAGTCTGTGTGTGTGTGTGCTCGAGGGATTGTGCCAGGATATGGGATACAAGTGAGCCGTCAACATGTTTTTGCCTTCCATAAAGTGCAGACGATTCATCAACGTTCAACTGGAGCTTCTGCACGGAACGGAATGGAGCGGAGCAGAGATGGGGAAATATCTCGCTCGTGGGGTTAATCAGGTTTAGAGGTTAAAGCCGGGGACGAAAGTTCACAAAAGTGGCTGACTCTGACTGCTGGTGACCCGGGAACCGGGGGGCGGGGCAAATAGTTTGCGCCAAATCATCCTTCAAGCTGTTTGCATTGATTAATTGGCACTACGACATGAGAGAGGAAATGCAAGAAAATACTGAGGCAAGCATCGATCAAGATAAATCACTAATTAGAATATACTTGCAACTTGAGAATGGTCTTTGATGGCTGCTTATTTATTAAAACAAATTTTGTGGATTTTTCTCGGAGTTCTCACAAGTCTGGAAGGGAATTATAAAGTTAAAAGGATCATTTCTACAATGTTTATACTATAATTTCAACTGGAAAATGTACTCATTAACAACCAAATTAACTCGCCTAATTTTGTGGCCACAAATTCCAATAATTGAGACAAACTCCATGAAAATCAATCACCAAATTATCGAATAGTTTCGATACCTCTCCAAAATCCAACCTTCTATCAGTGATTTCTAATAATTGCAATTGGTTTAACGACCAAACCGGGGGCTAGCTTGCAAAAGTGGCCACAAATTGTGATATTTTTGCACGGACTGTTGCCATTTAATTGCAAATTTCTAGCCGACATTGACCGCAAAATGTGTGTAATGCAATCAAGCTGATTAACTGAGCAATCTGAGCAGCCAATGGCCGCCGGACAGATGTAATATTAATTATTTATTATGGAAGGGCTTAAAATACAGTGCAGACAAGTGTTTGATGTCGAGTGGCGATGCCTGGCAACCCCTCAGCTCTGTCCCCTGCCCTAATTAACACTTCATTTGCTTGATTTAGCGTGGAAATCCCCCTCGCAGTCACTCTGCCCCCTGACCACACTAAGACCCAAAGATGCCAACTGAAAGAGCTTATCTAATGGATCGTGTGGCACTGGAGGCATTCTGGAAGGGATTCCAGCGGGAGTGGACAGAGTGCGTTCCCCGTTTTGTGGCATATGGTCACCACTTTACTTTGGCTTCACTCCCGGGGTTTTCCCCGGCAGCCTAGGCACATATAAAATAATATTTTAACCGCAGCACAGAAAGAAAATCTCAGAAAATGATTTCTATATGCAGTTATCTGTTGATAATTTAAATATTAAATACATTAACTTATTTAATTTAATAGCAACAATTATAATTCCCCTAAAAATGCTTTGAATAAATATATTTTAAGATTTCCCAGAACCAGAGTCCCTCTCATGTTTATTTCTCTGTGTAGAAATATTCTTAAAAAATAAATAAGTTTATTCCCCCGGCGAGGACAAAGACTATGATGAGGTTGAGCATGGGGTCTAGGAAGCCCAAGTCAGGGACACACGGCTCCGGCCTTTGAATCCTTAACCTTTTTCACGCATTTTATTCCTGTCGCCATTCTCTCTCCCATTCCCATTCCCTTTGCCTTTCTGTTTGCCTTTCTCTTACTCGTTTACCCGGTTTAGATCCTGTTCTCAGGACCTTTTTGGAGCCGCGTTATCTGGGAGCTCATCTGCCGCCCGCCCACGCCTGACACTTGAGTGTGAAAATGGAAATCCTTCTTCATTTTTTCCCCCCCATTCGCCCGCTGACATTTCTGTCGCTGGCTAATTGAAAAGCCACAAATCCATTGAAGGTCACGGATTCAGGTTGGTCGGCGGAAAGCGGAACGGGGTGGCCCCTTCCTCCTCGTCTGCCACGCTTCCGTTGGCAGTGCTAATCCCGGACTGATGAGCTCCTTATTATTCGAACAATCGACTGTTATTTCACTGGAAAATCAAATTCAATGCCGGCCTCAATTATGGCAGAAACACGTCAGGGGTCGAGCTGAGGCTAACGATGTGCGTGAGAGGGGTAAGTGGAAGCAGTTAAGGTCCTGGGCTCTTGAAATCAATTAATAAATTGAATTCAAATTGTTTTGCAAAGATTGTTGTAAAGTTTCGGTACAGAAGTTTGAAGTACAAAGTAAATTGAAGTTTAAAATAATATCTGGTTACCAAGAATACAAAATGTTGCAATGGGTTAATGGATATTAAATATTACATTTTAATATATTTATCATTGATATATGATAATTGGCTTCAAATAAATATAAATAACTATGTATATTTATTGGTATTTTATTGCCAATATTAAAGGGCTTTTCAATATTATTTTCTCCAAGTTGTACAACGTATAACCGATTACAGATTATAGGCAATTGACCATCTTTCCTTCTTATCCCAAATGCATTGCATTCAGCTTAAATCCCTGACTTAGGTCCACTTAAGCCACTCTCGTAGGGAACAAATTAAAATGTTGTGTGTTGCCGGCAATTGAAATGCATTGAATGCATTGGCCAAGGCGGATGGAAAGGTGAAAGGTGCCCAGCCGGAAAAGGAGTGAAAGCAAGGGCAGGAGCAGGAGCAGAAGCAGGAGCAGCAGTAGGAGCAGGAGCAGTAGAAGGAGCAGGAGCAGGAGCAAAAGCAAGAGCCAGAGCAGGTCGCATTGCCAGAAGCCAGTCAAGATGGAGAAGGACCAAGGACATGCTCCAGCAGCTTAGGCTCCTCGGGTGGCCGGCCCCCGGAGTCCCTCGTTTATAATAAATTGTATGGCGTTTTAGTTGGCCGCACAACTAACTCATAATGCAGCGGGGCAATGGAGTGACTTCCAAATGGCCCCGTGGGCAGCCCAGCCAAAGGAGCAGCGCATAAGGATAAGGCGCGGGGCTTAGACAAAGGCGAAGCCAGCAGGAAAATCAGCTTACAAAAGCTACTTTCAGCCGGCCTCGGTCTCGGTTACGGCCTCCTCCTCTTGCTCTTGTTCTTGTTACTACTCCTGCTCCTAGTCCTGCTCCTGCTCCTGCTGCTGCTCCTGCTCCTTCTCTAGCTCCATCTCCTTTCAGGCCCTAATCTCCGTAAATCACTTGAAGCTGTTGGCCAAATATTAAGTGAGCGAACCAACGTATCTGCGCTACAGTTTTCATTCGGACTTGGACTTTTGGGTTACGGATTGAGGTCCATCTAAACAGCTGGAATTTCAATTTTAATCTGATTGATGGGCAGCCAGAACCAGGATGAACATCCTCTTGGTACCCTTAGGATCCCGGGGGACCCACATATTTACCCAGAATCTTCTCATGAAAAGGTAGTCGCACGGCTATTTCATGCTGTGGATACTCTACTCGAAAATTCAACCAACCCTCTCCATGCTCAATTAATCCAATCACTCGGCACTAAATGCTTGATAGAAGCAACTGAACTCCTTTAGTACAAATTGTTACATATATTTAAAGTCTTAAAATGAACAAGTACTTCTTCTGTTGCCATTCAATTAACATATCTAACTGAGTTAATCTTGAAATTATACCTTGAACATAAGAAAGTTATTAAAGCATAGAACATCGTAGGCACAAAGTTATCCTTCTTCTCTAAACTAATGACTAGTGTGGCATTTATGCAAAGTTAATTAGTTTTTGGCTTTACTTAGGACTTTAATTTGAATTTTCACAGTTCTATTGAGGTATTAAGGTGACCCATGGGAGGTTATGCAGGTGGAATCGATAAGGTCCTCTTTTGTACATATAATCTTTACACCTGAAACCAGAAATCATTAACTTTTAATTACCACTGATTAGTCCTATTAATTACGATTTTCATTTAAATATCTGCTTAAGTTTCCACAAGAAAAGGGCCTATATCACACTCTAAAGATACTCCCACTATTATCATAAAGTGAAATATCTTTGAGATAATATCCTCCATCGTGTACCCATCCTTCTGAGCTATGCCGTGGCACTTAAGTTATGATTTCCATTGGAATCTCATGTTTTCACACTTCCAAAGCAAAGTATGTCTATTCACCTCCCGCTGCCCATGGCTATATAGGCTCCCCAGTCTCCGCGTTTTGCTTTATTGCATTTAAATATGTTTTGTATTTTTTACTCGTTGCCAGCCGATGTTTGCATAATGAAGAAATTTGCGAGGTCCTTTTATGCGATTTTTTGCTCATTTCTGCTCCAGCATCGCCAGCTTGGGTGAGTTTCCTTTTTTTTTTACGACTGCCGAATGGTTTGTTTATAATAATTTTACGTTTGTGTCGCTCCCGGGCTGCCTGGCAATTACTTAGTTATGTAAAGTAACTCATTTTTCGGCCTGGGAGTGGCTTGATGAAGGCGGCCAAGATGGGGTGCAAACTTGATGGGTCCTTTGCCGGGTTGGAACTTGAAGCTGGAAGCAGGGAGCAGGTAGCAGGGAACTGGGAACTCGAAACTCGAAACTGGAATCGCTGTGCTCTGTGTTCTCAGCTCTTAAATTATTCACTGGGCGCGTGAAAGTGTTTTACATACGCTTTCACTTTACTTTCCCCCATCGTAGCCGCTGTGTGTGTATCTCTTTTTCTCTCTTTGGGTGTGCTTAAGTGTTGAGTGCACATCGCTTGATGTCACACCAAAAAGTCATTCAATATTTATGCATATTACGCATACGCCCCGATGTCTGGCGTTGGTGGTGCCATTTCAGCGCTGAGCCACCTTGTTGTTCCTTCCTTCCTTGTCTTTTCTTTTCTTTTTTTTTACAGCATAGTGCAAAAGTGTGTAGCATTAGGGAAAAGGATTGCCCAACTTGTTGGGAACTTAATTGAAATTGCCCGAAGCCCTTCTGGCAGCCTTCGTTCCTCTCCGTGGAACACTTAACACCCCCAGGACCAGAGTCCAGAGCGTTGGGCCACCGAACACAATTTGTACATTTGTTGATGCAATAAATATTTGAATTTATTACTCAATTATGGCCCAGGCCGGGGACACAGTAATACCACCTCTTTTTCGGTTGCTTTTGAAAAACAATTTTATAGGCAATTTACTTCAATTAAGCGATTTAATTTATTTTATTAGTTTTTGTAGCCAGGCGCAGGCTGAGCAGCATGCCTCAATGCCCAATGCAAAGTGCGTCCAGGACGCAGGGGACTGTTGTCCTGGTGCCTAAGGATACCCTCACCATTAATTGTGCTTATTTTAAATTATTGATTACATTTAACAAATAAATTGACAAGCCTCAAAGGCCTCTGCTAGATAGAACTCCCTTGCCAATATGGTCCTGTCAAAGGTCCTGTCTCTCTAGTACCAATATGAGGAGAGGGTTATATATATTAAATAGTATACTAAACATAATTGCAGAGTGTATGTATTTTTCTTGTTTTAAAGGGTATTTGCTGGATCGTGGCCATTATTTGGCAGTGGCACTCTCTCTCTCCCTGACCAATCCTTGCCACCCCCCAGTTGCTCTTGAGTCCCCCGTTCCCATCCACAATGCCCACCCCTCCGGCGGCAACCGCGGCTTGCGTTGATTGTTATTTTATTGCCCGCATAGAGGAGAACATCAGCCGAAAGCCAAAATTGTGTTTGCTGCTGTTTTGTGGTCGAAATCTCATTTCGCAACCAATGCCGGGCCAATCCCGTCTTTTACCCCTCCCCCCCTCGCCCCCTCGCAGCCATTAGGCGAGAAAATTTTTGCAATTAATGTCTGCACAAAAAGTTGCGTTAAACACAAAACTTTCAATGGACGAAAACAAAAATAATTTGCAGCAATAAAAGAGCGAAGACGAGGGCGAAATCGAAGCGGAAACGGAAGTGGAAGTCGGTCCATGCATTCAAAATTGTGGCCATAAAACACTTGCAATATGCCACCATGCCATGGCGGCAATAAGCCAGGTTCTTTAGGGAGTCAATCAATCATGAATGAGGGCTTTGCACAGAGCCAAAATAATATAAACATTAATATTATTATTGTAAACATTGGAAACGCAAGTAACTAATTTCAATATGATTTATTTATACATTTCATACATATATGTATATTCGATTTTATTTCATATCAAAGATACAGCTTGTATATATTTGAAATAAGATTTTATAGCATCTCAAGCTGAAGTTAATATAAATGCAAATATATTTATATTTGACTTGGTAACTTAAAAAAGAAGATAATAATTATTTTACATGTTTTTGTAATTAACAAACGATTTGAAATCAATTAAAATCAATGTTCTTGCTTCTCAAATAACCAGATGAGTTGATTTAGCTAGGAATCAACAGATCTCAAGGATCAGAACCACCAAAACATTCAAATAACATCTCACATCTCATTAATCGATTTGTTATCTAATCCTCATAACTGAAATCGAATGAACTGCATTTGTCCAGGAGTTCTTTCTCTATAGTATTTCGATTTCCATTCCCATATCGAGGTTGGGGTCAAAAGTCATCGCATACATTATGCTCCGCTCTGCCCTCTGACGACGTGTCATCAAGTTATTATGTTAGGACCGTGCTACCCACTCTCAGCACAGACACAGCCTTGGCTTTGCGGCAATTCATTTAAATATGCAAATTAAGGGGCAAGTAATTAAATAAATTAAATGTTTTCGAGCCACGCCGCAAATGCACAAAACTCATCTCCGTCTGCGCCTACACGTCATCCGGTGTCCTGTCTCCTGCCGCCTGCCTCCAGTCTCCTGCCACCTGCCGCTCGGCTTCATGTGCTAATTTTTGCATGTTGATTTAAATTAACATAAATAAACGAACGAGCAAATGAATGGCTGAGTGGGTGGCCCGGCGGCTGGTGTTGGTGTTTGGTGTTGGGGAACAGGGGATTTTATGGGCTTGTCCGCACCGGACATATGCATATTTAAGCAGCCCCACACACACAGGCCGTCTGCATAATAAACAACAAATAATAATAATAATAATAATAATTGCAATTACACTCAACTCCTGTCTAAGCACTTGTTATTCGTTTGAGCCTTCAAATGCTTTTGTTTGCATTGCCCATTAATCATGGTAATCGTTGAGGAATGTGCCCCTTCAAAAAGCGTTTTAAGGTCCTTGCTCGTCCTGTCTGTTTGCAGCAGCTTTTGCTTTAACTTTTCGGTTTTGATTAGTCCTTAGCAAGGACCAGAAATTATGCAATGAATCGAGAAATTGTTTGGCCAAACACAGATGGTCAGTGTAGGAACCTAATTGCAAGCTTACTTTTGCGTATTGTCAGCAGAAGTAAAATCAAATAGATTCTAAAGTTTGGTTCAGTGCATGCACCAAGAAAAAAAGGCATCAGTAAATAAGTAATAAAAGTAAAGTAAATAAAACTAAGTAGGTGTTTTAACATAGATTTTTACCATGAAACAAAACTAATAATCTGGTTTAAAAGTAAACCTTTATAGGCCTTTTGTTTATATTTATATTTACTATTTAATAGTATGAATTTTGAGTAAATATATCAAAAATAAACAGTATTAGTATTTTTATTAGTTAACAGATGAATATTGGGTAAATATATGAAAAAGAAATAGGTAATCAAGCTAAAATTTTATTAAAACTAAAATCAAAATGAACTTAGTTAATTAGTAAAGAATAAATATCTGAAAATGGTACTTAGAAAATGTATCTTGGAAGCTGTGGCACAGATTGAGATTGGACAGACTAATAGCTGCCATGTTCCTTTTTGGCCAATCAAGCTTTATAGAGGTCACTCACAGTCGTTTATCCAACCTGGATTGCATTAATTAGGGCCAAAGCGACCCCAATGACATCATCCAGTGGCTAAAAGAAGCTGACAGTTAGTATGGCCACCTAATTGCCATTTAAGAAGCGCTACCTCCGAGCTCCAGAGCTCAGCTTTCAGCTTCATCTCCCAGCTCTCAGCACCATTTCCGAGCTACCAGCTCCCGGCTCCCTGCACCCAACTCTCAGATCCATTACCCAGCTCCTAGGTCCATCTCCCATCTCCATCTCCATGTGACCTCGCGTCCATTGTCCTTGCCGGCCTGTTCCCGATTGCGGCAATGCGATAAGACGGCCAGGTTCGGGGGACATTCACGACTATGGCAATGCCTTAGGCAGGATTTATGAGTCGACATCGCTCCCACTAAGCAGATTAAATGCTGTGGGCCCACAGGCCGGTTGCCAGGCGACGACCGGGATCAGCCGCAATGATAAAAATAGGTAAATCCGCCGAAGGACTAACCATTTTACCTGGTCCGCACACCCAAAAAAAAAACACAAGTAGGAAAACTGAAAGCACACAAAAAGAAGGAAGACCCCGTTCCAAGCACCCACCTGTGTGTGTGTGTGTGTGTGTCGATTCTCACCCTCTCCCACAACCTCTTCGTGGGCGCAAAAATGTCTGGCTAAAACTTGCGCATGACATGCGAACAAACAAGTGCCATAAATAAATTTAAATTGCGCCAAAAATCGCACGCTATTATTATTATTTATTATGTAAGCAATTTGCTGGCATTTCTATATATCCACACTCACACACACATAACCGCCTGTGTGTGTGTGTGTGCGGCAGCAGGAAAAGTTTATTAGAACTTTGTCATAAAGTCAAAGTTCGACAACTTTAAGAGCCCAAGCGCCCGGCATTTGCTAGAATTTCTGGCATTTTTGTCCGGCAATAATAAAGCTAGAGAGCGAGTTAACTGTTCGTCAAAGGGGCAGGAAATATGCCAAGGAGTCAGCGAAGGAATCGTTCTACCAGGTCTCAAGTTGTACTTTAAACAAGGATATTTAGCTCTTAAAAGTCAGGGGACTTTAAGGACTTCAACTTGGGAGGTTTTTCTATAAAAGAAAATTAAATAATGGCGACATTTAAATGAATCTTTAAGATATTTATTTCATTTAAAGTAAACAGAAATGTTTTAGAAAATGTCAATACAATCTTTCCAATTTTCCCCATCAATAAGTCGAGAAACACCAAAAAAATCATGCTGGGAAAACTCTCATAGTCACAGTTATTGATTTTATTTCCATTTCGTCAAATGTATACATGCACGCTCTATTCATAGACAATAAAAATAACTTGCATTTAAACACTCAATTACCGTATATGTAGTTTTTCTTTGTATAATGTTATTTTCATATCTGTATTATCTCGTAATTGTAATTCTCCATTTTTCCTCCGTTTATCGTATATAGTACATATATATAGAATACAAAAATCATTTGCTTCCGAGGCATGAGTGGAACCGGAACTTAAATGCATAGTACGAGTACCAGACCCCGATGTTTAACAACCAAAAAACTGAATAAGATGAGTGTCGTGAGTCGTGATTCGTGAACTATGAGTTATGAGTCGTGAAACATGAGAGTTTGAGGAACCGAAAGACCATTTCTTAGTGAAGATTTTGTGCTTTTGACTGACTGGCTCTGATTTCTTTGGCTCGAAGGTGGCTTTTCTATTTCCTATTACTAAATGCTCGGATTTGGGGCCTAGATAAGTCCCAAAAGACTTACTTGGTGTCGGCTCTTTGTCACATTATCGTAGTCTGATATGTGTGTGTGTGTGTTTTATTTATATCTTTGGCTATATAATCTCAATACATCTGAGCACTAAGTAATTTTAATTAGCATTGGTTTTGGTGTTCTAGCATTCTCTGTATCCCTCTGCATCCGCTAACTAATGGTAAATGAATAGTTTAAAAAAAAGAAAACAAATCTTAGATGTATAGTTCCCACTATTTTATATCAAAACTCATTTGGAGACTACAAAATAAAGGATATTTTCCTGTCACTTTGGCAAATCAAAGGCTGTCTCTGTATTGCCATCTCTGTCGCTTTCACACTCACTAGCTATGTATGTATGGATTTTCCTCAGCCACAAATCGATGACCCAAGTCCAGAATATTGGAAAGCTAAGGAAATCACAGAAACAGGAACTTAAAACAATTCTTTAAAATGTTATATCATTGAAAACACATTGATTTTGGTAGCTGAGACATACCTCCTCTAGACACGTTTTCAGGTGCTTTCCTAGCAATTTCTATTTGCTACTCTCAAAATTAAACTAAACTATATTCATATAAAAAAAACCTGGAAATTTGGGACTTGGAAAACTCTCTTCTTAAGTTTGGTTAAAAAAAGAAAGCGTAGCACTGAATAAACATCACATTAATTTTGGCCTTGGGTCCCGAGCCACGAACTTTGTGTTTTCTTTGTATCTTTATAATACAATATACATTAATAGTTCTACAAATAGCTAAGTTACAGTTATCGTTATCATTTATCGTTATCTATATATATGTATATGTCCCGCCCCACACAGTTCACATTAATATGTAGTTTATGGTTCGCCAGGGACAACTCTCCCAGAATCCATACTAGAGTTATGCATTTTATCGTCAGATTCGATCATTTTTTCATAGGCACAATGACTGACGGGCACAAGAAAAAAACAAAAAAGACTATTAAAAAAAAAACGAATAAATAATAGAACAACTTAAGCCATGGCATCCCATTTGCAGGATCTGCACTTGGAGCCTGTGTCTCCCACATTTGGCTTTTGGCTAACTCTGAGATCGGTGCAGCTCCATTCCCTTACCACACCTCGCACTTGTCGGTGGGATTCATGCGCTTGCCGGGCTTGCACTGGAAGACCTCGGCGAATTCCTTCATATTCGACAGGGTGCCGATCACCCGGAACTGCGATGGCGAATGGGGATCCTTCTCCATCTGCAGGAGGTTCGTTTCGTCCGTGGTGCTGGAGCACCAAACCTAAGGGGAAGATTATATATATATATATATTGATATATAGCTCTACCCTAGGTTGTTCGATTCACAACTTACCTGTGCAAAGGACACAAAGAAAAGCTGCGAGTGAGTGAGATTCAGGCCGGGCAGCCTAAGGACATCGGCCTCCTTCTCGCTCTTGGTGCGCAGGTAGGCATGATAGGCCGCCTTAAGGCCCCCATTGTCGGCAATATTCTCACCTAGTTACAGGGAAAAGAATCGATAATTGAATATAAATATATATATATCCAATCTCAAGCAGCACTTACCCAACGTTTGCTTGCCATTGAGGGTACGTCCGTTCATCTTGTAGCCACTGTACTGGCGGGCAATGCACTCGGACTTCTCATTGAAGCGTTCAATGCTCTTGGCATCCCACCAGCGATTGATATTCCCGAACTTGTCATACTCCCGTCCCTGGTCGTCAAAGGCATGGGTCAGCTCGTGGCCCATCACCACACCCATGGCCCCAAAATTAAGGCTCTTAGGATTGTTAATGTCAAAGAAGGGCGTCTGCAGGATGCCGGCCGGAAAAACAATCTGGTTCTTGGTCGGTGTATAGTAGGCGTTCACTGTCTGCGGGGTCATGCCCCAGTTGGTCTTGTTAACCGGCTGATCGAGCCGCTTTAGGTTACTCTTCAGATTGTAAATGGCCACCTGAATGTTGTTCTCGAAGTAGGCATTCGGTGTGATATTCAGCTCCGCATACTTGCGGTCCAACTCCACGGGATCCAGTATGTAGTCGGGGAAGCCAATCATATCCGATATCTCATTGGCCTTCTCGATGGCCTTCTCGCGCGTCTGCTTGTCCACCCAGGTCAGGTTTTGGAGGTTCAGCTTGAAGGCGCCACGAATTTCGCCGATCATTTGCTCCGCCGCCGGCTTTGACTCGCCGTGGAAGGCCTGGCGCACAAAGATGGCGCCAACGGCGAAACCAACTACATTGTTCGTATCGGAGACGCAGTAGCGCCAGATTTCCTCGCCGCCATCCGAACCCATGAGTGCCTTCCGTACACCCTTGTATGCATCCCGGAATGGCTTCGACAGGCAGCTGGTCAGGGTGCGCACCGCCTGCCAAATCAGATAGTTGTTCAGCGTGCTGCAAGGACAAAGAACCAATGCCTTAGAACTTCAATTATTCCCTCATATATTGGTGGAGAACACTTACATCTTCCCCTCCTTGGTCTGCTCCATTTTGAGAATAATGTCCGAGAGATTCTTGAGAAAATCAGGGGCATAGACGACCACCACCTCGTCGTCGGTGACCCTGCGACCCACCATTTGCATGGCATTGTCAAAATGATCCGTCCAGTTAAGGAAAGGCGCGAGTTTGGCCAGCTGACGCAGCTGCATTGGATGGTACATGGCCTCCTCGTTGCGCCTGTCCTCCAGGGGAATGGTGATATTCGCCAGCTTCTTCTCAAAATTAATTACGCCAATCATTTGGGCGCGGGCATCAGTTTCATTGGCACCCAGGAGGACGCACACCTTGGTCATATACTCGATGTATTCGTTGAGCACCTTGCGGTGGTTATCCGTCTTGTTATTATAGTAGTCAGCCGTGGGCAACGTCAGGCCGCCCTGATCGATCTGGATGACATGGCGCGAGGAGTTCTTGTCATCCTCGCCGATTGCCCAGCCAAACAGGCAATTGAAATTGTACCTGCACATGGGGTATATATATAGATATATAATCAAGATTCTGTACAAGATCCACACAAGCTAAACCACTCACTTGTTGTGCAGTATCTTGAGCGTTCGGCCCATTGTCCAATTGGCCAAATTGTAGCCACTTTTGGTCACATTCCAGCCGCCAATCTGTAGCAGCAGATCGTTCATGGGCTTGGCGCCCAGCTTCTCCATATGCTCGTCGGCATCCAGGCAGGACTCGTAGTAGATCTTGGCCTTTCGCTCCGCATCGGACTTGAAGCTCTTGGCCGGCTTCTCCAGGACATTGCGAATGATTAGCTGGTTCATCTGCTCCAGCTTCCCAAAGGTTCCCCACGTGGACTTGCCCTCGGGAATGGGATTGTTCTTGATCCACTGATTGCTGCCATCAAAACGATTGTTATTTCTTTAGTCAGTTAGAATCCTCTTATGAATACAAACCAGGAATAGCCATAAAAGTCATCGCAGGGATCCACTGTCACATCAATGGACTTGAGGATCTCGCTCGAGGCAAAGATGCAGTGCTTATTCAGGCAGGGCAGCTCACTTCCCGAAGGGCAATCTGTGAACAGGGCAAGGAATGTTATAAATTATTGGTATATATATTATAAATATATATAATAAATACCCTTCTGATGCGGCTGCACATGTAGGACATGCTTGGTGGCATCGCTGGCTCCTCCATCCGCGAAAAGTACAATGAGGAGGGTGAAGATCGTAATGGCCATTGCAAAGGTTGTGATGAGCAGCCATTTCTCCGTCTTGTTCCTCGAACGCCAGTTCCATGTGGCCTGTGCAACGAGAAGAGTGACCCATTGCCATTGCTATTATCAAGTAATCAGACCTGAGACTACACACACAGAGTAGCCCCCAAAATGCTGGCGGGGCACAAAGGCAAAAAAAAAAAATAGAAGAAGAAAAGCACAAAAGCCCTCCCCATAAATCTCACCCAGTGGCGTGTGTTTTGTAAACAATCGGCATTCGTATCCCAAAAGCAAGACGGCGGCGGTTCAAATGAGTTCAAAAACTTGTGTATCTACCCGAGAAAAATCTCGCCTACTTAAGTCACTTGCTGCTAAATTTTTCCACCCATTGCAGGCCACATCCTAAGCTAAAACGACTAGCAGATGCTCTTCTTTCATTTTAAGACTATGTTCGAACTTTAAAAAGCTCTAGAATACACACATACATGAGATGGTATTATAAATAATTTATTTCCTTTAAAATATAGTGTAAATTATTGAATGAATGTGTGTTCAGAAAGGAGTGCAGTCTAAAAATACAAGATCTGATTCAAAATACATGACCTAATTCAAAATAAGTCCCTCCACATTGAAGACGTGTCGGGATCATATTTTATGACACGAATATTACAAATAAAGAACTATAATAAGACGAAGACTTGAGGGTTTCAATGAATATTACACGTAGAAATCTATAATAAGACTAGGCCTAGGCAAAGACTTTTCAATAACAAGATGCATAGCGACCAGGAATTCGCATTTCTAAATGATAATAAAAATAAATATTTCCTGGTGTAAATATACACAGGTCAAGCTAGTGCGTATATAAGCGTAGAGATCTAGAATATCTAAAAATGCAGACAAAAGAGAGGCATTCCCTAAAGCGATCTCCTTTCTTTGAATAAAAGTTCAAAGTGCATAAAAATGTATTTATCTTGAATTTATCAATGTAAAACCCTAAAAAAAAGATACGATACATTCTATAGTAATCTCTTAGCAAAAATATAATTCATAGAGTAATTCCCAATCGGTTCGTGAGTATGGTAGAGCATAGATAGAGGCAGATTTTTCACTGTCAAGTGGGTAACCTTCTGGCGAATGATGAAAATAAAAGAAAAGCGCTCATGTTGGCCTCATTGAGCTCTCGTTTTTGGGTCATTGCCACAGAGATGGGAGATGGAAGAGCTTGGGGGCTTGGGTAGCTAGGGTAATCTGAATCCGGGGTAATGTCACTTACCCGCGCAGTGTGGTAGCGTATCTGCATGCCAGTATGGCCAGTAGCCTCATTCAGCTGGATGCCGCCAATGGAGCTGGAATCATCTTCCGTGAATTCGGTCTGTTTGTAGCGTGTCATCTGAAATGGAATATATGGTAATTAGATATGATTATTTAAGGAATGTGGATGCTAACAGATGTCCAGAGATAGGAGCAACTGCTAACTATGTATTCCAACTGCGTATCTATAAGATATATCAAAATATATCATATCATATCATACCTAAAATATCACTCACTACCGCCAAATGTCTTTACCTCAATACTTTTCTACTAAAACTGAACTCGAATTCTATATATTTGAGTTCCTATAGATACATTCTGGTTCGGTTCTGGATATATCTTTGGAATACTAGTAATCGGTGTATCTCCATAGTCTGTTTTTGTCACTTGTGTGTTTGCCCTAGGGCATCTGATAAGGCACCAAATGTATTTTGTAGATACAGAAAGTAGCGTCGCTGCCGAAGCTTTTATTTTCATGTATATATATGTATAGTGTTTTCTTTAGCGTTCACTCAGCGCCTGGTGCTTTATTTTTCTCTCACAGTCCCCACAAATGCCCCTCGAATTTCTGTTGTATTCAAAAGTGTTGCTCTTAACCCTTGTGTCAGCACAGCACTGTTCACAGATGATTTTGAATTTCAATGCAAATGCGTATATATTTTAGCAATATATGCTTATTGTTTACCTGTATCTTATCGTATCTTATCGCTATTAATTGTTTTTCCATGCGAGTTAAATTCTGAATTACTGAATAGTGATTTAATAAAAATGTGTATTTAAAGGGGTATAAATAATAAGCATATAAAGACTAGTGCTTTTTTTCGATCTTAATAAAATCTTGATATGATATTGACCCCCCTCCTGTTCGTATAGGGGTTAAGCCTCTTGTCACTTGCAACCACTTGTCAGCGCTTAATGTCTCTCACATCTGACCGAAGATCTGCCACTATATGGAGATGGATATGCCTGTAGATCCAATGTGTATATGATTGTCAGATTCCAACCTACCGAACGGCAGTCGGAGAGCCACATTTTTTGCGCCTTTCTCAACCCACAAAAAAGGTACTCAGTGGTACACTCAGATACACCGGGGAAAATGTTTGCTTTTTGATTTTTTTTTTTACTTTCCGGGCGGGATGAGCGGAGCGGTACGATAACGGAATGCGGCGGCGGCGATAATTCCGTGTTCAGCCCATGACCGTTGGGTGTGCACTGAGGCCCGAGTTCGTGGAGCTTCCACCCAGGAACCGAGCCCCCAGTTGCGGTCCCGAGTCTCCGAGTCTCCCGGTCTCCCAGTCCCTCAGTCCCGTAGTCTCCATGCCCCAGTCCCAGAATCGAATAGTTTTGCATTGTACACAAATTAATTGAGTGGTGTGCGTTGTGTGTGTGTGTGTGTTCGAGCGAGGCAAGCATGTATAGAATACTGTATTGGACGGAAAATATGTATTCAATTAACGCAAAGCAATACCCAATTAATGTCTGCATCATTGGCCTTTGTTTATGTGCACTTTCATTTATCCTCAAGTTATTTTGCGTCCATTCATGGGCTTTCTCGCCAGCCAAGCGCTATATATACCCTCGATATTTGAGATCAGCGACATATATACGATATTAATGAGCCTATTTTCGTAATTGAAGACGGCTTTCCCTTAACGAAAGCCTCGTGAAGTGATGTAAGCCAGGAACAGGCATAATACCACAAATATCACTCATACGCCACGGTGCCACTTGTCATTTTGAATAGTTAAAATAATAATAATACTATAGGTATATATTATATCTTTTACATATCGCAGGCCATTCGAGGCCAGTGCTCACTGTATCCCTGTGTACACTGTATTGGCTTACAATCCGTGGGCAGAGCATTCAATTTATCACCATCAACGCAGCAACGCTGGCTGCTGATGTGAAAACTGTTGCGCAGTTTGTGCTGCCTTTTTTTTCCCCGTTTGCATTTATTTTGCCATATTTTACTTTGGGCTCGGAACGTTACCGAGCCATCTATTATGAATGGTTTGGGCCAAATTCTTTGCCAGAAGCGATTCCGGCGAAATGTAAACACAAATTGCAAACTCACACACCGCCATGCATTGACATTCGGGTGAATTCTTGAATGTAAACAGACATTAACTGGCATATAAATATGCCAAAGGAATGCTCCTTATGGCCAGGCCAACAACAGATCGAAAGAGCAGGGGAATTGGTAAAAAAAGAGCAACAAAAGGAGGCTTTTAAAGAAGGCTCAATTTTAAGAAGAAAACCAGTATGAAATGTGAACTTTTCTTTATATATTTTCCTTCTTGCTAATGGAATATCATTAATTTAGTTTAAATTTAAAGGAAAACTAACCTCGAAAGAAGTCTTTTAGTTGGTTATTTGGCAAATCTGATATATAACTCTCTAAATTTAGTTTTTATTCATTACTTAGGACTTTTAGGACTTCTAAGACCCCTATATAATTATTTATATCTGCATATTTATGATCTTAAACAACTAATGAATGTATCAAAAAAGATTGGCAGATTATAGGATATGACGATGTACTAGCTATCAAACTCAAAGGATTCTGTAGAAGCTGCAGGGATGAGAAGCAATATGATATTGCTATTCCTAAGCCATATTTCAGACCTTAAATAACAATGTATATTCTAAAAAGGAATATTCATGTTTAAATACAAGTCCTCAAACACATTCAAAGAAATATACAAGAGCTTGGTGCTTGATAGAGAGCCACAAGCCAAGCCCATAGACGATTCTTGGAATTCTCCGAGTTAATAAACGGGGTTTTATGGCCGTCAGATGGGATTTCTGTGGCAAGCTGAGAGTGAATAGGAGGGGGGGCTTTCCCATTGGTGTTGCAACTCCCCCTAGGGATAACCGCTGTGTCCTGCCTGCTATAACATATGTTGGAAATCACTCTTGACGGGGGTGGCGGGCGCGACGGCGACTTGAGTTGAATTTATGGTGCAGTCCCTGCAATTTATGTATACCAAGGGCCAGGGTCAACACTGTATCACAGGGGTCAGCGGTGCAATGGGGGGCGGGATATGGCACACAGATTTTTTGGAAGGCTTTAGGGGGCGTGGCGTGGCAATGTGCAATGCAATGCAATTGTTTAGCTGCAAAAGGTAATTACAACATTGAAAGCAGCATTGTTTATATCGCACACGCACACTCACTGGCCAGGCAACACACTCTGCCACACACACACTCTGTGGCAAGCACACACACACACACACACTGTCGCAGAGAGAGGCGCGCTCTTTTCCATACCTTTGCGCTCATTTTCTTTGTGCGCCCGAATGAATGCAATGCGATTTTTCCAGCTGCCTTCGCTCGCTTTTCCACGCTAGCTTTTCCGCCGATTTATCAAGTTGCACTTTGATGCCAATGGGAAAAATCACTTAATGCCCAAAGTTCAGCATCTTGCTGAGTTCTCCAGGAGTTCAGAGCCAGAACGAGAAAGGAGTCCGGGACCGAAGCAAGGACCAACTGACAGCAACAGCACCAGCACCAGCACCAAGCAGCAGCGGCACTCGCACTCGAACTAGCTTTTCCTCTCCCGACTCGCCGGCGGAGAGGGTAGGCGAGGGGGTGGTGATTGGGACCCCTCAGAAAAGCCAGGAAAAACCATAACACAAACGTAGTAATAGCCCAAAACACTCGCAAACAGAGAGAGAAGAAGAGCGAGAGAGAGAGCAATCCGAACCCTTAGCTTAGCTTTTGGGGGGTTGCGACCTCAGGGTTGACACCGCTTTGCACAGTGGCCTCCATTGCGCAGGATTCCTGCGTCAGGTCAGGTGGCATCACTGGCACCACCAGCAGTTATCGATTAACCAATGGCCAGTCGATTAAATACAAGACAACTGCCTATCGATTGGTTTGATATATTATAAATATTATACCGCCAACTTCAAACTGTATTCATAACTTCCTCAGTCAAAGTTCACTAGACGCTCGGTAATGGTATCCTCTGCGATGAGATATACCAGGAGAGAGGTACCCAATCGGGTTGTAGGATGACGAGCCAAGCCGCGATGCAACGCCGTTGAGATGACATTAAAGAGCTCATCTGGCGATAGATCTGGCTTCCATAGGGTGGAACACATACCGGTTAGTTGAGCGGCACAGGTACCGGCCACCAAAAAGTTCTGGGTCTCCTTTCTGCAACCGATCCAGTCCATGTAACAGATATAGGGCTTCAGTGTTCCAGCCTCCAGATCGGGCTCCAAGCCGGCCACCACCGGCTCCACATAGTACGGCTTTGAGCGTTGCTTGGACAGCAGGTTCGATAGCACCATCGAGAACTCCTTGGGACTCATTTCCCGGCACTGGCTCAATTCACTCTGATTGTGGCGATTCATTGCGCGATCTCGAACGGCCAGGATGTCCATCTGGAGTCCGGTGAGGCCCAGGAATGTGCGTGAATTTACCTTGAACACCTTCTTGAAGCCGGAGTCCGGCAACTCAGTCTGGTGACTTCCCGGATGGTAGTCCGTGGCAATGACCACACAATCCTTGCCACACATGGCCGCCATGCTACCGCCGTGGTCGGTCCAAGGCGGCATTTCTGAAAGCGTTATCGAATACGAGTTCATTTTTTGCTGTTTAAACCAAATACGAGGAAACTATAAACAGTTTGTGAAATCCGAAAGGCTTCAGTTTGCTTTAATGTCAAATTACAATTGACATTAAAGGAAAATGTTAACAGATAACTATATAATATATTAATATGATCAAAATGAAGCTATTTAATGCAATGACCTTCATCCAAATTTTGTGGCACATGGTAAAGAGCTGTATACAATCTTATATTCTTGAAAAATCAACTGAAATCTATAATAGCAAGAATTCTGGGTCATAATTACCTGTAGAAACTGACCTATAAGTGTCCGACATTCATCCAGTTTTTAGACCAGGTGTGCTGGTGCTGGTGGTGTTGCTGCAGCATATTTATTGTCATTCTCTCCTGCTGGATATTTATGTAATTGTCCATTCCTCATCTACTGCACAGCTTTTCTAAAAATAATGAAATGTATTTCGTTTTACCTTCAACTATGATTTACCAATAAAGAAGTCTCGCATGGAAGTTTATCAACAATCTGTGTAAATCTATGAATGTACGCATCTTATATAGCATTCATCAACATTCCGGCATTCATATCGTAATTATGTAGCTTCTTCTGCCACGCCATATGTACATACATACATATGTGTATATGTTCATCTTAAACAAACTACAATTTTCCGAGTTAATTGAATTATTCGCACATATTCACTCCACTTTTGTACATATGTACATATGTATGTACATCTTGAATAACCTTAAGGTTTACCGACACACTGTAATACAAGATCTTTTACACAATCAACGAGAGCCGTGTCTTTCGACGACTTCTTCACTCCACCTACATATTATTATGTACATATGTACATATATATTATTATGCATCAGTTTCAATTATTATTTATTTACGTTATAAAAATTAAAATATACATACATATCTGTTTCGTACAAGAATCTCTATTACTTTAAAGGGTATTATGTACATATGCATGTATGTTTTAGTCAGTTATTATTATGCTTTTCAGTATTCATTATGCAACTTGTTCAAAAACACTTTTGTCATCACAATAACCATCAGTTCTCCACTGATAGCTTTTTTATAACTTATTCAACTATTTCGCTGTTGCAGTCTTTCACATACAGAACTTGTGGGAATGGTGGGAATAGGAACTAATTCAATCCAAGCTCTTTTATCTTTAGATCTTATTATATTTATATTTATGTTTAATATACATAATAATAATATAATATATCAATTATAATAGCTTGTGGGAAAACAAACAAATGCATATCTTTATTATTTATATTTAGGCTTAAGTTATATAATGATTATTATCATATATCAATTTTAAATTGAAGTACAAACTATAAGCTTTATGTTAAATTATTACAAAAAATGCATTCATTAATGCCATAACATTAATTAAGCAACATAAAAGAAAAACATTACATATAATATGCTCATGCTGAACAGTGTGAATATATGAATATTCAGTGTGAAGCATGCCCCCCGATATTTGATCGGGATTTAACGTTTGACAACACTGTTATAAAAGTTTATTTCCGGCGCCCTTTTTTTTGCACTCCCCGCATCGTTCGGTCGTGAGTTTCCGCGAATTGTTTACCGGTAGTGTTTCACTTAGTGATTTCAATCGCGTGATCAATCATGGATCAAACGTGTATGCTGTGCGGCAGCAGCGAGAACAACATGGTGATCTTTGGCGAGCTGGATGTGCAGGAGAAGTACACGATTCACCGCAATTGCTTGGTAAGATCACCCCCCGAGCGGGACCTAGAATGGCGCTTCATTGTGTGCTTCCTTTCCGGCGAGCAGATACTTTGTGTGGGACAGTTCATCCAGACTGCAAGTTCGGATTATAGAACGTGGAATTTCTTCAAGACGGACCTGTCGGCTGAGAAGAAACGCTTCAGCCTGGTCACGTGCTCGTACTGCTATCGCCTGGGCGCCAATCTCGCCTGCAGCCATCAAGGCTGCAAGCGCCATTTCCACACCAAGTGCGGCATGGACAATATGGCTCTGCTCCAGTATAGTGGAAAATTCAATACCCTATGCGGAGAGCATGTGCCGGAGCATCGCAGTCGCCCAGAGCCGGGAGAAACCTGTGTGCTTTGCCTTGCGCCGGTTGTGGCCGCTGGCAAAGAGTATTGCCCGGCACTGGCATTCCAGGCACCGTGCTGCCAGAACGGATGGTTCCATCGTGACTGCCTCCAGGATCAATCCATCGCAACGGCCTATTTCATAAAGTGTCCCCTTTGCAGGGACGAAGACCGATTCGAGGAGATTGCACTCCTCGGAGTTTCCATACCAAAGTGGTGAGTTCGGAGGAGGAGAAAAGCCGCGAGCTAGTTTGTACATCAAAATTGTTGTAATTTAAATTATTTCCCACAGGCGTTACTCTTTGCCCAATCCGCCGTTGGGATTAGTACAGCGCGAAAGCGTAGTCGCTGGCCCGCAACACCGACGTGGCGGTGGACCACGCGTCAGGCACAGGGGACGTGCCCGCCGAGTCCGCGACGCCAGACCCCAAAACTGAGATCCAATATCCACACACAACATGCGCATACCCCGGAGGAACGTTGGAAAACGGTACCGGATGACATACCAACCACAGAGAACTTAAGCAACACCATAATGGGAGCATTACTCAATGAAGAAGCACTCTCAGGACTTATACATTAGTCGTATATTTTTTTTCTGTTTTTTCTTTTTTTTATTCTTAAATAAAAAGTTTTTGCCGTTCTCTTATATATATTACACTTGTGTTTTATTTGTATCTTGTAAAAATGTAACCAAGAAGCTGCCATTTTTGGTAAACGTTGTTGTGTTCAAAGAAGAAACTGGTTGCTATTTGATGATAATGATATAAAATCAATCTTTAAACATTGAAATGACAGCAAACTTGCTTCTTTAATATCTTGTAATTCTTTAAATCTTGTATTCATTATAAGAGATAGTAAATCAAGATTTAAAGAGAACTAAATATGGTTTAATTTGAAGGATCATATTTCTTAATAATTAGTTTTTGCTAAACTAAATTTCTAATATGAATATCAATTTAAAATGTAATTACATCTGGGGATAACTCTTGTTTCATAACTACGTATACTTTTAGTATTAAGATTCTTAAGTACAAATCTGTGGAAAATGTACTTTTATAAGAAACCCTTATACATGCCACCGAAATCTATAAGTTTAAGTAGACCCATAATTAAATAGAAGCGAAATAGTGCATTTATTTCATAGAAAATAACTGAGGCGTAGCACCTTGACCTTGACCTTGAGTCTGCAAATTTCTGGCATTATTTGTTCAAATAATTTACCCCCTAGAGTTGTTGCCTTAAAATCAGCAATCAAAATTGCTGAATTATTGAAAATTGTAATACATATCTCAGAGTTGCTAATGGGTTATGGGTTTTCCTGTAATTTTCCCAATCTTCTGTATGGCAGCTATAGGATATAGTGGTCCGATCTAACTAATTTAGTGAGTAAAGAAAGAAAACTATATGCTATGTTCCAATAGGTGCACATTTATTGTGAAAAGTGCTATATAAAAAATGAGTTCATGTATAATTATAGGATTGCATATTTCTTCCACACTTCGTTCCATAATTGCACCAAGATACCACTTTCCTTGGACTTGCACATAACTTTTATACACTGGGCTGCAAACCAGTTAAATACTTGTTTTGTTAGTAGGTTTCTACCTATCAATTCCGCAGGTGATTTTGTTAAGCAATTTCTTTTATTGCTGTAACGATAGCTTATGTATTAATACGTCTCCAACTAGAACTAGAAAGTGGCCAGGAATAAATGAATAGTGCAAACAGTTCACACATATTTCAGGCAACAGATAATACAGATGAAGATTATATATGTACCTTTGCACAATATAATAATATATAAATATACGAATTATGCCGATAATTACATTTTATTTATTTGAACAGAAAAAGATAAAATTGACACAATCAAATATATTCGAGTTAGATTGCTCGTATTGCGATCACGATTTGCTCATACAGCAGAAGTTCAATTTATTAGGGAATGCTGTGTGTGCGCGCAACAATATATTGGCTAGTATTGTCGTCGCTCGTAGTAGTGTCCTCATTGTAGGACCTTTTACGCGTTTCGGGCAAGTCGAAACGCCTGTGGTGAATGATTTGGTTAGAACTTTCGGAACATGGAAACCACACTTGGTTTTCCCCGCGAACTCACCACTTTGGTACGGCAACTCCGAACAATGCCACCTCCTCGTAGCGCTTTTCGTCCCTGCAAAGAGGGCACTTGAATGCGTCCATCGATATGTCGGACTGATCCTGGACGCAGACGCGATGGAACCATCCGTTCTGGCAGCACGGGGCTTGGAAAGCCAGAGCCGGGCTAAAATCTTTGCCAGCGGCCACAACCGGTGCTAGGCACAGCACGCAGGTTTCTCCCGGCTCTGGGCGAGTGGCATGCTCCGGCACGTGCTCGGCGCAGAAGGTGTTGAATCTTCCATCATATTGGAGGAGAGCCATGTTGTCCACGCCGCACTTGGTGTGGAAGCTGCGCTGGCAGCCTTCGTGGCTGCAGGCGAGATTGGCGCCCAGGCGAGGGCAGTACGAACACGGGATCAATTCATAGCGACTCTCCTCCTCCTGAAGGTGCTGCCTGGTGAAGATTACCGACTTCTTTGTCTCAAAGAATTTTCCGCGGCATAGGACCTGCTCGCCGGAGCGGGTAAATTTATATGGAAAATTATATTTCCCCATTGGGGTGAGCTTACCAAGCAGTTGCGGTGAATCTTATATTGCCCGTACGTGGAAAACTTGCCTAAATCCACCTCGTCATTGTCGGTGCTCCGACATATCAAGCATGGTAGCTCCATTTTTCATAAATGTAATTAATTAATCTACCAAGTAATTTTTGACTAAACAAAGCGAGAAAAGCGCTGAAAATGTGGCGCCCGAAACTTATTTGACAGTGTTGTCAAACGTTAAGGCCCGATCAAAAATCGGCTGTGACACGCTCCACGTGGCCTATATTTCTCCAAAGAAAATATATTGTATTCACACTTTTCAGCATGATTATGTTTTTCACATTAACATGATTTTATTATTGATTTTTTTATATTAATTTTCATAATAATATAATTTGTACTTTTAATTAAAATGTAATTACTATCATTATTATTTTTATAAAAATATTATAAAACCAAACGAAGCTAGGAAAACAAATATTTTTATTTTGGGTTTTTTCCGTACGACTCAATGATTCAATTATCGCAACATTTTCTTATTAATAATATTAATATTATTAGTTCTATTGTTATTATGTTTATGAAAGATTTGATCCAAGAGAAAATTGGATTTCCACAAAAGCACATTCATTATCATTATCATTATTACAAAAATACACCATCAATTCTTGAAGTCGTTTCTCTGAAGCTAAATGAAATAATTTAAGAACTATTTTGAATACATTTTGCATAACATTTTAAATAAGCAACTTTATTATTGATATTTACTTACGTATATATACTTAATTAATTATTCATTTATTTATAAATTAACATATTTTGGGGAGTTATTTAATTATTATAGACGGTAAACTTAAAAACAATGATTTATAGTACATATAAACAACCTCATTGTGCGTTTTTTAAGTCGCGGCGTCAACTATTTGTCGTTTTCGTAATTGTTTACGTTCTTTTAGTGAATGAGTGCACGAATTTTAAAAAATCACAAACATACAAGTTGTATGGTTAATTCTACTACTATGTTTATATTTAAAAATCATTTAAGTAAAGTGTGAAAACAAACTAAAAGCAAGTGATCAATGATTCAAGTTTAAATTAGTGACCTGCTGAAACAGCTGATGTGATTTTCGGCAGTTGATGGGGATCTCCACTGTGTAAAATCATTTAGATATCTTTAATCACGTTGTTTACCATTCAAAACTTTCGATTGTTTTGGAACATGAAAGTGAAACAGACCTCTTAACCGTTTCGATTAAAAGAAAAAAAAAAAAGAAAAAACTTTGAAAACAATGCCACACAACAAAGCCAAAATATGAATAAGTTGCCGGTCTTTGGTCTTTCTCGATTCCGTAAACAACTGTGTGATCGTCGAGGACCTTTCAGGACATAAGCCAAGCCACTCCGAACTCCCCATTTGACCATCAATTCCGCGGAAACTGTCGTTGGGACCGGTGGAGCACAGAGATCAAGAGCTCAAAGACTCACAAAGCTCCCTGGTCTGATGCATGTGGAACAGGTGAATGAATCTATCCATTGCCATTGCCAACTTGCCACGAATCAAGAATTAAAGCTCTTCAGTGTGCAACACATTGAAGGACTTACATATGTCCGACCCTATAAAGGATGTATGTATGTATATAAATTCATACTTGATCAACATCAGCCAAATCGATTCAAAATTTGATTAAATTAAATGTATTCCTAATGATTTAATTGTAAACTACGAGGATATACAAGCTTTGATGAGCTCCTGACAGCGTCTGTTAATGTTTTTAATTGCAACAAATGCATCAGTGAATATATATAAGAAATTCACCTTGTACAATTTGCACAGCCCAAAAATAGAAACTATCCAAATGTCTGCATAGATTCCACGAGCACTATTACCATATCTTGGCCGACCTAAATCGGGGCTTACGTCACAGAAGCGACGAGAAAGCAAATTTGCACTAAAAACCGGCAATTGTTGGAGGTTTGTCTTGCTGCCTTTCGTTTTCTATCGTTTTTCTTCAAAGGCAACAAAGCACCTGCATTGTTATGACGCCGATAATATTGCCCACCTGAAAGGTGTGAAACGTTCGGAAAACAATATGAGAAAAATATCTGACCGAGAAAATAAGAGGCGCATGCAATTCGGGCGATCTTCAAAGGCAGTGCTCGTGCACCGAAGGAAAATAAATCAAGTTATAAATTTATTTATAAAATACTTCACTGAATCATATATTCTACAGAGAATATAAAAAAAAAGTGACTAGTAAGAGTATTCATCTAATTGTTAATGATTTCCCTAAGCTTACCAACTTGTCTTTAGTTTTTAGACACTTTTCTTCTATTCCTGTGGAGATGTCTCACCTGGCCTGGGATAAACCAACATTTGGCAGCCCCTTAACCCTCGTTGACCCTGGCCAGAGTCGTGCATATCAACAACAAATTAACGTGTTCTTTACCGGAAAAATACAAAAAAAAAAGTAACGAAAACGAAATAAGACTTCAAGTTGCGATTCTCACGTCGGGCGAACACTTTAACCGCATCAACATTACATTGCATCAATTTGCGTGTTCTGTATTTGAAAATAAATTATACCCTTTTGGCTGTAAATAGAATTGGAGAGCCAAATATACCGACTCTGCGGATGCCCTGTAATCGAATAATCGAAGTTAGTTTCAGGGAAATATTAATAAGACTTGTAGACACAGGGATTTGCAGCATACTCTTAGACACTTGCTTATGAAGCCAGTTTAAATAGAAATCAATTACACTATATAAATACTAAAATAATATATATTAAACCATAAATAGTAAAAGTAATAATAATAACAATAAAAATGATAAATAATAGATTGTTCCAGTGCCTTTGCACTTTTTTTAAAAGCAAACTCTAAAACATTGCACACTTTTACGAATAATTTTCCTTGCTTCAAAATCTCTAAAACTCTTTTGTTGTAGCTTTTTCCTAAGCAGAGTTTTAACATTAAATACCTCAACTAAATCTATAGTTTGTCATTAGGGAAAACTCCCCTTTTAGCAGCCACATATTTATGTACTTATGTCGATCGCAAGTCAACCCACAAACAACACTCCGCCCAAAATTGAGTGAGTAAACAATTAAAGTCAACAACAACCACTACTGATGATGACTCGGTTTTTTAGCAAACAGCAACAACAAGCAGCGGCGATTAAGTTATTTGTTATTGTTGCCGACTGGGTAAAAAACGGGTTTAAAACCGTCAACGTAGCTCCGGCAGCGGTTTAGTTGAAGCGCAGCAATCCAGCGGTAAACATGTCCATTTCGAATCGATTCTTGGGCGGCAGTGCAGCGGTGCTGATGATCAGCTTGGCCCTGGCCAGGCTCAGTGCGGGTGAGTGCGGCCAAGAGCCGGAAAAGCGGAGAGGAAAAGCCCCCCAAATCGATACGTGTAGAAATAAATGCTACAAAAAAAGCTACGGCTTACATAAAGCTTGACTTTGAAGATGGATATAAGTCACACTGATAAACGAAAAGAGATTAATGAATCTATACAAGAGGAAAAACATTAAACTAAACAAATGATATTGAACTATATAATAACAATTCAAAGTCATCAGGATCTCATAACAGAAAACATTATAATATGCAGAAATATGGAACTACAAAACTATAAACTCAAGATTCACAACAATAAATGGATAATTTTAAATCAACAAAACTAAAACATGGAGAAATATATTTACAAAATATTTTAAATAATACCTACATAAAATATATATGATATTAACAACTATAAATTAAAAATAAAAGGTTTACTCTAAACATTGAAGAAACCTATTTCTAAAAATGCCACAAAAATATAAGATAAAAAAACCAAGAGCTGCTAAAATGTTACTGTGAATATATATATATATATTTTATATTTTATATATATATTTTTTTTTATTTTTTTGTATGTATTATATATGTATGTAATATATATATCATATGTATTTGTGAAAAACGAAATAAGGCAATGTCTTGACTTTGACAATAGGTTTCTTCTATTGTTCAATATTATAACTGATGAACCAAACTTTCAGTTTTCTTAAAACCTATTTACATTTAAATTTTAACAAAAATTTAACAACAAACAAATATATTCAACGGAATTAAATGAATATAAAACGTTGCATTATTAGGGTTGCAGTAGGAGGAAAATACATTCGTGGCAGATTTTCTATGGGAAAGTTTCCCTTAGGGTATTTAAAGAAATTTTCCTTTGTGTAGTATAAGTAATTTTCCCCACATTTTTCCCCAGTTGAGGGACAAGCCGGTACAGTGCACTGGAACAACGGCAACTCGGCTGGCGTGGGCGCCTGGTCCAATGCCCAGTCGGGCGGCATGCATCCGCCTGGCAGCCTGGGCGCCCAGGATCCGCAGTACAGCTATGGATATGCCGGGATCGACTCGCGTGGCACCTACGGTGGAGCTGGTGGCAATGGTGCCTACTACGTGGGTGGCACGGATGAGCATGGACGCCCCTTTTCGTATGGCAACCAGGCCGGTGGCTACATGGGCGGCATCCGGCCGGAGTCCAATTATCCGGGCGCCTATGGCTACCGCAATGGGGCAACAGCGACGACAACGGCAGGTGGTGTGGCGGCAACCTTGGCCATGGCCCTTGGCCTCACCTTGATGGCCAGGAGACTTTGATGCGGTTGATGCAGCGCGAGAAGTTTTTCCCCTATTTTTTTTTTTACCTAGTTTCTAAGCTTAATTTATGTAAATTGCACAAACGTGTGAATTGTTCATTAAAAGTGAAAAGTTAAAATCAAAACAATCGGTTTTTTTCTGCTAGCAAACTACGTATTGAAGTCTCTCATCATTAGAGGAACTATTAAGTTAAGTAAGCAATGCGAGAGGTGCTGGGTTTTCAGTTAATTCGTATGGCTTTACACTTATTTTATAGGTAGTTAGTATAGATTTATTTAAAGGGGATTAGTATGTAATATTAAGCAAGGTTTTAAATTGTTAAAATTATTTATACATTATATATATATTCTCTCTTTTATATCATCAAAAAATGTTCTGTATTTGCTTGTTTTATATATTTACTTGTCTTTTATTGGCATCTCCAGACTCTTACCTTTTCTCTCTACTTATATCAAACAACTTTAAGTGATTCATTTAACTTATGGCTATTAATATCAAATTTGGTAGCATCTTATATTATCATCTCGAACTGCTAAAAATCAAAATGATTATTGCTTCACACGCAGCTGCGCTGTTTAAGTGACTAAGAACTTAAGGCACGTCATCTTCCCGACAAAACACGCCCCCACACGCCCATGTAATTGGCTCCTTTCCCAAAAAAACAAAAAAATGTGGAAAAATATAAACAATAACAACACGAAACACGAAAATAAAAGCATATATGGAACCAAAAGGGGGCGTGGCGGCACCTGTTGACAAAGCATTTGGACCAAATTAACTGAGTCACAGGGTGAGCTCCATGAGCTCATCCGGCACCCGAAAGATACTGCCCAGAACGCTTTTGTACATATGCTGAAACATGTAAATGCGGGTAGATAAGTGAGACAGGCACATGTACTTACTAATTACCATGCACTGCAAAAATAAATTGATATATTTTTGTATAGGTTTTTATAGGGCTAGAAAAATATATATTCATTTATTTGGATTATATCAGTCGCAGTCTGTGATCATCTAATAAAATAAATATTTGTCGAACTAGGATCATATTTAAACATTAAATTGTTAATATCTTCAACGATTTATTTCTGTGCATTGTTACACTCATATCTTTTTTATTTTCCGTGTATAAATATTTACTTATGACACGATCCAACAGCTTTCCTTCCCGATCCCATCCCCGGGAGCAAATTGCCCACCGATTAACTTAATTGCCCCGACCATAAGATGTCGTGTGTGTTTTGTTTGTCGGCTACTTAGCTCGATGTCAATGTCAAAGTTGGATCACTTTTGATTTCGGTTCCCAGTCCCAGGTTTACCTACGTGCTGGCAGTGATTATGTCGGGGGCGTGACGATTTAACAGATCCGAGTCATAGTCACAGGAAATACGTACCTTTCAAGTGTAAAAGACCCTGTTAAGTCGCTATAATTATATTTTAAATAAGGGAAACCCGAAACATACATCCATCATTTACAAACTATTAACATTAAACATGTATATTAGTTTGTAAGGACCGACAAAATACGAATTTAGTTTTCTATTAAGATTGACACTATTTAAGGGAGATTAAAATCCAATAAAGTTAATATATCGTGGGTATTAAAACCGGTTAATAATGGACGTGAAGTCTCAGTTAGAACTGCAATTGTCATGGGAACTGAAACTGCACTTGTCGTACTTCCCTTGTATTCACTTCACATTGAGTGTGAGCTCATATTCATTCGAATTTAGTGTAAATTTATAACATTTTTATACCCTTGCAGGAGAATATTTTAATTTTAATCAGTGAAGGAGTCATTTCCGAACCTATAAATCATATATATTCTTGATCAGCATGAACAGCCGAATCGTTTTAGCTAAGTTTGGAAAAAATTAAATTTTTACTCAATTTTTTCGAAATTTTATAAGGGGTTACATCGCTAAAACTTAAAAAAAATATATATGAAAAAATTTTTATTTTTAAAAATTTTTATTGCAGTGTGCTGATTTATTAACCTTTCAAAAACTAGCCGTATGGATATTAATGCTTTTTTGGCTGAGTTATAATATTTTTAAGCTTTGATTTTTTTTCGTATTGTATAAAAATATCGATAAATATCGATGTAATAGGTGAATATTTCAGGTCTTTTCGAGGGCATAAGACTTACAAAAAGGCAATGATTGTTAAAAGTCATATATATTCTGAATCGCCATGAAAATCCTAATTAATTAATAATACAATATTCAGAAAAAAACAGATTTTGAAAATTGTATCAAATTTTTCAACATTTTAAAAGGGGTTACATCGTAAAAATTAAACAAAAAAATTGAATTTTTAAAAATATTGAATTGAGTATGCAGATTTATTAACCTAATGAAAACTAGCACAGAAACACTTTCCGTATTGAAATTAATCAATTTTTGGCTTAGTTTTGTTCGATTTTCAATTCGATTTACTTGTTAAATCTTTACTTTACTTGTTAAATCTTTCTTTTCAATAAAGCCCAGCAAATGAATTAAGCCATGACCTTAACAATTTGTATGTTGGCTTGTACAATGCCACTTTGGTTTATTTCATTAGCCGATTTTTGTGCCTGATTGTTCACTTCAATTACAGCAGCGTGTGAACTTGGTTTGGTCTGGGTCGAGGCTAGAATAGCTATAGTACGACCCAAGGATACCCTGCCAAAAAGCACATTAATAAGACTCTCGTTTAATCTGCCAAAAAATACATTTATTTGTCTAGTAATAAACAATAATTATATCGGATTTGTTTTATTGATCTTGCTTTTGTTCATGCTCTCTGCTCGTATTCCTGTTATCTTCATTATGTTTTTTGGTATTGCTCTGGTTAATGTCCATGTTGCACGGTATTGTTGTGGCTCCTCCATTATTTCCGGTGTAGTTTTGTTTTGTTTTCTTTATTTTTTAATTCAAAAAATGTATTTCTTAAAGCAAGGTCTAGAGGAAAAAAGGAACTAAACAGTGTGGCTTACAGATGTAGTAAAACTAACTAGAGATGTATATATATTGGAAATGATTTTGTTGAGTGGTTCTGAAATCTAAATATATATATTCAAAGAAATTCGCTACGAGAACAGAACGGGAAACCGGCGGAAAAAGCCCATTTTAATTGAATCCTGTGTCCTGTGTGTCCTTGTGATGTGGGCTTGACTGTATACTCTATATAATACAAATCGAATTGAATTGGTTTCTGCTGCTGCTGCTGCTGCTCTATTGCTTCCTGTTGTTCCTTCAAGTTGCCTATAGAAATATATATATGTGTGTTTGTGTGTTTGAGTGTGTTCTTGGCCTGGTATATATATGTGTGTTTCTGTAGGTATATATGTATTGTGTATATATATATATTTATATATATATGGCATACAAATATAATGTTTTGTTCTTGTTAATTTAGGCTACAATTTGTTTGCTTCTTCTGATTTTCACTAATTGAATTCATTCGTCATCCTGCTTCGTCCTCTCTAGGTATACATACGTATTTTAGTGGATCCTTTTCTTATGTGAGTGTGTGTGTCTCTGTGTGTTTGTGGTGTAAGTGTGAGAGTTCCTGTTTCAATGTATATCATATGTTTGTCTGGCTATGCTCCCTATATATGTATATGTATATGTTTTATACGCTTCTATCGTTTTGCACATTCTATACCAAAGCATCCTACATCGCTTTGGCCATTTGCCACGCCTACTAGCCTACAGCTAACCCTTGTCCTTATTATCCGGCCAATCAGGAATATATATATAGGTAATATATATATATATCAATGGTCAGCTAGGTCTAAAGCTCAAGGAAATCGATGAGATAATCTGATTTCGGCACAGCTTTGCATATTTCTTCACATGAAACAAACTCAACCGACCACGGATATATATATATATATCAGATATATATAAGAATATATATAACTGATATAATATATTCCACTTTGGCCCTAAGTAACCCAGCTCCCAATGCATTTAAGTCACTTTTCCCGGAAGAAGAAGTATAAAATAATAACAGGTAGAGTTGGTTTAAAAAAATAATACATATAATTCATTTATATATTATATTTAGAAAATTATACACATGTGCATAGAGATGTATGTGTGTGTGTGTGTGTGGGTGTAGGGTGTGTGCATAAATAAGTTCTTTCTCATATTCTTATACTTTTTTTCTCAGTGTTTTTGGTATAAAACAAACTATTTGCAAATGCTAAGCTTTACAACTAAATTAAATTAATATAAAAAAAAGGCTTCATTTAAAAATAAGGATATTTATACGTTTACAACTACGCATATAATATAGTATATTAATAATGTGACTTGTTGTTGTTTTTTTTTTCATTTGTTGTTCCCTCGCTCGCAACAAATATTCTCTGAAATCAAATTTCCAAATTCAAAGGAAACCAAAAAGTAAAGTTACAAAAAAAAAGAGGAGTAGAAAGGGATAATTTTTTTCTTTGTTACAGTTGCTTACAAAAACTAACAACAACTAAAAAAAATAGATATATATTCATATATAAATGTATAATATATAAACAGCGCCTAGAGAAAAAAAAAACCACGTCAAGCATTCCAGTTTCCGCCTTAGGAGCCAGAAATCTCATTTCGAAGTGTTTCTATAGTCAAGTTGGTCTATCGTCTGTGCGCAAAGTGTGTGTGTTTTTGCCTGAGCATCAATAGGTTTAAGCATCATCTTACAAAATATCTCTAAACATACACCTACATAAAAAGGAGGTTGGATTTTTCGAAATTGAGTAATTGGTTGGAAAGTGAAGCCAATGCTATAGATATCCTTGCAAATCGTAGGATTTTGGTAAGTTAGCCTATCGCTGTGTTCGATTTGATTTAATTATGAATACAGGGAATAGATATATAGAAGGAGGAATGAAATTCTACAAATCGAATACGATATGGCCGAGTTCAAGCAAAAAGCCAGAATATTGTTTGATGGTCTTAATTAATGGGAAAAAAATAAAAAGGAAATTGTTTCATTAAATTTTAGCAGCTATAATATAAAAAGGAGATAATCTTAAAAGTTATTAAAAAAAACGAGAGGATCTTTCTGCAAATCAAGAGGTTTTAAAAGGGGGAAAATTGTTTTTCCATTTAACCAAAAAAATTATCTTTCAATTTCATTTTTAAGGCATTCTATCTTTTGTGAACTTTTAATAGATTGCTTTGGATTTGAAGAGCTGTCTTCAAAAAGTGTTTTCAAGTTACGACAAGGCTTTTTTTTGTAGACAATACTGTTCAGTGGGTTGCCAAAGGACTTGGATAAAAGGATGTGCCTTGACTTGAATTCTTAAAGATAAATTCCTAAAGATATATTCTGGTAAAAAACTGAAAGAAATGTAGCCATTAATGTGATTTTTGTTTGAAATTAAGATTATAAACTAGTTTGAAAGAAGGAATTATATGAAATATATATAATATATAATATATATAAATATATAATATATATAAATATATAATATATATAAAATATATAAAAAACACGTTTGCAAGGATATCATTTTTGCGGAAAAGGGCAAAGTGCGAACGGAAAGCTGTACACAGAATGTTGACTAACTTGCTAATAATGATAATAAATACGTACAACTTAATAACAAAAGTATCTGCGTGTATGTGTGTGTATGTGTGTTAGGGGTGGTAATGGGGGGGGAGGGTTGGTATAGTCTGAATAAATAAATTATGTAATACAATGCAAAATATTTAATGCCTTCTCTTAGCAGTTGCTCCCCAACATGTTCCCTTCTCACCTCTCATTCTAGCTCGTACGATTCTTACGCTTTTTGCCTACATTTTGGTCATGTGTGTGTGTGTGTGTGTGTGAGTGTGTCCTGGTGTGTCTCATATCCCGCCCCGACAGAGGTAGTGTCCTCGCTTGTGTGTGTGTGTGTTTTGGGTTAGGAAACATTGGACGCCGGTCGCAATCGAAATTTGTTTAGGAACAACGAATGCCCGGTCACGACGGCCCAGTGTCCTTCCTCCTTCAATAGCATCTTCATCTCTTAACAATAAAGACCCCACAAAAAAAAAATTGTATCTTTAACAATATTTGTAGACTGTAGACTGATCAAAACAATGTTATTTCCTTCCCAATTCTTCTTCTCATTTTGATTGGCCTCTGCCAGGGCTATCTTCTCTGCTCCACTTGCTCCTTGCTCTTGCTCCTCCAACTGCATCCTGAATTTAAGCTAATGTCCCTACTGCACCACTCCACCACCATCCGGCTCGAGAATCGGTCTGGCCTTGCGCTAGCTGGAGTTGCTCGCGAGCCCGTTCTTGTGGGGCAGCTTGAGCAGGCGGCGTGTCCGGAACTCGTAGGCCCGTCGGCAGAACATTACCAGCTCCGGATTGGTGTTATCTGGCACTGTTCGCACCGAATGGCAGTGGGCGCTGCTCGGCCGGCGCGGCACAATGCTGATGTCCTCCACATCCTCCTCGGCTGCACGTAGGCGGCGACGATATCTGCACAAAACAATCAAATCGATATAGATTCAGAGATATCGCTTGAGAATTCCCCCTTCGCTGGGCCACTCACCTGCAGTATTCGCTAAAGGTGAGCACATAGCACTTGTCCTCGATGCAGGCCACCGAGTTGTGGTCGCGATGCCGTGAGGCATACACCTCATCCGGGCAATCGTTCCGCTGACGTCCCCGGTCTGTATGCTCCGGGCGATAGTACCACAGCAGCGACATCATCATCTCACCTGAGAGATATTCCACAGGTTATAAGTTATTCAGTTAATATTTAAAAGATCTCTGGACTCACCGTCCTCGGGATTCTGCCAGAGGTGTGCCACCTTGGCCACATAGGGTAGCTCGTTATCCTCGTTGGCCTTGAGCAGCACACAGTCGCGGGTGCGGATGATATCGCCCTCCACATGGCGCATGGCCGGGTAGCAGGTGCGCAGCACCAGCGGATCATCGCTCTATATAACCCAATTGAATAGATTTTATTATAGGAAATTCACAAGCTCTAACACACACACTTACGTTGAGAAAGACGGCCCCCTGGAAGGCCTTGCCTGCCCACATCCATCCGTTGTTCCACTTGGGCACCACATTGGCCTTCGTTGCCGGTGGCTGTGTCTCGTCCAGCTCATTGCTGACGCCTCCGGGTCGCTGCTTCTGGCGCTTGCGATTGCCAAACTTGCAACGCGACCTGGCACGCTTCGTGTGCGTTGTCGCCTGGCCTTGGCGAGTGGGCGGAGGGTTGGTCGCTGGGCTGGCAGCTGGGGCAGATGTTGACGGCGCCGGCACCGCCGCTGGCTGACTGGGCACCAGAAACAAGTGCTGCTGCTCATCGGAATGTTGCTGCTGCTGGGAAGTTGCTGATGCAGCGGCACCTGAGGACTCGCCAAACTTCTGCGCCTGCAGATCCGTCGTCTGGTACTCGTTGTTGTTGGTCTCCTGGGGGGGCGTGGGTATTGTGGTTGCCGCAGCAGCCTGTTGTCCAGCTGCGGTTGATGCCACCACAGCTGTTGTTGCCGCTCCTCCTCCTGTCGCCTTCTTGCCTTTGCTCTTGGCCTTGGTGCTTGCAGCCTGCTTGCGAGGCTTCTTGGCCGCCGGTGGGGCTGCCTCTGCTGGCTTCTTGGTCTCCGACTTGGAGCGCTTCTCACCCGCCGGCTGACTGGTGCTGTTGGTGGCCAGCAGCGGCGAGGGTGTGGCATACAGGCCGCCCACCGAAGTGCCCGCCTTGCCGCGACTGCTGTGGTTCAGTTCGGGATCGCTGAAGTAGCCTCGGCTTAGGGCCGTGTCCAGGCCCTCGATCAAGTGGAGGGCAGCGATCTCTTGCTTGCGGGGACGTGCCCTCTTGGGTGACGTGCAGGACGTGGCCGTGGTGCTGCTGGCCTGCTCCTCCTTGTTGCTGATGGCTTCGGCTGCTGTTGAAGGCAGTGTTCCCGTCTCCGCTGCTGCTGATGCTGCTGCTGCTGAGGCCGGAGTTGCTGCCTCGGCAGCTTCGCGTTGCTGACGACGCTGCTGCTGCTGCTCGCGTCGCTGCAGTCGCATCCTTTGCGTGAGCATCAGCTGGCGGCGCTTGGTGTACTTGGCGGGCGCCCGTCCATGCCGACGGACAAAGGTGCGGCCCGGACATAGGTAGTTCTTGGGCTCCGCCTGCTTGATCAGGCTCTTGTAGCTGTGGTGAGTCTTGGTCTTCTTGCTGCCGCTCGAGGGGGCCAGCAGGTTGATGCGCTGCTTGCTGCCACCTGGCGTGGGCTGCTCCTCCTGCTCCTCCTGCCCTCCCTCCTGGTCTGGCTCTATTTTCGCCACAGGTGCGTGTGACGTTGCTTCCGCTTCCGCGACCGTTGACGCCACCTGATGCCTTTGCGTTTGCGTTTCCGGCTCCTGTTCCGGCTCGGGTTCCGTTTTGATTGTGGGCTTGAGGTCCGGCAGTTGGCTGATATGTGTGCTGGCCTCCGCCTCACTGTCGTGCTCGATTTTGATTTTGGTCTCTGCTTTGATTTCCGCTTTAAGTACAAAAGGCAACTCTGGTTCCGCTTCCGTGTCCGTTGCAGAGAGCTTGTGCTCCTGCTTCTGCTTCTGCTCCTGTTGTTTCTGATGCTGCTGCTGCTGCTGCTGTTGCTGCTGCTGTGCGGCATACACCATCTCTCTGGCCATGCTCTTGCCAATCCTTGCCTTGCGCGGCACTGCTGCTGCCTGTACGGTCGCTGTGGCCGGAGGCGGCGTGCTGCAGGTGAGGTCATATGCCTCTATGTGCTGCTGTTGCTGGTGGTGCTGCTTCTCCAGCCCCAGCCCCAGGCCTAGGCTTAGCTCCAGCTCGGTTTCATGCTCCTGCTCTTCGAGCAGCTTCTCATCGCTGGCACAGTAGCTCTCTGGCGGCGTGGGCGGCGGCATGACATGCGCCTCGTACTGTATCTTGGTCACTTCCTGGCCATCCTCACCCTTGAGCTCTGTCTTGACCAGCATCTGGCACTGGGTGCCGGTGGTGGCTGTGGTTGCCGTGCTGCTTGTTGTATTGGTCGCTGCAGTTGCTCGAGAGCTCGTCTCCCCCGTCTGGGTGCTGCTGCTGCTGTTGCTGATGGTGTTGCTTATGGTGTTGCTGCTGCAGGTCGCTGCTGGTGTTGGTGTTGTGTTGGTGGTGACATTTTTCACTGGGCCTCTACTGGTAGTCAACGCTGACGCCATAGTTGTTGTCGTAGCGCTGCTGCTGCTGCTGCTGGCAGTCAAGGAGGAGCTGCTGCCGTTGCTGGAGTTGCTCGTGGCACTCTGCAACATGTTGCTGCTGCTGCTGCTGTTGCTGCTGCTGCTGTTCTTGCTGCTGATCTGGTTGATATTGTTGTTGCTGCTGCTGCTGATGTTGCTACCAATATGAGGCCCAGTATGGACGTTTTTTGGACACGATTGAGGCATTGGGCAGGGACACTGCGGCGGATACTCTGCGGAAGAGATCAAATGGGGGAAAGTATTAACATAAATGATCCTCGAATTCAGTGTTGCCAAATGGGGGTTAGCCAGAAATAGAGGGACTCCAGGAGATTTAGAAAGAAAAACAAAGAGAACTTAGTTTAGAACTATTATTATATAGAATATAGCTTGTTAAGCTTTTAGTCTTCAGTAGATTTCTATAAATTTTAAGTTGGGATTTGAATAAATATGAAAAGCTTCACATATTTTGTATTACTTGTGCAACTATTTACTTTATTTGAAGTTAACCTTTTGTGCAATTGCAATTCTTTCTTATAACCTGTCTAAAAAACCGCAATATTTCAATAATATTTTGATTAACATCTTTTGATAACATTGTTCTTTTACACTTTTAATAATTTAATAAATTTTATCCCTAAGAAAATATAATTTTCTTTAGAGAAATGAAAAATTTATCTCCTTTGAGGCTTTAAAATCAGTTTTTAAAGAGCGGCTTTCCCTGAAAATGTTCATTATAATAAGAAATAATAAGAAAGAAGTTCCTGAAATCCCTTCTAAATTGATAGTTTTCTTTTTAAAAAAGGATTCCAGTGTTTCTAAAAGATATTTCTCATGATTTTTCACTTAATTTCCCATAATGCATTCCTCTATTTGCTTTTCATTTTCCATTTCCTGCTCCCTTGGCTAACCCTTTTGGCAAACACTGTTATTGGCCAAACTGCATCCGGGACTGGACCATACTTTTCCTTACCCATATACGGTCCTTGCAGGCCGCGCGTGTAGCACTGACCGCCGGCCGCTCCTCCACCGGGACTGTAGCCGGCGTAGTAGCTGGGCGGTCCTGGATAATGCTCCAGATGCTGCTGCTGCGGCTGCTGTTGATGCTGCTGCGGCTGCTGCTGATGTGCCGGTACCAATTGGCTGCCAGCTGGTGCTCCAGCTGCTGCTGCCGCTGCCGCTGCTGCTGCTGCTGCTGCTGCTGCAGCTGCTGCAGCGGAACTGCTGCTCGTTGGCGGCTGCTGCTGTGGCGGCGGACCGGACGCAGAAGCTGTCGGCGGCGGCGGCGGCGGTGGGGGTTGCTGCTCGTAGAGCTCCGGCGGCGGATGCGGTCCTGCGTGCTGATAGTACGGATAGCGACGATAGGCGCCCGGCGGCGGTGGCGGCGGACCCTGCGGATGATGGCCCTGCGGATGGTGTGTGGGCGGACCCGGCGGCGGCCCCGGCTGATAGACCTTGCTGGAGAAGTAGGGCTGATAGGTGGGCGACGAGTAGCACATGACCTCGCCCGGATACGGCGCGTAGTAGTTGGGCGGATAGGCGGTCGAGTAGTGGATCTGGGCCGCGTGCATTGAGCGTGAGTAGGGCACGCCCGGATGGGCGGCGGCTGCCGCAGCAGCGGCCGCCACGGCGCTGGCCGGATACGGCTGTGGCTGTGGCGGATGCTGCGCCTGCTGCGGGTTCTGTGTGTGAGCCTGCGACTGGGCCTGGGCCTGAGCCTGAGCCTGGGCTTGAGCTGCCTGATCGGCCTCGGCGGCTGCCTGCTGCTGCTGCTGCAACTGTGTGGGTGATCCAGCGGTGGAGGCGCTCTCCTCCTCTTGCAGCTTCTTCACCTGCGGCGGCGGCGGCGGTGCGGCAATCACATGCGGCGAGATCAGCGGTCCAGCCGGCTGATAGTACCCTTTAAAGATGAGAAAAATTGAAGCTTTAGTATATATATTAGTGGATACTTGGTTCTTACAACTAAAAGTGTAGAAATGTCGATACATAATGCGGCTTTTTAAACATCAATGTTTGCTTTACATTACTGCAAATAAGGCTTATTTAGAATGGCCAACAAATGCATTGAGGAATGAAGAAATGGTTTAGGAATTGAGGAATCGATTGGGAAAAACGATCATGCTTTGTGGCAAAAGGATTTCCCTTGTAATCTCTTCAGGCTTTCTTATAGATAGATACATAGATTGATTATATAAGGGGCAGCTTGTTGAAAAATATTTCAACAGCTGTTTTTGGAAGACTTAAAACCTGCAACCTGACTTGCACATTCTCTGTTTCTTTAGAGTTTTCACAGTACGGCAAACTGGCTGCTCTATCTGTCCATCCTAGGGAGTCTCTACTGTACCAATCCAGACGAGAAGGGGGCGGGATGTGGCAGTGAAGTGAAGTGAAGTACGGCAACAATGCATAAAGTGAAAGTTGGCCTGGCCGAAAAAGTAAAAAAAAAAAAAAAAGCGAGCGAGTGAGCGAAACCAGTTGAGCGGCTCCAGTTTGCTTTACGGAATAGCACCCAGCAGCAGCAGCAGCAGCTGGTCGTGCAACAATCCCTCCCTCGCTGCCACAGCTCCCCTAAATGAACCCCCCTTTCTTGGAGGAGATGGTGGACTCCATTACCTCGTCCCAGCATGTGGGCTGCATACAAAATGTCGCGAAAATGATGCGCCGCATGCTGTTGCAGGAACGTAAACGATTCGGCTATGTTGGCCGCCAAGGCAGCAGCGGCCGCCGCATCATCGGCCGCTCCTGGGGCCATGCTGCCGCTCCTGGAGTATCCTGCCTCGTTCAGGTTGGGCAATCCGGGCATTCCGGGCATTCCGGGCATTCCGGGCATTCCAGCAGCGGCGGGCGAGAGGGCGGCGGACTGTGTGGAGCGGTCCGTTTCGCAGGTGCCGCTGCTGCTGGTGCTGCCCACGCTGGAGCAGCGTTGCTGCTGCGGTTGCTGTTGATGCTGCTGCAGCTGATGATGATGCAACTGTTGCTGGTGCTGATGTTGCTGCAGATGATGATGCTGATGATGTTGATGAAGCTGCAGGGAGAGCGGCAACTGATGATGGAGCTGGAGCTGGACCAGATCGCTGGCTGGGAGCAGCGGACTGTGAACGGTGGCGGCGGCGGCGGCGGCGGCGGCGGCGGCTGCGGAGGATTTTGTGGTTGCTGCTGCCGACTTTTTTGTGGTCTCTTTTAGGCGCATCTTCGATTCGATCGGCGATCTTTTCAATCTTTTCCCCTGCGTTGCCGCTCGTATACAAAATATATATATATATATATATATCGATATATATGTGTGTTTTGTATATATATTTAGATGCTAGGTTGTTTCTTGTACATATATCGTCGCGTGTGTATATATAATAGGCGCTTCTTGTATATATTATGTATACTGTATATGTATTTTGTATATATATGTATATGTATATATATGTATGTCAACAAGGAAGTTTCATTGTTAAGGCAACTTTTTATTATTTTCATTGAATTGTTTCAAACAGTTTTCCTTCTTTTCTCCGCAATTTCTCTTTTGTTTGGTTGGTTTTATTTTTCTGTTATTCAAAGTTTTTTAAATTCTTCATTTGGCTTGCTGCAAAATTATGAATATAAATTAAGAAAAATCACACACACACACACGTTTTACGCGAAAAGTTTTAGAGACTTTTTGGCATAATTTATATATTTATCCCGATTTTTCGGCATTTTTCCGCGACATTTTCCTGGCGTTTTAATTTGTTTTATGATTTAATTATCATTTATAATTATTATTATTAAATTGAATTAAGTTGTTCCGAATTTTATGGTGTTTTTTGCTGGCGTTTTGGCTTTTATATTTTTTATTTTATATCTAAAATGATTTATCAACATTTCATAGTTTTTTTTTATTTTAGATTTATTTTTTCTTATAGATTTTGGTGTTTTGTATGGCATTTGTTAAGTTTCATTGCATCTACATTTTTGTTATAATTAATTTAAAGGTTTCTAGCTATTTATTGGTGTTTTTACACTAAATGATTTAATTCTCATAACCATTTCCTGCGAAACTGAATCACTTTTAGATGTTCTTTCCTAAAATTCAGCAATTTTCAGGGATTTTCTTATGAAACATTTTTGGTTTGTTAAAAAAACGGATAAGAGGGTGGAAATTACAGGGAAAGGTCTAGAGTTTTTCTTGGATTTTTTGTTGTTTTTCAATTTGATAAATATCAGGTGGCCAATGCAACAACTTTGCGCCAGGGGGGGAGACATCGAAACGAGTTCTTCGAACAACAAGTGCCAGCGGCAACAACAAACAGCTGTTGGTGAGAGGCCTTCCGCCCACTCCCAACTCCCACTTCCAGCTGTCTGTCTCTCTCTCTCTCTCTCTTTCTCTCTTGCTCTCTCTGTTCTCTCTCTCTCATGTGTCGCTTGTCGCCTGTTCTCGGAGCGGAAGCATCGAGAAGCCAAAAAGCCAAAAGGCGACTAACGAAACCGAAAACCAAAAACCGAAGACCCAAAACTCAACAACAACACCAACAATTTCAACAACAACAACAACAACAGCAGAAGCAATAACAATAACAATTGCCGCTGAAGTTGCAGCGTGTGAAATTGGACGCCAGCAGTGAAGCTAGCAGAGGCAGAGGCAGAGGCAGGGACATCGGCACGTAGCACAATCAGTGCTGACGTCACGCGCCATAATCGCCTGCACAAGTACTGTGCACTTAGCTTTTTTGTAGACAAATTTCCAAAGCAAAGGCATTTTATATAAATATAACAAATTCCAACTGGAAGTTTCTTAGCAAGAAAAATAGAGCATGATCCTTATTTAAAATTAAAATATAAATGACACGATTTTAATTAAATATTGCATTCAAATCAAATTCAAAGCAATGACTTATTACACGATTTCAGTGTATTATTATTTCATTCAAAACCATGCAACAGCATGAAGGAGTCATTTCCGACCCTATAAATCATATATATTCTTGACCAGTATCAACAGCCGAGTCGATCTAGCCATCTCCGGCAGAAATACAATTTTTGTAAAATTTTTTCAAAATTTTATAAGGGGTTACATCGTTAAAATTGTCTAAAATTTGACAAAAAATTTTAATTTTTAAAAGTTTTAAATTGAGTATGCAGATTTAATAACCTTTCAAAAACTAGCACAGAAACGTTTTCCGTATTGAAATTAAGGCTTTTTTGGCTGAGTTATGAGTTTTTTTAATCTATGATTTGTTACAAAATCAGTGATATAATAATCCGAATATTTTAAGCTTAGTTATGGGGGTTTGTTTTATAAAACAAGAATATATGACCACAATAATAACATTTATTATATATTATAAAGTAACCCACAATTTTCTATAAGCATTTGTTCGCTTATCATAGAAAATAGGAAATAGGAAAAATAGGATATTTTTCCAATAAAATGATAACAACACTGGTCAGAAGATGGACTGTGGGCTCTGACGACGATAGCCAAAGACAGGTGGCGTTGTGGTGGTGGCAGGGGAATAGGGGAAACGACACCGGATAGATGGCGCTCGAGTGCAGGCCAGGTGCTGTCATCATTATTGTTATTTTATGCCATCGCCTGTCAAATGCAACAAGGATTGTGCAAAAACACAGCACGCAAACGCAAACACCGACGACAATTTGTCAACGCCTGCACTTGACCTACACACAATCGCACACGGACACACACACACAGGGTCGGGGGGTGTGCGGATGTTATATATATCCATCCGTCAACCTGTGTTTGTCATTCCACGTTAAATGGAAAGGTGAGTGGGGTGGCTAGGGCCCACGAGAAAGGTAAAAGCCAGAAGGGGAAAGAGAGACACGGGACAGGGTGCCACTTCAATATGAAATAATCCTATTTCCGCTTTTCCATAACCCTTTGAAGTCGACAAATTTAATCAAATTGAGTGTGGCCGAGCAGTGCCCGCTAATACAAGAAGATTTCCCCAACATTTTACTTGGAAAGCCCCTTCTCCTCCCTGCGACTCGAGCGGCTAATTTAATAAGTAAAACACTTTTCTGCAATAAAAAGCCTTTTTTAAGAGCCTTAAAGTTTCAAAAGTTTTCAGGGCTTATCATTTAATATTTAAACTATTTCTTAAATTAATTCGGGCTTTTGTGTTTAAATACGAAGCGGAATAAGAACTGATTTAAGTTAACAATTAAGTTTACAATGTTTTCAAACATCTGCAATTGTTAACTTGTGTTTAATAATTCAATTTCTGACTAATATGGGTTTATATATTATTTTGTATACAATTTAGACAATTTTACATAATTTTTTCTATACAATTCAACAATGATTTAATACATTTTAATACAGAATATTATTGTGTCTGAGTTATGACTACCACAGAGCATGGTCTCACTCATGCAAAGGCAGTGAACAATGTCTTGCCTGGGCACACTATTTTAGTACAAAAACAGTATTAAGTGTGAAATGCATCCTTATATTCTTCTGATATTTCCGTAAAATAAAGCTAGACAACCAATTAGCTCACAAATTCAAAAGAAAGTCATTCACTGGCATCGATTTTAGCTTCCTCTTCTGGAGCAATCGAGAGCCAGCTTGGTGAATGTCTAGATTCCATTCCATGGACAATACGGGTCAAAAGAGAATGGTTACCGCATACGAAGAAGATTTAAGCGGGGAACTGGACTGGATTTCTCTGATTAAATACGATTTGTGGATCCAAACCTAATCTAGCGATTAAATTGCAACAGGGAAAGCGACGTTTTTTGTAACTTGAGCCTATTTTTTGGGTTATATATCTATAATTTGATCAATTATTTGTGTAGGATTTGTAAAGACATTTGTTAGAACTTAACCCCTTAGAAGTGTTGATAATGAATCATGTGAAAATTGCATAAAAAATACAAATAACTTTAGACATGGCTTACAATTGCCAGCTTCGAATCCTCTTTACCAGGGAGTCCCAGGTATTGTGGTACGTTCAATTAGCGGAAAACACTTGCCATTAAGGGCCACATCATCATCATCATAATCATCATCATAATAATAATAATAATCATCATCATCATCATCTTCATCGTTGTCGTTGTAGTCTTTAGCCTTTTGCTGCTGCTGGCATTACAGACTAAGTGAATAATTACGCATAATTAAATGCACGCGGTGCCAAACGTTGCCACGCCCCAAAAAAAAAATAAGAAAAAATAAAAGGAAAATGCATCCCACCCCGCACTCGATGCACCTGCCCCTTCGATCGCATTGGATCTCGGGATACCAGATCGTAACCATTTACCAACCCATAACTCATCATCCAAGGCCCCCAAAGGCGATGCAGTCCTGCAGCAAGTCCCAAAAAACAAAAAAAATTAAATAAAATACAAAATCTTGCAACTTTCTCCTTTCACAATCGATAAGCGACGAAATTTGTTTTCTTTCCCCAATCATTTTGCTGGGTGAAAGGGAACCAGAGTTATGTACTACATGCATTGTATATAAAACTTTATATATTTGCATGTTTTTCACAAAAGTAGAATTATCAAATGTGGTGTAATTAGGAAATGAATCACTTAATTTATGAAACAAGCGAAGTAAACAATGACTGAGCACAGAATGCAAATAAAAACACACATTGATAATGCTTATAAAATTGTTAATAACATTTCTACTTGTTATTTTAATTATAAGATTCAAAAGTTTAGAAAAAGAAGAGTTGTTAGAGGTAATAATTGGTGTTATTGAAAAAATAATACTTGAATACTTTGTTATCGAGTGGATTTAGTGATTAAGTAAGCCCGGCAAAGGTGCCACAACGATAAAAAACCGATTAAGATCTTAAGCCAGCAGTAAATGTACCATTAATCAGAGGGAATAAGCGCGGCAGAGTAACTTAAATTTTCTGACGATAAGTTGAGATTAAAAGTCGGGAAACTGGAGAACAGGAGAACCTGTGGAGCAGCAGCAAACCAATTCCAAAAGAAGATAAATGAATGGAACGAGGCAAGAGGCAGGAGGCAGGAGGCAGGAGAAAGAGCTCCAGGAAGACAGCCCTCGGGTTGGACCTGTATTCTTCTGTGGCTTTGAGGTTTCCTTTTCGGCTGGCTGGATGTTCCCTCTGTGGCGTGCAGTCATGAGTAAAAGTCAAATATTGTAATTATGCAAAATACATAATTTACTTTGAATTAACAGCTGAAAACGGAGCAGGTGGAGAAGAAACCGGGGAGGGGGGAAAACAGCAGGCGGCGAGCGCAGGGGCGTTACCCTAATGCCGCTCCAGAAACTGAAAATAAAATTCAATTAAATTGCGCTCAACTGGCGAGTGAGGACAACAGGTAACCGCTCCGGAGGCGCAGGTAACAGCCAGAGCAGCAGCAGAGAAACAATATTTTGCGGTTTTGTTTTGGCACCTGCCACAAGCCGGCGGCAGGTGAAGAGCGGGGCGCAACTGGCAACGAACCTGCCACTTTGCACAGTTCCAAAGTCAGCTGTTCTTCTCGTTCGACATGTGGAAAGGGGTTTCCCCTTCTTCGAAGCGAAGAAGGGGACAGTCAGCTGTACCCCGATCCCAATCCCTATACCCATCCCCATCAGTTTCAAGGCGATCCCTTTTACTGCGGGACAAGTGGGCGTGTCACTCATTCATTATTCACTCGCAGCAACTGTGAATGAAGGAGCTCCTCTCACACATTGCTCACTTCCTCTTCGCAAAAGGTCTCGAGTTTCGGGACAGAGTTGCAGCAGTAGTGACCAGGTGACTGAATGATCTAATGACCTGGCCAAGATACCTATCAGGCTGTGGCAAAGGATATGGCTTCAGGATGCAGACTTCCCTGGAAACCATAAACAACAATATAATTCCTAATTGAATATTTCAATTACTAACACTGAATAACTTTATCAGAGCATTATTTGGTTCATTTGTTGGATTCCAAGGGTTAATCAAAGTCTTTCAATTATCATAATTAAGCTAAAAATGCATTAATTTTAATTCGGAAATCATTTCTGTGCTGGTTTTCGAATGGTTACCATAACAAATTTAGAAATTAAAGTTTTTTGACTCAGATGTTGATGCTGATCAATAATATATATAGTTTATAGGGTCGGATATAACTCTGACTGAAATTATAATACCCTGAAAGGGTTTAAAAACATATATTAATGTAAGGGATCGTTAATATATGTTTTTATACAACGCTACAGTTTTTATATAAGAAACAAAGTTTCTGAAGGCTTTTTTAAGCTAATTTTGTTTGAATAAAAACAATTTCTTACTGAAAAAAGCCAAAAGTACATAAGGGGTTCTGCTTTGCAATAGAATTCACCAAGAAAACTATTGCACCTAGAAACTTATGATAAAACTAAAGGATATTGATATTGTTTACTGACAAATCATTGTTTTTAATAGAATTTCAGCCGCTGCAAATGTACTGACTTGTTACTAATTAAAAACAAGTAATTTTATAACTTTATAAATCACAGAAGGTTGAAAAATTCAGTTAAATCTATAGCATGAAATGACTTTATTAAAAGAATAGTATTCAAAGGATGAGAAACCACAATGGAAAACAGTGATAATCATGAATTAGTACAGGCAAATGAGTAATGAATCCGCGAATGATGTCAACTCATGATGAAACACACATACAAATAGTTTGTGGACAATGAGTTAAGTAAACTTGGTTAGAAAATCGATAGTTTTGGTGCAATTGCATTGATTAAGAGTGTAAATTCAAGTCCTGAGAAAGGAGACTGTACCGAAGGAACCATGTTTCAAATATTTAAACAACGAACGACAACGAGAACAAGTATTTAATTATTTAATTCACAACGAGACAACAATTAGAACAACGGCAAATGGCAACAAACAAAGAAAGAAACAAACAAACACAGAGAAATTGAGAAAGATGATGAAAATTGACATCCAAATACTCACACTCTCTCTCTCTCTCTCTCTCTCTTTCTCTCACCTAACTACTTTTCTCTTTCTCCCTCACACTATTGTTTTCCTTTATTTTTTGGAATCGCGACCGCATTTTTCAATTAGTTTTATTTATTTCGTTTTTTATTTTGTTTCATGGCATTTGTTTTGCATTTGTTTGCTTCCAGTTTTCGTTTTAGTTTAAGTTTGTTTTCTTCACTGTTCGGCGGCAATTATATGTTAAGTGTGTGTGCAAAAAAATATATATATAGAAAATCAAATAGAATTAAACGAAAAAATAGAAACATCTAGGCTAGAAATAAAGCCCGCGCATTTTTTATCGCCACTTTTTGTGTGTGTTTTATTATATCGTCTATGTGACTCAGTTCAGTTTTATGACTTTATATTTATTCATTAGCTCGGTTTTGCCTAGTTTTTACGACTAACTATTTGGAAACCGAACACAAACTAGTTTAAAAAAAATAAAAAACAGGAAAAAACAAGAAAGGAAACTATCTTCGGGATGTCGAAGTTTATATACCCTTTATTATGGGATATAATCGGAAATCGATTATAACAAAGCTTAAAATATTCGCATTCTTTGAATCGATATTTATCGATATCTTTGCATGTCGATATATTAGTTTTAAAAACGTATAGCTCCGCCAAAAAAGCATTAATTTCCCTTCGGAAAGTTGTCCTATTGTTACACACAGATTAAATCGTTTAGAAATGGTCAAAAATATGATCTAAATAGGCTAGATCAACTCGGCTGTTGATGCTGATCATAAAAATACGAATTTTTTGAGTGGAAAAAGACTTCCTAACCAAATTCTGAATAAACTTTCAATACCTTTTAAGGGTATTTAAAAAAAAAACCCTCAAAAATCGCTTAACGCCGAAAGCTAAAAATCGCGTCGTCAGCTGTCGGACCTCTGCCAATCAAATTAACACATTTCAATTAGCATTTTTGCATAATGCCCGCACACACAAAAACAACAACAACAACAACACACACACACAAAAAGAGCAGAAAAAACAGATACACACAATATACACAGACAAAAGACAGACGGATGAAATCTGATATGCAAATTTTTGCGTTGTTGTTGTGAAACGAAACCCAATTGGAAATGTTTCGGCCACACAATCCGGACATAATGAGATCTTCCTCCTCTCTTCAAAAAATCTGCCCGATTTGGATCTGGTTTTTGGGTTTATTTCTTCTGGGCTGGGGAAACCCTATTGAAGCTGGGAGAGTTAACTATTTCACTCAAAAATGCATAAACAATAATATAATAATATAATTTCCAGAAAGCTTGATATAATTCACGAGAAATTATAATTGTTTTATGCCAGAAATATAGCAGAATTAACTAAGTGAAAATGGAATTTTCCTTGTTTTATTTGTGTTTTGTTTCTCTTCGGTTTTGTCTCCAGCTTGTTTGTGTTTTTTATTTTGTTTCACTTGTTGGTTTTCTGGCTTTATTTTGTTGTTATTATTGTAGCTGCTGCGGGTTGTTATTTTCTTCAAAATGAAGTGTAAATTTGAGTGAAACAAGAGGGACTGGCACACACGTAACGTCACAAAAAAAATCTTTATTTAATTAAGCCCATTTTGTGACCAACATGAAATATAATCATCAGCTTAGTCAAGTGATTTTTATTTTCTTATCAACTCGTATTTTCCCAATTAAAAGAATTAAATGCAAAACCAAATTCCAAAGAATTCAACTTATTGGGAATCCAGAAAGCACTGATTGCGAAATTTCCAACTATTTCGTATTCCGATAAGAAAGTTGGCAACAATACACTAATCTATATATATAAAGTACATAAGTGTGTACATTTTGAAGAGTAAATGAAAATAGAAACTATTAAGAAAAGTATCTTAAAGAAGAAACAACTATAAAATATATGCCTATAATTCCAGTTAATTAATTAATAACTGAAAAAATAAGTACTTTGAATCGCTATTGCTGTTGACTTCACTTTAACCTCACATTTCATTGCTTAAAAATCTCTACATACACACACACATACACACATGCATACATTCCATACATTCCATACATATAAAAAATTTCTAGAAACTTCCTTAGAAAAGACCGCAGTGTGGAATCCCCTTTTGATAACTCAAAAACCAAAAAATTGCATACAAATTCCTACACTTTGATGGGTTCTTATTTCCAGTCTCATTCCAATAAATGCATTCACCCGATGCGAATTACGTTTTTTATGGAAAATCCAAAAGCAGCGAAAAAAAAGAACAAGTACACACACACACATGCACATGTGAAGTGTGCACAAAAAATGAAATTTGCAAATTGCAATGCAAAATTCATAATTACTCAGAAGCTTAGCTAGGAAGATGACTTCAAATAATGACAACTTACATGAGTATATGTTACGGTCCATATTTTCACTGAGCTTATTATAATAACTAAAAACTTATATGTTAATTTGTATTTTTTACACCACGACTTCTTGTTCTTAACGTCGTTTTTTCTCTTCTTTTCTTGCAGCCTCGTGGATTAGAGGTGAGTGCATTCTGCGATAGCCCCCACTATCGTATTGTCTTCGTTACTATCGATATAATGTCTAGTAAGCGTCAAAACTTCATATAAAAGAGCGAAAAGAGCGGGAGGAACCTTCCTTTTCCGGAACCACAACGAGATACATATATTGTGAACGAATTGAGTGAGACATTGCCAGATTAAAACAAAAATCAGCTGTGTTTTTTTTTAAGTGAAAGGGAAATAATTATTTGGTATATATTTCGCCTGAAATTGCACGAAATAAATTGTAGAACTCTTTTAAGAAATTCCTTTGCTAGCAGGGAAAGCTTTTTTCAAATGAAAGAAATGACGAGATGCATTTTATGGTATTTAAGTAATATTTTAATTACACAAATAATCTGTTATTGGGATATTATCAATTTCGGGCCCTTGGTTATTTAACTTAACATCTAATATATTAATAATCTATCAACTTGCAAAGCGTTTGAATTTGTTTCTCTTTACAAAGATTGTTTACAAAGTTTGTTTACAAACAACTTGTTTACAATGCAAGCAATGCAAGTCAGTGTGACCCTTTTGACTTATTTTTCTTTAAGTTCTTTGGTCACATTAAAGCTTTTTGAATTATAATAAGGGATTCCCTATACTTCTGAATGACTGAATGAATTAATTAAAATATTATATATATTTAGGGAACGTATTGCTGATTTATACGAACTCAGTAGTTACTTTGTACTTTGTTCCTATAGATATTCTTGGTACTTTTTAGATGTAGTACTTTGTTAGATTTATTGCACAGTTCCAGATATTTTAATTCAGACCCAAAAAATATTAGTTATTTAGGCAATTAAATCGACATTTTCTAGATATTGATACTTTCCAGTTTCATTTGGCAATATTTGCATTATTTCTACTGGAATTGTGATCAACATAATTTGAAGTTTACTTAACAATCAGTTAATATTACGTTTTCCTCCCCCCCTCTTTTGGTCCCTGATAAGACTCCACAGAAACAATACACATGTTTCAGCATCATTCGTGTTACTTTCTATGGAGAATTCAAATAAAAGCCACAAAAAAACGAGGCATTAAAAAAACAACAGCACACACCAAAAAATGGGCACATACTAGTAGAAGAAGAAACATGTTTCGATGACTTCCGGTTTCGGAGTTTGTGGCGTCCGCGACTGAGTTTTCGTTGTGAGTGCGAGTTCAGTTCATTATTTTTTTTGTGAGAATTCGTTGCTGAACTAACATCGTGGAAAGGCGCGGTGTGGTGTGCGGTGTGGTGTGCGGTGGGTGTGTGTGTGTGGAAAGGCAGAGAAACGCTGAGAGAAGGGCGGGGGCGAATTAACATATACGAAACTATGCGATAAAGCGTGGACTTGGATAGCCAGCGAAATACGCAAAATGAATGCTCGTAATACTTTTATAATAAGCGAAGCTGTTGACTGACGTCGACGGCGACGCTTTGCTATGCGAAGGTCACACACACACACACACACACACAGCCGGCGACGCCAAGAAAAGCCGAGCGATAACAAAAGCCAGTCCAAGGGAGAGAGAGAGAGAGAGAGAGAGAGAGGAGGAGGGAGTGAGCAGTCCCAGCAAGTACCACATAGTGTGGGCGGTAAGAGAGCGAGTAGGAAGCAGCGAGTAGAAAGCAGCGAGAGGTGATCACTGGAGAATTTTATAGAATAAATTAAGCAAAAGAGTGCCAAACACAATATAGATCCAAAATACTGACATATCATTCTATATAGTTTAGTACATGATGTATACAATATCAAATACACAGTCTCAGCGAGAACCGTTCCCAGGAGAATGTTCTTTTTAAATAAATTAATAATATTAATAAATACTGAACCAGAATATTATCATTCTTCGAAAATCATTGATATACAAGAGCTAGAAACCAGGAAAGTAACAAAAACGTAAACGGTTCCAGCCAGTATTAGTGTGGGATGTAGGCGAACGAGTAGGAAGCAACGAGAATTAATCACAGAAGAATTTTATATTTAAAATTAATCAAAGGAGTGAAATCTGGACCCAGCTAGAAAAATATGGAGGACATTGAGCTCTAGTGTGGAGAGTAAACGAGCGAGTAGAAGGCCACTAGAAGCGAGAAACGTTTCCAGGAGAATTCAAGCGAGTAGGAAGCAATGAGAATTGATAACAGGAGAGTTTTATGCAATATATTAATCAAAATAGAAAAATCTGCTAAATGCAATAAACCTTTCAAAATAAACATGATGAATGAACATAAACATAAACATAAGTAAAACATAAACATAAATAAAAAGCATCAAAATGTCTAAAAATAATGTCAATGCTTAGATTAAACCCTCATTGCATAATATTTCATGTAATAATTAATTAATTCCAAATTATCACTGATTTTCTGATTAAGTCCAGAACTACTAAATATAATTACTAAATATAATCAGCCAATCAGCCAGTTCGAATAAAGTTAAAAAAGAGAAGTTTAAAAATTGACAGTGACACGTGACAACCTTATTTTTTTGTTTACTATATTTAAAATTGCCCCACAAAGATGATATCTAAATAGAACCAACCTAGCAGCCAGCCGCCTATAATGGCATTACCTTATATAGAGTTGACGTGTGCCGAACTGCCCCTAAATCGCATACTATATAGGCTATATAGGCTATATAGGCTATAGCCGACATGTGTACCCCTGGCTGGAACGACATTCAATTGCGCAGCAGTAGTGGCAGAGAGAACAACAGTTAATTGCATTTACAATAGTGCCACAGTTATGTCGATTCTTTATGGTCTATGGATGTTATTGCGGGGATTTGTGGAAATCGGTGAGGAGGGGGGAGCGAGGAAAAGTGCTTCCAGAGAACATGTGCAGTTCGCGGCTTAACGATCGAGCTGGCCAGCCAGCCAGCCAGCCAGCGAGCGAGTGAGCAGCTCATGTTTATTTATGAGTTGCCAATCGAATCGATTTCACGCGGCACAACTAGACTTGGACTTGGTTTGGTAACTTTGTTGATGTTGTTTCTGCTGCAAAATGCAAATTTTTCTTTGACAAAAATCAAAGGCAGACAGACATATGTATATCTATATATATATGTATATATAATATATAGTACATAATATGTATATAAGAGAGGGCAGTGCCAAAAACAGTGACACCGACCGACACACAAAAAAAGCAACTATCAAATGCCGACGTGTTCAAGGACATTTCAAAGTGCGTCGCAGGCAAAAACAAGTTCCACAAGTCAGTATATACATATATACAGATATATATATATTCAGGTGTATGTGTGTGCATAACCCTTAATGCATATGTGTGTGTGTATGCGAGAGCCAAAGCTTTTGAGTAGGGGTGTGCACAACCCCTAAAAATCCACAGTGGACAAGCCAAGATTGCAAAACTTTAGAGCACAAACACACACACACACACACACAGGCACACATAGTGAGAACTGCAAGCAAACACCAAGTAATTCAGGTAATTTAAATTGCCTTTTAATTGAAACAATATAAAAGCAAAAACCTAAAATTAAATTAAAGTGAAGCCTCTGCTTTTGCAGCTTGTTAAGTGGTAAATACTTTACAATTCTATTAGTTTCTTATTAAAAATAAAAGTCTCTGATTAAAAGTGAGTGTTTTTGGGAACTTGTTAAAACAAATTTTGATCTAAAACTTGTTTGTAAATAATTGTTAGATAATTAATAAAACAATAAACTAATTATTTGAAATATTTAGCTGACAATTTCAAGGACATTAGAAAAAAAAGGACTTTATTTACTGGCTCATTTAACGAATTGATATAAATTGTTATTTTATATATTTATCTATTCAGACAAAGGATAAATATATATACAAAAAATGAATATAAATATATAAAATATATATAAATATATAAAATAAATAGAAATATATAACATAAATGAATTAATATATATTTAAATTAATTACAAGGACTATTAAGCTTTTCTTTTGATCCTTAATATCATATTTGTATATATAATTGTATAAAATTTGTATATAACATTGCCTGGCTGCACTCCTTTGGAAATTCCACATTTATTTAACTCAAGATACCCCTACAGATCCCGCTCGTGTTATCCTTGATCCTCGAGCATGATTGAGCATGTCTTGAAGATCAGGAAACAAAAGGGGGAGAGGAGCATACATAGCCCCCTTAACCCTTAAAAGAGTAGAGCTCTCGGGATTACGCATTCGCCACATATGACACACGGTACCGTATAATAACAACAATAATAAAGGACGAAGGGCAGGACAACAAAGGTTGGGGAGGGGGGGGAGGTTAGGGGCAGGAGAGCAGGTAAGAGGCGCAAGCGAGAGAGAGAGGAGAGAGAGCGGCCGGCTTAACGAGCGTGAAATCGAGAGAAGAAGGATAAACCAGCCGAAGGATATAAGAACTGTTGCTCTCAAGTGTGTGCGTGCGTGTGCACGTCCTCAACTCGTGCACAGGCCACATGTGTATGTGTGTGTGTGTGTGAATGCGACGCTTCTTATTGACATTGAAACCGCTGTTGCCGTCGCTCTCCCTCTCCCTCTCCCCTCTCCCCTATTTATTTTTATTTTCAAGTAACACCCGGCGCAGATGCTAAATAAGACGGCAGGAATTAAAGTGCAAAGGTGTGCGCTGCAGCCGCGACGGCGTCGGCGTCGGCGGCAACAGAAGGATACTTTGCTCTTGTACTTAGCGCTCAAAACAGAAACACAGGAAAAAAGGAAGAAAGAAAGGACTCGGCAAGGGCTGGATCTAAGCAGATACGCCAACTGTTGGCAATGTCCACATGGCCCCGGGGCTCCTTAACTTACTATATATACTAGATATATGCGTATATATGCAAGCATAAGGACAATAAAAAAGGACAAAGAATGTTGAGGGAACGAAAACCAAACCCAGAAAAATGTCAACAAATACAAATGTTTGCGAAGGACCTTAGAAAACTTTAAGGATACGGGGCTAGGAACATGCAGTTATTTGACCCACTAAGATTATAGTAAATGGGGATTATATTTAGTAGCTTGGGTTTAGTTTGTGTACTCTTTCTTTCATTGCTAAACTATCAACAAGTAAATAGGTTTTAAAATGGTTTAGTTAGGAAGATATTGTTACAAAAAATATATATAAAAAGGATGAAAAGTTATTAGGGGAACTGTAACTTTTTAATGTTCTCTAAAGATCACTAATAATAATGATCTCCGATGAATATATAATGAAATTTTGTATTACTTGAGCCTATTTTAATATATTTTACCTTATTGAAGCTCAGATCTATTAAGGATCAAGGCAAATATCATTGAAGGGTTAACCAATTAACTAAGAAAAACTAGGTTTTCTTTTTATGGAAATGGAAATTAATAATATATATAAATACAGCTTAAATATTAGACAATATAAAAAGAATACAACCTTAAAATCTTGAAAATATCACATTATATACTCAGGAAAAAGCTAATCTTCTAATTGTTTATGTTTTTTAAGTCTTGTGGCTCTTAAATAATTGTATTTTTAGCCAAGACTTGCAGTTTTTCCAGCCTTAAGACCCCATTCCAGAGCTTTTTAAGCCAAAAAATGTAGCAAAGGCTCAAGTTCAGTTAAAGAAATGCCAGAAATCGGCCAGAAATTGCATATATTTACATAAATTTCAATTGAATTTAAATATATGTTACATATACATATATATATAAATGTATATATATTTATATCATTTCCACGAAACGTCAAGAAAACCAGATAAAGTTAATTCACTGATAAAATAATCATTTCAATAATAAATGAGCAATGCAATCACACTTACTACTACTCACTAAACTGAGAAAAAACAAAATAACAACAAAAAACTGAAAACAAGAAAAATGAAAACAGAAAACAGAAAACAAACAAAACACACAAAACGCAAATAAAAATTGCCGAATGGAAATTTTGTGGCACGCAAACTTGTTGCTCTATCTGCCTGCCTGTGTGTGTATGAGTGTGTGTGTGTGTGTGTGTTGGTGAGCCAGTCCATGTGCGTGTGTGTGGAGGCTTACTTTGCAATGTTTTTAATAATAAATGATTTATTTATTTTCCAATTTCGACTTTGATTTCGTTTTGTTTTTTCCCTCTTTTGTTTTGATTTCGATGCATTTTCAGCTGCCGCTGTTTTGTATTATTTCTTTATCATTTTTTTTTTTGTTATTATTATTATAATTATTTTATGGCTTTTTTTTTGCACGTCACCAGCGAAACAAATAAAAAAAAACAACACAAAACGCGCGCTCTCTGTATGTGTGCGTGTGTGTGTGAGTGCGAGAGACGGGGCGTATGAGCAATTCCGCGGCGAAAACTTTGCCACTTTTGTTGTCTGCGACGAAACGCAAAAACAACAAAAAACACGAGAAGACACCGCAAAAAAAAAGTAAAGAGAGATGTAAAACACTGGGCAAAAAACACAACAAAAAACACGGAAAGCTTTACATGCAACGTTGCTGCCACATTCACTGTTGCGGTGCTTTTTTTTGTTTTGTTTTTGTTTTTTTTTTTTTTTTTTGGCTGCTGCGGCGTTGCAATGCGTGTTGCTATTGCCTCTTCTTCTTCTTGTGGCGCCGACGACGACGACCGCGTTGCGCCCGACGCGTTATAACGGTTTGACAGGTATAGCAGCACTGCCTGGCAACTCTGTCGGAAGAGCCAGCGCCAGCCGACGGCCAGCCGAAGAGCGAGCCGAGCGCCAGCCGAACGAGCCGAGCGCTTAACGAGAGTCCCCCCCAGAGTTCGCTCTCTGTGCCTCGTGTGTGTGCCTGTGTGTTGTAAGCGCTTTTTACATTTTGCGGTCGAATTTTTATTTATTTTTTTTTTATTTTTGCCCGTGCTGTTCATGCTGTTGTTGCTGTTGTGGCCAACACTTGTCGTTGTCCATCGCCTTTTGGCCATTATGCAACAACAACACGACTACCGAAGAGGCTCACGAAGCACTCAAGCTACTCTCTGATTGGTCGAAGGATGCTGCTACGAGCAGAGCCGAAGTGCAGACTCTCTCTCGGCTCGGCGGTCTGTTTCTCTCTGTCTGTCTGTCTCCTACTCTCGGGAATGTTCGACGGTTGTAAAAGGCTGAGTTCGGTAGGGGGAGGGAGAGAGGATGAAGAGGGGTCAATAAAAAAAAAAGAAAAGCCAGATCGCAATAACAGTAGTCGCGACTTTTCCGACTGCCACAATACCCGTTAGACAATCCGGCAAATTCCGGGGATTTTACAATTTTGCGATCTCTTTTGAGTTCTAGAATAGATTTTCTTTTTGAAGCTATTAAATGTTCTTAGAAATATATAAGAAAACGTTTGAAAAATTCGAAAAATTATGGAAATTGATTTTCTGTGAATATTTTATAAATATTATGTTTCTCTAAAATATAACAAAATACAATAATATATAAGAATATCATCAAATTTTATCGAATATTTATACTTTTTTCATTCTATAGTAAAGGACTTCAAAATTAAATTAATTAATTAAATTAATTTTCATTTCACCAAGTCTCATAAACTTCATTAGTCATCGTCATTACCCTTGACAATTATTGACAATACCTAAAAATAAACAAATAATAAAAAAACAACTAGTCCCAGGGTAACTTTAAAGAAGAACAAGAGCTGCCACGGGGGAGCTTCAAACATAGGAGTCAGAATATTGTCAAAAAAAGAAAATGGGAGTGACCAAAATGTCAGCAAGGGAGCCATCTTCATCAGCATCCTTATGCCCATCCTTTTTCCCATCCATATCCCCATGCTTATCCTCATCCTCATTCACATCCCCATTTCCCCTTTCGAATGGAATAAATTTCTCAGCGACTAGAAAGCAAAAATAAAGACTTTAATTCAATTGAGCGAGTATTCAACACTTTTTCAATACATTAACAATCAGTGGGGGAATTTAATTTTATTTTATAATTATGGAAATATAATAGAGAAAGTCCTCTATAAAATTATGGTTTAGAAATCGGAGTATTTATAAAAAGTAATAGGAAAAATACAAGCTAAAAATATAATAATATAATATTAAAAATTCCCAAGTAAGAATTCAGAGATAATTCCATATATATATATATAATATATTATTATATAAATGTTAAGAGTGATCTACAGAAGGCATAGGCACAATATATACTGGAAAGAGCCACAGGGCAGTCAGACTTAACCAGAGTTAGGAAAAAATATATCTTTGAACACAAAAATACCTATAAAATAATACTGTTAAATCAATACATGTAATTATTATGTTATTAAACATAAAAATACCTTGTAAACATTGCAAGAAATTAAACCACATTCTATTTCATTTAGTTATATATTTATTTGAGATTTTCATTCAAGAACTTGTCATTTGTTTGCCTTTTCCCAGCTGTGATCTAACCGCGAGAACAAAAACCACTACAATTGCTGATAAGAATTAAAAATTAAGACCCCTTTTGATCTCAAAGTACACTTTTGTGAGTACTTTGTAAGGCAAAAATTGTTAAATTACGTTTCGATTAATTTCTTTTTGCTTTCTTTTGTTTTATGATTGTTTTTTCCCCCTTCTAGTTGATAATGATAAATTGCGTTTTCTATTTGGTTTGTTGTAGTTTTTGTTTTAACGAAATCTGTTTGCAACTTTTGTGTTGTTTTTTTCTTTTGATTTTTGCACAAACACACAGGGTGCTGTTGGTGCTGATAAGATAGCCAAGTTAAGGAACGTAGAAATGACAGAAAGAAAGATTGGTAGAAAGTGCGGGCCGAAGGCAATTCAGATTCGAGAGCAGCGCGTGCCCAAAATGTCCCGTTGATAATTATGGGTTTTCTTTTTATTTTTTTTGTTTATTTCTGTGGTTTTTGTATTTTGTATTTACTTATTTTTGGTGTGGGCTGTGGGTTCTGAAGTATCTGAAGTGATCCAAGTGAGTCATTCGAGTGATTCACCAAGATACAGCAAAGCCTAGCTAAAAGGAACAAAGATTCATGGGGATTATTATCCTAACTAATAGGTAGCTGGGTTTATTTATCAATAAATATCGATTCATGACTTGAAATGCTTATAAAATGTTGTTATAATAATATTAAATTATAATGAACTTTAAAAAAATATTTAAATATATATATAAAGGCAATTGTTAGAACCTTATACAGTTCTTATATATTTTATTTAATGTTGATTTCATTTAATTTTTATGTATATAGTGGAATTATTATCCAAACTAATAGGCAGCTGGGTTTATTTATCAATAAATCTCGATTCATGACTTGAAAAGCTTAAATAATTATGATATAAATATATTAAATAATAAATTGTTTCATATATAAAAATGTTTAAAAGTCAAAGTCTATCTTTTTCCTAAACTTTTTAAGGAACTTGAAGTTTAAGAAGTATTAAGTATTATTTGATGTTTTCTAAGATCTCTAAATATATACGTATGTACATACGTTTATTATTTATAATTTATAGTAGGAAAAAATAAAATAAAGCCCAGTTCTTTTTCTCCACTTTTTTTTTATACATCTGCAGTTGCAGTGTCAGATTCGGATGCAGATACATTTGTATCTTGGCCCATTAAGGGCAGTCACAGCAAGCCGGACGCAGCGGAGAAAGTTTTTTTTCGGGAAGAAAATGCACTGAAGAGTGAAGAGAGTGGAGAGTGGAGAGTGGAGAGTGGAGAGTGGAAGAGCGGTGAAAACGTCCAATATCTAATTTGTTTTCTATTTTCCTATGCATTTCGCCCGCTGCGCCAAATTTATCAAGCTCTTGACCAACCATCCATTGTTGGCAAACTTGTTTGCCGCTCGCCGGGCTCTCTTTTTGGGTTTTTACGGGGATACACGGACTTGTAGTACCTTTTGGACTTTTCGCGGAGCGTGAGATTTTTTTTGTGTTTTTCTTCTTGTTTTTTTTTTTTGGCACACCAGACAGAGCGACACAATCGGAACGGAAATGGAAGCGGACACACACGACGGGGAACAGCTGAGCGTTACACTCGGGAAAATTGTTTTTCCCGTAAAAAAATGTTCTATGAAATTGTGGGGAGAGGTTTGACATAATTTAAACTATTTTAAAACGAGCTAGTTTTCCAAATTCATGGGAAAATGAGCTTAGTTGTATGAATTTAATTAATATATTTTTGTAGCGAATAATTCCAAGAAATACTGCAAAAAGATTCTTTTAATGAACTCTAAAAGAAATATATGAAATATATAAATAAATAAATATATATATATTTGTTAGAACCTTTTAAAGTTCTTATATATTTTCTTAATAATTTTTCAATTTTATTTAATATTAATTTCAATTGATTTTGATGTGTAAAAAAATAACACAAGAAAGACACCATTTTTTAATCAAATTTGGTACAAAAAAAATATAAAAGTAAAAGCTAAATCCCAAAAAACACTCAAAAACTGAAAATTTAAATTAAATTTTCTTAAAATAAATATAAAGCCCATTGCTAGAACATTTTTATATAGTTTCTTTATAATTAAAATATATTATTTGATGTCAATTTTAATTCACACGTTTTTATTTCGAAAAATAACAAGGAAAATATATACAATATATAAAAACAGAGTTTTTAATACGTATTTCTTTTTTTACAAGTAATAAAAATGAAGGGAATTGCTAGTTAGGTAAAGTTTTTTTTTTATTTAATCTCTTTCACGTATTTCTCTATAAAAAATTTAACAAAATAATCAAAAATATGCAAAAACAGCTTATTTGAAATCAAATTCTTTAATAATACAAAATAAAAGGCCAATTCCTAGAACCTTATATATAATTCTTATACAGTTTCTTCAAGTTGTATGTGTATAAAGCCCATTGCTAGAACTTTGTATAGTTCTTATAGAGTTTCTTCAAGTGAACTGCATTCGGGGGGGAAAATAATGAAGTCAGAATGGTCACGCTTGCCCGCACATGGATGGAAAATTATAATGACCAGGGCAGCGCAAGAGAAGCCTCCAATGATGATGAGGAGCGACCACGACGGACGTGAGAACGGAACGAAAACCGTACCGAACTCCGAGCTGAACCCCCCGATCTCCATGGCCAGCGTCTCAGCCAAAAGGAACAGCGACAACGGACAAGCGGAGTGAGTCGTCGTCCAGCAAAGAAGTCGCCCAACCATGCAAATGAGACCGATAGAGAGACACACCACTCCGTAGCACATCATGCCGCACCAGACAATGCCATGTAGCCACATATAATACCATTAGCCCATCGTACCACTATATCCACCAACCGTGGGCAGTCGTCGGGGCTCCCTTGGGGTTGAGGTTGTTGCGAATGGAACGCACTAATCGATGGAGGAGAGAGATAATGCAGCCCGCCGACAGCTCTCGGCCATTAATCGAGCACATCGAAAGTCGGAAATAAGCTAGACTGGTCATCTATCAACAAAAGGAAAAACAACACAAAAAAAAAAACAACAAAAAAAAGGTGACTCACCTAGGCATATTGGGAAAATCTTAGGGCGGGGGATGGGGGGTATTTCACACACTTAATATCGTGTGGAAAATGAAGGAATTTTAATTGACAGAGACATGTCAGAGTCACTTAGGATTAGGTTTTATTAACATTCCTTTCTGCTATTTAGTAATTTTCCTATATAAAATCATTTCAAATACAACTAAAAATATATTTATTAAGAGGAAAGTATTATAAATTACTATTATTCGAAATTATCTTAAAGAAATGCGTAAAGTTTTGAAGCCAATGTAATGTCATTTACTTGCATGTTTTGGTGGAAATTTAATTTGCATTTATTTATTATTCTAGAGCAGCAAGTTTGATTATTTAATTAACATTATTTCAATATACATACTCAGATTTACCTATTTCAATTGAAATCCTTAAGGTATTAGCATTTGTTATTATTAACTTGAGTACCAACTGTTTTTCCAATTAATGCATTGAACTTAATATGCTATGCTATTAGCTTAAATTCTTGCTAAAAAGAAAGCGTCTGACAGGACTTTTCAAGTTTATTTATTTATTAATTATTATGCATAAATAAAATCCACATTTTTTGGATTGGTAAAGGTTTCGCCTTTACTTTAAAGTAGCCAAGGGAAAAGATAGATAAAAAACCAAGTAAAAACGATTCAAATTGGATTGTAGAAGAGGGTTTCCTCATATATATTATAACACATATTAAAAAAACAAGACAGAAAACTAACTTTGGGAAACCAAAGTTTATATATCCGCGCAGTTTCAAATGAATTATAGGATAGAATCGGTAATCGATCATAAATAAGCTTACAATATAAGCATTCTTTGAATCGATATTTATTGATATTTTGAATATATATATTAAAGTTATAGGATAGGATAGGATAGGATATATCAAAATTTTCACAACGCATAACTCAGCCAAAAATGCATTAATTTTAATTCGGAAAGCTGTCCTGTGTTAGTTTTTATTAGATTAAAAAATCTGCAAAGTCACTTTGAAATTAAAATTTTTAACAATTTTTGAAAATTTTTAATGATTTAACCCCTTATAAAAGATGGCTAGATCGACTCTCCTGTTGATGCTGATCAAGAATATATATGATTTATAGGGTCGGAGAAGACTCCTTCACAAGGTTACAAGCTTCTGACTAGAATTATAATACTCTTCCAAGGGTAAAATAATTTCAAATATTTTATTCCATTCAGTTTAATACAATTTATTTAAATACTTGGCAACACTTTGATGACCATAGCCTTGTCTAGAAACTCCTCGAGAGTATATATATATAGCTAACCCAGTGGAGGGCATTTAATGAGAGACTATTACACTTGGCTTGTGCAATATCGTGGGTAGTTAAGTGAATATAGTTGTTCTCGACCAGCCCCATTCACTAACGACTTCCTAGAACAGCCTGCAAGCGAGTCGGCCAGCACTTTCGTACCTTATTCCCACTTGCCACTTGCCATAACCATAATTTGCATGTTTAAGTTTCATACTGCACTTGAGCCTGCCAGCAGCAACTACCATCATCATCATCATCATCATCATCAGCAGCAGGAGCATTATTATCATTACCCTCGAGAGCTCGAAAGCCCTTCTCCCTTTTACTGGTGGCATCCGAATCCGAATCTTGATCCGCCAGAGCCCCGATGAGTGGCAGCTGCTGACCAGTTACCGGTGACCAGTTGACCACTCGACAACCTTGACACAAATGCATGCTCGGGTATAACCAAGGGCGAGGACGGGGGACCAGGATGAGGGCTACCTGTTACCGGCTGGCTATACCTGTGCGCCACCTGAACTCATTTGCCTAATAGAACAATTATCGACGCCTACGGAATAGTCTGGTTTGGTCGGCTCCTCGTGTCCCTATGTCCCCATCGAGACGGATGGAACGTAAAATGGGTGTTGCCCGCCTATTACAATGATTGTGTCCATGATAGTGACGATAATTACACTGATGATGGTAACAATAATAGCCACAAGTGTGGGCCGGCCAGGCGAATACTCTGGTCGGTTGAAACACATTTCAACAAAAGTGCGTAGGAACTACATAGGTGTATCAGGGTTTAGTTAGGAAGTAGTGTCAAGTTATTACCAGATTTTGCATGAAAGGGAATTGTTTTACTAAAAGTTTGCATAAGAAGGGTTAAATCGGAGCAGATTGAAATGGAAACTTGAAGGATTCGCTCATCTTTTGATCTATTTAACTCTCGCTCTTTATAAGACTTAGGTGTTGGAAAAATGCTCTTTCTCTCATCTTTTGATCCTTTTAACTCTCGCTCTTTATAAGACTTATTTGTTGCAAAGATGCTCTTTCTCTCACTTTCTTCCTCGGTCTCTCTTCCAAGCTTTGCCTTTAATGTACAAGCAATGCAGCTGCAACAGCTTCTAATGCCACTCAGTAGGGAACGACAGAGAGAGTGTCTCTGGTTTGACTTTGCAATTAGACTCATTTGGAATTACAATACAAACAGTTTTTGGAAAGATAATCTCTTTTTCTCTCTCGCTCTCCCGCTCACTTGTTCCAGCTTTGTGTGCAATGTACAAGCTATGCAGCTGCAACAGCTTCTAATGCCACTCAGTAGGGAGTTTAGAGAGAGTAGAGTAGGAGAGAGTTTATAGAGAGAGAGAGTTTTGGTAAAAATACTTCATTCTGTCTGAGATGGCTAGATTAAGTCGGCTGTTAATGTCAAGGACTCCACTGTGTTGCATGAGAAGGGTATAAAAAAGAGAGAAACAAGAGAAACTTCTCATTTGACAGCAGGAACCCATAAAATATTATAATAATATAAGGGTTGAGCCTAAAAAAATGAGGTTCGTTTACAAAAAGCTAGGTAAATATGGGTAAATTTGAAATAAAAATATTGATTATGACTAAAGTAAGGACAAGGATTATATTGTCGCCTGATCTCCGCTATAAGTACATTCAATATATTTCCCACAATCATAAAGAGATTCAAGTTTGTTCCGCAGAATGCATCTGCATGCATTTCCACCCACTTTTCCGACCGAATGCCATGTATGCCTGGCACATGTGTTGGGCTGGAATGGCTGCTCCTTGACCTTCTTCATTCGCTTGCAAATCAACTTTGGCGCAGAACAAGACAATGAGCGAGCGTAATGAATAAACAGGAGGGGGGAGAGAGGGGGTGGTGGTACAGTGGGCCGAAAGGGGAGACAAAGTGCAAAAGCGCATTTAACGGCTTTTGCTGGCAAAGGAAACGCAAATAAGCGACAAGGACGCGAACAAAGAAAAGGGAGGCAAGTTGCACACAAAAAAAAAGAAGAGGAAAAACGGGGGAAGGCCATCCAGCGAACGATGTGTTTTTTAAAAATGTCAAGGCTCCGTTTCTTTTTTTTTTTTTGTAGTATTTTTTGGGGAGGGTGGAAAAGCGGAAAACGGAAGCAGAAGGCGGACTCCCGCCAAGAGCCAGCACAATTTCTGGCAACCCTTTTTGGCCCGCGAAGCCAGAAAGCAAAATCCATAAGCCAGTAAGCCCATCAAGGGCAATTCGGTTAACAAAACAAAGGCAGTTGTTGTTCTTTTTGGCCATATGCAATGGGCACTTTTTCAAGGCCAAAATGAAAGTAATCAGGCGACGGGGTTTACACTTGATTTCATTGCAGGATATAATCCTGAAAGCTATAAAGAAACCATAGGAACTTGAATCCTGGCCAAAGAGAGGTGCCAAAAGCACAAGGGGATGAAGGCTGTTAAAGTTTATAAACTCTAATTTTGTATTTTATAAATACTTGGAGTATAAATTTTATAGTTTATTCCAATTAACTGGAACGTTGTGCTTCCAAGGCAATGAAAGGCTTCAATGGAGTTTTGCAGTTTTCTGTGTGAAATAAGGCTTCATTTCTACACAAATTCTATAATATTGTGTTTCATTTTTTAATTGCCGAAAAGAAGTCTTGTAAAATAAATAATTACTGTAATTTATTTCCATAAATCTGTTTACCGAAAGGATAAAATCATCTCACATAAATTTAATTAAACAAAAGTGCTTAGACCTACACATTTTCTCTATGTACTAAAACAATAATGGGATATGGTAAAATTAAGGTCACAACCTGTATGTTGTATGTTTTTCTATAAATAAAATGGGCAGCTATATAAGTTTATGAGATAATAAAGTATATATATATATTTAATAAGCTTTTCAATTAGTTCTTCAGCACAGTTTTGTATATATGCTAGTTAAGTAATAAGAGAACATTTAATTAAAAAGGCCAAAAGGACACCCTAACATCGACACAGTACAATTTTGCATATCCTTGTGACATGTTATTTGACCTCGTTTCATGGCAATAACGTAGAAAATATTGATCAAAAATATAGGTATATATGACATGCTTTTGGACTCGGCACTGAGAGTAAAAGCAGGGATTAAAAGTTCAGGTTACAAGAGGAGAGAGGAGAGTGAAAATTTAATAATATATAATATAATATAATATATATATAAATATATGAGATCATATTTTGGAAAGTGATATAGATCATATATATTTCATGTTGTTAAACTCTTCAGATTATGTTATTTTATTATGATTTGATATTGAGAAACTAGATTTTTTAATATATAATATATTAATTTAAGTATTTAAAATTTTAAGGTGCCTAAATGCTGGACCTTGAAATATAAATATAAATATATATAATATAAGATTCTTCTCAAAAGGTAACTTGTTACTAATATGATATTATATGATATCATTCATTCTTCATTTCTTAACTTAACTTCTGAATTTTATATGAATACTATTCCTGAAAAATTACCCAGTTTATACTTTATTTGGAACAGTACTCCTAAGAGCCAATGTATGTATGAAATATATACTATAAAGTATCAAATCATATCACATTTTTGACAAAGTCAATCTCTTGGGTTAAATTGTATCCACAAGCCAAGGGTCAATCTCGTGTCTGGTACCTGTCCTCGATGTAACTTTCTCGCTAGCCTTTCACCTGCCTAAAATTCCATGTTCCCGTTCACGTTTCGCATTTCTCACCTGCTAACACACGAAAATTGAAGAAAAATGCTCCCTTTCGCCTCACCCCTCGATGACCTTGACTCATTGTCGTCATTGGAACAGCATAAAACATCAGCATAAACACGGAAAAAATAATCTGACTGCCGCTAAACGCTTTTCCACGCCAATCATTTCTGTGGCCAGCAGCAGCAGGAGCAGCATTCTCCGCTATTTGAGCAATTCTCCACCTAATTCTGTTCAACACCTCCCCCTCTAGCATTTTCCGGGCGCCACTGCTGCCTCAGCCACTGCCACGCCCCCCGTTTTGTCCTGTTTTGTTGTTTGGCTGCCATTACGGCGGCTATTGTCGTTTTTGTACACTTTGTGGCTTTGCGTGTCAAATCAGATTTTGTAATTTCTGCTGCCAGAGCTTCGGGCGAATTTTCCCTTTTTTTCCGTTTTCATTTTCCCCGCGTTTCCCCCTTTTCCAGCTCTGCGTTGTACGTTTTGCTTTACACCCAAAGAGTTTTCGCGTGTGCGTACTTTGTTTACAAGTGTGTGCTGCGACGTGCGATGCTAATCAAGGGAAATCATGGGAAGCAGTGACAATTATGTTGCCGGCAATTGCAAATGGCCTGCTAATTGCTTCAAGGATTCAAGGAATCCATTAAAAAGGGAATGAAAGGGAGAATTTTGAATGATTTTTGGGAGGGAAAACAACACACATGTTAGAATTTGTTAGTTCAAGGAATTAGCAAGTAGGTTACAGGATACAGTGTGCAGATTCTACCCACAGGAGGCAAAATAGAAAATAAGGATTAAAATCCTGTATCTAAAAGTATGCATTTCAATCTTGGAGATACAAAATTAATGTCACATTTCATGGCATCGTTTTAAGTACATTTATTTTATGAAGTATTAGGAAATTTTACTTATTTTGCAATTCTATTTTATAAATAGAAAACATTTGTGTAATTCCCCTTAAAAGTCTATCCTAACCCAAGGAAAACTTATAAAGCTTAAAGGCATTAAACATGAAGCCTTTTGCCACCAAAATCACTTTCCTGCGAGGCCAAAACCAACAAAGGACAATAAACAAACAGACGTAAATCACGGGCATACAGATTCAAACAGGTGGAGCTAAAGGTGGGTCAGGTGGGTGACGTGGGTGAGGTCCTTGGGGGTGGCAACAAAAAGTGGCAGGACCGAAAATTCAACAGTGAAACACCGGAAGCAACGCTCGACCCGCAAATTGAAATGTGTGTGTGTGTGCGTGTGCAATGAAATTGCGTTTGCGAAGGAGTCAACACAGGAAAAGCTCCGCACCAAGTGCCACCCCGCCCCATTGGAGTGACCTAATTGAGGGTAGAACTGTAAAGCAAAGGTCAACCCCAGCGCTGGCCAGTCGAGCGAGGCCAATATCATCATCGATGTTCCGCCAGGATCTGACACTTTGATGACAGGGCAGAATCCTGCGGTGAAAACTGGCGGCGGGCCGCGATGCAAATTCGATTTCGCCGCTTGGCCTTCCACAGGATATTGAATGGCAGCCAGGCTGGCCGGCAGGCAGGCAACCACCTAGCACAGGATCGCTGCGGTTTGTCACTGCGAATTGCATTTCAATTCGATTTCCATCGATGACCAGCGTGCCTCTGTGTAGTGATTACTTATGCAGGCACACCTTGCCTGCTACTGGAAGCTTCTATCACAATTAATGCACTTTCCATTTGCGGCCGTATAAGTAACACTGAGTCATTGTTTATAATGAGTAACCCACAGCAGTCACTCCCACTGCCACTCCGTTTCCCAAGAATGCGAAATACATTTTTAATGGCCTTAAATAGTAAAAGCCTTACCAAATCTATGTCATAGTTTTGGAGAGAAAATATAGAACATATCTAGGTTAATTTGTGTGTTAAAAATATAAACAAACAACCTATAGTGAAGTTTTTTAACTTCTCTACAATAAATTGTATAGATTTCTCCATAAATACATAAACTTTATGTTGTTGTACTGGATTTACCAAGTTTTTGTATTTATTTTGTATTTAAAACTCCTCTCCTTTAGCTGTTTTTTATCCTCGGGCTCATCATTTAACCAACAATTGTGTTACCATTTAGGCTTAGCTCAGCTTTGAGCGCATTTTGGTCCATATTACCACCACTTGACATGCGGTGCTAAACTGGCCATATTCATTTGCCACACAGTTGCACGGACGACTCGTAAGCTTGAATAATTCAATGGCAACTCGTTTGTCATTCATATTGCCTGCCTGCCTCCGCTTTTGGGCGGTTTTCTCATTTTTAGTCCTTTACATTGGAGCTCAAGCACATGGGCCCAGGTCACGTATCATTGGGTCAAATACAGTTCGGCTCAACGAAATGTGGCCCTTGAGAATAATGCTAAAGAATGGAACAAGATCTGCTTTTATTTGGAATATAGTTAGTTGCTTTGAACTTAAGAATAACCTGAAGTAAGTCACACTTCGTAGTAAAACCAGCTTACTATTTAGGGAACCTTTCAGGGAGAGATATATTTCCAAGTTTAAAAAATCAATCTGGATATAAACTCGTAATTTTGGAATATATTGGGCATATATTTAAGCATATAGTTTGTTTTCAAAATAATGCTATAGGAAAGATAGGTAAATGTTCAGTAAAATACAAAAATGTAATTGAAAAGGTATAGATAAATGTAAGATACATAAGATTATGACTTGAAATATAGTTGTTTATTATGATTTTAATATATTCTTCCTAATATTATCAAAATCGAATTACTATCATACCATATATTATATATTTTTGTATATGGGAATGATTCAATTTCGGGATTTCAGGATATTTAATTATTCTGCCTACCGATGTTAGCTTCTTGTCTTGTTCTTTTAAAAAGTAATGTAAACATTTTAAAGATTTTTTATATATGTATATATATTTAGTTATATATATATATATACCCCGTTTCCTTTTTTAATACGATAACCCTTTTATAAATGGATTGATTGGCCTTCTGAGATTTGGTTGTGGTTGCAATTGAGAAAGTTCTGGGCACATAAACCCCGTTTTTTGTTGTGTTCATGCCCCCTTTTTAATGCGCCCCTTGCATTTATGCATATATATATACATTTACATATGTAAATATGTACATATGTGTCACGTTGAGTTATTTTCAACGCGAATTTTCGAATTTATTTGTCGAACATTGGCCGCGTCTGTTTTTTTCGAGGGTCTGAATATTGGGGGGTGAAGGGATATGAGGGGGGGATCCTCGATACGCATTCCCATTCGCATTCCTTTCTCTTACACATTTCCCTCTATATCTATCTCTCTCTCTGCCTCTTTCTCCCTATCCCTCTCTCTCTCTTTCTCTGTGCTTCTCTCCGCGTTTCTCTCCATGGCGGCTTTGTGCTCTTATTTTTGCGCTCGTTCATTTTATGCTTCGCTTTTTTGGACATTGCCAACGATGGCATTTTTGTGGCCTAAATTCATGGCAACAAAGTGGTGGGGAAAGAGCAGGGAGGGAGGGAGGAGGGGTGCAAGGGAGCTTGTAGCGAGCGAAAGGTGCACCAAGCTGCACACGAAAAATAAATGATTAGTTAACGTTTAATTTGGCTTAAAAAAGGAAAAAATAAATAATGGAATATGTCTAAATTAAGTTGTCTGGTGAGGTTTATAAAAAATATCATTTCTTTTGCCTTACAAATTAAAATTCATACCAAGGTACAATTTCTTTTCATCTATTAAATATTAATTTTATTAATATAAGCATTTTTGCATTAACAAAAATTAAAATTATAAATAATTCTTCAGTTTGCGAATATATTTTTTGTAAATCTTAAAATTCATGTCCATATTTTCCTGCCTCTACTTGGATTATTTAATTATATTTAATATTTTGTATATTTATATTTTATTTTGTTCAGTGTATTTTTGTAAGACCAAATGGGAGGGGGTGGGGGGGGGCGGGGGTAGGTATGAGGGGGCAGTGCACTGTTGACTGCAATGTGTCAGAAGCAGTTTGCCTCTGAATGAATCTGTTTACATTTTCCACTTTGATGTCTCCCTCTCTGTCTCTTCTCTGTCTGCGCTCATCTCTCAATATCTCTCTTTCCCACGCTCTTTTCATGGCACGATGCCACGCTCCCCCCACGCTCCCCCCACGCTCCCCCCACGCTCCCCCCACGCATCCCACCCACCGAAACTTCTCATTACTGTTTGATAGCTGATAAGAAGAGCCTCCAAAAAGGAGACAGCCAACAAAAAAGTGACCAAAATAAAGTGGAACGATGAACAGGAGCCGAAGGAGAGGAGAGAGGAGAAAGGTGAGAAAGAGGGGAGTAAGGAGAGAAAGAGGGGAGTAAGGGTGAGCAAGTAGGGCAAGGGGAGCGGCAAATATTCCTTGCACACACTTGAAAAATCAATTTAATAACCAAATATTTGGTTAATATTATTCATTTATTAAATTTTCTAAATTATATTAAAGATTTTAATAGTTAAACTGGAAAAATATGTAGTTTGAAATTAAAATATTGATAGGAATTTCAATATATCAACTTTTTTTTTAGTGTGGCTTGTCTGCAGGTTTTCATGTACTTCATTTTCTAAATTATTTCAAAGATTTTAACGGTTACACTGCAAAAATATGTATTTCAAAATTAAAATCTTGATAGGAATTTAAAAGTATAAACCTTTTTTTTGAGTGTGGCCTGTCTACAGGCGATTTGGAAGCACCGTTAAACGATGACGACAACAAGTAAAGAAACAAGAACAAAAACAAGTAGCAGCAAAAGCAGCAACAACAATTGCACCAACTGCAGCAGCAGCAGCAGCAGCAAAAAAAACAGCAACAACTTGAATGGAAGCCAAGACAGAGCGGCGGCAGAGGTGCAGCAAGAAATTGTTCAAGAAAATTCTTATAAGAAATTAGCAAAAACGATGACGACAGCAGCAGCAACGATGCGATTTTGCCGTTAGCTTTTCCCCCCCTTTATTTTTATTTTCTTTCTTGGAGTTCTTTTTTTCTGTGTTTTTTTTTTTTAGCTTGTTGAAATGCAAAGCTCAAGACATAGAGAGAGAGAGGGAGGGAGAGACAGAGAGAGAGAGAGGGAGTGAAGGCGAAATAAAAGAGCCCCACGAAAGGTGGACCACTGAGAGAGAGAGTTCAAGCCATAGCGAGAGAGAGAGAGCTATAGAGAGGAGAGCAGCAAAAGGCAAGGCGCGACTTGCAGCGCGGCAGCAGAAACAACAACTGCGCCGGCAGAAGCAGCAGCCCAAAGGCAAAAGACAATTGCAACAGAAGCGATTCGTGCAGGTGACAAAAATGGCACAATCCAACTTGTGAATGCACGAAATGCCAATAAGGATTTATATATATATTAACAAGATATACCGTTACCGATTTAGATGTTAATTAATTAAAAAGGAAATCAAAGAAATAGAATAGTGAAAAACTTTCGCTTTAATAACATTAATCAAGTCGCTATTTTATGACCAACACACATTTTTCTCAACATTTTTATTTGCTGATCAATTTTTAATTTTAAATTTTGGGTTTTTTTATGTTCTACATATAGTTATACCTCGAACTTTAAGGTTTTTAATATTAATTTAACTAAGTTTTTCCATGTTCACAAATTCCACATTCATAATTTCCATGGAATAAGGTTAATGTTTTATGCCCAAACACACATCTTTCTCAACATTTTTATTTGCTGACCAATTTTAAATTTTACAGGAAATATTATCAGTGGAATTTTGGGGTTTTTTATATTCTACTTATAGTTATAACTGGAACTTTAAGGTTTTCAATATTAATTTAACTTGGCATTTCTATCTTAACAAATTCCACATTCATAATTTCCTTGTAATAAGCTTCATGCTTATAATCACACCATAATTAGACAATTTTGTCGCCTGAACAGAAAAGCATTTTCAGTCTTTTTATTCCCACTTCCATCTCCAGCTTCTTCTTCTTCTTGAACTCCATCTGCAGCTTCGTTCTCTCCCCCCTCTCCTCCTCTCCCCCTCTCATCTATCATCATTTACCGCCAGCCGGATGCTTGTGCTCTAGCTTTTTCCCGCTGCCCGGCAAGCAAAGTGGGGGGGGGGGGGGAACTGGGAAAACCACACACACACACACACATACACTCGACGAATAAGAGAAAAGTTGAAGGCAAAACAAAATATTCGAAATGTAGGAATAGCAGACGAAGAAGATGAAGAGGAGGAGCAGCAGGAGGAGACGAACGGCGACATCAAGGAAGAGAGCTTAAAAAAGTGATTGCGTTGTTCATAAATCAGTTGCAATTAAAATTAACTGGGGGAAGAATGCAAGGCTAATTAGATTTGTGGTCAGTTTTGCAGTCGCAGCTGGCGTTGCAGTTGCCGGTTTGCCGGCGGCACGCGAATTTTCTGGCTGTTGTTGTTATTGTATTTTCGGGGTGGGGCGCGAACTGCACTTGTGTTGAAATTGTTATTGCACACACACCACAAACAAACAAAAAAAATATGATTAAAAAAACGATGGTTTTACTTAAAAAAAAAAACACCACAAATAACATTCAGCTTTTGTTGGGATTTATCTCTTTTATCTCTCTTGCAGTTTTTATTCCTTTGTTATCTTGATTATTATTACTTTTTTTTTATTTACACACAAATGCCGCAAATGATTTCCAACATGAGGCATGCCTGGCGCACGTTGCGTATACGCATTGTGGCCATTGTTTTTGTTATTATTTCACTCGTCACGCCGATGACGTACGAATATTTTCGCATGTGCGCAACGTCATTATCTTCACTCGTCATGATTTGGACACAAAGAAAGGCACAGAGCAGCCACTAGCCACAGCACGCGTGCTGTTCACATTACGTATACGCAACGTTTGACAGCAGCATCAGCTTAATTATCATTTAAACAATTATCATTATCACCGTCGCCGTACGTTCGCTGCACACGCTTTACCCACACAATTCGCACAACAAGCGAGTGCAAAGCATAATAGTCGCCGTCGCATTGCCTCAGTCTCTCAATCTCTCAGTCTCCGTTGCCGTTCACGTCTAAATGCGCACTAAAAAATATAAAATCCGAGCAAAAAAATAGCACGGCAGAGGCAAGGCGTTCGAGAAAAGCGGAAAAGCAAGAAGCAGAAGCAGAAGAAGAAGAGAAAGCAGGCAGCGGCGAAGAGCCGGCACAAAGCAGACCAAGCGAAACGCGGCCAAAAAGGCAAGCGGCAAATCCTTTTTTAGCTCCCTCGCTGGCTTGTTATCACAGCGTTGGTAACAGAGACGCAGCAGCCAAAGGCAGGCGAAAGGCGAAAGGCGAAAGGCGAAAGGCGAAAGGCGAAAGGAGACAGCAGACAGGAGCGGCTCTCTTTTTAGCTCTCTCAGCTTTCTCTCCTTTCTCTCTCTATCTCTCTCTCTGGCTTATAGACACAGGTTGCTTTAGTGTGTGTTAGAGGAGTGGACCTTTATAAGTTAGATATTCCAACTATAATTAACATTCTCTTTAATTTTCTTACATTTTTTGTTGAATAATAGATATATTTTCAGCCCTAATATAATAATATAATATATAATATAATAATATATATAAACCTTTAATATATACATGATAAGTTTCATAAAATTCAGGTTATTTTATGTAAATGTATGTAAATTGTTTAATATCTTTTGTGTTTAAGTTGCACAAATTTAAAGTCTCCTTAAATTGAATGCAAAAACTAACTAAAGTCCAATCTTTATCCTTATTTGAAATGTAATAAAGACTAGAGATTAAAATAATAACTATTAATTTATTCAATATATTGAAATCTTTACTATAATTTGCGTTAAATGTCATAAAGTTAATATTAATTGTATGGAATTATTTAATATCTTTTGTGTTTAAATTGCACAACTTTAAAGTCTCCTTAAATTGAATGCAATCTTTATCTTTTTGAAATGTAATAAACACTAGGTATTAAAATAATAACTATTCATTTATTCACTATAATTAAGTCCACCCTAGCAAACGCTATGCGTTTATGCATGAGTGTGCCAGTGTGTGTGTGTGTGTGTGTCTGTGTGTGTGTCAACACGGATGAATGAACGTCAAATAGAACATGTGCTAATGAATTATCAACTGTCAGCACAGCGCGCAAAGTGCAAACACTCACGCGGACATGAATGGCGAATGGGTGGCAGGGCATTCAGTTTGTAGGGTATGTCGAGGATGCAAGGGATGCAAGAAGATGTAAAGACGTGCCTGTGAATGGGTATGGTGGCAATGGTGGCAACGGAACATAGCCTACTTAAAGGATGCGCTCGACAGAGGCGAGGACATCGCCATCGACAAACTGCGGAGAGAGCTGTGTGAAGCTGTGGATAATAATAAATGAGTTCGGCTTGGAGTCCGCTTTCGATATGAATCAATGGGGCGGAATAAATGAGTCGTCGAGAAATGCCGAGCGAATCACTTCTGTCCCCCCCTGTCGATATGATTACTCTATTTTTTCAATTTTATATGCAGTCGAATAGGTGAAGCAAGTGAATGAATGAATTTAGAGATACATTATTCAGTATCACTTACGAGTATAAAATACTCAAGGATCTTATATGGGAGTAGAGTGATTAATCTGAGTAGCTGGAGTATTAGTTTGAATTTTATAATTTTATAAGTGATCTCATTCACTTGATTATTCATGTGAAATATCAAAGATATCAGTTATGAGTATGAATACTCAAGGATCTTATATGTGAGTAAAGTGATTACTCGAAGTAGCTGGAGTATTAGTTACAATTTTATATGCAGTCGAATAGGTTATTTAAGTGATCTTATTCACTTGATTATTCATATTCTATATGAATATATATCAAAGATATCAGTTATGAGTATAAATACGGAAGGATCTTATATGTGAGTAATACCAGTTTCTATGTACCTGGAGTGTTTGGGTTTGAATAAAAGGTACTCTCTTTTCTAGGACAAATAATACCCATTCTCTATAAAGAGTTAAAAAAACCGATTACTAAGGATTCATTTTAAATGAATAACTCTAGAGATTCATATGGAATATCAGTTACGAATACGAATACTCAAGGATCATTTATGTGAGTATAGTGAATTCTATGTAACTGAAGTATTAGTTACTCTGTTATCTCGGGCAAATAATACTCATTTTTTATGAATAGTCCGGCGTTGTATTTTTTGTTACTTTATTTGTTACATTTGAATAATTTTTTAACCCTTTTGTTGCATTCATAGGCCAAGCGAATGCATTCGGTGCGTTGACAGGCAACGATTGCATTCTGATCAAATTAATTTGAATCGATTTGCGTTTACAAAAAGCAATTGGGGGTGATGGAGTTCCAAAGCTCCTGTGCACACCCAATTCAAACCTAATGTGAGTGAGCCACATCCCCAATCCCGGGACCCATTCCTGTGCCAGTTTCAACCGGTCCTGCTTCGCACGGTGATGCATCCCCCAGGTCCTGGTTCCTTGGTCCTGCTTCCCCCCGGTTGTGCTTCATCCTCGTGCAACATCTCCGTGCGAGTGAAATGCGAAATAAAAAATATGCTGCCCGCTTTTAGGCGCTCAAACGCAACTTTTGTAATATGCATTCCGCCTGCCTCTGCCAGCTCCCTGTCTGTGTGAGCCCCTCCCCTCGGAGCGAGTGTGTGTGTGTCTGTGTGTGTGTGTGTGTGTGTGTGTCGAAAGGTAAATGACATCAATGGAGGTTGCCTCTGCTGGCATCGCTGCCGCCACAGGCGTGTTTACTTTTTGCTTGCATTTCGGTCTTCGTATCCGCTTGCTGCCTTTGCCTGCTTACAGTTTCCGGCTTTGGCCAGCTACCAACACACACAAGCGAACAGCACACACACACACATATACAGAGCGGCAGAGAGGCTTATAGTGCGCGCGCCTAAGTATATGCAATGATTTTTTCTTGTTGCAAAAAAGCCACAGGAGGTGCAAGGTGCAAGGGATACTTGCAGCCTCCTTAATAACTAATCCCAGCCACAACCTGATGCTGCCGCTGCCAGTCTCCCTCCAATTTGGCGCTGTAAAAAGTTTTCCCTTAGCCAGAAAACTAAATTCAACGCCTATTGTTTAACAATAAAAAGAAAATCAATGAAAATTCGAGTAGAATCTAAGCAAAAAATGGGGTGGGCTTTCTCTGCTTTCTGGCTTTCTGCCAGGCCGCTGTAATGGCCACGAAAATTGGCTATTGAGTTAAGGGTTTCCCAACCGATCTCTCATCTCCTTACAACATGGCATAGACATCGTTATTGATTTTTCGTTTTGCCCAAAAACTTGGCACAATGCACACAAGTTTTCAACTAGATTAAGTGCAAGGTAAATAGGGATTGTATTGTAAGGAATTATTTACAAAGGATTCTGCACTTCTGCTATATATTTTCATAATAATAATAAAGATTATGAGAGACACTTACCGCTGGGATCATGATGCGGCGGCTGCTGATGCTGATGCTGATGCTGGTGCTGATGCTGATGATGATGATGCGGACTGGGTGCACAGAAGGCGCTCGATCCTCCGCCCAGAGTGGGCGGTGGCACGCCCACGCTGGATGGAGGCGGATAGGCACTGGCGCGATATGAGGGCGGCGGTGAGCCGACGTCGCAGCGATCGGATACGACGGGCACGGCCACTGGCACGGGCACGGGCACTGACACCGGTACTGGTGCTCCTGGCGGTGGCGGCGGTCCATAGTGTCCCTGCGGCGGTGGCGGCGGCGGCGGGCCACCATAGTGATGCGGCGGCGGTGGCGGTGGCGGACCATGGCCATACTCGGCCGCCTGCTGGTAGTGATGGGCGTGAGCCGCATGGGCGGCATACTGGTGCTGATGATGCATATGGAGCACCCCACCGCCACCGGGGGCTAGCTGGTGGGCATGGTAGGCGGCGGCAGCGGCGGCTGCCGCAGCAGCAGCGGCATAAGATGGCGGCGGTGGTCCATGGTGGTCGGGTAAGCCGTGCTCCGTGTGCAGGCCAAGATCGGGGGCATGATACATGCCGGCGCTAAGATGCTCGCCGGGCAGCAGGACATGGGGCCCCGTCGGCGGGGCATGGATGGGCAGTGGCGGTGAACTGTGAGCTGTGAGGGGGAATAGAAGTTCAAATCGATAAAGGATAAAGGATATAAAATATGTATTGGAAAATCGTTTGGAGTTTGAGATGCCTTAGAAAGTTATGTGAAAGTATGATGATAATAATTTCAAGAGAAATTGTTTTTTATATAAAAATGATTTGAAATTGTTGCTAAAAATGCTAAAAAATCATAGAGATTTGTAAAGAATTGTGTTTTTAAAATGGATTTTAATGGATTTTAAGCCTATAACGATCTAATATATATATATAATTTAACTAAGAATCATTTAATTAAAATACTATAATTTTTATAGTTTAAATCAGGTTTAATATAAATCAATTTATAATAGGGAAAGGTGATAAAAGTTTAAAAAAAGATACAAGTTTTAAAGGGGACAACTCCTTAGAAATAAAAAAAGGAAACCTAAGAACATTCAGTGAAAAGGAGGTACATTAAATAAAAAAATAAACAAATAAAGAAGTTAAGAAAGAACGAAAGAAATTAAGAAATATATAAATAAATAAATACATAAATAAATAAACAAATACATAAATACATAAATACATAAATAAATAAATACATAAATACATAAATGAATAGGAAAATAAATAAATACGTCAATAAATAATAATACGGAACTATAAGAACTTAAAAATAAACAAATAAATGAATAAATAAATACATAAATATATACATTTAAACATAAACAAATAAATGAATAACTAAATACACAAGTAATATAGAAAGAAAAAGGAAAACATTTTGTTATCAGTTTATTTTTCCAATTAATGAAATTAATAATAATGAAAGATACTTTCCAAGGACATTAGCATAAAACTCCATCTGAAAAACCACTAGGATTAGGTCATTTGGAACTCACCCTCGCTGAGTCCCGAACTGGCGCCCGGTGGCAGCATGCTGGACAAAGCACTCAGCGGTGTATACGACTTGGGTGGCTCCACGGAGCCCGGTCGCAGGACACGCTCCTCGGTGACGCTCGACTGGACGCGATATTGCATCTTGCAGTATGCCTCCTGGGCGGCTCCATTGCTGGCATTCACATAGACACCGGTGATGGTCACGTCCGTGTCCTGGACAATGACCACCGACGAGGAGGTGGGTCGGCTGCAGTCCTTGGCATCCTTGGTGCTGGCCGCCGAGTCCCGGTAGCCGGTGGTGGTGATGGTGGTATCCGTATTGGTCTCCTTCGTCTCCTTCGAGTACTTGGAATCGTTGCTCTCCTCGATGATGGTGTGACTGCTGGGCATCTTGCTGGCAGCCGCATCCTTCGAGTCCTTCAGCTCGTTTTCCCTTTCCCGCTGCCGCTGGCGCTCCCGCTCGCGTTCCCTTTCGCGCTGCGATTCCTTGGACTCCTTGGGCTCCTTGGGCTCCTTCTTGATGTGAATCACCTCGGCTTTGATGGGTGTCGACGTGGCCGCCGTCTTGGTCGTGTTGGTGGGCATCGTGTCCAGCTCGTCGTAGCTCTCGAAGCTGCTGCAATCGCTGGCCAGATTCTTGTCCAGATGCCTCTCCACCTCGTAGGTGGCCGCCACAATGGCGCTAGCATTCAGGCTGGCCATACGCTTCCTGGCCAGAATCCCCTTATAGTCGCCGATCAGCTCCTCGGTGAAGACGGTCTTGCGCTTCTTTGGCAGCTGCTTGGGTGGCTTCGGCTTCTCCTTCTCCTTAGGAGCAGCAGCAGCAGCGGCAGCGGCGGCGGAGGCACCGGCGGCAACACCGGCCTCCTCCTCGTCACTCTCCTCCACTGGTGTGACCTTCTTCTTGCGCTTGGCCTCCGTCTCACTGGTTGTTGCCTTCTTGGGTGGCGCCTTTTTGGGCAGCTTGCGTTTCTTTACCGGCGGCAGGGGCTGCAGCAGCTGCAGTTCCTCCGTCTCGCTGTCGCTATCGAACTCCCAATGCTTGCCAACTCCCCTGCCACCCGGAACATTGCGCAATTCCCGGCGTGGTTCCACCTCCTTGGGCGGAGCACTGGCAACTGCCAGTGTTGCCGGCGTATGCGGCGGACTCACCGATCCCTTGTCCCTGTCCCCATCGCGGGGCGAGTCCTTGTGGTTGTCATCATCGCTGCCGTCCAGCGTTCGGATGCGCGGCGGCTGCTGCGTGGCCTTGGAGAGGCCCAGCTCGTGGGCCGTGCGAGATTCGTTCTCATAGAGGCACTGCACCTTGGCCAGGGCATTCAGCGAGGCCATCCGATGGCGCTTGGGGCCACTGTAGGCGCTCAGCTTGCGTTCGTCCTCCGAGGAGCTGCTGTCCGAAGAGCTATCGCTAGCCGGTGGCTCCTTGGAGACTGGATTGGAGTTCTTCCCCTTGGCCGCGGGCTTCTTCTTGCGTCCAGGCGTGGGCGTTGGAGTGGGTGTGGCCACCTTTCGCTTGGCCTGCTTTTTGCCAGCGTTGGAGCCACTGGCTGGCTTCGTTGCTATTGCTATTGGTTCGGACTGCTGCTGCTGCTGCTGTTGATCGCTGGCCAAAGGATCTGTCTCCTTGTCATTGTGCCGGGGCTTCTCCTCCTTTTTCTCCTTCTCCCCTGGGGGTTTCTCCTCCTGCTGCTTGACCTTTGGCTGCTCCTCATCGTCGGGAGCCTGCTGTTTGGCCGCCTTCTCCTGGCGACCCAGCTGCTTGAGCGGCTTGTTATCCTCGTCGGAGAACTCACGCAGCTGCTTGAGCGCCGGAAGAACCATCTTGATGGGCTCCTCGTCCTCGGATCCCGATTTGAAGTCATAGATGTCCTTGGCCCCGCTCCAAGAGGCGGCTGGCGACTTGTGATGCGACGCCTGCTGCAGGCGACCCTTTGTCCCCGCCGAGGTCTTGGTGTACTTCACCTTGGGCCGCTGCTTTGGCGGCGGTGGCGGTGCCGACTGACCCGCCTCCGTGCCAGTGCCACTGGATGTGGGCGTTGGAGTGGGCGGTGCCGTTGGTGTCGGCGTGGCTGTGGGTGTCGATGCGGCCGTGGGCGTTGGCGTGGCCGTCGACGTTGTGCTGACAATCTCCTCCAAATCCATTTGCACAGGCTCCGTGTTGGAGTCCAGCGGGCGAGATGTGCTCTTTGCCACGGTAGATTCCTGGGTTGGGTTGGTCTTTTTCGGCTTGCTCACCTTGGTGGGCTTGGAAGTCTCCTTCTTAGACGGCTGCTCCGTCGAGGTAGACTGCTCTGCCTGGGTTTGGGTCGGTTTCTTGACGGGATTCTTGGCCGTTGTCTGCTTGGAAGCGACAGGAGTTGAGGAGACACTGCTGGCCGTAGATGTAGATGTTGCTGCCGTTGCTGCTGCTCCTGGTGATTGATCCACCTTGGCCTTCTTGGCCTGCTGCGGGGTCTTTTTGGGCGCCTTGGTGGCCTGGGAATCTTCGGATGTGGCCGGCACTGCCTCCTGTTCGGGAGGCTTGGCCTTTTCCTTGTCTTTATCCGGTTGCTTTTCCGGCAGCTTCTCTGGCAACTTTTCTGGCGCTTTCTCTTTGGGAGGCTCCGGCGAGGGGCGCACCCGCTTCACAGCCGGCATTTTGCCGGGATTGAGGCTGGCTATCACCTTCACCGCCGCCGCCCGGGACTTGGTCTTGACATTCTCCGAAATGGAGGACTTGAGCACGCCCTCGTTCAGCCGCTCCTCGCCGCTGGGCAGTAGGTTGTCAAAGCCATGGATCTTGATGTCCAGGCTCTTGAGCATCTTGTTGATGGCTCGCGCCTTGCCATCCTCGTGTCGCTCCTCGGGCGACAATTTCAGGCTGCCGGAGGAGGAGTTGCTGCCAACAGCTCCGGCCGCGGTTGCGCCAGACGAGGTGGCCGAGGAGCCGGTCGAGGAGGAGGAGGAACTGGCCGCCTTTCCAGCTGTTCCACTGTTCTCTGCGGCCGTTGCTTGTGCTCCCGATCCTGAGCCTGATCCCGCTCCTCCTGCCGTGGAGTCCTTGCTGGGCTTCTTGCTCGAGGTGCCAGCTGGTGCTGTTACCTCTGTCTTCCCGGAGGATTTCTTGTCCTCCGCTTCGTCACTGGCACCGCCGGTGCCGGCGCCGGCGCCGGAAGCCTTTGTCTGCTTCCCTGACCGCTTCTTGCCGGGATTTGTGGACGCTGTCGTCGCCGCCGCCGCTGCTGCTGCTGCCGCTGCCGCAGCGGTCGCCGTCGAGCGCTGCACGCGCTCCGCGACGCTGGAGCGCTTCTTCGAGACCATTCCAAGAGGGCTGTGCACGAGGAGGAAGGCACGTAGGCCCAATGTATAAATATTAGTGAATGGAAAAGGTCGCAGGGGGGGGCTAGATGCTAAAGGAAAAGATACGTATCGGAAAATGGGAGGGGAGACGAGAGAGAATAAGATCCAAGATACACAGACAAAAAAGACTGGGTCAATTGGAACTTATTAAGTAGCAAATGGAAGGCGTAATATTTAAAGCAAAATATCATAAATTTGATTTTTTGTAATACATTTTTTTTTAAATAATTTCAATAACTTTAGCTTGTTATCAAATTATTATAGCAATGGATTTTTTAGTTCTATGTAATCCATATCTTTTATATTTTACAGGTTTTGAATAATATCAATCAAATAATATAATAATATTAAATAATAATAATATAACAATATCTTTATATATGAAATATATTTTATATTATCTAAATATATTACATAAAATATTACATAATACATTTTATTTAAAATACTTAGATTATATAAAATATATTTCATATATAATAATATAATTATTTATTCCTGCAGAGTATAAAATATATAGACTCAAAATTTAATTTTTCCAAAAATATTATATTGATATTGTTTCTATGTTTAATTTTAGTCAGAAGCTTGAAGGAGTCATTTCCGACCCTATAAATCATATTTATTCTTGATCAGGATCAACAGCCGAGTCAATCTAGATATCTCAGGCAGATAGATTTCATATATGATCCTATAATTCAGTTGCAAAAAATAAGAACTTAGTTTCCTTATTTCTTTATTTATTTTTCAATTTAAAATTACATGAAATACTGAATATATGTCTAATATGAAAAAAGACTAAGTACAAAAAACCCTATGTAGGACTCTTGCAAATTTCTTGTTGTGTAGACTTTCGATTTCTTCCCGCCTCCTTTTTTATGCCCTTTTTTTCCTAATTCAGTTCAAGTGGCGGCACGTGACAAACAATGGAAAATCCACCTCTTTCGAGCTGGGCGGAGGTTTTTCCAAGGATGTAGGCAACCCCACTCAGAGCTCGGCTGCGAGGAAATTAAAATACAATGATCATTTGCAATATAGTTTTAGGGAAAAGAACGATTCAATACTCCATGTGCATACATTTTGTTATTATATCTTTGCAGGTTATTATTTTAGTTTGAATTTGAATTTCCCTTTTAGGAAATAGAAATATGAACACATAAGTATCACCTCTATAAGTCTCCCATGAAAGCGCAGAACTTTGTAGCGCCACTAAATAGAATCTTAAATCAATATTAGTTATACATTTTGAAATCCTCATTTATTCAGAAACAACTACAAAACATTAAAATATATGATCACATCAGCCTTGAAGTTTATTTCGGTACTTCTCAAGTAATTTTTGCTGCCTTAAGAAAGAGTTTGGACTCATTTATGTAAGTCTAATTCATAATGTTTTTTTTTTTTTATTGTTTTACAATAATTATATCTAATTAAAATAGCCAAAAGTCACTGAGGAATGGAAACGACCTTGGTGACAAAGGCGCCCAGGGGATGTGATACCATCCCATCTTTTCAGTAATATCTATGCAAGAAAAAAACCTGGAAGCTTCCTGCAGGGATACAAAATATTTAAGCCTAATTATATCAAGTTCAAGCCTCCATTAAGAATTCCACATTCTGAGGGGATCGTCAAGGACAATATATGAGCTATTTGGGAACTTTATGGACCTATAGACGACCTTACCATTAATCCTTCCTGTCCTTCTGGATACCTGCTGTTCCTCCCCATCAAGAACAGGAATATATATGTCTTATAGGATCAGAAATGATTCCTAGCCAGCTTCTGACTAAAGTTATATTACCCTAACCTGGCTAAAATTATTTAATTTGTCGACAATATATTATTTACTATTAATATAATATAAAAATATATCTCACGAATTATAACGAATTAAATATTAAGCAAATAATAATAATTATAATATTAAGATATAATATAGTATTAAGATACTGAACGCATTTATTCTTAAAAAATGTATTGCTAATGATTACTGATCTCTTTTTCTCTCTCGCTTCTATCTCTTCTCTCTCCTCTCTCCCTGCCCGTTTCCCTCCCCCCCATCAAGATGGCTCTTTCGGGAACCGTTACAATGCAGGAAAGGTCACTTCGGCTCATTGTACTCACCTCTCGCTCGCACTCTCAGATGGCTCTCGCTTGCCGTTTCGCTTGCACTCACTGCGATGCCGCTGCTCGGGCGCTGCTGCTGCAACTGTTACAACAACAACCACTGCAGCAACTGCAACTGCCACGACAACAACAGCAACAACAACAACAAGAAGAAGAAGACGATGCAAAAGAAGAGGAGTTCGATGGTGCCAAGAGGCCAGCGACGGGCACAGAAATCCGTCGGAAGGCCATCTGGCTGCTGCTCGAAGATCCGGACACGCGATCCGGATCCGAATTTGTGGGACACTCGGTTCGTTTGCCTTTTATTTATTTGTTTGTTTTCACTTTGCTTTTTATTGTTGTATGTTTTCTACTGTTTTTGTTTGTTTGTTGCTGGCTTAGCTACTTTGTTGTTATTGTCGATCGGTTATTGGTTTTCACTGCGTGGAAGGGAGGGAGGGGAAAAAGCATAAATATAAACATAAACATAAACATTTTATAACTGCACACATTTCGTCACAAAGTGTGTGGGAAACACGCATACATATAGCAACGCGCTCCCCCTCCGTAAACACGTATACACACACACAGGCACGCGGCGGAGGGCGGAGAGCAGCAGCAGCAACGGGAATATCAACAAAAGAAGAAAATTCACTCTACTCTCTCTCACTTACACACACACACACACACAAGTAGGCGGGTTACAGCAACAACAAAATCACCATTCATAATTTTTAGTCACTTAAAAACGCCTTTGATTTATGTTTAGGAAAGTACACAAGGAAAAAAAAAATGGCAATTACTATTCACTGACTGCCCCCCTCCCGCCGCCACCCACACGCACGACCGCACCATCTCGTACACTCACGCCCCCCCGACACACACAGGCACACACAGACACAGCGAGAGCGTTTGGCGTGCAAACATAATGCAAACGCTCTTCCTATTGGACATCAATTGGTTGTTTTTCCCACTGAAATCAATCCCGACGCGTCGAACAGCACATTGTAATCAATTGCGAACGCATCAAAAATCCATTGGGGACACACTCAATAAACAAATCACAGAAAAAAAAATAAATAAACGCACAGTAAATACATATGTATCAGTGTGACCGTCGCTTGACCGTTACAAAATACCCTGGCAGAGCAGTAATGAATTCGATACTATCGATGACAAGGTTTTTGGCACCACCATCGATTATTTTTTACAAAAAAATCGATAAAGTCGTGTCTGTTATTATTTATTTGTTTATTATTGTTATTTGTGCAGTTGTGCATCTGTAGCAACTCTCTGAAAGTAGCTGTAATGACTTTTTCTTTTGTACAAATGCTAGAAAGAGCTATGAAAATGTGTTTCAAATTACATGAACAAGTAGAGTGGCTGTTAAACTTAAATATACTAGCTTGTAATCACAATTTTTTTTTTCTTGTTTAGCTTATTTTTATATTTTGTTATTTTCGTTTAAATTACGAGACGGGAATGGTGGGATCCTATTTTAAAACAGTGAGAGAAAAACAGGACTGCCCGGAAACGAAAGAACAACATACTAGAACAGTTGAATATTCTGGAAATACTAAGTGTGCCCTTGCACAATCTGGTTTTTGCAGATTCATTCTAGTATTTTATTCTCTCATCCCCGTGCTATCGATAGTGCATGTACAATGGCGCAAAAATAATTTTAAAATCAGTCAAACGAATCGTTATATACTTTTTTATTATTTGATTATCAATATATTAAAAAGGAAAAGATACAAACCTAATTTGCTAAGCAACCATGGGAAGCTAGGTACATTATTTATAGGGAAATCAACGCTTGTATTTGTTTATTGTATTTTAACTTTATTAATTAATTTTTTTACATGGAAAATTTACCTGTTGCTTGCAATTAAATGAATGAATAATAAGGCTGTTCAAAGAACTGGAAGGAATTGCTTGGTGCTACATAATTATTTCTCTGTTGAATGAAGGAATTATCTATCAGAGCATCATCAATTAACCTGTTCACGGATATATGCAGTTTGATTTTTTTTAGAAAGTTTTTCCAGGGTCGATTTCTTTGCCTTCTTAAAATAAAAAAATATATTTTTATATCCTGGTAACCTACAGTTTTTTTTTAAACAGACACTGCTTAGCTTTTAAAATTAAGCTTTGCCAGATTGTGACATTTAATTTTAAAGCAGTGAGTCACTGCTTTGTTAACGGTTGCCCGACTTTTGCACTGCTTTATAAAAAAACCCGTTTCCTACACCACAGTGTGCTCTGGATATTAACAACTTTTGATGTAAAATTTGTAATTTGCCCAAGACTTTGATTAGGTACCAAGGATTGGTCGCCTAATTAAGCTCCAACAAGGATGATGTGGCGAAAGCGTCAAGTTCCTTGAAGGACGTACATTCAGCTGCTCTCTACTGCCATTAAGGTTTGGTCCTCCTAAGTTCCAGTGTAGCTTTTTTAACTGACTTCGTTTCCTATAAGCTCCGAAGATAAGCTCATTTAATCCTTTGTAATTATTTCGACTTTGATTACTATCGATTAATCTGTTGCTATCGATTTTAAAATAACGTAATCGTGGAAGTGCTACGTTAATTTGTATGGTATGGCACGGTGGACAATTAATATAGTTCGAAGGCAGTGAGAGAGTGACTTCAAAGCGTCTTCGTTACTCTCTGAGCCAAATTATATTGAAAATAGTAAGACTAAATAGACCACTTATCGACATAACACTATTCGATAATAGTGTACAAAGTGGACATCCCCACAGCTGAAAATAAAGCGTTTTTCAGTGAACCGATTTTTTCTAAACCATTTTAGAAACAATTGGACAAAAATTTAAAATTCTATGCATAGAAAATATGTGTTTAAGGCTTGCAATAATTAAATTTAAATATGTATATACATCGATGATTTGAAAGTTAATTTTTGTATGTAATCTATGGATTATAGTATTTTAAATAGCAATGTTCTTAATCTTTTAAATGCGTCGGAAATATAAAATTAAATATATTGAATTAAATATATATATTTATATATATTTCTCATTGTACGATACATCAATATAAGTATGCCTATCCCTATAAAATGCAATTAAATAGAATAAATCAAAATGATAAAACCTTTTGATGTCAATTAGTCGATATAGAATCGATTTTAATTTCAACTCTAGTAAACAGTCGCAAAAGTATTCAATAGTAGTGTAAAAAGTGGACATCTCCTAGAGCTAGATTATTCGATAACATTTTTATCGATTATAAAAACAACAGCTGTAATACCGTTATATCAATACCGTTACGCCGCCATTACTATAACGTACTGCAGCTAGTTAAAATCATGCTGCAAATGTGATGTCACCATGTCTCATATGTTTTCCGCTTTAATATTTCGGTCATTTTGTGCTGCGCATGTTTTTTGTGTGCAGAGGAGTCGGAGCAGCTCCATGGAAGGGGGGTTACAGCTGCTGCTGATGTGTGGACTGCACCGCACCGCGGCATGCTGCGTATCCTGCGTATTAGAGCCGCCGTGCGACCCCTTCTGGCACAACCACTGCCTCTGCCTCCTGCTTTCCTTACTCTCTTTCTTTTTCTCTCTCCTGTCTCACTCTCTCTCTCTCTCACTCTCTCTCTCTCTCTCTCTGTTTAACGCCCTTGTGTGGGTGACTCTGGCGATGCTGTGGCATCGTTCGAAGCCATCCTTGCCATGTGTTTTGTAAATCAGCCGGCGCTCTGCCTTCCCTGGCGCCCCCTACCAGTCGGCGTTCCTGCCACGCTTCGGCTGCTGCTCGTGTCCCTTCGGCTGCTGCTCCGTTGGCTCTGCTTTCAATCGTTTTGGTCCTTTGCACAGTGGAACATTCTTATACATTTCCATTGCTAAATATTGCATCGTTAATGATTGTCTTTAATTGAAGACAAAAATACATTAACTCTGTGATTCAATTATTGTGGAATGTAAATTATAAACATTTTATTTTGCAACAAGAATTTTAATATTTCAAGTGTTTTTTTTAAATTAATTTTAGAGTAAAATTAGACTGGCTTTTACTTTAAAAAGTTTATCCAATAGGTAGTCTAATTTATTTATTCTTAATTCTCTTTAATTTTAAATTTTATGTTGGTAATATTATGTTGCCACAAGGCTTTATTGAATAATCAAAACGAGTCCTCGACAAGATCTTCTTAATATATTTTGTCAGACATCAAATCGGTTGTATTTAGTAGTCAGGAATGAAAATATCCTTTTCCACTGTGCACCCGGTGTGGGGGCTGAGCCGAGGCCGAGCTGGGCTGAGCTGTGTTAGCGCTGTAGCCGGAGCCGAATCCTCATCCGAGTCCAGATCCGGAGGCTGGAACACAGCAGCGGCGGGCCGACGATGGGAGCAGAGCGGAATCCCGTGGCACTGCACGGCTGCTGTTCGCACAAACCGCCAGACTCGCGCCGGACGGGAGCCAAGCTTCGTCCCGGAGAACGTTCGGAGAGGAAAGCTGAAAGCATCCGGAATCGCAGTGCCGGAATCGGCAGCGGCAGCAGCAGCGGCATCGGCATCGGCAGCAGCAAAAGCAGTGCTCAGTTCCGCGCAAGATTCCAACGCAGCATCGTGGCAATCTCCATTCGGCGGCAGACGCGGAGATTGCGTGCGCAGCGCACGGGCGGACTGCACGTAAGGAAGCACCCGGAGTCCTCCGGAATCCACGGCAATTAACAAAAACGCCAGCGCACAAAACAAAAAAAAAAAACAAAAAAAAGAAAAAAACTCGCCACGAAAATCAACACCGAAAATAGTTTCTTTTTTTGTAATTCTTCTCCTCAAAAAATTCAGCCCATTGAAATATATACATATATATTTCGGCAAAAAAAAATATAAATTTGGTTTGCCGTCTCAAAAAAACCCCATTTTTTCCTTCGCCGCGTGCGCGTTTATGTGTGTGCGTGTGTGTGTGCGGGTGTGATTTCGCGCGCGTGTGTGTGTCTTGTTTTTTTTTGTTACAACATTTTTTTTGCCGTGGTTTAAGCCTTGACCAAAAAAGAAATATATATATATACATATATATATATATAATATATAATATAAATAAAATAATTTAAAGAAAGGGAAAAATCAAAAGAGAAAAAAGGATATGTAAAAAAGCCAATGATGCCAATAGCATCTTAAGCGCACAAATAATACAAAGAAATATATATAGTAGGAATTATCTAGTTAAGCTTAAGGCAAACGATACGCACAAAAATTGCCATAACAAATCAAGTAATTAAATAAATATTTAAATAAGTTACAAAAAATAATTGTTAAAGGAAAAACACAAAACAAAAATTGACCAGCAAAAGTTGCAGCTGAGGAAAATCCAAGTAAGTAAGGCAAAAGGACTTGGGCTGTGGTATCTAAGAGTATTTCATAAGATATAGATATAAAAAGATAAATTTAATAACGATTAAAACAATATATATAAATAATAAAATAATAAACCAAAAATACCATGAAAACTACCTAAGAAAGCTTAAGAAAAAAGATAAAAGGATAAAAAATATCCTTTAAACATATTTATACTTCTTCGCAACGAACTTTAGTAACTGAACCAAGGAAATATATAGTTCTCTATAAAAACAGGTCCTTAAGGATACGAAATAATATTGGGAAACCCGAATCAGTCAGTTTTTTGATAAAAATTTAATAAAAAAATAAAAATACCACAAATGTATCAGAAATCTATGCAGAAACGTTAATTGAACTTAGTTCAAAGACAGGATTCTAAAGACAGGACTTCCTTTAAACAAATAGATTTTAAAGCTCTTTAAATTAAGGTAAAAAACCCTACAAAAGGCTTTTAAATTGCAGAAAATGGGTCATAAAATATATAACATAAAAATAAAAGTAATATTAACATTCCTGAGAGATTATTTAAGCTATTATTTAATTTCTTTGCCAACTCTAAATAGTTTCCTTGACACTATTTCCCGTTTTCGTTTTGCCAAGAAAAACGGCGGAAAATCAGATGGAGGCAGCACCAATACACACATACCAGCACTCTCTCTCTTACACACACACACAGAAACAAACCAGCACACACACACGCATACCCATACAGAAAGACAAACACGTATATATAGACATAAATCCACGTAAAGCTGTTGCCTGGCCTCTAAAATGGCTGCCGCTGCCTCTGCCTCTGCCACTGGTAGCTGCGGCAATGGCAGCGACGCTGGCAGCGTGGTAAGCAGCGCGCAAGAAGTTGAGGTTATGTCTGCGCCGCAAAATGTGCTTGGCTCGGAATCAAAAAAGAACAAAAAAAAAACGGAAAAAAGAAAACCGAAAAAGAAAAATAAAATAAAAACAGAACACTGTGAAAGCTGAAGGTAACTCGAGGGAGGGGGAACGCATTGCTGCCGCCCTTGGCATGGAAATCCAGTGCTAAAGCCCCCTTTTTTTTCGATGGGCGTGACGACGCCGACAACGAGTGCAGCAGCATCGTTTTTTGGCCATCCAAAGGGATAATGCTGCTTCGCTTATGTCCTTGTCCATGCAGGATTTTCTTTCTTGTCTTTTCTTTCTTCATTATTTTACACATGGAAGGAAACTTGTGCCAGATGAAAGCCATATTATCGGAAGAAAGTTTTCCGGAAATTGTCTCCTTTTAAAATGTGCCCAAAAGTATGCAAGAAACCAGTATTCTCCAATTTCGGGGTATTAAAAATCTTGTAATATATTTTTTAGTTGTTTATATTTATGTTATATGATAAGTGTACTGTCTGCTTGCCTTGTTCTAACCTCATCTAATTTGTGCAATATTTCTTTAAAATTATTAATGCAATTAATCCTAATTATACTCATATGTATATATTTATTTTATATTATAGAACTTCAAGGAGAGTTTTTACTATAGTTTAGCATCTTAAAAGTGCTGAATAAATAAATCAGGGCAATCTTACTTTAATTTGTAGATCTTGAAAATCCTTAAAAATAGGTATTAAAGTATGCCATAAAGTGTTTCAGTGTAAATTTATGTCCGTGTTACCTTGTAACCTGTCGTAACATGATCAAGGATTTCCAAACCTCTGTAATTTCAGTAGCCATCATTTTGAATATGGCTTTAAAAGAGAAATACTTCCAATTTAAATACACGAGAAGTAAGAAAAGATTGTTCACCTTCAAATCTCTAAAACTATTTAAACTCTATTTCAATTTCCTTTAATAAACTTATTTTTTTGTGTGTAAATATATATATAACTCGGGCTGGGGGCGTGCTTTCCACGACGTGGATGACCTAGCCCTATTTTTGGCCATTGCAGAGTCAACTGCTGGCGCTGCTTCTGCTATGCTGCCGGCAGAGAGTCCTTTTTGTATTTTCTTTGGCTTTTCTGTTGATTTTCATTCCCCCTGGCTGGAAGGAGAAGGGGCGGTGGGAAATTTTTGAGAAATCGAAGTGAAAAGAACAATCGACCGATAAATACTCTGAGCAAAAAATAGCAGTCACAGGAATTATACAATCAAATATATATACAAAATATGCTTAAAGTTTAAAAAAAAAAACAGTTTTATATGAATTATTAAATTGTTTACAAGGTTAACTAGCAAGAAATCTAAGCTTGTACGCATTTACTAAATGATCATAGTACAAAATTTAATTAAATAATTAAATCTCTTTTATTTCAGAACACCAATTACGTCGAAAGGAAAACTCAATCGAAAACCTACACAAAAATACGACTAAGGATAAGCAATAGTATTTAGTTAGAACCCACTGTGGAGATGCCTTCGATCTGAGGCCCAACCGCAAGTGCTGGAGCAATGACCTGGTCTTGGGCTCCGTCTCCAGATCCGTATCCATATACGTGTCCTTCTCCATATCCAAATCCACAACCGCATCCTTCTCCGTGTCCTGCCGTCGCCAGGAGCAGCAGCAGCAGCCTTAGCAGCAGCCAACAACAGGTACAACGGCCATATCTTTGATGCCCGGCAACTGAAGCTGGAGAGGAACAGCAGCTGCATTAGCAAAGGTACAAGGACCAGGATCTGGAGCAGGAGGAACTGGACTGAGGAAACGAAGTGGCGGCGACTCGGCTTTGCGCGATGCAAGCGAACAGCAGCCGGTCCAATCTAAGCGCACAATCCTCGGGCACGCCATCGGCCTCAACGATCTCCTCGTCCCAGGGCAAGGTGAGTTTCGGTCATTAGAATTCTATAAAGAGTATCCATTGGGTATATAGAGTATACATATATATAGAGTCTTATTTGGAGTACTAATTCAGCAAAATGGGATAAAAGACATGAAAGTTATTAGACAGTAAATGTTTATGTTTAACTTGTGCAACATCTATGTACATGTTCGTTTTCATTTAGGTGTTGCGCAACATGTTCCTAGCAACATTTCTTCTTCTTCATTCGTCAACATTTTCTACTTTCTTCCGCCTTGTTAAATTTAGGGTTTTTATAAATTCAAGCCTTATTAGACAAAGCGAACTAACCAAGTTCAAGTTTATGCAATCCACAATGATTTCGACGCCGGCTATCGAGCTTTCTTATTTGATTTTTTTTTAAGTCTCTGTTTTCTTATTTATTTAAATTAATTTTTTCTTATTTCTATTATTTCTTATGTTATATTTTTTGTCTAAGTCACTGTATTTATTATGGGTCAATCGATATCAAATAATTTGATTATGAAGCTTCAAAAAACCTAAAGGAGTCATTTCCGGCCCTATAAATCATATATATTCTTGATCAGCATCAACAGCCGAGTCGATCTAGGCATCTCTGATAAAAAATTGTCAAAATTTGACAAAAAATTTTAATTTTTTAAAATTTTAATTTGAGTATGCAGATTTCTTAAACTTATAAAAACTAAGAAAGGGAAGCTTTCCGAATGGAAATTAATGCATTTTTGGCTTAGTTATGAGTTGTTTAAACTTTGATTTATCGAAAAAAATGTTATATAATTATATCGATAAATCTCTATTCAAAGAATGCTTATATTTTGATCTAAGTTATGATTGATTTCGGATTTGATCCCATAATTCAATTGCAAACTGCTTTTTCTATTTTAATTAATTCATTCAAATTTTATATTTACTAATTTTAGTCTTATTTTTTTTTATTTACACCTTAAAGATACTTGAATTGAATTTGATAGAAAAGCATTAAAATATTTTAACCCACTTACTGTGGGCTATATTCTTTAACACATCTCTATTTAATTAATTTCAATCAATACCTTTTATTTTTTAAGAAACAAGTGCAGTTTCTTCATTATTTGCATTTGTTTATTTGTGTATTTCCTGCATCGAAATTGAATTGATTTCTACCCTTTTATTTTATAAGAATGTATACGCAATTATGCTCTCCCTTTATGGCCCTTGTTTATTGACTGCAATTATAAATATTGCCCCATCTGGCTGTCATCGCGGCAACTCAAACAGATCAGGATTCATATTCGCAGACGCAGTCTCGAATGATTCGAATTCCCATTGGAAAATGGCTTTCAGCTCGAGTGAAATTTTATTTGACAACTCGCTTCCTTCTGACGAGGACGAAAGCGAGGAGAGCGTGGGCGTTGGGCGAGGGCGTTGGGCTACGGAGGCCGGGGGTTGGGGGACGGGGATGTCCCGGGCCCATTTCCGCTTTCAATTTGCTCGATGTGCGTGTGTCCTTTTTGCAGGACCTGCCATAGGGGGAGGGGAGCGAGTGGCTGACTGGAGGAGCATAAATGTAACTGGGGAACTGCATCCGCTGCTTGTCAATCGAGGGACGACGTCTGATGAATGCAACCCCCCTCCCCACCCCACACAAGTCCTTCCCCTGAGTCCCCTCTCCCTCCCTGTCTCTCTTATTTGCATTGCCCATTGCCGGCGTTGTGTCCTTTATCGTTTTTAATTAAACATTGCCGTTTTGGGCTATTACACACAAACACACACATACACTGGAGCTAACGCAATCGCACAGACACAGGCCTGCACTCGGAAAAAATATATTAAAATGATTATAAATTTGCAAAGATTATTATAATCATTATAATCAATAGATATCAATTTTGAATATTTATAATATAAATAAAAATGCTCGAAAAGTATAAAATTAGGTTTGAAAATTCATTATCCTCAATTTTGTAGCATACTTTTTTGGTAGCTTTGCAATTGATTTGAAATCTTTAGTAATTTTTGTGATATGCTAAAATCATTATTCTTTCTTTTTATTTTTAAATAAAGTTAAAAAATATGATTCGTTGCCAACTTAAAAAATTCTCAAAAGTTAATGAAAATCTTTTTAATAATTTATTAAATTCAACCAAAAGAAAGTCAGCAAAAACGATGTTTGCATAGTTCTTTTAAATTTTATTAATTTATAAAGTAAAATAATTTATATATAATATTAATTACAATATTTTTTACTAATAAATTTTATTAATTACAATATTTATTACTTATAAATTATATTAATTATAATTTATATTTGTTTTTTATTTCATTTATCCAAAAATCAAAACAGAAATTGGCTTTATTATCTACTAAAGCGTTACAATTTTGTATGTCTATGTGGGCTAGAAATTATATTACTTATATATAATTAAATTAATTAATTAATTATATTACCTTTTATATATATTACTTATAAATTTGGTTTATTTGTTCATTATTTTATTTATTCTTAAATGTAAACATAAGTATCTTCCAAAAGCATTACAATTTTCGGTGTCTGTGTGAATTGCTCGTTGTAAAAGTCATGTTAGCTGTAAGTAATTTTTCGTTTCGTTTCGATTTTCATTGCTTTTCCGGTTGGCTCCATTGCCGCACACATTTTAAAGTTGGTATTTGCTCTGCAGAGCAGGTCCTTTTCTTCTCTGTGTCTGTGTGAAAGCGATAGATCCTCTAAATGGTCGTGTGTTTGGAACATTTTTGATATATTTTTTTTTTGCTAGCAAAAACAGTAACTGAAAATCACCATTTATAGCTACAAACATAGGGCAGGCTCATGTGCTAACGTTGTTTACTGGAGGTCCTTAGGCAGGAGCATATGCTGAAGTAGTGGTAATTTACATTTGTTCATTTTTTTCCTATATATATATAGAACTGTTAACTGTAAAGCTATGAATAAATTTTAATGCAATTGAAACAGAAATTGCAAAACATTTAAAATATATTTAAAGTGTGAACAAAAGTATACAATTATACTTTAACGCCATGCAAATAAGCTTTCATTTGTGAGGATACTATTAATTTACAGTTCAGTTATTCTGTTATGAGAGCATCTATACAAATTATTGTGAAAATTTTCCTTAAAAGAATAATGCAGGGAAAATGCAAAGAGTAGTGGAAAATGCAATTATGTAAAGGTTTGAATGTTTGCAGTAAAAGTGTCATTGTTTTCTGTTGCTACAAAAACAACCCATTTGTTTGATCAGTGTTTTTTTTTTACCCTCATATATTTATTAAAAGAATTTTTTCTATTGTTTCCTTTAATTTATTCATTCACCCTTCATTCGGTGTTTTTTATATATTACTTTTAAAGAAACAAAGTATATTTTTTTTAATTCCGATTTTTTTGTCTCACCTTTCGCATTAGTTGTTTGTTTTACTTTGTAGTTCGTTTCACATTTTCCACGAAGTTTTTCCTCTGCTAATAAAGTTCGCATTCCCCGATATTTCCCCCTTATTTTTTTTCTTACTTCCCCTTTGCTTTCCTTTTCTATTTTATTTAATATTTTTAATTAGTTGCTTCTTAGAATGACTCGTATTCCAGGAAATGTTGATTTGCCATTTCGAAATGAAAGTTTCATAATTCCATGGCCCGGATTTCTATTGCAAGCAAATAATTATATAACAATTAAAGGTGGGCTGGAATAAAATAAATATTGCCCTAGGATGTGTCATATGTATATATATCTTAAAATATATATGTATTTATATATGTACATATTGTACATGAAACGCCGCCCTTTTGCTTCGTTTCAATCTGTTTATTTTCCCTTCATTTTTCATATATTCATTTCTAGTTAATAATTGACCATCGCTTTGAATTAGTTCTCAAAAAGTGTGTTGTTAATTTTTAAATTAAATTTCAGCTTTATTTTGTTAGCTGGGAAATTTATATTGGAATTTGGCGCCATCCCCCATTTAATTTATTACATTTATACACAATTTTTATTGCATTCTCCTATATATATTTATATATTTTATTTGAATAGGCGCGTACTTTTAATTACATTTCATAGATTTATATTTTACTGGTATTTTCCCTTTCTGCCAAGTGTATTATTTTCGATCTGTTACTTTTTTTTCTGTGATTAGCTTTGCTTCCCCTTCTTGGGATGTCCTTCCGCCTTCTGTTTGTACTGTATTTGCTCGTGTTTAATTTGCAGTTCTTTTGAATTGCTCATTCTTGGAAAAGTTCATTTGCGCAGCTGAATATTCGGATCAGGGTTTTTCTTGGGTAAAGATGGGAAAAGAAAACATGAACACAGGGCACTCTAATATATGAACTTTCTTGATATACACTGTAGTTGTAGTTGTTTTTGTTTTTTTCAATATAAACAAGTAAAAATGATTAATTAGTTTCTATCATTTGCGTAAACATGAAGGTAATAATAATTAAACTAAAGTATAAATACAAAAGGTTTATACATACATACGTACGAATATTGTATATTATTTGTTAGTTGTTATATCTGAAAAGAAAACACTAACATCGACGGCTTAAATTTATATAAGCAGACAAATAATTAATGAAATGATTATATATAAATTATATAAATTAAACATATACATATGTATATATATAAAAACTATCTAAAAATCATATAAATTGCTAACACAACCTTCTCTTTTTATGTTAGCAAACATATGTACATTTTAAAGAGTTTTCTGACGATCATTTACTTTAACAAACATTTAAATTCTTGGATGTCTTGTTGTCTAAGAAGTTTTCATAATAACATATGTATATTTATATGATTGAGGTCGCAAAAGTTTGTCAAGAATTATGGGTACATTTCATTATCTAAAATCTTTTGGTAATGCAATGCTAATAAGCATAAAAACCATTAAAATCCGTTGTTTAGGCAATATTAGTAGACATAAATGTTATCTTTAACATATGTTTATATTTATATTTATTGTTTATGTTTATAAACTGAAATTCAATAGGTATTCCACAAAGTGTGGATCATTTTGAAATAGTTTCTTGAAAAATAATATATACATATGTATATATCATTATTTAAAATATGTCTTAATGCTTTGGTACTTATTTTCATATATCCTTTTGAATGCAGTGTTGATAAGCACAAAGAGCATTAAAACCTGTTAGTAAATTATTATTAAACATAAATATTATGTTTAACATATGTTTATATATTATTTATGTTCATAATAATAATTTTATTCCGTGGTCTACGAAGTGTACAAGAATTAGGATTAGTTTCTGTAAAAATAATGTGGTATATATCATTATCTTAAATCTGTCGAAATGCAGTGTTGATAAACACATCGAGCAGCAGCAGTGAGACCATCATTTAATTCTTTTGATGGCTTTAGTACTGTATTGAGCGTGGACTGTATGGCATTGGGATAGAATTTCTGCAAATAACGCATACGCCGCATGGGCCGCCTGTCCATCATTGCGGCAATGGGTGTGCGTGTGTGTGTGTGTGTGTACTTGGGCATGTGTGTTTTTGCGAAATGCTTTCGCTCATATTCTTCCCTTCCAGCTACTTTCTGCGGCTGTCAAAAGAAAGTTTTTTTTTTATATATGAATTGCCATGAAATTTTCAAATAACTTTTATATATGATGATGGCCATTGGCAATGCTATTCTGAGCAGCCACTATATATGTACACATATATATATATATATATATTAATGCTATATGCCAGTGAAATGAAGCAGAAGAATGAAAAGTATGAAACATTTTGCTTCATTAAGTGGGAGGGTGTGTGTTGTGTTGTGTTGTGTCCCTTCTGTGTGTGTGGGTTTTTTCTTCTTTTTTTTCCTTTTACTAGTGTCTTTAATTCAGAGGCCGCACAAAAAAAAAAAAGCGAGGAAAAATAAGAAAATAAAGGCAAGAAAAACTGGGCATAAAGAAACGCACATGCGTGTGTGTTTGTGCGTTTGATTGCGGTAACTGCAATTGCGCATGTGCTGGTCCACTCTAGAAGCCACCCCACCAGCCTCCCAGCCAGCCGTATCTCCCTGAAAGGACGCTGTACTGTAGGCCAGAAGACATATGCTTGATAACTCGTCCTGGCTTCGGGTCCTACAAATACTTGAATTTAACCACGCAATGACAATGGCGACAATTGTGCGTATCGTTCTGTATTATTTATGTCCCGGTACTTTGTTGCATAACCTTTCGCTTGTATCATCATTACCCAGTGGAGCAGTACTCCTAGATTCAGGACTCGCAGTCCCATTTCCCAATCCCAATCCCCTTGCCATTCTTATTCTCATTGCCATTCAAGGTTCCCATCCGCAACCACATCATTCATCCCTTTTTGCTGCTTATTAGCCAGAGAGTCTGGGTGTGTGTGTGGCTGTGGGTGTGTGGGTGTGGGTGTGGGTGTGGGTGTGTGTGTGTGTGCATCATTTAAAACAATATCCAAAGATTTGTTTCGCCATTTATATGTCAAAAATGACAAGTCAAGTGCTTTGTTCTTGTTCTCGCCTTTCTGCTTTCGCCCTTCTGCTGCTGTTGCTGCTTTTTGGTTTTCTGCTTCTGCTTTCTGCTTTCCCTTTTTGTGAAGCATCCCCCGCCCCCTCTCATCCCCCCTCTCATCCTTCAACCTATCTCTGTTTTCTTTCCACGTCTTTTTTTCTAGTCTATGTGTTTTTTTCCCTTCGTTTCTGGTTTTGTTCTTGGCTTTGTCATTAGCAGTCAAGCGCAAAGGAGCGGAGCGATACGAATATGAGTCAAGATCAAGACGCACTGTGAATGCTCTTTGATTTAGCAAAGAGTGAGTGATAGTTTCAGAATTGTAAAACTAAAACACTGGAAATGTTCCTTAAGGGATCATATTATTTGTTTTGGCAGGAGGTTTCCTTTTTAATAGAGATTTCCTCATGTTTTTTTTCGCTCATATATATATAAATCTATTTAAAATATAGGAATTCAATTCAATTGATTTAAAAATCTGTGTTGGAAAGTCATTGGTGTATCACTATTCCAACGTTGTTGAACAACGATTTCTTCAAAGATTTTTCCTTTGTATTAGGCAGCCCCAAAATGTATGCTACGAAAATGATTTCGCTATATATACTGTATATTCGGGCATCGTTCCTTTTAATTTTTGCAGTTTTTAGATTTTCAGAGCATTTCCCAGAGTAAAAAAAACTTAGCCGAGACAATAAATGATGGAATAAACGATTGACCAAAAGAAGAAAGTCGGGAGAAGGGAAAATGTTGTCGCCTAGACTCTCTTTCTATCTCTCTCTCTTTCTTTCTTTCTCTTTCTCTCACTCTCTCTCTCTCTCGCTCTCTCTCTCTCTCTCTCTCTCTCTCTCTGCATAAATGTATGCGCTGTACTTGCCATGTGTCTATGTGTGAAATGAGCTTCAAGTACAACAACAAGTACAACTTACAAGGACGCTCATATGAAAACAAACGCATAATTTAAGCGTAATTGCTGTCATTTTTCATTCGAGTGCGACAAAGTGCGGGCAAGAGAGAGAAAGAGAGAGACACAGAGAAAGAGAGAGAGAGACAGAGAGAGAGAGGTATTTATGTAGGTGCTGAGGGGGGGCCAGTAAGGAGCTTGGTAAGGGGCTCTTTAAGTGCCCCAGTTTGTCTATGTCGCCAGTTGTTGCCCTGACACCCCTCAACACACACATATATGTACAACACAACTGCGGTTGAGATAATAGTAAATACTATAGTATTCGAATTTTCAGCGAAAAGTACGAATGCAACTACAGTGAAGCATGTAAAATGCCTAAAGATTTAAAACAACAATTCCACAATGACCTTTGCGCACTGCAATATTTTGTTGCATACATTTAAGCGTTCATTTCAATTTGTTTTAAATCTCTTTCAGTTTCAGTGATTAATATACCCTAAGAAATCCAAAGAATAAGTTACAGAAATATAAAAACCTTTAAGAAAAAAACACAATTTTCGAAAAATATATTTAAAACCATTAAGTCATAAGTACAATGAGAGAATATTGATAAAATGTCTTCAAACTCACCCCAAAAAAAAATCTAGATTAAATTATGAAAATATGGAATCTCTCAGGAAAAAGCATAAGCCAGAAGTATAACAAGAGAATATTGAAAATATGTTTTAATAACTAAGGAATTCCAGGGCTATTCAAAAGTATTATTTTTAACTAAGGACTTGGCCGCTATTGTACTTTGGGTGTGTGCGGGTGTGTTTTGAGTGCCTGCATCCGGCGTTGAAGCGCCAATAATTATGCAGCTTAGGTTTGGATTTCGTTCTTTACCTTTTGTTCTTTGTTTCTGTTTATTTTTGAGCTTTTTCTTTTACCTTTGGTTCCTGCTTTTTCGCGCTTTTCCTTTTTTTGTTGTTCCTACTTTTTTTTTGCCCTTTTTCTGCGTTCTTATTTAAGGCAGTTCATCAATTGGCCTGACTCTTTGCCATGTTAATCCAACAAAAGGAATAATATTATATACACTGTGAGAAATGCAATGTATACTATTATAATATATATATAACTATATTATATTATATTTTATTTTTCTATGAGTACAATTATTAATTGTAATTAAATTTTTACTTTATAAAAATTGCCATAAAATCACAAAGAAAATAGAAACATTTTCTCTGAGTGTGTGTGAAAGTGTAAAAAAAAAGTGTAAACTTTTTGTAGTACGGTGAACAAGAAAGAGGCGTGAAATATGAGGCTGGCGAGCGAGAACAGTTTGGGAATCGTTGGTTTTTCGGTGGCCTTTTCCCACCCAATTTTCCCCATTTTCACAGCTTCTGTTCATTTCCCCAGCAAGCTGCACCGCACCGAGTCGAGAGCTGCCTTCCTGTTTATTCGCCGCATTTTCTGTGTGTGTGTGTGTGTGTGGGTCTGCTTTTAGCCCTGTTAGCACCTGGCCCAGGACACTGGGACATTCCATTCCCTTCCATTTCATTCCATTCCTTGCTGCCTCCTGCTTTGTGTGTCCTTTTTGGCCGTTTGCCAGCCAGAGCTCGAGTTCACTTCCAGTTGAGTGTTTTGCCTGTCGCAATAGTGTTGCTGTTGCAATTGCAATTGCAATTGCTGGTGTTGCCATTGCCACTGCACTTGCAACAATTGCCGGTTCTGCCACATTGCCACGCCCACAGCGCCCAACGCCTGTTTTATTCACTTTTGTGACCCAATAAGGACGAATTATTCCCCCACTCTTTTTCCCTTCCCCCATGGCTTTTGTTTTGTAATTAGGCAACTTTTTCTACATCCCTGAGTTCTCTACTATTTTGCATATACAATGCATATATATTATAGGGATGTGCGTTATCGAAACTATCGTTTATTAAATCGATAAATTTGATTAAATAAAATATGCCAACGTTAAATATAGGATATAATATATTAAATATATTTAAAGAGCTTCATTCTGCAATTATCGGTATCGATTAGAGATGGACTAGAGTCCAAGCTCAATCAATTTTCAATCGATTAACATCGATTAATAGCTTCAATATTTTACAACTTCTATATAAATGTATCGACAATATAATTAAATAAAAGCGACCAACTTTAATTTGAAAATATATCGCATAAGTGTGTCCAAGATAGTTTTTAATCTAAAAATATCGGTATAGATTAAGGATGGGTCAGATCCCAAGCTTAATCAATTTTTAATCGATTTATATTAAAGTTTCTTCATGTTTTACTTTATACCTTTGAGAAACTTTATCTTAATTTATTTCATTTGCTTTATTTTATTAAAAACTCATGAGTATATTTTTCATCATTACCAACTTTTATTTTAAATATAATTCAAAGAGATAGGAATTATATTCGATGGAATGTATTATAACATATAATAAGTTCTTTAGTAAATAAATAGTCTTTCAATAGGTCTTCGATATTGCCATCCCTGACTTTTACATAAATTTTAACTAAACACAGTCGGTTTCTGTTTCGTTATTTCTATTTATTTTTATGGTTTTCTTTTCTTGTTTTTATTATTATTATTATTTTTTGTTCAGAGAGCCAGGTTTAAATGGTTCTCAAGTGCTTTTTGCCAATTTTCGGTTTGCATTTTGTGGTCTGCAATGTTGTCTATTTATTTTTGGCATTGTTGTTGGCCCCTTTGTGTCGCTTTTATTTCTGGTTTTCTGTGTGAAATGAACTTGAAGCGTATTTAAATTGCTGCGGATGCATTTCGTTCGGGCCATGAATTATTCCCAAGGATGCTGAGGATTCTGAGACTGGGACTCGGCGGAAGGTGAAAGGTGAAAGGCGCCATCTCGTCGCTGCTCCTGTGCCAATTTTAAATATTTATCAGGTTAGGAGTATAAAGTGCCGGTACTTAATGCCAAATAAATAGCCATGATTCTTCAATTCCAGTCATTCATTCATCATGCATCATTGAGTAGTGTTAGTCTGCTGGGAATAGTCTATAGAGACAACATTTTGAGCTTCTATAATGCCACAATAATTGCAATTTTATTAATTTTGATTTATTATAGTGGCTTTGTTTTGCCAAAAGTTAATTGCTTTGAAGGTTTAAAGTTTGTTGAGCTACAGAAATTATTTCTATACTGACAGAAAAAATTCGATTATTGGTCATAAAGTAGTTTGGTTTTATTTTAATATTTATACCTTTCAGGTAAATATAATTTTAGTCCGAAACTTGTAATGATGTGAAAGAGTCATTTCCGACCCTATATTCCATATATATTCTTAATCAGCATCAACAGACAAATCGATCTAGCTATGTTTGAAAGAAAAAAATTTTTTTTAATTTTTTCCAAATTTTTTAACGGATTTCATTGTTAAAATTTTAAAAAAAATTTATAAAAATTTTAAATTTTTTAAATTTGAAATTTAGTATGCAGAATTATTAACCTAAGAAAATCTAACAAAAAAAAAGCTTTCCGAATTAAAATTTATGCATTTTTGGCTTAGTTGTGAGATTTTTGTGCTTTGATTTTTAGAACAATTGTTTAATAAAATTATACATAAATATCGACAAAGAATGGTATTTTAATTTTAGTCAGAATACATTTTTCAGCTTTTCGATTTTATTAGTATTAATTATTTGTTAATTATTTGGTAATTTTAAGAGTTTTTACCTTAAATAAATTACTTTATAAGGGAAATTTACCCATTAACGTAAATTATTTACCCTAAACGTTTTGTTTATTATTAAGTTAAGGCACTTTCCAACTTAAATTCCCTTACACATAGAAAGTAAAAGCTTTAGTAAGCTGTAGTAATGATTTATTAATTGAATTACTTGTGGAAAATGTCGGTGTGTGTGTGTGTGTGTGTGTGTGTGTGAGTGTGCAGCCTGACTTTGTCCAAAAACGGATTAATGGCTTTTGAATGGCCCCAAACTCCATCGTTCTGGTGTGCCGGTGACTGTCAAACCTTTGGAGGGCAATCAAAGGGGCCGCCCACCGATTACACGCCTGTGGCTGTGGGTGTCCTTGTAAGGATATGCACGGTATATGCGCAAAGCTAGGAGCTAGGAGCTAGGAGCCGCATGAGCATAATTTGTTGTAATTAACATAACGAGCCAGCCCAGGCAATAATGGCCAAAACTTCCCACACACCCGCACACACACACCCACACACACACACACTCGTGTTTGAACTAAAGTTGGATTGTTTGTTGTTGAGCGAGACTTGCTGCTGATGCCTTTGTCCTTCATCCTTTTGTGTAATTAATTTGATTTTTTTACTCTCTCTCTATGTGTGTGTGTTTCTTTGTTTTTAGTCATAACACCGCCCCCCCGCTCACCCGTCCGCCCCCACGAGAAGCATAAATAAGTTGTTGTTGGTATTTAGGCAAGCATTTATGAAAATGACTTTATGCGAGGCATTTACAAGTGAGAGAGAGAAAGAGGGAGAAAAATTGAGAAAGGGAAAGAGAAATAGAGAGAGAGAGAGAGAGAGAGAGAGAGAGAGAGAGAGAGAGTGAGAGTGAGAGAGAGAGAGGGAGAGGGAGAAGGAGAAATGGAGAAAGAGATAAAGGGAGACAGACATAAAGAGGCGTTTTAAATAATTCGTGAGCAAAGGAAATCGTTTAGCATTACGCATACGCCCCGTGTGCCACTGCAAAATATTGAAAACAATTTCCCTATTAATACGCTGGCATTTTCTTCATTACGAAAATTACTCTAACCAACTAAAAAAGGTTTGCAAAGTGAAAATTGCAGCTTAAATCCAGGCAAAGTACTTTCTTTCACATTTTCTAATGAATGGAATTTAATGTTGATTATCATCGTGTGCTAACATCCCTTTTTCTCTACTGTTTTTTCTACTTTTGCAGCAACAAGTTGTCGAATTATCGGGCTATGTCATCATACTCGTCGAGAATGTGGAGGGTAAAATTAAACTATACGGCTCACCGCCCGATCGCGATAATCTGGAAGTGGGCGATGAGATACTCGAGGTCAATGGCCTGACCCTGGAGAACATATCCCGCACGGAGGTCATTCGCCACATACACGACGTACGCAAAGCAATATCCCTCCCAAGCTCTTATCTATTGGGAGTTGGTTTAAGCCATTAACTAATTCCGTTTGTTTATTATTTGTATCTCTTCATTTAGTGCATTAAATCCTGTACCATTTGTCTCCGCGTGCGAAAGAAGAATGATTCGCGACTGGGTGAGTGTGCACATTAAATATTTATCTAATTTATATTATTAAATATTGGTGCTCTTAAATTATAAGCTAATATATTATAAAATATTCAATATAAAATAATATTTATCTAATTTATAAATTAAATATTGGTGCTTTAAAATTATAAGCTAATATTTTATAGATTATTCATTAATGGTTAGGTGTTATTACACAAGAATAGTTATTTTCCATTAAGAAAAGTGAAGAATAAGTGTAGAAAAATATATGAATAATAAGTCATAGAAAAATCATATAAAAAACATTCAAAATTAACACAAAACTTAAAAAAATATAGTGTATCAAAACCTAAAAACTGCAAAAGTTAAATCAAATAAATTTAGGCATTCAGATAGAATTTCCTAAAAACTAAAATATTTTCAAAGAAACATATATTTTAGCAGAATTTGATTTATCTAAAAAACTTGCCTAAATTTTATCTATTAAAAATGAAAATCTAGTATCATTCACCTCAGAGATTATCAATAATTTATTTTCTTTTCAATTAAACAAAAATTCTCGCAGTTTGACACTCACTGTTGCGGGATCACCTGTACAGTTGAAAAGCCACTGGCATGGTCTAGTCGGAGCAACATGTTTGATTGAGGCGCTCGACTCTCACGTTTTATTTAATAACTGTCCAACTGGGCTGATCTTTCTAAGGGGCACTCTCTCAAAAGCCCCTCTTCGCTCTCTCTTACTTTTCATCACTCATTATTTGCATACCCTGTAGGCTTAGACTGCAAGGGTATATGGGTTGCTTGGGTCATTATAAAAATTAAAAATTTCAATTATTATTATCAAATTAAATATTTTATATGGACTATATTAATAGTAGTGATATTTATAGATTGTTAATAAACTAAATATAAATTTAGTTCAACTTTATTAGGCGTTACGCCTTTAATATCACAACCTTTTAGGCACTTAATTTATTTAACAAACTAGTTATTATTTTATTCCTTAAAATGTGTTGAATTTAAAAGTATATTTCATATCAAAGATCAATATAGTAAGAGTAGGAATTTTTAAAGAATATGTACAAACATATCTAAAAATATATGTACATACTTAGCTAGCTACATAAATAACTATATACAAATGTACATAAACTCCACGCCGATCTCTACTTTGATGTTTAGATAAGGAGTATCAGGTGTTCCAAAGAGAACCTTAACTTTGCCTCTTAGCAATCGGCTTTGCGGTCAGTTCTTCGCTCTCCCTCTTTCGCTCATTCTGAGCTTTTGGGGCCGCTCTGTTGTGGGGGCTCTCTCTCGCTCGCTCTCTCTCTCTCTGTCTTTTGGGGTCTCTTTGGGCCGCTTAGCCGCAATGCCGCTTGGTCTCGTGGAGCCGCTTACAGTTGTTTGGCGACCATCGACGTTTCCGCAGCGTCACCGTTGCAGTGCCGCCGCTTTGCCTCCGGCTTTCGTTCTCGTGGCTCTCGCTCTCGCCCGCGTTGCCCTCGGTGCGCGCTCTCGCTCTCGCTCTCTCTCTGTCACTCTCAGCGGCTCTGCGGATATTTTAATATTAATTTTAATTACAAAGTGCGCGCACGCGTTGGCGTCTCGGCGGTGTTCGCTTTCGTTTCGTCTGTGTTTTATATATTTTTTTCGGTGTGTCAAATATTTGGTTTGATCTGTTGTTGTTTTTGTTTGTGGTGCAGCAGAAGCAAAAGCCGCAGCAGCAGCAGCAGCAGTAGCAGTATCAGTAGCAGCAGCAGAAGCAGCAGCAGCAACAGCGCAGTCGCAGCGGCAAATGTGAGTGGAAACAAAAAGTGACTCTGAAACTGCAGAAACTATCTATTGGCAGAGTTCGTGAATCAACAGTGCTGTGTTTTGTACCTGCCAAAGACACACAGGTACACAAATGTGTACCCAATGGCTTGAACTGCCATGACTTGTGAATTACACATGAAGAAAAGTTTGTTATTCATTGAATTTGAAATTGAATTTCATAGGGAAATTAGTCTAATGTTCTGTCCCGAATTGAAGAATTTCTAATTCCAATACTACCGAAAATCTCTGATGGAATTTATTTTCCAGACTTAGTTTTCATTGTCAAAAAATTCGTATAAGTTCACATTTCTATTCTATTAAGTTCTATTAAGACCTTCAAAATTGAAAATGGATTATTTTCCTATATAAAAACAATGCAAAATGCAAAAACATTATTGCATCACAGATTTAACATTATTGATTGAGCTTAGGTTTATTTTCTCTTTATTATTCTATTCTGAATTATTATTTTTTTTATTATTACTTAGTTATTTATATTTAATTATTTATTCCTAGTGCGACGAGCTGAAAACTTTTATTTATTGATATGCATAATATTTCTGAATCTAGGAATTTTCTTCTATTAATTATTAAATAATTTATATTCATTTTATATTATTTAAAAAAATAATAATATAATAATTCGTCAATTTGTTAGAAGTTATAGTTCTGAATGCTAGATATTATAGTACAATTATTTGCAATTTATTTTTTTTTGTTAAAGTTACAGCTTTTTAAAATATTTGCACTTAATTTTTTGCTAATCTTACTATTAGTGGTCCCAAAATTTAAATTTTAGGAGTTGCAGGCTGCCTTCGTCACTATTATTTCACCTCCTTGAGAGTTGTTTTTTGTTTGATCTACAATTATGTGTGGGGACTTCGGCTCTTTTCAAGCTTTAGATGTTAAGTTCTAATCTAAATATTCTTATTATTATTAGTGTTTTTATTATAGCCTAGCGTGCACTGATGGAAAATGGGAAAACTAGACACGGGGGCAAACTCTTCATGCTATATATCTCATCATTATTATGGGCAAAACTTCAGTTTAACCCATTAACACTGTGCTTGAGAGCGGAATTTGCTTTATATATTTTGCGTGTTTTTACGTTTTCTGATTTTTTTTTTTTTTAATTTTTGTATTATAATTTTTTTTTGTATTATTTTTTTGTTGTGTTTTGTGCTTTGTGTTGGTAGCGTTTTTGTGGGCGTGAGAGTGCAAAAAAGTGTGTAGTTTGGGCCAGATCCCATTGCTGCTGTGGCATGGAATGGACCATCAAAAAGTGGGCAACAAAAAGAGTTTGGAAATGGAAATGGTAATGGAAATGGTGGGAGTTATATGGCCCGCTCTCTCCCTCTCTCTCTGCATTCCTCTCCCTCCCTCTCTCTCTCTCGCTGTGTCTCTCTGTTGCTCTCGTACAGCCTCCCACCGAATTCAGCCAACTGGAAATTACTGCAAAATAGACAAAGCGAGTGAGAAGATGGCGATAGATACCGTGTGTGTGCGGGCGAAGGAGATGCGAAATAGAAATAAAAGCTGCTTACAGCCACGTGTTGTTGTTGTTGTTGTTGGTGTTGTTGCTGTTGCTGTTGTTGTAAAAAGTGGCTAAACAAGAAAAAACTCTAAAAAACAAAAACAGCAATAACTCGGGCAGCAGCAGCAACAGCAACAGCAGACAGCAGCAAAGAAAACTAACCTCAAAACGAAACAAGTTTTGTCGAAAGTGGAAATCAACTGTCAAAAAATAAACACATAAAAAAAATTTAACGTATAAGTGAAAAAAAAAAGAAATACATTTTATGGGGCCCACATACCAAAAAGTAACATTCATTATGAACTCATTAAAAACACAAAAATATTATATCCGATCTTTAAATGTACATTTTTTTTTTGTTCATTATCATTATTTTTTTGGCAAACCGAAATCCTGTTAATTTTAAATGAGACTTTAGGGAATATTTTATTGAGTTTGCTGAACTTGAATCTGGTTTATATGTTTTCTAAAAAAAGGTAGCATATAATGGAATTGTGGGATTTTTAAAATATTTTACAAAACAATAAATAACCAGGATTTTGATTTTTTCACATTTTTTTTTTTAAATAATAATTAAATAATTTCATTTTACCTAGACTTTTACAATTAAATAAATTTCTTCCACATAATACATAATATTATAAAACATTAATATGCTATCTTATTTCAACAGAGTATTTATATATAAGGGATTTATATAGAGGGAATTTATATATAAAGAACTTATATATAGGGAATTTATATCTAATATATATTTAACGAATTTATATATACAGAATTTATAAAAAGAACCTCCTTTTTGAATAAGGAATTTATATATAGGGAATTTATTTATACGGATTTTATATATAAAATTTCCATATATTTAAATGTAATTATTTGGGGGCGTTTGTCGGTGAAGATAGACTTGTAATAAGCCTACATTATACATGTATCTAGTTATCCGTTTATCCAATAGATACATCCGATTCCGGCTCACTGGTGAACTGAACTGGACCCCCTACGCCAGTGTATATGTTGTGGGGATAATAAATCAGTCCACCGCTGACCCATATCGGATCAACATCATTCGAATCTCCAGTTTTTGCGGTGCAAATACAGTATTTCCGGCACTGTGTGGCATTCCAAAGGGGCGTATACGCAACGTGGTGGAGTGGTTACCCCCCCTCACCCAACACTGTTTCTGATAAGGCAACGGCATAATCAGTGCTGCAGACTGCAGCAGTCTGCGCCGCTGCAGTGCAGCCCCACTCGAAACCCGCTTTTATTTTTTGGGTCAACTCCAACGGACCCCCAAGAATTTCCAGTTTGCTAACCAAAAGTAACACCGAATGCCGAAATTCCAAAGCCATGAATTTGTTGTTTTTGTTTTGTATTTTTTTTTGTTTCTTTCGAAGCTCAATCAATAGGAGTTGGCCACGGGGGGGCAGGAAGAGAGCTGGCCAGAGAGTTGGAGAGCCAGAGAGCTGGAGAGCTGGAGAGCTGGAGGTGCGAAGCTAGAAACTAACATAAAACCTTAAAAGCTATAGCCGAAATCTAAAGTTTTTAGAGGGGGAGAGAGAGGGCGCGCAAGAGAGAGAGAGAGAGAGAAAAGAGGGGCTAACAAACAGCATCCGAAATCCGGTAACGCAAGTTTCATGGCTCCAGCCACTGAGAGAAATTGCTAGCCACCAAAAGAATTGCTTCCAGGGAATATTGATAAAGATATTCTTACTAAAATAACTGTAACCAGTTGCAGCTGATACTGAGAAAAGCATATGGCTATGACAGAAAATGCTGTGTATACAAACTTGCTGTTTATCTTGAAAAATACTTTCTATTGTCTATATTTTCCATAATTATATTGATCAAATTTCCCAGGCATTAATTGAAATTAATATTAACATAACATTACACATACTTCTTTGCTTAAATTTTCATGGAAATAATTGAAGTTATTCTACTTATTTTACACAAGTTGATTATAGTTATAGTTTAAGCCTTAAGTAAATCTATGCTAAATACATCAAATTACAACTATGGAGCTTAAACAAAGTTTTTAGGGGAAATTTTAGGTCAAGAGTATTATTTTTAAAGGATCAAAGATCAATTCTTATATATTTGTTATATATTTTCCTAGACAATACAATACAAAGGGGCATATAAGAAGCTTTACCAATCAATGAATTGACTGATTATATTTTGTAAAGCCTCTGCTATTTTTTTAAATCCCATTGTGCTATTTTAAGTCCTACTTTTGTAGATCTTCTGCTGCTTTTTTTGATCCTCTTTTGCTTCTGTATTTTTTTAGATTCTCTCCTGCTCTTGTAGATTCTCTTCTGCTATTATAGATCCTCTTTTGTTACTTTAGGTCCACTTCCGGTTTTGTATTATCTAAATTCTCTCCTACTTATGTAGTTAGGAGATTCTCTCCCGCATTTGTAGATCATCTACTGCTTATTTAGATCCTCTCCTGCTTTTTTAGACCTCTCCGGGTTTTTTTAGAACCTCTCCTGCTTTAGTTTTAAATTAAGCCAGTATATTTTCACATTTTAATTTGCTAAAATGGGCTATTAATTTTTTGTTTCACTTTCGCGTCAGGTGATTTCCCCGGAAAAGTGATGATTATATATGTACTGTATATTTTTCTGTGTACTTTGGCTGACTCAATTGTGTGAGTAAGTCTTTCAATTTTAGACGCTGCCAGGCGGCAACGCTGACTGCGACGGCGACGGCGACGTCGAAGTTGAAGTCGAAGTCGAAGTCGACGTCAATGACGATACAATTGAGCGCGTTCAGATGCGCCGTTGAAAACGGGGCAAAAGGGGGGAGCTCAGAAGCGGTAAAGGGGGGGGAGGGGCGACTATGGGAAGGTATGAGAGGGCCATATGCTGCGATGTGTAAAAGTCATTGCCTCGGGCGGGCGAGCGAGAGGGCCAGCAAGAAAGAGATGGCCGAAAATGTTTTCCAACTTGGCCATGGAATTGCATTGAGATGCTCGTTGCACTGTGAAAAAAATAACAGTTTGCATATCGTATAGTTGTTGTGAAGTTTCTAAAAAAAACTATGAATAAAAACCTCCGAAACTCTTGCTGGAAAAATCAAACGGAACGAATGGAAGTTCAATCAAAAACTTTGTTGGAATAACATTGTAGAACCGTTGGTGAAAAATTACTTGGGAATTGTAAAGCATATATATATCAGAAATAATGAATATGTGCACAGAATATTTGCATTGTTATAATTTACAGAAAATATAGAAATTATAGAATATGGAACAGTGATAATCCATTTTCCGAGTGTGTGAAATCCACAAGGATGTGGGCATCGGTATATCGGGGGATTTGGAATGCATGGATGTCGTAGGTCAACCTCAGTAGCCACTGGAATGCGGAGGCTCAGCGGTCCATCTAATGCGGTGCCATTGGATTCCGATTATTCGATTATTCGACTCGCCTGGCCCGGGACCGTGCTTTGAGCCTGGGCATACGAATGCCCGAATGCCTGAGGTGCACCACGGAATCCAGCTGACAGCCGATGTGGCTGATGTGGGTGTGCGGACAACTGTTCATGGGTGTATTCATTCAACCGCCCTAACGAGTTTAATCAACATAATTGATTCAGGTACCGACAGCTAAACAATGCTCAGATTTATTTCTAAGAAAGCAATACAGCAATATTTTACTCATTGAAAATGACATTTTCCAAGATATGGGTATAAAAATTATACTTGTATTTCATATTGATGTACAATTATGAATGATTTTTACCTTTAAAGCAGGTAAATTGATAAAAATGATATATTTTTATTTATTTAAATTAATATTTTATATTAAAGTGTTAAGTAAGTTTACTCATTCGCCATTTACACTCGACTTTTCCTCTGATTGTAACCTTTAAATTCCATAAGAATTGCATAGTTTTTACCATTTTTTGGAATTTTATAAATCGTTCGATATTTTGCAATGTTTGCAAGTGCCACGCCCACTTGCACATCATTCAGTCATTGTTCTGTGGATTCTTCATGTGGATCTTTTCCGTTCTTCGCTTATTCGCTTTTCTTTTCTTGTTTTTTATCGGTTGCTTCGCAGCTGCATTTGTAGCCGTTCTTTTGTCTCGTTACGTATACGTCTTGTGTGCCTTGGCTTGTGTTTTTGTTTTTGTTTGCTCTTCTGTGTTCCTCTTCTTCTTTGTTCTTTCTGTCTTGTTTTTTTTTCCACCTGAACACATTTTCTTGTTCTGCTGCTTACCGTTACATCTTTGAGTCTCCCCCCCCCCGGCACTCCCCTTTTGTCATTTCTTGCATCTCGAAGGGCATTCTTCTCACTCTCTGGAATTATCTTCCAGTCAGAGCGAGAGAGAGAGAGAGATAGAGAGAAATGCAAAGAACTTGTCCCTTTCTTGGATGCCGTTGTCGATTCTTCATTTGCCACAGCATTTTACCGCTAGTCTCTTCTAATTTCCCAATTGGATATGCGCAAAGAGTTTCCAATGCCAATTTATTCGAAACAAATTATACGCACGCATTCTCCTGCAGAAAAGGAAAATTGTTGAAAGCTACAAAGAAAGACCAAAATTATTCATATAATGTAAAGCGATAGTATCGTTGGTAATTCCAAAAGTATCGATAAACATAGATGACACCATGAGACCTCCAAAAATAATGATTCTTTTACCTTTATAGGGGTCATTTTTAAAGTACTACTAGTAATTAATTTATTGTAATTTAATTTATATTATTTTAGTTTTATTGTATTTTAAATTTCTAAAGAGTTTCCCATTGTTTTATTTTCTGCAGTAAATTTTACAGACTTCTGTTTTCTTCTTCTGAAATTCTAATTTCTTTTATTCGTATTGAGTTTTCTTGGCTTTTAGATGTCAGAGGTTTCCTAGGCGTTTAACCATTATTAAGTAAATATATTAAACCCATTGAATGATTCAATTCTTTACTTTGTTAAAAGATATTAATCATTTTGCAACAATGATCTAAATATTTTTGCAGACATTTCTTCTGCCGCTGAGCAGCACCTTTTCGTGATATTAATTTCACTTTGAATCTGTTCCAAATCTTGGAAAGATTGCACTTGTTGCCCCTCGAAGCGAAACGAGACATGCAACCAACTAACTAAGAAACCAAGTTAACAAAAAGAGTTAAGAGTTAAGAGATTCTGGTCGGTATTCGTAGCTAATTGCAATTTTGAAGTAGTCGTCGCAAAAAGAACAGCAATCGAGCAATCAAGCGAGCTAATAAGCAAACAAACGTGAGACAATGCGCATCTGTCCAATACGACAAATTCTACAGATATATGTATAGATATATGTAAAGATATATGTACAGATATATGTATAGATATTTGTACAACAGAGACATATGTACAACAAATACGACGACGAACAAATATTGCAAAAGTTGACCCTGAGATGATGATTGTCGTCAGCTCATCGCATGTCAAGTGTGCTCATAGCCTCAAGTGAATTCCGTTGGCAATACCACTTTTAGTTATACTGCAGTTTTAATTGCAATGCAAACTGGCTACACTGCAATTAAAAATTCCTCAAAAATTTATGAAATTCCCATTTAAATCAAGCTTTTTAGCTGGGCCTAAAAAACCTTTCTTTATTGAACGCTTAGTTCGATTTAAATATAACATAAAATTTGGAATATGAATAATACAATTAAAATTAGGGTTAAATAAGTTTTAAAGAACTATTTTCATTGCCATAATAGCTCTGCATTTTACAAATTAATGAATTATGAAATGAATTATAAAGTTAAGTATATAAATAATAATATTTTTAAGGTATTAAATTTGCTTTTAAACGATATATTCATCGTCCTTAAAGTCCTCCATTGAACAAATATTAACTAAAAAATGCTAACAAGTTAAATTAAATTTCTTTGTAATTAATTGAGATGTCTTTGTACATCAAACTTCTATTAAATCAATAACAGAATAATTATTAATGAATACCCCAACTTTGGGCATTCATTTCCATTATTAACTTGGCTGTAAATACCGGCTAAAAAGGGTAAACAATGCGACCGTCCATCAGCCATAATCAGCTGCCCCCGTTACCGTTTTGTCTTAGCAATTAAACAATATTCATCTGTTTGCTCAGAAATCCCAAAAGAGAGTGAAAAAGGCACACAAAATTCAGCACAAAAAAAGAACCTCACAGTTAAAAAAAAAGGTGTGCGATAAGCGATAAAGCATCTGGGGCCCATGCGGCGTATGAGTAATTTGCCCAGGCTGGAGGGAAAGGTGGCGCATTCATTCATTTCCATTCAACTCCCGATTGGCTATCAAATCAGCTTTGACACAAATTGATATGCATGCCTTTTATTTACCACACAAGCAGGTAATGGTGTATGGAATTCCCCCATATTTTGTACTTACTTAACTGGTACTTACCCCCTTTTCTTCCGAGGGGGGGTGGGAACTTGAGCACTGCACAAAAAGATTGATGTTTGGAAATCTGAGTTGAAATATGTTTACATATAAATAATGTTTATATGGGAAGGTTTTAAATTTTATTTTGAAATAAATTAGATAGGCTTTACATTCCTTTAATTTGTTAATAATCGTGTTATAAATAGTCAATAAATTACAAGAAAAGAAGTTAATTTAAACACTTTATGAGGGTATAGGTAGTAAAACTTATATTACATAGCACGTTAGTAGTCTTAGCTGTTTCCAGCCTTTATTTTGCACATCTTTAATTGATTAAAGAATCCACCAAATTTACCTTTTCAATAACTACTCAATTATAATTCAATAGATGTGTTTTTAAATATTACTTGGGCGTAATTTTTCAAACCATTAACGAATGGAATCGTGACCTTTATGAACATTCCTCATGGCTCTTTCTTCAGCTCCTTCTTATCCTTGCCTGATTTTCATCCAATATGATGTTTCGATCCAATTCCAAGTCCAAGTCCAAGTCCATTGTTTTTGGCTCGAATTTGCCATTGACGGCGACGGGAAATGCGATACTCGATTGTGCGGTTACATAAGCTGTGTGTGCACATGATTCGTAGATAAAAGACGGAGACAACTAAAAACAATTTTGCTCACACAACAGCAGATACACCTGCGCACACACCAGAGTGTGTGTGTGTGTGTGTGTGCGAGTGTTTGTTTGTCTCGCAGATAAAGTGATTTTCAGCGAAATCTTCTACTCGCAGAAACGGGTTTTTGCTAACAACACAAAAACATCAAAAGTGAAGCGATTAAAGCCGCAAAACAGCCAGCAAAAGATGGCTAAAATATAATCACAATAATGATATATGTATATATATATATATTCCTAGCAATTAGAGTTGTGAGATTCTCGCTTATACCCTTATACATTTGCATTAGATTGCTAATTATTTAATGGTCAATTAGTGTGTCTCTCAGTCTGTTCTTTACAGTGTAGATAAAACCTTATAGAAATATATCTTAATGGAAACATATATTTTACTAACTATGAGTTACACTCGTTTATTCATAGATTCGCCTTACATTTTAATTGCAAAATTCACATATAAATTCAGCCATTGTTATTGTTTTGTTTTGTTTTTCTTTTCTGTTTTTTTCTGTTTTTTGTGTCTGGTTAAAGGCCAGGGCCAAGTTAGCAACAAAAGCCATATTGTGAAAATATAAACAACAATTGGCAGACAGCAAATATTGCATTTCACAGTCGCAGTCGCTGCTGGCCTTCATTCGCTGAAGATTCCGATTCCATAATTATGACACCTCTTTTTTTTTAAGTGGGGAAATAATACAAATGAAATAAATAAATGGTTTAATTAGTCAACGTTTTAATTGAATCAATGAGTAAATGCCAAGCTTTTAAGTGTAAAGTATGCTATTGGAGATGGTTATGAAGATTTTCACCGGTTTTATGATCTTAGATTGAATTCAATACTTTCAAACTGAATCTATTAAATAAAACCACTTTTTAGGGCTAATTTTTTAATAAATTCCCTTGTATGAAACCCTTATACTTGGAGATTCACCTAAAGAAATTACCTTAAAAGTGGTTCTATGTAAATTATTCTCTTTATTTAGTCTTAAATTTGTTTCCTATAATTTATAGATTTATTATAGCTGTGTATTATATATACATATCTTAGAAAAATCGATTTTCACCTCAAGAAAATAATTTAAAATCAATAAAACTATATTTTTGACGCTATATACCTTGATCTGAATCCAAATCAGGGGGAAGTTTAGCAGATTTGTGGTCAAAGTTGAACTCGTATTCGCCAATTGAAATCCATAGCTGGAAGTTTGCATTGCAAGTGTTCGTTCAGTTCGTGGCAAGTTGCGGGTTGCACGTTGCACGTTGCAGGCACTTCTCACGTGGTTTCTGCAATTCGAGTGCACTTTAGTTTATTGTTTATCGATCTGCTGGCGGGCAATTAAAGCCTCCCTCCCAGAATGCCCTGCAGCCGTTGCGCTTCAAGATTCCAGTACAGAGACCCATTAAGCGGAGAAGTTTTCCCCCCTTCAGATGTGTGAAGTGCCACACGAGCTGTGGTAAATGAGGCAAGGTAACGGGAAACCAGAGTGGTGTTTCGGAATTTCAAACTGGGCGAAGGTAATACCCTTTAAATACCATAAAATGTGACCGTATGTGCCGGCATAATTGTTTATCGATAAAATATTGATATCATATGGTGACACCTATCGACGCTTTACATGATTTATCGAAAACTTTGACAAAACTAATTTAATTTACTAATTTAAACTAATTTGTCTGGAAAAATACATCGTAAAATATATATTTATATATGTTTAAGATGGACAGTAAATCCTATATATAAACCTCTATCGATAAAATCGATATCAAGTATATATACTTCTAATAATGCATAGGATTTATTTTTTCCCTTATAAAATTGACATTATTCTTTAAATTCTAAAGAAAAGCGCAATGACTCATGGAAAAGAAATATTTCTAATGTATTTCTAAGTATTACATGGAATATGTAATACAAATTTACTGGGAAAATAAACAAAATCGAATAGCTCACAACCTAAGTCTATATAGACAACAAACCTATTTTATTTGTTTATTTACATACTGTTTGCTTAAAGTTGTAAACAACAAATCTTAACTCATTATCAAGTTAGACTTAAAATATTAGCATATCAATAAATATCCAACTTTTAGTTGTTGTTTGTTCTTAATTTTTAATTTTTGTACTTTTTTGTGTGTGTGTAGTTAACGCACACATAAACCCTGCATAAGATAATTAAGATGGCAATAAAGGTTTATTTACCTAATAGAGCACCCAATAAAAAGTTGGAACACCCTTACAACTTGGATCAAGAGCATCTAAAAGTTAACAACTGTAGAAGAGCACTTGGTTAAAATAGTTTAAACGCACTTTAATATCCACAGAAAACACACACACACTAAGGCTGAGAACGGCAGATAAGGCATAAGTCTATTTTATTAACAAATTAAAAATTTATGTAAATGCTTGTAAAAGTTTCTTGCAAATATGTTTAGATTGATAAAGAAAGAGGTCAGTTATATAATTATTACAGACATGAATATGTATTTAAAATTGTATTATTTAGTTATGCCTTTAATGCAATTAATAAAAATTGTATTAAAGGTTCGTTTATACCCTTGCTATACCCTTTCCCTGGGTTCTTAGCTCATCTGTCAGTCGCCTTTTGGGCCACAATACCTATTAATAGCTAATTAAGGTTAATAATATTGCACAAACACTCGATACAATGGACAACGAAGAGCAATGGGCTTCAAGAACAACGGACAATGGACAACGGACAACGGACAACGGACAATGGACAACGGACAACGGACAAGGGACAAGGGACAACGGACAACGGACAACGGACAACGGACAACGGACAACGGACAACGGACAACGGACAACGGACAACGGACAAAGGACAACGGACACTAGACAGTGGACAGTGGACAACGGACAACGGACATTGGAGAGCAGACAACGAACCGCGGACAATAACGGACACCTTCGATGGCTCCGTCAACAATTCGATTACAAACATTTGCATGTGTCAAATGGGCGGTGTTCGATGTCGGATGCCCGCCGCCCCCTACGAACACCCCCCGGTGAAAATTCACCACCCCACTGCACTCCCTCCTCCCTCTCGGTGTGTGTGTTTTTTTTTGCACACCTTTTCCTACGGCGGACATGAACTCAATCGGAATCGCAATTGCCCGGACTTGGGACTGTGAAGGGGGCGCCTCTCGACTGACACGTCGTGTCAAGACTTATGAGAGGATGCCATCCAAAGCGGGGGTCGCGCAACTGAATGACACAAGCGAAAGACACACACGTACACATAGGCACACCACCCCCCCACACACAACCCACATGGACACGCACAGGGTCATACACACACCCAAATACACACATACTCGCTCACACTCGCGCGCACAAATGAGATTAAAAGTCAGAGCTTTGCAGAGAGGGAGCTGGGAGGAGGGAGAAGAGAGCAGGGAGCTGGGAGCAGGGAGAAGGTAGCAGGGAGCAGGGGAGCAGGGAGCTGAGAGGAGGGAGCAGGGGAGCAGGGAGCTGGGAAACTCGGTGGCTCCGAGCGTTGGCTAGCTGCTTCAACTCACAAAAACGCCCCCGCACCGAATCCTTGCCAACAGGATACACTGACCAAAATAAATGGCCCAAAGCAGGGGCAACTTTTCAAAGCAGAAATATTAATTAAAATATTAAAAATGAAGAAGAGCTTTTGGGTTGTACAGAACCTTTTTATTAATTGCTTTTTGAACTTTTCACTGGTAAAAAAAATGTAAGACTTTTGGTCATAAAATCGTAATAATTAATCTTATTTTAAGACATTTTATTCTATATTTAAATAAAATCTAATAATTATAATTAGCAGAATATATGGGCTTATATTAATATTTAAAATTAGGAATACACAAAATGAGTTATCAGTTTTAAACGAGTTTTCAATATATCTAAAGATTTATAACTCATTTGTTATTTACATACGGGAATTAGTTAATTTAGAAAACTAGGAATTAAAAACCTTGATATATGCTATTTTATTTAATTTAAAAAACTATTTTTTTTGATCAGTTTAAAATTACTATTTACTATTTATCGTTTCAAGACATTTTTCTCGATCTCAGAAGCTTTTCCATGTCACTTTCATCTTGTTTTCTAGTATCTTCTTTAGTATATATTTTTATTATTTATAATTTTTTATTTATTAAGTTATTTTTCCCAGTGTTTGAGCCCAGGGGGGGTCGGTGTGTAGGAGTGTAGGTTCAACGACATGTAGCGACATCGAGGCTGACAACGCGGCGCCTAATTGGATCTGGCCCGAGCGCTCCACTTTTGCCCGGGCACGCTCAGCGGGTGGAGTGGGCCGGTTGCTATTGGGGTTTCGGGGGCTAGAGCTTAGGGGCTCTGGGAGGGGCTGTATAGGTTGTAGGTCAGGGCGTCTCCACCCTCCAAAAAGAAAAACCAACTGCCGCCGCCGCCGCCCGCCTCTAAAGCCGACCGCTTTTCGGCGCAATCAACATCCGAAAACGCAAGGGCAGCAAAATGAAATTATAGCCGAGGTCACAAGGCTGGGATGCTGGCCGGGGAAGGTGGTCATGGAGCATCCCAGGAGGAGGCAGTGCAGCCAAAAAAAAAAACAAAAACAAAAATACGAAAAAAAAGCAATAAAAGTGACAAGAAAAGTTGAAGCGTTGAGTGGGCGAAGACTACGGTGACGATGTGGAAGGATATGGATAAGGACACGATGCGATGAAGAAAGTAAAGGGAAAGTGGCGAATTCATGTTGTCGTTGCTGTCAGCAACCAACGAATTTTTCAGCAAAACTTTCCTTTAACCCCCAACCACCCTACCCCTTCCCTCATAACCCACCCTGCCATCGGGAAAGTTTGGGGTGATGCTGAGATGGAGATGGAAAGTTGACAGTTGCCCGCTTGGCTGCTCCACCAAGATTCCAAGATGGCATAAGGGGCAAACCGTAGCGAAACGATTCCCAAGTTGGTGGCATTTTGTGGCCTGTGCGAATGCACTCATGAATATGCATTGAATGGCCTCGCTTATGGCGCCCTGAGTGCAGCGAATGAGCCTTTGGGTATTACCAAATTCCGAATGCCAGGACACCGGTATTCCCCAGCTCTCCGAATGCCTGTGGAATTATGTGGTTCCCCCAGCATAGCCCAGAAAGCTCGTCATCGGGAATCAGTGGAAGGTCAGTGTCGTAAATCCAAGTGGCGACTGGGTGACATCAAGGATAGGATTTTATTACCAGGAGGGGAAATGTGTACAAAGATATCCCAGATTCAAATTTAAACCAATTGAAATAATAATAGTATAAGTAAATCTCGTATCAAATACACTTTCCCAGAAGTTATTTCCATAGAACCTTAGTAATTAAGCATCTAAGTAAGATAATTTAGAGTAAGCTTTCGGTTTCATATATCTTTCTATTCATATATATATACATTCGCCTCTTATTATTTATTCAATGTGTGTGTGTGAATCGACACTATTGATTTTAGGTCATTTCTGCTTGGCAGATCACAGCAATTAAGCAAGTTTGACCGCACCCCGAAAGTTTATTTGCTTTCAATGCCAGACCCTTTGTTGTTGGCACTCCTCGCCTTCGCCTAAATGCTTAATGTGCCTGAATTAATCATAGCCCTCGTTCATCCCATATATCCTTGCAGCCTGGGACATTGGCAACTCGGTGCAGGACGCCTTCGTTATTGCCGTTGAGGAGCACGCCCGCGAGCGTCTGCAGCGTTTGGCGGCCTTGAACCGTGTCACGCCCGTCGACATCACCCAGCTGTCCAAAAAGGTGAGTAGATCTTCGAATATATGCCTTATTTTTAATGGGGAAATATCTAACAAGACTTGGTTTCTAATATTTAAGATTGAATTTACACAATTGTAAAAATAACCACTTTGTTTGGGCTACTTCTCATCTAATCTTGGGCTTTAAAATCGTGAGATTGTATCTAAAGGACTATAAAGCTATCCCTATTTGGGAATTTCCTGCTGGATTCATGAAAAATTCTTAGAATTTCAGTAATTTAGTATATAGATCATGATTCCTTGCATGTATAATAATATAATTTCCCAGAAACAATAGTGCAACAATAGGAATGCAATGTTGATGGCAGCTGTGAGAGCTGAATGTCAGCTATTTAATTGCAGGCTGTGTTTGGCTTCAATTGAAATGGAAAAACGATTTCCACGTATATATTTGTGTGTGTTTTTTTTTATGAAAACAGCTTTCTATCGCACATGTTGCAGTCCAGTCAGTCAGTGAGCCAGCAATTGCCGGAAACCCCCCTTTATTGCGCCATCGGCGCCCTGTTATCGGCATAACTGAGTGACCATTTGGCCCCTCCCAGATACAAAGTGAAAAAGGAAAAATCGAGGAAGTATCTCTGCTCACAAAATTCAATTAAAAATTCAACAAAACCCCACACGAAACAAATAAAAACAATAACCAGACAACGACAACGACAACACAAACAAATGGAAAAAATAATACAAAACTAAAAACAAAAAAATACAAAACTAGAAAAAAATACAAACTAAAAAAAGAGCAGACAGTGAAACTAAAAGTGGAAACAAAAACAGACCCAACTGTAGTAGGAAAACAAAGAAAATCTAAAAGCAAACGTGGTCTAAACTTGCCAGGCAACAACAATGCCAAAATTTAATTTCCATCAAAAGTTACGCAAAGCAAAAAACAAAAAAACAAAAAAACAAAATATAAATAAAAATAAAAATAAAATAAATAAAGAGAGGGGAGTGGCGAATGCAAAGGCAAAACTGCAAATCAAATATGTTGGTAATTGAAAGTGAGCACAGTGGCAAGCCAGTAAGCCAAAGAGTAATCACTAACGTTTAGATACTATATACATATATATTGCATATATATATATATTCACATGGCGACTAATCGAGCATTTGACACCTCAAGGCTTGCATAGGAGGGACTTCCCCTTATACCATACACATGAGACTAAAAACAAAGACAAATAGGTACACAGAAATCGTTAAAACTTAAGTAAATTCAAGAAGTTTTTTCCAACTCTGGTCATGTGTATACTATTCTTAGTTTTATTATCCCAAAATATATATTTATATTTATTATATTAATACATTGAATATCATTTTGATGCCTTAACAATTCAATTTTCTGGAATATAAAGTTCGGAAAAGAGTACATCACCAGGTTTATAATTAAATATTATGTTTTAAGAGAGCTTTCTTAACTCTATATAGCAAGCAAGTAATTTTGTCTTTATGCTTTTATTGACTAATTTTACAATCAATATAGCAATTGTTCTGAGTATAAAGTTATACAATTAATAAATATAAATATTTTTAAATCTATAATTATATAGAAAGAACTTCAAAACGACTTCTTATACAATTAAGAAAGAAGCATCAAATTAAAAGAAGTAGTCAGTAGAAGTTGTCACGTTTCCTTTTCCAAGATTGCTTCAACTGCCATATTTATATATTAAATATTATTTTGGTTCCTTTAATATGAAGTTATGAAAATAATATTTTTCTATATTAAAAATTATATAGAAAGAGCTTTCCAAAGACTTTTTTTTATATAATTAATACAGAAGCAAGAAATTAAAACAAGAATAAATTGGTCACGTTTCCTTCTGCAAATTGATTGAACTCATTTAATGAAAGTAACCATTATTATGTAATATTTTATGTCTTTTTTGTATTATTTCAAGTATTATTTCTTCCCTCTCTACCTATTATTATATAATAGTTCATGTCTTTATATTGTTTTAAGTATTATTTCTTCTCTCTGTGCATGCATTTGCCGGCCAGCGAGTAAAGTCGGTAAAATACATATATTCATTAGCATTCGCAGTGCGTAATCGTCGCTTTCGTTACGTTAACGTTTACGTTTACGTTAACAGTTTAGTCACAAAAGATCGCGCTGAGTGAAGTGACTTATGGCAAATCATTTGAATGCAAATTACAACGATTACATGCATCCATTTGGCACTCACTTTGGTTTATTTCAAATGGGTCTCATTGTTGGTAGGGGGATTTCGATTTCGAACGAATGTCGAATAACTTAATTCAAGGGAAATTCATATTAAAGAATTCACAGGAGATTTATAATAAATCTAATTTAATATCTGTTATCGTTCAAAAGATCGATTACTATCGATTAATAACTCTTTTAATTTGTCTCGAAAGCAAGTTAAGAATTATGTGTTATAGGTTTTTTTAACCAATATTTCTTATAGTTTACAAAATCTGAATATTTGGGAAATAATTTTGTTTAAACTTAATAATTGTTAAGGTTAAGTTTAAGGTTTTACAGCGGACTCTTTGATAAATTACAAAATAACATTTGAACAACTCTGATTCAGCTGATTCAGCTTCTGCACTCAATGTTGCCTTGGGACGACGATGAGTGAGTCCAAAGTGACTGAATTGAGTGCATTGATTCTATTGTGTTCAATAATTTGGTCACTCATTCATTTAAGAACTCCGGAAGCCTGGCGCGCCGTTCGAGTTGCAGTTGAAGAGTCGCGAGTCCACTCCAATGGATGTGGATTGGGAACTCACGAATTAACCACTGCCGGGTACCCAATTCCAATTCCAATTCCACTCCCACTCCCACTGCCCCTGCCACATCTACATCCACAAGCAAACCCAAACCCAAACCCAAACCCAAACCCAAACCCAATCCCAATCCCTCCCAGCAATTTTAAGCGCATCAAGTGCTTTTGTCATCATCGTCATCACAGTTGAACGCTCCAACAATTGCTTTCAGCGCTCCCACCGATGGTTGGATGGCTGGCTGGCTGGATGGATGGTTGGTTGGGCAGGGAGGAGGAGGAGGGTTTGCTCAGCGATGGGGGTCAGGTGCGGCTCGGATCTGGGCTGGGTTACTGTACTCCAAGCGAGATCGGGCCTGGAACTGGGAGCTGAACCTTTGTCTAGGATGCGCTAGAGTGACGCCGCTGCAGCTCGGTTCTTATCGGGAGCAGTGAGTCAATCGTTGGTTGCCAGGTTGCCAACCAACCGAACAACTGATTTTTCCAAATACAAATAACGAACGTGTGAAGGTGCATAGCAGGTGCACAGTGGGTGGAAGGTGGCCTATTTTGTAATCAAAAAACAAATAACACCATTGAACAAGTATTTGAGATTAAAACTGTAAGAGTTCACAGCTTTTATACCTGTATTCCACAATGCTAGTCAGAAGCTTGTATCGCGTGAAGGAGTCATTTCTGACCCTATAAATCATATATATTCTTAATCAGCATGAAAAACCGAATCGATCTAGCCATATCCGACAGGAACAACATTTTTTTCAATATTTTTCAAAATTTTATAAGGGGTTACATCGTTAAAATTTTCAAAATTTTACAAAAATTTTCAATTTTAAATCGAGTATGCAGATTTATTAACCAACTAAAAACTAACATAGGACTGCTTTCCGAATTAAAATGAACGCCTTTTTGGCTTATTTATGTGTTTTTTAAATCTAGATTTATTGCTAAAATTGTTATGTACAAATATCGATAAATATCGATTCAAAGAATGCAAATACTTTTAGATTAACTATGATCGATTTTCAATTCGATTCTATAACTCAATTGTAAAATGCTGGGGTATATGTATGTATTTTGACTTCTTGAAGTTAGTTTCCTTTCGTGTTAGTTATAAAATAAATCATTGATATATCTTTAGAAATCACAAAAGGTTTTAGTAAAATCCTGTATGAAAATACCCTTAGGTAATCAATTATTCTAAAGAAAAATATACCTGGTTCTGGATTTTATCTTTATTGTTTTGAAAACAATAAATAAAATAAACTAAATCCTCTTGAGGGTCACTCACTTGGGCATCCCAGTCTCATTTGATTTCTCCCCTATCTCGATTTCGATTTCGATTTCGATTTCGTTATATTTATATGTATATGCATCGCCATATCCGATAAGTGCTGGAGTTCGTGGGTGCTCCTGCTCCTGCTCCTGCCACTGATGCCACTTCACTTTAGTCCCCATCCTGCCAACAAATCGAGAATCCACAAGCCGATGCGGTAGACTGACAAACCGACTTGGCTGTCAATAATCCGATAAAATGCGAACAAAAAATAAAAAACCGCTCACGGCGCAAAACAGGCGATGGCGGTGCTTTGTGAGGTGTCCTGGCAAGTCCTGCCGCGGCGCAGGGATGTCGCAGCAATTGAACGTTAAAGTGGGAATGTGCAAGAAGCGTTAAGTACGGGGATTCCCGCTCCTCTCTCAGTGTGTTGAACTACACTGAGACAAGACAAAGACAATTTTTAATGTAATATCCTGTATTTTAATATTTAATATTATTAAATCTTGATATTGTTAATTAAAGTATTCAAGTAGTAGTCTAAAAGTAAGCCTTAAAAATATTTTAGCTTTGAAATTGATCATTTTAAAATGGTAAAATAATTAAAGGCTGCCTTAACTTGTTAGAAAAAAGGTTAGATTAGGTTCGTTATATTATATATATAATATAATAGACATTATACATTCTTATAAGAAAACAGAGCTATATGTATACTGAGACATTTTTGGGTTTATTTACTTTGGGAAACATATCGGTTTTGAAATATATCCCATTAGAGTTACAGTTTATATTCCTAGGATTTTCCTGTATTTTATCCCGAAACCTTTAATATTCACACCCTTTTTCTCTGTGTTCAGCAATGGTTCCTTCATTTTTTATCTCTTTACTCATTCCCATATCTTTATCCAACGTGGCAAACTCATCCTCAGGTAATTGCATCAAAAGAGCGTCATAATTCTACTTGTTCATTTTTTCATTTCTTGATTTTTCTTTTTTTCCTCGGTTTTCTATTCTATTTGACACTTAGCTATTGGCATTATGGCCATATAGAATTGAAGTTACCCGCCCACATAGGCGGAGTACTTAGCCCACAGAAGGTTAAGGCCAATTGGATTGGCTAAAACACCTTTTTGGAAGGATGCTTAAGGTGTCTTAATTGGCTGGAGGGGATGGTGGGGCTCGTCAGAAACTGGATGGGACTGGATCTGGGGTTGGGGAAGGTGTGGCTCTGGCTCGGGTTTTGGCCACCCACACAAAAACCTGGCCCAGACGCAGACACACCCACGCGTGTGTGTTCTGCCACATCCATTATGTGTCGTCGCATTAATAATTCATATTTCATTAGGGGAACAGCATCAATACCATACGATGTGACTGTGCAAATGGGGTTCCAGGCTTCAGGTTTTTCGGGGCTGGGGACTACGTTACTTGACTAGCTTTATTTTTATTTTAATGGAATTTGATTGATTTGCATATATGCGAAACGAAGCCTGTCAGCGGCGTTAAATGATGACAGTTTTCCAGAATTTTTTGCCTTATGGTTTTTGGTTTACTTTGTGTTGCAATGAAAAGTGCCAAAAATCAACCGATAGTTGATTTAATATCTGTTATTGTTGATAAATCGATTACTATCGATTGTTATCCCTTTTGTGTGCCACATTAACAAGTGAAGTTCATAATTTTGTTTAGTTTTTTGTCCTCCGATAGCTGCCCTTATATCTGTTATTGCTTAAGCAATCGATTACTATCGTCTGATTTATAAGAATGACACTGTTCAATGACATTTATCGCTAAATATCGATAATATTTAATTTTGTATTGTATTCTTTCACTTTCACGTTCTATTAGTATGTGAGGAAACACTTGTGCCACACTGCTGATAAAGAAATATGTTTTCAGATTTTTCCTTATCAATAATTAAGATAGTTGGGCAGAGGGTCTATCAATAGAATATTGCTGATTGTGGGTCATATCTTTGGATGGCAAGTGAACCATCGGTGAACCATTAATTAGTTATTTTTGGATGAATGTTCCACCTTTAAATTCCCTCAATTGATTGCCTTGATGTCTGCTTTTTTCCTCAACGACAACAATAAAAATCATATATATATATATATATATATATAGCTGCAGCAGACGAAAAGCGGAACGGTGACCAGCCAGCGTCAGGATCTGAGCTTCCTGAATGAATCGACGCCCATTTATGTGACCTCCTTCACCAGCAATCAGATTACCTGCAGCAGCTCCACAATGACAACGGCCACCGCCGGCGGTCCGATCAGTGCTCCATCGCTTGCGCCGACCACGGCCACCACCACAGTGCCAACGGCCAGCTCCACCTCTGCTGCCCCAGCACCCGGCCAGGTGGTCACCCAGGTGGTGGTGGAGCAGGGCGCTTCGGCGCTGGTCAGTGCCGCTGTAGCGGCAGCCACGGCCGCGGATCGTAATGCGAATAGCACAACATCGGCGGCCATGAAGCAGGCGGGCATCGTTGGTAGCTCCTCCCCGGCCACCACCGTCAGCAGCACCACCGCCGTCAGCAGCACCACCGGCACCAGCACGAGTACAAGTACCAGCAGTGCCACCGGTCACATCTACCAGACCAGCCAGGCGCAGCAGCAGCAGCTGCAGCAGCTCCAGCAGCAACTGGCAGCGGCGGCGGCGGCGGGCAAGCCCTTGCAGGCCAAGTCCCTGCTGGCCAGCAGCCTGCAGCATCTGGCCGAGGAGGTGGACAACGAGGATCTGGACGACGACGACGATGTGGATGGGGCCAACTACTGTGGCATCACGTACATTAGCTACAACAACAAGCACGCCCAGTTGCCGACGACAACGCATCCGGCGACCACGGCCCTGCCCACGGCGGCTGCCACGTTGGCCACCACAGCGGCCATACATCAGCATCGGCACAGTGGCCATTCCATCCAGTCCCTGAATCGACCGGCTCCGCTCCAGCTGGGCGCTGCAGTGAATCCCTGCTTTGTGGACGCCCAGACGTCCACGTCGCCGCTGCTGGCCGGGGCCGGGGATGTGGCCGCAGCTCCGCCAGCGGCCGAGCAGCAGCGGGAACGAGGGCATGTCCATGGAACCACCACGCCCAAGACGGAATATTCCACCGCCATCTCCAGTGGCCAGCTGCAGCAGGCCTTCGCCGAGCTGCAGCTCCATTCCAGCAACAATAATGCTGCACTGCAGCAGCAGCAGCAGCAACATCTACTCCTAAGCAACAACAATAATAGCAATAATTCCATGGCAGCAGCACAAACGGCAACGCTAATGAAGAATTGTGATCTACTGATATCGAACAATCTGTATCCACCGAGACGAGAGGTGAGGGGGAAGATTAGTTGCAACTTCCAGGTCCTTGGTTCGTTTTTTTTTTTGTTATTACATTTTGAGGGGAACATTATGGGAATTTTTAGTAATATTTTTGTATATTTATATACTTGATTTATGATTGTTTTAATAGGTGAGGTAAGAGTTTAGTTGCAACTTCTAGCCGAGGTCCTTGGTTTCCATTTTTTGTTATTAAATTTTGAAGGGAACATTATGGGCATTTTTAGTAATATTATTGTATATTTATATATTTGATTTATGGTTGTTTTAATAGGAAAAATAATTGGTTATAGTTAAATTATATGTGTTGCTTTAAAAGGTGTACTTAAAAATAGGTAGATTTATTTATTAAGTTTTTATTATAATGGATTTATTGGGGTTTATGTTTTTTAATTTCATTTAAAATGATGATTTTCTTAGGAAGTTTTGAGATAATGAACAATGCAAGCATTATGTTTTATATTTTATATTTATATTTTTATACTGAAACTAATGTTTTTTCTTGCAGGACATCGTTTAATATAATTTCCTATTAATCGACTGCGTTTTATGACATTTAAGTTTCTATTTTAATTAATTACTTACATTATTTATAGACTTCATCGTGTTATATATAGATACTAATTAACTTTAATCCCTCTTACTATCTGCCACAGTTACTAGACGACGTCATAGTCCACCAGGCCAGTGATGTGCATGCGTATAACACGAGTGCCACAGCAACATCAGCAATTTCCAGTGGCAACAACAGATTGCAGCAGCAGCAGCAGCAGCAGCAATTGCTGAGTGCCGCATACGAGTTGCAGCAACAGCAGCAGCAGCAGCAGCAACAGTTGCAACTGCAGCAGCAGCAAAACAGTCCCACAAGTAGCATATCAATAGGAAGAACTGAACTTTTATTGGGCGATCAGAGTTTGCGACTGGATTCCAAGGGGTGAGTGAATAATTATTAATTATTAATATATAATTTTAAGTAAAGTTTATAGAGTTTGACAGCCACTGTGTCCGTGCTGTGAAAAATTCCATTGCATAAGCGCGAGGCGCATCGGGGAACAGTGCGCTTAAAACCGCGGCCATTGACTTGTTTTTCTTTTAGTTTTTTTGCCCCTTTGTTTACCAATTTATTTGACCAACTTGGCGAGTGTTTTGCTTCGCTTGTGTTTGCATTTTATGATGCATTTATTGCCGCTTTCCTGCATCCGAATCCAGCATCCTGCATGTCCTGCTCCTCCCGCTTCACCGTTCACGGTGAATGGAATTTTTGTGCGCTGCGGAAATACCCGACATGTGGCTCGAAAAACACACACCACCTATAAATGCACCGACACCGAGCTGAGTTTTTATGACTGCTTATTTATTTAGTCGCGGTGGCTCTGTTCGGTGGGTTTTCCACCTGGCTGGATTGCAGACAGCCAGGCCAGCTCCGCTCCTTGCATCCCGGCAGCCCGGCATCCCAGCATCCCGACACCCCGCCGGTATCCTGGCATCGGCAGCCCTTTGGCCATCGTTGACATTTTTCACACATTTTTCCCAGTGCTCTCGCGCGTCCTTGGCAAAACGAACCTGTTGTGATTTCGCCCCCACAGGCTGCCTCGTAACTTACAGTCATCGGTAAGAAACTATGCACTCCAGCAAACAGCAGGGGTTAGTTGAATAGATCTTGAATGGGGAATTGCCAAAAGGCAGGATACGTGACATATAATGCCTTGAAAACAAATAATTTAATAACTCAAGGATCAAATTACATACTTCTTAATGCTCTGAAAACAAATAATTCAATATCTCCAGAGAGATGTTTTGCTGTTTGTGTTACTTTACAATAAATACCTGTATATATCCCATATCTGCTGCTATTTTGGTGGCCTCAACTGTTGGTATATATACACATAAGTCACCCCCAGGACAGCATCCTTTTATTCCCACCTCTGAAGAGGGACAACCTCCTCTCCGCGAGTCGCAGGCTCCAGCTCCCTCTTCATTCGATGTTCGCCCCATTTAAGCACGTGCGCTTTCATTTTATGCTCATTATTAATTAACGAGTTATTTTCCTCACCCGGTGATGAATATTTATACATTTTTAATCGATTTTTTCGTTTCATTCCATATCGTTCCATTTTGTTCCCTTCTCGAGTGCCCATAGCTTGACAGTTACAGTTAGGCCTGGCAATTAGGCCGTTGGAATCGAACTTTTACGGGGTCAGGCTTGCGGTCATCCTCTCTTTGTATCCACTCTTGCCCAGCTGTCCACTTGTCCAGCTGTCCAGCTGTCCAGCTATCCAGTGGATGTTCCTCCTTGGTGTCCGCTTTCGTTGCCTGTTAGCCGGCCAAGTCCGCAATTGAAAACCTGCTGACTAATCAGTTGCAGACAGTGACAGGCCACAAATGTTGCTACCACGTTGATGACGATGATGATGATGGTGGTGGTGATGATGACGATGATGGTACCGAGTACTTGCAACACAGAGGCGTGCATAAAGGGGGGCAGTAAATGGGAGACAAGGGAACTCGGTTGCATTGATTTTATTCTTCGAATATGTATATACAACTCGAAATCTAGTTGATTTTTATAATGCACATTTATGTGCATATAGAATACATATTTTATTTTTCAAAATGATATTCTTTTATTACAAGAATATCAAATATGTAAAAAATATATAGCAATATATATTTTTCAATCAACTGCGCTACCAATCGTAGTTTAATATTAGCCTTGTTAAGTACAAGCTCGTCACCGAATTCGTACTTGAGAAATTTAGAGGCACCTTTTCAACTCTCCTCACATTTCAAGTTAAAAATCTAAAAGGAGACTTCCCATGTCTGCATTTTACGCTGAAAATAGCAAAAAGATGAGAATAAATATACATTTATTTCAATAATATATTTGATAAATTCCATATACGTTCTAGTTAAACATTAACAAAAAGTGTACAAAGAAAATGTACAATAATTGTTTTGTTAGTTGCAATGTATATAATGTTACAGTACTTAGCTGTGTTTCTCTATATAGGTAGCCCCTTCTGTAGGACGCCTCTGATATCTCGACGACACTTGATATGGCAATGCAATGCACTTGATGTGCATTATCTGCGACATGTAGTTGTTGTTGTGTGCTGTGCATTTGTGCTGCCTGCCAAACTGTCAGCCTGATGTACGAATCACGTACCCTTGTCCCTGGGCCTGGGCCTGTCCCTTGTCCCTGTCCCTGTCCCTAACCCTTGGGCCCTTTAACCGATCGATCGCAAGCCACTGTCTGTGACATCTCGACATCGATATGAACATTAGTTGACAACAATCAATGCCCGATGACGTTTCTCTTTACTTCCCGACTCTTTTGTCAAATGGGAAAGTCAAGTGCACAGATATTAATAAATAAATGCCATTAGCGGCTTAATTAAACGACAGATAGATTATATAAGATGTCATTTTGGACTGCTTCAATGGTTATTATTAACTTTCATTGTTAGGAAATAAATGTTTAGAAAATGAATTCAGCTTTGGGCTCTATAATGCAATAATTAGTTAATATTGTATTATATTATATCTAAAGAGTATATATAAAAGAACATTAATTATTAACATCTTTATTTCTTATTTTTTTGGTTGCTAGGATATCTTTTCCTTTCTGCCCTTTTATTTTCATCTTTATTAAACGAAATGTTATTGTATTTCGGAATGTATCTTCTAATTTAAATCTTTTTAAAGGAAACTTACATTTATTTTGAAATGTATCTCAAACTTGTTGGTTTGTTGTACTACAGTTCCCCTCAAACTGTAGACTGTAGACTGCAGACTGCAGAGGGAAGAATTCAGTTTCGTTTCTTCTTTGGCATGCGAACCATGTTTTGTCTGGTTCTCTCCCTCTCTCGGGGTCTTGAGCTCTTGAGTTGGGATCGGAGAATCTCGGGGTCTTGTTTTAAAATTCAGAACACGCGCAGCCGCAGCATTTTTTATTTATTTTTATTTTTATTTATTTTGTTTTCTTGTTTTTTTTTTCTTTGTTTTGTCGTCTTGCATTTGTTGTGTGTTTGAGTTCTTGCCTTTAGCTTGTTGTGTGCCTTTTCAGAAGGTTCGTTGAGGTAGGACTTTGACTTAGAGAATTGAACGGAGAAGAGGAGCCCAGAGAGTCACTTTCCCATGGGAGTTGTGGAAAATCAATTAAAGGTGCCGCCATTAACTAATCTCGGCTCTTCATCCCCTCTTCATCCTTCTCTACCCATACACATGCATATTATGTACACATATACACGTGGATGGCTAGCCAAAAATGTAATTAAATCATTAATTTCCTGTCGTTATGAGGGCAGTCTTGGCAACAACAATAATAATGACCAAAAACAACAACAGCACAACGCCCTCAAAACAAAAATAAAACAAAACAAAAAGAAGAAGGGAAGTCTATTTTGGGAAACCCGAAGTGTGTATACCCTTCCAGGCAGGCGGAATTTAAAATCTTTCATAACTAGGCCAAAAATGTATTAATTTTAAATCTGTAAACTTTTCTGTGCTAGCTTTAATATATTATATATTATTTTTTCAATATTTTATTATTAAAAAAAAATTATTAATTAGGCTTTTAATAACAAATAGGAATATATGTAGATGACTTTTTGCAATCTTTGGTTATTTTGGCATCGTATACCCTCAGGAAAATCTGAAATATTGGTATTCTTTAAATCAATAATTATCTATATTTTTATATGATAATCAATATTTAAAAATGTCATAACTAAGCCAAAAATGCATTAATTTCAAATCGGTAAACTTTTCTGTGCTAGTTTTTAAAAGATTAACATAAATACCTATTAAGTTTCAAAATGTAGAATTTTGTTGATTTTTATTGATTTGATTATTTGTTGATTTTTAATTTTAACGATATAACCCTTTAAAAAATGTTAAAAGAATTGAGTAAATTCTTTTTTCTTAGAAACATGACTAGATCGGTTCGGTTTTTCATGCTGATAAAGAATATATATGATTTATAGGTTCGGAAATGACTCCTTCACTGCGTTGCAAGCCTTTGACTATAGTTACAATACCCGGTAAGGGTATTAAAAGAGGTGTCTTTTTCTTCAAACCTTCCTGATAAAATCCCAGTTCTCTGTGGTTATCATGGTTCATATTAGTGGTTAGTCTATTTTAGAGGTATTGTTAAATAATCTCAATGTATATACTTTTAATTCTTGTAGAATCAAAGAAGTTATATACTTTAAAAGGACCAATGTTTCGGATTTATACCATAGGATACAATGTATCTCAAAACCGAGCTTCTTGATTTCTTGATTTGGGCCTTATTTATACCCCAAGTTAAATTCTTAATTAGATGTTTTAGATTTTAATTATAAATATTATCTCATTATATTAATAATAATAATTACATAGAAGAGCATAGCAAGTACTGTGTATATGTTTTGCTTTTGCAATTCGCGAACTGTCAAGCTGGAAGTGCATATCCTTAAGGGGGAAAATGTCAAACTAACTGAGTAAACAACTGTTCTTTTTTCTTCTCATTTTTATCTTCCTTTTTTTTTTTTGGTTGATGTGACATATGGAGGTTTTACAAAAGTTAAACTATAGTCCGTTCAACTGAAGGCAGCGGGGGGGAAAATTGTGGGGTATAAACATAAGGGGGGGACATGGAAAAGGACTTGGAAGTTATTTGTGGAGCAGCGAGAAGACTGAAAAGTAAAGCGCATAAAAAAGTTGAAGGAAAATACTATAAAATAAAATCATATTTGTGTTGCCATGTGTGGCACTCAGGCACAAACACACACAGACACACACACACTCACACACATCCAAAGGCAAAGGCATGCGAGCTTGTAACTTGAGATAAATCCGTTATAATAACTCTGGGCATCTGTGTGTATATATACATATATCTGTACATATATACATATGTATATATGTATTGTGGGGGGGCTAAGGGGGGACGCAAATGCCGACCCAAATGATGCTCAAACACACACACAAACATACACACACTGGCACACTCAAAGGGGCTCAAGTGTGTGCCTCAATGTTGATTGTATCTTTGTATCTTTGGAGGATGCTTGCTCGCTTTCCACTCTCCGCTCTCCGCTCACCGTTCTGGCTCTCTCCCAAGCCGCTCTCCCTCTCTGGCTCTTCGAGCAGGTAAGCCAAGCAATCAACTTTGTTTTGTTTGCCTTTTGTTTTTGTTTTGCTTTTGTTAGCCGAGTGTTTGTGTGTGTGTGTGTTTGCATCTACGTCTTCACCTTCTCTATGTTACCTGTTGGCCCTTGGCTCTCCACCTTAGCCGCTCCTCCTCCTTCTCTCTCTCTCTCTATTATGGCTCTCTCTCTCCCGGTTTCTCCCCTCTCCGCCTTTGTCATTAGCCTGTGTGCCTTTTTGTGGGATCGCCTGGCAGCGAAAGAGCAACGATAACAAACGAAGCTCGAACGAAGAGGGGGGCCACAAAGAATCTAAGGGGGGGAGAGCCAAACCCCAAAAAAATACTAGACCACAGAAAAATACCCAATGGGGAGGGGGGAGGTAATGATCCAAAAATGATCAACTTTTAAGTATTTTTTAAGGATATATACTGATTTGATACGGAATAATACTATATAGCTTATGGAAATCAGGTGTGATCAGGGTTCTATAAAAAAAAGTGTTTATATTGACACGATAAAATAAAAATAAAGGCTTTAAAATATATCTATGATATATATATCTATATATATGTATCTATGGTACTACTATATATATTTATGATACTGGGGCTCAACAAATCTTCGATAAATCATCTGTTTTAGATAGTAAAATTCAAAGATACAAAGATACATATTGAGCTAGTTGAGCAGTGATTCTAACTTGAATTTTGTTGCCGTGTAAATAACATTTCCCCGGACCGTGTTAATTACTGACCCAATAGCAAGTTGGCAGCAAATGACTCTCAAACGGAAGTGAGGGAATTATAGCTTTACAGCGAAAGGAAATCAATCAGATTGTATCTATGGCAATCAATTGAGAAGAGTCGTTAAGCATAGAGACTGAACAGCGTTTTATACTTAAGCAACGAAACTGTTACATGTACTTGATACAGACTGACTTTAGCCTTGACTTTAAGAAAATCAATGTTTATTATTAAAAGAAAATTAAAAATATACATATTAATATCAAATCAATATGGAATATTAGTCCCGTAAAACAGAGATTGCTATATATTCATATTCTCAATTCAATTTGTATAATTTTCTTTGGTTTTTGGAGTTCCTGAAATTAACATTAAAAAAAGAAATTCCATTAATAAACATTTTTCAAAATGTAAAAGAAAAACAAATCTTAACAGTACAAAATATTGATAGAAATATTTTCTCTCTTTGACAGATAGAGAGGGTTGCGTTATATTATCATTTTTATTCAGTTGAGAATAGTACGAATGGTGGATAGTTTTCTACCTGTTTACTCCTCCGCTCTCCCATTTTCCTTCTTCCTCTCTCACTCTCTGGGGCTCTCTCTCTCACTCTCTGGGTCTCTCTCCCTCTCCATCCATCCATGTTTCGTTTGTTGGAGACATCTCTTGGGGCAAGGATCTCTCGATTCTCTGGAGATACTGAGCGTACATACCTCTCCGTTGAGTCACGAACACGTACCCACACACACACACACACACACACACACACACTCGCACACCTTTTGTTCTTTTGTGTGGCACAATGGGCTTAACGACATCCATATCTATATGTATGCTGAGTGCATGTGCATGGGTTGGGTGTACACAAGAGTACTCGGGTACGGGATATTTTTGTACCTGCTGTCGCTGTCGCTGTCTCTGCCGGCGCCGCTGTTCGCTCAATTCTTGTTACCTTAATTCCGCTGCTTCTTCATCTCTCCCGCCTCTCCGCCTCCGCTTTTCCACCGGATTCACTTACATGGAAAGGAGAGAGAAAAAGAACGAACAAACTTTTGTGAGGGAGTGCCGACTAACTGATCTTTTCCCAATAATCCTATTATCTTTGTGCCGTGAAAGAATGCATTACATATTTCATGAATATATATATTTTAAGAAACAAATACATGAATTTAAGGAAACTTATAATATAAAATACTAAAAAATATCACAGGAACTATAAAAGCTAGAGATATAATTCTTGTGATATTAAAATAACAGATTTGTCATCTTATTTTGAGATAGAAAAACACTATTCCAAACACAAACCAACTTAAAATATTTAAGAACAGGTTCAATTAAAGTAATTTGATATATTTTGATAGTATATATATTTATTTTGAAGGTTAAATACCGATTCAACTAGACATTTCTTGATCGCAGGGTATCCCAGATTCGCAGTTAACCTATTTTCGCAACTCTTGGCATACACTATTGCCACTCACTCTCCTCCTTCTCCTCCTTTCACTATCCTATTCCTGTGCTCCTCTTTCGCCTGTTTGCACACTTGAATTTGCCATTGTTTGCTCCCCTCTCAGCTATGCACACACACACACACACGCTGGCATACACCCGCATATAATATGTGTGTGCCTTGCCAACACACACACATATCCTTGGGCGATTGAGCGCGCTGCACTTGCGCTGCTTGAAATGGCCGGACAGGTATGCTCTTCCATACCGCTCACACCCCCCCACTGCACACACACACACTCACACACATTAACACGTTACGCTCTGTCGCTCTCGCGCGCTCTGTGTCTCTCTGGCTCGCAGTCTCTCTTTCCACCAACGTTGGCTGCTTTTGCTGCTTTATTTTCAACTCGGCTTTCAGTTTTTTTCATTCTACGCCTGACTTTGTTCGTATCGAGGTAAAAACGCGTGTGTGCTACTGCAACGACAACAACAACAACTAACAATAACAACAAACAAGCAACAACAACAACAACATGCATATTTAAATGCGGAACATGCAACTGCAAATTGCCGTTAGCACGATCGATTTACCAGCAACAACAACTAACGACAAATCGGTTCTAACTCATTAAATGGCAATTAAAAGCAAGAAGAAGCAGCAGCGGCAGCAGCAAAACAAACGGTCAGCCAGCGTTGCCAGATCGCTTTGGTGATATTAGTTGTTTTTTTTTTGTAATTTTTTTTTTCTTGCCTGCGCTTGGCCAAGTGAAAGAAAAGTGGCAAAAACTATGCGAATCAGGTGTTTGAGTGTGAGTGCCAGTGTGTGTGTGTGTGAGTTGGACATGCAACATTCGAGTTGCAGCTACAAGACTTTGGTCAGTTGATTTGTTGTTATTGCCGCTGCAGCTCAACAATTTCCTTTCGAAAGTGCCTAAAAATAAAACATACAAGCATTTTATATAAAAGAAACGAATGATGGTAACAACACAGTAGAGATTAACTGAAAATTAAAATAGCGATCTTAACAAAGTATGTTTTCGTTTCATTATTACACGAGTAAAGATCCTAGATCACGAGTACCTTTCATTCTTGTACCAAATATCTAAGTAGATTTTTATGAAAATATTTAAAAAACAAGAAATCTCAAACTTTTATTTATAAATACAAAAGATTCGTTGAAGTTTAATATTTATTTATTTATATTAACTTAGCTTCACGTTGTTATTATGCATGAACACATAAAAATGTTAAAGCATTTTAATATTATAAATATGTTTTATTAAATTGTACATTATAAATATAAATTAATCATTTACCAAAGCCAATGTCTACTGTTTAACGTTGCTATTGCTATTGCTGTTAGTGTTTTTGTTGCCCATTTGTTATTGCCAATTATGGTGTTATTATTTCTGTTTCGAATTAAATTATATTTTGTTTTCTGTGTTTCGTGCGCGTAAAAGGCATTAGTTATGTGTAAATGGAAACCCAAAGGATGAGTAACACAAAAAAGGAATAATTGAAAACATATAAAAAAAATCACAATACACAAAAAGAGTGAAAGATAAGAAGCAAAGAGAGAGAGAGAGAGAGAGAGGGACTCAAAACGAGTGGCAGAGATCAAAGGAAATACCGAAAATGGGCATCCTAAAGCCATGGTGAGTGTGAATGGTGTGTAATAGGTGATGTGGTCGAGTGTAACCGGTGTGTAATGTTAATAACATGTGTAAACAAGTGTTAAAACTAAAATCTTAGTTTTTCAAAGGAATTTCCTCATTTATATTCCCCTTTTTCCTTACACCCACTCAAATTTAGACTCAGATAATCGTTCCAAAACACATGTATCCATTGTTTTTAAATGAACTTCGAAAATAGTACACTGAAACAACGAATGTATTTTTTTTTCTACCTTAAAAAAGCACAAATTTTCACTTGTGCTGTAATTTCAGGTGTTATTCGCTCCAATGATCACTGATCAAGTGTTTAATTTAAGTCTATTGATCACAGTTCCTCTTCATTTTGTTCATATTATTTATAATTTATTATTTTGTTTAAAAATTAAAACTAAAATACAAATAGTTTTTAGATAGTTTGTAGTTAATGAATAATGCCACTTGCAAAAAGATACAAATTCCTGCCTATGCAGAGAACTATGAAGAAAGCGAAGAGTGAGCGTTATCATGAGTATCTCATAGATACTCGAACATTTCGTATGCAAAACATGATGAGCAGTCAAAATATTTCGTGATCACCGCCACAACTTATACATAATTTGTTCAACAAAAAAACGCATTCCACGTATTTCCGCGATATATTCCCAAATTCCGATAGCGCCGTATTTTGGTGTAACACGCATAATGCCGTAATTACATAATCGTTTTCATTGTTGCCCCAAATGGGTTAATGTGCCCGGGCGGGGGGAAAGCAATTTTCTAGACGAATCTTCGCGGCAAATAGTTTCTCACCTCGTCTGCGGCGAACAGGTGAATGGAAGGATTGTGGATCCGCAAAAACCCCCTAGAAAATGAGGGAAAAATGAGAGATAGGAAACTCAAGAGGGCAGCGGGAAAATCTTGGCATGGCTTCGTGCTTTCGCGGGGAAATGGCATGGGGATGGGTAGAAATAAAATGTTGACCAGAAAACCGCAACGAAAATCCGTAAAATTGGTAGAATAATAATTTAACCTGGCAAATTGCAAGAGAGCAAATGAAAATTGGATTGGGAAAATGGAAAAAAAATGCCAAGGTATAGGAAATAAATTGATTTGGGGCGAAGTATAAGGGAAGTCTTGAATTTGGCACAGAAAACTCATTAGAAAACACAAGCTAGTTAGGGGTATATATATTAAATAAGAATGCTTGTATGTATAACTAAAATACATATATCTGGAGTAATAGTATTTTTAAAACAATGTTCAATTATGATCAAGTCCTTAAAACAGAAGGCTAGACTAAGGTATGGCTTTTAACGTCCTGTTAAAATGTTTTTGGGTTTCTTGAACGTCATATTTCGGGTCTCTGAAGGACTCCCCCAAAGGCGCTTAAGGTATAAATAGTCCTAGTTAGATTGGCAAATGCATTTTCTTGGTTTTCGTGGTGACGCAAACGGAATTTCGTGAATCCTGCATCGAATCAATCCGAGAGGCCTTTCGTCCTAGATTTGCAGAGCCATTTTCATTTCAATTGTGTGGCCCAAATGACGTCAAGCTGAAAGCCAGACCGAATATAGAGAGGCAACCCCCGAAGGAGCATCCCCTCTGACTCACCTGGCCGCAATCAGGACTCTCGCTGCCTTCTCCTTTGAGAGCAGCAAGAGAATGGATTTCAAGTGCGGCCCACAATCAATTAAGTTTCATTTCAATTTGCCTAATGGCGAAATGAGTTCGACTGAACTTTAATTGAACGCCCACACAGGCCACGCCCCCGTCTTCGAAAAACGAAGGGTATATATGTACACATATATTGCATTTCAGCCCTTTTGGCCGTTCACCGCTCACCGTCTGCCGTTCTCCCTTCACCCGCACAACTTTCCAGCAAAAAGAGCTCTTCGCCGGCCTTTGTGTTTAGGTTTTAATTAATTCTTAAGAAATTTCCCAAGTCCAAGACTTAGCCAACTCACCTGACCAGTATTTGCTTATGAATTTCAATCGAAAGCATTTCCCGGAAAACTCTGCTGGAGCTGGCAAATTTGGGGGGGAAAGGCAGTGGAGTGGAATTCAGTGTGCAATTGAATGGCATCGATGATGCGATTGCGGATTTGATTGCGAATTTCCCAAGAGTGCACAGCAGAAATTTAAATAATACGTTTGTCTCAGTCGAAACCAGTTTGAAATGATCAAGTTAAGCCCCTAACTTATCGGAAATAAATGTAAAATACTCTGTGATTTAAGCCCAGGATTATGTTAACAAACAAGCATATTGCAAGCTGATTTTGTTGGAAAAATTGTATATATTTATGTGTTTCTTTGATTTAATTTTTAGCTGGAATGTTGTTACTATTTTAATGAACTTTCCTATATTTATACATCAATTGAACCTGTTTAAATATTTATATACAAATATTTGTAGAACTCGCGCCTGACTCTGGGTTATGGCATTACTTTAGCTTTCGGTTTGCTCGCCAATTAAGCCAGCTTCAATTGCTATGGCCACTTGCAACTGCACTGCCTTCTCCAACTGCCTTGTTCAACTCCAACTTCATTTTCATTTCCCTCTACATTTCCATCCTCCACACTTAGTTGCACACCCATGTGGCTTCCTTGGCAATGAATAATTCAAATGGAATGCCAGCTTCAGATGAGCAGCTCCTCAGTGCAGCTTGCATTACTGCCCCTGTGGGTTTGCCGCCCTGCCTGCTTCTGCTTATCCAACACTTTCTGTACGAATCCAACCACAATCCATTACGATCTCCCAGTCGAGTCGAGCCCCGGAGCCACCCAATTGAGGGTCACACCCACAAGTTCTTGGCCGAGACGAGGCGGTTTTACCTGCTTGCATAATGCAATGAAATTGTATGGAATGGGGGCTTGTGGTCCCAAATTCTGGCATGGCCGCCGCTTCCGGTGCAAATAAGCCTCTTCCGGTCTGGTCCCCTTTTCACATAGTCGCCGCCGTGGTTCACGATTCCCGATTCTGATTCCGATTGCTATGGCAATTCCTATACCCAATTCCCCGTAGTAAGTGCACCTGAGGCAGCCACTTGTTGCACGCCCTCAAGCATGAACCCTCGGATCATATCATATGAGCGAGGGATGCCCAGACCACCTGTTCGGAGCGAGTACAATGCCCGTTGAGTCACTAGGAGCAAGGATTTGAATATGACTTTCTATCTGTATATTTTCTATGTCAAAGAAGCCTACAGATAAATTGCTTTAGTTACATAACTTTGATTTACTTTGGTTATATTTTTATAACACATTTCTAGACCGCTGATAGGTACTATTAACTTGACCGCAGCTGTGTCTGTCTTGTGCCTTTGTCCCGTGCTCGTGTTGCTGGCAAACAATTAACGTGTCGCATGTTGCTGCTGTCGTGCAACACAAACACATACATGTACCATCAACATTATATCCTCTCCAGTTCCAGCTCCTGCTCCTGCTTTTGCCCCTGTTTTTTACTTGACTTTTTCAATTCCAAGAGCTTGTGGTAACATATTGTATCGGCCCTTGAGAAATATTACTTCCATTTTCATAAGGAAATTACTTTGTAATTCAAATTTCTTGACTAAAAACTATACGAGAATTATACGAACTATACGAGAAATTTATTTTATTTGATAAACGAAAATTGTAAGGCTTTAAATTGTTTTAAGTAATTTTCCTACTCATTTAAATATCCTAACAATTAATTATAAATTTTGACAATTCCGGCTCTATATATTATATATATTCTTGATCAGCATCCGTCTATTGTCCGTTGCTACGGAAACAAGTCGCTCAGTTTAAAAACTATCCTAATGAAACCCTACAGTTAATCTTTTATATACTTTCAATAATATATAGTTGGAACTGACCGGATCGGACGACTATATGATATAGATCGTTAAATGTATGCCTATCCCTCTCTGTGCATCTCCAGAGATATGCAGAGGGAGATAGAAAGCAAGGCATATCGCTTGAGATGCACAGAGAGTGATAAGTAGCTCTTACTCTCACTTCGCTCTTGCTCCCGCTTTCTCTGTACTACTCATACTCAGGGACTATAAATAGAGGTATTCTCTTCGCCCTCGCCTCAGTGTATCCGCAGCCTCCCCCCTGTTAAGCAATAGGCAGAGAGAGATAGAGAGAAGGGCACAGTGAGTGCTATGTACCTCTTGCTCTCCCTTCGCTCTTGCTCCCGCTTTCTCTGGGACTATAAATGAAGGCATTCTGTCGCGCTGCCCTCAGTGTATCCGCAGCCTCCCCCCTGTGAAGATCAATAGTGAAAGTGGTCGTGATAGTAATTGAGTTCGACTCTAAATATATCAGCTGACCTATGCAATATATCTCGTTAATCAGGAAGAAGCTCAATTGAAGCCTAATTGAAGTCAAGAGAAATATTGCTCACAGTAGAAGGAATTTAGCAATGCTTGGATGGATATATGTATATATATGTTATATATATATTTAATGACTTTCTCTTTCCCTTGTTCCCCTCTTGGATGTGCTTAAACTTATCTGTCTCCTTACATTGGTCTGTCTGGTCCCAAGGGATTGCCAAGGGATTGCACACCCAAAACTCTATGATTCCAGTTAATATATATTCAAACAACTTTCCTAATATTTTATTTTTATAAATATTAATTTTCAATAATGAAAGTATATACATTTTCTTGATCAACTTATAACATTGTTAGAGAAGGTCATGAACTCTTTCAAGAAACGTAATGTGACCTTGTTTTGTATCCATTTCACAATTGATATAATAACCCCAATCAAACTAATTAGTATTGAGCTATATATTGACGCAGTAGGATATTTTTACCGATTTCCCTGGAACAGAAGTGAAATGCCATCCCATCGAATCGTACGAATCGCGTCCACACTGCCCACTTTGACAGCTGCAGCAATTGTTGTGCTTCTGACTTGACCTCCGCCTCCTCGCCCCCTTGCTGTGGGTTATTGATGATCCTGCACGGACATCGTCGGAGCATTGTTCTGCTGGTTGTTATGACACAGATGCAGATTCAGATACAGATACAGATACTGCTGCACACACACACGTGCCGCTGCTGCCATGGATGCGAGGGAGTTTGAATCTGAATCCAAGTGGAATGGTGTACCGATGCGGTCATTAGTCGGGCATGTCAGGGTGACAATTGGATGCATGGCGGATAGCTGGCGGCTGTGAGTGCTGTGCTAATTGTTGGCTAAATAGGGATATGACAGCCGGCTTGTCAGCTGATTGTTGATGTTGATGTTGATGTTGATGCCGTTGTCGTTGCCCAAAAGCGGTGTGCATTTACCCATTTCCACCAATTGAAATTATTCGCAATAGCTGCCACGTCAGATTATATAGTTTGTCTTGTTTTGTATATTTCCGGCTATGCAACATTTAAGTTTTCGGTGGTAATATATATATAATTCTGTGTCCTATTCGAGAGGTTCTCTAGAGCTGTGAAGCTTTTACTTTGTATATAAATTCTATATCTGTGAATAGGTTGAGATTTTCCATTAAGCTTCTGGGCTAAACTCCACACTTTGCTTAATTTGTGCGTCACTAATCGAACATCTGCCAGGGGCAGTAAGAAAAGCTGCCAAGATGCGGTAAGATGCCAAGAAAAAATGGCAAGATGCCGCAAATAGAAAAGGGAGAAGGAGAGAGAGAGAGCTCCACTGGTTGACCAGCTGTTGCATTAATGGCCACGGATGCTGGGATGCCGGGATGCTGAGATGCTGAGATGCTGAGATGCTGCACTAGACTTGGCCTTGGTCTGTTCTGGTTCCGCTTCGTTCTGGATGTCAGAGCCAAAGGCATTTTAATTCGTTTATGGGTGCGCTCCTCGTCACTCTCTACCCTCTTGACTCGACTCGACTCATTTGGCGCTGCCCGTTAACTTGACTCCAATAATGCCCCCTTGGCGGGAGGATGTGTCCCTGTTCCAAGGCCCTTTGCCAAGAGGCTCCTTCTTCTTCTGCTGATGATGAGGACCTCGCCGCCATGCATTTCTGGCCTTGCCGGCTTTTACGCAAATTGAATTGTCTCGCCCGTGTTGTCTCCTGTTGGATTCATATTCCCAGCCAGCTTCCATCATGGAGTCTAAGGAGCCATCTTGGCCATCTTCGTCGTTATAGATGTGCATGGGCACATTCTCCAGAAATCAGTTTTTAATGTCCGGCAGGGCCGTTCGATGGGCATAGAGTAGGAAATCAGGACTTGAGCGGGTGAAATGAAGGAAATTGAAGGAGAGCTGCAGCTGAAGTCCTGGCTGCAGTGAGAAAAATCATAAGTAGTGAAAGAATTGAATTAGATTTGAATTTTTGGAAATATTTCACTGGAATACTCTATATGCACTTGTATATTTAAAATGTACGTTAAATGGTGCTAAATGGATGTGAGTTTTAGTGATACAAATTGAAGGCAAACTTGCAGTGATACTCATGTTCCCTGGCAGCGCCTGCCTGCTGTTGACGTTCATGGGATCCCAAAGGGTTCGGGGTTGAAGCACAAAGGATACCCGGCAAGTGAGGGGGTGAGACAGGGGTAGGGGTTGTGAAGATTGGGGCTGCACTTTGACGTCGTTGCCAGGCTGCGGCGGCTGAAATTGCTTTTGTCGCATCGCCGTCTGGCGAAGGGCGATAAAACGCTGCATACTTCTCGGCTGGTCCGGCATGAAATCCACTTTGAGCTCTTCGCAATTAGCCGGCCGACTGGCCCCAGCTCCGCTTCCTGGTCTTGGCCCTGATCCTGGCCCTTCTCCTCCTGCCATAATCCCTTTACCCATAATCCAAAAGCCGAACAAATTAAGGCGCAAATTGCCTTCAAAAAACCTCAATTTCACCCGCTCATAATGAAAGAGAAAGGCAAAAGTGCAAAGTTAGAACAAAGTTTTTGGTTGCGTTCCAGTTTCAAGTTGCCCCTAGTACTTATGCATATATATATATATATTCTTAGCTCCCAGCCATGCCTAATCCATTCGCCTCCCTTGGGCCTTTGTGCGGGAATAACTTTTTGAAATAATAATAATGGTGGAGTGGCTGGAAAACTGTGCCCGCTGCTTGCACCTGGGCACAAAGCGGCTGCAATCGACGGAAGCTGTCAATTAGCAGGGAAACAGGACCCTCAAAGGATATGCAGGGGCGAGTGACACTTTAATATTGCACTTCCCTTGTCACAAAAGGAGGAATATAAGTGGACATAAATTCGTATTTTCCACACATCAATTAAGATCTTGTATAATACATACAATTACTTTATAGTTCTAGATTTGTGGATATTAATTCATGTATCGAAATCACTTTAACTTTAGCCCCAACTAATGGCCTTTTCATTCTCTTCCGTTTCTGTTCCTGATTGACAGGAATCGCCGGCGCTCCGGTTCAAGCATCGTTGTGTTGGACGGCGACGATCTGAAGCCATGTCTGCCGGATGACTACATAAGCGGCCAGCACCATCATCAGGTCCACCAGCAGCAGCAACAGCCGCTGCCGCAATCGCTGCAGTATCCTCCCTTCCAGCATCAGCACTATCGCACGCACTCGGGCGACATCAGGGAGATTGACCAGGAAATGCTGACCATGCTGTCCGTGAACCAAGATAACGGTGCGACTACTTTCTCCCCCACTGCAATACAGCCGTGAACTGACATCCATTTCCATTCGTTTTCCGGCAGGTCCTCACCGCGAAATGGCCGTCGACTGTCCGGACACGTTCATTGCACGCAACAAGACGCCACCCAGATATCCGCCACCCCGTCCACCGCAGGTAAGCCACCAATCTGGTAGTCTATAATCCATAATCCACCATCGCACGAATCCAGAGTCCGTAAGCCAGCAGTATGCAATCAACCAAACACACTCTGTAACTGCTTGTTAATTAGCCCCCACAAATTAAGTACCAAAAATGAAATCCCCTAACACCCGACAGCTACCCACAATATAGTTAGAAGAGCCAACCCAAATTATCAGCAAAAAACCTATCAACAATCACTAACATTTAAACAACTTTCGCCTTCGTAAACTTGAGATAACTGCCCAGCAACTTCCCATTCAAAATCCACAATTACAATACAACAATCACAACTGATATAAAGAAAACTAACAAACATGTATCTGGATGTACCGTAGACACCCAATTAAACCCACCAAAAGTGTGAATAACAACCTAGCCAGAACAACAACATATGTATCTAGATATACTAACTAAACATGAAACTGTCACATCCAAAGAGCCTTAGACCTTGATACCTCGTATAACCTTGAAAAATAACATAAGATAGTTATACTTACCTACCCAAGAAATACCAAGGAAATTACTATCTATCTATAAAGCGGCTAACCCGTGTTAACAACCCTAACAAAAACACCAACAACAACAACAACCCATTCACATATTCATGCATTTTCTCTTCACCAACAATTACACTCTTCATTCCACAACATCGACACATCCTAAACCTACAACACACCTCATACCAATACCACAGAAGCACACGAAAAGCACATTCAAGAACACCACCACCACCACGCACAACACCACAAACACCAATACCAACACCATTCACAAACAAGAACATTATCCATCAACTATGACTAACAATGATGATCATGCTAACAAAAAATTGTTAATTGTTGCATATCATTCTTCACATCAACATGAACAACTACAACTACAACAACATCAACAACAACACTCACCATCAAATTCAACAACAATATCAACAACACCATTTTCACTCGATGTGGCCACACAAAACATGTACAATCAAAAACAACAAAATAAATTGGAACAAATTGAAAACTATGAAAACTGCCTGCAATCGGAACAACACCAACATCAACAACAACAACAACAATTGTGCGAACAGAAGCAACAGCAATTACAATTAGTGGCAACCACACCAACGGCAGCATCAGCAACAGCCACACAAATCGCGCAACAGCAAACGCCCAGCAACAAATTGCAAGCAACACTGAGCAGCGATCCCAATGGCAACAGCAACAGCCTTGTGATCAACAGCAGCAACAGTAGCAGCCTCACGGAGGACTTTCTGGATGGATTATACCAGCGCAAGGACACAGCCTCGCCCTCGTCGAGCGCCTTCGATGAGGTGATGAGCAAACACACACTGGACTCCTTCGGCAGCATCGCCTATCGTCACCTGCAGCAGCAGCATCAGGCCACGAGCAACGGCAACAGCAGCAGCAGCAATAGCAATAGCAACAGCAACAGCAATACGAATGGAAACAGCAGCAGCAGCGGCAGCAGCAACACTAACTCCAACTCCAACTCCAATTCCAACTCCAGCAGCAGCAACAGGAATCTGAGCAATCCCGGCCAGACGCTGGTGACCACCAGCAACAGCAACTCGCTAAACAGCAGCAACAGCTCCATGCATACGAGCAACAGCAGCAACATGGATATGGTTAGTGTCACCAGCAGCTCCACGGTCCCAGATGACCTCAGTCTGGCGCCACCTGGCTACGAGGTGAGCCAGCAACAGCAGCAGCAACAACAGCAAAAGCCTGATAAAGCTGGTGCTCCGGTGGCAGTGTTGCTGCCACCACTGGCCAAGCACCGCGAGCTGCCCGTGGATGTGCCGGATAGCTTCATCGAAATGGTGAAGGTACCGCCGCGATATCCACCGCCGGCGCATCTCTCCTCGCGTGGATCGCTGCTCTCCAATGGCAGTGCCTCCACTGCCCATACCACGCTCTCCTCGCTGGGCGTGTCCGTGTCGCCTGTTGCCGCAGCAACATCTGCAGCAGGAGCAGCATTGGCAAGCTCCACTTCCCATGTTGCCGGCAGCGGCAGCGGCAGCGGCGATGCGAAGAGGGTGGCCGATGAGGTATACCACATTGCACTTATACTCTCCTCTAAACTCCGCCACTGGAGACTCTACTCTTTCTTCTCTACCTCTATCTCCGCTTCACTCTGTCTTCTCTGTATGTTTCGTAGCCCTCGATATCTGTCTTAATCTATTTTAGTCTATAAGTTTCTATAATCTGTGTGTTCTGTTTGAGGAATGTGTTGCAGTTAAATACCTAGTTATATAGATAGTGAATGAGAGAAAGAAATAGGAATTTAATTGTAGGAATATGTGTTGCTTATGTGAAAACCCTTAAAGCAGGGCCTTACAAGCTTTAAGATGCATAACGCCATATAAATATTATTGCACTGACTCCAGAGTGTTAAGAAATGTTGTTAAAAAGGCAGAGAAAGTGTGCTTTTGAGCCTTAATGCTCTCTGACTAAGTATTCTTTGTCATTCTAGATCTGTACGTTTATACGCGTTTCGCATCTTTAACAATTTATTACCCTTGCTTAAAACAACAAAGAAAATTTCAAGTTCAAAGATCCATAGATCCAAATCAAAAGAGTATTAATTTCTTTATTCTTATTAATTAATGCATAACATTTAATGCAATCGAAGAACGCAATTGTTTCCTCTTGAAATAATTGCACTAATTACGATGCATTGAATAGTTTATGATTGAATTATGTTTTACAAGAGTGCAAAATTATGATGAATGATATACAGACCCATTAATGAATCCGATACAATAAGCGGACTAAATAGAAACTACACAACACTTCGTTTAATGCTCCATGAATAAAACATTCAATGGCCATTGGAATCGGAAGTTGAACAGAAAGAGAGGTAGCAGTACACGGAGGATGTATCATCAAATATGGATCGATAATTAAAGCGAATCCTCCATCCTCCCAGCACACACAAATTCCGGGTCGCTTTTTACGCTCAACTCGGCTAATTAATGCAGCCGCCGCCCCAACACTTAACCCCTTACGCAACCCCCATTGATTCCCTTTCCTTTTGGCCAAGTGCAGGTCGGCGGCCAAAGTCCCCAGTTTTGACCCGCTTTCAAGGGGGGAGGAGGAGGGGTTAGGTCAGGCCAACCCCCTACCCCCAACCCCTTCCTCGCTTGTGTCACCTTGTTCAGCCGGTTGGCCTAATTCGCGGCATCAGAGCCACAGCGTTGGCCTCGTTAGCGGCATAATCCTAACAACATTGGACCACCCACCGGTGTGGATGGGAGTGGGCCACCCACCACCCGCTGTTTCGTTGCCTCCCTTTCCCCCATCTCTCTCTCTCTCTCTCTCTCTCACTCTCACGGGAAGATGAGAAATAAATGCCATTTATATGAAATTGCTCTCGATTAATTTTCCGATGGCTGCGGAAACAAAAGCAAAATGAGCGCCTTTTCTTTCGCCATTTCCATACTCTTTAATATGGCGGCGGGTTGGGCTCCTGGGCTCCTGAATGAAACGAATCAGAGAGTAAATGCATTTATTTACGGCCAGTATTCAATCCTTGTGCCAGTAAATGACACCCAAAAAGGGTTATAAAAGGGGGCCCGAGGTGCAGAGGGAATTCTGTCCCAAAACTGGGTTAAAAAAAGAGGCAGAGGCGTAGAGAGAGAGCTGTTTCGGGGGGTATTTTACTCCAAACTGAGTTATAAAAAGAGGCAGAGACGTAGAGAGAAATGAAATATAGTGACAACTGAAATATCTTGTCTAAGAAGTTATAGAATTATATTTTGAAGGAAAGTTATCCCTGGGAGGTACATTGTACTCAACATAAATGTCACTTGACCTGTAATATTCCCTAACATTAATACCATCCATATCAATGTCCATATCAATATCCATATCAATATCACATCAATATCCATATAATTTCAAACAGCACAAGATATATTCCTCATCCGATTAACTGAGAACTAATTAAGAGCTGTAACAATATTTTCATGCAAGATCTGGTTCCATCTTAAACTATCTATATATTTAGAATATATAGAAACCATTATAGATATATAATAATAGATCCCCCTGGAAAAAATCTCCCTGTATGCGACGCCACTGCTAGGAGGAGGTGAAGGTTCCACTTACACTTTCACACTTAATGCTGGGGGCTTGCCAACAAATAAACTCATTCAACTTTAATGACCAACAGCCATCAGCCACGCACACACACTTGCACACTCTCACACACACACAGTCACAGACACAGCATTCATGTAAAGATATATATACAAATATATAAGTATAGTATATATGGCTAATGGGTTTTCCCCCTCCTATCTTCCCTCTGTGCAGCTCAACGGGAACGCAAAACCTGTGCCACCGCCCAGGGATCACCTGCGGGTGGAGAAGGATGGGCGCCTGGTCAACTGCTCGCCTGCCCCCCAGCTGCCGGATCGCCGGGCGCCGGGGAATGCCAGCAGCGGCAGCAACTCCGGTCCGCCGTATCTGCATCCGCATCCGCTCCAGCATACGCACCCGTTGCAGCAGCAACAACAGATCGCCCAGATTGTGGAGCCCACGCTGGAGCAGCTGGACAGCATCAAGAAGTATCAGGTGAGTTGCAAGCTCTTTATAGTGCCCCTCAAAGTGTCATTTTGCAACCGCCTTCGGGATAGGCTATGGAAGTTACTGCAGGAATGTCAAACTGTGCAACTGTGGCAAGTTTGTCTCTAGAATCGGAAATTAAATGATGCATGCCATTTAGTTTTCAATCAAATCAAAACCTATATAGAAGCGAATCATAAATCAATCATAAGCCTAAAAATATTTACATTCTTCGAATCTATATTTAGCAATAATTTTATTTGACAATTTTTCGGTTAAATCACAGTTTAAAGTTATCATAATTAAGCCAAAAAATCATTAACATTAATTCGGAAAGCGTTTCCATGTTCCATGTTCCCAGTTTTTGTCAATTTTTTTGGGAAAAATTGGAAAGAAACATTTTTTTTTTGCCGGAGATGGCTAGATCGACTCGGCTGTTGATGCCGACCAGGAATATATATGATTTCTAGGGTCGGAAATGACTCATTCATAGTGTTACAAGCTTCTAACTGAAATTAAAATACCCTGGTATACAAAGTTTTCTGTTGCTGCTTGTATTGGGGAAAGTTTTCAGAGACTTGTGTCACATTTTAGGTCAATTAAATTAGATTCTGAAGAGTGCATTAGAAATTCACAAGTTAGGATTTAGTGACACTGTATACAATCTATAATCACTATAGTTTATAACCAGTTTATTGAAGAGATCCGACTACAGACTCGAAGGACTTAAAAGAACAATCGCCTAGCTTAAAATCATGGCTTTCTTATTTTTAAACTCAATGAGTAATCAGAATTGGGAATCCAAGAATCTAGAATTCTATAAGGTGTCCAGGTTTTGTGCGTTCGGTGGTCTTTTGTTTGATTTAAAATGCAGCTGGTTGGCATGCAAAGCAGGTACTTATATAACCCAAACTATACCCACCACCGCCTCCGCCACCGCCTCCGCCTCCGCCGTAAGCTGTCATAATAAACGCTTTTTGATGGACGTCTGGGGCAATGCTTCCGGTTTGGGCCAAGTTCTTTTGTTCGCTGCCATTGTTGAATTTTTTCAGTTAACTCTTTGCTGGCCATTGACCACTGACTCTGAGCCTCTCTCTCTCTGAGCCCGACTCTGGCAGCTGCCAAACTGTGGCGGGAAATAATAAAAAGAAAGAAATAGAGGGGGAAATTATTCATTCGATTTGATTGCCCCGCCGCTGACCGTTGCATTTAACTGGTGAAACTATTAAAAGTTAAAAAGTACAACTGTATTTTAAGGCAGCAACTTTTTCTGTCCGTGTACACACGCATTGCACGCTTGGTGAGTCCGGTGGGTAGGTGGTTGGGTGGCTCCGTGGCTTGGTGGGGAATAATAATGCTGTTTAAAAGGAAAACATTTCACATTCACTCGTAGGACGAAGGCAGAGGGAGGTGGCTAGCAAAAAAAAAGAAAAGAAATGAAAAGAAAAACCCCGTAGGCGTTAAGGGTGGCGCCTGGCATAAACTTGTTTAATGCAATGATTAATTATGCAACTTTTAATCGAATTGCTGCGTTCCGCCCGCAGACAACAGACGCCAAACAAGAGAGACTTTGAGTGGTAAATAGAGCAAGAGTGTGACGGGGGCACAGGGGTGGGGACACACACCCAGCACCCAGCACCCAACACCCACCCACCTCCCCTCTGCATTTGCTAAATGTAATTAATTGAAAGCTGAGCGCACACACAGTTTGACAGGAATTTCACTGGTGCGTCTGACTATGGGATGTAAGCTCATTAAGAGAACAAAAACGAAGCCACAAATGGAAAATTCGGAAAATGAGGGACCGATCGACCCACCGACCGACCGTTCCTCGAATAATGGTTAATGGGAACGCACATAAAACCCAACCATCATCACAAGTTACTCGATAAGTGAAAATTTTAAATTAACTGATCAGATTAACCAAGATTCAAGTTAAATGCTTTTGCTTATATATAATATATATAATTTATTATGTATAAAAGGTGCTAAAGTGTTTGCAATATTTACAAGTTGCAAAAGGATTTCAAATTCCTTTTGTACATAAATCTTTTCAATTTCATAGTTTCGATAAAATTATCTAGAAGAGTTTTTGATATTAATCGATGTCTACGATAAAGTTAAGGTTTTCAAGATTGATAGTTATATAGTATTTATTATTAGTTTATATTTTAGAAACTAACTTCGGGAAGCCAAAATGTATATACCCTTGCAGTTTGCACTTTAATTATAGAATCGAATCGGAAATTGCTCATAACTAACCGATATTTTTAAATGACAATTTGTTTGACAAATCCGAATTTAAAAAATGCATAACTAAGCCAAAAGAGCATTAATTTTCATTCGGCAAGCTGTCCAATGATTATTTTTCTTAGGCTAATAAATCTGCATACTCAATTTAAAATTTAAAAAAATTTAATTTTTTTTGCCAATTTTTGAAAATTTTAACGATGTAACCCCTTATAAAATTTTGAAAAAATTTGAAAAATTTTGTTTTCTGCCGGAGATGGCTAGATCGACTCGGTTTTTCATGCTGATCAAAAATATATATGGTTTATGAAAAGCATTTGCTCATCTCAATTTCTTATTGAATACTTGAAAATCGATAAACTTTATAAGCTGGCATATTATCTTTTTTCGATAAATGTTGTGCTTTAATTAAATTTAACTAAAGTAAATAGATTTCTGGCTAATCAGATTAATTCATTAAGTGCAATAAGCCCTCCCAAGGCCTTTATCGTGGTCATAGTTATAATTTATCATGTTTGACTATTGTTATCGCTTTCGTTATCGCTATCGGCGACTGCTCTCGTAAATCATGTATGTATATGAGGAGGGGGCTCTACATTGTTTAAATTTAACCAGTTTGTTTGGACAGCATTGCTTGCTGACTTGTTTGTTGCTGTCCGAGGGGGCGGTTGCTACTCTTCGGTTGCCATTGTCAGCGGTTGTTTTTTTAAACCCCTTTTAAGAGGCACAGTTTTACAACCCTTTTTTATGATCCTTTTTTTTAACACCCCATCGTAACCCTATAGCCGCGACAAGTTTATTTAATATTTTTGTTAGTCGACAATTTCAACGACTAAAAAACTTTTTCAGAATTTACTGATAATTAAATTGTCTTCATGATTGATATTGGTTTCTCAGAAAGTGCATTTTACACCCCAACGATAAATAATCGATAATTATTTATATCTCTATATTATGATGAGTAAACTTACTACATTTTCTCGATAAAGCTTCGATAATATTTGATATATTTGTAAATGTTTGCAGTTTTTGTTTTCGATTATAAATCGATATATACAAATGTGATAGTTTCTTTAACGTTTTCGATAAATACTTGACATCTTCGATATTTTTTGTATATACTTTGATCATTTTGTGCTTTTTAATTTGTTAACCCCTTGGCACCCCTGCTAATGCCTTCCAAGGGCCGCCCCTGCCCTGACAAGCTTGCAAATTAGTTAAACATTTCATTTTGCGGCACTCGTCTCTCCAAGCCGGCTTACGCACACACACACACATGCGGCACACCACGGCACCATGGCACTCATTTGCGCTCGCACCTGGAGCTTTTCGCTCACCTGCTCACCTGCTCACCTGTGCTCTGCGGTCTACGCTCTTGGCTCTCTGCTCTTCTCACCGCTGGGGCCCCCTTCGCTCGGCCCCGGCGGACGCCACTGCCTCAGTGCCTCAGTCGACGTCGTCTGGGGCTGGTTTGTTATGATTTTTCAGTTGGCGTTTTTAGTTGTTTTTCTACGCGTTCTGCGATCGGCCGCAATTTTTGTATTTCTTTATTTTCGTTCTGTTTGGTTCGGGCCAAGTGCGTGACGGAAACCGATAAGATAAAGCCAGAAGCCCGTCCGAAACAAAAAAAAATACCTGAATAAATGGGGATTGCATCTTCGTTTTGGCCAGTTTTAAACTTGTTTCTATTCGGGGAATAGTTCATTTTAAATCGTTAAAGGTTTGACGGGCACAGAGGTATTATTTATATCCAGATTCCTTTTTTTCCCCCTGTAAATTGTGCGTATATATGTGTGTGTGTGTGCTTGTGCAATTGGATCCATGCAAATAAGGCGCGGCTGGCAAAAACCGCCCATAGCCGGCTGAAATTCTGGAACCCAAAAGCACGTACCACCATTTTCAAGTAACAAACAACGTCAGTTTATGGGCAACAAACAAAAAAACAAAAAAAAAAAAACATGGCAAAAACATACACAGAAAACAGGCGTGGCAGTTGCAGCCATAACGGAAAGTTGTTCGCGTAACCGCAAAAAAAAAAGCCACTAAAAAATATGTGAAATAAATGAAATACCCCGCCCCAAAAAAAGTGGCTAAAATCAGACACTCGCTGTGAACATAAAGAAGCTTTGGCTTATGGGTTACAGAGTGCCCAGGACATGGCCCAAAGTGTTACCAGCTCAGCATAAGCTATGCTTCAGCTTATGACATTTTTTTGAGCTCAAGTTTGAGTTTAAAATCTAGAACAACTTTAAATTTAGCTGAGCTAAGCTGCATAATTTACAAAAGAATTTAATGGAGCTTCCTAAAAATACTAAAAAAACATTAATAAACAGAGACATCATTGCTTGTGCATTGAAATCAATCAATGATTAATAGAATCAAGATATTCCAGGCAACTCTTCAGGATGTTCGAAGGACTAATAGTGTGCCCAGACTAACAAAAGAAGCAATGTCTATATGTGTCCCAATATGTTTTCGGTTTTTATCAAACCCTTCGGTAGTGATCGCCTTGGACTTTACTTCTGACTCACTGGACAGCTAAAAAATGTTTATATAAATGATAAACAGTTGAGGTGAACTGAACTGCTTTTTTTGTGTTTAATTTTTTTTTTTTTGTAATATTTTTGTTGTTGTGATGAGTGTGAGTGTTCGAGCTTCTTATTGTTATTGATGTGCCAAGCGTAAATGCAGCGTCAACGGCAGCAATTCGACTATAAAGAGCGGGGCCATAAGGCTCATTCCCCATGCGGGCCGCGTTGAATGACAGCAACAATAGCCGCTAAAAGAGTGAAACAATCAACAATAACAAAAAGGCCATAAATAAACAATAACAAAAACAAAGCGAATAAACAAATGTGTAAAAGTAAATAGTTGTAAATTGCACGAGCATTGCTGGCGTTGCTGCTGAATGGGAAAGCTGCTGTTGCTGCTGCTGTTGCTGCTGCTGTTGCTGCTGCTACCTATGGGTGTCTCTGGGCCAGAACTATTTCGGCCAGCTCAACTTTCGCTTTTTTTATGGGTTTTTATTCAATGCAGCAGTAGGGACAGCAGCAGCAGCAGCAGCAGCAACATCAACAGCACAGGCAGCAATTCCAGTTGAAATGCGCATTAAGTTGCATTTCATTTAAAGCAATCCATTCCTTTCCCTATTCCCTATTCAAATTTATGCACTGCCCAGGTGTGTGTGTTTTTCCGTGTGCTTTTATTTTTTTTTTGTGGGCGTGGCTCTTGTAGCAGCTGGTGACAGTTTTCGGCTTTTCGTTTAGTAAAGATTGTCGATGAAAGTGGTGCAGCTGCAATTTGAAAAATGGTCGTGTCCACGCTGCAAATTACCCTGGAGAACAATGGGAGTCCAACGGCAAATCCCGGTGTTGCAGGTGCAACACAAGCAAGTCAATCACCAACACCCACACCAACGGCCACAGCAACACCCACCAAATTTGCCGTGCTGTCCGTGCAACAATTGCAACTGCAACAGCAACTGCAACTGCAACTCCAGCAGCAGCAGCAGCAGCAGCAACAGCAGCAGCAACAGAATGAAAAGGAGAACTACATCAACAATAATAACAGCGATTATTGTGATATGAATGGCAATGGGCGTGGAGTGGGAGTGGCAGTGATTGGTGGAGGATCACTGGAGCAATTTCAAGGATCACCCGTAGGCTCCATAGCCTCCTCAGCTGCCACGCCCCAGCGGAGCGCCTCCGCCCTCCGTCGCGGTATACAAATTCAGCGATCCTCGACGCGTTTGCGACAACAACAGGCAAGTTATCAGGCACAAAAGGATGTCAATCCGAGGAGTTTCCTTAAAAGCAATATATTTAAATTGAATTCCTGGAAGTTGTTGGTTTAGGAAAAAAAATATTCTTCAAGAATTTATTACTTGGGATTTATCTATCTCATTTTTTTTTGTATCTTCTCAATCTGCACAATATTTGCAAGTGTGTGAATGCAAATGATAAACAATGTATGGGCTGAAATAACTCGAAATTCTTCCAGATATTTTTATAAATATACATATATACATTCCATGGTAGCAACACTCTCTGTTTGCTGCGGGCAGCCTCAACTGGCTTTATCTGCATATATGCTAACTACAAAAGCAGCTCACCAATAGCAACCAGTTGACTACTTGGCTAACTGGCTGCCGGCCGGGCCATAAAAATTAGAAACGAAATGAAATAACAAAAAAGGCAATAACAATTTACCTGAACGATACTAGTGGGATTTTGTGTTCTTCGCATTTTGTAAATAGGAAAATGATACATACTCTAGTTTCGATAGATAAAAGAATCAATAAATAGGTTAAAATGAAATATCGATAATAACGAAATATTCGATATTTTAATGAGTGAAAATATCTAATATATCAAATTCTGTATTTATATAACAAAGAACTTGATTCATTCCTATCGAAATTATTATAATATTTGATAAATAGGAACTGTTAGATAGAATGTGTACCTAATTCTATCTAAAAATGTGACTATATTATCGTTATATTATGATATTTATCGAACATACTTGTATTTTTATAAATTGTTTATGAGCTAAATCAACAAAGAGGTTTATTAACTGTAAGCTATCAGTTATAGGATTTATTTTGTTATTGTTATGTATTTCTAGTTGAACATACCCCAACTTAGTAGGGTATCGACGGCAGTAATATATTTTTAATTTCCCCGGTACGCGCATTTTTCAATATTCGTTATTTACTTATGCCGACGTTGGAGGATGGTGATGTCATGGCATTGCCTTCTCGCTTTTGTTTTTTATTTGTTTACTTTGGCAGGGAATGAGTTATATTTAAGCCTATATAAATATATATTCTTGATTAGCATCACCAACCGAATCGATCTAGCCATTTCCGTCTGTCGGCTCACAGTCCATAAGCTTTCAGAACAAAGTTTGGTAAATAGTTTAGTTTTTCTATATAAATCGGTAATGGACAGATCGCAGGACTGTATCATATATCTGCTACGGGAATTTTATAAAATCTAATTATTAAAAAGTTTTATATATGTTTGAATATTAGGTTTATTATTCATTTCACAAAAGTAGACCTATTTTCAATAATTCAATTCCAAGGTGCAAGGGTATTTAAACTTCGGTGTTCTGAAGATACCTTTCTTTCTAGTTTTTTTTTAATATTATTTTACAATTACTTAAGGTTACTATTTTTGTGTTGTGTCGTATACGATGATTGATGGTCTCAGCGAATGCTACGCAACAGACATGGACTTCATTTGAGATCTACGAATACTCAAATGTATCTATGGGTGTTACAACCGAGTGTTTATTTATAAGTTTGGCGTGGGAGTTGAGCTGTGAATGTGGGACTTAGTTATCTTAGACCTTAGTAGCCTCTTAACTGCATCCGAACTTTTACTGAAAGTGGAATAACGCTTAAAATGTTGTAAATTAAATACTAAAATATGTATTTGATTTCAGCAGAATGTACGCAAAGTTTTCAACAAAAAAAATGGTTTTTAAACGCTATATCTTTTCTAAAAAGATATATGATTATTAAAAGAAAAACCCCATGTTAATGGAGGCTTTTCCTGAAAAGCGTTAATTCCTTGCACATAAATAGCCACTAGAAAGCAGTAAGAAATTCCTTTAAATGCATTTGCATTTTAAATTTCCTTAAGTTTTGGCATCACTGCTTAGCTTGGCTATGTTTTTTAATTATAATTTTAAACTGGTTCTTTAAGCTGCCATAAAAATGAATTAGTGGCTGGAGAATTCCTAAAATTCTTGCATTTCTCCTTGAGTATTTAACTCGTTTTTTTTTGTCTTCAAAAATTAAGTTAGAATAATAAAAGCTTGAGAGACATTCTTGACAGTTTTAGAGGCATTACAACTGGTGACTGCCAAACTGTACTATCTTGCAGATACTTTTTGTTTTCGACATTTTATCGGTTCGCTTTTGCGATGCTGTGACTTTGAGCTATTTTGTTTTGCTTTTGGTCATTGAGCAGTGTTTTTGTTTCGTTGTCATCGTTTTTCATTCAGGTTTCAATGTTAAACCCAGTTTTCGGTTCACATGGCTCGGCGTTTCCCCGGCTTCCCCGAGGGAGGAGGTATTATTGGATGGTATTCCTCAGTCCAAGCTCCCCAATCTCCCAGCGCTGCGCCTCACCTCGCCGCCTTGACAGCTCGTGAAATTTTTGCTGATTCTTTTTGCTGGCGTCGTCGCCGTAGCTCGGATTATGCAAGTTCAGCAGAATTTTTTGTTATATTTTATTTTATTTTATTTTCCTCTCTTTTTTTTAGTTTCTTGGCTATTGTTATTTTCCTCTTGCGCCCTGTGCTTTGCTTCTTCCGCCTTTTGGAATGCCGAGCGTCTTTTCTGTTGTTATTCAATTAAGTTGATTTTTTTCTGGCTTTTTTCCTTTCATTTATTGTTATTTTGTAGTGGGAACTCTCGGGCATTGTTGTCATCGATTTGATTTCATTCCTCTTTAGTTTGTTTTTTTAATTTGTCGCTTTTGATGGTCACGGAATCGAGAACTTATCACGTTTCGGGCCATTTTCATGAATAACATTATCTTAATTACGGCCAGCAGAATGGGGTTTGACAATCATTGGGACTGGGCCCAATGGCCCAATTCGCTCCACGCCCCACCGATGAACGGTAATCACTTAGGGGGCTTCCGCAACAATTGCAACAGTTACCGCCCCCCTCCCAGTCACAGTCGCAGTCACAGTCGCAGTCGCAGTCGCAGTCTGGGTCTCAGTTCACCTCTGTTGCCACTATCCCCCAGTCGCCTTTGTCAACCCTTTACGCTCATTAACTCATCGCCGAGGCCCTCGACGGGATTTGCTTGGGGTTTGCACAGCAAACCAACCGCCCATCCGCCCATCCGCCCGCTGCCCACTTGCCACTTCCACCTGGTCATCCCCACCTGGGGTCCGGGGACATTCAGCTGCAGCTGAATGGATACCCTGTAAGCTGTGCCGAGGAGAAGGAGAGTTTTGGCTACCCTTTGTACCTATTGAAGACGTCGCAAGACGATGCAAATGTGCAGTGACACGTTAGAGTATGAATAAGATATAGAAAAAGTGATGAGATTTGACTTATAGTTCATAAAAATTATCCACAAAATTATAATTTAAGTATAATTTACACTGAGCTAAAGAAATTTGTTAACTCGCAAGTTATGGCTTTGCGTACCGAAATCTATTACAATTTTCAACTAAGCATCTTAAACTTGAATAAATAATAATAGAACATTTAAAATGTTAAACTTAATTTAAATATATATATTTAACTTTACCTTCAGTCATTTCTCAGCGTCACTTTTTACAATAGCTGCTTTTCTCTATTTTCTTGCCACTTGTACTACCAATCTGGACTTCAAATTGAAGTTGAAATCGATAATTAAATACATAAATAACAAATAAATAATAAATACTATTAAAAATAAGATGCTTAACGCCCGAAAACAAATATAAAAAATATTATATCTTTTATAAAACCAAACCATACTTTACCAGATTTGTTAAAGGCACTTTAGCAAGCAAGTTTACTTTAAACTCCACCTAATTTTGAAGTAATAGATACAACCTTCTCAGCTTCTCAGATTACTGGCACAGGGTACTCTCTTAGTCGATCACCTGTGCTCGGTTTGCATTCTTTGTGCGATTCTATGGGCCCTGGTGGGTTGCCACTAATTAAATTAGCGCGATTGTGGCGAATGCGGATTAAGTGCGCCACTTAAGAGTCAACGCCCAGTTACAGTTATCGTTACATTTTGCCCACCTCCCCCTCCCCCCGGGGGTTCCCCTCAAATCGAGCCCCACTAACCGCCACACTCAATCCTTTTATCCACAGGAGCAACTACGCCGTCGACGCGAGGAGGAGGAGCGCATCGCTCAGCAGAATGAGTTCCTGCGGAACAGCCTGCGCGGCTCAAGGAAGCTCAAGGCACTGCAGGACACGGCCAACCTGGGCAAGGTGGTGGCCCAGCAGCAGCAGCAGCAGCAGCAGCAGGTGACGCAGGCCACGCAGGTGGGCGTTGAGAATGAGGCGTACCTGCCCGATGACGACCAGCCGCAGGCGGAGCAGATCGACGGTGAGTCAAGTGGCAAGGATATATATGGATATATATATAATATGGTTACATTTGATCTCACTGTCCATTCCCCCATCCTGTCCAGGTTATGGCGAACTGATAGCGGCCCTCACCCGCCTCCAGAGCCAGCTGAGCAAGAGCGGCCTAAATGCGCTGGCTAGCCGCGTCTCCACGGCCCACAGTGTCCTGGCCAGTGCCAGCGTGGCCCATGTCCTGGCCGCCCGCAGTGCCGTGCTGCAGCGGCGGCGCTCCCGCGTCTCTGGACCCTTGCACCACAGCTCCCTGGGCCTGCAAAAGGACATTGTGGAACTGCTGACACAATCGAATACAGCGGCGGCCATTGAGCTTGGCAACCTGCTGACTAGCCACGAGATGGAGGGTCTGCTGTTGGCCCACGACCGGATAGCCAATCACACGGACGGCACGCCCTCGCCGACACCAACGCCTACACCGGCAACGGCAACGGCAACGACAGCTTCGATGGCCGGAGCCACTCTAAGCGGGCACAGCAGTCCGGTGGCCGGGCCGAAGCGTGCTCTGGGCATGGTAGTGGCACCGCCTGTGGTACCATCGCCGCTGGCGCAGCGCGGAGCAATGCCATTGCCGCGCGGCGAGTCACCGCCGCCGGTGCCCATGCAGATGCCCATGTCCCTTCCGATGAGCGCCTGCTTCGGGACACTGAACGATCAGAATGACAACATCCGGATCATACAGATCGAGAAGTCAACGGAGCCGCTGGGCGCCACCGTACGCAACGAGGGCGAGGCGGTGGTCATTGGTCGCATTGTGCGCGGCGGGGCGGCGGAGAAGTCCGGCCTGCTGCACGAGGGCGATGAGATTCTGGAGGTGAATGGCCAGGAGCTGCGCGGCAAGACGGTGAACGAGGTGTGCGCCCTGCTGGGAGCCATGCAGGGGACCCTTACCTTCCTGATTGTACCGGCGGGCTGTCCACCCGGTGGCGTTGGCATGCTGGGCGGCGGCGGAGTTGTCGGCGGCATCGGTAGCACCACGTTAGCGGGCTTGGGCGGAGCGCATCGCGACACTGCCGTGCTCCATGTCCGGGCGCACTTTGATTACGATCCGGAGGATGACCTGTATATACCGTGCCGCGAGCTGGGCATCAGCTTCCAGAAGGGCGATGTCCTGCATGTGATCAGCCGCGAGGATCCCAACTGGTGGCAGGCGTATCGGGAGGGCGAGGAGGACCAAACACTGGCCGGCCTCATTCCTAGTCAATCGTTTCAGCATCAGCGCGAGACCATGAAGCTGGCCATTGCCGAGGAGGCGGGATTGGCAAGGTCCCGAGGCAAGGATGGATCCGGTAGCAAGGGTGCCACCCTGCTCTGTGCGCGCAAGGGACGCAAGAAGAAGAAGAAGGCCAGCTCTGAGGCGGGGTAAGCATGAAAAGGATACGATTTGTATCTCCCCAGAAAAAATACCAAGACTAAAGACGATATAATCTATAAGATGCATAGGGCAACTTTATTTCATGAAAGTCTGCAGGAGTCTTGGACCTTGTCATCACTATTGAAAAGTAACCCTAACTAAATGCCTCTCATCCCTTTTGTAGTTATCCTTTGTACGCCACCACGGCACCGGACGAAACGGATCCGGAGGAGATACTCACCTACGAGGAGGTGGCCCTGTACTATCCCCGCGCCACCCACAAGCGGCCCATTGTCCTTATTGGTCCGCCCAATATCGGCAGGCATGAGCTGCGCCAGCGCCTGATGGCCGACTCGGAGCGATTCTCTGCCGCCGTGCCACGTAAGTAAAGGATCCCCGTCTTCCTTGCTCCATGCTCCCACTTGATGAGGAGGTGAGTCGCGCTCAGGGGACGGCGACTCTGTCTCTAACCACTCTGTCTATGTCTCTGTCTCCGTCTGTCTACCATCTGCCGGGCAGTCTTCTACTTGCTGGAGGAGCGTCTCAAGCCGGCCAAGGCCAAGGCTCAGGTCAAGGGTAATGGCTGCGCTTCAGAGTCCGAGTCCCAGAGCCATTGCTAGTCAGTTAGCAGCATCCCCAAAAACCCAACCCGAACCCACATCTTGAAGCTAAGGGAAGAGGCGAAAATTTAATTAATTTAATTTTATTTTCCCGCAGATACATCACGAGCCCGCAGGGAGGGCGAGGTGCCTGGCGTGGATTACCACTTCATCACACGCCAGGCCTTCGAGGCGGATATCCTGGCGCGTCGCTTTGTGGAGCACGGCGAATACGAGAAGGCCTACTACGGTGAGTTCAGACAGTGCTTGGGAACAAGGATCAAGATCAAGACTAACATGTTTTGCGTCCGCAGGTACATCACTGGAGGCCATACGCACGGTGGTGGCCAGCGGCAAGATCTGTGTGCTCAACCTGCATCCGCAGAGCCTGAAGCTGCTCCGTGCCTCCGACCTCAAGCCGTATGTGGTGCTGGTGGCGCCACCCAGCCTGGACAAGCTGCGCCAGAAGAAGATTCGCAACGGCGAGCCCGTTAAGGTGAGTGTTCCAAATAGATATTACCTATATTACCTAGTCACTAACTTCCATACCCACCTGCCATGCCAGGAGGAAGAGCTCAAAGACATCATTGCCACGGCCAGGGACATGGAGGCCCGTTGGGGTCACCTCTTTGATATGATCATCATCAACAATGATACGGAGCGCGCCTACCATCAGCTTCTGGCCGAGATCAATTCGCTGGAGCGGGAGCCGCAATGGGTGCCCGCCCAGTGGGTGCACAACAATCGCGACGAGTCATAATGATGGAGTGCCCGGCCCGGTAACCATGGCGGGCAATGCACCTGCACCCAAGCCCACACCCAGCCCCAACTCTTTGTAAATACAATTTTCAATTGAGCCATGAAGCGGAGAGAGAGAGGAGCAGTATCGACGCCCGTCTCCCGTCCAGTCCAGTCCATGCGACTCCCCCACCACCACCACCACCACCACATTCCCACACTCCAATATAATATAATATAATATGCTATTCGTTGCATTGTGCATTTTAGTCTTAGAGCCGAAGGAGTGTTTTTAATCACTGTTTGTTGTCTTCGCGAATTGTTTTTTTTTTTCGAAAAGGAATCAACCTCCTGATGTATGTTCACAAAACTCCGTTTGTTCGATGAACTCCAATAACAATAATATTATAATATTATTGTTTACCTGCCTACCAGCTAACTTGCAAAATGTATATTGTAAACATTTTCGATCTATATTATTTGTTTTTTTTTTTTAATTTTTTTTGTTTAATCTAAGCTGGAGCACTTCCTTAATTTAAATTGTAAAATAACGAAGGAGCGGCGAAGGGAGTTCTATCTAGTTGTGAGCCCTAAAAAGTAACGTGTAATATTAATAACAAAGACCTTGTAATAGCAAGATGCATACCGTGACAAATGATTAGTGTGAGTGCATGAAACAAGTTCGTATGTTTGCGTACATTCTGAAACTAAGAGTTCAAAGAAATCCTAGAGAATATCCCTGGAACTAGACGTTACTTATTTTGCTATTAGAAGGTCCTTGTTAGCAACCAACAGGGTCACGATGGCTCCGATTGTTACCAGAGTCAGAGAACAGTCCGGGAGAACCAATCACCGAACATAAACCCATAATTCAGATACACATCCAGAACAAGATGCTGAACCAGATTCAGATCCAGATGCAAGTGTTGCAATTACGTAATCTATTTACTTTATATAAATAAATACTATACGGATATAAATACATACACATAAATTATAAATCGAAGCGTACTTAATACAATTATTTTTAACAAATCGAATGAATGCATGAGAGAAAGCAAAGCAAAACAAAACAAAATATAATAAAGAAGCGAAACAACAAAATCAGTAAGTCATTGCCAAAAAAATAAGAAAAAATCGAAAGAGAATGTTAGCGAAGTCACACTACAAGCGAAATTGTTAAAAACAAATTCAAAAACAAGAATACAAAAAAGAAAACGAAATGTAGCCAACATTAAGCACTGTAAAATAATGGTAAAAAAGGGAAAATAATGAAGGAAAAATAGAAAAAAGGGAAAGTCAGACGCGAATGGAAAACGCATTAGGCTAAGCCATCGAGACAAGAGAAACCCCAAGTAAATGTTGTTGTCATTAATTATTTAAAGTTAAAATTCGTCTACGAAGCGGAGGCATGGAAAAGATAAGTTGGTTTCAACTCCAACCTCAACTAACTAACTAACGGAGCCGACATAGTTGCGAGTTTTAGGCATGAAGATACGAAATACATAGAAACCTATACAAATTCCATTGAGAAGTCAAGAATTTTATATTACAAAACATAAAATGAAATGAAACAGAACAAAGGGTCAAGTAAGGAAAATAGCAAACTACATACATGTTATGCAATGTTGAACACTTGAGCGATTCTAAAAGCGAATGATATCTATATATATATATATATATATATATATATAAAAATACATATACTTACGTGGTCTGGTCCCCGGTCCCAATTCCCATTTCGAGCCATTTCGGCCAAGTCGAATGTCCTTCCCACTCTCCCGGTCCGAGATCTTATCTTATCGGGATCCCCGATCGATTCCGGAGAAGCTGAACTCCTCGCCATCCAAAACCCAACAGAGCTGCATCGAAATAAGAAGTGGCACCTGGGGCCCGGCTCCAATAATATTAAACAAATTCGAAACATATATATATATAAATATTTTTTTTTTTTGTAGACAAAATACAAGAAAATGTGTGTGCAGTAAATCTGTTTAAGTTTTTATTTATGTATGTGTGTGGTGTAGCAAAACTAAACTAAATAAGAAACAAAAATACCTAAAAAAACAAAGCGGAATACAAAATAGGCACGGTTTAAAATAGCCATTGTACGAAATTAACGGAATTAATGAGTAACCCTAACGCAACAAAAGCGGACAAAGTCAGATGAAATAACGATATTAATAAAAATAATAATAATAATAATAATACAAAAAACGACAAACCAAGAAATATAAAATTCAGATTGCGTTTTCTTTTGGGGTAAAGAGTCATGGTTTAGCAGGTTATTTTAATGGAAAAAAATACATTTATTTAGCTGCCAAATTTAAAAAACAAATTTGAATTTACAACAACAAGGCAACTAAAATATATTAATTTAACTGCCAAATTTAAATTTTAAATTTAAATAGACATTCAGTTCCCGCCTTATCGATAACCGACCAATTTGAACTTGAATTTAAATAGTCAATTAGGTGCCGCCACATATGTAAGCCGCTAAATTTGAATTTTAGTTGAATTAGTGGATTGTGAGTGGATCGCAAGTGGATCGCGAGTGGATCATATGTGGATCATATGTGGATCATATGTGGATCATATGTGGATCCTATGTGGATCTCAAGTGGGTCCTATGTGGATCGTAAGTGGATTGTGAGTGGATCGTAAGTGGATAAGCTACTCTTTCACAACAACAGCAATTTCGAATTTACAACAACATGGCATCTAAAATAAATTAAATTAAGTGCCAAATTTGAATTCGAATTTAAATTGACCGCCATACCATTTAACAGACTAAATTGAATTCAAATTTAAATAGTCGATCAGTTGCCGCCACATTAGTTAGCGGCCAAAATATGAATTCGAATTTAAATAGCCTATCAGTTGCCGCCCAACCATGGCTGCAATGCTGCCCTGGCTGCCATGCAACCATGGCTGCAATGCAACCATGCCTGAAATGCAACCATGGCTCCGCATTGAAGGCCATGCAGAGCAATGGTTGCATTGTAGGCATGGTTGAAAATGCAACCATGGCTCCGCATTGAAGGCCATGCAGAGCCATGGTTGCATTGCAGGCATGGTTGCATTTCTGGCATGGTTGCATTCCAGCCCTGGTTGCATTCCAGCCTGCGTCGAGTCAAAGCTAAGGGGCTGTTGAACAAAAATTTATGACCCTTCTGCGATTTCTGTTCGCCTGGTAGTTGAGATCCAGAAATTTACCATTTTGTACTTAAATTTAAGACTCGTTTTCGCCAACAACAACAACTACTCTTTTACAACAACAACAACAACTTTTTACAACAACAACAACAACAACTTTTTACAACAACAACAACAACAACAACAACAACTTTTTACAACAACAACAACAACAACAACAACAACAACTTTTTACAACAACAACAACAACAACAAATTTTTTACAACAACAACAACAACTTTTTGTTGATGAGAGTAACCATCATAATTTTCCCCCCATATCTGGCCCATATACACACGCCCAAAAGATCGATTTTTTAAGTTTTTATTTTCACTAATTCTTGCAACATTTCATCTTTAATTATACATACATAGTTTCTCATATTTTTTACAGCTTTTTTTAAATATATTTTTTATTCCACATTATGGTATTTATCTTTTTTTTTTTTAATTCGAACAACTTTAAACTTTTTACATCAATTTAATTTCAATGAGTGTTCCATTTAGTCGTATTTATTATAAATATAATTCCGTTTCTAATTCTGCTTTTTTGTTAATTATTGTTGTTGAGAATATATAGAGAATGCTGAAAATGGAAACGCCGTCGTATTGTGTGTGTGTGTGTTGTGTGTGCTTTTCTGCGGGCGGGCTAGGAAACCATGGACAAAACTGTTCTCTTATGTACAACGATTTGCCACCAACTAAAAAGACATCCGCATACGACTCTACTCCGTCCAACGCTTCGCGTTCGATTTGTGCTGCGGTTCAGCGGGAGAGAGCAGGGCTCAGCGGTATCCATCCGGGTCCATCTAACATTTACAATATTCTCTGGGGCGGGGAGGTCTACAAACTAAAAGGTGCTGGTGGGCGGTCAATAAATCACACGAAAACGTAGCTTCCTCTTATTCGATCGCACGAACGAACGAACGAACTTGCTAGGCACAGTTTTGTTTCTAATTTGAACAGAAGGGGACAACAAATAAAAGCGAACCATTGGGTTCTATATAAAAGCTTAACAAACTGGAAGAATTTGAACTCGAGATGGGACCAAGACTGAGATTTGAACTAAAGGACTATCATCACAACGTCCTGTCCCTGTTCCCGCTTCCGATTCCGATCATGCTATCAGGATTCATTCGTTTTAAGACTAATTTAAAAATAAATTAAGGTAAAAGGTCAATCTCTAATTTTAAAAAATATTACAATTTGAAAGCGAAGAATTGTTTCCCCACTCGTAGGTATAATCGGAAATGGGGAGTCATGCAAACCAGGGCCGTGAAGCAAGCGTTAACTTGAAGCCTGACCGCCGGGGAGAGGAAGCTAGAAAGAAAGTCAGGAAGTTAGGAAGTCAGTCAGGTGGAAGGGTAGCTCAAGCTGGGCAGGTTTCTCTGCTTACATTTTAGGTTCTATTGTTGGTTCCGCGTTTTCAGAGCTTGAAATTTACTAATTTATCGCTTTTTTGTTTTCATTTCGTCTCAATTCTCGTTTGTTTCGATTTTGATAACATGAAGATCGTTTTGCAATTGGTTAACATCAAATAAGTTTGTAACTGTTGAATATATATATACTGCTGCTGTTGCTTCTGATCCTTGTGACTGGTAGTGAGTGAGAGTGTGTATGTGTGTGTGCTAATCCTGTCCTGCTGCCGCTGCTGCGCTCGTTACGAAGAAAAAAATTTTAGTTTACATTATGCGCATACATATACGCATATATATATATGCACATATTCTCCATATATATATATTAATATATTTTTGCATTACGATTTAATATAATTTCTCTCGAGAGTTTCACAAATATTTTGAATTAGTTTCATTTGTTTCCGTTTCTATTGCGTTATTTTATTGCATATGCGGTTTTTGGAGCTTCCTCTTCTCGCTTGACTTTTCGTAACATTTAGCATCAGCTTCTTCTTATCCTCAACTTCTGTTCTGTTCTATACATCTTCGGCTTCGGTTTTGGGGGTGATTACTTTCGTTCCTATACGGATGGGATAATGGGTGATCTGTAGAGCTGGAAAAACACCAAGGTTTTTGGGGGTAAACATCCATGTATCCGCCCACAAACATTGGTGCTTTTCCAGCTCTACAGATTATAGTGAACGGGTAGGTGGTGCCTAATAGATGCTGGCCGCGTGCTCTGCTTTGATCTGCTTTGCCTGCCGCGCTCAGCATAGCTTAGCTTAATTATCCAGCCATGACTCGCGTCATTCTGTGTAGTCCCACCAGTCCGTGTCGTAGCCCTCGTGGACATGCTTTAGCAGAACAGAGCAGCGCTTTTCACAATACCTGCCAAAGTGAATAAGTAATATTCGCATTATAAAAATTGAAATGGGGAAACCTCACCTGTATTTATCTTGCACTTTCTGCTTAATATCAGCCAAGTTCTCGGATGTAATTTCACGTTCCAAATACTCGGACAACGTTTCGGTTGCCGACTCCAAATCCTTTTGATTATCCTCGAATATCATCGACTGATTATTCTTCTTCAAATAATACGCAAACACGTATGTGTACATGAGTGTCTGACGGCACTGGCAAAGTATGTCGACAGCTTTTTTCAGAAATTGCACCTTGAATCGACAATGAACAGGAATTGGTAAAGTAAGCAATCATTATTTGTTAATCTATTTCCCGAGACATACCTCTATCCAGGACATATTGTGCTGCTGCATCTCCTCCATTTTCTGCTTTACGCATGCATACAATTTGTTTTCAAACTTCATCGACTGCATGTGGTTCATGTATCGATTGTAGTAGTGGAGATACCTGCGGATCAAAATTAGAATTCAAATTATAAATACGAGATAAACATTCGCTTTTTTTTTTAGATTTTTCGAAATTTTACGATTTTTCAAAAATTGAAAAAGTCATACTTTTTGTTCAGACATGGCTAGAAAGATTTGCCTGTTGATTCTGATCAAGAATATATATGATTTATAGGTTCGGAAACGACTCCGTCACTGATAAAAATTGTATTTTTATTCTATGGTATTCTATGGTATTTTTTGGTATTTTTGGTATTTTTTTGGACAATTGAAACTTAAAAAACGCATAACTAAGTCAAAAATGCATTTATTTCAATTCTGAAATCAGTCCTGTGTTAGTTTTTTGGAGATTAACAAATCTGCATACCGCAAAGATAATATTTTTAAAAATAATTTTTTTTTTAGATTTTTCGAAATTTTACGATGCAACCCCTTACAAATTTTTCAAAAATTGAAAAAGTCATATTTTTCGTTCAGACATGGCTAGAAAGATTTGCCTGTTGATGCTGATCAAGAATATATATGATTTATAGGGTCGGAAACGACTCCTTCACTGATAAAAATTGTATTTTCCTCTGGAAGATTCTTAAAAATGTTTTTTTAATAGATTTTTTTGTATGGTATTTTTTGGGACGATCGAAACTTAAAAAACGCATAACTAAGTCAAAAATGCATTAATTTCAATTCTAAAATCAGTCCTGTGTTAGTTTTTTGGAGATTAACAAATCTGCATACCGCAAAGATAATATTTTTAAAAATAATTTTTTTTTTAGATTTTTCGAAATTTTACGATGCAACCCCTTACAAATTTTTCAAAAATTGAAAAAGTCATATTTTTCGTTCAGACATGGCTAGAAAGATTTGCCTGTTGATGCTGATCAAGAATATATATGATTTATAGGGTCGGAAACGACTCCTTCACTGATAAAAATTGTATTTTCCTCTGGAAGATTCTTAAAAATGATTTTTTAATAGATTTTTTTGTATGGTATTTTTTGGGACGATCGAAACTTAAAAAACGCATAACTAAGTCAAAAATGCATTAATTTCAATTCTAAAATCAGTCCTGTGTTAGTTTTTTGGAGATTAACAAATCTGCATACCGCAAAGATAATATTTTTAAAAATAATTTTTTTTTTAGATTTTTCGAAATTTTACGATGCAACCCCTTACAAAAAAAAGTCATACTTTTTGTTCAGACATGGCTAGAAAGACTAAGTCTAACTAACTAAGTCAAAAATGCATTAATTTCAATTCTAAAATCAGTCCTGTGTTAGTTTTTTGGAGATTAACAAATCTGCATACCGCAAAGATAATATTTTTAAAAATAATTTTTTTTTTAGATTTTTCGAAATTTTACGATGCAACCCCTTACAAAAAAAAGTCATACTTTTTGTTCAGACATGGCTAGAAAGATTTGCCTGTTGATTCTGATCAAGAATATATATGATTTATAGGTTCGGAAACGACTCCTTCACTGATAAAAATTGTATTTTTATTCTATGGTATTCTATGGTATTTTTTGGTATTTTTGGTATTTTTTTGGACAATTGAAACTTAAAAAACGCATAACTAAGTCAAAAATGCATTTATTTCAATTCTGAAATCAGTCCTGTGTTAGTTTTTTGGAGATTAACAAATCTGCATACCGCAAAGATAATATTTTTAAAAATAATTTTTTTTTTAGATTTTTCGAAATTTTACGATGCAACCCCTTACAAATTTTTCAAAAATTGAAAAAGTCATATTTTTCGTTCAGACATGGCTAGAAAGATTTGCCTGTTGATGCTGATCAAGAATATATATGATTTATAGGGTCGGAAACGACTCCTTCACTGATAAAAATTGTATTTTCCTCTGGAAGATTCTTAAAAATGATTTTTTAATAGATTTTTTTGTATGGTATTTTTTGGGACGATCGAAACTTAAAAAACGCATAACTAAGTCAAAAATGCATTAATTTCAATTCTAAAATCAGTCCTGTGTTAGTTTTTTGGAGATTAACAAATCTGCATACCGCAAAGATAATATTTTTAAAAATAATTTTTTTTTTTAGATTTTTCGAAATTTTACGATGCAACCCCTTACAAATTTTTCAAAAATTGAAAAAGTCATATTTTTCGTTCAGACATGGCTAGAAAGATTTGCCTGTTGATGCTGATCAAGAATATATATGATTTATAGGGTCGGAAACGACTCCTTCACTGATAAAAATTGTATTTTCCTCTGGAAGATTCTTAAAAATGTTTTTTTAATAGATTTTTTTGTATGGTATTTTTTGGGACGATCGAAACTTAAAAAACGCATAACTAAGTCAAAAATGCATTAATTTCAATTATAAAATCAGTCCTGTGTTAGTTTTTTGAAGATTAACAAATCTGCATACCGCAAAGATAATATTTTTAAAAATAATTTTTTTTTTAGATTTTTCGAAATTTTACGATTTTACCTTACAAATTTTTCAAAAATTGAAAAAGTCGTATTTTTCGTTCAGACATGGCTAAAAAGATTTGCCTGTTGATGCTGATCAAGAATATATATGATTTATAGGGTCGGAAACGACTCCTTCACTGATAAAAATTGTATTTTCCTCTGGAAGATTCTTAAAAATGATTTTTTAATAGATTTTTTTGTATGGTATTTTTTGGGACAATCGAAACTTAAAAAACGCATAACTAAGTCAAAAATGCATTTATTTCAATTCTGAAATCAGTCCTGTGTTAGTTTTTTGGAGATTAACAAATCTGCATACCGCAAAGATAATATTTTTAAAAATAATTTTTTTTTTAGATTTTTCGAAATTTTACGATGCAACCCCTTACAAATTTTTCAAAAATTGAAAAAGTCATATTTTTCGTTCAGACATGGCTAGAAAGATTTGCCTGTTGATGCTGATCAAGAATATATATGATTTATAGGGTCGGAAACGACTCCTTCACTGATAAAAATTGTATTTTCCTCTGGAAGATTCTTAAAAATGATTTTTTAATAGATTTTTTTGTATGGTATTTTTTGGGACGATCGAAACTTAAAAAACGCATAACTAAGTCAAAAATGCATTAATTTCAATTCTAAAATCAGTCCTGTGTTAGTTTTTTGGAGATTAACAAATCTGCATACCGCAAAGATAATATTTTTAAAAATAATTTTTTTTTTAGATTTTTCGAAATTTTACGATGCAACCCCTTACAAATTTTTCAAAAATTGAAAAAGTCATATTTTTCGTTCAGACATGGCTAGAAAGATTTGCCTGTTGATGCTGATCAAGAATATATATGATTTATAGGGTCGGAGACGACTCCTTCACTGATAAAAATTGTATTTTCCTCTGGAAGATTCTTAAAAATGATTTTTTAATAGATTTTTTTGTATGGTATTTTTTGGGACAATCGAAACTTAAAAAACACATAACTAAGTCAAAAATGCATTAATTTCAATTCTAAAATCAGTCCTGTGTTAGTTTTTTGGAGATTAACAAATCTGCATACCGCAAAGATAATATTTTTAAAAATAATTTTTTTTTTAGATTTTTCGAAATTTTACGATGCAACCCCTTACAAATTTTTCAAAAATTGAAAAAGTCATATTTTTCGTTCAGACATGGCTAGAAAGATTTGCCTGTTGATGCTGATCAAGAATATATATGATTTATAGGGTCGGAAACGACTCCTTCACTGATAAAAATTGTATTTTCCTCTGGAAGATTCTTAAAAATGATTTTTTAATAGATTTTTTTGTATGGTATTTTTTGGGACGATCGAAACTTAAAAAACGCATAACTAAGTCAAAAATGCATTAATTTCAATTCTAAAATCAGTCCTCTGTTAGTTTTTTGGAGATTAACAAATCTGCATACCGCAAAGATAATATTTTTAAAAATAATTTTTTTTTTTAGATTTTTCGAAATTTTACGATGCAACCCCTTACAAATTTTTCAAAAATTGAAAAAGTCATATTTTTCGTTCAGACATGGCTAGAAAGATTTGCCTGTTGATGCTGATCAAGAATATATATGATTTATAGGGTCGGAAACGACTCCTTCACTGATAAAAATTGTATTTTCCTCTGGAAGATTCTTAAAAATGATTTTTTAATAGATTTTTTTGTATGGTATTTTTTGGGACAATCGAAACTTAAAAAACGCATAACTAAGTCAAAAATGCATTTATTTCAATTCTGAAATCAGTCCTGTGTTAGTTTTTTGGAGATTAACAAATCTGCATACCGCAAAGATAATATTTTTAAAAATAATTTTTTTTTTAGATTTTTCGAAATTTTACGATGCAACCCCTTACAAATTTTTCAAAAATTGAAAAAGTCATATTTTTCGTTCAGACATGGCTAGAAAGATTTGCCTGTTGATGCTGATCAAGAATATATATGATTTATAGGGTCGGAAACGACTCCTTCACTGATAAAAATTGTATTTTCCTCTGGAAGATTCTTAAAAATGATTTTTTAATAGATTTTTTTGTATGGTATTTTTTGGGACAATCGAAACTTAAAAAACGCATAACTAAGTCAAAAATGCATTTATTTCAATTCTGAAATCAGTCCTGTGTTAGTTTTTTGGAGATTAACAAATCTGCATACCGCAAAGATAATATTTTTAAAAATAATTTTTTTTTTAGATTTTTCGAAATTTTACGATGCAACCCCTTACAAATTTTTCAAAAATTGAAAAAGTCATATTTTTCGTTCAGACATGGCTAGAAAGATTTGCCTGTTGATGCTGATCAAGAATATATATGATTTATAGGGTCGGAAACGACTCCTTCACTGATAAAAATTGTATTTTCCTCTGGAAGATTCTTAAAAATGATTTTTTAATAGATTTTTTTGTATGGTATTTTTTGGGACGATCGAAACTTAAAAAACGCATAACTAAGTCAAAAATGCATTAATTTCAATTCTAAAATCAGTCCTGTGTTAGTTTTTTGGAGATTAACAAATCTGCATACCGCAAAGATAATATTTTTAAAAATAATTTTTTTTTTTAGATTTTTCGAAATTTTACGATGCAACCCCTTACAAATTTTTCAAAAATTGAAAAAGTCATATTTTTCGTTCAGACATGGCTAGAAAGATTTGCCTGTTGATGCTGATCAAGAATATATATGATTTATAGGGTCGGAAACGACTCCTTCACTGATAAAAATTGTATTTTCCTCTGGAAGATTCTTAAAAATGATTTTTTAATAGATTTTTTTGTATGGTATTTTTTGGGACAATCGAAACTTAAAAAACGCATAACTAAGTCAAAAATGCATTAATTTCAATTATAAAATCAGTCCTGTGTTAGTTTTTTGGAGATTAACAAATCTGCATACCGCAAAGATAATATTTTTAAAAATAATTTTTTTTTTAGATTTTTCGAAATTTTACGATGCAACCCCTTACAAATTTTTCAAAAATTGAAAAAGTCATATTTTTCGTTCAGACATGGCTAGAAAGATTTGCCTGTTGATGCTGATCAAGAATATATATGATTTATAGGGTCGGAAACGACTCCTTCACTGATAAAAATTGTATTTTCCTCTGGAAGATTCTTAAAAATGATTTTTTAATAGATTTTTTTGTATGGTATTTTTTGGGACAATCGAAACTTAAAAAACGCATAACTAAGTCAAAAATGCATTAATTTCAATTCTAAAATCAGTCCTGTGTTAGTTTTTTGGAGATTAACAAATCTGCATACCGCAAAGATAATATTTTTAAAAATAATTTTTTTTTTTAGATTTTTCGAAATTTTACGATGGAACCCCTTACAAATTTTTAAAAAATTGAAAAAGTCGTATTTTTCGTTCAGACATGGCTAAAAAGATTTGCCTGTTGATGCTGATCAAGAATATATATGATTTATAGGGTCGGAAACAACTCCTTCACTGATAAAAATTGTATTTTCCTCTGGAAGATTCTTAAAAATGATTTTTTAATAGATTTTTTTGTATGGTATTTTTTGGGACAATCGAAACTTAAAAAACGCATAACTAAGTCAAAAATTCATTAATTTCAATTCTAAAATCAGTCCTGTGTTAGTTTTTTGGAGATTAACAAATCTGCATACCGCAAAGATAATATTTTTAAAAATAATTTTTTTTTTAGATTTTTCGAAATTTTACGATGCAACCCCTTACAAATTTTTCAAAAATTGAAAAAGTCATATTTTTCGTTCAGACATGGCTAGAAAGATTTGCCTGTTGATGCTGATCAAGAATATATATGATTTATAGGGTCGGAAACGACTCCTTCACTGATAAAAATTGTATTTTCCTCTGGAAGATTCTTAAAAATGATTTTTTAATAGATTTTTTTGTATGGTATTTTTTGGGACGATCGAAACTTAAAAAACGCATAACTAAGTCAAAAATGCATTAATTTCAATTCTAAAATCAGTCCTGTGTTAGTTTTTTGGAGATTAACAAATCTGCATACCGCAAAGATAATATTTTTAAAAATAATTTTTTTTTTTAGATTTTTCGAAATTTTACGATGCAACCCCTTACAAATTTTTAAAAAATTGAAAAAGTCGTATTTTTCGTTCAGACATGGCTAGAAAGATTTGCCTGTTGATGCTGATCAAGAATATATATGATTTATAGGGTCGGAAACGACTCCTTCACTGATAAAAATTGTATTTTCCTCTGGAAGATTCTTAAAAATGATTTTTTAATAGATTTTTTTGTATGGTATTTTTTGGGACAATCGAAACTTAAAAAACGCATAACTAAGTCAAAAATTCATTAATTTCAATTCTAAAATCAGTCCTGTGTTAGTTTTTTGGAGATTAACAAATCTGCATACCGCAAAGATAATATTTTTAAAAATAATTTTTTTTTTTAGATTTTTCGAAATTTTACGATGCAACCCCTTACAAATTTTTCAAAAATTGAAAAAGTCGTATTTTTCGTTCAGACATGGCTAAAAAGATTTGCCTGTTGATGCTGATCAAGAATATATATGATTTATAGGGTCGGAAACGACTCCTTCACTGATAAAAATTGTATTTTCCTCTGGAAGATTCTTAAAAATGATTTTTTAATAGATTTTTTTGTATGGTATTTTTTGGGACAATCGAAACTTAAAAAACGCATAACTAAGTCAAAAATTCATTAATTTCAATTCTAAAATCAGTCCTGTGTTAGTTTTTTGGAGATTAACAAATCTGCATACCGCAAAGATAATATTTTTAAAAATAATTTTTTTTTTTAGATTTTTCGAAATTTTACGATGCAACCCCTTACAAATTTTTCAAAAATTGAAAAAGTCGTATTTTTCGTTCAGACATGGCTAGAAAGATTTGCCTGTTGATGCTGATCAAGAATATATATGATTTATAGGGTCGGAAACGACTCCTTCACTGATAAAAATTGTATTTTCCTCTGGAAGATTCTTAAAAATGATTTTTTAATAGATTTTTTTGTATGGTATTTTTTGGGACAATCGAAACTTAAAAAACGCATAACTAAGTCAAAAATGCATTAATTTCAATTCTAAAATCAGTCCTGTGTTAGTTTTTTGGAGATTAACAAATCTGCATACCGCAAAGATAATATTTTTAAAAATAATTTTTTTTTTTAGATTTTTCGAAATTTTACGATGCAACCCCTTACAAATTTTTAAAAAATTGAAAAAGTCGTATTTTTCGTTCAGACATGGCTAGAAAGATTTGCCTGTTGATGCTGATCAAGAATATATATGATTTATAGGGTCGGAAACGACTCCTTCACTGATAAAAATTGTATTTTCCTCTGGAAGATTCTTAAAAATGATTTTTTAATAGATTTTTTTGTATGGTATTTTTTGGGACGATCGAAACTTAAAAAACGCATAACTAAGTCAAAAATGCATTAATTTCAATTCTAAAATCAGTCCTGTGTTAGTTTTTTGGAGATTAACAAATCTGCATACCGCAAAGATAATATTTTTAAAAATAATTTTTTTTTTTAGATTTTTCGAAATTTTACGATGCAACCCCTTACAAATTTTTAAAAAATTGAAAAAGTCGTATTTTTCGTTCAGACATGGCTAGAAAGATTTGCCTGTTGATGCTGATCAAGAATATATATGATTTATAGGGTCGGAAACGACTCCTTCACTGATAAAAATTGTATTTTCCTCTGGAAGATTCTTAAAAATGATTTTTTAATAGATTTTTTTGTATGGTATTTTTTGGGACAATCGAAACTTAAAAAACGCATAACTAAGTCAAAAATTCATTAATTTCAATTCTAAAATCAGTCCTGTGTTAGTTTTTTGGAGATTAACAAATCTGCATACCGCAAAGATAATATTTTTAAAAATAATTTTTTTTTTTAGATTTTTCGAAATTTTACGATGCAACCCCTTACAAATTTTTCAAAAATTGAAAAAGTCGTATTTTTCGTTCAGACATGGCTAAAAAGATTTGCCTGTTGATGCTGATCAAGAATATATATGATTTATAGGGTCGGAAACGACTCCTTCACTGATAAAAATTGTATTTTCCTCTGGAAGATTCTTAAAAATGATTTTTTAATAGATTTTTTTGTATGGTATTTTTTGGGACAATCGAAACTTAAAAAACGCATAACTAAGTCAAAAATGCATTAATTTCAATTCTAAAATCAGTCCTGTGTTAGTTTTTTGGAGATTAACAAATCTGCATACCGCAAAGATAATATTTTTAAAAATAATTTTTTTTTTTAGATTTTTCGAAATTTTACGATGCAACCCCTTACAAATTTTTCAAAAATTGAAAAAGTCGTATTTTTCGTTCAGACATGGCTAGAAAGATTTGCCTGTTGATGCTGATCAAGAATATATATGATTTATAGGGTCGGAAACGACTCCTTCACTGATAAAAATTGTATTTTCCTCTGGAAGATTCTTAAAAATGATTTTTTAATAGATTTTTTTGTATGGTATTTTTTGGGACAATCGAAACTTAAAAAACGCATAACTAAGTCAAAAATTCATTAATTTCAATTCTAAAATCAGTCCTGTGTTAGTTTTTTGGAGATTAACAAATCTGCATACCGCAAAGATAATATTTTTAAAAATAATTTTTTTTTTAGATTTTTCGAAATTTTACGATGCAACCCCTTACAAATTTTTCAAAAATTGAAAAAGTCGTATTTTTCGTTCAGACATGGCTAAAAAGATTTGCCTGTTGATGCTGATCAAGAATATATATGATTTATAGGGTCGGAAACGACTCCTTCACTGATAAAAATTGTATTTTCCTCTGGAAGATTCTTAAAAATGATTTTTTAATAGATTTTTTTGTATGGTATTTTTTGGGACAATCGAAACTTAAAAAACGCATAACTAAGTCAAAAATGCATTAATTTCAATTCTAAAATCAGTCCTGTGTTAGTTTTTTGGAGATTAACAAATCTGCATACCGCAAAGATAATATTTTTAAAAATAATTTTTTTTTTAGATTTTTCGAAATTTTACGATGCAACCCCTTACAAATTTTTCAAAAATTGAAAAAGTCATATTTTTCGTTCAGACATGGCTAGAAAGATTTGCCTGTTGATGCTGATCAAGAATATATATGATTTATAGGGTCGGAAACGACTCCTTCACTGATAAAAATTGTATTTTCCCCTGGAAGATTCTTAAAAATGATTTTTTAATAGATTTTTTTTGTATGGTATTTTTTGGGACAATCGAAACTTAAAAAACGCATAACTAAGTCAAAAATTCATTAATTTCAATTCTAAAATCAGTCCTGTGTTAGTTTTTTGGAGATTAACAAATCTGCATACCGCAAAGATAATATTTTTAAAAATAATTTTTTTTTTAGATTTTTCGAAATTTTACGATGCAACCCCTTACAAATTTTTCAAAAATTGAAAAAGTCGTATTTTTCGTTCAGACATGGCTAAAAAGATTTGCCTGTTGATGCTGATCAAGAATATATATGATTTATAGGGTCGGAAACGACTCCTTCACTGATAAAAATTGTATTTTCCTCTGGAAGATTCTTAAAAATGATTTTTTAATAGATTTTTTTGTATGGTATTTTTTGGGACAATCGAAACTTAAAAAACGCATAACTAAGTCAAAAATGCATTAATTTCAATTCTAAAATCAGTCATGTGTTAGTTTTTTGGAGATTAACAAATCTGCATACCGCAAAGATAATATTTTTAAAAATAATTTTTTTTTTAGATTTTTCGAAATTTTACGATGCAACCCCTTACAAATTTTTCAAAAATTGAAAAAGTCATATTTTTCGTTCAGACATGGCTAGAAAGATTTGCCTGTTGATGCTGATCAAGAATATATATGATTTATAGGGTCGGAAACGACTCCTTCACTGATAAAAATTGTATTTTCCTCTGGAAGATTCTTAAAAATGATTTTTTAATAGATTTTTTTGTATGGTATTTTTTGGGACAATCGAAACTTAAAAAACGCATAACTAAGTCAAAAATGCATTAATTTCAATTCTAAAATCAGTCCTGTGTTAGTTTTTTGGAGATTAACAAATCTGCATACCGCAAAGATAATATTTTTAAAAATAATTTTTTTTTTAGATTTTTCGAAATTTTACGATGCAACCCCTTACAAATTTTTCAAAAATTGAAAAAGTCGTATTTTTCGTTCAGACATGGCTAGAAAGATTTGCCTGTTGATGCTGATCAAGAATATATATGATTTATAGGGTCGGAAACGACTCCTTTACTGATAAAAATTGTATTTTCCTCTGGAAGATTCTTAAAAATGATTTTTTAATAGATTTTTTTGTATGGTATTTTTTGGGACAATCGAAACTTAAAAAACGCATAACTAAGTCAAAAATGCATTAATTTCAATTCTAAAATCAGTCCTGTGTTAGTTTTTTGGAGATTAACAAATCTGCATACCGCAAAGATAATATTTTTAAAAATAATTTTTTTTTTAGATTTTTCGAAATTTTACGATGCAACCCCTTACAAATTTTTCAAAAATTGAAAAAGTCGTATTTTTCGTTCAGACATGGCTAAAAAGATTTGCCTGTTGATGCTGATCAAGAATATATATGATTTATAGGGTCGGAAACGACTCCTTCACTGATAAAAATTGTATTTTCCTCTGGAAGATTCTTAAAAATGATTTTTTAATAGATTTTTTTGTATGGTATTTTTTGGGACAATCGAAACTTAAAAAACGCATAACTAAGTCAAAAATGCATTAATTTCAATTCTAAAATCAGTCCTGTGTTAGTTTTTTGGAGATTAACAAATCTGCATACCGCAAAGATAATATTTTTAAAAATAATTTTTTTTTTAGATTTTTCGAAAATTGAAAAAGTCATATTTTTCGTTCAGACATGGCTAGAAAGATTTGCCTGTTGATGCTGATCAAGAATATATATGATTTATAGGGTCGGAAACGACTCCTTCACTGATAAAAATTGTATTTTCCTCTGGAAGATTCTTAAAAATGATTTTTTAATAGATTTTTTTGTATGGTATTTTTTGGGACGATCGAAACTTAAAAAACGCATAACTAAGTCAAAAATGCATTAATTTCAATTCTAAAATCAGTCCTGTGTTAGTTTTTTGGAGATTAACAAATCTGCATACCGCAAAGATAATATTTTTAAAAATAATTTTTTTTTTTAGATTTTTCGAAATTTTACGATGCAACCCCTTACAAATTTTTCAAAAATTGAAAAAGTCGTATTTTTCGTTCAGACATGGCTAAAAAGATTTGCCTGTTGATGCTGATCAAGAATATATATGATTTATAGGGTCGGAAACGACTCCTTCACTGATAAAAATTGTATTTTCCTCTGGAAGATTCTTAAAAATGATTTTTTAATAGATTTTTTTGTATGGTATTTTTTGGGACAATCGAAACTTAAAAAACGCATAACTAAGTCAAAAATGCATTAATTTCAATTCTAAAATCAGTCCTGTGTTAGTTTTTTGGAGATTAACAAATCTGCATACCGCAAAGATAATATTTTTAAAAATAATTTTTTTTTTAGATTTTTCGAAATTTTACGATGCAACCCCTTACAAATTTTTCAAAAATTGAAAAAGTCGTATTTTTCGTTCAGACATGGCTAGAAAGATTTGCCTGTTGATGCTGATCAAGAATATATATGATTTATAGGGTCGGAAACGACTCCTTTACTGATAAAAATTGTATTTTCCTCTGGAAGATTCTTAAAAATGATTTTTTAATAGATTTTTTTGTATGGTATTTTTTGGGACAATCGAAACTTAAAAAACGCATAACTAAGTCAAAAATGCATTAATTTCAATTCTAAAATCAGTCCTGTGTTAGTTTTTTGGAGATTAACAAATCTGCATACCGCAAAGATAATATTTTTAAAAATAATTTTTTTTTTTAGATTTTTCGAAATTTTACGATGCAACCCCTTACAAATTTTTCAAAAATTGAAAAAGTCGTATTTTTCGTTCAGACATGGCTAAAAAGATTTGCCTGTTGATGCTGATCAAGAATATATATGATTTATAGGGTCGGAAACGACTCCTTCACTGATAAAAATTGTATTTTCCTCTGGAAGATTCTTAAAAATGATTTTTTAATAGATTTTTTTGTATGGTATTTTTTGGGACAATCGAAACTTAAAAAACGCATAACTAAGTCAAAAATGCATTAATTTCAATTCTAAAATCAGTCCTGTGTTAGTTTTTTGGAGATTAACAAATCTGCATACCGCAAAGATAATATTTTTAAAAATAATTTTTTTTTTAGATTTTTCGAAATTTTACGATGCAACCCCTTACAAATTTTTCAAAAATTGAAAAAGTCGTATTTTTCGTTCAGACATGGCTAAAAAGATTTGCCTGTTGATGCTGATCAAGAATATATATGATTTATAGGGTCGGAAACGACTCCTTCACTGATAAAAATTGTATTTTCCTCTGGAAGATTCTTAAAAATGATTTTTTAATAGATTTTTTTGTATGGTATTTTTTGGGACAATCGAAACTTAAAAAACGCATAACTAAGTCAAAAATGCATTAATTTCAATTCTAAAATCAGTCCTGTGTTAGTTTTTTGGAGATTAACAAATCTGCATACCGCAAAGATAATATTTTTAAAAATAATTTTTTTTTTAGATTTTTCGAAAATTGAAAAAGTCATATTTTTCGTTCAGACATGGCTAGAAAGATTTGCCTGTTGATGCTGATCAAGAATATATATGATTTATAGGGTCGGAAACGACTCCTTCACTGATAAAAATTGTATTTTCCTCTGGAAGATTCTTAAAAATGATTTTTTAATAGATTTTTTTGTATGGTATTTTTTGGGACGATCGAAACTTAAAAAACGCATAACTAAGTCAAAAATGCATTAATTTCAATTCTAAAATCAGTCCTGTGTTAGTTTTTTGGAGATTAACAAATCTGCATACCGCAAAGATAATATTTTTAAAAATAATTTTTTTTTTTAGATTTTTCGAAATTTTACGATGCAACCCCTTACAAATTTTTCAAAAATTGAAAAAGTCGTATTTTTCGTTCAGACATGGCTAAAAAGATTTGCCTGTTGATGCTGATCAAGAATATATATGATTTATAGGGTCGGAAACGACTCCTTCACTGATAAAAATTGTATTTTCCTCTGGAAGATTCTTAAAAATGATTTTTTAATAGATTTTTTTGTATGGTATTTTTTGGGACAATCGAAACTTAAAAAACGCATAACTAAGTCAAAAATGCATTAATTTCAATTCTAAAATCAGTCCTGTGTTAGTTTTTTGGAGATTAACAAATCTGCATACCGCAAAGATAATATTTTTAAAAATAATTTTTTTTTTAGATTTTTCGAAATTTTACGATGCAACCCCTTACAAATTTTTCAAAAATTGAAAAAGTCGTATTTTTCGTTCAGACATGGCTAGAAAGATTTGCCTGTTGATGCTGATCAAGAATATATATGATTTATAGGGTCGGAAACGACTCCTTTACTGATAAAAATTGTATTTTCCTCTGGAAGATTCTTAAAAATGATTTTTTAATAGATTTTTTTGTATGGTATTTTTTGGGACAATCGAAACTTAAAAAACGCATAACTAAGTCAAAAATGCATTAATTTCAATTCTAAAATCAGTCCTGTGTTAGTTTTTTGGAGATTAACAAATCTGCATACCGCAAAGATAATATTTTTAAAAATAATTTTTTTTTTTTAGATTTTTCGAAATTTTACGATGCAACCCCTTACAAATTTTTCAAAAATTGAAAAAGTCGTATTTTTCGTTCAGACATGGCTAAAAAGATTTGCCTGTTGATGCTGATCAAGAATATATATGATTTATAGGGTCGGAAACGACTCCTTCACTGATAAAAATTGTATTTTCCTCTGGAAGATTCTTAAAAATGATTTTTTAATAGATTTTTTTGTATGGTATTTTTTGGGACAATCGAAACTTAAAAAACGCATAACTAAGTCAAAAATGCATTAATTTCAATTCTAAAATCAGTCCTGTGTTAGTTTTTTGGAGATTAACAAATCTGCATACCGCAAAGATAATATTTTTAAAAATAATTTTTTTTTTAGATTTTTCGAAATTTTACGATGCAACCCCTTACAAATTTTTCAAAAATTGAAAAAGTCGTATTTTTCGTTCAGACATGGCTAGAAAGATTTGCCTGTTGATGCTGATCAAGAATATATATGATTTATAGGGTCGGAAACGACTCCTTCACTGATAAAAATTGTATTTTCCTCTGGAAGATTCTTAAAAATGATTTTTTAATAGATTTTTTTGTATGGTATTTTTTGGGACAATCGAAACTTAAAAAACGCATAACTAAGTCAAAAATGCATTAATTTCAATTCTAAAATCAGTCCTGTGTTAGTTTTTTGGAGATTAACAAATCTGCATACCGCAAAGATAATATTTTTAAAAATAATTTTTTTTTTAGATTTTTCGAAATTTTACGATGCAACCCCTTACAAATTTTTCAAAAATTGAAAAAGTCATATTTTTCGTTCAGACATGGCTAGAAAGATTTGCCTGTTGATGCTGATCAAGAATATATATGATTTATAGGGTCGGAAACGACTCCTTCACTGATAAAAATTGTATTTTCCTCTGGAAGATTCTTAAAAATGATTTTTTAATAGATTTTTTTGTATGGTATTTTTTGGGACAATCGAAACTTAAAAAACGCATAACTAAGTCAAAAATTCATTAATTTCAATTCTAAAATCAGTCCTGTGTTAGTTTTTTGGAGATTAACAAATCTGCATACCGCAAAGATAATATTTTTAAAAATAATTTTTTTTTTAGATTTTTCGAAATTTTACGATGCAACCCCTTACAAATTTTTCAAAAATTGAAAAAGTCATATTTTTCGTTCAGACATGGCTAGAAAGATTTGCCTGTTGATGCTGATCAAGAATATATATGATTTATAGGGTCGGAAACGACTCCTTCACTGATAAAAATTGTATTTTCCTCTAGAAGATTCTTAAAAATGATTTTTTTAATAGATTTTTTTGTATGGTATTTTTTGGGACAATCGAAACTTAAAAAACGCATAACTAAGTCAAAAATGCATTTATTTCAATTCTGAAATCAGTCCTGTGTTAGTTTTTTGGAGATTAACAAATCTGCATACCGCAAAGATAATATTTTTAAAAATAATTTTTTTTTTAGATTTTTCGAAATTTTACGATGCAACCCCTTACAAATTTTTCAAAAATTGAAAAAGTCGTATTTTTCGTTCAGACATGGCTAAAAAGATTTGCCTGTTGATGCTGATCAAGAATATATATGATTTATAGGGTCGGAAACGACTCCTTCACTGATAAAAATTGTATTTTCCTCTGGAAGATTCTTAAAAATGATTTTTTAATAGATTTTTTTGTATGGTATTTTTTGGGACAATCGAAACTTAAAAAACGCATAACTAAGTCAAAAATACATTAATTTCAATTCTAAAATCAGTCCTGTGTTAGTTTTTTGGAGATTAACAAATCTGCATACCGCAAAGATAATATTTTTAAAAATAATTTTTTTTTTAGATTTTTCGAAATTTTACGATGCAACCCCTTACAAATTTTTCAAAAATTGAAAAAGTCATATTTTTCGTTCAGACATGGCTAGAAAGATTTGCCTGTTGATGCTGATCAAGAATATATATGATTTATAGGGTCGGAAACGACTCCTTCACTGATAAAAATTGTATTTTCCTCTAGAAGATTCTTAAAAATTATTTTTTAATAGATTTTTTTGTATGGTATTTTTTGGGACAATCGAAACTTAAAAAACGCATAACTAAGTCAAAAATGCATTTATTTCAATTCTGAAATCAGTCCTGTGTTAGTTTTTTGGAGATTAACAAATCTGCATACCGCAAAGATAATATTTTTAAAAATAATTTTTTTTTTAGATTTTTCGAAATTTTACGATGCAACCCCTTACAAATTTTTCAAAAATTGAAAAAGTCGTATTTTTCGTTCAGACATGGCTAAAAAGATTTGCCTGTTGATGCTGATCAAGAATATATATGATTTATAGGGTCGGAAACGACTCCTTCACTGATAAAAATTGTATTTTCCTCTGGAAGATTCTTAAAAATGATTTTTTAATAGATTTTTTTGTATGGTATTTTTTGGGACAATCGAAACTTAAAAAACGCATAACTAAGTCAAAAATGCAATAATTTCAATTCTGAAATCAGTCCTGTGTTAGTTTTTTGGAGATTAACAAATCTGCATACCGCAAAGATAATATTTTTAAAAATAATTTTTTTTTTAGATTTTTCGAAATTTTACGATGCAACCCCTTACAAATTTTTCAAAAATTGAAAAAGTCATATTTTTCGTTCAGACATGGCTAGAAAGATTTGCACGTTGATGCTGATCAAGAATATATATGATTTATAGGGTCGGAAACGACTCCTTCACTGATAAAAATTGTATTTTCCTCTGGAAGATTCTTAAAAATGATTTTTTAATAGATTTTTTTGTATGGTATTTTTTGGGACAATCGAAACTTAAAAAACGCATAACTAAGTCAAAAATGCATTAATTTCAATTCTAAAATCAGTCCTGTGTTAGTTTTTTGGAGATTAACAAATCTGCATACCGCAAAGATAATATTTTTAAAAATAATTTTTTTTTTAGATTTTTGGAAATTTCACGATGAAACCCCTTAGATTTTTTTGTATGATGTTTTTTGGGAAAATCGAAACTTAAAAACCGCATAACTAAATCAAAAATGCATTAATTTTAATTCTGAAGCAAGTCCTGTGCTAGTTTTTTGGAGATTAACGAATCTGCATACCGGAAAGATAATATTTTACAAAATAATTTTTTTTTTAGATTTTTGGAAATTTCACGATGAAACCCCTTAGATTTTTTTGTATGATGTTTTTTGGGAAAATCGAAACTTAAAAACCGCATAACTAAATCAAAAATGCATTAATTTTAATTCTGAAGCAAGGCCTGTGCTAGTTTTTTGGAGATTAACAAATCTGCATACCGGAATGATAATATTTTAAAAAATAATTTTTTTTTTTAGATTTTTGGAAATTTCACGATGAAACCCCTTAGATTTTTTTGTATGATGTTTTTTGGGAAAATCGAAACTTAAAAACCGCATAACTAAATCAAAAATGCATTAATTTTAATTCTGAAGCAAGTCCTGTGCTAGTTTTTTGGAGATTAACGAATCTGCATACCGGAAAGATAATATTTTACAAAATAATTTTTTTTTAAGATTTTTGGAAATTTCACGATGAAACCCCTTAGATTTTTTTGTATGATGATTTTTGGGAAAATCGAAACTTAAAAACCGCATAACTAAATCAAAAATGCATTAATTTTAATTCTGAAGCAAGTCCTGTGCTAGTTTTTTGGAGATTAACAAATCTGCATACCTGAATGATAATATTTTAAAAAATAATTTTTTTTTTAGATTTTTGGAAATTTCACGATGAAACCCCTTAGATTTTTTTGTATGATGTTTTTTGGGAAAATCGAAACTTAAAAACCGCATAACTAAGTCAAAAATGCATTAATTTTAATTCTGAAGCAAGTCCTGTGCTAGTTTTTTGGAGATTAACAAATCTGCATACCGGAAAGATAATATTTTAAAAAATAATTTTTTTTTTTAGATTTTTGGAAATTTCACGATGAAACCCTTTAGATTTTTTTGTATGATGTTTTTTGGGAAAATCGAAACTTAAAAACCGCATAACTAAGTCAAAAATGCATTAATTTTAATTCTGAAGCAAGTCCTGTGCTAGTTTTTTGGAGATTAACAAATCTGCATACCGGAAAGATAATATTTTAAAAAATAATTTTTTTTTAGATTTTTGGAAATTTCACGATGAAACCCCTTAGATTTTTTTGTATGATGTTTTTTGGGAAAATCGAAACTTAAAAACCGCATAACTAAGTCAAAAATGCATTAATTTTAATTCTGAAGCAAGTCCTGTGCTAGTTTTTTGGAGATTAACAAATCTGCATACCGGAATGATAATATTTTAAAAAATAATTTTTTTTTTAGATTTTTGGAAATTTCACGATGAAACCCCTTAGATTTTTTTGTATGATGTTTTTTGGGAAAATCGAAACTTAAAAACCGCATAACTAAGTCAAAAATGCATTAATTTTAATTCTGAAGCAAGTCCTGTGCTAGTTTTTTGGAGATTAACAAATCTGCATACCGGAATGATAATATTTTAAAAAATAATTTTTTTTTTAGATTTTTGGAAATTTCACGATGAAACCCCTTAGATTTTTTTGTATGATGATTTTTGGGAAAATCGAAACTTAAAAACCGCATAACTAAGTCAAAAATGCATTAATTTTAATTCTGAAGCAAGTCCTGTGCTAGTTTTTTGGAGATTAACAAATCTGCATACCGGAAAGATAATATTTTAAAAAATAATTTTTTTTTTTAGATTTTTGGAAATTTTACGATGCAACCCCTTACAAATTTTTCAAAAATTGAAAAAGTCGTATTTTTCGTTCAGACATGTCTAGAAAGATTTGCCTGTTGATGCGGATCAAGAATATATATGATTTATAGGGTCGGAAACGACTCCTTCACTGATAAAAATTGTATTTTCCTCTAGAAGATTCTTAAAAATGATTTTTTAATAGATTTTTTTGTATGGTATTTTTTGGGAAAATCTAAACTTAAAAACCGCATAACTAAGTCAAAAATGCATTAATTTTAATTCTGAAGCAAGTCCTGTGCTAGTTTTTTGGAGATTAACAAATCTGCATAACGGAATGATAATATTTAAAAAAATAATTTTTTTTTTAGATTTTTGGAAATTTCACGATGAAACCCCTTAGATTTTTTTGTATGATGTTTTTTGGGAAAATCGAAACTTAAAAACCGCATAACTAAGTCAAAAATGCATTAATTTTAATTCTGAAGCAAGTCCTGTGCTAGTTTTTTGGAGATTAACAAATCTGCATACCGGAAAGATAATATTTTAAAAAATAATTTTTTTTTTTAGATTTTTGGAAATTTCACGATGAAACCCCTTAGATTTTTTTGTATGATGTTTTTTGGGAAAATCGAAACTTAAAAACCGCATAACTAAATCAAAAATGCATTAATTTTAATTCTGAAGCAAGTCCTGTGCTAGTTTTTTGGAGATTAACAAATCTGCATACCGGAATGATAATATTTTAAAAAATAATTTTTTTTTTAGATTTTTGGAAATTTTACGATTAGATTTTTTTAGATTTTTTTGTATGATGTTTTTTGGGAAAATCGAAACTCAAAAACCGCATAACTAAGTCAAAAATGCATTAATTTTAATTCTGAAGCAAGTCCTGTGCTAGTTTTTTGGAGATTAACAAATCTGCATACCGGAAAGAAAATATTTTACAAAATAATTTTTTTTTTAGATTTTTGGAAATTTTACGATGCAACCCCTTACAAATTTTTCAAAAATTGAAAAAGTCGTATTTTTCGTTCAGACATGTCTAGAAAGATTTGCCTGTTGATGCGGATCAAGAATATATATGATTTATAGGGTCGGAAACGACTCCTTCACTGATAAAAATTGTATTTTCCTCTAGAAGATTCTTAAAAATGATTTTTTAATAGATTTTTTTGTATGGTATTTTTTGGGAAAATCTAAACTTAAAAACCGCATAACTAAGTCAAAAATGCATTAATTTTAATTCTGAAGCAAGTCCTGTGCTAGTTTTTTGGAGATTAACAAATCTGCATACCGGAATGATAATATTTTAAAAAATAATTTTTTTTTTAGATTTTTGGAAATTTCACGATGAAACCCCTTAGATTTTTTTGTATGATGTTTTTTTGGGAAAATCGAAACTTAAAAACCGCATAACTAAGTCAAAAATGCATTAATTTTAATTCTGAAGCAAGTCCTGTGCTAGTTTTTTGGAGATTAACAAATCTGCATACCGGAAAGATAATATTTTACAAAATAATTTTTTTTTTTAGATTTTTGGAAATTTCACGATGAAACCCCTTAGATTTTTTTGTATGATGTTTTTTGGGAAAATCGAAACTTAAAAACCGCATAACTAAGTCAAAAATGCATTAATTTTAATTCTGAAGCAAGTCCTGTGCTAGTTTTTTGGAGATTAACAAATCTGCATACCGGAAAGAAAATATTTTACAAAATAATTTTTTTTTTAGATTTTTGGAAATTTCACGATGAAACCCCTTAGATTTTTTTGTATGGTATTTTTTGGGAAAATCTAAACTTAAAAACCGCATAACTAAGTCAAAAATGCATTAATTTTAATTCTGAAGCAAGTCCTGTGCTAGTTTTTTGGAGATTAACAAATCTGCATACCGGAATGATAATATTTAAAAAAATAATTTTTTTTTTAGATTTTTGGAAATTTCACGATGAAACCCCTTAGATTTTTTTGTATGATGTTTTTTTGGGAAAATCGAAACTTAAAAACCGCATAACTAAGTCAAAAATGCATTAATTTTAATTCTGAAGCAAGTCCTGTGCTAGTTTTTTGGAGATTAACAAATCTGCATACCGGAAAGAAAATATTTTACAAAATAATTTTTTTTTTTAGATTTTTGGAAATTTCACGATGAAACCCCTTAGATTTTTTTGTATGGTATTTTTTGGGAAAATCTAAACTTAAAAACCGCATAACTAAGTCAAAAATGCATTAATTTTAATTCTGAAGCAAGTCCTGTGCTAGTTTTTTGGAGATTAACAAATCTGCATACCGGAATTATAATATTTAAAAAAATAATTTTTTTTTTAGATTTTTGGAAATTTCACGATGAAACCCCTTAGATTTTTTTGTATGATGTTTTTTTGGGAAAATCGAAACTTAAAAACCGCATAACTAAGTCAAAAATGCATTAATTTTAATTCTGAAGCAAGTCCTGTGCTAGTTTTTTGGAGATTAACAAATCTGCATACCGGAATGATAATATTTTAAAAAATAATTTTTTTTTAGATTTTTGGAAATTTCACGATGAAACCCCTTAGATTTTTTTGTATGATGTTTTTTGGGAAAATCTAAACTTAAAAACCGCATAACTAAGTCAAAAATGCATTAATTTTAATTCTGAACCAAGTCCTGTGCTAGTTTTTTGGAGATTAACAAATCTGCATACCGGAATGATAATATTTTAAAAAATAATTTTTTTTTTAGATTTTTGGAAATTTTACGATTAGATTTTTTTAGATTTTTTTGTATGATGTTTTTTGGGAAAATCGAAACTCAAAAACCGCATAACTAAGTCAAAAATGCATTAATTTTAATTCTGAAGCAAGTCCTGTGCTAGTTTTTTGGAGATTAACAAATCTGCATACCGGAAAGAAAATATTTTACAAAATAATTTTTTTTTTAGATTTTTGGAAATTTCACGATGAAACCCCTTAGATTTTTTTGTATGATGTTTTTTGGGAAAATCGAAACTCAAAAACCGCATAACTAAGTCAAAAATGCATTAATTTTAATTCTGAAGCAAGTCCTGTGCTAGTTTTTTGGAGATTAACAAATCTGCATACCGGAAAGAAAATATTTTACAAAATAATTTTTTTTTTAGATTTTTGGAAATTTCACGATGAAACCCCTTAGATTTTTTTGTATGATGTTTTTTGGGAAAATCGAAACTCAAAAACCGCATAACTAAGTCAAAAATGCATTAATTTTAATTCTGAAGCAAGTCCTGTGCTAGTTTTTTGGAGATTAACAAATCTGCATACCGGAAAGAAAATATTTTACAAAATAATTTTTTTTTTAGATTTTTGGAAATTTCACGATGAAACCCCTTAGATTTTTTTGTATGATGTTTTTTGGGAAAATCGAAACTTAAAAACCGCATAACTAAGTCAAAAATGCATTAATTTTAATTCTGAAGCAAGTCCTGTGCTAGTTTTTTGGAGATTAACAAATCTGCATACCGGAAAGATAATATTTTAAAAAATAATTTTTTTTTAGATTTTTGGAAATTTCACGATGAAACCCCTTAGATTTTTTTGTATGATGTTTTTTTGGGAAAATCGAAACTTAAAAACCGCATAACTAAGTCAAAAATGCATTAATTTTAATTCTGAAGCAAGTCCTGTGCTAGTTTTTTGGAGATTAACAAATCTGCATACCGGAAAGAAAATATTTTACAAAATAATTTTTTTTTTTAGATTTTTGGAAATTTCACGATGAAACCCCTTAGATTTTTTTGTATGGTATTTTTTGGGAAAATCTAAACTTAAAAACCGCATAACTAAGTCAAAAATGCATTAATTTTAATTCTGAAGCAAGTCCTGTGCTAGTTTTTTGGAGATTAACAAATCTGCATACCGGAATTATAATATTTAAAAAAATAATTTTTTTTTTAGATTTTTGGAAATTTCACGATGAAACCCCTTAGATTTTTTTGTATGATGTTTTTTTGGGAAAATCGAAACTTAAAAACCGCATAACTAAGTCAAAAATGCATTAATTTTAATTCTGAAGCAAGTCCTGTGCTAGTTTTTTGGAGATTAACAAATCTGCATACCGGAAAGATAATATTTTAAAAAATAATTTTTTTTTAGATTTTTGGAAATTTCACGATGAAACCCCTTAGATTTTTTTGTATGATGTTTTTTGGGAAAATCGAAACTTAAAAACCGCATAACTAAGTCAAAAATGCATTAATTTTAATTCTGAACCAAGTCCTGTGCTAGTTTTTTGGAGATTAACAAATCTGCATACCGGAATGATAATATTTTAAAAAATAATTTTTTTTTTAGATTTTTGGAAATTTTACGATTAGATTTTTTTAGATTTTTTTGTATGATGTTTTTTGGGAAAATCGAAACTCAAAAACCGCATAACTAAGTCAAAAATGCATTAATTTTAATTCTGAAGCAAGTCCTGTGCTAGTTTTTTGGAGATTAACAAATCTGCATACCGGAAAGAAAATATTTTACAAAATAATTTTTTTTTTAGATTTTTGGAAATTTCACGATGAAACCCCTTAGATTTTTTTGTATGATGTTTTTTGGGAAAATCGAAACTCAAAAACCGCATAACTAAGTCAAAAATGCATTAATTTTAATTCTGAAGCAAGTCCTGTGCTAGTTTTTTGGAGATTAACAAATCTGCATACCGGAAAGAAAATATTTTACAAAATAATTTTTTTTTTAGATTTTTGGAAATTTCACGATGAAACCCCTTAGATTTTTTTGTATGATGTTTTTTGGGAAAACCGAAACTTAAAAACCGCATAACTAAGTCAAAAATGCATTAATTTTAATTCTGAAGCAAGTCCTGTGCTAGTTTTTTGGAGATTAACAAATCTGCATACCGGAATGATAATATTTTAAAAAATAATTTTTTTTTTAGATTTTTGGAAATTTCACGATGAAACCCCTTAGATTTTTTTGTATGATGTTTTTTGGGAAAACCGAAACTTAAAAACCGCATAACTAAGTCAAAAATGCATTAATTTTAATTCTGAAGCAAGTCCTGTGCTAGTTTTTTGGAGATTAACAAATCTGCATACCGGAAAGAAAATATTTTACAAAATAATTTTTTTTTTAGATTTTTGGAAATTTCACGATGAAACCCCTTAGATTTTTTTGTATGATGTTTTTTGGGAAAATCGAAACTCAAAAACCGCATAACTAAGTCAAAAATGCATTAATTTTAATTCTGAAGCAAGTCCTGTGCTAGTTTTTTGGAGATTAACAAATCTGCATACCGGAAAGATAATATTTTACAAAATAATTTTTTTTTTAGATTTTTGGAAATTTCACGATGAAACCACTTAGATTTTTTTGTATGATGTTTTTTTGGGAAAATCGAAACTTAAAAACCGCATAACTAAGTCAAAAATGCATTAATTTTAATTCTGAAGCAAGTCCTGTGCTAGTTTTTTGGAGATTAACAAATCTTCATACCGGAATGATAATATTTAAAAAAATAATTTTTATTTTAGATTTTTGGAAATTTCACGATGAAACCCCTTAGATTTTTTTTTATGATGTTTTTTTGGGAAAATCGAAACTTAAAAACCGCATAACTAAGTCAAAAATGCATTAATTTTAATTCTGAAGCAAGTCCTGTGCTAGTTTTTTGGAGATTAACAAATCTGCATACCGGAAAGAAAATATTTTACAAAATAATTTTTTTTTTAGATTTTTGGAAATTTCACGATGAAACCCCTTAGATTTTTTTGTATGATGTTTTTTGGGAAAATCGAAACTCAAAAACCGCATAACTAAGTCAAAAATGCATTAATTTTAATTCTGAAGCAAGTCCTGTGCTAGTTTTTTGGAGATTAACAAATCTGCATACCGGAATGATAATATTTTTAAAAATAATTTTTTTTTTAGATTTTTGGAAATTTCACGATGAAACCCCTTAGATTTTTTTGTATGATGATTTTTGGGAAAATCGAAACTTAAAAACCGCATAACTAAGTCAAAAATGCATTAATTTTAATTCTGAAGCAAGTCCTGTGCTAGTTTTTTGGAGATTAACAAATCTGCATACCGGAATGATAATATTTAAAAAAATAATTTTTTTTTAAGATTTTTGGAAATTTCACGATGAAACCCCTTAGATTTTTTTGTATGATGTTTTTTTGGGAAAATCGAAACTTAAAAACCGCATAACTAAGTCAAAAATGCATTAATTTTAATTCTGAAGCAAGTCCTGTGCTAGTTTTTTGGAGATTAACAAATCTGCATACCGGAAAGAAAATATTTTAAAAAATAATTTTTTTTTTAGATTTTTGGAAATTTCACGATGAAACCCCTTACAAATTTTTCAAAAATTGAAAAAGTCATATTTTTCGTTCAGACATGGCTAGAAAGATTTGCCTGTTGATGCTGATCAAGAATATATATAATTTATAGGGTCGGAAACGACTCCTTCACTGATAAAAATTGTATTTTCCTCTGGAAGATTCTTAAAAATGATTTTTTAATAGATTTTTTTGTATGGTATTTTTTGGGACGATCGAAACTTAAAAAACGCATAACTAAGTCAAAAATGCAATAATTTCAATTCTAAAATCAGTCCTGTGTTAGTTTTTTGGAGAATAACAAATCTGCATACCGCAAAGATAATATTTTTAAAAATAATTTTTTTTTTAGATTTTTCGAAATTTTACGATGCAACCCCTTACAAATTTTTCAAAAATTGAAAAAGTCATATTTTTCGTTCAGACATGGCTAGAAAGATTTGCCTGTTGATGCTGATCAAGAATATATATAATTTATAGGGTCGGAAACGACTCCTTCACTGATAAAAATTGTATTTTCCTCTGGAAGATTCTTAAAAATGATTTTTTAATAGATTTTTTTGTATGGTATTTTTTGGGACAATCGAAACTTAAAAAACGCATAACTAAGTCAAAAATGCATTAATTTCAATTCTGAAGCAAGTCCTGTGCTAGTTTTTTGGAGATTAACAAATCTGCATACCGGAAAGATAATATTTTAAAAAATAATTTTTTTTTTAGATTTTTGGAAATTTCACGATGAAATCCTTTAGATTTTTTTGTATGGTATTTTTTGGGACAATCGAAACTTAAAAACCGCATAACTAAGTCAAAAATGCATTAATTTTAATTCTGAAGCAAGTCCTGTGCTAGTTTTTTGGAGATTAACAAAGATAATATTTTTAAAAATATTTTTTTTTTTAGATTTTTCGAAATTTTACGATGCAAATTTTTCAAAAATTGAAAAAGTCACATTTTTTGTTCAGACATGGCTAGAAAGATTTGCCTGCTAATGCTGATCAAGAATATATATGATTTATAGGGTCGGAAACGACTCCTTCACAGCATTCCCAGCTTCTGACTTAAATTATAATGCCCTTCAAGGGTATAAAACTCATAACTGAGCCGGAAAGGCATTAATTTTAATTAATAATTTTTCCTAACATTTTTGTTAATTTTTAAAATTTTTACGATGTAAACCCTTATAAAATTTTGAGAAAATTTGAAAAATGTTGTTTCCTGGCGGAGATGGGTAGCTTCTGACTAAATTTATAATACCCTTCAAGGGTATAAACACTCACCTGGACAGGGATGAGCGCAGCTTCTCCTGGGCATCACGAGCTGTCTTGGCCTCATCCTCATCGTACCGGTTACAGTTGTACCAGGAGGAGCCATGCGGCTCCCAGGAGCCGAGGCACACCCAACAAAACTCGTTCTTACAGTTCTGGTTCTTGCACACCATATGGTTGCAGCCGCCATCCTTCTCAATGGTCACACTGCACTTGGGACACTCTTTGGTATTGGCCGCGATCCAGTTGGACGTCTCTGAGTCGTCGTCGCACTTCTTAATCCACTTCTTCAGCCAGCGGCATTTGACCGGATCGTGCCAGTTTTCACCGCAGGCAAAACAGAACACATGGCCGCACTTGCAGTGGACGCGTCGCGGCTCCGCGTGCGGCACCTTTACCGCATAGGTGCAGTCGACGGACGGACACCAGCGCAGCAGCTGATTGCATTCCACGAAGCTGTTGGTGATCAGCTGCTGGTATTTGACCCGCACTCGCGGATCCACCACCAGCTTGGTGACGGTCACATCGTCCACCAGTATATCACAGCCGTGCGCCGCGCACGAGATGGTCTGGCCAAGACCCTCCGCCACAATCTTCGTTGTCAGATAATCGCGCCAGCAGGCCATGCAGAATCGATGACCGCACTCCAAGCCGGTCATGCGCTATAAATAGACGGAGAAATTAGTTGGGAAGTTTTTTTCGAAAATTACCGAATTGTGCCCACCATAAACAAAATCCTGTTGACTTCCCACAAGAACTAACCACATCTTTCTCTGATTAACAATAATCTTAGAGCTCTCCAAGGAAGTTCATATTTTTAGTGGCCAAATGATTAATAAAAGGAACTAGCTTATGAACATTATCAACACCGACATAGCCAGATTTAAGCTGGTGAAGTTTCATTAAATAAGAAAACAATCGAAAATTGTAAATCAAGCGTCTAAAATATTGATAAGATTTGCGTATAGAATAAATTAATAAATGCTCTGGGTTAATATTGATTGAGCTCTGTGATAAGGAATTACACATAAGCATCTATATAGTATTTTTATGAATTCTAGATCTGTACGCCAACACACATTTGCTTGATATACTGTCACATTTAAGCGCAGTCTAGATCTTAACGCTTTCAGAAAGCAGAAATATCCCTTGCATCTTATGGCTATGGTTTGCTCACAAATCCTGTGCTATCTGAGAATTAGGTCATGGCAGCACTAATTCAGTAGAAATCGAATTTTTTAAGGCACTTACATCTGGCAGTTGATGACAGAAGCATATTTCGCACTCTTCGCACTGACTTCGTGTGGTCTGCAATGGTAATTAGGAAATAGAATATACAAGGGATTTGGATTTGTTGTAGTTGGCTTTGGCCTTGGCATTCAACATACCCTTTGTCTGACCGCTTCGGTGGCCGTGTTGAAGGGATTTATGACGTGTGCGCATTTGAAGAACTCCTCCTGAGGCTCATCGAAGTACTTTTCGAGCAGCTTCTCCTTGTCCCACTTGAAGTGATTAAGCAGTATCCTCGTAATGGGCGTGGGAAGCTGTAAATGCAGAAACAAAGCAATCAGTGGATGGTACATGGTTTACATAGACTTAGAGGATCGGCGACAGCGGGGAAAAGTGGTGGGTTATCAACAACTGCGTCCTAATTGGCCTCGGGATCAATGCCAAATCATTAGCGATCAGAAAGCAGCTGAGGCTGGCACACTTGTCGGCATTAGCAATAGAGTAAAATGAAATGTGAAAGCGGATAGACTTTAGAATCGAATAAACTTGGCTATACTTTTACATGGTTTAAATAATGATTTGAGACAAAACATGTGTGAAAACTTTATCATCGGCTAACCAAAACCAATATTGTATTAAAACATATACTACAAAGGTTCTTATAATAATTTGTATTGAACTCTAATAGGTATTTTAAGCCATATCTATTGATTGTTTCAGTTCCAAGGCTTTTGAAATATTGATGTTGTAGTATAAATATATGCAAAGTTTACCTGTAAATTAGGTCAGCTTAAAAAATTAAAAGCAACAAACTAATATAAATAAAAATCACATTTTTAACATTTATATTACTTATTATTATTAATATTAATATTGGCATTACCAATTATTTATTTAATTGTAATATTAATATTAATATTAACAGTGACACGATTTCCACAGACTTGCAGTTGCTTAATACAAGCAAAAGATAAGTATTTTATTTCACGTTTCCCCATTTAACCCTATATTACCCTACAAGTTCTTGGAAGTCAACCAAAAATCGGTGAAAGTGAAAATAGGACCTGCATGATTTTTGTGGCAAATGTGGGATCTGCGACTGTGGGCTGTGGGGATGCGGATGTGGCGACCTTGTGCCGAGTTTTCCCTGGCAGTCAGCAAGCCAAAACAAAAAAGAAGCTTTCAACATCGGCGGATGACCTTCAGTTTTATCCCAGATCCCAGGCAGAGAGCGCTGAGTGGTGGGTGCAGGGGTGCAGGGGTGGCGTACAAGGAGGAGGGCGGAATGGATGGCCATCAACGTCATAGACACAAGTACACATGCACATGCAGTCTGTCGAGGGTATATATGGGAAAACGGGAACACGGGAGCACAGGGAAAGCGGAAAAGCGGGACAAGGAAATGCCACTCACCTTCAACAGAAGATTGACATCGGCAATGATCTCCCGCTGATGCTGGACCATCTCGTCGGTGGTGAGCACCTTGTACTGGTAGTCATCGGTGTCCAGCTGGCGCTCAGCTGAACTGGGCATGTCCACCTCCATGCCGAAGTCATCGTCGCCGTCGTCGCCCGAGGAGACGTTGCCCGAATCGACATTGTCACAGAAATCATTGTCATTATCCGAGTCCATCGCTGATGCTACTGATGCTGCTGTGGCTGCCTCGCTCTGTCTCTCTCGCTCCCAATCTCTGTGGTGCAGCGCTTCCTCCTCTTCGATTGCGTTTTATCTACTCCTTCTGTTTTCTGCTTTGTTTTCACCGTTTTCTTGGCTTACTAATTGATTACTCTGGGCTTTTTCTCTCTCTCTCTCTCTCTCTCTCTATCTCTCTCTCTCTCTCTCTTTCTATCACCCCCTCCCTCTCTCTCTTGTTCTAGCTGTTGTCTGCTGCTGCGCCTTCTGTGTTCGTTTCGTCTCTTTTGTTTACGTTTTGCGTTGTGAAGGCAGCCCTTTGTTGTTGCTTTATACGGTTTGCATGTTGTGTAGCATGATTTATATACAGCGAATTTTGTTCCACTAGTTGCACTTAACTCGAAACACTTGTTTTTAGTTTTAATCGCAGCTAATTTTATTGCGTGCTGCCTAAAAATATTTTTACAGTTCGAAATCGGATTTCTGAGATATATGTGGTGGTCCGAAACGGGCACACTGTACTCCACTGTTAACAAGGCAAACTGCTGATCTAACAGGGCCGCTGTTAACTAACAGTGCACTTGTGCTTTGTTGTTGCGCCTGCACTCTGTTAAACATATGTTACGTTGTACTTGTGTGTGTGCGCCTGTATATATATTATACACAATTGTTTTTTTCTTTCTTCTTTTTCGCTTTTTTAATACGCAGATGGCACGATTATGTTTTCAAGGCGACCACCCACACATGCACATATGCATATATGCACACACAAACGCACACACACGCTCACTGCGTTACGTATGTATTGGCACAGCACAGAAACAGAAAGCTTATGACTTTTGTTGACTTTTTACGCACTGCACAGTTTAACCACGCGTTTCAATGTCGCGTTAGGTGCACTACTTTATTTTTGGTCGACGGGACGTCGAGTTCAGTTGCGAAAGCGGTAAAAACGTTGAATTTTGATAATCTTAATTTTGAAACATTCATTTCGAGAAATTCATTGGCTGACTGTCTAGAGGTGGGAGTAAAATAGGTCTGCCAATAAGATATTATAATATCGATATATCGATATTCTTCTAAAATATTTCGTTACAGACCATAGATGGCGCCTTTACCGTAGACACCAACACAACCGGTAAACTTTTTCCGAAGCCAAGCACTAGTTGTCGTCCCAACTACACCGGAAAAGGCCGTCGCTTCAATTACATCCGCTTCGCGCTAACAAAATGGCGAACGGTCGAATGCACATTTAAAGATTTCTTTTTTTTTACAAGAATTCAATTCAATATAGGTGTATATTTATTCTCCGAGGGAGGTCCAAAATTTTTATCTTGGAAAGCCTTTAAAAAAAACAATAAAACACTTGTACAAATAAGATTTATTTCAAAGTCATTTTATTTCAAAAGTCGATTTACTTAGACGGTATTATTTATTTCGAGAGTTCAAAGCATCGACTTGGAATTCAATTTCGAAATTATTCCCGCCTTCTATCTCCATCTCTTTCTAATTTGAAGCGATTTTCCGTCTCTTTCGAATCAAATCAGACGGGAATATGAAAGAGATCACCTGCTATACCCATCTCATTCTAAACAAAATGAATTCATTTTTCTCTTTTTTTCTTTTATTAAATTGTTAAATTTCGTACAACTTGGACTTTAGGCTTACGAAATTTGGCAATTTTTTTGTTCTTTTGAATTGGTTAAGGCGCGTAAAACGTTACTTGTTGTTTTGTTTTTAATGCAACATTTTACATGCCTTTTAAGACTGGGTTTTAAATTTCATTTCGGCTTGTAAAACGTTACGTCTTCAGGATGTGATTTTGTGTTTTACAGCACGACAAACGAGTCATGCATGAAAACACGATATGGATTCAGTCAATCTTATTGTTCTTACTGGGCGTAAGACACATTCTATCAGCTTTTCGATTGAAGGAAACCATTTTATTGTATTTTATGCTCTTTTTTATTCATCTGAGCGCCCAAAAAACATTTGAGCTCCCAAATTGTTTGCTTCAGAAATCGGTTTGAACGATGCACCGGGGCTCTGGGCGCTCCGATTACTATCTTTCCTACATCGAAGCAAACCGATCTCCAAAGCTAGTCACGCCCGCCGCTTGTCTTACCTCACCACCCTGCCCCGAACCCTGAAATAAAACACAAAAAAATGTTAAATAAAAAATTTGCAACGTGTTCAAACATCACACACACACACAAGGAGGAAATATGTACAAAGAAAAACTAAATGTGCTTTCTAAGGGAAAAACTTTGAGAAGATCCCGAGAGCAAGACCCACACTCACTTGAAACTAGTTGAAGACTGACAGCCAGCCGGGGTAGGAAGGGTATTATAAATGTGTCACCACCATTTTGTTTGTCACAAAAATACTCTGATGTGCGTGTGTGTGTGTACACACTTATCTCTCCAACTGTCAACTGTACCGCTCGGTTAGACCTATTTGGGCCGCCCCTGACATTGTCCGCTTTAGTTAAGATTTAACCGAGTTTGAAATAGTGGGAGAACAAGAAAAACTAAGCTAATGATGCCCACATGTAATACGTAATCGGCGTGTATGTATACCAGAAAATTATTAACTCATTTGTGTGTATGCGAGTGTGTTAGTGTTGGACAACATTGTTATAATTCAACTATGTTTATAGTTAAATTTTTTCGGTGTCCGTAGTATGAGGATTAAATAGTAACCCTACCACACAAAACAGTTTATGTTTGCATTTTTAAGCAAATTGAGAGATCACTTTCTTCTGAAATTGAACCTACTTAAGGGTTAGATATGGGAAAACACTCGATTTGTAAATCGATAGGTCGATGTTCTCAGTTGCGGCTACGTTGTTGGTAACCCTAGAATATACCGGGATGAAATAGAAAATAGTGGGAGCTGTATAAAGAATGGGATTAATAGGGAGAGTTTACGTGAAATACAAATATCAAATTTATTGTTATTATAATGAGAAAAGAATTTACGATGATACTGGAAAAGGTACTGAAGAAATTATCGAACTCCTTCTATGAGAATTGGACACTCGACAGCACTACCCGCTGCACAGTTGGTTTGCAATTCAAATGGAAAAAAACATTCGAAACTTAATTACATACATCCGATAGATAGATATATATATAAAGGCTTCCGATCTACAGAAGAATCTATATCGACTTTATACTTCAAACAAAAAAACTAAACCTACTTGAGAGATAGAGGTGGCAAATAACTCGATGGAAAAATCGATGTCTATTTCGCGATTCATGGTGATCGACTTGTAGTACTGGGAACGGTGAGAATTAGGAGAACAATTATAATCGGATTTTAAGGCAACATAATTAAATAAATAAACCGCACGCACCTTACTTTCAATTTATATTTATTCCGTTTTCTTTTTGGATTAGATCAGTCGTTCATGTTCATACTCAGGTTCATGTCGCTGGGGCCCATTGCATGGCCAAGCATTTCCTTTCCGCCTGCGGCAAGGACGCCGAGCATTAGTTCGCCCTTATCCTTTCGCTTGCTGGGACGCACTTTCTTTTGCTGCTGCAGGGCGGCCACCTGGGCGGCGTGCATCTGGCGGCGGTGCTTATGCATATTTCCCGAATTCTTAAAGGTACGCTCGCAGAAGGCGCACTCGTATAGATCCTGGCCGGTGTGCGTGGCAGTGTGCTCCTCGAGGCCGCGGCTGCTCTTGAACTCCTTGCCACAGTGCGTGCACTTGTGGTATTCCTTTGGATGATGATAGCGGATGTGGGCCGCCAGCTTGGCCCGCGAACCCTTTTCTAGGCCGCACTGCTCGCACTTCCACTGGCGCAGCGAAGCGGCGTCCAGATGCATGTACATATGCTTCCGCAGGCTGTTCTCGTCGGACAGCCAAACCTGGCACTCCTGGCACTGCACCTCCGGCAGCTGGGAGCCTTCGCGGTGCACGGTGCGCTTGTGCACCAGCAGGTTCTGTTTCGTCTTAAACTTGGCACCGCACGAGTCGCAGATGAAGGGTACAAAGGCGGGATCATGGGTGCGTCGCATATGCAGCCGCAAGTCCACGGCAGTGCGGAAGCTGTGGAATGGACATTAGAAACATTTGCCATTAATTTTCATATGGTTACTACTCACGATCTATCGCAGTGCTTGCACTGCTCCTTTCGCTCCTGCTGGTGCACCCGCGAGTGAATGGTGAGCAGAAATTGCTTGGAGAACCGCTTGGAGCACTTGTCGCAGGCAAAGCTCAACTCGTCCTCGTTGGAGTGGAAGCGTAGCATATGGACGTCGTAGCTAATCCGGCTGACCAGCTGCTTGGAACAGATCTTGCACCTGCAACGGATGTATAAGCAGATCAGCAGAGCTCTTTGGAGGGTACAATATAGCGATGGTAGTCCCCCACCTGAAGTAGTCCGGATCATTGTGCATGCGCAGGTGATCCACGTAGAGGGCCCGCTTCTTGTAGCGTCGCTGGCAGCATACCACGTAGCCGGCGGACTGATGCTGATTGCGAAAGTGGCGCTTCATTTCGGCAAAGTTTTGGAACTGATCTTCGTCGCTGCCGCACAAACAGCACTCCAAGCGACCATGCACCGCTATATAATTGTCCATTTCGCGGCTATGGCTACTCCGGCTCTCCGGATCCCCCTCGCCATCTCCGTCGCCTTCGGCGTCCTCATCCTCGTCCGCGTCTTCGAGCTGACGTTTCGTTTTAGCCTTGGCCTTCACAGTCCTGGCTTTTGGTAATGCCCGGGGACGCATGCTGCGTCTGATGGGCGACGGAAGACGTACCTTTCGCCGCGTTGTCGTCCGTCCAACGGCTGCCGTTGCTGCTGCGGCGTGTGTTATGTTAGTGCTGGTCGCGTCCACATCGATCTCATTGCACTCCTCGTTTTCCGCCGCCGAGGGACTCACATCGATTTCCGGCTCGCAAAGGATGTGCGCCTTGGTGTCCGCATCCTCGTGCTCGTCGTCAGAGAAGGGTTCCAGCTTGAGGTGCTGAAGGCCCAGCTGCTTCTTCATCACCATTGTGCAGAACTGCTCGAAGTCGGCCAATTGCTGCCAGCACTGGGTGCAGAGGCACCTGGATACCGCATCGTTTGGCAGCAGCTGTAGATGCACACACACAGCCAGATTGGAATGGAGCCGAAAATTTAAATGGGAATGTGCGCTACTTACGACCAACTGTAGGTGCTTCTCGATCAGTTCTGCCAGGTTTGAGGGCGGCGGCTGGTCGTCGGCCTCCTCCTGGTCGAAGATCGGGATGCTGTGCACCGCGTCGTCCAGGCAAAGTCGGCAAATCATTTCATCTGGCTGTGGCGGGGCGAGTTACTGGAAGTGTGGCGCTAAGCTGGAATTCTCAGCCGATCCTCGCCAGCGTCACCCCAATTGGATATTCTATTTAATAATTACTTTTCCTATATTTTCTTATGGTTTAATTTTTTTCTGCAATTGTACGAGAAATCCCGTTGCACCGGGAAAGTATCAATTACTGCGCCTGGTCACACTATTACAGTCAGCTGTACCACGATAACTTTTCGATAATTAAACGGTTTTAAGTTGATTTGAAAATAACTTTTATTTTCACCATTTCTTAAAACATTCCTTTTCATTATAAAACCTTATTTTATTGAAATCACACTCCTAGCAGCCAATCGTATTGGCATTAATGAACTGGACGAACAGCTGCGGCACCTGCTCCAGCGGCGTGGGCGATGTTTGGCTGGCGCGACACGTGCTCGTTATGAACTTCTGGCGAAGGCGGTTTAGCTGAAGGGCGTTCATTGAGGTGGTCACCTTTACGGGATTACTGCTACCCGGGATGCGCAGCTGACCAAAAGCCTTGATCTTAACGGCACCGAGAATTTCCTTAATGATTGACTGCATGATGTTGTCCAGCTCAAATAGGTAGTTGGTGGCTCCCAATGGTGCCTAAAAGAAGCGAGATTTTCAATATATCTTGAATTCTTTGCCTCAGGGTAAGGGAGCCTTGGAACATTTACATTCTGTGTACTCAGGTTGGGTGGCAGGGGCTGCGTCTCGTACAGAGCCTTGTAGATCGCTTCGACGTCAAGCGTGTCCTCGGGCAGCGCCACCACCAGAGGGCTGTCCCAGCGGTTGTTGCTTTGTGGCTCCTCGTAACGCATGCACAAGGCATCGAAGATCTCGCGGGTGTACGGCACATCCGAATTGTCCAACGGTTGTCCAGTTTCTGTTTCCTGCGGCACCTCGTCCGGCTCTGTTCTCTGGGTGTTAAAGCTCCAGGCCTGCTCCTGGGGAATGCAGCAGAACAGCGTGCATTGTGTGGTCCTGGCTGCCTTGGTGGCACAGTAGAGCTCATACCGATAGCCTGAGATGCGAATTTCCAAATTTTGTTTTAGAGATTGATCAAAGGCAGAACTCCCCTTCCAATTGATGACTCACCCTTGATGTAGTTGCCGGCGTCTAGAATGACCAGATCCTCCTTGTTGACGTGACGCGAAGCCTCCGACTTGAGATCGCTGCGCACCACCTTCTCCTTTTGGGAATCGCCGGCGTGCTGGTTCTTGCCAAAGAGCGCCTTCGGCACAGCCTCGTTTTCGCTGATCAGATGAACCTTCTTTCCCCTCTGGATAAAGTAATCCCGCAGCTGTCGGCTCCGTGTGGATTTGCCGCTGGCCGGCAGACCCGTAACCACCACAATCGGCATGGCAAATAATAAAATAAAAGTAAATAAACAAAAGAAGTGTTGGAAAAGTGTACAGAGAAACAGTGCAGCTGACTTAGTTTATTTTAAGCTATTTTTTACAATACGAATAGTGCGGATTTCTGAACTCTTAATAACCTTTCCGGCTTTTTGTTTTTTACGTTGTTTTTAAGTCAACAAGTTATTTGGTTTAAGCTCATAATTAGTATGATTTAAATATTTGGCTTACTTTTAGCAACATAAACTGACAATACTGTTCACAGCTGTTTGCGTGGCGACAGTGTTGTAAAACACACCCCAGACGAGGCTTCTCCAAACGTGTAAAACTTAAAATAAATAAATTTTGTAAACGCCGCAAATGGCCGAGTTTCGCCGCCGAAACCGAAACAAAAAGAAGGATGACCAATCCCCCGCTGTACTGACACCCGTCATTATAGCCCGCCGCGAGGATCCCAGAATTCTGCAGCCAAAGATTCTTCTGAACAAAGATCGGGACAGGGACAAGGAACGGGAGCGCGACCGGACTACGGAGCTGGACAGGAACAGGGAGAAGGACAAAGAGGCAGAGCCGAGTCCCAACTGCACCCAGGACACACCAACGACCATTAAAACGCTCTACATCAATCGCTCAAGCGATGCCGTCCAGGCAGATAAATGCAACGTAGCCCTGAATGGCTCAGGAGCTAGCGGATCACCTGCCAAGGGTAGCCATCTAGCATCAGTTCCGTTACCCACATCCGTTTGCTCAGCTCTCGTCAGCACCACACCAAATAGCCGCGATAAGAACAACTGCAGTCAGGCTGGTGGAGCTAGTGCTGCCGGGGCCGCGGCAGGAGCCGCTCCCCAAGAGCCGCCGCGCATGAACCGTGCCACACCTCTCATCCTATCCAATGCCCGCCGCCTGTTCCATAAAACCAACACGGATTTTACCGTCATTGGTGTGCTAGGCGGCCAGTGCTCTGGTAAGAGCACTCTGCTCAATCTGCTGACCGCTGAGCGATCGCTGGACTACGACTACTACCATAATCTGCTCTCCCCGGAGGCAGATAGCTGCATCTTTCCCACTCGACACAAGATCAAGCCGAAGGAAGCCCCAAAGAGCATCTTGAGACCACGCACGGAAGCCTTTCAGTTTTTTATCACAAGGGAGCGCCACATATTGCTGGACACGCCACCGCTCCTTACGGTATCCAAGGAGACGGGTTATCTGGATCTGCATTCCGTAGCCATAATAGCACAGCTCTTAAGTGTGTGTCATATTCTCATCTTGGCCTTTGATGGCTTGGCCGTTGAGCAGTTGCGCCTCATCAACGCTGCGCTAAGATTGCGACCAAGATTTCCCTGTAAGGGCTACGTGCCGGATCACCTGCCGCAGGTGCTGTTCGTCCGCACTCGTGCCCAGCGGCAGGACTTTGAGCCGCTGCAGCGAGAACGACTAGACAAGAAACTGGCTCATCTATATGGAGCCACTGGACTGCCCATTTATCGCGGTCGCGGAGAAGCCCGCACCCTGAACACCTTCCTGCTACCGGAGGTGAACGGTAATGGAGCTACCGCTTACCATGCACCCTTCGGTGAGTTGGTGCGTCAGTTCCGGGAGCGAGTTCTTGGATCTACACGGGTCTCCATGTGTCACACCAGCACGGAGCTCAGCGAGGCCATCTGGTTTGAAATTCTGGCGGAAAGTACGCGCAAGTCAGGCCCGAATTTTGAAAAGATCTATGCTGACATCAAGCTGCGCCACCTGTGCGCAGGGGCGTCCGGAAAACTGGCGGCCCACTGAGAGCTGATCTGCGGATGGGAGTTAAATTAGTAGAACACTTAAGCTTGCTATGTATGTGTGATTGGGTGGGGTTTCTATATTATAAAAAGCATCGCCGCAGGGGGCGCGGATTGATTGATTGACTGTTGATGACATTATATTTTTAAAATGTACATATGCCGGACTATCCTTTTTATTGGTTTATTATAATATTATTCTATATTAGTTTGACTTTCCTGATGCAACTGCATCAATATCAAAATTGTCTCTAAACGACATCAGTTCTTGGTAGGAATTTATATACATAGTTGCATCAATGTTAGTGGGTCTCTGTCTAATTGATGTTTGTTACGGGTATAAATGTAGATAGTTAAAGCGATTTTGATGTGGAATAAGTTATTACTAATAACACCATAAGAACGGAGTGGATTTCTGAAAAGGTTTTTGTTTAAAGTAAATACTAAAGACTACCACTACACTTCTCAAGATTACTGCAAAAAATCTTTCTTATATCTTTAATGTTCGATGCTGAAATGAAAGCAGTTGTCCATTGAACAAATAAAAATTATTTATTTAAGGTAAACATCCTTGTTTGGTAAAGATTTCCACTTCTGCAATTGTAACAGTCCAGGTCCAGTCTGGTGTTATATTTGAAAATTGCAACGAAAGTGTAATCATACCATTGCAAAGGTCTATATATTTAGAAAATAGTATAACGTAGGTTTTAATTTACATAGCGAATCCTTGTCGTATCGATTCGAGTTCTGTGATGGCATCTGTAGGTGGGCTTGGGTTTTAATGTTGTAAGGTTATCACGTTGGCTGGGCCAGCGGCTCCATTTCAGTCTCATCATCGGCCGTGATCGGCTGCTTTAGCTGCTCCAGCTCTACCTCTTCCTTCTCGCGCTCCTCTTCCTCTTCATCCTCACTATCCTCGCGCACTATGAGATCATGGGGTTCCCGGGAGGCCTTACGCTTGCCTCGCTGCTCCTCAAACGGATCTGGCTTACGGCAGACCCAGAACAAGCTCTGGTACTCGCTCTGCTTCATGGAGGCCGGATTCTGGGCATACTTGGTGTGGATGCCCGTTCGCGACTTTTCGATAACGAAGCCCACACTCTCCATGATAATGCACAGGTCCTCGAACGTCGGCTCGATGCTGTTCTGTCCACTGACGTCGCTGTAGTGGTACAGCAGCGGTCCGAGATTCACCCAGATTCCGCCAGGCACTAGGATTCTGGAATAGGGCAAAAGCAAGTATAATTTAATTGTAGGTTGTGGGATAACATCTCTCCCTCGTCTCACTTGTAAATGGTGCGGATAAAATCAATGACGTTATTGGCACAGTCGATGAAGAAGCACGTGGCGACACAATTGTAGGAGTGCGCCGTCTTGTAGATCTCCAGGAAGTCGCCAGCTGCTATTTCAAAATGTCCCTTGGGTGGATTCTTTCGAGGACAGACATCCGGAAAACGCACAGCGGCCACTTGGTCCTCGCGCCGCAGGTTGTTTACATATTGGTGCACCCAGGGATACAGTGCGTATTTGTTTTCGTAGTCGCACCTGCCATCAAATAGAGAGGGATGAATGAATACCCGACGTTTCTTCTGTACTTTTCATTTTCGGCAAATCAATTGGCTTACAGATTGAGGACAAAGTTCGAGGCGATTAGCATAAAGTAGGAGAACTCGTTGCCCTCGCAAGAGTACCCCAAGCATGCAAGCTCATAGGTGAGACGCCCCAATCCAGCTCCTGGGACCAGGATCTTGATCTCCTTAAGTTCGCTGCGCAAAAAGATATAATCTGTAATCATCGGGAGTAAGAGGAAATGTGCATCAGTACTTACTAATCACTGGGCTTGTAGTACTCCACTATGCTGTCAATGATCGGCTTGTAGGACTGCTCCCGCTCCAGGGCGCCTTCGGTGCTCCAGTCGCGCGCAATCAACTTCAGCGTCGACTGGGCCTTTAAAATTTTCAGAGGTTCAACATCAGCATCCTCGAGTCGAATATCAATTTACGATTGTTGAATTAGAGCGGGTGCGAGATACGGGATGCGGGATACGAGAAACAAGGTGTGTGCGAGTGTTTGGAAGAAATTTAGATACAGAAAAAGGTTTTGTGATTGCCAATTGGATAGTAAGGAAAAACTAGACACATTTTGTGGGTTTGGTTAACAGAAATCCAATAGGATTTGTGGAAATAAATATTACTTTGGTTGCGTAATAAGGAAATACTGATAACTATAGCCCTTGCAGAGTCAAGGGGCCCAAAAGTACATAGAAATGTTCTTACAAAATAGTAAGACTCAATTATATTTTGTTTAGTTTAATCTGGTTTAGAAATTTAGTTTTTAAGGCCAAAATAAAATAATTTTAATGTTAAACTCCATTTCTAACATTGACAAAAGCTTCTACTAATAAAAAATATAAACAAAAGGTATCAAGATCATGATAACTAAATATGTTTAACAATATAATTGAAAAATCTTGTTCAAAAATGTTTAAATAATTTAAAAATGCTACCAAATTTCTAGATTTATCAAAAGCTTCTACCAAATCCGTGATAATAAAAAGAAATCTTGAAAATAAATGTGTGGAGGTATATCATGAATGTGTGCTACACAAAGATCTCTTCGTACCTGGTCCATATCGCCGTGCCTCACATTTGGTGGCGGCTCGTCAAACTCCCAGCTATCCGTCGACGGATTAACGGTGGACTCCTCCTCCGGGTAGAGTACGCGCTCGCGAAGAATCTCTCGAATGACCGCTTGGTTGCGATCAATGCACGTGCGGACGCACTCCAAATGCGCCCTATACTTGGCCAGCATGTGTTGGTCCTCGCCGGATAGGCTGTTCAGGTAATCCATGGAGCGCTTCAGCCGCTGGCAGGCATATGGCCTTTGAGGGGGGGATAAGAACATAACTTAATTGATTTCCATTATCAGTCAATGCCACTTAAGGCCAACAACAAGCACGCTTATCACCAGCGATGACACCGCATTAGCAAGAAAGGAAAGAAGGCATTCTGGGTGTGTGAAATCTATTCAAATGACGGCCAATGACAGTGTAAGAATAAAGTTAATATCATAAAAGCTAAATGAGTAAGCTTCTTATTTAAGTTCACAACAAATTAAGTTTAAAAAAGTTAAAATTGAAAGTAATTTGATTTAATTTTCACGCGAAATCCTAAAAGATCTCTCACTAAACTTTAAAAAATATACTTCTTTTTTCTTGGAATCTTTAATATGAATAAAATCAAATAATCAGGCCAGATTTGATCGCACAACAGGGCATCACTGACATGCACGAACAGGCAGCGGCGAAACGGGAGTTTGTTGACAGCTTGTCTGCACATGTCACTTCTCCCGCCTTCCCTGCCTCCCCCACGCATGGCTCCAGCGCCGATCGAACGCCATTCACCGTTAGCCGGTAAGCACTTCATTCAGCATGTGCGTAGGACCAACAACAACACTCCCCTGACACTCACCCGTAGTAGAGGAAGGCATTCTGCACTTTCTGAATATGCTTCTCCTCCTCGTCCTCGTTGGCAGCGTAGGCTTGGGCCTGCTGCTGGTCCATTTTGGGGTGCATGGGGAACATGGAGTGCAGGATATAAATCTTCGCGGCGCGTCGCTAGTCGCAGTCTGAGGTAAATTCCAACGAATCGAGTTATATCCAAAATAGTGTCTTTAGGCGGGACCAATGCGACTGTTGCCGGGCGCTGGATAAAAACCACGAACGCTGGCATTATCCTTCATTGTGTTTTGGTCACACTTTCGATCGTAGCTATACGCCCCGTTTCCACTACGGCTACATTTATTAAAAAATGTTGAATTTATAATAATCAGTAGTCGCATTACTCTATTTTTAAGCGGTTGTTTATATAAATAAGTTTAAATATATGAATAATATTATTAAATTAATATTAAATAAAAGCAATTCAGGGCACTTTGGGACAGAGATATACCGGAAAGCACTGGAGATAGTTTCAGATGTATAGGCATTCCACTGATTATTTAAGAAAATGAAAAAAACAAAATATATAATTTATTTTTCAAACAACTTCTCAACGTGCCATTATATGAAAAAAATAATTAAAAAATAGCCTTATTTAAATATTATCAATGTGTATGGGGCAATAGTATCAATAGTAATACATTATTTGTATACCCTCTAAGAATATTATAATTTCAGACCTTATAAAATATATTTTTTCTTGATCAGCATCAACAGCCAAGTCGATCTATCCATATCCGGCAGAAAACAGAATTTTTTATAATTTTTTTAATCAATGTAGAATAAAACTTTGACAAAAAATCCTATGGAAAACTGTAAGGTTTTACAAACTTCGCCCACTCGATGTTAGATATATATATATATATTTTTTTTTTTTTTTAAATAGTAGAATAAAATAATTAAGTAAGGCCTAATTTACATTTGCTATATGCCAAACGTTCCTATATCAACTATATTATTTACAACAGTAGGTCGATTTTTATAAAGTCAAACAATTTATTTCAAAATTGTAAATCAAAACTATGACAGATTATATGCAAATATGTTGAACAATATTTGAATAAATATCAATTTTTATATTGATTTTTATATAGACGTCGGAGTTCCCGTCAAGTTCCATTAAAAGCCAATGGCTAAAAAACTAAGAATGTAATAACATAAAATAATAACTGCGTATTAAAATTGGTACACTAGTTGTCTTCCATAGTAATAGTTGTGTCCACCCATCGGTCTAAAATAATAAGTGCGCATTTGAGTGTTGATAATAATTATCATTTTAATTTGTAACGAAGAAGCACATTAAGATTTGATACTATAATGGCCTCTAATACAGCCCCCCTAGGGTTGCTTTGCCCCCCTGACTTGCAGTTTAATATTAACTATATTTGGTTTGATTGTTTTTACAAATCTAGCTTTGTAAACGTATAGTGTGTAATTTTATTTATCACTGAGTTGCATTCGTAGCATGCTCGCGACCCTATTCTAATTTTGTTTCAAGTCTTTTGAATTGGACACACAACTGGGATTTGGAATTTAGCATTCCCTGTCCCAGCGATTCCATTTTGTATAATTAGTAGTAGTAGAGCTAGGAACTAACACGACTCAAAAAATCCAACAAAATATTTCATTGGCAAATGAGGTGGCTCTGATTCTCTATTCAGTGTCATCCGTGTCGTACTCGTCTTCATCATCTTCCTCGCTTTCATTTTCAGCACCCCCATTATCCTCGCTTGACTCATCCTCATCATCCTCATCCTCCTCATTCTCCTCGTTCTCATCATTCTGTCCTTCCTCCTCCTCGTCTTCACTTTTGATCTCCATACTAGTTGGAGACGGCGACTTGAGGGACGTATCGTCGCCCATGTCCAGCAGAGGCTTAACGTCCACGTTGGGAGCAAAATGTTGCAAAAGACGTCCCACCACGGTGCAGAGACCCATTAGACGTTTCTCCATGCGCTGATCATAGCCGAGGCGATGCCTGCAAAGGAAGGTATTAGCTTTAGTATTAGAATTCGTATTAGTATAATATATTTGGGCAGACGGCTAAGGTTTATGTCATTCCTGGCGGTATATTTGATTATCTTACTTATAATATTTCTCTTTTTCGCTGAGCTCTTTGCGTTTGGGCTTCTTTACTGTTTTGCCAATCAGCTTTCGCTTTATCTCTTTCGGTGGCGATGGTGACGGAGATGATAGTTGAGGAATCTCGAGCGACTCGTATAAGTCATTATAGCGATTGTTGGAAAGTGATACCTCACCGCCGATCATAACTGGGCCGCACTCCATCTCGTCGATATCATGATAGGCCTTGCTGATGTCCTCGCTGGCACTGTCCACCTCATTGCGAGTGGTGGCCTCGACCAGCAATTTGTTCAGCTCATCATTATTGTGGTTCTTATTTTCGTCTGCCGGCGGAGGATCGTCCACGTCGTCGATGCTATCACCACCGTCATTTGGCGGTGAGCGCTCACAAAAATTGTGGTCATTCAAGACGCCTAGCATCAGGTCTTGGTAGGAGTATACATTGGAGATGGCCAGGTTGTTAGGCGGAGTCTCCACATTCGGTTCCTTTAGAGCGTACGAGTGCAAGTCGGCCGTCTTTTGGTTCATGTAAGTGTGTATGAGGCCGAAAAACTCCCACTCTTTGTTAATTTCATCGACCTTCTCCTTGGTCAGCGCACCGGGCTCTGTGTTGGCCTTGTGGACGCGGTAGCGCTGCACCATGGAGAACCACTGCTTGCGAAGTGCAATCTCGCTGAAGTCGCCAATTTTGGCCATGTCCTTGAATTTCCTGTGTGTGAAATAGACATTCAAATTAACCATGTGGCTAATCCACATTTCGCTAAGAAACTCACTTCCACGGTTCGGGATGTTTTGGCGAATACTTCGAGAAGAGTTCGTCAGCCGCTATGCGCTGCAAAACAAGCTGACGTTTCTCCTCCGCGGACCCTGCAACGTCCATTTACCAACAAAAGAGAATAGAATCAGCATCAGATTGCGAACCGGGATCAGGGAACAAGCCCACACGTGTTGTAATTGCAGACTTACATTTCTTGGATCCACTCTTTGCGTATGTGTGGTGATCCATACTGGCTTCCCTTGCCTTCTTTTTTCCTGTTTCCCTCCCGTTGAACGATGATAGCACAAGCACGTTTTGTACAACAAAAAAAAAAAAACGTTTGACAAACTAGATATTGGAGCTGCAGTGCTGCCAATTTGGATTTTTCCCACCAAAACTGGCTTTTTTGAAGGCTAACAGCGGGAAAAATTTGTGAATTGTGAAAGGCGAGAATTCTGGTTCTTATCGATAGTTCGATACTTTTCCCACGCAGAGATTCTGTTATTTACGCTCACCCCGTGTTAAGTTACGCTCCTTCTCTCGATCTGTTAATTTCTACATGAGAATTCGACCCCAAACATGAGAATTCGACCCCAAATATCTGTAAACGTGTAGATCCGTTCTGTAACTGTGTCAAATGCAAACTGCAGACGCGTAACAGTAAAATGTAAACCTACGTCCAGGGAGGATCCTCAGGAATAATATTTATAATCAGCTGGATCTACGATTTCTCATTAAACGATAAGGTTTCCCAAAATCCAGATGATGCATTTTCTAATTTATGTTTGTTTATGTATTCATTTGTTTTGGATGTATGATTTGATTTTAACGTTTGCGGGACTTTAATTATAGATAATAGATACAACACAATGCCCGTGTTTGTGATTAGTTATTAAGTATAAATTATTAAGAAACCCTCGTGGTCTTTTACGAGTAATACTTGAAAAATAAAAATGAAATATTAATGGTTTATTTGGAACTTTGCAATGGTCAACTTCAATGAATATTTATATATCTTTTTCAAAAAAATATATAAGAACAATAAAAATACCTATACTTATACTTTTATAAAAATACTTATACTTATACTTAATAAATTGTTTTGTTGTTTTTAGCTTTTTATTTGATTTTTTAATAATATTTTTACCCTGTTTTCTTCATTCTTCCCGTCAAAAACAGCTTTTTTGTTGGTAAAAAGTTGGCAGCACTGGGGAGCTGTGCACTGCGATGGACAAGTTTGCAGAGGTGCCATCGATACTATCGCACTATCGGTACTATCACACATCGATAATAGAAACGAATGAATGCTGGACTGGTCCGATGAATCGATTACCTTCAAAAATATTGATTATGGCACTTCCGTGCGATATCGATATTAAAGCCACTCTGCGCCAATATAATATTTAAAAACTACAAGACGCCATTTTTTTACTATTCGCAAGTGTACAGTTCAAATGGATCAGACTATTCGTATTATTTCGTGAGATACAAAAAATTTGCCAAATAACTTGTTCTTTCATCGTTATTTTTTATTTGAATTCAATTTGTAAATCCTTTTTCGTTACGTGTGTGTCTTTACAATTAAGTACACTTTTGCGGGGTTGTTCTTTGTTTAAGTACATTTTTATAATCGCTAAATACATAGTATAATTTGTTCAGTAGTTTCTGTCGTTGCTGCTCCTGCCTACATTCACATTACAAGTATTACTTATATATTTGATAAAATATATATTTATATATAGGCATGCAATGGTTAAGTACATTTAATTTCGTTTATTTTCCGTTTATTTTTAGCTTAAACAACGCTACATACGCGAAATGCTTTGGTTATTGCTGTAAGAAGTCCACTAAATTGTAATTAAATTGTAATTATGCTTTCGTATGCTGTATATTTAAATAGCTATAATATTTAATGTGTGTGGAGGTGTGTAGGTGCCGTGAATGAGTTTCATTAAATAAATTTATATAATATCCTAGACAAAAAAGGCCTACAGTCTAGAGAGCTTACAAAATACTTGTTTTTCTTCTTGACTAAACACTTGGTTGTGTTTTTATGTTTCTTAATTAATAAATTTTAAGCCACGCTGCGGTTTCTCAAGTCCACTATTTTTAATGTACATAATTATATATTTTCTATTTTAGCCGTGTATTTTCTCTTTTTGTTTTTGTGTTTGGTGTCAAGTCTTTTCTTGTTCTTGTTGTCATGATGCAAAAATGTTCGTTGTCTTTTTTCGTACATAATATTTTGTCCTTTGTTTTTCAGCTACTTAATTCTAAATTTATAATTATAATTTGTATTAAGGCTAGACAAAAAAAAGGTTTATAAAGTGTATATTGGTTTGTCGCCAAGGATTTTGATTAGCTTTTAAGTAGTTTGTTTTGGTTAAACCGCTTAAAATAAATGTTGGCATAAAACAAGGTTTTAAAAAAAAAATAAAAAAAGGGGAATGTTAAAACTTTGTTTCGTTTTTTTAAGAATACAAATTACTGAAAACTATTTAAGCTTTGGTATACATAAGTAAGGCGGTAAAAACTGGTTCGTCAGCGTCTTGCTCTCGTCCTTCCCCAGATTATATGGCTCTTGATACTGACTCCTCCTCACTCCTCACTTGTTGTCCACGCCCAGGAGCTTGGCCGCCTCATCGGCGGAGGATAGCAGCTTGTTGAGTATGCCTTGATCGCTGATCCCCAAAAGGTTACCAATCAGATCCGAGCCGGCTGCCGCTGCTCCCGATGGGGTTGCCTCGCCCAGGTTCTCCTTGTGCTCGCCCAATCGACTTGCCCGCCACTCGTTCGCCTTGTCCAGCAGCTCGTGCAGCTTGGGCAGCTTCATGCCGAGCTTGTTGTTATTATTATTGTTATTGCTGTTATTATTATTGTTGTTGTTGTTATTATTCTGGCAGCTGTTGTTGTTGTTGGCGCTGGAGGGAAGCGGCATAGGAGAGGGAGCTGGAGTGCCGGGCGGACTGCTCATCGCCTGCTCATCATCGGAACAATCGGAGCCGGGCGTATCCCCATTGTGGGCCCGTCCACTGTGCTTCTTCATGTGGCGCAGCATGCTGTGCTTGAGGGTGAACTTGCGCAGGCAGATGTCGCACTGGAAGGGCCTCTCGCCGGAGTGGGTGCGCATGTGGCGCCTTAGGTCCTCGGTGGACCAGAACCGGCGCACGCAGAAGGCGCAGATGACCTTGCGGTTGCTGTAATCCGGATATTTGCCACGGCCCAGGCCATTGGTGGCCTCATCGTCCGAGTGTTGGTGTTGTGGCTGCTGCTGCTGGGGATTCGATGAGTCGGTGGAGTGCAGCGACTCATTCTCAATGGCCCCCTTGGCCAGCAGCAGGGCGAACTCATGGGCATGCGTCTGCTTGATGTGCTCCAGGCATTGCAGGCGCTCGGCAAAGGAGCCCTCGCACAGGTGGCACTTGTAGGGCAGATCGCCACCGGCTGAGAGATCGCCTACGGCACCAGCTCCAGCTCCTGCAGACGAGCCATTGCCCGGCGAGGCACATGAGGCAGCGGCAGCGGCAGCAGCAGCTGCCGCGGCGGCACTCATCTGGGCGGCCAGCTTATGTATGAGCTGCTGACGTTCGCGCTCCTTCTCCTTCTCCAGCTCACGCTCCCGCTCCAGCTCACGCTCGCGCTCCATCTCTCGCTCGCGCTCCAGCTCACGCTCCCTTTCGCGCTCCGCCTCCTGACGGCGACGCTGCTCCTCCAGCTCGATCTCCTCCACCGACTTGGGCACCGGTATTGGCTCGCTAACATCCTCGGTGGGCACATAGACCGACATGGCGGACTCGACATTGCCATGCTTGCGCAGCAGATGGCGATCGCAGTTGCTCTTGGTGGTGAAGAGCAGCGGGCAGTGGGAGCACTTGAAGGGCTTCTGGCCGGTGTGCGTGAGGATGTGGCGGCGCAATGAGCTGCTCCACGGGAACATGCGCTGGCAGTATGGGCAGGAGACGCGGTTCGGGGCCAGGCTGTAGGCGGACTTCTTCTTTGGCTCGCTGCTCGAGCTGGAGCTGGTGACATCCTCTGTGCCGCTGTTGTTGCTCTCGCTGGCACTGCCGGAGGCCACCAGGCCCTCCTCGTCGCTCTGCTCCATGTGATTGGCCACGTCGCTGGGCCGGAAGTAGCTGTTGAAGCTCATGTTCTGGCTGGTGGCATTGTCCACCAGCTTGGCCACCGGCACCAAGTCCTGGGAATCGTCCTTGAACGGCGAACTGGCCACCTCTTTGAGCGACTTGCCAACGGACTCGGCCTGGGCTATCATGGTCTTCAGGCTGCTGGGATTACTGCTGGGCTCCTGCATGGCAGTCGGAGGTGTTACTGCTGTTGGGGGATTCTCCTCCTGGACAGAGGAAGCCGCAGCGGACGGCGGAGTCGTAGTCACAGATGGCTGCTTGCCAGCCTTGATGGCCTGTTCGAGGATGGTCTCTGCCATCTTCTGGGCAGCCTCGTTATGACTGGGGCTGGACTTGGACATTGTGCTAAGCTGCTCCAGGGGCTTGGGTAGCTCATCCTCCTCCTCTGGCGCTTCCTCCTTTTCCACGACCGTTACGTCATGCGGCTCGTCTAGAATCACCTCTGGCTCGTCTTCTGGCTCGTCCTCCTCCTCATCTTCCTCGTCCTCATAGTCATCCACGTCTTCCACTTCGTGGTCATGCTCGTTTTCATCCTCATCGATGATCAGCTTGGGCTCGTCATCGTCCATGGTCAGCGGCGTCTGGCCGTTTCCCTGACTGCTCACATGCGGAGCTCCAGGAGCGGGCCCCAGTGGATAGCCGAAGTGCAGCAGGGGATTGCCTGCCACACTGCTAGAGCCATGGGCCAGGGCCTGCTGCAGGAGATCGGTGTTCTTGTGCGCCTTCAGCTGCTGCGCCAAAATGGCGTACTTCACCTGCTCGGAGATGGGAGCATGCCCATGTCCATGGCCATGGTTGTGGCTGTGATTGTGGCCGTGACTGTGGGCGTGACCATGATGATGGGATGATCCTCCTGCTGGACCCATGGCAACCGCTGCAGCGGCAGCGGCAGCAGCAGCAGCGGCGGCATTCGAGGCGCCCCTGCCCCTCATCACATGGTGACCGCTGCGCTGTCGCTGGGCATAGAACTGCGGATGCTGCTGCTTCACATGGCGCTCCATGTTGGAGCGCAGCGTGAACCGGGCGGAGCAGTGCTCGCAGGCAAAGGGACGTTCGGTGCGGTAGCGACGCTGCTTCTGCTTAGGCATCAACACTCCGTTCTTGATGACCATCTTGACGGGTCCGCCGGGCGGCACTGGCACACCAACGCCCACGGGCAGTGGGTTCATCCGGGATGGAGGACTCACCAGTGGCGGCTTCTCTGGGTTCACCTCCGGCGGCGGTGGGGCCATGAATGGGAAGAAGGAGAAGCCCGGCGTCTGGGACTGGAACACCAGGCTGCGGAACAGCTGCTGCATGTACTGAGAGGCAGCGTCACCGGCACCGCCAAAGAGTTGCTGCTGTGCCAGGAGCAACTGTTGTTGCTCCAATGCGGCGGCCAGATCTGCAGCCGGTGCCACCACTGCAGACGCACCGAGGGGTGCTGGCGTAAGTGAGGGCGTGGGTGTCGGTGTGGGCGTCGTGGCTGCACCCGTTGGCTTCTTGCTGAGATCCAACACATCCATGCTGAAGTCCAAGGCGGAGGAGCTCTTCTCCGGCTGTTGAACTGGCGCTGGTTTCTTGTCCACCAGCTGGTCCAGGCTCTTCACTTGAATCTTCAATGGCGGCTGGGCTGGCGCCACCGTATGGTGATGATTATGATGCTGCTGCTCGCCCAAGAGCATGTGCTTCAGCTGGGAGCTGCTGCTCTCACCAACCGGCGGCGGCGGTGGCGGCGGGGTTGGACTTATTGAGCGGAAGCTCATATCGGCCAGATCCTCGCCCAGCCGCGACTTGCTGTCCTCACAGCCGGCGTCCTCGGCGGGATGGTAGACGATGGCACGCTTCACCTCCTCGCGGCTGGTCTTGCCGTGGCGATTCCTCAAGTGACGCTCACAGTTGGCCTTGGTGGTGAAGGCGTAGTTGCAGACGGCGCACTCGTACGGACGGTCGCCATTGTGGGTGCGCATGTGCCGCACCAGAGCCGCCTTGTCGCAGACGGCGTAGGGGCACATGTTGCAACGGAAGGGTCCCGCGGGTCCTACCGAGCCGAGGTGCACCCGGTTGTGACCCTTGAGAGCGCGTAGATTGGGAAATACGGCGGTGCAGAGCTTGCAGGGGAACTCGCCGCGCAGCTTCATCCGGCGGAATTCCGAGGTGAAGGCATCCTGGGCCTCCTCCTCCTGATCGCGCCCATCCAGGCTGTATTGGCTGGAGCTGGGCGTATTGACCGACTGCTCGAAGTTGCGCAGGAAGCTGCTGGTGCAGCTGGAGCTGGTCATGTTCAGGATGCTCTGTATATCGGCCAGATCCTTGCTATCCGCCGGCTCGTGCTTAATGGGCGACGGCGGGTGCGAGATAATGCCGCCAACACCGTTGCCACCCGCTGCACCAGATGATCCCTTGAGGTACAGCTTGTGGAAGAAGTCATCGCGCTTCTGCTCCATTTCCTCATCATCTTCGTGATCCGCCTCCTCCTCGTCTTCGGCATCCTCGTCGGCGTGAAGCGGCGAGCTGCTGGCACCCAGCATAGGCGGCAGTCCCACTCCCAATGAAGATCCCCGGCAGCAGTGCGCCTGCAGCTGGCGATGGCTGGCAAAGATCACCTCACAGTCCCGGCACTTGGCCGGTATATCCGAATGCCGGGCATCCAGATGGGCGCACAGGGCAGGCAGGGTCTCGAAGTCGGAGGCTCCGCAGGCGGGGCAACTCAGGAGCAGGCCGGGCGAGCCGGGTGGCGAGGGTGAGGGCGAACGGGAGGCAGCACCGGAGGCACTGGCACCTGCCAGCAGGGTGGCCACATCGGGTGTGCTCGTGAGCATGGCCACATCGTCTGCGTCCTCCTCCTCGCCATGCAGATCCTCCTCCACAGGATTCTCGGCATCGATGACATTGTTGTTAATGGTTGTTTTCAGGCGACGCTGCAGCTGCTGCTTGTTATCCTCCAGGTCCTGCTCCTCCAACTCCTCAAGCTCATGCTTGCTGCTCCTGTTGTTGTTGGTAGCCTTGTGGGAGTTGTTGTTGTTGTTGTGGAGGGAGCTGCTGCTGCGACTGCGACTATTGCCGCTGGACACATCAGTGGAACAACTGGCATCGCTTTCATAGCTCTCCGCCCGCACGGGCAGGGAGCTGGCCAGCGTCTGCTGCTGTGGCTGCTGCTGCTGCTGCTGGGCGGGATGAGTCGGCTGCTGTTGCTGTTGCTGCTGCTGCTGCTGACGGCGCTGCAGCTGGGCCTGACTCTGGGACTGTGACTGGGACTGCGCCGTCTGGTGCTGCTTGTGGGTGCGCATGTGACGGTGCATATTGCCGTTGGTGGTGAAGGTCAGGTGGCAGTAGCGACAGTTGAACGGCCGCTCGCCCGTATGCACCAGCACGTGCCTGTCCAGGGATGAGGCTGAAGATAGCACCTGTTCATGGGCAGACCAAGAGTGAAAGGAGGAGCACAGGTGAGTAATCGTTCGAGGGAAGAAAGGCCATTAAAAGATCCCCAGGGAAGCTAGCAAGAAACTCCTTTGGTTTTACTTACCTTGGAGCAGATGCGGCAGGTGAAATTCTCCGTGTCTCCATTGGCATAGTTGTGGCATCGAATGTGATTGGTGAACTCGTGCGGCGTGGCAGAGACCACCTCGCAGATGGGGCACAGGTATTTCATGTGCTCGTCGCCGGCACCGATGCCCGACTCGCCGCTGGAGAGGCACAGGCCCTGCGGCGAGGAGCCACCAGAGCCGCCGCCAATGCTGCTGCTGTTGCTGCTCGTGCTGGTGCTGCTGCTGTTCGAGGCGGAGGCGGCTGCTCCGCCGGCTGCGGATGTGGGGACAGAAGGCACTGCCAGGCTTGTGCTGGCGCTGCTGCTATTGTTCCCCAGATAGCCACTGTGGGCCGTGCTGCTGGCATCCACGAATCCCGATTCCGAGAGACTTGCCGCCGAGCGATTGAGGCGGAACTTTTTGCGCAGCGAGCTGGCGTCGCCGGCAGAGTAGTCAACAACAATGGCGGCGGTGGAGGAGGATCCCGGAGCGGCGGCACCGCGTCGCTGCTTGTGCCGATTGAGGGGACGCGCCTCGTCCTCGTCCTCGTCCTCATCCGTGAGAAGATCCGACCGACTTTGCTGGTGATGCTGGTGGTGCTGTTGCTGCAACTGGCGCAACTTGCGCTTACGCGATGTCACTGCCACCTCGTGCGGCGTTGATGTCGACTGAGCGGCGCCGGCGCTGACGCTGAGCTTCTTTGGCGTACGACCGAGGTCGAGATGCTCGAGAGAGGATTCTGACGTTGTGGACTCTCTTCGCTTCCGCTCCATCTCTGCTGCAATGTCTGTGTTGTTGCTGTTCATCTTTGTGTGAGCGGAGGCGGCTACGTTATTGTTGTTGCTGCTGCCGGGCTGTGCTTGTTGTTGTTGCTGTGTCGCGAGCATTGTTCCCGGTTGCTTCTTTGCGTTGCTATTCTTAAGAGAGAGCGAGAGCCGGGAAAAAGAGAGCCAGAGAAAGAGTTCGGTTAGAGAGAGAGCATTGTTTGGTGTTTGCCATTGTCACTTGTTTGGCAAATAAAAGAGTTAATTAAACATTAAACAAATAAAATTTTGCCAAAATTGAACACTTTACCCCTCTGCTGTTGCAATGCTTAAGTAAGTGTCAAATTTAAATCATGTCTAACCAATAATTATCGCTTAGGGATGGAAATGCTAAACGCAAGTGTCAGGGTTTGCATCTTATTTCTCTTAGAGCTATAATATTTATTAAATTGAATAAAATATATATAAAAATATCTTTTAATTATTATTTAATAATTCGGGAATTTAAAAACAGGTCTATTTATTTAACTAGAAATACATCCAGACATTACATACAGTATTTGAATGTTCCTATCGAGATATTATATTTATTATTATAAAAAAGGCTTACGAAAATTTAGCTTTTAAAACACAAAGTTGTAAAAATATTGCATTACAAAAATTAGATAAGATTAACTAATCTTTCTAATAATTTTTTTTTTGGCAGAAGATTACTCTTCCAGTTTTTAAAAGAGTAAAGCAATGCCGGACTGCATTCTTCAGTGTCTGATTGCCGTGTAATTCAAGAACGCATCTCTTGAGTCAGCCAACCCGTAAACAGCTGATCGAACACAGCAAAAACAAATGAAAAACGAGACCGATAATAATAATAGGCAATAATGCTAAACAATAAAACAGAAACGAAAAACGCTCTTCGCTCGAAACTCCAATAAGAAGAATTTGCGGCTGTCGCAAGTGTCGCGAAAACTAGAATCCTCCAATAGGAACGCATCTGGCACAAGGAGGTGAATTCAATATGCAACTGGCGGTGTCTCCACAGTCGCTTATCTCTTCTGCGTATGTTTGTTATTGCTCGCAAAGAATGTGGGCACACTCATTAACATTTTACCGTTATCAAGGCTATGACTATTAGCAGTGTTCTAATTGCCGTTGTGTTTGTTGTTACTGTTATTTTATTTTGTTGTTGTTGTTGGAGCGGATCAATTTTGGAAATCCTCTCAACTTGCACAGTGAACAAAAAAAAAAAACGACAGAGGCTGATCAAAAATTGCTACCGATAAGAACTCACACATATATGCTCATATATAAGTATATGTACATATATTTCATTTGCATTTGCACAAGTGTTAGTTGTTTGTTGTCCATTGGCTTTTCGGTTTGGCCTTTCATTTTGGTTGGCTGATTTCAATTTCGCCATGAGTCATGTTAAGTCATTGAGATAAAGACTTTGATTCCCTTCCTTTCTGGGCGGGGAATCAGAAAACGGAATCGAAATCACACACCTTTATGGCCCCGGGGGATTTATCAATGAACAAGGTGCCTAGTTGTTAGCTAGTCGGTAGGTGAAACATCAGCCGGCGAATCGAATTAGAGTCGAGTGAACCGTTTGACACATAGCACCCCCTATTAAACAGATCATCAGTCTGCATTAACCCTAAAAAACCCGAAACTCTACCCCATCATCATCCCCGGATTACGTGCTTGGTTCTGGTTTGTCTGCTCGCCTTTTCGGACTCCTCTGGGTGTCAAGAGTTCAAGGGGTTTCAGCCCATCGGTCATGGTTAATTTTTTGACCGCGCTAATTGCAGGCGCAGAACTCTTGACCCAAAAATATGGGTTCCACGGGGTGAAAAGCCCTCAAAATTGAAATATCACTCACGGATTTTGAAATACATTAAAAAGGCTACACAAAAAATATCTTTACAAAAAATATCAAAATAAGAGCTTTTTGAAAATTTAGTAAATGAGATCATTCAGGGTAATGAGTGTTTTTTTTACTCTCTCTGGTTCAAGGTATTAATAACTTTTAATTTTACAAGCTTTACAAAAATAAATTTAATTAAAGGCTGTTTTTAAATTTTAGTAAAAGAAACCCCCTATTTAATAGATTTTAAAATAGAAAATCCTTATTATAAGTTTATAGCTTTAAAATATAATTCCTAGTTATATATGTATCCCTTTTCCTTCATGTTTCTAAATTCTCCGGAGTTAATTTTTGTAACATTTTCCTAATTCAACAATTTTCTCAACACAAACTTTAGTTCTAAATATATCCTTTCGGTAATCCAAATTTTAGCCTTGATTTGGGGCTTTATCCAGAACAAAAAAAAATAATGAATCACTCACACACGGCACAAAAACAAAAAAATAAATCGGGGCAATATATTATATTCCAGGACACAGTAAAAAATTACCTTTGTGGATTTTTTAGCTTTGATACTTTCTCAACAATTGCGACGGCATTCCAACTCACGGATTTCTCATCAACTCGAGCTTTGGTTAAATTTTTTGGTAGCGTTTTGTTATTATTTTTTTTGTTTAGTTGTTTCGCAATAGTTTAGTTTCTTTCTTAATTTGTTGTAGCACACTTCCGTTTTCACTGATCACACTTCTTTGGTAGCTTAAAAAAATTTCGTTTTGTGCTGTCGCCGTGGTAATCCAAATTGCAACTTAAAAAAAATATTGTGTGTAGCACTCAGAGTGTTCGTTGTACTTTTTGTTTGTTTATTGGTTGACTTTTTTTAAGAACTCTTGTATTTATTATTAAGCAATGTTTGCTGGTCATTCGCTGGCTTAACGGCAGTTAGTTTGCTTTTTTCTTCTTTTTTAGGAGGCGCCGCAGATGGTTAACGCGCACGAGAGTTCTGAGCGCAGCCGCAGCGCAACCGTTTACCGTTTCGGGCAGAAGATGAACGACTGTGTAGATGGCGTATCTACCGAGTTGTATTTATAAAAGCGCACGTCGCTCCGCTCTGCTCTGCCGCTCTGCCTCCGTCGCTGCTGCGACGAGTTGGGCCGAGAGCGAGCGCAGTTATCTGCTCTGCTCTACTCTGCTCTGCTCTGCTCTGCTCTGCTCTGGGCATGATGTGTGCTGTGGTGTGCGTGCTTTCCCTCTGTGGTGTGGGTTAGATAAAACTGCAGAGAGAGAGTCCGCGTGCGGCGCGCTAACTCGAGACGTCGACTGCGATGTCGACGCAATGGCAGCTTCTGCTTCTTTGTTGGATTTTTCTTTCTTGCCTCTACGTCGTTTTATTTTTGGGCGCAAATAGGATTACACACACATACACTCGCATTTGGAGGGGCGCACGCATGTGCGTGTGAGCCAGAGCGAGAGGGAAATACCTCTGCTCTTTCTCCTCTCTCATCTTGCAGGAGAAGAGCAAGCAGAGAAGGCGTTGACGCAGCAGAAGAGTTCTGTTTCTTATTTCTCATCCTCCACCCCCTCTTCCTTTTGCGGCTGCTTGGTGGACAGTGGGCACAGAACCTATTTTTTTGAAATTATGTTTTATTGACATTTAGGGGCGGGTAATTTATTTATTAATATTTTGACATATTGGTACAAATGCTCAATGTCTAAGGAATATTGTGTCAAAGTTTTGTGTCGATCAAAGCAAAATTGATAAAGTTATTGACTTTTGAACGGGAGGACGTTTGGTGCGCAATGCAAAACCATCAAAAAGTATAAGGCGCTTTTCTGAAATGTCCGATTCGGGAAGTCGGTACACTGTAACTTAAAATGGACCAATCGATTAGAAAACTAGCACACATTATCTTTAATAATATAAAATAACTAATATAAATAATATAAACAATACAAATAAATAAATAAATAAATAAACACATATTTTCAGCTGAATTTTTACAATCTTCTTTATTTTCAAACATTTACATACATCCATACACATATACAAACATAAGTAGTTGTTAAATTTCTGAAATGTCCGATTCGGGAAGTTGGGTACACTATAACTTAAAATTGACCAATCGATTAGAAAACTAGCACACATTATCTTTAATAATATAAAATAAATAAAATAAACAATATAAATAATACAAATAAATAAATAAACAAATAAATACATCTTTTCAGCTGAATTTTTACATTCTGCTTTATTTTCAAACATACATACAAACATACACATATACAAACTTAAGTAGTTGTTAAATTTCTGAAATGTCCAATTTTGAAAGTCGGTACACTATAACTTAAAATGGACCAATCAATTAGAAAACTAGCACACATTATCTTTAATAATATAAAATAAGTAATATAAATAATACAAATAAATAAATAAATAAAAAAAAACATCTCTTCAGCTTAACTTTTACATTCTACATTATTTTCAAACATATACATACATACATACACATATACAAACTTAAGTAGTTGTTAAATTTCTGAAATGTCCAATTTGGAAAGTCGGCACACTATAACTTAATATGGACCAATCGATTAGAAAACTAGCACACATTATCTTTAATAATATAAAATAAATAAAATAAATAATATAAATAACACAAATAAATAAATAAATAAATAAATACATATTTTCAGCTGAATTTTTACATTATTCTTTATTTTCAAACATATACATACATATATACGCATATACAAACATAAGTAGTTAAATTTATAAAATAATTGATAAAAGTTGACCTTTGAAGTAGTCCATTTTCCATAGTCACAAATCAGGAAAATCTGCTAAGGAGCTGTTACTCATTTTTTCAGTTTTGAGAAAACCATGTTTTAAATCGCTGAGAAAGCGAAGATATGTAGTTTTATATATATTTTCCTTATTTATTTATTTATTTACTGTGAATTTGTGTTTTACTTTAATTACTAATAAATTTAGCCAACTCCAAAGAATCATTATGCAACAAGGAATGTAATACGATTTAACACGAGGTTTCTATTTTCGCATGCAAAATCAAACATAATTTTTGTTTTCAGTGTGTAAAGGGTTTTTGCACACTATGTTTTTCGTTGTACTGATTAATGAACAATAATGTATATATGTGAATGTATCTTAACCTTGTTCTAATTTAATATAAAACCAAATTGTCTTACAAAATGACAAAGCTATACCAGGCCGCGCATTATAAATAGCTTTGAATGAATAGGCTAAAAACTATAGTCGCTAGAAGAGAAATCAATAAATGTTTATAACTAAGATAAGGCTGTTGCCATTTCATCAGTTTCATAAATATTACTTTTCGCATTTCGAACAAGCAGGGAACAATTGAAGGGACTCCACTGTACGCAGCACCCGCGCAAACACAGATGCATATAAACATACATACATACAGACATGCATATGTGTTTGGATGCATTTGGATTTTCGGTAATCCCGTTGCCATTGGTTACCAGTTTGTTGCGTTCTCTCCAGACCGTACCATTTTTCTCCCGCTCTAACGCTGCTCACACGTATGTATGTATGTATGCATGTATGCATTTGCGGGGGAGATGATTTCATCTAGAGGAGAGCCATCACAGCCACAGACACGGGCACGTTCATACATACATACATATGAACGTATGTATGTATATCCAAGTGCACAGTCACATCTATTCCATTAACCCCCGTGCGGACACTTCCTGGGCAGTTCCTCAACCTTAACCTCAAACTTTAGCCCAAAACGGAAGTCCGAGACGATCGGGTATCTTCTTTACCGGTCCCTTTTCACATTTTCACCTTTGCGCCTTTTCGGGGTGCGTCATCGGCAATCAGCAAACATTCAAATTAACATCAATGCACCGAGGGAAATTAGTATGCCAAACCAATTAAACAAATAATACAAAAAAAATATTAATACCACATAATACCAGTCGAAGGCCACCGCAGCCACTAATCGGCAATTTACTCTTTAGTTTAACATTGCATTAAGCTTTATTTGTTAAATAAAAAAATTATATAAGCCTAATTTTACACTCCGCCATGTAGAAACTTTTTCCTGTGGTTTTTCTCACTGTGCCGTGGCGGGAAGAGATGAGCAACAAATTTCGGCGTCTCAGTTGACCGCCTTGAGAAGAGAAAGAGGTGGAGGAAAGGGCAAAGAGTTAAGAGAGCAACGGTGTCAGCTGCCCTGCCGAAGAAGAGAGCGGGTCTCGGGTGATCCCAACCGTCAGCTTCCCCTTTAATTCCATAAATTCGATCACATTTCGTCACTTAAAACAATTGTAACAACACTGCAGAAATATATAAATAAATGCAAGAAAACACAGCGACAACGCAAGCGAAGAAAAGACGAAAAAAATTGTGCAAAAAATGCAGCAAGAGTTCAATACACTCGCCCATCGCTCACTCACACTCACTCCTACGCGCACACGCGCCCCTACGCATACACACACATACATACATATGTACGAAGCCCAGCACGTGCAACGCGCTTTGCGTTTGCACACAATTTAATAATATTTACGTTTTATTTATAATGAACTTGAAAAAATTCGCACAGTGGATCAAATAATAATACAAAATAATAAATAAAAGTAATGAAAAAATATATTCCATATTCTTTCTTGGATTTGTTATTGGACTTACACATTCTGTTTATTTTCTAGATTAATATTAGTTTAATAACTACATAATATAATTTATTTAAAAGAAAAAATCCTCCATTAATAAATAAACGGACAATTGGAAAGTTCCATTTAAATCGACGCACAGCCCACTGTAGGCTTTGGTGTTGTTGTTGCGTTCGAGTGCGGGTGTTTGGGTTAAAACAATAATAATAATAACAACAACCATATATTTATGCCACCACTGCTACCAATGCGTGTTAAGTAAACATTAAACCAAAAACAAAAACAAATGGCAACAACAATTGCATTTTTGCCATATGCAAACCGCTAAGAAACCGTTTCAGCTGTTCTTGTTGTTGCTGCTGTCCTGTCTCCGTCTTCCTTTCATCTTCGTCGCCGTTTCAGTTTCAATTTCAATTTCCCTTTCAATTTGCCGTTCAATGGGGACGGAGAGTGCAGAAAAGTGTAAGAGAAGCAGCCGCAGCAGCAGGCAGCATTAACATTAACATTAACATTTAATTGCCACCATTTAGTTAGCATTTAAGTTAGCATAAAACAAATGGCAAACAATGCTAAAACAAACAACAAACAAAACAAAAAGATCCCACGCTCTGATCTTCAACATTGAAAACGCGCTCGCCCCCTGTTCGCTGTTTCCATCTTCGTGCTCTTTGTGCACTGCAATAAACTATGGGAATAAAGTAAATAATAATAAAATAATAATATAGAAAATAAAATAATAAATAAAAAAAATATATATATTACAAAAGTCGTATAAAAATCATATAAAACCTAAAGTTTGATTAATTTTAGTTTTAATTTTACTATTTTGACATTTAACTTGTAATTCAAAAACAATAATTGTGAGAATATTTATAAATTTAATTTTATTTTAAATCTAAATTTTAAAATGAGACCCATAGTTGTGTACAGTGACGAATGCAATATTTTCTAGGCCCAGCAATTCCTGAAATTCACTTTCGTTTTATGTGATTTTTTATTTAATTAATGCAAAAGGCAAAGCTAAAACTATAATTGTTTTTAATTCGCACCACTAAAGGTTCAGTTAACGCGCATAATGGTCGCAAGTGGTGTTTTTGTTGTTTGTTACTGTTGTTGGTATTATTTGTTATTGCCATTGTCACTAGTGACATGTCAAGGTGAATGAGCAGGCGCACCACCCACTCCACCCACCTGCAGCGACGGTGAAGATATTAGCTTTAATTATATGTTTTTCAGCTTAATTTTTTTAGTATAAAATACAGAATTTTATTTTTAATTTATTTGTATTTATTTTTAATATTTTTTATTAATTTTTTTCGATTAAATAAAGATTTTTTCGCTTCAAAGAAAATATTAAAACTTAATAAATACATACATAAACATAATAATAAATAAATAAATCGATTCTACTATTTTGGCCGCGACTATATATACCCTACGATTACACACACTCACACTGGTCAGCTGATAAAAATTATTAAAAAAAAGGCGCGCGCCGCACATTTGTTATTTTTTCTCTACTTTGGCATTTTTTTGTGTGTTTTATGCTTTTGCTTAAACTTTGCACCCCCAACCCCCCTGTCCCGCAACAACAAAAGAACAATAACTATGACCAGGCAAACAGCTTGTTTAATAGTAACAATAAAAGCTGAAAAACAGCAAACCAACAACAAAATCGTAAAGAAGGGTTAGGAAAGGCCGAAGCAACGTTGGGCATACCCTGTAATATTTTTCAAAAATTAACAAAGATTTGTTTTCACTCAAAATTACATATATTTATTATTTTAAATATATTTTTTTGCAGCAAATATATATATTCATTATTGTTGATTTTAATTTAAATGCTTTAAATTAATTAAACTTTATAAAATATCCCACCATAATCTTTATTTATGTTTGGCTTTTTAAGCTTGAGTTGTTCTAATTTTTATCTCAACGCATATACCCTTGTGATAAAGGGTATCCAGCGACTTGTGGCCAAACAAATGCCGTTAGCTGGTAGAATGCGTCAGTTTACGGTTGGCCTTCTGGCGAAATTCCCCGCTTTTTTTTTCTTGGTGACCAGGGGAGTGGGTGCAAAGTGTTTACTGCCACAGAAAAAAACAATAAATAAATAAATATGACACAACAAGTGGGCCAAGCGCCACCACGACCCGTCCAGTGCCAGTGCCAGTGCCAGTGCCAGTCGGGCCCCCACTTTATTTACCAAAAAATGGTACGCTATTGTAAATGGCACTTGATTTGACGAAGGTTTCATGGGTGTAGGTAAGATATTCTCCATAAAAAACAAGATGCACATTTTTTACAATATTAATATATAACTTAAAATATACATAGCAAAAGGTAACCATAAAATATTTCACTAGAAACTGCTTAGATGTGTACAATTTATATTAAAAACTATAGTTATATGTAGTTATAGCTATATATAGCAACTGTATAATATAAACAAATTATTTAAAAATTTTTTATAAAGCCTATATTATACCTTACCAAATTAAGGATCCTGAAATCCTGACTTGGCCAATATTGCGTCTGTTTCGGAATAGACAGAGGTCGATGCTCGTTAGAAACCAATTGACTTTGTCGGATCAACGACACTACTCCTGGGTCTGGGTCTGCCACACCGGGAGTCTGGCCATCATTTGTGGCATTGTGTGTGCACCCGAAACGCCTAGAGATAGTCGCCGATTAGCGCACGCGCCGCATTTCCATGGGTTTTCCGCAGGTAGAGATCATATGGCCGAAATGCAATTCCTTTCAGATATAGCCTGTGTCCGGGGTTTTTATGACACTGTGGCGTCGGAAATTATGACGGCGTCGCAAACAATAGATGGACGGTGGCTTGGCTTGGTTCTTGCTGCCACACGGGACTTGATTGCCACAGTGATGAATAACCAACCCACTGCCGTACCCAGTGCCCAGTACAGCAAACCCCCCTTTTTTTTTGACTGGCTCCGTGATAAGACTTGTCTTCAGTTGGCCAACGGCCGTGCAGCGTATCTGCGTTTATTTTTGGGCTTTTCCAACGTAAAAGACCTCGTGCCGTTGGGCTAATTTCGTCAGCCATCAGCCGCCAGCCGGCGGGCGCCGAAGCATCGCTGCCATCCGTCTAATCAACCAATCACCTGGCGAGACCACCGCCACCTCTCAGAGCTGAAGTCTCCCCCCATGGATTGTGCATCATCATCATGGTCAGTGGGTTTTGGGGGGCTGCTTCTCTGCTATCTACACTGAGGGAAAATAAGTAACTAAAATTTATACTAATACTAATCCTAATGAGTTCATAGAAAGAAGAACTAGATATGAAGCAAGTGCAAGGAAGAAAGATATAAGATAGAAGGAGGCAACTTTATTGTTTAATAAGGTTATTTTCTTGGGTTTTATGAAACAATATTTCAAGTTATTAGGCCTAATATAATTAAAATAAAATAATATACTTAAAAATAAAATTTTAAATGGAAAATTGATATATTGAAATGTAGAAACCAGCTTTTACTTTAACCTATTAATCTTAATTCTCTCAATTTTTATATTTTTTCATCTGAACCCTTAGTTTATGTATTTTTTTCGAGTGTCTGCATGAATCAGACTCTCCATCCAGTGGGTGCAAGCCATCAGCACCACCTCGACATCCACATCCAGAACTATTAACCCTGAAGTGGGCCAGCGTCATCGTCATCCGCCGCCTCCTCCATTGAGTATCGAACCGAGAGCTTTAGCCATCCAAAGGCGATAAGCAGCTGTAGCGTAGAGTCCCATATACTATATCAAATGCCATATATAAATATATATATTTATGTATATATATATACATATATAGAATCGGATGGAGGCAAAAGGGGGGGCAATAGATAGGAACCGTTCGAGTACTTCGCTCGAATTCGTTGTCGAACACACTCACTACCAGGTTCTGTTAACTCTGGTTTCACATTATCTGGGATCTTTGGAATTTTGTGAAAAAGTATCGGTGAGCCATAGGGGGGCGGGCGGGCGGTGTGGTGCCGGTACGGGGTGTGCCGGAGAAAAGGGCGGCACAAGTTAGGGGGGTGTATCCGAAATAAAATACAAAAAAAAAAACAAGAAAACGCTTTGTAAGATCTATCGACACACTTAGTCAGCGGTTAAGCAAAGGTGTGTGGCTCTGCGATAAGAGCGGGAGTTTCGCGATACCACCTCCGAGCAGGTGATCCATTCAAGAGTCACTATAAAGATTATCCCATGACTCTCTTACGTGATGATGATGTCCCAAGGAAATGCAATTCTTCCCCAATGAGTCATATCTTAAGAACTTAAGGGAGCATTTCCATCAGACAGTTTGTATGTTTATTCTTATTTTTCCAAAGAGTTTTACAGAGATTCTGATTATTATTACGAAGAGCATCTTAAATTTGCACAAAATCAAAGAGATCGTAAGGGGATATGTCTTTATGTTTATTAAAGTGGTTTATTAAGTTATTGGGTAATGATCTTTAACTGATACATAGATAGATAGATAGATAGATATATAGATAGATAGATAGATAGATAGATAGATAGATAGATCTGAAATAAATTTGAAACCCCTGAAGAACCCAAAGACCTAGGCCTTTTTGATAATCTCATATTATTATTTAATCATATGTTGCTTTTATGGTTTATCCAAGAAATTAGTTATTAATTACTAAAAGTATGTAGGTTCTCAGAAAAGTATTTCAATAATTTAATATATTTATCAATGATTTTCAATTTCATCTCTTATCAAAAGCTGACAGATGAGTCACATCTTCCAGTTCCGAAATCGCCTCAGTTTCAGTTTCCCTCCAAAGTTCCAGTTCCAGTTTCGGTTTCAGTTTCAGTTCCAGTTTCCGTTTCCGCTTTCATTGTGGGCCTATACTTGTACACACATATATATAACCGTAGACAGTGCCCCTAACCTAAGCACTTTCGGCGTGGTTTTGGCCTTGACTCCAATGATCGTGTGGATCGGATTGTTTGGCCAACGTTTTTTCTTATTTTTTTCTGTTGCTGCTACTTTGATGTTTTCGTCTTTCCCACAGTCAAAGTATAAGTCGCCGGCACAGTCGCGGTTTTCGCAGAGAGCGAAACATAAGCCGGCCGCTTATCAGGCAATAAAATATAAACTCAAAACTCTGCGAGCGGCGTCGATTGCAAGATTTATCACAGAGCAAATGGAGACGATCATGGCCAGGCATCGGCATCTCACGGAGTCGGAGTCTGGTCTCATTTTGCCGGAGAGTCGCATCTCTACACCTGGAAAAAAAGAGCCGAAGTGTTTGAAAAATATGGGTTATCTTCTGAGAGATTTTTTATCTTAATTCAATCATCAAATTAGGATTTAAAATATATAGAAGAAAATAAATGGAAGTTTCTAAAAGATTATTAGATTATAAATGTTGAAAATAAAAATAAACATAAACCTTAACCTATGGGGTAATCTCCTTATAGATATTTAATCCTAAATTAATTATGAAATTCAAATGTATAATATAAAGAAGAAAATATAATGAAAAGCATCGTTTTTATAAGAACATTTTCTTAGGCTTAAATTCAGACAAATACTCAAAGAAAGTAATACCTTAAAAATGTTATAATATTTATAATAAAATTTAACATATTTATATATAATTCAACCCTAATGTATTTCTGTATATTTACTACCTGAAATCACTGATCCTGCTGCAATCTCTAGTAGCTTTTCATTTTTAAACTATTTTTCTCTGGGTGCACTCACGTCTCGTCTCCTCAAATTGCTGTGCCAAAAAAATTCATTGCTCATTAGGTTTTGGGTTATTGTCACCGGCGACAGCAGAAACAGAGCCAGAGCATAGCGATGAGGTTGGGTACATCATCGTCTTGGTGCTGATGGTGCTGATGTTGATATTTACTCAAGTGTAATTGCGAATTGTAAATGCGACAACACAGATGCTCTCGTAATTGGGATGGCGATGGGAGGATGGTAAATGGATGATGGGTATACTCAGGGCCGGATTCCAGATACGATTTGATGGCTAAAATAATACTAGAAAGGTGTTTCAATGTTTATAAAAATATTAATTCATTTACAGATAATGGCAGAAGTTTAAAGTTTGAGTTTTGGTTAGTCATAAATCAAATAATATAAGAAAAGCTATAATCTTTAATACAAAAATATACCCAGAATTTATTAATAGCAAAAAAACTTAAATTTATATATATAATAATAATTAAATTAATCGAAATCCTCTACTTTCGCTGGGTGGAGATGGCCTGGCAAAAATGATGACTATGATGCCTATGAGCTTTGGTCCAAGTAGCCGGAAAAGGTGGTTTTGTGCCACATTATTGACTAACGAGTATCTGTATCTGTATTTGTATCTTTTATCTGTGACAATAAACGTTCAAAGTTTTGCTTCTTTTTTTTTGTGTTTTGTATTTTCTTTATTTTTTTTCGACTTTATTGTTTGAACGTTGATTGTCAACTGATCGGTATTTACTATTTGAGCCATCCGAGCTCTGGTTATCTGGCTGTATCTGGATGTGCGTTGCTGTGTATCTGTATCTGGGCGAGTGGAGTTTTCGATTTCAGCCGCATTGAGATACACTTAAGCAAATAATCGCATGTGGCGGAATACTGTGTGTATCTGCATCTGTGCCAGCCAGTATATCTCCGTATCTCCCACTGAAATACTGTTTTCCATTTGGGCCAAAGCGAAGCATTGGATTTCTATTTTCTCGGCTTGCCATGGGTTTTGTTTTCGTTAGCCCCTCCGCCGCCGTACGTACCATTTCCCATTATCGATTATTGCATCTCAACCTCACTTGTATTTTTCCCGTGTGTTTCCTCCTCTGGTTGCCCAGTTTGTTTTCCCAGCGCCAACACAGACATCACCATCTCCATCACTATCTTCATCATGATGATAAATTATGGCGATCATCGACATCGATGTTGATGTTGATGTTGATGTCGATGTCGATGTCGACCCGAACGGAGTTGAGCTGAGCCAACTGACTGATAAGAATGTTTGCTAATAAGCTGGACAAACACAGGCACATTGAGCACCTCACAGATACTCCTTCTCAACACAATGTTTGTTGACACACTCATCTCGTTGGCAACATCCCAGAACCACAAATTAGTCATTTGTTGGAAGTTGGAAATTACTTATAGATTCTAAGAGTATTTTATGAATTTTTAAGAAGCTGATAAGTTGGATTGCCGAACGGAAAAATGGTTAATAATTCCAAGTATCAGCGAATTTTATACTTAAACAAAGAAGATAGATATATTGAATAAAGCCTCCCAATTGGGTTTATTATTTATTTATTTATTAACCTGAATAAAACTAAATTAGAAATGCTTTCCGAATTGAAATTAAGGAATTTTTTAAACATTGATTTTTACAAGAAAAAGAATCATATAGAAATGCCAATTTCAAGAACCTTTCAGAGGGTATTATAATTTTTATCAGCGAAGGACTCATTTCCGACCCTATAAACCATATATATTCTTGATCAGCATAAAAAGCCGAGTCGATCTAGCCATCTCCGGCAGAAAACAAAATTTTTAAAATTTTTTCAAAATTTGATAAGGGGTTACATCATTAAAATTTTCAAAAATTGGCAAAAAATTTAATTTAAAAAAATTTTTAAATGTAGTATGCAGATTTGTTAACCTAATAAATACTAACATAGAAAAGCTTTCCGATTAAAAATTAATGCATTTTTGGCTCAGTTATGAGTTTTTTAAACTTTGATTTATTGAAGAAATTGTCATATAAAAATCTCAATAAATTTTAAATCAAAGAATGCGAGTATTTTAAGCTAAGTTTTGATCGATTTCCAATTTGATCTCATAATTAAATTTCAGAGAGGAAGGGAATATAAATAATGCTATCAACATCGTTTACTTTGTTCTACATTTTATTTTCCCAATTTTTAAGATATTAAATATTCAACACCCCCATTTGCTGCAGTGTAGCCTTGCCTCATCCCCATCATCACCTCGCATTGCCACCCCACTGATGGGTGGCATCAAAGGAGCCGCCTGTCCGCTGATAACGCGGATGTAGATGCGGATGTGGATGCGTGGGTGTAACCCACGTTGTGTGCTGTGTGTGTGCGGATGAAAGGGAGAGGTGAGTGCTCGACTACGCAATGTTTGTGTGTATTTGCACACCTCACAACCCCCTTATCGTGGGCCATATTTTCACACAACTTTGGCTGGGTGTTGGCCACAGATGCCCCTCTCTCTTAACCCCATGTGTGTAGTACATACCCCTATTTTTTATATATTTTTTTTGTGCCTCTTCATGTGTCATTAGCTTGCGACTCATTAGCAGCCAACGAGATAAAGCTCCGATGACAGTTACTTTTGCAGGGGGAAAAATCAGATCACGGATATAGGTTCTTGAACATTTGTTTTATTTTTGAAAAAATTAAATCTGATTTTATTTATAACTATATTTAGTAATGATCTAGTGAAAATGTAACTTAATTTTCACAAGATTTTGATTAGACTAAGTATATCTTTTAATAAAAATAAGTTCCCTGAGAAACTTTTATTCTCAGCAACTCTTTGTAGGTCTTTAGGCCTTTTTTATCTTCACAGTTTTTATTTCTTTGGCCGTAGAGGTAATCACCAGAGGTTTCTATATCAATCATCTGACCAAACTGGAGGAGGCCTTCCAGATATGAGCCAGAGGTGCACCTAGTATAATTTCGTTTTGGGGGAAATAGGAATAAAGAACACGCTCCGCAATCGCTGCAGAGCCGCCTCTTTTTGGCCTTCCCACTGCCTTGATAAGCCACGTCCATCGCAGGTGCTCTAATTGAATTTCTGTTCCAAGCATTAATGAGAAAAATCATTCCAAGCAGCGTCGCGCTGGGCGATAAGAGAGCAGCCCCGAAAAAGAAACTATATTGTATAAATACCACAAAAAATGGGCGACGGGCCAGTTATCGGTTTATTTTTGGCAGCGAACTTTGAGATGTCCGGACGAAGATCAATCAATGGCTGGCTTCTCCGGGAGAATTAACTTCGGGGAAACACATATTTCGGAGAAAGGCCTCCATGCTCTTATCGAGCATGTCAGGGGAATCTTTGAAGAATTAAGGCCAATGATATCTGGATGAAAGGTGAACTGATACAAGCCTGAAAATGTGTGTATTTTTTGATAATTATATACTGAATTCAATAATTAATTGAATTCCCAATACTATTTTCCCAAGCTTTAACTCCACTCGAAGTGATCATCCTACATTTAACACATCGCAACGTCAGATGCCTTTATTATTTTTCCATGAAACACCGAAAATGGGAGTTCCTAGCTCCGACTATCCCCCATAACACACTTTATCTGGCATACTCACCAGGGACGACCTATAGGGCATGCCCGTTATAGCTTTACCTATTACTTCCTATCGATGATAACGCTGGGATCCACCCTGGGCGACCTTCCACCGATCCGCGATACCCGGCTGACGCGTCATCCGAAAATTTTCCCCCCGAAAACGCTTTGGTATTTCTCCACACTATTACGTACGAGAGTATATAGCTTAACCCTCGATCGGTTTACATTCCGTGACTTGGCATCGTTGTCATCAAACAGCAAACAGAAGAAAAAACCAGAAAACCGTGAGACTTCTAAGCCCGAAAGCCGTCAGCTTTTATGGCCAGACAGTGAGACACACATCGGGAGCAGAGATAGAGATAGTTGAGTTGTGGATATAGTATATATATACATATATTATATAGAGAAAGGGATCGGCGCGAGATACAGGCTCTGAAAGCTATAGGATTGATTCTGAATATGCTACCCCTTGATTTAAAAGAAATCGATCTTAGATATATGCCATATTACCCGGATATATAGATCACGTAACACTAGGCAATTCTTCCCGTAGATCCGTAGAATCGATGACGCCCAAGACTTTGATTTCGTTTCCAATTCTTTTTTAGCCTGTCTTCTCTTCCACCGATAAGATATTTTGCTTTGAATGATGATGTGCCATTGTCATATGTATGTCGTACCCTCGAAAAAGCTTTTCGGGGGATTTGTCGGGGCATTAGATAATATCTGTGCTGGCCCAAAGCTGTTGCCAACTGCGTAACGATGGCAAAAACATTTATATATTTATTTGGGTTCTTAAATTGATCAGAGATGATGCTCTTGGGGTGTGACTTTATATATTTATCTATTTGTTATTGATCAAAGTATCTTCTGGGTACCTGAAGAGGTCATTCATAAATAGCTTGAAGTTAAATATGGATAGAGTTAAATAAGTTAAGTAAGTTCCACTGACTGGTGATTTGTTAGTTGAACTTATCTACAGGAAGCTATATTATCTGTATCTTTTTATTAGAGTAAATTGATTAAAATGTTTGTATATCTTAGATATTAGCAAAGAGGTTTCCGGGATGCACGCAAAAATATTTTATTTTGGGAAAGAGCTATATTTCCTTAACTTCCCTGAATCTGAAGCAGGGATGCCCCTGGCTAGAAGTCCCTCATTTCTTTCTATATTAAAAAGAAACCACTGAAATCTTTGTTAGAATAGTATTTGTGACAATCGGTCCAGAGTCTGTGGAGTGGCAAGTAAACAATTGAAGTGCGAGAAGTATCTTTTTTTATGTGGAGAACCAAAGCAGGGGGTTGGCTTTCCGAGTTCTATCTCCCCCTCAGGGTTGTCTCTTAGGTTGTCCTCCCAGAACAAATCCCAGATTGTAATGTGCCCGACTTCCTCCCCCCCGCTTATCAAATGTTGAAAATCTGGCGTCGCCTTCGATAAGGGTAAATAAGAAAATGGCCAGCAATGTGGGTCGCCCCACAAATGTGTATATAAGTTTTGTATCTGTATCTGTGACAGTGGGGTGTATCTGCGGCCGAACAATCGCCGTCATTGAGGGAACCTTAACGTCAGTCGTCGGCGTCGTCGTCGTCGTCGTCGTCGCCTTCGCCTTCGCCTTTTCTCTGGAAGCTCAAGTGGCTCATTATAATTGAGGGAATCGGAATCGGCGTTGTCGCTGGCGGTATTTGCCCAAAGCTGCTTAGGCGCCACGAATAATGCCACCCAATCGCACAGCAACCGAAGAACAACCACTCCCATCAAAAAAATGCAACAAAAACGTACATTTTCGTTGTTAAAAACAAACATAACAAACTTCGACGAGACACGACAGATCCGAAACTCGTGGGACACTCGCTTTGAAATTTGTTCAAAGAAAAGCCCAAGAAATTATATCAACGTTTATCATTATTTTTTTTTTGCCCCTCGGTTTATGGCCGTCTCATGTGATAAATATATGGCAAAAGTGTTCGAAGTTCAATCAATACCAAAATGACTAACCCCGAGATAGAGAAGGGAAACGAAAAACTCATGGTGAAGGGGCCCTAAAATCAGTGACTGGGTCAGATCTTTGCACCTAAACAATATGATTTTATTATCAAATGTATTAGTTTTATCAAGGATGAGGAAATTTCTTAGTTAACTAACTTAAAATTCATGAAATTATATAGTGAGTATAGTAAAGAAAACTCCCTTAGTTTAAATAGTAATTAACTTATTTGCTTAAAAAGAACAAGCTTGGTTTAAGGTACTTTACAGTATAAATAGATACTTGTTTATACTTAATATTTTGTCCCAGATTGATACCTTCTTTAATTCCATAAAATAATCATCTAGTGATCTGTTATTCCTGGCTGAGGAATATGAATACCCTTCAGACAGCTCCCACCTAATCTGTGTGGCAATGATACCATTGTATATACACTATATTGATACAGTCAAGCATATGGATATAACAATCGATTGCACAGAATCAGCAAATTTTGGCTCAGCCAAAATATGAAAAGAGCTCACTCAACTGGAAGTCAAAACCAGAGTCATTCAAAATATATATTAGCCCCTTTCAGGTTCGGGGCGGTAATACGAGAAGCCCTCCACATAAAAAGGGGAAAAAACAAAAAAAAAGACATCATCGATGTCCGCATAGAATTCGAGTATCAGAAAACTGCATTGCCAAGATAAAATTCAGGCCAACAACATTGGCCAAAAAAAGACAAATTCAATTCAATAAAAATTGAATAAAATCGCATATAGATTCGTACGGGAGATCATCAGACATCATGAAATCGGATAATGCTGATCAGGTGGGTCGGACGTGGATGCATGATCAATATATAGATACAAGATACTAGATACTAGATAGACTTGCTGACGGAGCTCCAGAAAATCCAGAGAAGAACAGAAGCCACCAGACAGACCCACACTTGGGTTCTCCCGTCGATGATTTGTTTACTTTGCGTGGAGGCTATGCGGTCAATGGCTTTCACAGTGCATCGTTGCACTGAAAAAAAATGGTAATATAATTTTTAGTTTGGTGGTACTTCCACAAAAATTGAGACTATAATTTCGATGATTTTTTGGAGCTTAAGAAAAAGATTGCTTAATATTGTTTTCTTAAACTCAATCTCATGTTTGAAATATATAATATAACTTAAACTATAAATATATATTGTTGTGGCAAGTTATGACAAGTTTCATAACATTTACCTATACATATTATTTATACAATTTTATATTTATTGTTCTTTATTTTATATTACATTACCCTAAAGATATATTGGATATAGAATATATAGAATAGAAAACATATTATTTATACAATTTTATATTTATATCCCTATATTTTACATTGCATTCCTCTAAAGATATATAGAATATACAGAATAGAACCATATTTTATTAAGGATTTCACGGATTCTAAAAATAATACAAGTAACTAATTCATATTGATTGCTATTTCTCTTAAAGAGAGTTTAAGCATTTCCCTAATATGGCTTTCCTTTTCCCCACTCTACATTGCATTTCCCTGCCAAAAAAAAGCAGTGTGATGAGCTAAATATATATGTATATATTCCTGTAATCTGCTGAGATCATGATCCCACCATAATCGCCTGAATAAACGAATAACTTCAATATCGTTACTGCGTCTTAGCTTACCGCCTCACCGTTTGGATTTCGCTGATGAATCACATTTCTTATATAGATCAATGATCGCCATATGCATCCACGTAATTACCTGAGTGCCGTGTGTGGACTTTTCTGTCCACTCATGGATTATGTGGCCAGTGAGTGGAGCGGAGGGCTTCTCGTTTTTGCATGGCAATAAATTCCTGGAAACGATCCGATTCCGATTCCAAATCCAATCCAATCCAAACCGATTTAGTGACTTCTCTTCCCAGTTCCCAGGGCGCAAAAAAACCAAAAGATGACCGCAAATTTTCAATCTTATCGCTGCGATTTTTGTGGAAGGCCCCCGGAGTTACGTTCCCCGACTTAACCGACTTTTTGCCCCAAAACCCAGGCATTATCGACTGCCCCGATAATTATAGTAATGTGCTGCTCGCTTGGCTTGTTAAAAAATGGTCAACCGCAGAGGATCGGGGAATCTGTTTGAGCTCCACCACACGAGTGACAGTTTTTTTGTACATTAAATGTTATTATTTTTTTTGTATTTTATTTTTTTCATCAACCCTTGATGGGGCACTATGGATTCGCTGCTGGTGAGGAAAGATATTGTATATAATTTATTTCTAAGAAGATGAGTAAGCTCTAAGAAAGTCTCTTCATTAACAACTCAGGGAAGAATTTCCATCTGCAAAATCGAGTCTGGCTTCCAGATTCCGTCTTTTATATACATTAACTTGTATCTACTTGAGTCAAGTTGAACAAACACGCTGTCCCAGTTGCAACGTAGGGTGACCACATTTACTTATCGACAAGGCCCTCTGCGGCATCCACACCATTGACACTGATGCTCGGCTACAGTTTAACTTTGTTTGTTTTTTGACTTAATTTTTGCTTTTATTTTGAGGTCATTTATATATGTCATTTGCCCTTATCAAATCGGTGGCCAGATGGAATCCAACCGCAAATTTGTGGGCACTTCTTTGCCTGATTACGATGCTGTCCCATTAGTTTGGCCAGCCTTTCGGTGCGCCCAGAAACTGAACGATCGTCCAGCTGCTCCACTGACCGCAGAGGAGCAATTGCATTACACATTTCCGTGGAGCCCCACAAGTGGCAGATAGTTCGATTGATTTGCACTGTTTACATAAACGCACAAGGTTCTTCCTTATGGGGCCATAATCTGGCGGCGCCTCTTCACCAAGAAACCCAAATCTATACACAAATATTTTACAACCAGCGGCGGCGGCAGCGGCAGCGAAATGCAATTAACTGGAAATTGCAGTCAGAGCGCTATCGGTGTTTAGGAAAAATAAAAAAAATAATAATAAAAATAGATGTATATAGATGTATATAGGAATGGGAATGGGAATGGCATCGACCGTCGACGCCAATCAGTCGGATGAGCTTAGCTGCCTCGTGTCTCGCAGAGTGTAGAGTGCACCTCAACAGCTACTCCCACTTTAGTGGGGGTATGACACCGTCCTTAAAAGTAATTTAAAATATTAGTTGATATAAGGAAACACATTTAAGCTTCAGTTTAACATACCTTATAATCGGATATATTACTTATTTTAAGTTAAGAAAAAATAAACCAGTTGACACAGAGAGAACTTGCTAGTTATGATCTACTTCATCATTTTTTATTTAATTTAAGGAAAGATTAGCTCTAAAAAAATTAGAAGTGCAGTAAGGAGTATTCGTAAGTAAGTAGTTTTGTAAAAATACCCATAATTTATTTAACTTAAAAAGGTAATAGACTGATATTCCGTGTCATACACTCTAAAGTTCCGGCTACTCTCTTCGATTATCGAAATCAGCCCGGGAATCGTGTTTTCCTGCCCTGGCTGGCCCATAAAAAAGAAAAGAAAATATAACTACACACTACACACCTTCGTACACCTGAGTCTCCGGCTTCTGCGTCTTTGGCTGTGTCCCAGATATACTTGTATGTACATAGTTACATAGACGAACTCTGAGGGCTATATAGATAGATCAATTGCCTGCCGCTGACTGGCATTGGGTCTCAGGTTCTGGCTCTGGATCCAGTCAAGGGGACTTGCTTAACAGATGTGGCTGCCTGGGACCGCTTATCGTTGGTCAGATAGGGGCTACGACGACTCCCTACGCCGCTCCCCCGTACAGTTTCACAAATATAAATATAACGCATACGCAGTGGTTACCCATTTCTTAATGCGATCGATTTGAGGACCGATTGTGAGTCATTATCTGACGAAAATGGGATCCAAGCATCGCATAAGGCAGTGGGGTACTCGTTGATGTTACTCGTTACTCGTTAGTCTTACTTACTGTTACTTACTCTTACTGTGGAAGAGCATATCCGGTTACAGAACCTTGAAGAATACCAAACTTATTTATATATATTTAGCCTAGGTAGCACAATTATGGAATATATAAATGAAATATAGCTTTTAGTCATTATAAGCACACTTTCCAGTTATTTTTTTAGAAGGGCATCACTGTATTGGCCTGACTAACCTTAAAATGCATGTGCAACTTTGGCCTCATTGAGTCTGTTGGTTAAACATCTATCTGGGGATATGCATATATATATATAGCCTTGTATATAGTCTCTACATATATGTATATGTATATATAGATTCATTGTCCATCCATATTGATTTTCTTCAGCTGCTGTTTTTACTGCTCTTCATTGTTGTTGCCACATAATGCTGCAAAGTGCTTGGGCCCTAGACCTCCTCCTTTGGCTTTCTTTTAGCCAGAGGATATAGAAAGCCATATATATATATATATATATATACAGACATCGAAAAGGGGTGGGGAGGGGGGGGAAATGTGTGCGAGAGAGCTGAAGACTGTGACAGAGAGGGAGCTAGCGAGAATGGCGCAGTGAAGTATTTATCAGAGCAACATCAGGAATTCAGAGGAACTTTTGCCACGACGACGTGGCCATACATATATACCACATCTACATCGTATAATATATATATATATATATATGTATATGGGGTGGCTCATTGGGATGAGAGAGAAGGGGTATGGGGGTGCTATGTACCAGTGGAGAATCGGCCAAGGCAACACCAACAACACAGCACACGACGAAACCAACGAGGAGAAACGAAGACCGACGACGTCATCATCCCTGGAAAAAAAAAACCCTGAGGACCATGGTAAGGGGGGCAGATGGTGGGGGTGCCAGGTGATGGCAGGGGGGGTGGTGGTTGCACAGGTGGGCAGAGGTCACACAGAGGGTAGTGGCTGAGCCAAGCTGAGCCGAGCTGCTGTGCGGCACCTCTGCCTCTCTCTCTTTCTCTTGGACACTGCAAGAAAAGTGTAACTAAAAATAGATAATTGCCTCAATTTTTTATATAAATAATAAATGAACTGAATAATAAATAAATAATAAATAATAAATAAATATTTGTTGAAGATTAATAACTGTTGGTAAGTGCGAATAGTGGTTTCGAAGAAGTTTAATCAACTTTTCAGATTAGCTATTATTCTTGTTATATTCGATCATTATATACATATTATATATCATATATAATAATATTTAAATGTTGATTCATTTATTTACAAATTTTCTATACCCTCGAGGTAGAAGTTAAGAATTTATTGACAAAAATGAGTGCCTGATCATAATTATATTAATACTTCTGCAGGGTATTATTATTTTAGTCAGAAGCTTAAAACGCAATGAAAGAGTCATTTCCGACCCCATAAATCATATATATCATATATATTCTTGATCAGCATCAAGAGCCGAGTCGATCTAGCCAGCTCCTTCAGAAAAAAATTTTTTTTCAATTTTTTCAAAATTTTATAAGGGGTTACATCATTAAAATTTTCAAAAATTGACAAAAATTTTGAATTTTTTAAAATTTTAAATTGAGTATGCAGATTTATTAACCTAACAAAAACTAACATAGGAAAGCTTTCCGAATTGAAATTAATGCCTTTTTGGCTCAGCTGTGAGATTTTTAAACTCTGATTTTACAGAAAAATTGGCTTATACAAACTTCGATTAATATAGATTCAAAAAATTAAGTATTGTAAGTAAAGTTATGTTCTATTTCCGATTTTATCTTATAATTCAATTGCGAAAAGCAAGGATTTATAAATATGTAAGCTTCGTCTTTCCGAAGTTAGTTTCCTTTCTTGTTTTGATTATGCACCTCGGCTTGGTCAAATTCAAATTACTACACATTTTTTGCGCTGTGTAGCCTCCTTGGTGGAGGTGGTCCCCATCCAGGGGTTGGCTTTCCACAGAAGGTCGCCCGCCACAGCCGCAGAGAGAATGCAGAGGAGAAAAATAACAACATCCACAACCACATCCACAACTGGAATGGAAACAAAAAATTCTTTTCCATAGATTTTTTCTTAGAACCGAGGGAAAATCCAATTAGAAATGCCCGCAGAGGGAAATAATTCACCTGTCAGGTGGCAGAGTGCGCGCTCGCTTCAGGGGATGAAAACCGGGGGCCCCGGAGGAGGTTGGCGTTTTTGTTTTTCCTTTTTAGGGGGTGGCTGCGTTGTTGTGATGTGGATGGGAACCTGAAACTGACGAGCTGACAAGGCTGACTAACTGAAGGCCCCGGCTGCGTGCCGGACGAAGGAGGGGTAGGAGGCAGGGTGGGTGGGTGGTGCACAGGTTGAGCACCACAGGTGAGTCGAGGGTGGCAGGTAAAATTAATGACAGACTGCAGATTGGAGGGTGGAAGGCGACGCCAACGCAGGCAGACGTCGCATTTCGGTGTGTGTTTTTCTTCTCTTTTTGTTCGATTCGGCCCAACTTCCTAGGATGTGGATGGTCCTCCTTCTGGGCCGCCACCTCCTTCCTGTCCTGGTCCGAATACATGAATGTAGTCCTCCTCCTGTATGGGATATATATGTATATGTTTGGCTAAAACGGAAATGAACCAACAGAAAACACAAGCAGAGCCATGAATCTGAAATTCTTTTGGCTGTGTATTTCAACCTGCACAAATAGGGGGTAGTTTGGTCAGGACATCAGTTTGATTCTAAAAAATAAAATATATATAGAATGAAAATTAAAGGCAAAATTATAAGACAACGGAACTGAGCATATAAATTTAGTAGGACAATAAAATAATATAAAATACGTAACATACGAAACTAAAATGATTTTAGTCGCTTCTGGTTAATGTTCTATACAGGTAAAAGTTATTGGATTGGCTTGGATTTTCTTCAACACTTATTCTCTCTGCAGGGTATTGAGTGGGTCGACTATGAGTTTCAGTCTCACCTTAGTTCGGTTTTGTTTCGGCTTGGCTCCGTTTTTGCCTGGAGTGACATGCGGCTGACGTGGGCCTTTTGTCCTGCTGCTTGCCTCGGATGCCCAATGGCCCTGAGGCCTCGGCTCCCCCCTAAGCCCCCCTAAGCCCTCAAACCCCTAACTTCCCTAATCCCTCCCTCCCCTCTCCTAGCTTCGTCCTGTCCTGGGGGGTTGAGCCACCAAGCAGTGGTTGCTCTTTTGCCAGCAGTGTCCAGCAGAGGTTGTTCTCCCCACGAAAGGCCACTTGTTTCGATTGCTTAGTCATCGCCATCGTCCCTCTGTCTCTGATTAAATATAGATTGCAAAAAAATAAATAAAAATAAACTAAATACATTTCAGATTAGCTGGCTGTAGGCAAAACCTTAGACACTTATTTAAAAAACAGATTCAGGACACTGAAAGGATGAAGGATAAGTCAAATGTCAGTCGGTGTGGTTAGTATTTGGTGTTGGAATGCCTAGGTTTTCTCCAGAGTTTGGTTAAGTTTAAGTCTTTCGGGTTTTTAAATAAGTTTTTAAGATGTCGAATTAAATCCATTATTATTAAGGAATAGGAACAATATTATAATTGCTTTAATTTGAAGGCAACATCAAAATCTTACCAAAAGCTTTGTTTACAAATGTATTTATTCAGTGGCATTTAATTATACTACATTAAAACATTAATTACTATCAATTAATCTTAGGAAAGAAAGTAATTTTTATAAGATAATAATTAGTAGACAATAATTAGTATAATTAAAGTAGTATATAAGTTCTTCACCATATTTATTAAGGTTCTAGGAAAGTTCATCTATGAAAAGAATTATATTCTGGGCTCTAAGGGTGCTGTTAGCTTTTGATTGGACTGTTCCTTCGCCATTTTGTGGCTGGAGATGCACGAAGGATGAGTTTCTGCCCCAGGAGGCTGAGCTTTTTGGGTAGCAACCCCTACTGAGAGAAGTACTTGCCTTATAAATAAGGACATGGCATTATGTACTAGAAACATTGGACAAATCACAGAGAAGAGATGGCAGAAATCGGATGACTTTCGCCTGGGATGCAGGGTGGTTGCGGGTGGTGTTGGTTCACTGTAAAGAGTGGTGGTTCGGCTTTCTGCCACCACCCCCCTGGGGCCGTCGGATGGTTGTGTCGCGCACACGTATCTGCAAAATACATTTCCAGCTGAAAACGGAAAAATCTATTAAATCAACGTTGCTGCGGCAACCAATTGCGGGCAAACGAACGAAACCACCGAAAAAACACACACACACACACACATACGAGTAAGGGGTGAGTTTGGGATTGGAGGGGGGGAGGGGACATTGCCACCCCCATGCGCTTCGCATTGGTGTATCTAAGTAGCGCACAGATACAATTTACAGCTCGCATTTCGTATGCAAAAAGCTAGAGCAACAGCAGTGAAACTTTTTTGCCGCACGCCAACCGCAGGGGTTACTTGCCACAAAGGGTCTGGGTTGGGGTCTGGACTGGGAATATATATATATATATATATAGTATATATGTACATATCCGAGGGATGTGGGGACAGTCACCAGATACATTTGCCGCGAATTTATCGCTGCTGTAACTTTCTAGCTGCTGCTGCTGCTACTTCGTTATCCCTTGGCGCTTTTCCCTCTTTGTTTTTTTTGCTTTCCGTCGAGTGGAAACTTTCGAAAAACAGGAAATTGTCGCATAGAAACACCCCCTCCCCACAGGTTTCCCAACGTTTTCCACCGTTTTCCGGACCCGCACTGCCAGCCTAGTCGAAGCCTTGTCAAGATGGCCAAAGCCTAGATGGCCAGAAGTTAAGCGGCTGTTTAGCCTGAATTTACTTCACTTGGGTAATATTTCTTTCCATATATAGCAAAATAATATATTAATTTAATATGTTTAATGCTTAAAACTTAAAAAAAAAACAAACATAAAAACCTTGCCACTAAGATTTGTCTTAAAGTATGAACTTATTTTTGGGAGGCTCACAATAAAACTTAAATATAAATACCTTTAAAATTAAGTATTTACGTATTTAAATATATGGCAAAAGTTGTGAGCTTTGATATCTCTTGCTTTCCCATTTAAGTACCTCTCTTAAGTTAATTATTTAACATGTAATTTAAGTTAATGTTTTGCATCCTTTTTGGCAAGTCTAAAAATTTAAAAATTTACATTTTCTGCGGAAAAGCAGAAAATACTCTCCAACTCTCGCCTGGGGGACACGTAATAAATTTCCCAGTGACGCTTGCATTTTTGGGTCATGTTAGTCAGCAGCGGTGCCACCTTGGGGCACCACCACTTGCCACCACCTGAGAACCACCCAAAACCCCACCTGAGAACCATCCGAAACCCAACCGAAACCCTCCTTCCTCCCCTAACCATACCAGAAGGAGAGCTCAGGGTTGACATCGCTCGAATGCCAGAGTCCAAGGATGTAAATCAAGTCGCTTCGAGTGGTTTTCCGCATCGAGATTTGTTGGTGGACTCAAACCTTGGCTTCTGCCGAGGAAGTGGGGGACGGGAGGTGTACGAACAGGAGCACCCCGTGTCCACTGGAAGGGGTGACAATGATGGGGCACCCCATTACTCATCCACTGGCAATGACAGTGACAATACAATACAACCCCATCGTCATTCGCTCTCCAAGGATTTGCCTAATGAGCATGCCATGTCCAGGTAGCTGGCTACCTGTCCGCTTCCAACCCCTGGATTCGCCCCACGTGCCGTAATTACCCACTGATGATGGCGACTCCTCCACTGACCACGTCGTCATTAGGCAACGCTGCCGGAACGCGGACATGAAACCCGATGCAGACATCCAAAGAGCTGGCCTCGGGATTCGGAGTTTTGGGGGTTTGGGGTTTGTATCTACAAGTACAACTCTATCTCGCGTGTGAACTGACTACAACTTTCGTACTCCGCATCCGGGAGATAGTTTTGTTTATAAAATAAATATTGCCAGGTCCCAAAAGGTTATCCATAAGGAGCAAGGACAACGTTGTATAGTGTAGAAATGGTGCAAGGTATCCCACAGCTTCGCTTCCTAAAAACAGGTTTAAATATTTCCATAATAGATTGTCCATATATTATAACTTCTTTATTAAAACTACATTTGATATATTATTATTTTATATTAGATTATTATTTTTAAGTAGTATACAAGATTTTAGAAATGGTAGATAAAAAAGTTAGTAGGTTCTTATAGTTTTTGGGTACTATAAAGTGGAATAACCCCCTAGGAAACCCAGTTAAAGAAGTGGAAAAACTGAAAAAAACATCAAGGAAGCTTAGCTTTAACTTTGTGAAAACAGAGAGAACATTTTTTTGGGGATTATTCATGGTCGCTGGTTCCGCGTCACTCATTCTCTTGAGGAATAAAGCCAGGGAGAAGTAACGACTTCCCCAAAGACGCTTCCTTGTTGGCCGAAGGTGTGTCACTGACACGGGAATACTCCCTTGCCTAGCACACTCAAAAAAATAATTACTTCTGAAATTCTTAAGTACAAATATAGCCAAAATTTATATTTCTATAAAAATCAGAGTTCTAAAATGGGCTCAACCCGCTTGATTAATGGAATTTTGACCCGAAACCAAGCATAAATAAAGACGAAGGACTCTCAAAGAGCGACTTGTTCCTGCAGAGAGGATATTTGCAGGAGAGCAAATAGATCCTTCGCTCTCTAAAGCCTTAAAAAAGAGGCTCGAACTGAGAGACTAAATTTAAGTTAATGGAATAATACAATATATAATAAAATTAGAAAATATACAAGTATTTTCCCAGGTGCTTTCGTTGGGTGTGTCCCTTTTTTGATGGTGGTTAGCGAGCGGATGAAGCGGGACAGCATCTGCCACCACCTACCACTTACCACTTACCACTTACCACTAGTGGTAACAGCAGCAGCAGCAGCAGCAGCAGTTCTTGTTCACTTTTTTGGCTATTGATTTTCTCTGGATTCTCGCATTTTTTAGCCACTTCTTTTTTGTTTGCTAGTCGAACGGGGCACGCGATCCAAAGTCGCGCGTGGTTCGAGGTTCAAAGCCCACGAAGCCACTCTTACACGCATGTGACGTCGTCTTGGCTGTCTGTCCAGTCGGATGTGACGAGAAGGGCATTACCTAGAGGGGGAAACTAGCCCAGAGGTTCAGGGCATCTTGCGATGGTTACCAAAAGAGAGGCTCACCTGCAGGGATCTTACCTGCAAGAGTTCCAAAGCCATCTACAAGCAGAGAACGCTTTATTAATTACTTTTATTTACAAACTGGCAGAGTAGAGAAACTTAATTTTAATATTTACCTGTCATTCAATGGGTTTTTCATCCTGGGACAAGAGAAATCCATACTGGTGCTGCTGCCTCAATGGTTCAATGCTCCCGATGCCATCGATTCCACCAATCCCCAACTCCGATGTATTGACAAAGCAAAGATGAAGTCTTCACCATTGCCTTTGCTCGTCGCGGGGCCCAAAATCAATGCTAAGCTGGGAAGCCATCAAAAGCTAACCACAGACGATCTTGCCATGGATACAGACACAGCAGCTATAGATACATTCGGAGATACAGCCACAGATACAGATACAGATACAGCTATATGAATGTACACAAAAAGAAGCCGGGTGATGGGTGCCGCCGGCTCGGGGCGGTGGAACCTCGCTGACAGAGATTAATGAAGCACTTATGGGCGAACGAGACGCGCGCACAAGCACACACAGATACAGTCGGCGGCGGCGGCGGCGGCGCTGTCTGTGAGATACTTTTCCCTGACCCCCCCCCCCCCACAATGTATCTACATCTGTATCTGCATCTATATTTGTGGTTGTGTTCGCGTCGTGACGGTGGCTGCGAGGTGATGATCTCGCCGGGCTGCTTGTTTATTTGCTGCTGGTGCCGAGATTTCAACGCCTTCATTTGCAGATACATATGTATCTTTGTCTTTCTTTCGGTGTGTGTGTGTGTGTGTGTCTCGAGATCGAGGCAGTTCAGGGGGCTATTTATAGCCCCCACATACACTCTCTCTCTGTCTTTCTTCATCTTTTTTTAAGACAACTATTAACATAGATCTCTCTCTTATAACTTTATTGTATTTTTCTTATGATTATTGAACTTAAATTTTATTTTATTGTGCCCAGTTTGTTCTGGATCCTTAGGGGCTTACAAGGTAGTCAAACAGATACAAGAGTATATATATTTTCCAGACGGAAAAAATCAATTTTGCACAGGCCACACTTGGCATTTTTCACACGCCACTCTCGGGATCCATTCCAAGCCCGACTGAAAACCCTGCCTTGGTCCAGTCAGCGATGCATGGGTCCAAAGTTTCATTCTCTTTATTTTTTATGGTCATCTCCCATCGCAGAAGAAGCGCAAAAAAAAAGCAAAAGGCAACAGCAGAGGCAGACCAACCGGGCGCATTAGCATTTTGGTATCCGCATCTGTGTATCCGTGACCATGCCCTTGTATCTGTATCTTTGGGTGTAGCTCAAACACTCACACACACACACTCTATGGTGTTGTTAAAAATTTTCTGCGAAATTGCCGGCTGTCTGCTTCGCTTCCTACGATTTCGGAGCCACTCCACCCTCCCTTGCCTCCAGCTCACTCGCACTCCCCCCATTTTCAGTCATCTCGGCCAGGTTTTAGCCATGGCCAGAACATGGGATCATCGCAAGGTTGCGCTCTGCTCCATTCTGGCTAAATCTGTATCTGTTTCTGTTGGGTAAAGCAGTTTCCGCGGATCACAATCGAGTCGGGTGTGTGTTTAATTCTTGGCCACAGGAAAAAGATTTATGGGGCATCGAGCCATTAAAATATACATATATATATTTGTATATATATATTCATTGGAACAGGGCTGCGTTCTGATCTAAAGTTAAAGGGAAAAATTCAAGCTTAATTTGGAATGAATTAGTTATCTTAAGAAGAAGGTTTTTCAAGTAACATTTTGATACTTTTAATTGCAATTCAGTTAAGTTATTAATAAATTTATTTAGGGAAATATCTTAAGGTTCCTGGAGTAACACTTAAGTAATGTGAATTCAGTTTTACAAATATTATAATTGTGTTTTAAAAATATACATCATTGAAACATCATGGAAACTATATTTAATATATTTTGCAGTTGAAAAACTTTAAAGTTTAAGGAGTATTTGTTAATATATTTCTCCTGGTTTTATCTTGTACAAAATGAGCCTTAAAAGTAGCTTAGTATCTTTTCCTTTTTGGAGTATTCCCAGCGATCCTCTCTGACAATTACCCTGGGAATCCAGGTTCTGTGAGACGCTGGAACATTAATGGTGCATTCAAAGCTGCACACAGGCTTTCCGTATTTCGTGGATGTATCTCGTACCTTTAGTATCTTGTGGCTGCCTTTCGTACCTGTATCTGTAGCTGTATCTCGATGTGTGTGTGCAGCAGAAGCTTTTTGCAGCCATTTAAATACTAGGGGGGGAATGTCTGTCTGTCTGTCTGTCTGAAGAAATGGCTGCGAGATGATCATCATAATGCTGCTGCCTGACTGCTCTGCTCTTCTCCCGCTGATCACAATGACGATAATGATGATGATGATGGCCATCGTAATGACGATGGTGACGGCGCAGATGTAGACGCACTGAAAGCGAACGTTCCGCTTGGTTAAAGATCATTACCGGCAACGACAACCTGAAGGGGCCGACGACGTCAGCACTCGGAGTCGGAGTCGGAGTCGGAGTTGGAGTTGGAGTCGCAGGGAGAAAAGCCAGAAGAAACCCCAGTAAAACCCAAGACCCAGACCCAATCCAAACCAAGACCGAATCCGAACCTGAACCCAAACCCAACCCATTACGAAGTTCAACTGGAATCCCAAAACCCGCAGACGACAATGGCGGCTTTGAACTTGCAATAAATTTAGTTACTATTTGGTTTATTTAATTTTGTAAAATAAATAAAGTAACTCATCTACTGAGAGATAAATAGAGAAGATACATTGCCCGAGTCAAAATATGCTTTTCAAATTCACAGCAACTCGGCTATGGCTCACCGATTTTTTGACCGGGCCAAGACCGCTCGCCGGACTGATGAAGATGAAGATGATGATGATGATGATGATGATGCGGCTGTGGATGCCAAACTCAGGGGGCAGTCAGGCAGATCAGAGCGCACGCCAGCTCCAGCTCCAGCTCCAGCTCCAGATCCAGATCAAGTGCCTATATGGCCCAACATATATCTCAATTGAGAGAGCAAAATACATCCCCAGACAGACGACGGATGTTGTGCGACCGCCAGTCATTATCTTCCACTTCAACTTCAACTCCAACTCGGAGACCGAGACCGAGACCAGGTCCGAGTCCAAGTCCAACTTCTGACTCTGCCTCGTTTTCGTTTTGCCCCGTTTTTTAGCTTTTACATCAATGATCACTGAACCGTTTACGTTTTTGAACTGTTTCAAGGTCTGCAGTCTGCCATTGTCTTCGGTCCCTCTGTATCCGTATATCTGTATCTACATATATCTGGTGTGTAGCTTCTGTTCCAAGCGGATCTCGAGTGCAGTTTCGATCCGCAGCGGTTACGTGTAATGATTACCCATGGGCGATGGGCGGCGTCGGTCACCCCACAAAAAAAAAATATATATACAATCTCTAGAGTGACCGTTGTGTGCAGGGCCTCTCTATGCGATTCTCACAAATGTTACCTGCACGGCAAGAAAGTATGCAGACAAAGTGGAGTTTCAGTGAAGTTAAAATGTAATCCAACTAGAATGTGGTTTATTGTTAATAGGAGAATAGTTACAAGGAATATAATTATTGTATATATTTTTATAATTAAAGGATCTCTGGAATTGAAATATTTCGCATTGGAAAACCCAATGAGTTCAGTCTTTTATTCTCTGTGCCGGAGATGCGATCGACTTTCTTTTCCCGAGTTTTCTTGCGAAAGTTGCGATCCGTGCTAAACGCTCAACGCCCCCTCTTAAACGAACCGCCCAGCAATTGGTTATGGACCTTGATTGACGATTGACGGGTATTGACTTTGATTGCGGGTGGCTAACCGATGGCACGCTCCCAATTGCCGCTCAACTGCAACAATGACTGCAGCTTGAGAATGATGTATATATATGCTATATAGAGAATTGGGTATTGGTACTAAGAGTGGCATCCTCGAGCCAAGGCAGCTGCCTGTCTTTCGAGCAGGTGTGCTACCTGCCTCACTCCCTACCCCGGGCTTGTCCTGTCCATCTCCATCGTCATCCGCAGTCTACTTCCCCTCGGTGCTCTTCCTCAACTTCACATGGCATGCGATCACAAAATTAATGAGCAGCAACGTAATTACTTCTTGATGGAAATTAGGCAACCGTCGGAGGAAAATGAAAATGAAAATGAAAACGAACAAGGGAACAAGAACGAGAACGAGAACTAGAACTAAAGTCAAAGGAAAAACCAGGCAAAGACAATGACAAAGACTGAAACTGGGAAATGCAAGGCAAGGTGAAGAATTGAAAGTGAGCTTTTGGAAGACACGACCATAAGATACTTTACTCTCTATATATGTATCTTTACTAAATTATGTATCTTTTACTAAATTAAAATCAAGATCTTATGACATCTTAAGCGGCACAGAAGAGACAGCATCCTTTTGTATCCCTAGGATCTCTATGCTTTGTTTAGAGTTTCAAGGAAATGGATGTATATGTATCTGTTATATATTACTTATATATACTTTGCATAACCCCTTCTCCAGTTCCTGCCGATTTCCCATTTCTCTGACGCTATCTGGCGACTGACTCTTTGTTTGCCCGAAGACTGACTCAGAAGTTGGGGGTAGACTGAGACATTTCGCCATTATGCAAGCCAAGATTCCCCAATGAACAAATGAATTGTCATAAAGAAAATTCTTGGCCAGCACTTATGTGAGCAGCAGGTGAGGCATTGGGCTTGGGCTTGGGTTTGGGGGGACACTGGCTTGGGAACTGGCTGAGTTCTAAACCCGGGGAGCTTGGGAACGAACGCCATTATGCGAGCAAATTCGAACAAAAAATCTCGCTGGCACGTAGACGTTGATATAGTGAAACTGAACTGCAGAAATTGGGTAATTACTGAATGGGTCAACGCCAGACAGAAAAAAGCGCAGAGGGAAGACAGTACGTAATGCGACAGAAACAAAAAGCGAATGGGAGATTATATTATTGGGGTGTTCTAATTACCAGTGGCGCCATGAGGCTGCAAGCGAAACCGGAGACCCGAGAAGGTGTCAAGCCGTGAAATACTTGGCATCCATGAGATACAGATACCGAATGCAGCGGATACAAATGCAGAATACAGGTGCAGGGAGAGGACAAAGCCCAGGCTCGCTACACTTTGGTGGAGTGTTTAAAGGTTGATTAATTATGGAATAAACACAAGACACCTCGTTTCTTTCCGTGTAAAGATACAGCTGCAGTTCGCGCAGAGATACAGATACAGATACAGATACAATTTAATGGCCTGATTGCATTGAGTGAGTTTACAATTCGATCGCTTATCGACAACGCGTGCAATGCTCAGGGATTACCTTTGTCTCTCTTTCTCTGTGTGTTTGTTTTTTTTTTCTCTATAGAAACAGGGGGTTGGGTGAGACTCATCAGCACACCCCCTCCCCCCCTGGCCCCTTTATATAAGGCACACATACCTGTAGCCAGTAAACGATAATGAAGACATGCAGCATGCCAATTATTCAGGCGGGCAAATTGAATTTGAACACGTCTTCCTGTACCCTGAACCCGAGAGTGGCTTGCATAAAGGCGTCCATTGGTTGCGGGACGTGTCCCAGTCCGGATTGGAGACCGCCTCCAGGTATTTCGGTGACATTCGATCTGAAAATCGAGCGAATTCCGTCCGCCAGATAGCCGCAGCCTTGACTTGGCCAAATCTCAAGATATACCCCAACGAGATTAGGGACTACTTATGCTAATACCCACACACAGACTGATAGCAGCTATCGGCCAAGAAGCCAGCCAATTCATTGATTAAGTACAGTGGGGCCTAGTGAACCAGCTACCAAGCATTTGAATAGATTTATCACTATCACTAACAGTGATCATAACGATGCAGTCTCGGCTACATTTAATTTTCCTGAAAATTACAGGAAAAACATGGGGTTTTTTGACTTGAATGGCAGGATTTCTTGGTAAAAAATCTGCATTTACTTTCGTTTTCCCCATAAATCTGTCTAGGGAAGCACCTGAAATGGTATCACTGTTATCACTGTATCTTGGTCCGCACGGCAGCTGTCCAAGTCTGCTTTCCGGGGAATCTCTGGTAAATGGCATAGCGGAAACTCAATGAAGTCCCTCGTTAAATCAATTAAAAAATATGTACAAAAAATGCCATATCTGTGTTATCAGTAATTATCAGAGGCTAAGAATTCCACAGGAAACTAGATCTCCTCCAGCCTCACTAATCTGTGCTGCTATATATATATAGACATATAGGTAGATACATTATATATGAGGGGGGTTGGGGGGATGGAGGGTGGGAAACTCCGCCTGCGACTGCTACAGCGATTAGATAGGCGGCCATCAAAGGCATTCAATCATTGTCCCCCTTGATAAGGAACCCGGCGATCGGAGGGGGAGAGCTGCTCAGGGGCTCGGTTCGGTTAGATTCTGGGTTCTCCGGGGACAAAGTAGCTCTTCTTGACCAGCAGCGGATTCCATTAACCGGAATCGACGAAAATACCATTGGGTATCTGGGAAGTATTTACGATTATTATTGGCCCATATTCCAAGGTGGCCTTCAAATATAATACCCACATTTTGATCATTATTGGATATGAGATGTATTTTTAGGGAATTATTATTACAGAATATATATATTTTATATAAAAGAAACGATTTAATAGATACAAATATGTCAAAAATAAACGGAAAACTCTGAGAGACAAGCAGTGGGACCCTCTGGTTACTCATCACAACTGATCTATCTATATCTATCTATCTATCTATCTATCTATCTATCTATCTATCTATCTATCTTTCTATCTATCTATATATCTCTCTCCCTATGTATCGATCTATTTATCTATTTATATATCAATCTATCAATCTATTTATTTTTCTATCTATCTATCTACATATGTATCTATACATATGTATATCTATCTATCTATATAAATATCCTCTTATATTACTTTTATTTATGTTCTTATAGTTATGTTATGTTCGCTATAGTTAATAACCAATATACGCTTAAGTATTTTGTGAGAAATATGTAATATAAATTTTAAAATTTATACAATTTTTCTTGTATTTACTTTCCCCATTTCAGGCATTACCATTTATTTATTTGCATTTTTCTGGACATATGAATAAAAACCCTATTGATAGAATTAAGATTAAGAGTAAAAGTATCCCCCAAAAAAAATTGTTTTAATTTCATGACATTATTATTTATTTCCTCATTTTTTCTTTTGGCAGATTTGCAACCCAATTCCAACAAATTTCCAGTTGTTACTTGTTACCAACTTGTGTACTACCAAAAAGTCTCAGCTTTCCCTTAACAGCTTTATTATGGCTAGAACCAAACGGAAAAGCAAACCAACAAAAACAAGTTGGCACGAAAAAAAAAACAATGAAAAGAAAATGTCACTGACAGTTAATTAAAAAACAATTTAAACAAATTAGAGTTGAAGATAGAGTCAGATGGAGACGCCAACAACAACGGCAACACCGGCTAAAAAGCAATGGAAATAAAACGTAAAACGCAAAACGCATTAGCAGCCAGCAACAAAAACAAGAGGGGGCGGAGTAAGCGGTAAGACAAAGCAACCAAAAACAAGTAAAAGACAAAATAAAAAAAAAAAACGTAAAGCTGGCGACGAAAATTTAACAAATTTTCCAACAGCGTCAACAAAAGTGTCCAAGAGAGAGAGGTACACCGAAAGAAAAAATAAAGAAAATTATATTAGTATTATTTTTAATAGATATTCTTTTGTAAATATATTTTTAATTATTTTTTTATTTTCTGTTTATTTTTTTATACCCTTGCAGGGTATCAAAGGCTTGTAATAATATGAGGGAGTCATTTTTGACCCTGTAAACCATATATTTTCTTGATCAGCATCAACAGACGAACCAATCTAGCTGCATCAGTCAGAAAAAATTAGTTTTTTAATTTTTTCAAAATTTTATAAGGGGTTACATTGTCAAAATTTTTAAAAATTAATTTTTTTTAATTTTAAATGGAATACGTAGATTTCTTAATTTATAAAAAAACTCTCTAATATATTATTTAAGGTGTATATACAATTTTAAGCAGTATAAGTTTTATTAAATTCACTTAATTAATTTTAAAACAAAAAAAGAAAGTGTGATATTGATTTGAAAGTAATTAACATCAGATTTTCTTGCCAAAAGCATCCACATTTTTAGCGGTGCATCGCTCGAGAAGGAGAAGCCCGAGAAGAAGAAGAAGCGGGCGAAGAGAAGTTGAGGAAGAAGAGACGCCACCCGCCGCCTTACGCTCATTACAATTCAATTGAAGCAGCGACTGCGACGCCGACAGCGACGGCAACGGCGACAGCAACGTTCAACGACATTGCCGTCGAAGAAGAAAATCCAAAGAGCAGCCAGCAGCAGCAGCAGCAACAAAACTCAGGTGTAATAAGAGCGCAGCAGCAGCAGCAGCACACGCACACCGTGGCAAGCTCTCACATAGATACTCACAGGGGACTCACATAGATAAGCGGCGGCGGCGGGAGAGCGAGAGCGTGCCACAGCGCTGCCGGCGTCCCAGCCACAGCAGCAGCTACATCTCCGCTGATAAATCGCCGCCAGGCAATTGGGCAAAGCCAACGTTGGCAGCGGCGTCGGCAGCGAGGGCTTGAGCTTCGTTTCTGTTCGTGTGTTGCGCGCGAGAGAGAGAGAGAGAGCGAGAGCATATGGGAGAGAGGGAGAGTGCGCTGCGTGCTTTCGTTTTCACAGTTTTTCGGTTGCTCTTCATTTGTTTTTCTTTTTCATCGTCTTCCCTTGTTTTTGTTTTTATTTTTATTTTCTTTTTTTGGGTGGTTTGTCGAGTGGGCGTGCCGTGGATGGTGGAGGACGCGGCGGGGGTGTATGTCTGTGCGCCTCCTTCGTTGAGATTTGTTCTCTGCCAGCGAGCGTGTGTGTGTTGTGTGTGTGTGTGTGCGTGGCATGGCATATCTGTGTGCGAGCCAACCACAGCAGCCTGCTCTCGTTTCAGATGCTTGCTATCTCTGTCTCTGTCTGTGTATCTGGTGCTGCGCAGGACAGTCGATTTGCATGTGTGTGCGCCCAGTGTGTGTGTGTGTGTATGTACATACATCTTATGTGCTGCTGACTTGCGTTCTTCTGATTCGTTTACTCTCCTCTGGCTCCCCTGCTCTTCTGCTCTCCTTTCTCCTTTTTCCACGTTCCACTTTCCTCCTCCTTTTGCGCATTGATTTTTCTCTGCAGATACAGAGCATAATGCTGTGGATACAGTGAAGCTTGGCGAAGAGAGAATATGGAAGAGAAAAGGAGATTTTATTTGAACTCCTTGCTAGCTCTCTTTTCTCATGTTTTCGTGTCTTAAACAAACGTCAAAGGATAACAGATGCTGTAAAGTGAGGTTACATGGTTCATTGCGTCACTTTATCGAACCGAAAAATTAATTAAATTAAAATCTTAACAAATAAAATAACGAAAAAAATAATAATAAAGACTTGAATGATACCTATAAGATGATATAGCATCTATACACAAGTCTGCTCCATTAAAATACAAAATAATTCTAGATTATATCAATATAAATATAAAATAAATACAATAAAAAATAATTTCATATGTCCAGCCTACGCAGCCCATCTTATTTCGCTCGCACTGTATCTACATCCATCTGGGGATGAATAAGGTGCACGGCATGTACATATATACATACTCGTATATACATACGTATGTATACATATATATAAATACAATTACATAGACATACAGACACACGTGTGGGGGGCCTGGTGAACCTGTGCTCTCTTTTTTCTCTGGCCATCAACGCACGCGCCCGCATTTAGTCAACGAACCACAAAAAAGCCATTCGCAGCCACAGCTGCAGATACAGATACAGATACAGATACATTTGCCCCAACAACAGAGCACAGAGGGCCCCAGAACCAACAGCAGCTACAGATACAGACATTTTATTGATTTTGTCTGGGGGCGGGGGGGGGGCCTTTTTTGCATCCAAAGTTGTTCAGGTCTCTTCCTCCCCCCCCCCATCCGTTCCCCCGAGGCTGCCCAGGATTACATAAGGTGATGAAATCATGCGGGTCTCAACCCCAACCTCTCCGATTCCGGCCAATGGGAACTTGCAACATCTTCGCCCGCAGAGCACATAGCATGTACATCCCACATGGCAGATCCCACATCCCCCACAGATCGTAGAAGCCATCCATCCATCCTATCCTCTATCCCACAAGCAACCCCTATAAATGTTTTGGTTTGTTATGTACAAAATTCTCATGGCTTTCATTTTGGTAACCAGGCAACAACACTTGTGTATCTGTATCTGTGGATTGTATCTGTAGCTGTAGCCCACCACTGGTGGCTGGCACTCTGGCACCCATCCGCCCACTCTACTCTGCGGGCTCTTCTTCAACTTGGTCAGGTTGCCAGTGCTCCGTGTGATGGGGTGGCTGAGCGTCGGTTAGGCAATCAATACTCCGGCCATAGATACAGTCAGCCCCTAGCCTCCCACCCACCTTACAACCATTTCCACTGCCATTTTAGCCTTATAAATTATGCGTGAGACTTTTATTGATTCACCCTGCCGCAGCAGAACATCTACGATGGCGATTACTATGGATGGCCCTGGAATGGGTTCATTGCAGTACGTACAGGGGACCTACGGGGGATATATGTATACATATATATATGGATATATATGGGGAGATGGCAGACATTTCGATTTCCAGGTTAATGGACAACGATTACCGCCGACGACGATGACTTGGTTCCACTCAAGTGGAAAACAATTTTCGATTTAGCTCCTGAGGTAGCATCCTTCCTTATATATACATATAGATCTGTATCCGGTATCTTAAGATCCTAAGCATATACTTCTCCAAGTTCTAGAACTTAAGGCTGTACAGATTTCAAAAAAAAAATACGTCACTTTCAGTTTCCGGTTGACCAAAACTGCGGTCACCTCACCTCCAGTTCCAAGTAGTATGCCAAAGATTAGCTAAAGTCTAGTATTCCAGCGCTATCTCACTATCTTCGACGAAACCCTAAAACCGTTTGATGATCTGGTCGTAGGTCTGGTATCTGGAAAAAGCCCCCTGGAACTGACGCAGGTTCAGGGATCACCGGATTCAACGGACATCATCAGGCGTCGGCGTGGAGCCAAGGTGTGAATGGGTTTTTGGCACAGAGAACGAGGGAGATAGATAGGGGCCTTGGTTATTGGAATCGATGGACAGGTGAGTCATCACCTGAAACCAGCTGACTCACAAAGAGCAGGTGGAAGGGAGGGTACGTGATAGCGATCACGGCGATCACTGATGCAATGCGCCAAAGAACGGCGCGAAAAATCTATTGGAATGGAAAGGGGACTAAATGGAGGAGGCACCACGGGGAGCAGCGGAGACCATAATATCACGCGGCTCCGGTGCGCGGGGCTTAAAAATCGCTTACAGCGTCTTTAAGGCCAAAGCCCAGAGACAACAGTGAGAGGCTCCAGAGACTTGCGACAGATATAACCGATGATAATTGTGCTATTTCTGTTGTCTTTTGTCTGCCTTCAGTTTTATATATTTTTTTGTTTTCCCAGTTTTGGGAAATACCTTGGGGCGTTATCTGCGTTGGCCATAGATCGATAGGTTTACGACTCTGCTGCACTATCAGGGGCCTTACAACACCAGCAACACCCGCAGCTGCCCGCGGAGATAATCACAGGTATATATGTGAGTATATATAAAGGGGGGCAATTGTTACCAGATCGCTGGATCCAGCGTCCAACTATGTGTATATATACCATATATAGTTTATAATCGGGCACCTGACAAGGCTTGTCCAGCCAGCTGGCCATAAAGATAAAACTGCAATTCAAGACGCGATCAACTGCAATGCATTACCTTCGATTTCATTTAGTTTTGTTCTATTTGAAGCTATACCTATAAAAACCTCTTAAATAATAATGATATCCCTGAGATATCTCATCGAATTCTTCACCAGGGAAGTGAAAACAGAATCATCAGCATTGAAATACCAAGAACCTCGATTCCGGGGTCTTATCGCCTTATGGCAAACCAAACCGAAATGCGTTGCCTAATGATGATGGATCGTGATTTTAAGATGATCGATGATTTGCTAGTTGATAAGCTCGATCGAGAGCCACGGAAATGCCGCCCAAAAAAAATAAATAAATAAGAAAAATGTTGGGGAGTGTTAGTATTTACCTCTGAGAGCATTCATACTTCTCTATTTACCTGGAACACCATTTTTATGATACGGATACCGGAGAGCGACTCTGCGATACTTTCCATGTGTGGTTTTCTTTGAAGAGTCTGAAACGCTGAAAGGCGCTTGCTCACCCGTTCTTTCTATCCGTTATCTGTTTTCCTGATAATGATATATATGTAAGGGTGTATTTATATATGGATCCCGGACAGGGGGAGGCACCATTTCGACTTTGTGCCATTGCGGGCTGATGTTTGATTTTGATTTGCCATTGCATTAGCCTCGGGACATGACATCGATTCGATTTAATGGATGGCCGGTTGGTCAGAGTTTCCAGATCCAGGATGATATAAGTTTGTAATATAGATGAGTCACTCATTGGGATTCAGATTCATAGATATAGTATAGTATAGTATATTGCCTTTGAGCCTCTTGGCTATTTTATTGCAAAACTGCTAAGGCTTATACTTTAACCCCTAAAAAAAGGTAAGAATGAACAGAAACGGTAAAAGAAAGCAAGAGTTAATTCTTCTGCTACCCCTTAATTCATTCTCACCTTGCCATCTCATACGTGTGTGCTTATTTCCAACCCGTAATTTCATGCTTCCCCTGGTGTATCCTTCGTATCCTTTGACTTTCAGCTGCTCATTTACATTAGCGCTTGTCCCCCTCATGCCACCAAGTTTGCTCAGTCGCGCCCCCATATTTCGGTCCTTGGCCCTAACGGTTGCCAGAACTCAGGCAGGACCTCCCTCCCAAGCCGCACTAGGGGAGAACGGAGCCAGGACGAACCACCCTTTCAGCCAACATCCAGATTGTGATCCGGCCCAGAGAGACTTGGGCCCAACCCAAATCGGTTGATAGCTATGGCAACTATCTTTATCTACACCAAAAAAATTAAATCTTTAGCCGTAAATACTGGAAAATGCAACAAATATTACAAATTACTATAAATAACTATAAATTACTTGACGATTGATAAATGATTAAAGTGGTTAAGAAGTATTTTAGTATTTTAGTGAATAAAAAGTATATTAAAAATTCTAATAGAGCCCAAGTTTTTTTTTATGTACTGCGAAGTCTTTTAAGTACTTGATATGCAAAAATAGACACAAAAATACTACAAATTAGAACAATAAATTATTACAAAGCACTACATTATTAATAAATGAATGAATGGTTGGGTATGATGTAGTATCTTCTGAAGAAAGAATTGTATAAAATTTAAATGAAAGCACAATCTATTTTTTAAAGAGAATTTGATCAGTTTTAAATACTTAATATACTAAAAAAATATTAAAATACAATACTAAAAATACTACAAAAATACCAATGCTAAAATAAATGCTGCAAATAAGAATATGATTAAAAATGTTATATAGATAATTATATATAAATATTACTATTACTCATTATATTTAATATATTTATATATATTACCATTAATTAAATTAATTTAATTTTTTATAAATTGTTAAATTAATGAAAATTCATTGGTTTTTCCTACTTTATGGTTATCTTTTACTGAGTATTGCCAGATGTCACACCAATTGTGATACATTTTAAATCATTTCGGTTGATTGTTTTGCCAGCTTTAAACTTTATTTTCAGTGTACCCCTCAACGACTTCTCACCGACCTTCTGCCCCCCCCTTCAACCTTCAACCAGCAGCGCAAACAAGCGGAGCGTGCGCGGAAAATGCATCTGCACTGTCCGGGGGACTTCGGAGCATTTCGATTTCGATTTGGATTTCGTTTTTTTATCAGCAGCCAAAGCCAACGAAAATATTGACTCAACCGCAACCCTAAAACTAAGGCACATAGCGCGGGATGGGATGAGATAGTATACCTCACATACTATGTGTAGGTATAGGAAGTCGGGAGATGGACGTGGAAGTGGTTATTGCGCGGGTTGTCTCCGCGTCTCCGGTGACGGCTGCAATATTCAAATGTAACCGTAAACGTATGCTCTCTGTATCCGTATCTCGTATTTGAACTGATTAATTTGTTGACACAGCCACGACGCGTCAGCGCAACTTCAATATTGAACGGATGGATGGATGGATGGATGGATGGTGATGATGATATTATATGTGCGATGACAGCAGACGCGAAGAGCAGACACACCTTGTTGCAAATGCCTTTTTTTATATTTCTTATCCATGGTTATATATTTTTTGTATTTTTTTGTAGGGTCTGGTAATCGATATTTGGTCGTAGCGCTCCCTTGTTTGCCACGCCAGATGGAATAGATGGATGGATGGAGGGATGGAATGGGGGAAGACTCTCCACAGAATCCCCAGAAGATCCGGACGGAGGTCAAGAGGCAATGATCCTTAAGCAAAGGTTAAACTATATAAAAAATAACTGGATTTAAAGACTTAGAGTTAGATATTAAATTTAGATATTTAGCTTTATATCAAGATTCTGATTTAAGATACTTTTCCATGCATATTTTGTGAAGCCAAATTGAGCTGAATATTCCGCAGATAAATTAAATGAAATGTTTTGTTTCAAAAAGTTAAGAAAAAAACAAAATAACAACTCCTTAAGTGGCATTAAATTAGCATGGAAGGCATGCATATAAGAACCATAATTTCTGGCCTCTAATTCTATGTGAAGGGAATGCTGATGAACCTGCTGCAGGACCAGCAGCTGAACCCCAAGTACACGGTGCGAGCCCGTTGCCAGGGGATGGTGATAGTTCAATAAACTGGCCGAGTCGAGCGTTGATCCTGGCCTATTTGCCATCGTCAGGTGTCCCGGTGGCTACCCCTGACAGCAGTTGAATGAACGCAGCCAGCTTCCTTTTGTCCAGTGTTCAGTTTTCAGTTTTCAGTGTCCTGACCTGTGCCTTTAGAACCTGTCTCCGGCCGCTGTCGGTGTTGGGTTCGCCTAAAAACGGCCAAGACACACGCTTTGCATCCTGGCAGAAGGACGAGAACAGCAGGTACATGCATGGCGAGAAAAATTGATCAAGTCTGGTGAAATATTTATTTTCAAATTGAAAATAGTACAATGAAAGCCTTGAGTTTGGTGATTTTTTTGCCATATTTTATGATTATTTTATTAAGTACAGGATAACTAACATATGCAATATATTGCTTTATTCTGGAACTACTTCTTTCTCTCAGTGTCTGTGCCAGGAGCAACCCTTGCAATTGCACAGAACCTCAAAGGTGCATCCTTGCATCATCGGAGGCGGTGGTGGTGGCATCGGGAGTGCACCTGTCGCGGCGGCGTTCGTGGCCAAAACGGGAGATCCACCGGATCATTGACTGGGATCGGGTTACAGTCCTTGCAACACACACACACACACACACACACACAGCAGTTCACAGAATCGGGTGACAGTATCTTTTGCTCCTTTCGAAGCTTCAGTGTTGCCAAGTCGTCAGCCTGGCTGCTCTGGCTTTGGATTTGCCTGCCACTTTGGCTAAAAGGACTTAATGAAGTGGAAGGCGGCAGTTAACTTTCGCTGCCGACACACGGATCCTTTATCCTTCTCCCTTGTCCTCCCCCTCGAAGGAATCGATCACATTTCAGAGACATTGAAACCCGAGAATCGGAAGTCCGACTGGAAACGACTGATGGCAATGTAATGGTCGAGTGGAGCGAGCCTCCTGCTCCTTGTCCAGTTTTGCTTCCTTTTGCCAATCGGCCAGGAAGCTTTACAAGCAGCCATATATCGCATTTCAGGATGCAGATTGAAGAAGCTCTCATTAAATTGTAGTTAGTTTCAAGTAAAAAGAGAGCTCCTAGTCGAGACCCCAGCGATCCCTTTTAAAATACCATTCATTTAAATCCATAATTTCCTTACTTCCTAGGCTCTAAATTATACCTCTTGTTTTTGGGGTCAGAATCGTGGCTGAAAACTTTCTCGGTCCACGTTTGGCTCAGTTCGTTGACCATCTCTCTGGTCGATATGAATGTATCTATGGGTGCTTAATTTCACCAACTCGACGGCACTCGCTTAATGAATTTTGATTATTAAACAAATCTCAAACGAGCCACGCACCGCATGTACACATCATTTTTTAATAATGCATAGTTTGTCCATAAATTTCATTTCATTCTCCGCCAAGACCATACAGTTGACTCTTTTTCCTAACAATAACCGACATTGATGAAAGCCATTTGCATACAGTTATTTTGAATTGTCCAAAAGGGTGATCATAAAAATCTCTCTTTTGGGGGTATTTGATTTTTTTTATCGTATTCCAAAATAAGGTTTTTTTTAAGTTAAAAGAAGTAGCTTTGGTAGTATTATATTAAACATTATAGTAAACATTATAGACTCTAAATTAAAGATTACAAAAATTATATATAAATATTCCTTAATAAAATTAGCTAAATGGAAAGCTTGACAATCCTCAAAAGATTACAAAAAAATCTAAAATAATATTTCAAGACATTTAATTTTATTTATGTTCCGAGTTTGCAGGGAATTTAGAATTCGTTTCGAATGGAGAAAGCTCTTTCTCAGGTTTTCTTAAATCCAGCTCAGACTGAGACAGAGACAGAGACTGAGACTGAGACAGAGAAAGAGATATTGACAGAGACTGAGATAGTGAGAGAGACACCGATGGCTAGTTGTGGGTATCAATGGAGGGGAGCATGCCTGGGCACGATTTCCAAATACATTAATACCGCGATGGGTGCACGATGCGGCATCGGACTTGGACATTGGGCATTGGGCATCGGCACGCCATCCAAGTCCACTAAAAAAACGTCCACTGTCCGATGTCGAAGGTGTCCAATGACCGATGTTTGATAGCCACTGATGGCGATGGCTGCTGCCTCCTCTTCTCCAACTCACTGAGCCAAATACGAAATCACATCCAAAGCGCAGAGCCAGAAAAATGCTTACCTTTAATGGGAGACGAACTGGGAATACCCCTTAATGAGAGATATACATACATATAGTATATATAGTACATACTAGTAGGCTGGACTGGATATTTTAATAAAAGTTATGCATGAAAAGTTAGTCAAATTTCCTGCCAAACATTTAGGAATATTTATTAATATAAGAATACAATATATATATATTTATTTATTTATTAAACAAATTAAGCTTGGCATACAATGTTAAACTAAATATTATATTAACAAGCACTGGCTGCGAGGGCCATCAACACCTCGGTATATCTAAAAACTAATATTTATATAGAATAAATTAATGTAATACATGTAGTAAATTTCATATTAATAAACATATTATTAAATATATTTATAAAATTAAGGAATAGGAATTCTGCAATAAAAGCTGTAAGGGGCAGGAACTTTATACGTTTTTGAGCATTTAAAGCATTTATTATTTAACTACTTTTAATGAAGCCATTTATTATTAAACCATTCATTAAAACCATTTATTATTAAGTAATTTTATACTAGCTTATTTTTAATTTCTTTTATGTAAAACCATTTATTATATACCCTTTACAGGGTATCACAAATCTTAGGGTTCAATAAAAGAAAATGTACGTAGCTGGTGATGGCGACGATTGGCGGTTGGCGCGTTTATGAGCCCCAACTTGGTAACCGATGGCTGGTTAACCGGTAACTGGTAACTGGTGGATGGTAGCGGGTGACCAGCTATATTGCCAGTGATTCTTCATTAAAGATTCATGGTGTGTTTTTCTTTTGTCGCCGTCGATGGGCCAACTGCATCGACAGCGGCTGCTGCTGTTTCTCCTGCTGCTGCGCGCCAATCTTCAGGGGCCGAGCCAAGTTGAAGCCACAGCCGCAGCCACAGCCAAAGTTAAAGCCAAAGCCATAGCCAAAGCCAGTTCCAAATGGTCAGGCGACTTTCTTTTTGATCAGCCACAAAAATCAAGGCGGGGGCAATGGGGAGATGGAGGTGGAGTATGGGCAACCGGTAGGCCCTTCTATGGACGTCGCCATCGCCATCGCCATCGCCATCGCCATCGCCATTGCCATTGCCGCCCCTCGATGGCTGTTCAATGGGGACTCTCTGGGGCCCGGCTTTGGATGTTGGCCGTGTCTTCAGTCTTCAGTCTTCAGTCTTCAGTTTCTCAGTCTTCTGCTACTGCTGCTGGCTACACCTGAAAAAAATCAAATCGTTTTGAATGAAATTAGTATTTTAAATATGAAATATGTTTAGATCGGTATACGAAAGAAGCTTGCTGTTCTGAACCATTATACTTGACTGCACCTGAAGCTATATAGATAAGCTTAGAGTGGTCTTAAGTTACATCACATTTCTTGCAGTGTGGTGCGACTCCGGGGCCGTTGTAGGCCGTTGGCCTAAAATAATGGCCGCAAAGAAAATTTCTATATTAAAATGCTTTGCCATGCCTCGGCATTGTCAGTTCGGTGGCTTGATTTCTTCTTGAAATCTTCGTGCACGGCCATATCCATATAGCCATATAGCCTCTGTGCGGGTAGCGGCACCGGGAGAGATCTCCTCGATCTCCTCCGGCGCGTTTTAATTGCCCATTGAATACCTAATTTTGTGGGGTTCGGGGTCCGCCTGCGAGGCACTTCTTCTTGGCCACAGATAACCAGATTGCCTTTTAGGGTCCATCCAAAGTCTCGGAATGTCTTCAGATACGAACAATACGAAAAACAGTACGAAAATTTCGATTATCACGAAAACGGCAACGGAAGCCGCGTTTCCAGGTAGTCTTGCCTCGAGTGCTTCCTGATTTTAAGTGACATTTGTTTACTCTTAATTCCTGCGGTTATCTCCCGCCGAAGGTCACCTTTTTGGTCAATGATTGCCCAATTATGCATGGTTGGAAATGCATAGAGGCCATCCTTGGGTTTCCCCCGGGCAGACATTCACCATTTCCGACATCCATTACAAGCGGAAGTGGGTTACAAAATTCCCTCTTGAGGAGCACAATCTGCATATCCCTAGGGTCTCTTCCTTTTCCTTGGCCATTATCGTTTGCATAAATCAGTGACAGTTGTCTCTACATTTCTCTTAGATTGAGTGTAGTGCTAGGAAACCCAATGATGACTACATTTTTTAGGGCAATACTTTGGCTGAATATACATTCAAGTGCTTATCATAATTTAGGTCAAACAAGTCTATAAATCTGCTTGTGTCTCATTTCTCGATGGATTAAATTCCTCTAGTCGAAATGCCTACAATGTGGTAGCACCCGAATAACCCCTTTGTGGAATTCTTCAATCGAAGAGCAGGCTATAGTCTTCGGCTTGAGCCTCATTAATGATTAATCTAGTAAAGATAGCTGGCATCGGAAATTTATACGCCGCCATAGTTCATTGGATTACGAGTACGGGTGCGTTTAACAATTTAAATGATACTTGACTCTTTGCGCTTCTTCCACGTGCGTGCTGGCACCGAATCCAATCCGATTGAATCCAATCGAATCCGATCCGAATCTCAACCCCAAGATCAGCCCATACCGTCCCGTACCGCCCCGTCTCCCCACCCCCCGCCTCATCAATATTCAACGCATTACAATTGCAATACGTTCCCGGCACTTACTTGATCCCATCGCGCGATCCAATCGGATACGATCCGATACAATCCGATACTATATACTATATATACACGAGCGCCAGTGCGATCAAATCGGCGACATCAGTACGGATTTTTATGCTGATTTTGACCCACTTGACTCCATCGAGTGTAGTCCATGAATCGCGATCGGACGGGCGTCGAGCTTTTCAGCCGCCTGGCACCGCCGATCGATTGATTGTCTGCCATGGATAAATGCCACTTAAGTGCTATATACAGAAGGGTTTGCCCTAAACAAACCCCTAATCTAAATCTGGAGTTTTTTGGGCGTTCTCCTTTTAAATATTGCTAATTATTTCAGCACTTTTAAGGCCTTCTATAAATTATTTTGCTCATGTCGTTCTGCCGCCAAGCCCCTCTTGCCAGCCAAACAAATCCCTACATTTTAATTCCAGTTATTAATTAAATCAATTTAAAAAAAATGTGCACACTTATAAAAATATAGTGTACATATTTATGACGGCTAAACGGAGGAAGTGGTGACACGCAAGCGACTTGGCATGCGACAAGTTCCGGCACTGAGAGATGATCATCATCATCACCATTGTCACCATGATGTATGTGGAGCATCGGGCAGAGAGATAAAGAAAGATCAAAAGGCCGACAAGAGACCAGAAACAAAAATAAAAAATACAAAAAACAAAGACAAACAGCGGCGTTAAAGCTCCGTCACAATATGTTTAATATTTGCCCACTAAATCGAGGCGGGATGCGATAGCAGTCTCCTCAAAAGATTAGCCGACACCTCTTTCATCTCTTGGCCACCCGGCTGGCTGCTAACCTTACCCCTAAAAAATAAGTTAAAAAAGAAAACAGAACCCCGTTTCTTGTTCCTGTTTCTGTTTTTTATTTTTTACGACCGCGATGATCAAGAGACAAATCCGCGCATCATTAAATGCGAACGACCTACCCCAGGCCCGGGGTCAACTCCGAGGAACTTGCTTCGGGCCCTGGGATTCCCAGTTCGGGTGGTCCCTGTGAACCTTACTCTCATAACGAACCATAAAGCATCCAATTTATATATTTACGACCTTTCCAGTGTAGGTTTCAGTTGTTTTAAGGAGGAAAATCTGCAAAGTAATGAAGGTCTTTGAAGTGAAAGATTCACCTGGTTTTTTGGTTTGTTTTGTTTCTTCAAACAGCCTTGATCTCGTGGGGGTTTCTCTCTAGGGTAAATTGGAGTATATCCGATTAATCCGGAGTATATCCCAGTGAACTGGAGTAAATCCGAGTAATTGAGAGACAAATCGGTAGCAAATCGTGGCAATTGGTATGCAAAGTGCGGCAACTGGCTTGGCTTAATTTTGTGACGATGAGGCCGTCGTTTCGTTTAATTGCTGAGCCACATTATGTGACAAGAAGCGGAGCGTGTAGCCCTCCAACATTTTGTTGATAAACAAAACACAAGACAAGAAGAAAACATAAAAGAAAAAGCCAAATAAAGCAACCAAAAACAAGACGAAATACAGAGAAAAAGGCTGAGAGAGGCTAAGCAAATATGTCATGTAATAAAACCGCAGAGCCGCAAAACGTTTCTCTGATAAAATAATTGAAAATAAATTTAATCTCCACATTTCCCACGCTGCCGCCAGACCGCCACCAAAGTTAAATAAAACAACTGGCTCACCGATTATTAAGTTAATTAAATGCAAATTAGTTAAGAATTAGAATGGATAAACTCCCTGGGCAGGTGCTAAAGCATATGAGGTGCTCCCGTAACCCCAACCAGCCCAATCAGTTATCAGTGGAGCGGTTGTGCTCCAGTTTGCTTCAAGAGATACATATCATCAGTCGGGGGTCTGTGTTGAATTTTTAACTAGGAACGCTCTTTGGGGCTTTAAATCAGAGGGCTTTCTGCACCTTGAGTTCCCCGAAAAACTCTGAAGTATGTGACATTGTGCAGTGCTTACTTTCGCAATTAAAAGAATAATAAAATAGTATTGAAATGAAGTAAAATATGAGTAAAGGTGTTGATGATTATTTACCAAATCAAAGACTCAAATAATAATACCCTTTAAGGGTAACATTAATAATATTAATATTACCAAACATTACTAAAGATTAACTTCCAATACAGATAGATACTTCATATATTTTCATATTTACTCATAAAAATTTAAATTTAATTTCTGTTTTCTTTGTTTCCAGCAAGTCCTTAAAAGAGTGTAACATGAGACCTGAATCATTTCCTACTACCTTAGGAGCCTGGATCTCTGAAAGAATCGAACTAAGTTCGAAATAATTCTTCAATATAATTATATATTCGAACTGCTGACCCAAAAACAAAAAAAGCCAGTAGTTATCCCCAGAGTTTCCTCAGAATCCCTCGATCTCACACTCGTTTTTGGTTAGACAGACAGACGGATGGACAGGGAAACCCTACGGATTCCCATGTCCAAGAAGAGCTACACAAAAAAGTAAAATCTCACCGCTTATCAGGTGAAGATCAGGTGACAAAAATTTAACCACACAATGGGGGGGAATCAATGAAGGACGGAAAGGAAACAATTAGGCACCTGACTTCCTCAGGATGCATCCATCCAGCGACGGGATGCAGACTGTAACTGTAACCGATCACGTTCCCATTCAGGTGGACTCCCTGGGGGATGGGGATGCCCCTGGATAGGATGGATGATCATCGCCATCGCATCGCCACGAATGGAGCCTGACCGAGCTGGGACTGCTGAAACTGCGTTGGTGATCTTGCATACACAATGCGTATCGTGTTTCAGCCACTTCACTCAGGACGGGGGGAAAGAGGCCCGGAGACTCGCACCTGATGGGAAAGCACAATGAGATGCCGATGCCGATGCCGATGCCGATGCCCACAGCATTGGGCAATCACTTGACCTCTTTCAGGATGTTGTTGTTACTGTTTGGGGACAGGCCGAAAGGGAGGAGGAGGAGTGGAGTTCGAGCTGGAGTTGGAGTTGAAGTTGGAGGTTCAAGTGTGTCTTCCAGATAGGATTATGTCACAAGTGTGAATGTCACACTCAAAGAATGCACACAAATGTAACTTATTGTAGGTTAAACCTATGGACTCTCTGAAAATGCCTTAAGCAATATGGAAATATTCTGAGTTCATATAGAAACTATTTATTTATTTTACCAAAATCTTCACAGAAAGAACCTTTGTGGGGTAAATATATATTTTATCATTTTCTGCCTGTAAAATTGAGGCTTTTTTCTTAGTGCAGAGTTCGAGCAAAAGTTCGAGTCCCAGCACAAATCCAAATCCGAGTGCGAGTCCATGCCTGAGCTCCGCTCCAAGTTGGCCAAGTCCGAGCCGAGGGCCATCGATGATGATCCGGCTGGCATATAAATAAGGCCGAAACCAAAATCAAAGCCAGAGAGTCAGCACATCCCCCGCGAGGCATCCTCACGTATTGCCCATAAAATACATTTTCGACTGAAATTCGTTTTTGGTAGCTGTGCGAGTGCGAGTGCGAGTAGTTGGTAGTTGAATTCCCACGGAGCGGCAGCTACCGCGTGGGCGGATACAGATACAGATGCAGGTACTTACGGCCACAGATACAGATACAGATACAGCTACAGATACAGACATCATCTTACCTAACTAACCTAACGCATCATGATCACCACCATCGGATGCCCAGATTAGTATGCATCCCACCGCCTCCGAGAGGGCCATTAAATGTGCGAGAGATACAAAGCCGAGAGACAGACACAAGCCCGACCTCAAAAAATGGCAAGCGGCCAAGGCGGAGGAGGAGGAGGAGGCCTGCAGATGGAATGGAATCGAGTGGAATGGCGTGGAATGGAGTCGGAGTGGATATATCACATAATATACGCATCATCGCGATGATACATTCCATCCAACATTGGCCACAGCACATCCCCATCAAGTACCAATTTAATGGCAGCACTTCTTGGCTCCCAAAATGCACAGAGACAAAAATCGGCGAACTGTTAATAAATTATTTAATCAATTACTAACAAATACTTATGAATTATATTTAAATATAAATGATATATTTTGAGATTTTTCAAAGTAGAATAATTTTAATAAGAACCGCTTACAATAGTTTTTCTTTCTGTTCAGAAATTAGTATTCCAGCAGCGGAGGCCATTGCCAAGCGTCCATGTCCATGTCCATGTCCAAGTCCAAGTCCAGGTCCAACTCTTGCAGAGGATAGACTTTAATCCGGCTCTGGAATGTCCCTCCTCTGTCTCCGGATGAATGATGCTCAGAGAGCCAGAGCTGAGCTCGACTTTTATGTCTGGCACGTTCTGGCTGGAGCCAAATCGGGGATCTGTGACACTGGCAGCCACTGGGTTTAGTGCATCCCTCGCTTAACGATCCCAGTGGCTGGTCGTAAAGCCCAAGGCATTGATCATAATCGAACCTGCGGCAGGATAATAAACTCTCAGAATGCCTTGACTTGCAGGTCCATAAAAACAATGATAAGGTTTTCGCTTTGGTCTACCAATTTAATGATCTTTTGCTGTAAATGATGTCTCCTTTTTATCAAAAGTATTGAACCCCTTTTAAGGGGAATTGAATCTTACGATATTTCACATATAACTATAGGTTTGTCTCTATTAAACTTCTAACAGACTCAACCCACAACTCCTACACTTTATTATCCACAGATGATCAGCATGGCAATCACGTGCCCCTAGGATCTCATGAACATCCTTATTGCCCAACGATCCAGCGAGCGATCTGTGTGATCTATGCCACCTAAGTCTGGGCACTACTACGGTTAGTTTTGGGGTCAAGAAACCCAATGAAGAGGGATCCCTGTGGGATCACTTTGGGCAGGCGGCCAGATCAGCTGCATATATATATACAGACTATATGTACATCTGGCTATGGTACTCACTCGTACTCGTACTCGCTCCAGGCGGGTACTTAAAATTCTAAGAGCAGATCGGTGCAGCCGGAGAGGCCCCCACACTGGACACTCGTTAAAGCCCATGGATCGGTTTTTGTCCCGATGTTGCGGAGAAATTTTCAAAGTGAAAGGGGGGCGTGGTGGGCCGAGGGGTCGACGAGGGCGGCACACGCACAGGAAATGCTCTCCGTCATGATCATTTTCCATAATTAATCGAAGACTCGGCAAGACATTGGCCACTTGTGGGTTAACTGCGTTTGTTGGCCCCACAAACATGTATAATGTGTAAAGGCAGGGGATTTGTGGCCATAATTGATTTGTCTTTTTAGCAATGACTCCGTTTTATTTGTATATTTTTTTGTTTTGTTATATATTTATTTTAATAATACTGTTTGCACTCCCCCGGGTGAGCGCTCTAATAACTGCAACATTGATTTAGGCACCTTGAGTGGCTTTAACTTGGCTATATGCGCTACAGCAATGGCAGGGTATTTCGGATTACGATTAACAAATATCAAAACTATTATACATGATAATATATTACATAATAGTTAATATAGTTTAAATTATCATTAGTGAAAGTTGCATTTGATGCAGACCTTTTGATACTTTAAGCTACTTATCAAAATTTAAATTATATTTAACGCTAAATTCTCTGAAAGGGTATTTATTGAATCCCTTTCTATGCTCAAGCTTCAGCTGCATTAATTGGCTAATTCAATTATTTACACAAGCTAAGAACTAATAATAATTGGCCGGGAGGATGTGGCTCCGCTCAGCACGACATTGACGGCCTTGACTGGGTGTTCGTTGGGTGTTGACTACTGACTGCTGACTGCTTCGCTGACTAACGCTTTGCCTCTATGCTAACTGGTTTGCCAAAGCCATCAAGGTTCGTCCAATGATGTGGCCAAGATGGCAGGCAGCAGCTGTTTTTGGGCGGATGTGCGATATTCGAATGCCCAGCGGTAAATTGAATTGCGTTCAAGGCGAGGCGAGGCGAGGCGAGGCGAGGCGAGGAATCCGTTGACCTTGCCACACGGTGGTGCCCGATACCCAACGATACCCAGCTAATTGGCCATTAGAAGCCTCCAATGGAACGTTCCACGAGGAAGGTCTGGGCTAGAAGTGAGACTCGAGTGGAGGTTGGCCAGCCACAAGAACGCACAGAACATCTGAGGACTTTACTTCAATTTCAAATCGAAAATATATACTCTAACGATCGATCAAAAACATTTCCTTGTGGATACTCTGAATATATGAAAACATATACTATATATAGTATAAAGAAAAGCAGATTGCTCGAAGTAAAAGGCTTTCATGAATCCTTCAGCTTCTTCCAAATATCCCTTCTCCCTATAAGTATTATAGTAAATATTATTATTATGTTTATTTCCACTAAGAAAGGTGTGAAGTGTGTAGGATCTCCCAGGAGTCGAGACCCCATCACTCTGACCCAATTGTCCCACGCCACACCACACGGGGCATCTAGAACCGAATCCCACCGAGGTTCTCGGTTCCGGATTGTGGGTGCTCGATAAGGAGTGTAAATATTGAACCAGAAATAAACTCGAACCCAAACCGAAACAAATCAAAAATGAGTCTCTGGGATTGTCCCTGGACCCTCTGGATGGGATATATATAGTGTTTGCTTTGCCCCGATGTGGACGGACACCTGCGCGAGGCCTCGATAAACCCTCTGCCAGAGCAGCTCGTCCAACTCGATCGAATTCAGTGCGTTTTTGGGTACAGGAATGGGATGCGGGCATCTCGGGCATGTATATACATTTATATATATTTATTTGACAGTGTCTATATCTCTGTTTGATTTCGCTCTCTGATCGTGTGAAGGTTTTGACTTATTTTTATGGGCATTATCTTATCGCTTTTGATTTACGATAGAGCGGCTTGAAGGCTTGAGAGGGAACGAAAGTGTTGTAAGATACTTCAATGGCTCTGCTGGGAGAAGAATGTGTGTGGCTATTACTAATATAATTATTATATAACATTATTATTTTTATAATAATATGTATGAATAAAGAAAAACAGCTCTTGGGTTAGCTTTCAATCTCTTTTAATTAGTATTTATATAAGGTTTGTGTACCAAAAATTATGCCACTCTTAAGGCTGACATTATTATTATTTATTTATGGTTTATTATTTCAGATACAATATTTCTCAGTGCATCTATCGTACTCTCTACTGTATCTGTATCTATCCCTCTCCAACAGATACTCTTGCTCTCGAGCCAAACACGAAGGCATTTCATCCGGACGGATGTGAGCATTACTTTTTATGGATATTTATGTAGGGGACGTGACCGTCAAAAAACTTAAGCTATATATATTTAGAGGGGGGAGATGTAGAGAGCTAAAATCTGAAAGAGAGAGAATGACAGGGAAGACAGAGACCGCCTCTTTGGGGAGTTGCTTGATGTTGTTGTTGCCGCTTTCTTGGGGACACCGGGCGACTGTTAATCTACAAAGCAGGAAATCGACCCAAGCCAATCGTTTATCGATCTTCGAAAGAGATGGCTATAATATATACAGATATAAAGAAAGAGAGGGCCAGATGATCACGATGATTACAGCAGAGTTAACGGGTATTCTGGCTGCGTGACCAGCGGTTATATTCTTTAATTTCCACTCTTCTCTCTCTCGTTCTCTTCCGTTTCTTCTGTAGCCCTCTCTTACCAGTCTTCTGGCTTGTCTTCTATATAGTCTTCTGACCCCCTTTCTACAGATTCTTTCTGCAGTACTAAAAAGGAAAGTCAATACCTTAGCTATCCTTGAACATCCCCATTTAAAATAATAAATTATTTAGTATATATTTTACATAAACAATTGAATAATCTAATAGGTATTCCTAAATTCGTAAATAAAGTTCAAAATTTGTGGCCTTTCTTGGAGAGAAGTATTATTTTGACATACTCAGATGAGCTGACTAGGCGGTTTCCTGGCCTTAGGGGTTTCTTCAGAGATTCTCCTCGGATAACGCGACTGTCTGGAGCCAGTCTGGGCGATTCTTGGCTTGAAACTTGAGTGGATCGCTCGGCCCATTCATCTATCCATCCATCCATCCATCCATCCATCTATCCAGCTATCCATCTGTCCAGCCATCCATGCAAGCACCTCCCCACACGTGATGTTCTGCGCGTGCGCCACCTTCCCCTTCCGAGCCCCGATCTCCACCAGAAATCTGGAAATGCAGAAACGATGGCGTTGATAAGGCCATAGAAAGTGATACCAGACATGCGATAGCGGATCACGGACATGGAAAGCGAATACCTTTGGGAACTGGTCATCGGTAAGGCTACTTATAGATGTATATATTTATGAATATATATTATAATTTCGAGAAAACGAGCAACTCCTTTGCCTCGGAATTTGACACGTAAGTGTGCAGCTTTTGGCCTTGCCAACGGGATACCAAGGGGAATTCTATACTTTATATGACTAATGGAGGTTTTCACAGAACTCAATGTACATCGAATTATGCTTTCGCTTATGTAATATACTCGATCTTTTATATTTCTAGATTTCTTTGTGAGTTGAAATATGTGAAAACCCATTCTTACTGTGTCATTAACGAGTCATATGTTGTGAACCCATTGCTAGAACAATACATATCTGTAGTTAAACCACAAAAAAGCAGGTGGCTGTTAACAAATCCATTGGCAACACCAATCTACAAATCCCAATGGAAACCACATAGCGTCCGCCACATGCAACATGCAACAAGTGCAAGCACATCCAGAGCTGGTGCATCATGCAATCTTCCTCTTCAATTTCCATTTGCCGCATTCATAAAACAAACAGCGCCGCTGCATAGAGCGAAAAAACAAAAGCAAAAGCCAAACCGAAATCATAATAAATATCTCGCGTAAATGCAACAAATTTGTGGCGCATGCGCAACCAACAACCATCTGAAAGTCGACAGAAACAAAAGCCACCTCTCCCCCGACGGCGGTGTGCTGCTGCGTCTCCGCAATTAACAAAAACAACAGCCGGCCCAGGCCACCCGCCCAACCCACCAACCACCACCACCCACCACTGCACCACCGCCCAAATTGCCACCTCCGATGAGCCAACTGGTTATACCCTAACCAGAGAGCATTTTCTTAGTCACAATAATCTAGGAGCCTCTCTGTAACAAGCAAATAAATTATAAAATAATAAACTAAATTAATTAATAACTGAATTAAATTAATAAAATAATTGATAGTTATTTTCCTTTGAAAAGGCCACCATAAGACTTGCTGTTCGCTCATAATCTTAAAGCTAAATGAAATGTAAAAATTAAGGCTTAAAAAAGTCAAAACTCGGCCAAAAATGCTTTAATTTAAATTCGGAAAGCTTTTATATGTTAGTTTTTATTTGGCTAATAAATCTGCATACTAAATTTAATTTAATTTAAATTTTAAAATTTTTTCCAATTTTTGAAAATTTTAATGATGTAACCCCTTATAAAATTTTGAAAAAATTAAAAAAAATTTTTTTTCTGCGGGAGATGGCTAGATCGTTTCGGCTGTTGGTGCTGATCAAGAATATATATGATTTATAGGGTCGGAAATGACTCCTTCATAGATTTACAAGCTTCTGACTCAAATTATAATACCGTGCCAGGGTATAAAACCGATAGCATAAAGATATTTTCGATAATTTTCGATTACTATACCGATTTAACCGAATTACTAAAAGGGTGTTTGTAGTTTCGGTTTGCCATTCGTGACCATCTTTGGATGTTTCTTGTTCGTTTTTCTAGCCTTTAACTGGCGGCACGCGCTGCGCTGCGCTGAGCTGAGCTGCGATGCAATTTTCGTATCTGCAAGATACATTCGCCGCGTTTTATGATTTACGCTCGCCTCGCTTTATATAATGAGGCCTGGGGCCGCCTGCACAACCCAATGAAGAGTTGTGTTCAAAAAGAAGCATTTCATAATTGAAAATGTTGCAACTATTTGGCAGCGAGCTCTGCCTGCCTGCCTGCCTGCCCTGCTCATCCCGTCCGTCCATCCAACCATCCATCCATCCATCCATCTATCCATCTGTCCATCTGTCTGGTCGGCTGCCTCCGCTGCCACTGCCGCTGCGTTGCATGTTTGATTTCTGCTAATGCAATGCGGCATCTGTGTTGCTGTTGTAATTAACAGCAGCGAGCAGCGAATGGAAGCCAAAGTCAGGCATCCAAGAGCCAAGACTCCAGCGACTCCAGCGACTCCAGCGACTGCTCCTCCAACGCGAAGCTCAAGAGGAAGTGGCCGCATATCAATTCAAAATTGCCTGGAAATTGCTATCGAATTGCTGCCGGGTTTTTGGCCAAATAAAGCTATCCAATGGCCACAGTCGATAGTTGGATAGATATTATGCCAAGGAACAGTGCCCTCACCCATAAGGGTCGCGATTCCCAGACCCAAGTTCAGCCAATACCATGTAGCTTCCCATGTCGGTGGACTCCCTTCCGGAAAAAGTAAATAAAGTAAACACGGCGGCAGAGGGAGAAGATCTCGGGAGTTGTGACAGATACCGAGCAATTAAGTGAGTTGTTTTCGTCTGTGTTTTTCTTTTTTTTTTTTTTTTGGTTTCTTGGCCAAAAACGAGACGAGCTGTGAGAGTTGGTAACAAACAGCGTGCTAACGGAAACTGCTGGTCAGCTCGGTCAGCTTTCATCTAGCATATGTATCTTTTATGGCCCCCCAAAAATAAAAGAAACATATTACGAGTTTTGGTGCGCAGTTAAAACGACACTCGTACCCTTGAGGTCAAAAGGTGCTGAGAACGAGCCGGCCAAAATGATGCTGAAATTGTGGAAATTCAGACAACTTATCCGACATCCCGAAACTCGTTTCACCTCTCACCAAGTCCGCGCGAGGTTTCGAAACGCCTGGCCACCTCCAGATGGGTTTTCAAGGTGGCTCTTCTGGTTCCCTCGCGGTCCCTGGTCAGCTGCTGTTGCCGCCGCCTTTCCAAAAAGGAAATCTCTGAGAAAATCTCTGACTAATTGGCCCAGATTGGTACAGATCTCCTAGGTCACCTATATTATCGATCAAAGGCTATTCAACCCTGCAAATCCACGGACTTTAACACGCAGACGAGTGGCCGGCCAGCAAGATGACAGGACATCTCATCTCCTGTGAGGCTGCGCCCCGGGAATCCTTGGCATCCGTCACCTTTCACGTCCATAATCATAATATAATTCAACCCCTATTGAGGGCGAGAGCCCATAAATCAACAACTGCAGGGAGATGAGAATGAGGTTGAGGTTGAGGAGTTGGAGAAACCAGTTTGCCGACTTAACCCCTTTTTCTCAAGATCGGTGTCCCTAACCCCTGGCCGGTCTTGATCCAGTTTCGTCACGCTTCTCTACCCTTTCCCCTCTGAACCAATCCATTGACCAATGACCAGCCCAACAAATCTTGAACTTTCTATCCCAAAAACTAATTGAATTTGATGCCTAACCCATAACCCCTGGCAAAATTTCATTAAAAATGTCCGAGAATGTTCTTTGAACTTTCAACCCAAGTGGCAAGGATGCTAGGGGAGGTACAGCAGATCACGATCTTAGGGCGATCTTAGGGGTTCCTGGGCATAACATCGGCCATTCGAGGTGAATTTTGGGTTGGAAAATGCCTGTTTTCGCACTCCATTATGGAGGCTGGTCAGGGGTCGCAGTTCAAAGTGGACCAATCACAGCGCATCATTTACAAATATGAAATCTTTTAACGAAGAGAAGGTTTAGCAGCTAATATTTATAGAAATAATATAAAATAAATAAACTATATGTTTTATAATAATAATTTTTTACTGAGCTGCAGAAATAACCTTCATAAATATAAGTTTTTTTTGCGTAATTCTTTGATTACAATTTACTTACCTCTTAAAAGGGTAAAACTAAAAACTAAATAATAGTTTACCCAATTAAATTCTTAATAGGACACAGTATTGATCTGTATAGAAATAATATATTTAAATAATTAAAAATAATATTTCTACCTATATCTTTGGGTTTGCCTAAGAATAAGATACTTCCTTATATTTTCTTCAATTTTAATTAAATCAGTTGCCGATTCCCGTTCCCGGCATTTCCTTGTATTCCTTCGAAACCTACCATTGACCGTTGGTCATTCTCTGCGTTCAGGTCCTGCTAATCCTTGACCAGAAAGTTGCCCTGCTTTAATTTGGCCGTCCATTCATCGGACACGTCCAGGACTTGCAACTAAAAAAGAAAAAAAACTTTATGGAAGAAAAACAAAACAAAAGGCTGCTACAGAAAATAAAAAACAGCGAAAACCGTTACGCCTTGGCACAATGCCCAAGGGTCCTTTTTGGGCCTGCCAGCTTGTCCTTTGCCTTCTTTTCCCGCTCCCATCTCGATCTCGTTTCCCTGCCAGTCACTGACCTCATTTCGATCGCCTTCGGACCGCCCTTCGTCCTCGGTTGGTGTCCCGAACGAACTCAGCTGGACGAAGGACCAAAGGACCAAGGACCAAGGAGTGAAACCGAAACTGAAACCGACACAGAAACAACTTGCAATTAAGGCTCCTAAATGCCCGGGGAATTAAGAAGGGGCAGGATATTCCAAGAAAGACCAAAAGGATCGAAAGATACTCGTGTCTCTGAAATGCATTCAACTAAAATAATAAAAATCAATATATAAGTAACAAATATAATAATAATAATAATATCATAATAATAACAAATAATAAAAGTTACCTTATCAATTATTTACTTTAAAACTCAACTTAGGTTCGGGTTTCTTTTATTTACTTAATAATTTTTCAATAGTTTAACAAAACAAACAAAACATTATTTTAAAATCAATAATAGGTATCGTTTCCTATAAATTTGAATATTTTGATCTATATTATATTGATTTATTGATTTAAATGTACATATATATATTAGATGATATAGTTGTCTGATTATTATTATTATTAAATTAATAACAACATTTTAGAATCATAAGAAATAGTCACTGCTCAAACTACATAAAAATGTTTTGACAAACGGAAAAGCTAGTGTGTAGTTCTTATTTTTCTCTTAATTTGATTATATATGTATATATATTATATTTGCATTCTATAATCAATCGTCAGATCAAGTTATACCCATTCCCAGTATACAGAGTCCAGAAACTAGTTTCTTCTATAGCGATAACCCCATCGCTGGCTAATCCCATCAAGGGGATCCGGGGGTCGGGGCACTCTAGCGAGATCAAACTCTCATTAACCCGCCAAAGGATGCGGCAGGACCTTGGCAGATCCATAAATTATAATTTTAACGGCTAAACTGACTGCGTCACAAGACGAATTCCTAATCAAGGGTCCGAGTCCTGCGTCCTGATTCCTGATCCCTGATTCCGGATCAAATTGTAATGCGCATGCGATGGTCAAGATCTCGGGGACTGGTCAGCGAAATGAAATATGAGTTCGGACCGGGAACGGGGCAAGGGATTGGGCTGGTCAAGCGTGTAATGCTTAAGGATGTGAAAATGTCTTGGCGGTGGCAATTTCCATTTCAATTTCAATTTCACAGTGGCCCGAATCAAGATCAGCCCAACTAATATTCAAATGAGGTCGCCGGATCGCGGGCCCGAGGCCGTAAATTAAGGTGACCGAGGCGAAGGCTTCCCAGACTGGCCAGGGAATGCACCAGTGAAGGGCAGAGGCAGGGGAAGGGGCAGGGGAAGGGGCAGGGGAAGGGGCAGGCCAGGCCAAGGCAGGGTAAGAAGTTCAAGTCCAGGAAGAGGTCCGGGATCGGGGTGAGCATAACGACCAAGCGGAGCAAACTCATTACAATGGGAGCAAACGGCAAAGGGCAAGGCACGAGAAGCAGGAAACTGGATTGAGCGAGGGATGGAGGAGGGATGCACCATCATCATCCCCTGGTGACCACTGGTGACCACTGGTCAGTCCCGGCCTCATTTGCATTTCCATTCCTCGCGATGCGCTGCATTTGTATTTATTTATTTCGCCCGGGCAAGGAGCTGGGTCTCCTTGGGCTCCTTGGCATTTTCCCATCAGAATTGGTCAGTCACTCCCGGCGGCGTCTTTTGTTCGGTGTCTAGTGGTCCATTGTCCCCGTCCCCGTCCATTGTTTTCCTATGTCATGTCCGACAAGAACCTACGACTGGAGCCGAGCCAGGGACCACGGAGCCAGAAGCCAGAAGCCAAGACAAAGCTCTGCAGCTCGGGGCCAAACTAGTTTGCGGCGGGTTCAAGTGAGACATATTTCGCGGCAATCAGGCTTGTTTCCCAGCTGTGTGATCCCGATTCAGGACATGGCGTTCCTAGCCCAGCCCCGACCCGCTAATTATATGCTTATTTTTGGGCGGGAATTTTTGAGAGTTAACAGAGATGTGAGGAGCTTCTACTATGTCTTAAATAATCAGGAAATAAGTATTCAGAAGCATTAAAAATAAACTAAATTAGTGGCTTAACTAAATTTGCAAAGTATAATAATTGCAGTCAGAAGCTTGTAACTTATTGAAGGAGTCATTTCCGAACCTATAAATCATATATATTCTTGATCAGCATCAACAGGATTATAATATAAAGGTATTTCAGATACTTCAACAATTATGGACTTGATAAATCTCCGCTCATTCATCACCACCGATCGCTGGTGATAAATTATTGATGACCTTTTGCCTTTTGAGTGAACTTTTGGTCAGTTAATTACTTAATTTCATGCAGTTTATGCCCCGAAAGCCAAGCCCACGGCAAACCCGGAAACCCAGGGACCAACATCCACCCCCGAGAGGAAAACCCGGCAAAACTGGAAAAGTGAAGAGCCAACCCAACAACATCAACATCATCATCATCGGTGGAGTGCTGGTGGGGGATGATGCGTGCCTTCTGATGCGGCGCTTAATCGTGACTTTTAACGCACGGAAAGGTGAGGCCAACTATGGGGTGTGGTCCGCACCCGAATCCGAACTCCACCCGCGCCCAAGCCCAGCGGGAAGCAGATGCTTGCTCTGGGCCATAGGTCATCGCCTAATCCCAGCGGCTCTGGCCTTTCGGATGCCAGACCCAGACGCACCGTAATTGCATTTGGCACGCTCACTCAGCGCAATCGGAGCGATTCCTTCTCGGCCAGACATCTGACATTTGGACCTGGAAAAAAAACTATAAAAAAATATATAACAAAGGACACACCACACAGCAACAAAAAACGCTATTCATAAATAACTCTTTTTTGCGTCTTCAAGATGCTAACTATTATTATTAATTATTATTTATTTATTTTGTATTTTTGCTTCCGCCCAGGAAACGCCTTACTAGCTTTTCCCACTCTTTCATTTTCCTTTTTCCTCTTGCGCTTTCCGCTAGACAGACTTTCGGCAAGCTTCATAAATATATATATAGTATCTATATCTATTTCGTACAATGTATCTGTGTATATATTTTTTGCACAGCCAGACACGAAGAGTCTGAACACCTAGATCCCGAATATTACCTGGTTGCAGATTGCCCAAGGCACTCGAGATTTCTGTGTATATACGCGATATATAGACTCGTAATATATGTGTTTTATGGCTCTCGAATCAATTACGTGTAAATGAAAACGAGATAAAAATTAAAAGCAAAAAACCGACAGCAAAACCGACGCAACGAAATCGAAAACGAAAATGAAAACGAATCCGTTGCAATTATCACGTGCAAGCCATGAAACTGGTACAAAGCAAAGACCCAGCCGGCGAGGGATTAGCCAAGTATAAATCAAAAGTAAAAGGCCATAAAGCCAGCAGTCGCCAAAAGTTAAAGCCAAATTTGGCAAAAATTTCGCACTGAGTGGTAAATAATAAACAATAAAAATAAAGAATATTCAGTGGGAATATTGAGAGAGGAACCTAAGAGTTATTATTTATCCTTAATGTTCTATAATCAAGGGAAATGTGGTAAGATCAAGACTTATGTGTGCTTTATTTGGAACAAGAAGGACACAAACTTCGGAAAGCCATAGCTAAGTTTAAAATATTATCCATTCCTTGAATCAATATTTATCGATATTGAACTACCAGGAGTATGTATAATTTATGACTAAGAAATTCATGGATATTAAAATATGCCCCAGATACAATAGCACTTTGTTTAAGATTCCAGATCAACGGGTATTAAGTTACCTACAAAAATGTGATCACTCTAATCCCTTTTTAGATTCCAGATTAAACAACTCTTGAGCTTCTTTTAGGCAAACATTACAACGGAAAATTAAACGCACTCTCGGTGATAATCCACCCACACTAGCATGGACTTTAATGCTTTAGATAAGGAGGCTTTTCCTTAAGTTTTCCCACGACCTCTTATCGGCAGAGCGAGCTTTCCCCGGGAAACCAAGCCCGCATAGTCCCCAAAACAAAAAACCCCAGGAGATTCCGAGAGCCGTATTCCCAAGAAGCCGTCATCGTCGTCCAGCCTGATAAGACCCAGGGCCCAGGGCCCAGGGCCCAGGGCCATATGGAGCCGAGCGGTCTTGGCTCTGGGACTGCGATTGGGACTGCTTTCCCGCCATTTGCTCAGCGAACCAAGAAGACCAAGAGACAGTTGCTGTTGAGGGCCCCAGGTGGAAGAAGCCTCTCGATAAGGAGGGAGAATTCAAGTAAAACGAAGAAGGGACCGGGGGAAGTTGTCGTGTGTCGATGTGACGATTGTGTTTTGTAACGGCCGCGACACTCGAAGAAAACAGGTAATAATTATAATTTCCCTTGCCATTCCTGCCTAAGGAATATAGTTTTCGATAAGGGATGCTGTGAGATGGAGAATTCCTTAATTATCTATAATGCATGAACAATTATCCATATTGTTCTAAGGTTGAAAAAAGGATACCAATCACATCCTTTCCCTTAAGAAATCCCCATTGCTTCGGCTTAGAAAATACAATATTTTTGTTGCAGTGCAAGGACCAAGATCGGCTGGCTGCATTAACTCTTCCAGCTGACTTTACACGGTGGCACGGGGCAGATTAGAGGTGGACGACGACGAGTGCCACATCAACTGGGTCGCTCAAGCGTTGCCCACAAACCTCGAAGAACCACTTGGGTTGAGTCGGGGCAGCCGTAGCAGGATCAGGACCTGGAGATGGAGAGGTATACAGAGAGGGGGAAGAAAAGAAGCCCAAGGATGACGACGAGTATGAAGCCAAAAGAAATTACAGGGTCCGTTTAGGTGACCAGGTGACCAGCTGCCATAACACATCGGCATTCGTCACCATCTAGATAGTGCAACGTCAACTTGGTCATTACATGTGGGTCACACGTTCGCCTTCGCATCCAAGAGGGGGGCATTTGTGGAACTTCTTTCTTTAATTTGACCTTTTCCTCTTTGGCTGCTCAAGCTGATTAAGCCAGGATGCGAAGCCCTGTCCATAAATAGCAACAGTGGGGGCAATAACTCCTGAAGTTCTCGTTCCAGAGGGTCCTTCAGATGCGTAGAATTACAAGGAAGCTTTTGGAAGTAGTTGGAAGTTGAAAAACAACAATGTAATCATTATTTCCAATATTTCTCTATCGTTCTATGAAGCCTAGGAAATACCTCATATACCTCGATTCATAAATACACATAAGCAGTAAATAAATATTTAAAAAATCGAAAAGTATCTTAAAGGTGTCGCAGCGGTATCTGTAAGCTCTGAAGAGTCCGCTGAGAACCCATCCTAGGAGCTCTGTGGTCAGCAGCTGTATCCCTGTTTCTCCAGATCCAAGCCAACTCCGTTCCAGAAGCATTAGCCTGGCCAACATCTGAGGAACCAAGAGTGGAAAATGAAGGCGAAGGCTAAGAAAAAGGAGGTGCGACAGCCAGAGAGGAAGTGGAAATGGAAATGGGTTCAGGTTTAGGAGCTAAAAAATGTCATGTGGGTTCGAATTTGAGTTTGCGCAGGGGCACGTGGCCTCTCAAGCGCGAAATGCAACTGCAACTGCAACTGCCACGGCAGACACAGGCACGGGACAGAGACGGAAAGAGGCGCAGACTGAGAGAGGAGATAGCGGAGATCGCAAAGAGATGCCCCCGACTTTGGACTTGATCTCGGGGCGCCCTTCCCTTTGGCCTATCTTTGTATATCCGTATCTAGTCATCTCCATCACCCTGTGTGCACTTCCGGCGCTGCGGTTGAGTGTGCTCACCTACACTGAAGTAAAAACTGCAAAGCTGGGAATCATTTATTTTATAAGAAATAATAATCATTAATAATTTTGTTCAATATAATACAGGAACACGTACAAAGACTGTTATAATAAATAAAATAATGCAATAACAGTAATAATAATTGTTGTAATAATATAAATAATAACCATACTTGTTATTTCATACATTGCTCTAGCTTTTTATACAACATAGTGAATTTAAATCTATTTTATTTATATTTTAACATAAGATTTAGAAAAATATATATCTATATATAATATATATATTTATCAGCTTTTAATTCGATCTGCATGAAATTTTTAATGAAGTGCGACTTGATGCTGCCTCAATTTATTTTATGTGTATGAAAACCTCTTCTTGTCTTACGCCACTCCCTGTTCCCTGTTCCCCTTTCCTTGTTCCCTTTTCCCCGTTCCCTTTTCCCCGTTCTGTATTCCCCCATTTTCTTGCCAGCTCCTCGTCTCCTCCTTAATTGCTTTGGTGCTGTCCTGCAGGTTTTCCTTATTTCCATCGGGCCCTCTTCTTTCTGTTACCATTACCATTGCCATTACAATGGGGTTGACTTTTGCCGCTGCCTCGCTTGTTTTTTTATTTATTTAATTTTTCTCCGCTGCCTTCACCGGTTTCTTTATATATATTTTTTGTTCCTTTTTCCTATTAAAACGTCCCCGGCATCGCAGTTAAATTAGATTAAGCAGTCATGCACATGTCTTCCGCCGCTCAGCCCTCGGTTTTCCTGGCCAAGAGACGCGTCAGTTGCTGGCTTCTAGGATGGGGTCAAGCGACCCCAAAAGGATCAAAAGGACTGGGGACAATGACATCGTTATGCAGCAGCAGCAGGAGCAGGAGCAGGAGGAGAAGCAGCAGCAGGAGCAGCAGCAGGAGCAGCAGAAGACTTTCATTTCCTAAGGGAATAAATCATTTTAAATTTAATGAGATAAGATGCAGTTACATTTTATCTATGCTACTTTATTATTTTTAAAGAAGCTCTTATTTTAATTACATTGTAAACTGTATTATTTTACCTTAATTATGCCACTGCTTTGGATATATTTTAAATATCATATATATTATACAATATATTTTATATCCCAAAATATTGGTGCTTGCCACATACCAAGCTGTTTTGTTTGATCTGAAATTGAATTCCAGTTTAATTTAAACTGCAAACTAAACTCGAATGCTGGGGGAACCCTCTTGGAGTCTGTGCTAGTCCAGCTGCAAGGATCCGCTGCCACAGAGGAAAATAATGGTGACGATGATGCTAACCCTGCAATCGATCGATGCAACTGCCGCTTGGCCTTGGCAACTGTTGTTGCAACACATCATCATCATCATCGTCAGCCAGGACCCAGGACCCAGGACCCAGCTCCTGATGCTGCAGCGCTTCGGTTAACAGGTAGCAAAGCGACCATTGAACCTGTTCCTTTCCCTGGCTAATGGGACGCAAGAGAACAGGTGCATCGGTGCGGTGTCCTGGATCCTCGCACGCGCTGCATCCCTGCCGCATCTCGTAAATAAACGAAACGAGCGAAAGGGGCACGTGCCGCAGTCGCGGAGCGCGCTCAATGTGCAACTGCAAAGGGATCTGGATCTGGATCCCCGATCTTGGCAACGATCTCGATCTTCCCCTTCGGGGGTTCTACGAGTGTGGTGGCAGCGTCATTGTCCTCTGGCAGGATCTCTCTCCCCTATGCCTCTGCCGATGATGATGCGGTGGTACCTGTTCTTGGCCATCAGCAGCATTCCCACTGAAATTGCAAGCTGCATTTCTGCGGTTTCTTGGCTCGTGCCAAGCCTCAAAAGGCAGTCCATCCTTGGCTTCAATTCTGGCGAAAGAACACTGGCGAAAAAACAAGACAACAATAAAAACAATAACTTTTAATATGAATTAACATTGCAATAGAAATTCAAGAACGAGAACTAATTGGCATTTGCATCCAAACAGTCATTATTGAGACAAGAAGGATTTCCGAAGGTTATTTAAAGTATGGCAAGTTTATCCTTGATCCTTGCAGGATCTTCCTATAACAAATAATAGAATAAAGATACCTTTCCAATGCCATAAAGCATATATTTTCAATACTTAGAACCATTAGGTGCTCTAAACTTGGTTCTCCTTTTAAGTTTCAGCCCGAAAAAGTTTCAAAACAATCAATATAAGTTTATTTTATACTTGAAACTTATTTTAAGCTGGTTTATCCTGATCAAAAACCAAAAAACTTGATCGAGATACATATTACTGTGCAGAGACAGCTGAGATCAGACTGTGTTATTATTAAATTGATGATTGGGCTTGGCTGCAGCATCCCTTTTGGCCGCGAACAGCTGAAAGTCTGGCTGTCCATTCCCCATTCTCCATTCCCTCTTCCCTCAACCATTTCCAATCCAAAGCCGGCTCCAGTTCATCATCGGCTCGTGGCAATGGCCCAATTAGGCAACCAATTACCACTAAATGGGCGCACCTTTCTCTCCAACCCTTGTGGCGCGAGTGTTTTATGGCAAAGGTCCACTCCAGAACGCCCACAATCCGACAAATCATTGCGTAACTAGGTCGATCCTCGGCTTCTCCCCAGATCCTTTAGCCACACCAATACAGGAGGGAACGGGAAAAGAACCCGAAAAGGATCAGCCAAAACATCTGTCCACCAATCTGCTGTTGACCTGCCGCCTCTCACACCTTGCCAGGAGTCAGGAGTGGAGAGTGGGGGTGACTTATGGGGGGGAGAAGTGAGAGGAATGCACTGAAAGAAATATTGAACAAGAGTGTTTTTAATTATACAATTCAATATTTGTCTTTAATTTAATTGTCACAAGAGCTATATGCAACATTTCCAAAAATTAATGAAGGCCTAGATTTTAAGTAACTAGCTTGTGTTTTCTTAATTTGTCATAAAACTATTATTATTATTTTTCTATGATCTGATCTAATTATACTATCAATAAGTTCATATAAGGGTAGATTAAATCAATTGCCGCAAAATCATAGAAACATTTCTTAACCTTTTTCCAGTAAAATGTTATCATACAAATCAACTACTAATTTCTTTCCGTGTAAACTATTTAGTTTTATGAGCTTGGAAGTGGAAAATAAGATATAGGCGAGGAAAGGCCTATTCTTAAGTGTTCATAAATCAGATTGGGTTAGCTTATTTTCGTTAACAAACAGCTGCTCCTTTTCTTTTTTGAATATCCTTTAATGAAGAACAACGATCAGTCGTTACATTTAAGGTTATTTAATGGCAAATGCCAATAGAGACATTACTGTTTATATTCTAAAATACTAAGTAAAAAATATACAGCAAATATTGTTTAAAGGAAAAACAACAGAAGCGACTGTCGCTTGGTATCAATAACTCATCACCCCGTGGAAACAATACAACCCCCTTCAAAGGAAAACCAAGAATCGTGAGAAAGCATATTGGAAAAATAGGAAAGGAAAATAATTGAGTTTATACATCAAAACAAGCTTCAAACAGTTCATGCTATAATATCAAATTTTTAACTTTGATTTGTCGAAGAAATTGTCTTATAAAAACATCGTTAAATATTGATTCCGATTCGATCTTATATAATCATTTGCTTCATTCTTGATTTGTTTATATCATTCCCAATATTATTTAAAATTAGAGCTAGCATCTAAAGTTTTTTATGTTTTTTAGAAATTATTTGTATAATATAAATATAAACGAGTGCTGGCCTTAAAACATAAACATAGCTCAAGTATTCTACACATTTTTGAGATAGCATTTAAAACTAACTAACACAAACATGAAGACTTTCAAATACTTTCGGTTCCCCAGAGCAAAGAACTATATACCTTCACTTGGCTATGTGCCTATGACTTTGCATGTCAGCCTATGTAGGATATATGCATATATATATATATATCTATATCTACAAGCATACAAGCACATATGTGATACAACAGATTAGAGTCCTTTCCATCCCCATACATCCTATCCTGCCTTTTTACGACCATCGTCCGTCCGGGTATCCGTATCCCCAGATCCCCAAACTGGCGAACAGCAAGCACGATGACTTGCTGAAACGGACAAAGTTGATTCGTCCCTGAGTCCTTGGGTCCTTGGGTCCTTCGGTCCTCAATAGCTGCAATGGTAAGGGTATGGACTGAATCGCTCCTGGGGTGACACCCGAGTCCAGGCAAACCCCCGACCACGACCACACCCACATTTTCTGCCTTGGCATCAGTGTTGCCGCGACAGAGATAAGTCTAGAAATATTTGTAGTTTATTTTATATTTTATTATATTCTTAGTTTTATTTTTGTATAGTATTGTATATTATAGTTACAAGAAAATCTAGCCATATCTTGATTGATTTTCAATAATTCAATGGCTATACACATTTTGGCGTCATGAAATTAGCTTTCTTATTTGTTTAATATATTTATTATAAAAGTACACATTTCCTTCCTAATTTTTAACAATTTAATAATCAATCTTGTGAACAATCCTGTGTGTTATATGTTTCATAAAAGAAATGATCTGCCACACTGAAAGAGGAGAAGAACCCATTATTTTGTATGCAAAGAGGTAGCTAAAGGTTATGTTGAACTTGGTGTCATAGTTAAATTAAATTAAAATTCAAATTAATTTACATAAATCTTCTAATATAAATATATAAATATATATATATTTTTCATTTGTTTCTTGGTCAAAAAAAGGACACTTTGTCAGCGCTGCTGGTGAAATGACACGTCAGTTCACCTCCTGCCCCGATTTTTTGATGTCCCGTTTTCGCGTCCTGGGCCCTGTGTGTGTGCGCACGTTTTTTATTTGAACAGCCAAAGGAATACCGCTCACAACTGAAGCTTTCCCCGTGGAAAACTGGGGGGGAGCAAAAGTGGGCGGAAGCCAGACCATCGCGGGTAATCTTTTCTGCTGTGCGGTGCGGGTGTATCTCGTAGATACTTTCGTGGGTCGCCGGTGGCACGAAATGGACGTATGTATCTATGTATGTGCGAGTACACAGCTGCCTGGCTGCTGCTGCTGGACACGAAAATATCGATCGAACCGGCAACACACAGCGCCAATGAGTCACAATGTGTGCACTGAGAGAAAAACAATTCATTTTCTATTTCAATTTTTTTTAGAACAATTTCATTATGCCTTTGTAAGATATTACAATTTTAGTCAGAACTTTGTAAAACTGTGAAGGAGGCATTTCCGACCATAAACCATATATATTCGTGATCAGCATCAACAGCCGAGTCAATCTAGCCATCTACCCAAGAAAAAAAAAATGTTTACAATTATATATCGATTCAAACAAAAAGAATAGTTGAATCTTAGTCATGATCGATTTCCGATTTGATCCTATAATTCTATTTCAAACTGCAAGGGTATATTTACTTCAAATATAAAATAAATTGCCTGATTTAAATTTTTCTGGGTATTTTCTAGCATTAATTGAAAATGGATTAAAGGGATTTTAACAATATCTGACTCATACTTTCAGCGTATAGGCATTATGGGTGCACGATTCAAATTCCGTGGAGAGCACCATCTAGTGGCGGAAGACATAAAACAAGTCCTGGCGCGCAACCCTTTTCTCCGCTTGCCGCATTCACTGCTTCTCCGATTCTCCAATTCTCCACTCCTGCAGTTCTCCGGCCCTTTCCACCGGAATTGTTTGGCCTGTGCAGTGAGGCATATATCCGGCGGAGTGCTGTGCTCGCTCTCCTCTCGGGGGTGATTTTCCTTTTGGCCAGGACCTCGCTGCCCGAGCGGAGGAGACTTTTACACGTCGCAAAAAGAAAGGTTTTTAAATGCTCTAATTTTTCGAATAATAAATATAAATAATTTGAAACTTTGAAAATTAAATAAATTTCTCCAAGAACGATGGGTTATATTCCCCGAAAGTGGATAAAAATGTATATATTGAAAACCCTGATGATTGTTGATTGTAGCAAAGCTTAGAAGTAAATCCATTTTCTCGCTGTGCAGCTGGCAGCAGGACAGATTCAGGTTACACACCTGTTCCGTTCACTCACACTGGCCACGTTCCGCCTGTCCTGCGTCCTGCTCCTGCGTCCTGCGTCCTGCGTTCTGCTCTTGTCACCCTCCCCTCCTCCCGTGACAGAAATCAATAATACCGAATGCAACGCCCCTCAAATAAGTTGTCCACACACGTGTCTCTAAAATAAAACTTTCATCATCGTCTTCGATGTACATACAAAATATATATATAAAAAAAAACTGACTGCTTGCATTACAATAAATAAATAAATACGCAAAAAAAAAAAGAATGAGGTTTATCCTTGGTATATCCTTTCTTCTAGGCCACGAGCCGCAGGTTGGTGCGCTTGCGACCACCGAACTCGCCAAAGTTGCGTCGCACGGCCTGAAGGACGGCCTGCTTCGCCACAGGATCCACCGGCTCTAGGGCGGCGGAGGCGGCATCCTGGCCGGTCTTGGCGTTCTGGCCATCCGACTGGCGCCCCAGGATGTTCCAGAAGGGACGCGGAGTGGTGGTCGTCGGTGGATCCTTGTTGATGTAGATGCAGTTGATGATGGGCTCGTCGCCGAAGAACTGCCGGTTCTTGTTGCGATTCCTGCGGCGCTTCTGCTGCTGCATTCGGCGTCTGTTGTTCTGCTGCTTGCGGCGTCGCCGCTGTTGCTGCAACGTCTGCTCCTGGCGGCGTTTCTGCTGCTGCGTCAGCTGGGGCCGGCGGCGACGGTAGCCACCGATGGAGGAACTGGAGCTGGAGCTGCTCAGGTGGCTGCTGGGACGGCGACGCCTGTTGCCACTGGAGGAGAGGCTGCTGCTGCTGCTGCTTTGCTTCTTCTTTTTCTTGGTCCTGCGCTGGCTGGTGCTGCAAGGATATAGAGTAACATTTATTAGGATATATTTTCAATGTAAATCTCTCACTCCAAGATTACCTGCTACTGCTGCTGCTGCTGGGCTTCTTCTTCTTCTTCTTCTTTTTCTTCTGAGCGGAAGAATTGCTGCCAGAAGAATTGCTGACTGAGGACATGCTGCCGCTGCTGACGGAAGACTGTGCACTTGAAGATGCCACAGCAGCTGGCTTCTTGATAACATCTACGGGACTCTGGTCCTGCAGCATCTCCTGGACCTGCTCCTCATCCTGCTTCTTCTTCGGATCTTTCTCCTTCGGCTCCTTAATCTTCTTCTTTTGTGTCATCGACTCGTTGTTCTGCTCAGTCTCCTCCTTTCGTTTCTTCTGCGGTACTCTCTTCTTGTTCTTCTGATTCTTCTGCCTCTGATTCGGGTTCTTCTTATTCTTATTCTTGTTTTTGTTCTTGTTCTTATTCTGATTCGGCCGTTTGTTGGCCTGATTGATCACGGGATGGATGTCGCTGTCGTCGTTAGTGCTCCATATCGCCGTGGTTGTCGTTGGTTTGTCCTCGGTGACAACGACCTCGTCGTACTCACCCAGGCCCACAAAGCCGGGCCGATCCCGGTAGTAGTCGCCATTGCCATAGTAAAAGTCATCGTAGTCCTCTTCGTCATAGTCTTCTTCATCGTAGTCACCTTCGTCCTCGGGCAGCACCGCCTCCCAGGGATGCACGAAGGGATAGAAGCTGACGGCCGGCTGCTCGGCATCCGCTTGGATGGGCTTCAGCTCGAAGACGGCATGCGTGTCGGGATTAACCTTGGGTGGCTGATGGGACTGAACCACCACAATTCCGGCATCCTCGGCCACATTGGCATGACTGGCGGCATTGGCCACCACGCTAACACCCTGCGGCAGATGGGCGGCGGTGGTCTGCTCTCCAGCTCCACCCTGGGAGGGGACCTGGGAGCCCGGGGCTAAGGGCAGGGCCAAGGCGGCGGGCACAAACTGCGACTGGGCTTTCGGAGATTGCCCAGTCTGCGACTCATCTTCCAGTTCCTCCTCATCATCATCCTCATCATCCACATCATCATCATCGTCGTTAGGAACATGCGGTTCGTAGTGCACTCCAGTTAGAGCCACATAACGTCTCTGGCTGGGATCCACCTCCAGGAGGGAGGCGGCACCCTCACGATGCTCCATCATTGCCGGCAAGCTCTCCACATTCAGTGTCTGCGAACTGACCTGGACACTCGCTCCAGTCTCTCCGGGCTTACTTCCCGCCGAGAGAGCCCTGCCCGAGCGCTTCCTCCTGGTCACGACGCACTGCGACTGGCTGCCATCGCCCTTCAGCTGGCGACCCTGAATGTAAAATCGCTTCAGCTCATACTCGTCGCCATTCTCGTCCACCTCGATCAGGGACTCGCCGGAAACACTGATGGCCAGAAAGACCAGGCCCAGGAAGAGCCAGACGCACCGGTTCCTCATCTTGTCCAGACTTGGCTAAAAACTGAGCTGTCCGACGATCGGCAGCCGCTTATATTAGCTCGCTTGGCACCCATTGACCCACAGTTAATTGCCAAAAGTGGACAGAGACCACAGCCACCAACGGTTTCCTACGAACCCGAGGTCTCTAGTCTCTGGCCACTGAATTATTCATCAGCTAGCCGCGGCGAGCTTCTTTCTGGCTTTCTTCGGAGAACCCGTTTCTCCTCTGGCTTTCTGTCGCGGGGTCAATGGATCGACCGATCATTAATAACCCCACATCGATGGCCCCAGCTGTACGCCGGATGAAAGTTTCGGCCCTTAATAGGTCACAACCAAGGTATGAATCTATCTGCAAAAATCTCAAAGCCACTTCGCAATTCAGGCGTTTCTTCGATCAGAATTTTAATTATTAACATTCCGATTCGGAATTTCTTAACCAATATACATTGATATCAATCATTCAAATGAGATTTGAGATCGAAGATTGTTATCCCTTCAATGCTCATGAACACATTAAAATTAGATTATTTATGTTAAAGTCAAGTATTTCGGAGCAAAATATTTATAACTATTTCTTTATGATCTTAAAGTCTTTTTGGCAATACTATACTATACTATACTATCGATAATAGTCGTATTATGCCACTATATTCCTATAATGCGATTTGTCCTCCAATATCTCTGGGCATTATTCGTAGCCCCCCAAGAGGGGAAAGTTGAAGACACGACGGCCCTTGTGAAATTCCGCATAAATTTAGCCTTGGCATGTTTTTAAAAATAGATCTTGTGACTCTATTGACCAAATTTAGAGGCGTTAAATTCCTGCCCGCTGTTGAAGGGGCGTCTTGAAGATTTATTTGGACCCAACAGATGATTTAGCGGTCAAGAACAGAACAAAGGGAGCACGCAGTCTTGGGGTTTGGCATTTCTAAACAAAATTGACAACAAAAGGTTAACTCACACGTGGTGCGAAAGTTTAGCTTCAGCTCCAGCCTAATCTGGGGTCCCAGATGCTGAATGCTCTTCTGTATTTGATATATATTAATATTTTAAATAATTTAAAAATATTTGTTTCAAAATTTTAAACTTTATATAGTCAAAATAATTGTTAAACTTATATGATTTCAATGTTTTAAGCCCGAGTAATTGTGGTTACAATTCCCGACTCAAGCTACCCACAAAACTAAGCCTTGAAGTTGGTGAGAAATCGGATAATGACAATGACATCGATAATTTTCTAGCACAAAGCTGCAAAACATATAAAGGTATACAGGAAAAAATATATATATAATTTTCACATTCACATTTAACTTAAGGTAAAATTAGTAAATATAAAATAAAGTAAACAAAGGCTCCTTCTAATTTTGTTTAAATATTTAAGCTAAGACAAAACTACCAAGTTCACTAATATACCCTTCTCATAGAGCATTAAAAAGCGAAATTGACCTATGACAGAGTGCTGGCAAAAAAAGAAAGATAAAAAAACGAAATCAGAAAAGAAAGAGCTATGGAAAAATCAAATTTCTTAGCGGGATTAAAATTTCTACAAGCTGACTCAAAAACCGAAATGAATTTATTGATTTTGGCTTTTGGTGCGATTGTGATTAGGAAAGGCCCGAAAAAAGAGAGACATTTGGCCAACCTAAGGCCAATAAACATACCAAATCACAGCTTGTGACCTGCGTTGTTTTATTTATATTTTTTACACATTTTTCTTAGTTAGTCTGTTGGACTAACAGCAACAGCATTAGCATTATCCCAGCCAAACCGAGCCGAGCTGAGCTGAGCTGAGACGTGGTCATGGATTGTCCACTCTTGGTGAATGCTAATGAAGCATCATAAATTGCTATGGCTAGGAGGAGCCGGAGCACCCAGGCCAAAAGCTGGGTGTGATCCAGGCGCGTTGAAGGGATTTTGGACTTGCACTACGCAGAATCGCGGTATGCCCTCTCTATTAAGAAGAGAGTTTTGCTCATGCCGTGTGTCTTGTGCCTTGAGAAAGATATACTGAATGAATAATCCCTAAAACCGCTTCATATACATCTCTTCTGCGGCAAGACATCTCAATCAAACGGGCTGGGAGCTGGGAACTAGGAGCAGCACAGTAGCATTGACAAGAACTTCGACAAGCTCACACCTTGTTCTGATATCGGGGCACTGATTACAGTCTGAAGGAACGAACACAGACGACCACCTCTGGCGGAGATCATGATCGCTGGAGTTCGGCAAACGATATGGGACTGGGTTGGGTTGATAATTCAATTCGATTTCGGACAATCTGTCATCGGCCTCATTTCGGGGCGAGACATCGAGACATCGAGACATCTATGTACATATAGTCTGGTATGGCATTGCATACAACACTCTGGTGCTATAGCTTATTTCGACTGCGATTTGGGGGGCGGCGATCGTATCGGTAGAATCGACAGTGTCCGATTGCCCACAGTGGCTACCGGCAGTCAAGCCTTGGCTCTACATTTAAGACATTGGGAAATGGTGTCTGTGAAAGAGTATTTCCGCAACAGATAATAGTTTAAATGGAATACGGGAATTACAATTTCAGGCAGGAGCTTGTAACGCAGTAAAGGAGTCATTTGCGACACTACAAATCAAATTTATTCTTGATCAGCATCAACAGCCGAGTCGATCTAGCCATCTCCTGCAGAAAAAAAAAATTGTCCATTGTTTTAAAAGTTTAAATTGAATATGCAGATTTATTAGCCAAATGAAAACTAACATAGGAAAGCTTTCCGAATTGAAATTGGTGCTTTTTTGACTTAGCTATAGATTAGATATAGATTATAGATACATCTATCGATACATATCTACTTAAAACTGCGATTATTTTTAGCATAGTTATGATCGATTTACGATCATATATAGTTGAATTGCAAACTGCAGATTTCATGTTTTATATTTTATTTATCTACCTTAATTCACATTTACTATTATTAACTACTTGCTACTAACTTGAAACTGTCCCAGTTTACGTAAAATAATACATACCTCTGACAATGTGAGTATTTACAGTGAGATGGACAATGGTGTACTCACACACCTGTGTGTGGGGCTACAGAGCAGAAAGTGCGTATACGCAATTAGAATTCCATTGCGATCCGTCGATTAATTTTCTCCGATTCTCATTTGCATGGCGGGGCAGCACTTTCTAACGCCAGTCCCCTCCCAGTGCAGTCCCCTCCCACTCCATGACAGCATCTCGGCACGGTAATATCGTAGGAATAACAGTAATAATTTGAAGCCATTGACATAAATCCAAGAACTTTAATTCACAATATATACATTTGCATTATTTATGTAAAAAACGCGGAGATAACAGACAGTATTTACCATGAGTTTTTGCCCCCTTTGTGGCTCTTGCTGGCCGCTTTCGTAGCGCGGGCATCGCCAACGGAATTTATAATTAATTCGTGCATTAAATTTTCGAGCATATTATCCATCCCCATCCCCCATTATTTCTTTTGCTTTTTTTTGCCGCACAAATCAATAAGTTATATGTGAGAGTTTCGGTCAATAATGAGATGCATGATAATTTTTGGTTATTTTGTACTTTTTCTTTCTTTGGCAGCCGGAGGAATGCGCTGGCACAAATATGCAAATCGGAGGAGGTGCGATGTCAGCCGGAAAAACGGGTTTTCCCCCCCACAAATCACAGCAGCAGGCACAGACCGACCAATCCCAACTGCAACTGCATCTATGTATCTTTTTCCCGTTTGTATCTGTGTGTGCATTCAGATAATACAGGTATATAGATGCTGCAACAAAATGGAGTTGCACTCCGCCTTCGGGCTGAGAGTTTTCCGGAATGCAACAGGAGTATGCGACCAGTAACATCGATTTTTCCCCTCTTAGTGTTATATTTCACTAACTGACCCAATAAATGAATAAGATCCCAAATGTACAGCGCCTTATTAAGTATGCCCACCGTGCACAGGGGGCCTTATTTATTTGTGTTTGAGCTGCCTGAACAGATTTTACAAGATCCCAACATTAAGCGTCCTAATTGTGCCCGAAATACAGGCAGTCTGGCTTGTAATCCAATAAATTAGGTATTTAAAGTGGCAAGAACACTGCTGATGCATGCGCTCGACTATGGGATACCCAGTAAGAAGGTTGTGTGCGTCCCATTAAGAAGCTGACTGACCCAATTTGCTATGAATATCTATATAAATATGTTACCCACGAATCGGGACTTGAGGTGTCCAGGTGTCCAGGTGGCTTCTGAACAGGATAATACCTGGTGGTGTCATAAAGCTATATGCTTTAATAATTTTTCTAATATTTATCACAAGATACTGTCCTTGTAGTTCAATTTTGGATGAGCTGGCTTTATGATTGTGGTCAGTCGAATGATTGGGAAAGCTAGGAACATTTGCATTAATTGAATATTGTGCACAACACAAACAGAAACCTTACTGTCTAAAAGCGGGCATGTTTATTAACCGATTTTTTAAATATAAATCGCATCGAAGTAAATATTTTATCGCTAGATGCACTCAAAAATATAAACTATAAACTATATAAACTATAGCCATAGTATAGATATAGTAATTTAACTTATGTCTATTATTTTAAAACAATCTGGATTTGTTGTTTCATACAGACGGACAGACATACTGCTGATCAAGAAATATATATGCTTTATGGAGTCGGAGATACAAAATCTAAAGGCAACATAACATTTTAATTTAATTGGAGTTAACCTATAATATATTTCGAGCAGCCCCAATAAGTAGGCAAGAAAAACCGTTCTTCATTTTAAGTAGATATTCTTCACAATATTTACCTAAGTACATTTTACACCAGAGAGCTTTCAGCAAACTCCGGTAGGTGGCGATGCCTCATGAATTGCGGTATCAATGCAGGAAAATCTGTTGACGGTGGCCTCGCGGGGGGTTTTCCGCTGGGGTCTTCGCTAGAGAATTACCAGCCTGGCTACTGCTCGGGAGATTCAATTTACATATTTTATTAGTACTAGGCTTAAAATTATAGCTATAAATTAGTTTGCGGCAACATTCTGCTAGTTTCTTGGAGGTTAACAAATCTGCATACCGCAAAGATAGTATTTCAAAAAATAATTTTTTTGTTAAGATTTTTGGAAATTTTACGATGCAACCCCTTAAAATTTTTTTTTGGGACAATCAAAGCGTAAAAAACGCATAACTTGGTCAAAAATGCATTAATTTCAATTCTGAAAGCAGTTCTGTGTTAGTTTTTTCGAGGTTAACAAATCTGCATACCGCAAAGATAGTATTTCAAAAAATAATTTTTTTTTTTAGATTTTTGGAAATTTAACGATGCAACCCCTTAAAAAATTTTCAAAAATTTAAAAACTCTTATTTTTCGTTCGGGCATGGCAAGAAAGGTTCGCCTGTTAATGCTGATGAAGAATATATATGATTTATAGGGTCGGAAACGTCTCCTTCACTGATAAAAATTGTATTTTCCCCTGAAAGTTTCTTAAAATCGAAATTTGTATAAATTTCTTTGTATGATGTTTTTTGGGACAATCAAAGCGTAAAAATCGCATAACTTGGTCAAAAATGCATTAATTTCAATTCTGAAAGCAGTTCTGTGTTAGTTTTTTCGAGGTTAACAAATCTGCATACCGCAAAGATAGTATTTCAAAAAATAATTTTTTTTTTTAGATTTTTGGAAATTTTACGATGCAACCCCTTAAAAAATTTTTTTTGGGACAATCAAAGCGTAAAAAACGCATAACTTGGTCAAAAATGCATTAATTTCAATTCTGAAAGCAGTTCTGTGTTAGTTTTTTCGAGGTTAACAAATCTGCATACCGCAAAGATAGTATTTCAAAAAATATTTTTTTTTTTTAGAGTTTTGCAAATTTTACGACGCAACCCCTTAAAAATTTTTTTTTGGGACAATCAAAGCGTAAAAAACGCATAACTTGGTCAAAAATGCATTAATTTCAATTCTGAAAGCAGTTCTGTGTTAGTTTTTTCGAGGTTAACAAATCTCTATACCGCAAAGATAGTATTTCTAAAAATAATTTTTTTTTTAGATTTTTGGAAATTTTACGATGCAACCCCTTAACAATTTTTTTTTGGGACAATCAAAGCGTAAAAAACGCATAACTTGGTCAAAAATGCATTAATTTCAATTCTGAAAGCAGTTCTGTGTTAGTTTTTTCGAGGTTAACAAATCTGCATACCGCAAAGATAGTATTTCAAAAAATAATTTTTTTTTTTAGATTTTTGGAAATTTTACGATGCAACCCCTTAAAAATTTTTTTTTGGGACAATCAAAGCGTAAAAAACGCATAACTTGGTCAAAAATGCATTAATTTCAATTCAGAAAGCAGTTCTGTGTTAGTTTTTTCGAGGTTAACAAATCTGCATACCGCAAAGATAGTATTTCAAAAAATAATTTTTTTTTTAGATTTTTGGAAATTTTACGATGCAACCCCTTAAAAATTTTTTTTTGGGACAATCAAAGCGTAAAAAACGCATAACTTGGTCAAAAATGCATTAATTTCAATTCAGAAAGCAGTTCTGTGTTAGTTTTTTCGAGGTTAACAAATCTGCATACCGCAAAGATAGTATTTCTAAAAATAATTTTTTTTTTAGATTTTTGCAAATTTTACGATGCAATCCCTTAAAAATTTTTTTTTGGGACAATCAAAGCGTAAAAAACGCATAACTTGGTCAAAAATGCATTAATTTCAATTCAGAAAGCAGTTCTGTGTTAGTTTTTTCGAGGTTAACAAATCTGCATACCGCAAAGATAGTATTTCAAAAAATAATTTTTTTTTTTAGATTTTTGCAAATTTTACGATGCAATCCCTTAAAAATTTTTTTTTGGGACAATCAAAGCGTAAAAAACGCATAACTTGGTCAAAAATGCATTAATTTCAATTCAGAAAGCAGTTCTGTGTTAGTTTTTTCGAGGTTAACAAATCTGCATACCGCAAAGATAGTATTTCAAAAAATAATTTTTTTTTTTAGATTTTTGGAAATTTAACGATGCAACCCCTTAAAAAATTTTCAAAAATTTAAAAACTCTTATTTTTCGTTCGGGCATGGCAAGAAAGGTTCGCCTGTTAATGCTGATGAAGAATATATATGATTTATAGGGTCGGAAACGTCTCCTTCACTGATAAAAATTGTATTTTCCCCTGAAAGATTCTTAAAATCGAAATTTGTATAGATTTCTTTGTATGATGTTTTTTGGGACAATCAAAGCGTAAAAATCGCATAACTTGGTCAAAAATGCATTAATTTCAATTCTGAAAGCAGTTCTGTGTTAGTTTTTTCGAGGTTAACAAATCTGCATACCGCAAAGATAGTATTTCAAAAAATAATTTTTTTTTTTAGATTTTTGGAAATTTTACGATGCAACCCCTTAAAAAATTTTTTTTGGGACAATCAAAGCGTAAAAAACGCATAACTTGGTCAAAAATGCATTAATTTCAATTCTGAAAGCAGTTCTGTGTTAGTTTTTTCGAGGTTAACAAATCTGCATACCGCAAAGATAGTATTTCAAAAAATAATTTTTTTTTTTAGATTTTTGCAAATTTTACGACGCAACCCCTTAAAAATTTTTTTTTGGGACAATCAAAGCGTAAAAAACGCATAACTTGGTCAAAAATGCATTAATTTCAATTCTGAAAGCAGTTCTGTGTTAGTTTTTTCGAGGTTAACAAATCTGCATACCGCAAAGATAGTATTTCAAAAAATAATTTTTTTTTTTAGATTTTTGGAAATTTTACGATGCAACCCCTTAAAAATTTTTTTTTGGGACAATCAAAGCGTAAAAAACGCATAACTTGGTCAAAAATGCATTAATTTCAATTCAGAAAGCAGTTCTGTGTTAGTTTTTTCGAGGTTAACAAATCTGCATACCGCAAAGATAGTATTTCAAAAAATAATTTTTTTTTTAGATTTTTGGAAATTTTACGATGCAACCCCTTAAAAATTTTTTTTTGGGACAATCAAAGCGTAAAAAACGCATAACTTGGTCAAAAATGCATTAATTTCAATTCAGAAAGCAGTTCTGTGTTAGTTTTTTCGAGGTTAACAAATCTGCATACCGCAAAGATAGTATTTCTAAAAATAATTTTTTTTTTAGATTTTTGCAAATTTTACGATGCAATCCCTTAAAAATTTTTTTTTGGGACAATCAAAGCGTAAAAAACGCATAACTTGGTCAAAAATGCATTAATTTCAATTCAGAAAGCAGTTCTGTGTTAGTTTTTTCGAGGTTAACAAATCTGCATACCGCAAAGATAGTATTTCAAAAAATAATTTTTTTTTTTAGATTTTTGGAAATTTTACGATGCAACCCCTTAAAAATTTTTTTTTTGGGACAATCAAAGCGTAAAAAACGCATAACTTGGTCAAAAATGCATTAATTTCAATTCTGAAAGCAGTTCTGTGTTAGTTTTTTCGAGGTTAACAAATCTGCATACCGCAAAGATAGTATTTCTAAAAATAATTTTTTTTTTAGATTTTTGGAAATTTTACGATGCAACCCCTTAAAAATTTTTTTTTGGGACAATCAAAGCGTAAAAAACGCATAACTTGGTCAAAAATGCATTAATTTCAATTCAGAAAGCAGTTCTGTGTTAGTTTTTTCGAGGTTAACAAATCTGCATACCGCAAAGATAGTATTTCAAAAAATAATTTTTTTTTTTAGATTTTTGGAAATTTTACGATGCAACCCCTTAAAAATTTTTTTTTTGGGACAATCAAAGCGTAAAAAACGCATAACTTGGTCAAAAATGCATTAATTTCAATTCTGAAAGCAGTTCTGTGTTAGTTTTTTCGAGGTTAACAAATCTGCATACCGCAAAGATAGTATTTCAAAAAATAATTTTTTTTTTTAGATTTTTGGAAATTTTACGATGCAACCCCTTAAAAATTTTTTTTTGGGACAATCAAAGCGTAAAAAACGCATAACTTGGTCAAAAATGCATTAATTTCAATTCAGAAAGCAGTTCTGTGTTAGTTTTTTCGAGGTTAACAAATCTGCATACCGCAAAGATAGTATTTCAAAAAATAATTTTTTTTTTAGATTTTTGGAAATTTTACGATGCAACCCCTTAAAAATTTTTTTTTGGGACAATCAAAGCGTAAAAAACGCATAACTTGGTCAAAAATGCATTAATTTCAATTCAGAAAGCAGTTCTGTGTTAGTTTTTTCGAGGTTAACAAATCTGCATACCGCAAAGATAGTATTTCTAAAAATAATTTTTTTTTTAGATTTTTGCAAATTTTACGATGCAATCCCTTAAAAATTTTTTTTTGGGACAATCAAAGCGTAAAAAACGCATAACTTGGTCAAAAATGCATTAATTTCAATTCAGAAAGCAGTTCTGTGTTAGTTTTTTCGAGGTTAACAAATCTGCATACCGCAAAGATAGTATTTCAAAAAATAATTTTTTTTTTTAGATTTTTGGAAATTTTACGATGCAACCCCTTAAAAATTTTTTTTTGGGACAATCAAAGCGTAAAAAACGCATAACTTGGTCAAAAATGCATTAATTTCAATTCAGAAAGCAGTTCTGTGTTAGTTTTTTCGAGGTTAACAAATCTGCATACCGCAAAGATAGTATTTCAAAAAATAATTTTTTTTTTAGATTTTTGGAAATTTTACGATGCAACCCCTTAAAAATTTTTTTTTGGGACAATCAAAGCGTAAAAAACGCATAACTTGGTCAAAAATGCATTAATTTCAATTCAGAAAGCAGTTCTGTGTTAGTTTTTTCGAGGTTAACAAATCTGCATACCGCAAAGATAGTATTTCTAAAAATAATTTTTTTTTTAGATTTTTGCAAATTTTACGATGCAATCCCTTAAAAATTTTTTTTTGGGACAATCAAAGCGTAAAAAACGCATAACTTGGTCAAAAATGCATTAATTTCAATTCTGAAAGCAGTTCTGTGTTAGTTTTTTCGAGGTTAACAAATCTGCATACCGCAAAGATAGTATTTCAAAAAATATTTTTTTTTTTAGAGTTTTGCAAATTTTACGACGCAACCCCTTAAAAATTTTTTTTTGGGACAATCAAAGCGTAAAAAACGCATAACTTGGTCAAAAATGCATTAATTTCAATTCTGAAAGCAGTTCTGTGTTAGTTTTTTCGAGGTTAACAAATCTCTATACCGCAAAGATAGTATTTCTAAAAATAATTTTTTTTTTAGATTTTTGGAAATTTTACGATGCAACCCCTTAACAATTTTTTTTTGGGACAATCAAAGCGTAAAAAACGCATAACTTGGTCAAAAATGCATTAATTTCAATTCAGAAAGCAGTTCTGTGTTAGTTTTTTCGAGGTTAACAAATCTGCATACCGCAAAGATAGTATTTCAAAAAATAATTTTTTTTTTTAGATTTTTGGAAATTTTACGATGCAACCCCTTAAAAATTTTTTTTTGGGACAATCAAAGCGTAAAAAACGCATAACTTGGTCAAAAATGCATTAATTTCAATTCAGAAAGCAGTTCTGTGTTAGTTTTTTCGAGGTTAACAAATCTGCATACCGCAAAGATAGTATTTCAAAAAATAATTTTTTTTTTAGATTTTTGGAAATTTTACGATGCAACCCCTTAAAAATTTTTTTTTGGGACAATCAAAGCGTAAAAAACGCATAACTTGGTCAAAAATGCATTAATTTCAATTCAGAAAGCAGTTCTGTGTTAGTTTTTTCGAGGTTAACAAATCTGCATACCGCAAAGATAGTATTTCTAAAAATAATTTTTTTTTTAGATTTTTGCAAATTTTACGATGCAATCCCTTAAAAATTTTTTTTTGGGACAATCAAAGCGTAAAAAACGCATAACTTGGTCAAAAATGCATTAATTTCAATTCAGAAAGCAGTTCTGTGTTAGTTTTTTCGAGGTTAACAAATCTGCATACCGCAAAGATAGTATTTCAAAAAATAATTTTTTTTTTTAGATTTTTGCAAATTTTACGATGCAATCCCTTAAAAATTTTTTTTTGGGACAATCAAAGCGTAAAAAACGCATAACTTGGTCAAAAATGCATTAATTTCAATTCAGAAAGCAGTTCTGTGTTAGTTTTTTCGAGGTTAACAAATCTGCATACCGCAAAGATAGTATTTCAAAAAATAATTTTTTTTTTTAGATTTTTGGAAATTTAACGATGCAACCCCTTAAAAAATTTTCAAAAATTTAAAAACTCTTATTTTTCGTTCGGGCATGGCAAGAAAGGTTCGCCTGTTAATGCTGATGAAGAATATATATGATTTATAGGGTCGGAAACGTCTCCTTCACTGATAAAAATTGTATTTTCCCCTGAAAGATTCTTAAAATCGAAATTTGTATAGATTTCTTTGTATGATGTTTTTTGGGACAATCAAAGCGTAAAAATCGCATAACTTGGTCAAAAATGCATTAATTTCAATTCTGAAAGCAGTTCTGTGTTAGTTTTTTCGAGGTTAACAAATCTGCATACCGCAAAGATAGTATTTCAAAAAATAATTTTTTTTTTTAGATTTTTGGAAATTTTACGATGCAACCCCTTAAAAAATTTTTTTTGGGACAATCAAAGCGTAAAAAACGCATAACTTGGTCAAAAATGCATTAATTTCAATTCTGAAAGCAGTTCTGTGTTAGTTTTTTCGAGGTTAACAAATCTGCATACCGCAAAGATAGTATTTCAAAAAATAATTTTTTTTTTTAGATTTTTGCAAATTTTACGACGCAACCCCTTAAAAATTTTTTTTTGGGACAATCAAAGCGTAAAAAACGCATAACTTGGTCAAAAATGCATTAATTTCAATTCTGAAAGCAGTTCTGTGTTAGTTTTTTCGAGGTTAACAAATCTGCATACCGCAAAGATAGTATTTCAAAAAATAATTTTTTTTTTTAGATTTTTGGAAATTTTACGATGCAACCCCTTAAAAATTTTTTTTTGGGACAATCAAAGCGTAAAAAACGCATAACTTGGTCAAAAATGCATTAATTTCAATTCAGAAAGCAGTTCTGTGTTAGTTTTTTCGAGGTTAACAAATCTGCATACCGCAAAGATAGTATTTCAAAAAATAATTTTTTTTTTAGATTTTTGGAAATTTTACGATGCAACCCCTTAAAAATTTTTTTTTGGGACAATCAAAGCGTAAAAAACGCATAACTTGGTCAAAAATGCATTAATTTCAATTCAGAAAGCAGTTCTGTGTTAGTTTTTTCGAGGTTAACAAATCTGCATACCGCAAAGATAGTATTTCTAAAAATAATTTTTTTTTTAGATTTTTGCAAATTTTACGATGCAATCCCTTAAAAATTTTTTTTTGGGACAATCAAAGCGTAAAAAACGCATAACTTGGTCAAAAATGCATTAATTTCAATTCAGAAAGCAGTTCTGTGTTAGTTTTTTCGAGGTTAACAAATCTGCATACCGCAAAGATAGTATTTCAAAAAATAATTTTTTTTTTTAGATTTTTGGAAATTTTACGATGCAACCCCTTAAAAATTTTTTTTTTGGGACAATCAAAGCGTAAAAAACGCATAACTTGGTCAAAAATGCATTAATTTCAATTCTGAAAGCAGTTCTGTGTTAGTTTTTTCGAGGTTAACAAATCTGCATACCGCAAAGATAGTATTTCTAAAAATAATTTTTTTTTTAGATTTTTGGAAATTTTACGATGCAACCCCTTAAAAATTTTTTTTTGGGACAATCAAAGCGTAAAAAACGCATAACTTGGTCAAAAATGCATTAATTTCAATTCAGAAAGCAGTTCTGTGTTAGTTTTTTCGAGGTTAACAAATCTGCATACCGCAAAGATAGTATTTCAAAAAATAATTTTTTTTTTTAGATTTTTGGAAATTTTACGATGCAACCCCTTAAAAATTTTTTTTTTGGGACAATCAAAGCGTAAAAAACGCATAACTTGGTCAAAAATGCATTAATTTCAATTCTGAAAGCAGTTCTGTGTTAGTTTTTTCGAGGTTAACAAATCTGCATACCGCAAAGATAGTATTTCTAAAAATAATTTTTTTTTTAGATTTTTGCAAATTTTACGATGCAATCCCTTAAAAATTTTTTTTTGGGACAATCAAAGCGTAAAAAACGCATAACTTGGTCAAAAATGCATTAATTTCAATTCAGAAAGCAGTTCTGTGTTAGTTTTTTCGAGGTTAACAAATCTGCATACCGCAAAGATAGTATTTCTAAAAATAATTTTTTTTTTTTAGATTTTTGAAAATTTTACGATGCAACCCCTTAAAAATTTTTTTTGGGACAATCAAAGCGTAAAAAACGCATAACTTGGTCAAAAATGCATTAATTTCAATTCTGAAAGCAGTTCTGTGTTAGTTTTTTCGAGGTTAACAAATCTGCATACCGCAAAGATAGTATTTCTAAAAATAATTATTTTTTTTTAGATTTTTGCAAATTTTACGATGCAATCCCTTAAAAATTTTTTTTTGGGACAATCAAAGCGTAAAAAACGCATAACTTGGTCAAAAATGCATTAATTTCAATTCTGAAAGCAGTTCTGTGTTAGTTTTTTTCGAGGTTAACAAATCTGCATACCGCAAAGATAGTATTTCTAAAAATAATTTTTTTTTTTTGATTTTTGGAAATTTTACGATGCAACCCCTTAAACATTTTTTTTTGGGACAATCAAAGCGTAAAAAACGCATAACTTGGTCAAAAATGCATTAATTTCAATTCAGAAAGCAGTTCTGTGTTAGTTTTTTCGAGGTTAACAAATCTGCATACCGCAAAGATAGTATTTCAAAAAATAATTTTTTTTTTTAGATTTTTGGAAATTTTACGATGCAACCCCTTAAAAATTTTTTTTTTGGGACAATCAAAGCGTAAAAAACGCATAACTTGGTCAAAAATGCATTAATTTCAATTCTGAAAGCAGTTCTGTGTTAGTTTTTTCGAGGTTAACAAATCTGCATACCGCAAAGATAGTATTTCAAAAAATAATTTTTTTTTTTAGATTTTTGGAAATTTTACGATGCAACCCCTTAAAAATTTTTTTTTGGGACAATCAAAGCGTAAAAAACGCATAACTTGGTCAAAAATGCATTAATTTCAATTCTGAAAGCAGTTCTGTGTTAGTTTTTTCGAGGTTAACAAATCTGCATACCGCAAAGATAGTATTTCAAAAAATAATTTTTTTTTTTAGATTTTTGGAAATTTTACGATGCAACCCCTTAAAAAATTTTTTTTTGGGACAATCAAAGCGTAAAAAACGTATAACTTGGTCAAAAATGCATTAATTTCAATTCTGAAAGCAGTTCTGTGTTAGTTTTTTCGAGGTTAACAAATCTGCATACCGCAAAGATAGTATTTCTAAAAATAATTTTTTTTTTTGATTTTTGCAAATTTTACGATGCAATCCCTTAAAAATTTTTTTTTGGGACAATCAAAGCGTAAAAAACGCATAACTTGGTCAAAAATGCATTAATTTCAATTCAGAAAGCAGTTCTGTGTTAGTTTTTTCGAGGTTAACAAATCTGCATACCGCAAAGATAGTATTTCTAAAAATAATTATTTTTTTTAGATTTTTGCAAATTTTACGATGCAATCCCTTAAAAATTTTTTTTTGGGACAATCAAAGCGTAAAAAACGCATAACTTGGTCAAAAATGCATTAATTTCAATTCTGAAAGCAGTTCTGTGTTAGTTTTTTCGAGGTTAACAAATCTGCATACCGCAAAGATAGTATTTCTAAAAATAATTATTTTTTTTTAGATTTTTGCAAATTTTACGATGCAATCCCTTAAAAATTTTTTTTTGGGACAATCAAAGCGTAAAAAACGCATAACTTGGTCAAAAATGCATTAATTTCAATTCTGAAAGCAGTTCTGTGTTAGTTTTTTTCGAGGTTAACAAATCTGCATACCGCAAAGATAGTATTTCTAAAAATAATTTTTTTTTTTTGATTTTTGGAAATTTTACGATGCAACCCCTTAAACATTTTTTTTTGGGACAATCAAAGCGTAAAAAACGCATAACTTGGTCAAAAATGCATTAATTTCAATTCAGAAAGCAGTTCTGTGTTAGTTTTTTCGAGGTTAACAAATCTGCATACCGCAAAGATAGTATTTCAAAAAATAATTTTTTTTTTTAGATTTTTGGAAATTTTACGATGCAACCCCTTAAAAATTTTTTTTTTGGGACAATCAAAGCGTAAAAAACGCATAACTTGGTCAAAAATGCATTAATTTCAATTCTGAAAGCAGTTCTGTGTTAGTTTTTTCGAGGTTAACAAATCTGCATACCGCAAAGATAGTATTTCAAAAAATAATTTTTTTTTTTAGATTTTTGGAAATTTTACGATGCAATCCCTTAAAAATTTTTTTTTGGGACAATCAAAGCGTAAAAAACGCATAACTTGGTCAAAAATGCATTAATTTCAATTCTGAAAGCAGTTCTGTGTTAGTTTTTTCGAGGTTAACAAATCTGCATACCGCAAAGATAGTATTTCTAAAAATAATTTTTTTTTTTTGATTTTTGGAAATTTTACGATGCAACCCCTTAAACATTTTTTTTTGGGACAATCAAAGCGTAAAAAACGCATAACTTGGTCAAAAATGCATTAATTTCAATTCAGAAAGCAGTTCTGTGTTAGTTTTTTCGAGGTTAACAAATCTGCATACCGCAAAGATAGTATTTCAAAAAATAATTTTTTTTTTTAGATTTTTGGAAATTTTACGATGCAACCCCTTAAAAATTTTTTTTTTGGGACAATCAAAGCGTAAAAAACGCATAACTTGGTCAAAAATGCATTAATTTCAATTCTGAAAGCAGTTCTGTGTTAGTTTTTTCGAGGTTAACAAATCTGCATACCGCAAAGATAGTATTTCAAAAAATAATTTTTTTTTTTAGATTTTTGGAAATTTTACGATGCAACCCCTTAACAATTTTTTTTTGGGACAATCAAAGCGTAAAAAACGCATAACTTGGTCAAAAATGCATTAATTTCAATTCTGAAAGCAGTTCTGTGTTAGTTTTTTCGAGGTTAACAAATCTGCATACCGCAAAGATAGTATTTCAAAAAATAATTTTTTTTTTTAGATTTTTGGAAATTTTACGATGCAACCCCTTAAAAATTTTTTTTTGGGACAATCAAAGCGTAAAAAACGCATAACTTGGTCAAAAATGCATTAATTTCAATTCTGAAAGCAGTTCTGTGTTAGTTTTTTCGAGGTTAACAAATCTGCATACCGCAAAGATAGTATTTCAAAAAATAATTTTTTTTTTTAGATTTTTGGAAATTTTACGATGCAACCCCTTAAAAATTTTTTTTTGGGACAATCAAAGCGTAAAAAACGCATAACTTGGTCAAAAATGCATTAATTTCAATTCTGAAAGAAGTTCTGTGTTAGGTTTTTCGAGGTTAACAAATCTGCATACCGCAAAGATAGTATTTCTAAAAATAATTTTTTTTTTAGATTTTTGCAAATTTTACGATGCAATCCCTTAAAAATTTTTTTTTGGGACAATCAAAGCGTAAAAAACGCATAACTTGGTCAAAAATGCATTAATTTCAATTCAGAAAGCAGTTCTGTGTTAGTTTTTTCGAGGTTAACAAATCTGCATACCGCAAAGATAGTATTTCAAAAAATAATTTTTTTTTTTAGATTTTTGGAAATTTTACGATGCAACCCCTTAAAAATTTTTTTTTGGGACAATCAAAGCGTAAAAAACGCATAACTTGGTCAAAAATGCATTAATTTCAATTCAGAAAGCAGTTCTGTGTTAGTTTTTTCGAGGTTAACAAATCTGCATACCGCAAAGATAGTATTTCAAAAAATAATTTTTTTTTTTAGATTTTTGGAAATTTTACGATGCAACCCCTTAAAAATTTTTTTTTTGGGACAATCAAAGCGTAAAAAACGCATAACTTGGTCAAAAATGCATTAATTTCAATTCTGAAAGCAGTTCTGTGTTAGTTTTTTCGAGGTTAACAAATCTGCATACCGCAAAGATAGTATTTCTAAAAATAATTATTTTTTTTAGATTTTTGAAAATTTTACGATGCAACCCCTTAAAAATTTTTTTTTGGGACAATCAAAGCGTAAAAAACGCATAACTTTGTCAAAAATGCATTAATTTCAATTCTGAAAGCAGTTCTGTGTTAGTTTTTTCGAGGTTAACAAATCTGCATACCGCAAAGATAGTATTTCTAAAAATAATTATTTTTTTTTAGATTTTTGCAAATTTTACGATGCAATCCCTTAAAAATTTTTTTTTGGGACAATCAAAGCGTAAAAAACGCATAACTTGGTCAAAAATGCATTAATTTCAATTCTGAAAGCAGTTCTGTGTTAGTTTTTTTCGAGGTTAACAAATCTGCATACCGCAAAGATAGTATTTCTAAAAATAATTTTTTTTTTTTGATTTTTGGAAATTTTACGATGCAACCCCTTAAACATTTTTTTTTGGGACAATCAAAGCGTAAAAAACGCATAACTTGGTCAAAAATGCATTAATTTCAATTCAGAAAGCAGTTCTGTGTTAGTTTTTTCGAGGTTAACAAATCTGCATACCGCAAAGATAGTATTTCAAAAAATAATTTTTTTTTTTAGATTTTTGGAAATTTTACGATGCAACCCCTTAAAAATTTTTTTTTTGGGACAATCAAAGCGTAAAAAACGCATAACTTGGTCAAAAATGCATTAATTTCAATTCTGAAAGCAGTTCTGTGTTAGTTTTTTCGAGGTTAACAAATCTGCATACCGCAAAGATAGTATTTCAAAAAATAATTTTTTTTTTTAGATTTTTGGAAATTTTACGATGCAACCCCTTAAAAATTTTTTTTTGGGACAATCAAAGCGTAAAAAACGCATAACTTGGTCAAAAATGCATTAATTTCAATTCTGAAAGCAGTTCTGTGTTAGTTTTTTCGAGGTTAACAAATCTGCATACCGCAAAGATAGTATTTCAAAAAATAATTTTTTTTTTTAGATTTTTGGAAATTTTACGATGCAACCCCTTAAAAATTTTTTTTTGGGACAATCAAAGCGTAAAAAACGCATAACTTGGTCAAAAATGCATTAATTTCAATTCTGAAAGCAGTTCTGTGTTAGTTTTTTCGAGGTTAACAAATCTGCATACCGCAAAGATAGTATTTCAAAAAATAATTTTTTTTTTTAGATTTTTGGAAATTTTACGATGCAACCCCTTAAAAATTTTTTTTTGGGACAATCAAAGCGTAAAAAACGCATAACTTGGTCAACAATGCATTAATTTCAATTCTGAAAGCAGTTCTGTGTTAGTTTTTTCGAGGTTAACAAATCTGCATACCGCAAAGATAGTATTTCTAAAAATAATTATTTTTTTTAGATTTTTGAAAATTTTACGATGCAACCCCTTAAAAATTTTTTTTTGGGACAATCAAAGCGTAAAAAACGCATAACTTGGTCAAAAATGCATTAATTTCAATTCTGAAAGCAGTTCTGTGTTAGTTTTTTTCGAGGTTAACAAATCTGCATACCGCAAAGATAGTATTTCTAAAAATAATTTTTTTTTTTTGATTTTTGGAAATTTTACGATGCAACCCCTTAAAAATTTTTTTTTTGGGACAATCAAAGCGTAAAAAACGCATAACTTGGTCAAAAATGCATTAATTTCAATTCAGAAAGCAGTTCTGTGTTAGTTTTTTCGAGGTTAACAAATCTGCATACCGCAAAGATAGTATTTCAAAAAATAATTTTTTTTTTTAGATTTTTGGAAATTTTACGATGCAACCCCTTAAAAATTTTTTTTTTGGGACAATCAAAGCGTAAAAAACGCATAACTTGGTCAAAAATGCATTAATTTCAATTCTGAAAGCAGTTCTGTGTTAGTTTTTTCGAGGTTAACAAATCTGCATACCGCAAAGATAGTATTTCAAAAAATAATTTTTTTTTTTAGATTTTTGGAAATTTTACGATGCAACCCCTTAAAAATTTTTTTTTGGGACAATCAAAGCGTAAAAAACGCATAACTTGGTCAAAAATGCATTAATTTCAATTCTGAAAGCAGTTCTGTGTTAGTTTTTTCGAGGTTAACAAATCTGCATACCGCAAAGATAGTATTTCAAAAAATAATTTTTTTTTTTAGATTTTTGGAAATTTTACGATGCAACCCCTTAAAAATTTTTTTTTGGGACAATCAAAGCGTAAAAAACGCATAACTTGGTCAAAAATGCATTAATTTCAATTCTGAAAGCAGTTCTGTGTTAGTTTTTTCGAGGTTAACAAATCTGCATACCGCAAAGATAGTATTTCTAAAAATAATTATTTTTTTTAGATTTTTGAAAATTTTACGATGCAACCCCTTAAAAATTTTTTTTTGGGACAATCAAAGCGTAAAAAACGCATAACTTTGTCAAAAATGCATTAATTTCAATTCTGAAAGCAGTTCTGTGTTAGTTTTTTTCGAGGTTAACAAATCTGCATACCGCAAAGATAGTATTTCTAAAAATAATTTTTTTTTTTTGATTTTTGGAAATTTTACGATGCAACCCCTTAAACATTTTTTTTTGGGACAATCAAAGCGTAAAAAACGCATAACTTGGTCAAAAATGCATTAATTTCAATTCAGAAAGCAGTTCTGTGTTAGTTTTTTCGAGGTTAACAAATCTGCATACCGCAAAGATAGTATTTCAAAAAATAATTTTTTTTTTTAGATTTTTGGAAATTTTACGATGCAACCCCTTAAAAATTTTTTTTTTGGGACAATCAAAGCGTAAAAAACGCATAACTTGGTCAAAAATGCATTAATTTCAATTCTGAAAGCAGTTCTGTGTTAGTTTTTTCGAGGTTAACAAATCTGCATACCGCAAAGATAGTATTTCTAAAAATAATTATTTTTTTTTAGATTTTTGCAAATTTTACGATGCAATCCCTTAAAAATTTTTTTTTGGGACAATCAAAGCGTAAAAAACGCATAACTTGGTCAAAAATGCATTAATTTCAATTCTGAAAGCAGTTCTGTGTTAGTTTTTTTCGAGGTTAACAAATCTGCATACCGCAAAGATAGTATTTCTAAAAATAATTTTTTTTTTTTGATTTTTGGAAATTTTACGATGCAACCCCTTAAAAATTTTTTTTTGGGACAATCAAAGCGTAAAAAACGCATAACTTGGTCAAAAATGCATTAATTTCAATTCTGAAAGCAGTTCTGTGTTAGTTTTTTCGAGGTTAACAAATCTGCATACCGCAAAGATAGTATTTCAAAAAATAATTTTTTTTTTTAGATTTTTGGAAATTTTACGATGCAACCCCTTAAAAATTTTTTTTTTGGGACAATCAAAGCGTAAAAAACGCATAACTTGGTCAAAAATGCATTAATTTCAATTCTGAAAGCAGTTCTGTGTTAGTTTTTTCGAGGTTAACAAATCTGCATTCCGCAAAGATAGTATTTCAAAAAATAATTTTTTTTTTTAGATTTTTGGAAATTTTACGATGCAACCCCTTAAAAATTTTTTTTTGGGACAATCAAAGCGTAAAAAACGCATAACTTGGTCAAAAATGCATTAATTTCAATTCTGAAAGCAGTTCTGTGTTAGTTTTTTCGAGGTTAACAAATCTGCATACCGCAAAGATAGTATTTCAAAAAATAATTTTTTTTTTTAGATTTTTGGAAATTTTACGATGCAACCCCTTAAAAATTTTTTTTTGGGACAATCAAAGCGTAAAAAACGCATAACTTGGTCAAAAATGCATTAATTTCAATTCTGAAAGCAGTTCTGTGTTAGTTTTTTCGAGGTTAACAAATCTGCATACCGCAAAGATAGTATTTCAAAAAATAATTTTTTTTTTTAGATTTTTGGAAATTTTACGATGCAACCCCTTAAAAATTTTTTTTTGGGACAATCAAAGCGTAAAAAACGCATAACTTGGTCAACAATGCATTAATTTCAATTCTGAAAGCAGTTCTGTGTTAGTTTTTTCGAGGTTAACAAATCTGCATACCGCAAAGATAGTATTTCTAAAAATAATTATTTTTTTTAGATTTTTGAAAATTTTACGATGCAACCCCTTAAAAATTTTTTTTTGGGACAATCAAAGCGTAAAAAACGCATAACTTGGTCAAAAATGCATTAATTTCAATTCTGAAAGCAGTTCTGTGTTAGTTTTTTTCGAGGTTAACAAATCTGCATACCGCAAAGATAGTATTTCTAAAAATAATTTTTTTTTTTTGATTTTTGGAAATTTTACGATGCAACCCCTTAAACATTTTTTTTTTGGGACAATCAAAGCGTAAAAAACGCATAACTTGGTCAAAAATGCATTAATTTCAATTCAGAAAGCAGTTCTGTGTTAGTTTTTTCGAGGTTAACAAATCTGCATACCGCAAAGATAGTATTTCAAAAAATAATTTTTTTTTTTAGATTTTTGGAAATTTTACGATGCAACCCCTTAAAAATTTTTTTTTTGGGACAATCAAAGCGTAAAAAACGCATAACTTGGTCAAAAATGCATTAATTTCAATTCTGAAAGCAGTTCTGTGTTAGTTTTTTCGAGGTTAACAAATCTGCATACCGCAAAGATAGTATTTCAAAAAATAATTTTTTTTTTTAGATTTTTGGAAATTTTACGATGCAACCCCTTAAAATTTTTTTTTTGGGACAATCAAAGCGTAAAAAACGCATAACTTGGTCAAAAATGCATTAATTTCAATTCTGAAAGCAGTTCTGTGTTAGTTTTTTCGAGGTTAACAAATCTGCATACCGCAAAGATAGTATTTCTAAAAATAATTTTTTTTTTAGATTTTTGCAAATTTTACGATGCAATCCCTTAAAAATGTTTTTTTGGGACAATCAAAGCGTAAAAAACGCATAACTTGGTCAAAAATGCATTAATTTCAATTCAGAAAGCAGTTCTGTGTTAGTTTTTTCGAGGTTAACAAATCTGCATACCGCAAAGATAGTATTTCAAAAAATAATTTTTTTTTTTAGATTTTTGGAAATTTTACGATGCAACCCCTTAAAATTTTTTTTTTTGGGACAATCAAAGCGTAAAAAACGCATAACTTGGTCAAAAATGCATTAATTTCAATTCTGAAAGCAGTTCTGTGTTAGTTTTTTCGAGGTTAACAAATCTGCATACCGCAAAGATAGTATTTCTAAAAATAATTTTTTTTTTAGATTTTTGCAAATTTTAAAAATTTTTTTTTGGGACAATCAAAGCGTAAAAAACGCATAACTTGGTCAAAAATGCATTAATTTCAATTCAGAAAGCAGTTCTGTGTTAGTTTTTTCGAGGTTAACAAATCTGCATACCGCAAAGATAGTATTTCAAAAAATAATTTTTTTTTTTAGATTTTTGGAAATTTTACGATGCAACCCCTTAAAAATTTTTTTTTGGGACAATCAAAGCGTAAAAAACGCATAACTTGGTCAAAAATGCATTAATTTCAATTCTGAAAGCAGTTCTGTGTTAGTTTTTTCGAGGTTAACAAATCTGCATACCGCAAAGATAGTATTTCTAAAAATAATTTTTTTTTTAGATTTTTGCAAATTTTACGATGCAATCCCTTAAAAATTTTTTTTTGGGACAATCAAAGCGTAAAAAACGCATAACTTGGTCAAAAATGCATTAATTTCAATTCAGAAAGCAGTTCTGTGTTAGTTTTTTCGAGGTTAACAAATCTGCATACCGCAAAGATAGTATTTCAAAAAATAATTTTTTTTTTTAGATTTTTGGAAATTTTACGATGCAACCCCTTAAAAATTTTTTTTTTGGGACAATCAAAGCGTAAAAAACGCATTACTTGGTCAAAAATGCATTAATTTCAATTCAGAAAGCAGTTCTGTGTTAGTTTTTTCGAGGTTAACAAATCTGCATACCGCAAAGATAGTATTTCTAAAAATAATTTTTTTTTTAGATTTTTGCAAATTTTACGATGCAATCCCTTAAAAATTTTTTTTTGGGACAATCAAAGCGTAAAAAACGCATAACTTGGTCAAAAATGCATTAATTTCAATTCAGAAAGCAGTTCTGTGTTAGTTTTTTCGAGGTTAACAAATCTGCATACCGCAAAGATAGTATTTCAAAAAATAATTTTTTTTTTTAGATTTTTGGAAATTTTACGATGCAACCCCTTAAAATTTTTTTTTTGGGACAATCAAAGCGTAAAAAACGCATAACTTGGTCAAAAATGCATTAATTTCAATTCAGAAAGCAGTTCTGTGTTAGTTTTTTCGAGGTTAACAAATCTGCATACCGCAAAGATAGTATTTCAAAAAATAATTTTTTTTTTTTAGATTTTTGGAAATTTAACGATGCAACCGCTTAAAAAATTTTTTTTGGGACAATCAAAGCGTAAAAAACGCATAACTTGGTCAAAAATGCATTAATTTCAATTCTGAAAGCAGTTCTGTGTTAGTTTTTTCGAGGTTAACAAATCTGCATACCGCAAAGATAGTATTTCAAAAAATAATTTTTTTTTTTAGATTTTTGGAAATTTTACGATGCAACCCCTTAAAATTTTTTTTTTGGGACAATCAAAGCGTAAAAAACGCATAACTTGGTCAAAAATGCATTAATTTCAATTCTGAAAGCAGTTCTGTGTTAGTTTTTTCGAGGTTAACAAATCTGCATACCGCAAAGATAGTATTTCAAAAAATAATATTTTTTTTTTGATTTTTGGAAATTTAACGATGCAACCCCTTAAAAAATTTTTTTTGGGACAATCAAAGCGTAAAAAACGCATAACTTGGTCAAAAATGCATTAATTTCAATTCTGAAAGCAGTTCTGTGTTAGTTTTTTCGAGGTTAACAAATCTGCATACCGCAAAGATAGTATTTCAAAAAATAATTTTTTTTTTTAGATTTTTGGAAATTTTACGATGCAACCCCTTAAAAATTTTTTTTTGGGACAATCAAAGCGTAAAAAACGCATAACTTGGTCAAAAATGCATTAATTTCAATTCTGAAAGCAGTTCTGTGTTAGTTTTTTCGAGGTTAACAAATCTGCATACCGCAAAGATAGTATTTCAAAAAATAATTTTTTTTTTTAGATTTTTGGAAATTTTACGATGCAACCCCTTAAAATTTTTTTTTTTGGGACAATCAAAGCGTAAAAAACGCATAACTTGGTCAAAAATGCATTAATTTCAATTCTGAAAGCAGTTCTGTGTTAGTTTTTTCGAGGTTAACAAATCTGCATACCGCAAAGATAGTATTTCTAAAAATAATTTTTTTTTTAGATTTTTGCAAATTTTAAAAATTTTTTTTTGGGACAATCAAAGCGTAAAAAACGCATAACTTGGTCAAAAATGCATTAATTTCAATTCAGAAAGCAGTTCTGTGTTAGTTTTTTCGAGGTTAACAAATCTGCATACCGCAAAGATAGTATTTCAAAAAATAATTTTTTTTTTTAGATTTTTGGAAATTTTACGATGCAACCCCTTAAAATTTTTTTTTTGGGACAATCAAAGCGTAAAAAACGCATAACTTGGTCAAAAATGCATTAATTTCAATTCAGAAAGCAGTTCTGTGTTAGTTTTTTCGAGGTTAACAAATCTGCATACCGCAAAGATAGTATTTCAAAAAATAATATTTTTTTTTTGATTTTTGGAAATTTAACGATGCAACCCCTTAAAAAATTTTATTTGGGACAATCAAAGCGTAAAAAACGCATAACTTGGTCAAAAATGCATTAATTTCAATTCTGAAAGCAGTTCTGTGTTAGTTTTTTCGAGGTTAACAAATCTGCATACCGCAAAGATAGTATTTCAAAAAATAATTTTTTTTTTTAGATTTTTGGAAATTTTACGATGCAACCCCTTAAAAATTTTTTTTTGGGACAATCAAAGCGTAAAAAACGCATAACTTGGTCAAAAATGCATTAATTTCAATTCTGAAAGCAGTTCTGTGTTAGTTTTTTCGAGGTTAACAAATCTGCATACCGCAAAGATAGTATTTCAAAAAATAATTTTTTTTTTTAGATTTTTGGAAATTTTACGATGCAACCCCTTAAAATTTTTTTTTTGGGACAATCAAAGCGTAAAAAACGCATAACTTGGTCAAAAATGCATTAATTTCAATTCTGAAAGCAGTTCTGTGTTAGTTTTTTCGAGGTTAACAAATCTGCATACCGCAAAGATAGTATTTCAAAAAATAATTTTTTTTTTAGATTTTTGGAAATTTTACGATGCAACCCCTTAAAAATTTTTTTTTGGGACAATCAAAGCGTAAAAAACGCATAACTTGGTCAAAAATGCATTAATTTCAATTCAGAAAGCAGTTCTGTGTTAGTTTTTTCGAGGTTAACAAATCTGCATACCGCAAAGATAGTATTTCTAAAAATAATTTTTTTTTTAGATTTTTGCAAATTTTACGATGCAATCCCTTAAAAATTTTTTTTTGGGACAATCAAAGCGTAAAAAACGCATAACTTGGTCAAAAATGCATTAATTTCAATTCAGAAAGCAGTTCTGTGTTAGTTTTTTCGAGGTTAACAAATCTGCATACCGCAAAGATAGTATTTCAAAAAATAATTTTTTTTTTTAGATTTTTGGAAATTTTACGATGCAACCCCTTAAAATTTCTTTTTTTTGGGACAATCAAAGCGTAAAAAACGCATAACTTGGTCAAAAATGCATTAATTTCAATTCTGAAAGCAGTTCTGTGTTAGTTTTTTCGAGGTTAACAAATCTGCATACCGCAAAGATAGTATTTCAAAAAATAATTTTTTTTTTTAGATTTTTGGAAATTTTACGATGCAACCCCTTAAAATTTTTTTTTTTGGGACAATCAAAGCGTAAAAAACGCATAACTTGGTCAAAAATGCATTAATTTCAATTCTGAAAGCAGTTCTGTGTTAGTTTTTTCGAGGTTAACAAATCTGCATACCGCAAAGATAGTATTTCTAAAAATAATTTTTTTTTTAGATTTTTGCAAATTTTAAAAATTTTTTTTTGGGACAATCAAAGCGTAAAAAACGCATAACTTGGTCAAAAATGCATTAATTTCAATTCAGAAAGCAGTTCTGTGTTAGTTTTTTCGAGGTTAACAAATCTGCATACCGCAAAGATAGTATTTCAAAAAATAATTTTTTTTTTTAGATTTTTGGAAATTTTACGATGCAACCCCTTAAAATTTTTTTTTTGGGACAATCAAAGCGTAAAAAACGCATAACTTGGTCAAAAATGCATTAATTTCAATTCAGAAAGCAGTTCTGTGTTAGTTTTTTCGAGGTTAACAAATCTGCATACCGCAAAGATAGTATTTCAAAAAATAATATTTTTTTTTTGATTTTTGGAAATTTAACGATGCAACCCCTTAAAAAATTTTTTTTGGGACAATCAAAGCGTAAAAAACGCATAACTTGGTCAAAAATGCATTAATTTCAATTCTGAAAGCAGTTCTGTGTTAGTTTTTTCGAGGTTAACAAATCTGCATACCGCAAAGATAGTATTTCAAAAAATAATTTTTTTTTTTAGATTTTTGGAAATTTTACGATGCAACCCCTTAAAAATTTTTTTTTGGGACAATCAAAGCGTAAAAAACGCATAACTTGGTCAAAAATGCATTAATTTCAATTCTGAAAGCAGTTCTGTGTTAGTTTTTTCGAGGTTAACAAATCTGCATACCGCAAAGATAGTATTTCAAAAAATAATTTTTTTTTTTAGATTTTTGGAAATTTTACGATGCAACCCCTTAAAATTTTTTTTTTGGGACAATCAAAGCGTAAAAAACGCATAACTTGGTCAAAAATGCATTAATTTCAATTCTGAAAGCAGTTCTGTGTTAGTTTTTTCGAGGTTAACAAATCTGCATACCGCAAAGATAGTATTTCAAAAAATAATTTTTTTTTTAGATTTTTGGAAATTTTACGATGCAACCCCTTAAAAATTTTTTTTTGGGACAATCAAAGCGTAAAAAACGCATAACTTGGTCAAAAATGCATTAATTTCAATTCAGAAAGCAGTTCTGTGTTAGTTTTTTCGAGGTTAACAAATCTGCATACCGCAAAGATAGTATTTCAAAAAATAATATTTTTTTTTTGATTTTTGGAAATTTAACGATGCAACCCCTTAAAAAATTTTATTTGGGACAATCAAAGCGTAAAAAACGCATAACTTGGTCAAAAATGCATTAATTTCAATTCTGAAAGCAGTTCTGTGTTAGTTTTTTCGAGGTTAACAAATCTGCATACCGCAAAGATAGTATTTCAAAAAATAATTTTTTTTTTTAGATTTTTGGAAATTTTACGATGCAACCCCTTAAAAATTTTTTTTTGGGACAATCAAAGCGTAAAAAACGCATAACTTGGTCAAAAATGCATTAATTTCAATTCTGAAAGCAGTTCTGTGTTAGTTTTTTCGAGGTTAACAAATCTGCATACCGCAAAGATAGTATTTCAAAAAATAATTTTTTTTTTTAGATTTTTGGAAATTTTACGATGCAACCCCTTAAAATTTTTTTTTTGGGACAATCAAAGCGTAAAAAACGCATAACTTGGTCAAAAATGCATTAATTTCAATTCTGAAAGCAGTTCTGTGTTAGTTTTTTCGAGGTTAACAAATCTGCATACCGCAAAGATAGTATTTCAAAAAATAATTTTTTTTTTAGATTTTTGGAAATTTTACGATGCAACCCCTTAAAAATTTTTTTTTGGGACAATCAAAGCGTAAAAAACGCATAACTTGGTCAAAAATGCATTAATTTCAATTCAGAAAGCAGTTCTGTGTTAGTTTTTTCGAGGTTAACAAATCTGCATACCGCAAAGATAGTATTTCTAAAAATAATTTTTTTTTTAGATTTTTGCAAATTTTACGATGCAATCCCTTAAAAATTTTTTTTTGGGACAATCAAAGCGTAAAAAACGCATAACTTGGTCAAAAATGCATTAATTTCAATTCAGAAAGCAGTTCTGTGTTAGTTTTTTCGAGGTTAACAAATCTGCATACCGCAAAGATAGTATTTCAAAAAATAATTTTTTTTTTTAGATTTTTGGAAATTTTACGATGCAACCCCTTAAAATTTCTTTTTTTTGGGACAATCAAAGCGTAAAAAACGCATAACTTGGTCAAAAATGCATTAATTTCAATTCTGAAAGCAGTTCTGTGTTAGTTTTTTCGAGGTTAACAAATCTGCATACCGCAAAGATAGTATTTCAAAAAATAATTTTTTTTTTTAGATTTTTGGAAATTTTACGATGCAACCCCTTAAAATTTTTTTTTTTGGGACAATCAAAGCGTAAAAAACGCATAACTTGGTCAAAAATGCATTAATTTCAATTCTGAAAGCAGTTCTGTGTTAGTTTTTTCGAGGTTAACAAATCTGCATACCGCAAAGATAGTATTTCTAAAAATAATTTTTTTTTTAGATTTTTGCAAATTTTAAAAATTTTTTTTTGGGACAATCAAAGCGTAAAAAACGCATAACTTGGTCAAAAATGCATTAATTTCAATTCAGAAAGCAGTTCTGTGTTAGTTTTTTCGAGGTTAACAAATCTGCATACCGCAAAGATAGTATTTCAAAAAATAATTTTTTTTTTTAGATTTTTGGAAATTTTACGATGCAACCCCTTAAAATTTTTTTTTTGGGACAATCAAAGCGTAAAAAACGCATAACTTGGTCAAAAATGCATTAATTTCAATTCAGAAAGCAGTTCTGTGTTAGTTTTTTCGAGGTTAACAAATCTGCATACCGCAAAGATAGTATTTCAAAAAATAATATTTTTTTTTTGATTTTTGGAAATTTAACGATGCAACCCCTTAAAAAATTTTTTTTGGGACAATCAAAGCGTAAAAAACGCATAACTTGGTCAAAAATGCATTAATTTCAATTCTGAAAGCAGTTCTGTGTTAGTTTTTTCGAGGTTAACAAATCTGCATACCGCAAAGATAGTATTTCAAAAAATAATTTTTTTTTTTAGATTTTTGGAAATTTTACGATGCAACCCCTTAAAAATTTTTTTTTGGGACAATCAAAGCGTAAAAAACGCATAACTTGGTCAAAAATGCATTAATTTCAATTCTGAAAGCAGTTCTGTGTTAGTTTTTTCGAGGTTAACAAATCTGCATACCGCAAAGATAGTATTTCAAAAAATAATTTTTTTTTTTAGATTTTTGGAAATTTTACGATGCAACCCCTTAAAATTTTTTTTTTGGGACAATCAAAGCGTAAAAAACGCATAACTTGGTCAAAAATGCATTAATTTCAATTCTGAAAGCAGTTCTGTGTTAGTTTTTTCGAGGTTAACAAATCTGCATACCGCAAAGATAGTATTTCAAAAAATAATTTTTTTTTTAGATTTTTGGAAATTTTACGATGCAACCCCTTAAAAATTTTTTTTTGGGACAATCAAAGCGTAAAAAACGCATAACTTGGTCAAAAATGCATTAATTTCAATTCAGAAAGCAGTTCTGTGTTAGTTTTTTCGAGGTTAACAAATCTGCATACCGCAAAGATAGTATTTCTAAAAATAATTTTTTTTTTAGATTTTTGCAAATTTTACGATGCAATCCCTTAAAAATTTTTTTTTGGGACAATCAAAGCGTAAAAAACGCATAACTTGGTCAAAAATGCATTAATTTCAATTCAGAAAGCAGTTCTGTGTTAGTTTTTTCGAGGTTAACAAATCTGCATACCGCAAAGATAGTATTTCAAAAAATAATTTTTTTTTTTAGATTTTTGGAAATTTTACGATGCAACCCCTTAAAATTTCTTTTTTTTGGGACAATCAAAGCGTAAAAAACGCATAACTTGGTCAAAAATGCATTAATTTCAATTCTGAAAGCAGTTCTGTGTTAGTTTTTTCGAGGTTAACAAATCTGCATACCGCAAAGATAGTATTTCTAAAAATAATTTTTTTTTTAGATTTTTGCAAATTTAAAAAATTTTTTTTTGGGACAATCAAAGCGTAAAAAACGCATAACTTGGTCAAAAATGCATTAATTTCAATTCAGAAAGCAGTTCTGTGTTAGTTTTCTCGAGGTTAACAAATCTGCATACCGCAAAGATAGTATTTCAAAAAATAATTTTTTTTTTTAGATTTTTGGAAATTTTACGATGCAACCCCTTAAAAATTTTTTTTTTGGGACAATCAAAGCGTAAAAAACGCATAACTTGGTCAAAAATTCATTAATTTCAATTCTGAAAGCAGTTCTGTGTTAGTTTTTTCGAGGTTAACAAATCTGCATACCGCAAAGATAGTATTTCTAAAAATAATTTTTTTTTTAGATTTTTGCAAATTTTACGATGCAATCCCTTAAAAATTTTTTTTTGGGACAATCAAAGCGTAAAAAACGCATAACTTGGTCAAAAATGCATTAATTTCAATTCTGAAAGCAGTTCTGTGTTAGTTTTTTCGAGGTTAACAAATCTGCATACCGCAAAGATAGTATTTCAAAAAATAATTTTTTTTTTTAGATTTTTGGAAATTTTACGATGCAACCCCTTAAAAATTTTTTTTTTGGGACAATCAAAGCGTAAAAAACGCATAACTTGGTCAAAAATGCATTAATTTCAATTCTGAAAGCAGTTCTGTGTTAGTTTTTTCGAGGTTAACAAATCTGCATACCGCAAAGATAGTATTTCTAAAAATAATTTTTTTTTTAGATTTTTGCAAATTTTACGATGCAATCCCTTAAAAATTTTTTTTTGGGACAATCAAAGCGTAAAAAACGCATAACTTGGTCAAAAATGCATTAATTTCAATTCTGAAAGCAGTTCTGTGTTAGTTTTTTCGAGGTTAACAAATCTGCATACCGCAAAGATAGTATTTCAAAAAATAATTTTTTTTTTTAGATTTTTGGAAATTTTACGATGCAATCCCTTAAAAATTTTTTTTTTGGGACAATCAAAGCGTAAAAAACGCATAACTTGGTCAAAAATGCATTAATTTCAATTCTGAAAGCAGTTCTGTGTTAGTTTTTTCGAGGTTAACAAATCTGCATACCGCAAAGATAGTATTTCAAAAAATAATTTTTTTTTTTAGATTTTTGGAAATTTTACGATGCAACCCCTTAAAAATTTTTTTTTGGGACAATCAAAGCGTAAAAAACGCATAACTTGGTCAAAAATGCATTAATTTCAATTCTGAAAGCAGTTCTGTGTTAGTTTTTTCGAGGTTAACAAATCTGCATACCGCAAAGATAGTATTTCAAAAAATAATTTTTTTTTTTAGATTTTTGGAAATTTTACGATGCAACCCCTTAAAAAATTTTTTTTGGGACAATCAAAGCGTAAAAAACGCATAACTTGGTCAAAAATGCATTAATTTCAATTCTGAAAGCAGTTCTGTGTTAGTTTTTTCGAGGTTAACAAATCTGCATACCGCAAAGATAGTATTTCAAAAAATAATTTTTTTTTTTAGATTTTTGGAAATTTTACGATGCAACCCCTTAAAAATTTTTTTTTGGGACAATCAAAGCGTAAAAAACGCATAACTTGGTCAAAAATGCATTAATTTCAATTCTGAAAGCAGTTCTGTGTTAGTTTTTTCGAGGTTAACAAATCTGCATACCGCAAAGATAGTATTTCAAAAAATAATTTTTTTTTTTAGATTTTTGCAAATTTTACGATGCAACCCCTTAAAATTTTTTTTTTGGGACTATCGAAGCGTAAAAAACGCATAACTTGGTCAAAAATGCATTAATTTCAATTCTGAAAGCAGTTCTGTGTTAGTTTTTTCGAGGTTAACAAATCTGCATACCGCAAAGATAGTATTTCTAAAAATAATTTTTTTTTTTAGATTTTTGGAAATTTAACGATGCAACCCCTTAAAAAATTTTTTTTGGGACAATCAAAGCGTAAAAAACGCATAACTTGGTCAAAAATGCATTAATTTCAATTCTGAAAGCAGTTCTGTGTTAGTTTTTTCGAGGTTAACAAATCTGCATACCGCAAAGATAGTATTTCAAAAAATAATTTTTTTTTTTAGATTTTTGGAAATTTTACGATGCAACCCCTTAAAATTTTTTTTTTGGGACTATCGAAGCGTAAAAAACGCATAACTTGGTCAAAAATGCATTAATTTCAATTCTGAAAGCAGTTCTGTGTTAGTTTTTTCGAGGTTAACAAATCTGCATACCGCAAAGATAGTATTTCTAAAAATAATTTTTTTTTTTAGATTTTTGGAAATTTAACGATGCAACCCCTTAAAAAATTTTTTTTGGGACAATCAAAGCGTAAAAAACGCATAACTTGGTCAAAAATGCATTAATTTCAATTCTGAAAGCAGTTCTGTGTTAGTTTTTTCGAGGTTAACAAATCTGCATACCGCAAAGATAGTATTTCTAAAAATAATTTTTTTTTTTGATTTTTGGAAATTTTACGATGCAACCCCTAAAAAATTTTTTTTTGGGACAATCAAAGCGTAAAAAACGCATAACTTGGTCAAAAATGCATTAATTTCAATTCTGAAAGCAGTTCTGTGTTAGTTTTTTCGAGGTTAACAAATCTGCATACCGCAAAGATAGTATTTCAAAAAATAATTTTTTTTTTTAGATTTTTGGAAATTTTACGATGCAACCCCTTAAAAAATTTTTTTTGGGACAATCAAAGCGTAAAAAACGCATAACTTGGTCAAAAATGCATTAATTTCAATTCTGAAAGCAGTTCTGTGTTAGTTTTTTCGAGGTTAACAAATCTGCATACCGCAAAGATAGTATTTCAAAAAATATTTTTTTTTTTTAGATTTTTGCAAATTTTACGATGCAACCCCTTAAAAATTTTTTTTTGGGACAATCAAAGCGTAAAAAACGCATAACTTGGTCAAAAATGCATTAATTTCAATTCTGAAAGCAGTTCTGTGTTAGTTTTTTCGAGGTTAACAAATCTGCATACCGCAAAGATAGTATTTCAAAAAATAATTTTTTTTTTTAGATTTTTGGAAATTTAACGATGCAACCCCTTAAAATTTTTTTTTTGGGACAATCAAAGCGTAAAAAACGCATAACTTGGTCAAAAATGCATTAATTTCAATTCTGAAAGCAGTTCTGTGTTAGTTTTTTCGAGGTTAACAAATCTGCATACCGCAACGATAGTATTTCAAAAAATATTTTTTTTTTTTAGATTTTTGGAAATTTAACGATGCAACCCCTTAAAAAATTTTTTTTGGGACAATCAAAGCGTAAAAAACGCATAACTTGGTCAAAAATGCATTAATTTCAATTCTGAAAGCAGTTCTGTGTTAGTTTTTTCGAGGTTAACAAATCTGCATACCGCAAAGATAGTATTTCAAAAAATAATTTTTTTTTTTAGATTTTTGCAAATTTTACGATGCAACCCCTTAAAATTTTTTTTTTGGGACAATCAAAGCGTAAAAAACGCATAACTTGGTCAAAAATGCATTAATTTCAATTCTGAAAGCAGTTCTGTGTTAGTTTTTTCGAGGTTAACAAATCTGCATACCGCAAAGATAGTATTTCTAAAAATAATTTTTTTTTTTAGATTTTTGGAAATTTAACGATGCAACCCCTTAAAAAATTTTTTTTGGGACAATCAAAGCGTAAAAAACGCATAACTTGGTCAAAAATGCATTAATTTCAATTCTGAAAGCAGTTCTGTGTTAGTTTTTTCGAGGTTAACAAATCTGCATACCGCAAAGATAGTATTTCTAAAAATAATTTTTTTTTTAGATTTTTGCAAATTTTACGATGCAATCCCTTAAAAATTTTTTTTTGGGACAATCAAAGCGTAAAAAACGCATAACTTGGTCAAAAATGCATTAATTTCAATTCTGAAAGCAGTTCTGTGTTAGTTTTTTCGAGGTTAACAAATCTGCATACCGCAAAGATAGTATTTCAAAAAATAATTTTTTTTTTTAGATTTTTGGAAATTTTACGATGCAATCCCTTAAAAATTTTTTTTTTGGGACAATCAAAGCGTAAAAAACGCATAACTTGGTCAAAAATGCATTAATTTCAATTCTGAAAGCAGTTCTGTGTTAGTTTTTTCGAGGTTAACAAATCTGCATACCGCAAAGATAGTATTTCAAAAAATAATTTTTTTTTTTAGATTTTTGGAAATTTTACGATGCAATTTTTTTTTGGGACAATCAAAGCGTAAAAAACGCATAACTTGGTCAAAAATGCATTAATTTCAATTCTGAAAGCAGTTCTGTGTTAGTTTTTTCGAGGTTAACAAATCTGCATACCGCAAAGATAGTATTTCAAAAAATAATTTTTTTTTTTAGATTTTTGGAAATTTTACGATGCAACCCCTTAAAAAATTTTTTTTGGGACAATCAAAGCGTAAAAAACGCATAACTTGGTCAAAAATGCATTAATTTCAATTCTGAAAGCAGTTCTGTGTTAGTTTTTTCGAGGTTAACAAATCTGCATACCGCAAAGATAGTATTTCAAAAAATAATTTTTTTTTTTAGATTTTTGGAAATTTTACGATGCAACCCCTTAAAAATTTTTTTTTGGGACAATCAAAGCGTAAAAAACGCATAACTTGGTCAAAAATGCATTAATTTCAATTCTGAAAGCAGTTCTGTGTTAGTTTTTTCGAGGTTAACAAATCTGCATACCGCAAAGATAGTATTTCAAAAAATAATTTTTTTTTTTAGATTTTTGCAAATTTTACGATGCAACCCCTTAAAATTTTTTTTTTGGGACTATCGAAGCGTAAAAAACGCATAACTTGGTCAAAAATGCATTAATTTCAATTCTGAAAGCAGTTCTGTGTTAGTTTTTTCGAGGTTAACAAATCTGCATACCGCAAAGATAGTATTTCTAAAAATAATTTTTTTTTTTAGATTTTTGGAAATTTAACGATGCAACCCCTTAAAAAATTTTTTTTGGGACAATCAAAGCGTAAAAAACGCATAACTTGGTCAAAAATGCATTAATTTCAATTCTGAAAGCAGTTCTGTGTTAGTTTTTTCGAGGTTAACAAATCTGCATACCGCAAAGATAGTATTTCAAAAAATAATTTTTTTTTTTAGATTTTTGCAAATTTTACGATGCAACCCCTTAAAATTTTTTTTTTGGGACTATCGAAGCGTAAAAAACGCATAACTTGGTCAAAAATGCATTAATTTCAATTCTGAAAGCAGTTCTGTGTTAGTTTTTTCGAGGTTAACAAATCTGCATACCGCAAAGATAGTATTTCTAAAAATAATTTTTTTTTTTAGATTTTTGGAAATTTAACGATGCAACCCCTTAAAAAATTTTTTTTGGGACAATCAAAGCGTAAAAAACGCATAACTTGGTCAAAAATGCATTAATTTCAATTCTGAAAGCAGTTCTGTGTTAGTTTTTTCGAGGTTAACAAATCTGCATACCGCAAAGATAGTATTTCTAAAAATAATTTTTTTTTTTGATTTTTGGAAATTTTACGATGCAACCCCTAAAAAATTTTTTTTTGGGACAATCAAAGCGTAAAAAACGCATAACTTGGTCAAAAATGCATTAATTTCAATTCTGAAAGCAGTTCTGTGTTAGTTTTTTCGAGGTTAACAAATCTGCATACCGCAAAGATAGTATTTCAAAAAATAATTTTTTTTTTTAGATTTTTGGAAATTTTACGATGCAACCCCTTAAAAAATTTTTTTTGGGACAATCAAAGCGTAAAAAACGCATAACTTGGTCAAAAATGCATTAATTTCAATTCTGAAAGCAGTTCTGTGTTAGTTTTTTCGAGGTTAACAAATCTGCATACCGCAAAGATAGTATTTCAAAAAATATTTTTTTTTTTTAGATTTTTGCAAATTTTACGATGCAACCCCTTAAAAATTTTTTTTTGGGACAATCAAAGCGTAAAAAACGCATAACTTGGTCAAAAATGCATTAATTTCAATTCTGAAAGCAGTTCTGTGTTAGTTTTTTCGAGGTTAACAAATCTGCATACCGCAAAGATAGTATTTCAAAAAATAATTTTTTTTTTTAGATTTTTGGAAATTTAACGATGCAACCCCTTAAAATTTTTTTTTTGGGACAATCAAAGCGTAAAAAACGCATAACTTGGTCAAAAATGCATTAATTTCAATTCTGAAAGCAGTTCTGTGTTAGTTTTTTCGAGGTTAACAAATCTGCATACCGCAACGATAGTATTTCAAAAAATATTTTTTTTTTTTTTAGATTTTTGGAAATTTAACGATGCAACCCCTTAAAAAATTTTTTTTGGGACAATCAAAGCGTAAAAAACGCATAACTTGGTCAAAAATGCATTAATTTCAATTCTGAAAGCAGTTCTGTGTTAGTTTTTTCGAGGTTAACAAATCTGCATACCGCAAAGATAGTATTTCAAAAAATAATTTTTTTTTTTAGATTTTTGCAAATTTTACGATGCAACCCCTTAAAATTTTTTTTTTGGGACAATCAAAGCGTAAAAAACGCATAACTTGGTCAAAAATGCATTAATTTCAATTCTGAAAGCAGTTCTGTGTTAGTTTTTTCGAGGTTAACAAATCTGCATACCGCAAAGATAGTATTTCTAAAAATAATTTTTTTTTTTAGATTTTTGGAAATTTAACGATGCAACCCCTTAAAAAATTTTTTTTGGGACAATCAAAGCGTAAAAAACGCATAACTTGGTCAAAAATGCATTAATTTCAATTCTGAAAGCAGTTCTGTGTTAGTTTTTTCGAGGTTAACAAATCTGCATACCGCAAAGATAGTATTTCTAAAAATAATTTTTTTTTTTAGATTTTTGGAAATTTAACGATGCAACCCCTTAAAAAATTTTTTTTGGGACAATCAAAGCGTAAAAAACGCATAACTTGGTCAAAAATGCATTAATTTCAATTCTGAAAGCAGTTCTGTGTTAGTTTTTTCGAGGTTAACAAATCTGCATACCGCAAAGATAGTATTTCTAAAAATAATTTTTTTTTTAGATTTTTGGAAATTTTACGATGCAACCCCTAAAAAATTTTTTTTTGGGACAATCAAAGCGTAAAAAACGCATAACTTGGTCAAAAATGCATTAATTTCAATTCTGAAAGCAGTTCTGTGTTAGTTTTTTCGAGGTTAACAAATCTGCATACCGCAAAGATAGTATTTCAAAAAATAATTTTTTTTTTTAGATTTTTGCAAATTTTACGATGCAACCCCTTAAAATTTTTTTTTTGGGACTATCGAAGCGTAAAAAACGCATAACTTGGTCAAAAATGCATTAATTTCAATTCTGAAAGCAGTTCTGTGTTAGTTTTTTCGAGGTTAACAAATCTGCATACCGCAAAGATAGTATTTCTAAAAATAATTTTTTTTTTTAGATTTTTGGAAATTTAACGATGCAACCCCTTAAAAAATTTTTTTTGGGACAATCAAAGCGTAAAAAACGCATAACTTGGTCAAAAATGCATTAATTTCAATTCTGAAAGCAGTTCTGTGTTAGTTTTTTCGAGGTTAACAAATCTGCATACCGCAAAGATAGTATTTCTAAAAATAATTTTTTTTTTTAGATTTTTGGAAATTTAACGATGCAACCCCTTAAAAAATTTTTTTTGGGACAATCAAAGCGTAAAAAACGCATAACTTGGTCAAAAATGCATTAATTTCAATTCTGAAAGCAGTTCTGTGTTAGTTTTTTCGAGGTTAACAAATCTGCATACCGCAAAGATAGTATTTCTAAAAATAATTTTTTTTTTAGATTTTTGGAAATTTTACGATGCAACCCCTAAAAAATTTTTTTTTGGGACAATCAAAGCGTAAAAAACGCATAACTTGGTCAAAAATGCATTAATTTCAATTCTGAAAGCAGTTCTGTGTTAGTTTTTTCGAGGTTAACAAATCTGCATACCGCAAAGATAGTATTTCAAAAAATAATTTTTTTTTTTAGATTTTTGCAAATTTTACGATGCAACCCCTTAAAATTTTTTTTTTGGGACTATCGAAGCGTAAAAAACGCATAACTTGGTCAAAAATGCATTAATTTCAATTCTGAAAGCAGTTCTGTGTTAGTTTTTTCGAGGTTAACAAATCTGCATACCGCAAAGATAGTATTTCTAAAAATAATTTTTTTTTTTAGATTTTTGGAAATTTAACGATGCAACCCCTTAAAAAATTTTTTTTGGGACAATCAAAGCGTAAAAAACGCATAACTTGGTCAAAAATGCATTAATTTCAATTCTGAAAGCAGTTCTGTGTTAGTTTTTTCGAGGTTAACAAATCTGCATACCGCAAAGATAGTATTTCTAAAAATAATTTTTTTTTTTGATTTTTGGAAATTTTACGATGCAACCCCTAAAAAATTTTTTTTTGGGACAATCAAAGCGTAAAAAACGCATAACTTGGTCAAAAATGCATTAATTTCAATTCTGAAAGCAGTTCTGTGTTAGTTTTTTCGAGGTTAACAAATCTGCATACCGCAAAGATAGTATTTCAAAAAATAATTTTTTTTTTTAGATTTTTGGAAATTTTACGATGCAACCCCTTAAAAAATTTTTTTTGGGACAATCAAAGCGTAAAAAACGCATAACTTGGTCAAAAATGCATTAATTTCAATTCTGAAAGCAGTTCTGTGTTAGTTTTTTCGAGGTTAACAAATCTGCATACCGCAAAGATAGTATTTCAAAAAATATTTTTTTTTTTTAGATTTTTGCAAATTTTACGATGCAACCCCTTAAAAATTTTTTTTTGGGACAATCAAAGCGTAAAAAACGCATAACTTGGTCAAAAATGCATTAATTTCAATTCTGAAAGCAGTTCTGTGTTAGTTTTTTCGAGGTTAACAAATCTGCATACCGCAAAGATAGTATTTCAAAAAATAATTTTTTTTTTTAGATTTTTGGAAATTTAACGATGCAACCCCTTAAAATTTTTTTTTTGGGACAATCAAAGCGTAAAAAACGCATAACTTGGTCAAAAATGCATTAATTTCAATTCTGAAAGCAGTTCTGTGTTAGTTTTTTCGAGGTTAACAAATCTGCATACCGCAACGATAGTATTTCAAAAAATATTTTTTTTTTTAGATTTTTGGAAATTTAACGATGCAACCCCTTAAAAAATTTTTTTTGGGACAATCAAAGCGTAAAAAACGCATAACTTGGTCAAAAATGCATTAATTTCAATTCTGAAAGCAGTTCTGTGTTAGTTTTTTCGAGGTTAACAAATCTGCATACCGCAAAGATAGTATTTCAAAAAATAATTTTTTTTTTTAGATTTTTGCAAATTTTACGATGCAACCCCTTAAAATTTTTTTTTTGGGACAATCAAAGCGTAAAAAACGCATAACTTGGTCAAAAATGCATTAATTTCAATTCTGAAAGCAGTTCTGTGTTAGTTTTTTCGAGGTTAACAAATCTGCATACCGCAAAGATAGTATTTCTAAAAATAATTTTTTTTTTTAGATTTTTGGAAATTTAACGATGCAACCCCTTAAAAAATTTTTTTTGGGACAATCAAAGCGTAAAAAACGCATAACTTGGTCAAAAATGCATTAATTTCAATTCTGAAAGCAGTTCTGTGTTAGTTTTTTCGAGGTTAACAAATCTGCATACCGCAAAGATAGTATTTCTAAAAATAATTTTTTTTTTAGATTTTTGGAAATTTTACGATGCAACCCCTAAAAAATTTTTTTTTGGGACAATCAAAGCGTAAAAAACGCATAACTTGGTCAAAAATGCATTAATTTCAATTCTGAAAGCAGTTCTGTGTTAGTTTTTTCGAGGTTAACAAATCTGCATACCGCAAAGATAGTATTTCAAAAAATAATTTTTTTTTTTAGATTTTTGGAAATTTTACGATGCAACCCCTTAAAAAATTTTTTTTGGGACAATCAAAGCGTAAAAAACGCATAACTTGGTCAAAAATGCATTAATTTCAATTCTGAAAGCAGTTCTGTGTTAGTTTTTTCGAGGTTAACAAATCTGCATACCGCAAAGATAGTATTTCAAAAAATATTTTTTTTTTTTAGATTTTTGCAAATTTTACGATGCAACCCCTTAAAAATTTTTTTTTGGGACAATCAAAGCGTAAAAAACGCATAACTTGGTCAAAAATGCATTAATTTCAATTCTGAAAGCAGTTCTGTGTTAGTTTTTTCGAGGTTAACAAATCTGCATACCGCAAAGATAGTATTTCAAAAAATAATTTTTTTTTTTAGATTTTTGGAAATTTAACGATGCAACCCCTTAAAATTTTTTTTTTGGGACAATCAAAGCGTAAAAAACGCATAACTTGGTCAAAAATGCATTAATTTCAATTCTGAAAGCAGTTCTGTGTTAGTTTTTTCGAGGTTAACAAATCTGCATACCGCAACGATAGTATTTCAAAAAATAATTTTTTTTTTTAGATTTTTGCAAATTTTACGATGCAACTCCTTAAAAATTTTTTTTTGGGACAATCAAAGCGTAAAAAACGCATAACTTGGTCAAAAATGCATTAATTTCAATTCTGAAAGCAGTTCTGTGTTAGTTTTTTCGAGGTTAACAAATCTGCATACCGCAAAGATAGTATTTCAAAAAATATTTTTTTTTTTTTAGATTTTTGCAAATTTTACGATGCAACCCCTTAAAAATTTTTTTTTGGGACAATCAAAGCGTAAAAAACGCATAACTTGGTCAAAAATGCATTAATTTCAATTCAGAAAGCAGTTCTGTGTTAGTTTTTTCGAGGTTAACAAATCTGCATACCGCAAAGATAGTATTTCTAAAAATAATTTTTTTTTTAGATTTTTGGAAATTTTACGATGCAACCCCTTAAAAATTTTTTTTTGGGACAATCAAAGCGTAAAAAACGCATAACTTGGTCAAAAATGCTTTAATTTCAATTCTGAAAGCAGTTCTGTGTTAGTTTTTTCGAGGTTAACAAATCTGCATACCGCAAAGATAGTATTTCAAAAAATAATTTTTTTTTTTAGATTTTTGGAAATTTTACGATGCAACCCCTTAAAAAATTTTTTTTGGGACAATCAAAGCGTAAAAAACGCATAACTTGGTCAAAAATGCATTAATTTCAATTCTGAAAGCAGTTCTGTGTTAGTTTTTTCGAGGTTAACAAATCTGCATACCGCAAAGATAGTATTTCAAAAAATAATTTTTTTTTTTAGATTTTTGCAAATTTTACGATGCAACCCCTTAAAATTTTTTTTTTGGGACAATCAAAGCGTAAAAAACGCATAACTTGGTCAAAAATGCATTAATTTCAATTCTGAAAGCAGTTCTGTGTTAGTTTTTTCGAGGTTAACAAATCTGCATACCGCAAAGATAGTATTTCAAAAAATAATTTTTTTTTTTAGATTTTTGGAAATTTAACGATGCAACCCCTTAAAAAATTTTTTTTGGGACAATCAAAGCGTAAAAAACGCATAACTTGGTCAAAAATGCATTAATTTCAATTCTGAAAGCAGTTCTGTGTTAGTTTTTTCGAGGTTAACAAATCTGCATACCGCAAAGATAGTATTTCTAAAAATAATTTTTTTTTTAGATTTTTGGAAATTTTACGATGCAACCCCTTAAAAATTTTTTTTTTGGGACAATCAAAGCGTAAAAAACGCATAACTTGGTCAAAAATGCATTAATTTCAATTCTGAAAGCAGTTCTGTGTTAGTTTTTTCGAGGTTAACAAATCTGCATACCGCAAAGATAGTATTTCTAAAAATAATTTTTTTTTTTTAGATTTTTGGAAATTTTACGATGCAACCCCTTAAAAATTTTTTTTTTGGGACAATCAAAGCGTAAAAAACGCATAACTTGGTCAAAAATGCATTAATTTCAATTCTGAAAGCAGTTCTGTGTTAGTTTTTTCGAGGTTAACAAATCTGCATACCGCAAAGATAGTATTTCAAAAAATAATTTTTTTTTTTAGATTTTTGGAAATTTTACGATGCAACCCCTTAAAAATTTTTTTTTGGGACAATCAAAGCGTAAAAAACGCATAACTTGGTCAAAAATGCATTAATTTCAATTCTGAAAGCAGTTCTGTGTTAGTTTTTTCGAGGTTAACAAATCTGCATACCGCAAAGATAGTATTTCAAAAAATAATTTTTTTTTTTAGATTTTTGGAAATTTTACGATGCAACCCCTTAAAAATTTTTTTTTGGGACAATCAAAGCGTAAAAAACGCATAACTTGGTCAAAAATGCATTAATTTCAATTCTGAAAGCAGTTCTGTGTTAGTTTTTTCGAGGTTAACAAATCTGCATACCGCAAAGATAGTATTTCAAAAAATAATTTTTTTTTTTAGATTTTTGGAAATTTAACGATGCAACCCCTTAAAAAATTTTCAAAAATTTAAAAACTCTTATTTTTCGTTCGGGCATGGCAAGAAAGGTTCGGCTGTTAATGCTGATGAAGAATATATATGATTTATAGGGTCGGAAACGTCTCCTTCACTGATAAAAATTGTATTTTCCCCTGAAAGATTCTTAAAATCGAAATTTGTATAGATTTCTTTGTATGATGTTTTTTGGGACAATCAAAGCGTAAAAATCGCATAACTTGGTCAAAAATGCATTAATTTCAATTCTGAAAGCAGTTCTGTGTTAGTTTTTTCGAGGTTAACAAATCTGCATACCGCAAAGATAGTATTTCAAAAAATAATTTTTTTTTTAGATTTTTGGAAATTTAACGATGCAACCCCTTAAAAAATTTTTTTTGGGACAATCAAAGCGTAAAGAACGCATAACTTGGTCAAAAATGCATTAATTTCAATTCTGAAAGCAGTTCTGTGTTAGTTTTTTCGAGGTTAACAAATCTGCATACCGCAAAGATAGTATTTCTAAAAATAATTTTTTTTTTAGATTTTTGGAAATTTTACGATGCAACCCCTTAAAAATTTTTTTTTGGGACAATCAAAGCGTAAAAAACGCATAACTTGGTCAAAAATGCATTAATTTCAATTCTGAAAGCAGTTCTGTGTTAGTTTTTTCGAGGTTAACAAATCTGCATACCGCAAAGATAGTATTTCAAAAAATAATTTTTTTTTTTAGATTTTTGGAAATTTTACGATGCAACCCCTTAAAAAATTTTTTTTGGGACAATCAAAGCGTAAAAAACGCATAACTTGGTCAAAAATGCATTAATTTCAATTCTGAAAGCAGTTCTGTGTTAGTTTTTTCGAGGTTAACAAATCTGCATACCGCAAAGATAGTATTTCAAAAAATATTTTTTTTTTTTAGATTTTTGCAAATTTTACGATGCAACCCCTTAAAAATTTTTTTTTGGGACAATCAAAGCGTAAAAAACGCATAACTTGGTCAAAAATGCATTAATTTCAATTCTGAAAGCAGTTCTGTGTTAGTTTTTTCGAGGTTAACAAATCTGCATACCGCAAAGATAGTATTTCAAAAAATAATTTTTTTTTTTAGATTTTTGGAAATTTAACGATGCAACCCCTTAAAAAATTTTCAAAAATTTAAAAACTCTTATTTTTCGTTCGGGCATGGCAAGAAAGGTTCGCCTGTTAATGCTGATGAAGAATATATATGATTTATAGGGTCGGAAACGTCTCCTTCACTGATAAAAATTGTATTTTCCCCTGAAAGATTCTTAAAATCGAAATTTGTATAGATTTCTTTGTATGATGTTTTTTGGGACAATCATAGCGTAAAAATCGCATAACTTGGTCAAAAATGCATTAATTTCAATTCTGAAAGCAGTTCTGTGTTAGTTTTTTCGAGATTAACAAATCTGCATACCGCAAAGATAGTATTTCAAAAAATAATTTTTTTTTTTAGATTTTTGGAAATTTTACGATGCAACCCCTTAAAAATTTTTTTTTGGGACAATCAAAGCGTAAAAAACGCATAACTTGGTCAAAAATGCATTAATTTCAATTCTGAAAGCAGTTCTGTGTTAGTTTTTTCGAGGTTAACAAATCTGCATACCGCAAAGATAGTATTTCAAAAAATAATTTTTTTTTTAGATTTTTGGAAATTTTACGATGCAACCCCTTAAAAATTTTTTTTTGGGACAATCAAAGCGTAAAAAACGCATAACTTGGTCAAAAATGCATTAATTTCAATTCAGAAAGCAGTTCTGTGTTAGTTTTTTCGAGGTTAACAAATCTGCATACCGCAAAGATAGTATTTCAAAAAATAATTTTTTTTTTTAGATTTTTGGAAATTTTACGATGCAACCCCTTAAAAATTTTTTTTTGGGACAATCAAAGCGTAAAAAACGCATAACTTGGTCAAAAATGCATTAATTTCAATTCTGAAAGCAGTTCTGTGTTAGTTTTTTCGAGGTTAACAAATCTGCATACCGCAAAGATAGTATTTCAAAAAATAATTTTTTTTTTTAGATTTTTGCAAATTTTACGATGCAACCCCTTAAAATTTTTTTTTTGGGACAATCAAAGCGTAAAAAACGCATAACTTGGTCAAAAATGCATTAATTTCAATTCTGAAAGCAGTTCTGTGTTAGTTTTTTCGAGGTTAACAAATCTGCATACCGCAAAGATAGTATTTCAAAAAATAATTTTTTTTTTTAGATTTTTGGAAATTTAACGATGCAACCCCTTAAAAAAATTTTTTTGGGACAATCAAAGCGTAAAAAACGCATAACTTGGTCAAAAATGCATTAATTTCAATTCAGAAAGCAGTTCTGTGTTAGTTTTTTCGAGGTTAACAAATCTGCATACCGCAAAGATAGTATTTCTAAAAATAATTTTTTTTTTAGATTTTTGGAAATTTTACGATGCAACCCCTTAAAAAATTTTTTTTGGGACAATCAAAGCGTAAAAAACGCATAACTTGGTCAAAAATGCATTAATTTCAATTCTGAAAGCAGTTCTGTGTTAGTTTTTTCGAGGTTAACAAATCTGCATACCGCAAAGATAGTATTTCTAAAAATAATTTTTTTTGTTAGATTTTTGGAAATTTTACGATGCAACCCCTTAAAAAATTTTTTTTGGGACAATCAAAGCGTAAAAAACGCATAACTTGGTCAAAAATGCATTAATTTCAATTCTGAAAGCAGTTCTGTGTTAGTTTTTTCGAGGTTAACAAATCTGCATACCGCAAAGATAGTATTTCTAAAAATAATTTTTTTTGTTAGATTTTTGGAAATTTTACGATGCAACCCCTTAAAAAATTTTTTTTGGGACAATCAAAGCGTAAAAAACGCATAACTTGGTCAAAAATGCATTAATTTCAATTCTGAAAGCAGTTCTGTGTTAGTTTTTTCGAGGTTAACAAATCTGCATACCGCAAAGATAGTATTTCAAAAAATAATTTTTTTTTTTAGATTTTTGGAAATTTTACGATGCAACCCCTTAAAAATTTTTTTTGGGACAATCAAAGCGTAAAAAACGCATAACTTGGTCAAAAATGCATTAATTTCAATTCTGAAAGCAGTTCTGTGTTAGTTTTTTCGAGGTTAACAAATCTGCATACCGCAAAGATAGTATTTCAAAAAATAATTTTTTTTTTAGATTTTTGCAAATTTTACGATGCAACCCCTTAAAATTTTTTTTTTGGGACAATCAAAGCGTAAAAAACGCATAACTTGGTCAAAAATGCATTAATTTCAATTCTGAAAGCAGTTCTGTGTTAGTTTTTTCGAGGTTAACAAATCTGCATACCGCAAAGATAGTATTTCAAAAAATAATTTTTTTTTTTAGATTTTTGGAAATTTAACGATGCAACCCCTTAAAAAATTTTTTTTGAGACAATCAAAGCGTAAAAATCGCATAACTTGGTCAAAAATGCATTAATTTCAATTCTGAAAGCAGTTCTGTGTTAGTTTTTTCGAGGTTAACAAATCTGCATACCGCAAAGATAGTATTTCAAAAAATAATTTTTTTTTTTAGATTTTTGGAAATTTTACGATGCAACCCCTTAAAAATTTTTTTTGGGACAATCAAAGCGTAAAAAACGCATAACTTGGTCAAAAATGCATTAATTTCAATTCTGAAAGCAGTTCTTTTGTAGTTTTTTGGAAATTTTACGATGCAACCCCTTAAAAATTTTTTTTTGGGACAATCAAAGCGTAAAAATCGCATAACTTGGTCAAAAATGCATTAATTTCAATTCTGAAAGCAGTTCTGTGTTAGTTTTTTCGAGGTTAACAAATCTGCATACCGCAAAGATAGTATTTCTAAAAATAATTTTTTTTGTTAGATTTTTGGAAATTTTACGATGCAACCCCTTAAAAAATTTTTTTTGGGACAATCAAAGCGTAAAAAACGCATAACTTGGTCAAAAATGCATTAATTTCAATTCTGAAAGCAGTTCTGTGTTAGTTTTTTCGAGGTTAACAAATCTGCATACCGCAAAGATAGTATTTCAAAAAATAATTTTTTTTTTTAGATTTTTGGAAATTTTACGATGCAACCCCTTAAAAATTTTTTTTGGGACAATCAAAGCGTAAAAAACGCATAACTTGGTCAAAAATGCATTAATTTCAATTCAGAAAGCAGTTCTGTGTTAGTTTTTTCGAGGTTAACAAATCTGCATACCGCAAAGATAGTATTTCTAAAAATAATTTTTTTTTTAGATTTTTGGAAATTTTACGATGCAACCCCTTAAAAAATTTTTTTTGGGACAATCAAAGCGTAAAAAACGCATAACTTGGTCAAAAATGCATTAATTTCAATTCTGAAAGCAGTTCTGTGTTAGTTTTTTCGAGGTTAACAAATCTGCATACCGCAAAGATAGTATTTCTAAAAATAATTTTTTTTGTTAGATTTTTGGAAATTTTACGATGCAACCCCTTAAAAATTTTTTTTTGGGACAATCAAAGCGTAAAAAACGCATAACTTGGTCAAAAATGCATTAATTTCAATTCTGAAAGCAGTTCTGTGTTAGTTTTTTCGAGGTTAACAAATCTGCATACCGCAAAGATAGTATTTCTAAAAATAATTTTTTTTGTTAGATTTTTGGAAATTTTACGATGCAACCCCTTAAAAAATTTTTTTTGGGACAATCAAAGCGTAAAAAACGCATAACTTGGTCAAAAATGCATTAATTTCAATTCTGAAAGCAGTTCTGTGTTAGTTTTTTCGAGGTTAACAAATCTGCATACCGCAAAGATAGTATTTCAAAAAATAATTTTTTTTTTTAGATTTTTGGAAATTTTACGATGCAACCCCTTAAAAATTTTTTTTGGGACAATCAAAGCGTAAAAAACGCATAACTTGGTCAAAAATGCATTAATTTCAATTCTGAAAGCAGTTCTGTGTTAGTTTTTTCGAGGTTAACAAATCTGCATACCGCAAAGATAGTATTTCAAAAAATAATTTTTTTTTTAGATTTTTGCAAATTTTACGATGCAACCCCTTAAAATTTTTTTTTTGGGACAATCAAAGCGTAAAAAACGCATAACTTGGTCAAAAATGCATTAATTTCAATTCTGAAAGCAGTTCTGTGTTAGTTTTTTCGAGGTTAACAAATCTGCATACCGCAAAGATAGTATTTCAAAAAATAATTTTTTTTTTTAGATTTTTGGAAATTTTACGATGCAACCCCTTAAAAATTTTTTTTGGGACAATCAAAGCGTAAAAAACGCATAACTTGGTCAAAAATGCATTAATTTCAATTCTGAAAGCAGTTCTTTTGTAGTTTTTTGGAAATTTTACGATGCAACCCCTTAAAAATTTTTTTTTGGGACAATCAAAGCGTAAAAATCGCATAACTTGGTCAAAAATGCATTAATTTCAATTCTGAAAGCAGTTCTGTGTTAGTTTTTTCGAGGTTAACAAATCTGCATACCGCAAAGATAGTATTTCAAAAAATAATTTTTTTTTTTAGATTTTTGGAAATTTTACGATGCAACCCCTTAAAAAAATTTTTTTGGGACAATCAAAGCGTAAAAAACGCATAACTTGGTCAAAAATGCATTAATTTCAATTCTGAAAGCAGTTCTGTGTTAGTTTTTTCGAGGTTAGCAAATCTGCATACCGCAAAGATAGTATTTCAAAAAATAATTTTTTTTTTTAGATTTTTGGAAATTTTACGATGCAACCCCTTAAAAATTTTTTTTTGGGACAATCAAAGCGTAAAAAACGCATAACTTGGTCAAAAATGCATTAATTTCAATTCTGAAAGCAGTTCTGTGTTAGTTTTTTCGAGGTTAACAAATCTGCATACCGCAAAGATAGTATTTCAAAAAATAATTTTTTTTTTTAGATTTTTGGAAATTTTACGATGCAACCCCTTAAAATTTTTTTTTTGGGACAATCAAAGCGTAAAAAACGCATAACTTGGTCAAAAATGCATTAATTTCAATTCTGAAAGCAGTTCTGTGTTAGTTTTTTCGAGGTTAACAAATCTGCATACCGCAAAGATAGTATTTCAAAAAATAATTTTTTTTTTTAGATTTTTGGAAATTTTACGATGCAACCCCTTAAAAATTTTTTTTGGCACAATCAAAGCGTAAAAAACGCATAACTTGGTCAAAAATGCATTAATTTCAATTCAGAAAGCAGTTCTGTGTTAGTTTTTTCGAGGTTAACAAATCTGCATACCGCAAAGATAGTATTTCTAAAAATAATTTTTTTTTTAGATTTTTGGAAATTTTACGATGCAACCCCTTAAAAAATTTTTTTTGGGACAATCAAAGCGTAAAAAACGCATAACTTGGTCAAAAATGTATTAATTTCAATTCAGAAAGCAGTTCTGTGTTAGTTTTTTCGAGGTTAACAAATCTGCATACCGCAAAGATAGTATTTCAAAAAATAATTTTTTTTTTTAGATTTTTGGAAATTTTACGATGCAACCCCTTAAAAATTTTTTTTGGGACAATCAAAGCGTAAAAAACGCATAACTTGGTCAAAAATGCATTAATTTCAATTCTGAAAGCAGTTCTTTTGTAGTTTTTTGGAAATTTTACGATGCAACCCCTTAAAAATTTTTTTTTGGGACAATCAAAGCGTAAAAATCGCATAACTTGGTCAAAAATGCATTAATTTCAATTCTGAAAGCAGTTCTGTGTTAGTTTTTTCGAGGTTAACAAATCTGCATACCGCAAAGATAGTATTTCAAAAAATAATTTTTTTTTTTAGATTTTTGGAAATTTTACGATGCAACCCCTTAAAAAAATTTTTTTGGGACAATCAAAGCGTAAAAAACGCATAACTTGGTCAAAAATGCATTAATTTCAATTCTGAAAGCAGTTCTGTGTTAGTTTTTTCGAGGTTAACAAATCTGCATACCGCAAAGATAGTATTTCAAAAAATAATTTTTTTTTTTAGATTTTTGGAAATTTTACGATGCAACCCCTTAAAAATTTTTTTTTGGGACAATCAAATCGTAAAAATCGCATAACTTGGTCAAAAATGCATTAATTTCAATTCTGAAAGCAGTTCTGTGTTAGTTTTTTCGAGGTTAACAAATCTGCATACCGCAAAGATAGTATTTCTAAAAATAATTTTTTTTTTTAGATTTTTGGAAATTTTACGATGCAACCCCTTAAAAATTTTTTTTTTGGGACAATCAAAGCGTAAAAAACGCATAACTTGGTCAAAAATGCATTAATTTCAATTCTGAAAGCAGTTCTGTGTTAGTTTTTTCGAGGTTAACAAATCTGCATACCGCAAAGATAGTATTTCTAAAAATAATTTTTTTTTTTTAGATTTTTGGAAATTTTACGATGCAACCCCTTAAAAATTTTTTTTTTGGGACAATCAAAGCGTAAAAAACGCATAACTTGGTCAAAAATGCATTAATTTCAATTCTGAAAGCAGTTCTGTGTTAGTTTTTTCGAGGTTAACAAATCTGCATACCGCAAAGATAGTATTTCAAAAAATAATTTTTTTTTTTAGATTTTTGGAAATTTTACGATGCAACCCCTTAAAAATTTTTTTTTGGCACAATCAAAGCGTAAAAAACGCATAACTTGGTCAAAAATGCATTAATTTCAATTCAGAAAGCAGTTCTGTGTTAGTTTTTTCGAGGTTAACAAATCTGCATACCGCAAAGATAGTATTTCTAAAAATAATTTTTTTTTTAGATTTTTGGAAATTTTACGATGCAACCCCTTAAAAAATTTTTTTTGGGACAATCAAAGCGTAAAAAACGCATAACTTGGTCAAAAATGCATTAATTTCAATTCAGAAAGCAGTTCTGTGTTAGTTTTTTCGAGGTTAACAAATCTGCATACCGCAAAGATAGTATTTCAAAAAATAATTTTTTTTTTTAGATTTTTGGAAATTTTACGATGCAACCCCTTAAAAATTTTTTTTGGGACAATCAAAGCGTAAAAAACGCATAACTTGGTCAAAAATGCATTAATTTCAATTCTGAAAGCAGTTCTGTGTTAGTTTTTTCGAGGTTAACAAATCTGCATACCGCAAAGATAGTATTTCAAAAAATAATTTTTTTTTTTAGATTTTTGGAAATTTTACGATGCAACCCCTTAAAAATTTTTTTTTGGGACAATCAAATCGTAAAAATCGCATAACTTGGTCAAAAATGCATTAATTTCAATTCTGAAAGCAGTTCTGTGTTAGTTTTTTCGAGGTTAACAAATCTGCATACCGCAAAGATAGTATTTCTAAAAATAATTTTTTTTTTAGATTTTTGGAAATTTTACGATGCAACCCCTTAAAAATTTTTTTTTGGGACAATCAAAGCGTAAAAAACGCATAACTTGGTCAAAAATGCATTAATTTCAATTCAGAAAGCAGTTCTGTGTTAGTTTTTTCGAGGTTAACAAATCTGCATACCGCAAAGATAGTATTTCAAAAAATAATTTTTTTTTTTAGATTTTTGGAAATTTTACGATGCAACCCCTTAAAAATTTTTTTTTTGGGACAATCAAAGCGTAAAAAACGCATAACTTGGTCAAAAATGCATTAATTTCAATTCTGAAAGCAGTTCTGTGTTAGTTTTTTCGAGGTTAACAAATCTGCATACCGCAAAGATAGTATTTCTAAAAATAATTTTTTTTTTTTAGATTTTTGGAAATTTTACGATGCAACCCCTTAAAAATTTTTTTTTTGGGACAATCAAAGCGTAAAAAACGCATAACTTGGTCAAAAATGCATTAATTTCAATTCTGAAAGCAGTTCTGTGTTAGTTTTTTCGAGGTTAACAAATCTGCATACCGCAAAGATAGTATTTCAAAAAATAATTTTTTTTTTTAGATTTTTGGAAATTTTACGATGCAACCCCTTAAAAATTTTTTTTTGGGACAATCAAAGCGTAAAAAACGCATAACTTGGTCAAAAATGCATTAATTTCAATTCCGAAAGCAGTTCTGTGTTAGTTTTTTCGAGGTTAACAAATCTGCATACCGCAAAGATAGTATTTCTAAAAATAATTTTTTTTTTTAGATTTTTGGAAATTTTACGATGCAACCCCTTAAAAAATTTTTTTTGGGACAATCAAAGCGTAAAAAACGCATAACTTGGTCAAAAATGCATTAATTTCAATTCTGAAAGCAGTTCTGTGTTAGTTTTTTCGAGGTTAACAAATCTGCATACCGCAAAGATAGTACTTCAAAAAATAATTTTTTTTTTTAGATTTTTGGAAATTTTACGATGCAACCCCTTAAAAATTTTTTTTTGGGACAATCAAATCGTAAAAATCGCATAACTTGGTCAAAAATGCATTAATTTCAATTCTGAAAGCAGTTCTGTGTTAGTTTTTTCGAGGTTAACAAATCTGCATACCGCAAAGATAGTATTTCTAAAAATAATTTTTTTTTTAGATTTTTGGAAATTTTACGATGCAACCCCTTAAAAATTTTTTTTTGGGACAATCAAAGCGTAAAAAACGCATAACTTGGTCAAAAATGCATTAATTTCAATTCAGAAAGCAGTTCTGTGTTAGTTTTTTCGAGGTTAACAAATCTGCATACCGCAAAGATAGTATTTCAAAAAATAATTTTTTTTTTTAGATTTTTGGAAATTTTACGATGCAACCCCTTAAAAATTTTTTTTTTGGGACAATCAAAGCGTAAAAAACGCATAACTTGGTCAAAAATGCATTAATTTCAATTCTGAAAGCAGTTCTGTGTTAGTTTTTTCGAGGTTAACAAATCTGCATACCGCAAAGATAGTATTTCTAAAAATAATTTTTTTTTTTTAGATTTTTGGAAATTTTACGATGCAACCCCTTAAAAATTTTTTTTTTGGGACAATCAAAGCGTAAAAAACGCATAACTTGGTCAAAAATGCATTAATTTCAATTCTGAAAGCAGTTCTGTGTTAGTTTTTTCGAGGTTAACAAATCTGCATACCGCAAAGATAGTATTTCAAAAAATAATTTTTTTTTTTAGATTTTTGGAAATTTTACGATGCAACCCCTTAAAAATTTTTTTTTGGGACAATCAAAGCGTAAAAAACGCATAACTTGGTCAAAAATGCATTAATTTCAATTCCGAAAGCAGTTCTGTGTTAGTTTTTTCGAGGTTAACAAATCTGCATACCGCAAAGATAGTATTTCTAAAAATAATTTTTTTTTTTAGATTTTTGGAAATTTTACGATGCAACCCCTTAAAAAATTTTTTTTGGGACAATCAAAGCGTAAAAAACGCATAACTTGGTCAAAAATGCATTAATTTCAATTCTGAAAGCAGTTCTGTGTTAGTTTTTTCGAGGTTAACAAATCTGCATACCGCAAAGATAGTATTTCAAAAAATAATTTTTTTTTTTAGATTTTTGGAAATTTTACGATGCAACCCCTTAAAAATTTTTTTTGGGACAATCAAAGCGTAAAAAACGCATAACTTGGTCAAAAATGCATTAATTTCAATTCAGAAAGCAGTTCTGTGTTAGTTTTTTCGAGGTTAACAAATCTGCATACCGCAAAGATAGTATTTCAAAAAATAATTTTTTTTTTAGATTTTTGGAAATTTAACGATGCAACCCCTTAAAAAATTTTTTTTGGGACAATCAAAGCGTAAAAAACGCATAACTTGGTCAAAAATGCATTAATTTCAATTCTGAAAGCAGTTCTGTGTTAGTTTTTTCGAGGTTAACAAATCTGCATACCGCAAAGATAGTATTTCTAAAAATAATTTTTTTTTTAGATTTTTGGAAATTTTACGATGCAACCCCTTAAAAAATTTTTTTTGGGACAATCAAAGCGTAAAAAACGCATAACTTGGTCAAAAATGCATTAATTTCAATTCAGAAAGCAGTTCTGTGTTAGTTTTTTCGAGGTTAACAAATCTGCATACCGCAAAGATAGTATTTCAAAAAATAATTTTTTTTTTTAGATTTTTGGAAATTTTACGATGCAACCCCTTAAAAATTTTTTTTTGGGACAATCAAAGCGTAAAAAACGCATAACTTGGTCAAAAATGCATTAATTTCAATTCAGAAAGCAGTTCTGTGTTAGTTTTTTCGAGGTTAACAAATCTGCATACCGCAAAGATAGTATTTCAAAAAATAATTTTTTTTTTTAGATTTTTGGAAATTTTACGATGCAACCCCTTAAAAATTTTTTTTTTGGGACAATCAAAGCGTAAAAAACGCATAACTTGGTCAAAAATGCATTAATTTCAATTCTGAAAGCAGTTCTGTGTTAGTTTTTTCGAGGTTAACAAATCTGCATACCGCAAAGATAGTATTTCTAAAAATAATTTTTTTTTTTTAGATTTTTGGAAATTTTACGATGCAACCCCTTAAAAATTTTTTTTTTGGGACAATCAAAGCGTAAAAAACGCATAACTTGGTCAAAAATGCATTAATTTCAATTCTGAAAGCAGTTCTGTGTTAGTTTTTTCGAGGTTAACAAATCTGCATACCGCAAAGATAGTATTTCAAAAAATAATTTTTTTTTTTAGATTTTTGGAAATTTTACGATGCAACCCCTTAAAATTTTTTTTTTGGGACAATCAAAGCGTAAAAAACGCATAACTTGGTCAAAAATGCATTAATTTCAATTCCGAAAGCAGTTCTGTGTTAGTTTTTTCGAGGTTAACAAATCTGCATACCGCAAAGATAGTATTTCTAAAAATAATTTTTTTTTTTAGATTTTTGGAAATTTTACGATGCAACCCCTTAAAAAATTTTTTTTGGGACAATCAAAGCGTAAAAAACGCATAACTTGGTCAAAAATGCATTAATTTCAATTCTGAAAGCAGTTCTGTGTTAGTTTTTTCGAGGTTAACAAATCTGCATACCGCAAAGATAGTATTTCAAAAAATAATTTTTTTTTTTAGATTTTTGGAAATTTTACGATGCAACCCCTTAAAAATTTTTTTTGGGACAATCAAAGCGTAAAAAACGCATAACTTGGTCAAAAATGCATTAATTTCAATTCAGAAAGCAGTTCTGTGTTAGTTTTTTCGAGGTTAACAAATCTGCATACCGCAAAGATAGTATTTCAAAAAATAATTTTTTTTTTAGATTTTTGGAAATTTAACGATGCAACCCCTTAAAAAATTTTTTTTGGGACAATCAAAGCGTAAAAAACGCATAACTTGGTCAAAAATGCATTAATTTCAATTCTGAAAGCAGTTCTGTGTTAGTTTTTTCGAGGTTAACAAATCTGCATACCGCAAAGATAGTATTTCTAAAAATAATTTTTTTTTTAGATTTTTGGAAATTTTACGATGCAACCCCTTAAAAAATTTTTTTTGGGACAATCAAAGCGTAAAAAACGCATAACTTGGTCAAAAATGCATTAATTTCAATTCAGAAAGCAGTTCTGTGTTAGTTTTTTCGAGGTTAACAAATCTGCATACCGCAAAGATAGTATTTCAAAAAATAATTTTTTTTTTTAGATTTTTGGAAATTTTACGATGCAACCCCTTAAAAATTTTTTTTGGGACAATCAAAGCGTAAAAAACGCATAACTTGGTCAAAAATGCATTAATTTCAATTCTGAAAGCAGTTCTGTGTTAGTTTTTTCGAGGTTAACAAATCTGCATACCGCAAAGATAGTATTTCTAAAAATAATTTTTTTTTTAGATTTTTGGAAATTTTACGATGCAACCCCTTAAAAATTTTTTTTTGGGACAATCAAAGCGTAAAAAACGCATAACTTGGTCAAAAATGCATTAATTTCAATTCAGAAAGCAGTTCTGTGTTAGTTTTTTCGAGGTTAACAAATCTGCATACCGCAAAGATAGTATTTCAAAAAATAATTTTTTTTTTTAGATTTTTGGAAATTTAACGATGCAACCCCTTAAAAAATTTTCAAAAATTTAAAAACTCTTATTTTTCGTTCGGGCATGGCAAGAAAGGTTCGCCTGTTAATGCTGATGAAGAATATATATGATTTATAGGGTCGGAAACGTCTCCTTCACTGATAAAAATTGTATTTTCCCCTGAAAGATTCTTAAAATCGAAATTTGTATAGATTTCTTTGTATGATGTTTTTTGGGACAATCAAAGCGTAAAAATCGCATAACTTGGTCAAAAATGCATTAATTTCAATTCTGAAAGCAGTTCTGTGTTAGTTTTTTCGAGGTTAACAAATCTGCATACCGCAAAGATAGTATTTCAAAAAATAATTTTTTTTTTTAGATTTTTGGAAATTTTACGATGCAACCCCTTAAAAATTTTTTTTTGGGACAATCAAAGCGTAAAAAACGCATAACTTGGTCAAAAATGCATTAATTTCAATTCTGAAAGCAGTTCTGTGTTAGTTTTTTCGAGGTTAACAAATCTGCATACCGCAAAGATAGTATTTCAAAAAATAATTTTTTTTTTTAGATTTTTGGAAATTTTACGATGCAACCCCTTAAAAAATTTTTTTTGGGACAATCAAAGCGTAAAAAACGCATAACTTGGTCAAAAATGCATTAATTTCAATTCTGAAAGCAGTTCTGTGTTAGTTTTTTCGAGGTTAACAAATCTGCATACCGCAAAGATAGTATTTCTAAAAATAATTTTTTTTTTAGATTTTTGGAAATTTTACGATGCAACCCTTTAAAAATTTTTTTTTGGGACAATCAAAGCGTAAAAAACGCATAACTTGGTCAAAAATGCATTAATTTCAATTCTGAAAGCAGTTCTGTGTTAGTTTTTTCGAGGTTAACAAATCTGCATACCGCAAAGATAGTATTTCAAAAAATAATTTTTTTTTTTAGATTTTTGGAAATTTAACGATGCAACCCCTTAAAAAATTTTCAAAAATTTAAAAACTCTTATTTTTCGTTCGGGCATGGCAAGAAAGGTTCGCCTGTTAATGCTGATGAAGAATATATATGATTTATAGGGTCGGAAACGTCTCCTTCACTGATAAAAATTGTATTTTCCCCTGAAAGATTCTTAAAATCGAAATTTGTATAGATTTCTTTGTATGATGTTTTTTGGGACAATCAAAGCGTAAAAATCGCATAACTTGGTCAAAAATGCATTAATTTCAATTCTGAAAGCAGTTCTGTGTTAGTTTTTTCGAGGTTAACAAATCTGCATACCGCAAAGATAGTATTTCAAAAAATAATTTTTTTTTTTAGATTTTTGGAAATTTTACGATGCAACCCCTTAAAAATTTTTTTTTGGGACAATCAAAGCGTAAAAAACGCATAACTTGGTCAAAAATGCATTAATTTCAATTCTGAAAGCAGTTCTGTGTTAGTTTTTTCGAGGTTAACAAATCTGCATACCGCAAAGATAGTATTTCAAAAAATAATTTTTTTTTTTAGATTTTTGGAAATTTTACGATGCAACCCCTTAAAAATTTTTTTTTGGGACAATCAAAGCGTAAAAAACGCATAACTTGGTCAAAAATGCATTAATTTCAATTCAGAAAGCAGTTCTGTGTTAGTTTTTTCGAGGTTAACAAATCTGCATACCGCAAAGATAGTATTTCAAAAAATAATTTTTTTTTTTAGATTTTTGGAAATTTTACGATGCAACCCCTTAAAAATTTTTTTTTTGGGACAATCAAAGCGTAAAAAACGCATAACTTGGTCAAAAATGCATTAATTTCAATTCTGAAAGCAGTTCTGTGTTAGTTTTTTCGAGGTTAACAAATCTGCATACCGCAAAGATAGTATTTCTAAAAATAATTTTTTTTTTTTAGATTTTTGGAAATTTTACGATGCAACCCCTTAAAAATTTTTTTTTTGGGACAATCAAAGCGTAAAAAACGCATAACTTGGTCAAAAATGCATTAATTTCAATTCTGAAAGCAGTTCTGTGTTAGTTTTTTCGAGGTTAACAAATCTGCATACCGCAAAGATAGTATTTCAAAAAATAATTTTTTTTTTTAGATTTTTGGAAATTTTACGATGCAACCCCTTAAAATTTTTTTTTTGGGACAATCAAAGCGTAAAAAACGCATAACTTGGTCAAAAATGCATTAATTTCAATTCCGAAAGCAGTTCTGTGTTAGTTTTTTCGAGGTTAACAAATCTGCATACCGCAAAGATAGTATTTCTAAAAATAATTTTTTTTTTTAGATTTTTGGAAATTTTACGATGCAACCCCTTAAAAAATTTTTTTTGGGACAATCAAAGCGTAAAAAACGCATAACTTGGTCAAAAATGCATTAATTTCAATTCTGAAAGCAGTTCTGTGTTAGTTTTTTCGAGGTTAACAAATCTGCATACCGCAAAGATAGTATTTCAAAAAATAATTTTTTTTTTTAGATTTTTGGAAATTTTACGATGCAACCCCTTAAAAATTTTTTTTGGGACAATCAAAGCGTAAAAAACGCATAACTTGGTCAAAAATGCATTAATTTCAATTCAGAAAGCAGTTCTGTGTTAGTTTTTTCGAGGTTAACAAATCTGCATACCGCAAAGATAGTATTTCAAAAAATAATTTTTTTTTTAGATTTTTGGAAATTTAACGATGCAACCCCTTAAAAAATTTTTTTTGGGACAATCAAAGCGTAAAAAACGCATAACTTGGTCAAAAATGCATTAATTTCAATTCTGAAAGCAGTTCTGTGTTAGTTTTTTCGAGGTTAACAAATCTGCATACCGCAAAGATAGTATTTCTAAAAATAATTTTTTTTTAGATTTTTGGAAATTTTACGATGCAACCCCTTAAAAAATTTTTTTTGGGACAATCAAAGCGTAAAAAACGCATAACTTGGTCAAAAATGCATTAATTTCAATTCAGAAAGCAGTTCTGTGTTAGTTTTTTCGAGGTTAACAAATCTGCATACCGCAAAGATAGTATTTCAAAAAATAATTTTTTTTTTTAGATTTTTGGAAATTTTACGATGCAACCCCTTAAAAATTTTTTTTGGGACAATCAAAGCGTAAAAAACGCATAACTTGGTCAAAAATGCATTAATTTCAATTCTGAAAGCAGTTCTGTGTTAGTTTTTTCGAGGTTAACAAATCTGCATACCGCAAAGATAGTATTTCTAAAAATAATTTTTTTTTTAGATTTTTGGAAATTTTACGATGCAACCCCTTAAAAATTTTTTTTTGGGACAATCAAAGCGTAAAAAACGCATAACTTGGTCAAAAATGCATTAATTTCAATTCAGAAAGCAGTTCTGTGTTAGTTTTTTCGAGGTTAACAAATCTGCATACCGCAAAGATAGTATTTCAAAAAATAATTTTTTTTTTTAGATTTTTGGAAATTTAACGATGCAACCCCTTAAAAAATTTTCAAAAATTTAAAAACTCTTATTTTTCGTTCGGGCATGGCAAGAAAGGTTCGCCTGTTAATGCTGATGAAGAATATATATGATTTATAGGGTCGGAAACGTCTCCTTCACTGATAAAAATTGTATTTTCCCCTGAAAGATTCTTAAAATCGAAATTTGTATAGATTTCTTTGTATGATGTTTTTTGGGACAATCAAAGCGTAAAAATCGCATAACTTGGTCAAAAATGCATTAATTTCAATTCTGAAAGCAGTTCTGTGTTAGTTTTTTCGAGGTTAACAAATCTGCATACCGCAAAGATAGTATTTCAAAAAATAATTTTTTTTTTTAGATTTTTGGAAATTTTACGATGCAACCCCTTAAAAATTTTTTTTTGGGACAATCAAAGCGTAAAAAACGCATAACTTGGTCAAAAATGCATTAATTTCAATTCTGAAAGCAGTTCTGTGTTAGTTTTTTCGAGGTTAACAAATCTGCATACCGCAAAGATAGTATTTCAAAAAATAATTTTTTTTTTTAGATTTTTGGAAATTTTACGATGCAACCCCTTAAAAAATTTTTTTTGGGACAATCAAAGCGTAAAAAACGCATAACTTGGTCAAAAATGCATTAATTTCAATTCTGAAAGCAGTTCTGTGTTAGTTTTTTCGAGGTTAACAAATCTGCATACCGCAAAGATAGTATTTCTAAAAATAATTTTTTTTTTAGATTTTTGGAAATTTTACGATGCAACCCTTTAAAAATTTTTTTTTGGGACAATCAAAGCGTAAAAAACGCATAACTTGGTCAAAAATGCATTAATTTCAATTCTGAAAGCAGTTCTGTGTTAGTTTTTTCGAGGTTAACAAATCTGCATACCACAAAGATAGTATTTCAAAAAATAATTTTTTTTTTTAGATTTTTGGAAATTTTACGATGCAACCCCTTAAAAATTTTTTTTTGGGACAATCAAAGCGTAAAAAACGCATAACTTGGTCAAAAATGCATTAATTTCAATTCTGAAAGCAGTTCTGTGTTAGTTTTTTCGAGGTTAACAAATCTGCATACCGCAAAGATAGTATTTCTAAAAATAATTTTTTTTTTAGATTTTTGGAAATTTTACGATGCAACCCCTTAAAAATTTTTTTTTGGGACAATCAAAGCGTAAAAAACGCACAACTTGGTCAAAAATGCATTAATTTCAATTCAGAAAGCAGTTCTGTGTTAGTTTTTTCGAGGTTAACAAATCTGCATACCGCAAAGATAGTATTTCTAAAAATAATTTTTTTTTTAGATTTTTGGAAATTTTACGATGCAACCCCTTAAAAATTTTTTTTTGGGACAATCAAAGCGTAAAAAACGCATAACTTGGTCAAAAATGCATTAATTTCAATTCAGAAAGCAGTTCTGTGTTAGTTTTTTCGAGGTTAACAAATCTGCATACCGCAAAGATAGTATTTCAAAAAATAATTTTTTTTTTTAGATTTTTGGAAATTTAACGATGCAACCCCTTAAAAAATTTTCAAAAATTTAAAAACTCTTATTTTTCGTTCGGGCATGGCAAGAAAGGTTCGCCTGTTAATGCTGATGAAGAATATATATGATTTATAGGGTCGGAAACGTCTCCTTCACTGATAAAAATTGTATTTTCCCCTGAAAGATTCTTAAAATCGAAATTTGTATAGATTTCTTTGTATGATGTTTTTTGGGACAATCAAAGCGTAAAAATCGCATAACTTGGTCAAAAATGCATTAATTTCAATTCTGAAAGCAGTTCTGTGTTAGTTTTTTCGAGGTTAACAAATCTGCATACCGCAAAGATAGTATTTCAAAAAATAATTTTTTTTTTTAGATTTTTGGAAATTTTACGATGCAACCCCTTAAAAATTTTTTTTTGGGACAATCAAAGCGTAAAAAACGCATAACTTGGTCAAAAATGCATTAATTTCAATTCTGAAAGCAGTTCTGTGTTAGTTTTTTCGAGGTTAACAAATCTGCATACCGCAAAGATAGTATTTCAAAAAATAATTTTTTTTTTTAGATTTTTGGAAATTTTACGATGCAACCCCTTAAAAAATTTTTTTTGGGACAATCAAAGCGTAAAAAACGCATAACTTGGTCAAAAATGCATTAATTTCAATTCTGAAAGCAGTTCTGTGTTAGTTTTTTCGAGGTTAACAAATCTGCATACCGCAAAGATAGTATTTCTAAAAATAATTTTTTTTTTAGATTTTTGGAAATTTTACGATGCAACCCTTTAAAAATTTTTTTTTGGGACAATCAAAGCGTAAAAAACGCATAACTTGGTCAAAAATGCATTAATTTCAATTCTGAAAGCAGTTCTGTGTTAGTTTTTTCGAGGTTAACAAATCTGCATACCACAAAGATAGTATTTCAAAAAATAATTTTTTTTTTTAGATTTTTGGAAATTTTACGATGCAACCCCTTAAAAATTTTTTTTTGGGACAATCAAAGCGTAAAAAACGCATAACTTGGTCAAAAATGCATTAATTTCAATTCTGAAAGCAGTTCTGTGTTAGTTTTTTCGAGGTTAACAAATCTGCATACCGCAAAGATAGTATTTCTAAAAATAATTTTTTTTTTAGATTTTTGGAAATTTTACGATGCAACCCCTTAAAAATTTTTTTTTGGGACAATCAAAGCGTAAAAAACGCACAACTTGGTCAAAAATGCATTAATTTCAATTCTGAAAGCAGTTCTGTGTTAGTTTTTTCGAGGTTAACAAATCTGCATACCGCAAAGATAGTATTTCAAAAAATAATTTTTTTTTTTAGATTTTTGGAAATTTTACGATGCAACCCCTTAAAAATTTTTTTTTTGGGACAATCAAAGCGTAAAAAACGCATAACTTGGTCAAAAATGCATTAATTTCAATTCTGAAAGCAGTTCTGTGTTAGTTTTTTCGAGGTTAACAAATCTGCATACCACAAAGATAGTATTTCAAAAAATAATTTTTTTTTTTAGATTTTTGGAAATTTTACGATGCAACCCCTTAAAAATTTTTTTTTGGGACAATCAAAGCGTAAAAAACGCATAACTTGGTCAAAAATGCATTAATTTCAATTCTGAAAGCAGTTCTGTGTTAGTTTTTTTGAGGTTAACAAATCTGCATACCGCAAAGATAGTATTTCTAAAAATAATTTTTTTTTTTAGATTTTTGGAAATTTTACGATGCAACCCCTTAAAAAATTTTTTTTGGGACAATCAAAGCGTAAAAAACGCATAACTTGGTCAAAAATGCATTAATTTCAATTCTGAAAGCAGTTCTGTGTTAGTTTTTTCGAGGTTAACAAATCTGCATACCGCAAAGATAGTATTTCAAAAAATAATTTTTTTTTTTAGATTTTTGGAAATTTTACGATGCAACCCCTTAAAAATTTTTTTTGGGACAATCAAAGCGTAAAAAACGCATAACTTGGTCAAAAATGCATTAATTTCAATTCTGAAAGCAGTTCTGTGTTAGTTTTTTCGAGGTTAACAAATCTGCATACCGCAAAGATAGTATTTCAAAAAATAATTTTTTTTTTTAGATTTTTGGAAATTTTACGATGCAACCCCTTAAAAAATTTTTTTTGGGACAATCAAAGCGTAAAAAACGCATAACTTGGTCAAAAATGCATTAATTTCAATTCTGAAAGCAGTTCTGTGTTAGTTTTTTCGAGGTTAACAAATCTGCATACCGCAAAGATAGTATTTCAAAAAATAATTTTTTTTTTTTAGATTTTTGCAAATTTTACGATGCAACCCCTTAAAAATTTTTTTTTGGGACAATCAAAGCGTAAAAAACGCATAACTTGGTCAAAAATGCATTAATTTCAATTCTGAAAGCAGTTCTGTGTTAGTTTTTTCGAGGTTAACAAATCTGCATACCGCAAAGATAGTATTTCAAAAAATAATTTTTTTTTTTAGATTTTTGGAAATTTTACGATGCAACCCCTTAAAAATTTTTTTTTGGGACAATCAAAGCGTAAAAAACGCATAACTTGGTCAAAAATGCATTAATTTCAATTCTGAAAGCAGTTCTGTGTTAGTTTTTTCGAGGTTAACAAATCTGCATACCGCAAAGATAGTATTTCAAAAAATAATTTTTTTTTTTAGATTTTTGGAAATTTTACGATGCAACCCCTTAAAAAATTTTTTTTGGGACAATCAAAGCGTAAAAAACGCATAACTTGGTCAAAAATGCATTAATTTCAATTCTGAAAGCAGTTCTGTGTTAGTTTTTTCGAGGTTAACAAATCTGCATACCGCAAAGATAGTATTTCAAAAAATAATTTTTTTTTTTAGATTTTTGGAAATTTTACGATGCAACCCCTTAAAAATTTTTTTTTGGGACAATCAAAGCGTAAAAAACGCATAACTTGGTCAAAAATGCATTAATTTCAATTCTGAAAGCAGTTCTGTGTTAGTTTTTTCGAGGTTAACAAATCTGCATACCGCAAAGATAGTATTTCAAAAAATATTTTTTTTTTTAGATTTTTGGAAATTTTACGATGCAACCCCTTAAAAAATTTTTTTTGGGACAATCAAAGCGTAAAAAACGCATAACTTGGTCAAAAATGCATTAATTTCAATTCTGAAAGCAGTTCTGTGTTAGTTTTTTCGAGGTTAACAAATCTGCATACCGCAAAAATAGTATTTCAAAAAATAATTTTTTTTTTTAGATTTTTGGAAATTTTACGATGCAACCCCTTAAAAATTTTTTTTTGGGACAATCAAAGCGTAAAAAACGCATAACTTGGTCAAAAATGCATTAATTTCAATTCTGAAAGCAGTTCTGTGTTAGTTTTTTCGAGGTTAACAAATCTGCATACCGCAAAGATAGTATTTCAAAAAATAATTTTTTTTTTTAGATTTTTGGAAATTTTACGATGCAACCCCTTAAAAATTTTTTTTGGGACAATCAAAGCGTAAAAAACGCATAACTTGGTCAAAAATGCATTAATTTCAATTCTGAAAGCAGTTCTGTGTTAGTTTTTTCGAGGTTAACAAATCTGCATACCGCAAAGATAGTATTTCAAAAAATAATTTTTTTTTTTAGATTTTTGGAAATTTTACGATGCAACCCCTTAAAAATTTTTTTTTGGGACAATCAAAGCGTAAAAAACGCATAACTTGGTCAAAAATGCATTAATTTCAATTCTGAAAGCAGTTCTGTGTTAGTTTTTTCGAGGTTAACAAATCTGCATACCGCAAAGATAGTATTTCAAAAAATAATTTTTTTTTTTAGATTTTTGGAAATTTTACGATGCAACCCCTTAAAAAATTTTTTTTGGGACAATCAAAGCGTAAAAAACGCATAACTTGGTCAAAAATGCATTAATTTCAATTCTGAAAGCAGTTCTGTGTTAGTTTTTTCGAGGTTAACAAATCTGCATACCGCAAAGATAGTATTTCAAAAAATAATTTTTTTTTTTAGATTTTTGGAAATTTTACGATGCAACCCCTTAAAAATTTTTTTTTGGGACAATCAAAGCGTAAAAAACGCATAACTTGGTCAAAAATGCATTAATTTCAATTCTGAAAGCAGTTCTGTGTTAGTTTTTTCGAGGTTAACAAATCTGCATACCGCAAAGATAGTATTTCAAAAAATATTTTTTTTTTTTAGATTTTTGGAAATTTTACGATGCAACCCCTTAAAAAATTTTTTTTGGGACAATCAAAGCGTAAAAAACGCATAACTTGGTCAAAAATGCATTAATTTCAATTCTGAAAGCAGTTCTGTGTTAGTTTTTTCGAGGTTAACAAATCTGCATACCGCAAAGATAGTATTTCAAAAAATAATTTTTTTTTTTAGATTTTTGGAAATTTTACGATGCAACCCTTTAAAAAATTTTTTTTGGACAATCAAAGCGTAAAAAACGCATAACTTGGTCAAAAATGCATTAATTTCAATTCTGAAAGCAGTTCTGTGTTAGTTTTTTCGAGGTTAACAAATCTGCATACCGCAAAGATAGTATTTCAAAAAATAATTTTTTTTTTTAGATTTTTGGAAATTTTACGATGCAACCCCTTAAAAAATTTTTTTTGGGACAATCAAAGCGTAAAAAACGCATAACTTGGTCAAAAATGCATTAATTTCAATTCTGAAAGCAGTTCTGTGTTAGTTTTTTCGAGGTTAACAAATCTGCATACCGCAAAGATAGTATTTCAAAAAATAATTTTTTTTTTTAGATTTTTGGAAATTTTACGATGCAACCCCTTAAAAATTTTTTTTTGGGACAATCAAAGCGTAAAAAACGCATAACTTGGTCAAAAATGCATTAATTTCAATTCTGAAAGCAGTTCTGTGTTAGTTTTTTCGAGGTTAACAAATCTGCATACCGCAAAGATAGTATTTCAAAAAATATTTTTTTTTTTTAGATTTTTGGAAATTTTACGATGCAACCCCTTAAAAAATTTTTTTTGGGACAATCAAAGCGTAAAAAACGCATAACTTGGTCAAAAATGCATTAATTTCAATTCTGAAAGCAGTTCTGTGTTAGTTTTTTCGAGGTTAACAAATCTGCATACCGCAAAGATAGTATTTCAAAAAATAATTTTTTTTTTTAGATTTTTGGAAATTTTACGATGCAACCCCTTAAAAATTTTTTTTTGGGACAATCAAAGCGTAAAAAACGCATAACTTGGTCAAAAATGCATTAATTTCAATTCTGAAAGCAGTTCTGTGTTAGTTTTTTCGAGGTTAACAAATCTGCATACCGCAAAGATAGTATTTCAAAAAATAATTTTTTTTTTTAGATTTTTGGAAATTTTACGATGCAACCCATTAAAAAATTTTTTTTGGGACAATCAAAGCGTAAAAAACGCATAACTTGGTCAAAAATGCATTAATTTCAATTCTGAAAGCAGTTCTGTGTTAGTTTTTTCGAGGTTAACAAATCTGCATACCGCAAAGATAGTATTTCTAAAAATAATTTTTTTTTTTAGATTTTTGGAAATTTTACGATGCAACCCCTTAAAAATTTTTTTTTGGGACAATCAAAGCGTAAAAAACGCATAACTTGGTCAAAAATGCATTAATTTCAATTCTGAAAGCAGTTCTGTGTTAGTTTTTTCGAGGTTAACAAATCTGCATACCGCAAAGATAGTATTTCAAAAAATAATTTTTTTTTTTAGATTTTTGGAAATTTTACGATGCAACCCCTTAAAAAATTTTTTTTGGGACAATCAAAGCGTAAAAATCGCATAACTTGGTCAAAAATGCATTAATTTCAATTCTGAAAGCAGTTCTGTGTTAGTTTTTTCGAGGTTAACAAATCTGCATACCGCAAAGATAGTATTTCAAAAAATAATTTTTTTTTTTAGATTTTTGGAAATTTTACGATGCAACCCCTTAAAAAATTTTTTTTGGGACAATCAAAGCGTAAAAAACGCATAACTTGGTCAAAAATGCATTAATTTCAATTCTGAAAGCAGTTCTGTGTTAGTTTTTTCGAGGTTAACAAATCTGCATACCGCAAAGATAGTATTTCAAAAAATAATTTTTTTTTTTAGATTTTTGGAAATTTTACGATGCAACCCCTTAAAAATTTTTTTTTGGGACAATCAAAGCGTAAAAAACGCATAACTTGGTCAAAAATGCATTAATTTCAATTCTGAAAGCAGTTCTGTGTTAGTTTTTTCGAGGTTAACAAATCTGCATACCGCAAAGATAGTATTTCAAAAAATAATTTTTTTTTTTAGATTTTTGGAAATTTTACGATGCAACCCCTTAAAAATTTTTTTTTGGGACAATCAAAGCGTAAAAAACGCATAACTTGGTCAAAAATGCATTAATTTCAATTCTGAAAGCAGTTCTGTGTTAGTTTTTTCGAGGTTAACAAATCTGCATACCGCAAAGATAGTATTTCAAAAAATATTTTTTTTTTTTTAGATTTTTGGAAATTTTACGATGCAACCCCTTAAAAAATTTTTTTTGGGACAATCAAAGCGTAAAAAACGCATAACTTGGTCAAAAATGCATTAATTTCAATTCTGAAAGCAGTTCTGTGTTAGTTTTTTCGAGGTTAACAAATCTGCATACCGCAAAGATAGTATTTCAAAAAATAATTTTTTTTTTTAGATTTTTGGAAATTTTACGATGCAACCCATTAAAAAATTTTTTTTGGGACAATCAAAGCGTAAAAAACGCATAACTTGGTCAAAAATGCATTAATTTCAATTCTGAAAGCAGTTCTGTGTTAGTTTTTTCGAGGTTAACAAATCTGCATACCGCAAAGATAGTATTTCTAAAAATAATTTTTTTTTTTAGATTTTTGGAAATTTTACGATGCAACCCCTTAAAAATTTTTTTTTGGGACAATCAAAGCGTAAAAAACGCATAACTTGGTCAAAAATGCATTAATTTCAATTCTGAAAGCAGTTCTGTGTTAGTTTTTTCGAGGTTAACAAATCTGCATACCGCAAAGATAGTATTTCAAAAAATAATTTTTTTTTTTAGATTTTTGGAAATTTTACGATGCAACCCCTTAAAAAATTTTTTTTGGGACAATCAAAGCGTAAAAATCGCATAACTTGGTCAAAAATGCATTAATTTCAATTCTGAAAGCAGTTCTGTGTTAGTTTTTTCGAGGTTAACAAATCTGCATACCGCAAAGATAGTATTTCAAAAAATAATTTTTTTTTTTAGATTTTTGGAAATTTTACGATGCAACCCCTTAAAAAATTTTTTTTGGGACAATCAAAGCGTAAAAAACGCATAACTTGGTCAAAAATGCATTAATTTCAATTCTGAAAGCAGTTCTGTGTTAGTTTTTTCGAGGTTAACAAATCTGCATACCGCAAAGATAGTATTTCAAAAAATAATTTTTTTTTTTAGATTTTTGGAAATTTTACGATGCAACCCCTTAAAAATTTTTTTTTGGGACAATCAAAGCGTAAAAAACGCATAACTTGGTCAAAAATGCATTAATTTCAATTCTGAAAGCAGTTCTGTGTTAGTTTTTTCGAGGTTAACAAATCTGCATACCGCAAAGATAGTATTTCAAAAAATATTTTTTTTTTTTAGATTTTTGGAAATTTTACGATGCAACCCCTTAAAAAATTTTTTTTGGGACAATCAAAGCGTAAAAAACGCATAACTTGGTCAAAAATGCATTAATTTCAATTCTGAAAGCAGTTCTGTGTTAGTTTTTTCGAGGTTAACAAATCTGCATACCGCAAAGATAGTATTTCAAAAAATAATTTTTTTTTTAGATTTTTGGAAATTTTACGATGCAACCCCTTAAAAAATTTTTTTTGGACAATCAAAGCGTAAAAAACGCATAACTTGGTCAAAAATGCATTAATTTCAATTCTGAAAGCAGTTCTGTGTTAGTTTTTTCGAGGTTAACAAATCTGCATACCGCAAAGATAGTATTTCAAAAAATAATTTTTTTTTTTAGATTTTTGGAAATTTTACGATGCAACCCCTTAAAAAATTTTTTTGGGACAATCAAAGCGTAAAAAACGCATAACTTGGTCAAAAATGCATTAATTTCAATTCTGAAAGCAGTTCTGTGTTAGTTTTTTCGAGGTTAACAAATCTGCATACCGCAAAGATAGTATTTCAAAAAATATTTTTTTTTTTAGATTTTTGGAAATTTTACGATGCAACCCCTTAAAAAATTTTTTTTGGGACAATCAAAGCGTAAAAAACGCATAACTTGGTCAAAAATGCATTAATTTCAATTCTGAAAGCAGTTCTGTGTTAGTTTTTTCGAGGTTAACAAATCTGCATACCGCAAAGATAGTATTTCAAAAAATAATTTTTTTTTTAGATTTTTGGAAATTTTACGATGCAACCCCTTAAAAAATTTTTTTTGGACAATCAAAGCGTAAAAAACGCATAACTTGGTCAAAAATGCATTAATTTCAATTCTGAAAGCAGTTCTGTGTTAGTTTTTTCGAGGTTAACAAATCTGCATACCGCAAAGATAGTATTTCAAAAAATAATTTTTTTTTTTAGATTTTTGGAAATTTTACGATGCAACCCCTTAAAAATTTTTTTTTGGGACAATCAAAGCGTAAAAAACGCATAACTTGGTCAAAAATGCATTAATTTCAATTCTGAAAGCAGTTCTGTGTTAGTTTTTTCGAGGTTAACAAATCTGCATACCGCAAAGATAGTATTTCAAAAAATAATTTTTTTTTTTAGATTTTTGGAAATTTTACGATGCAACCCCTTAAAAATTTTTTTTTGGGACAATCAAAGCGTAAAAAACGCATAACTTGGTCAAAAATGCATTAATTTCAATTCTGAAAGCAGTTCTGTGTTAGTTTTTTCGAGGTTAACAAATCTGCATACCGCAAAGATAGTATTTCAAAAAATATTTTTTTTTTTTAGATTTTTGGAAATTTTACGATGCAACCCCTTAAAAAATTTTTTTTGGGACAATCAAAGCGTAAAAAACGCATAACTTGGTCAAAAATGCATTAATTTCAATTCTGAAAGCAGTTCTGTGTTAGTTTTTTCGAGGTTAACAAATCTGCATACCGCAAAGATAGTATTTCAAAAAATAATTTTTTTTTTTAGATTTTTGGAAATTTTACGATGCAACCCATTAAAAATTTTTTTTTGGGACAATCAAAGCGTAAAAAACGCATAACTTGGTCAAAAATGCATTAATTTCAATTCTGAAAGCAGTTCTGTGTTAGTTTTTTCGAGGTTAACAAATCTGCATACCGCAAAGATAGTATTTCAAAAAATAATTTTTTTTTTTAGATTTTTGGAAATTTTACGATGCAACCCCTTAAAAAATTTTTTTTGGGACAATCAAAGCGTAAAAATCGCATAACTTGGTCAAAAATGCATTAATTTCAATTCTGAAAGCAGTTCTGTGTTAGTTTTTTCGAGGTTAACAAATCTGCATACCGCAAAGATAGTATTTCAAAAAATAATTTTTTTTTTTAGATTTTTGGAAATTTTACGATGCAACCCCTTAAAAAATTTTTTTTGGGACAATCAAAGCGTAAAAAACGCATAACTTGGTCAAAAATGCATTAATTTCAATTCTGAAAGCAGTTCTGTGTTAGTTTTTTCGAGGTTAACAAATCTGCATACCGCAAAGATAGTATTTCAAAAAATAATTTTTTTTTTTAGATTTTTGGAAATTTTACGATGCAACCCCTTAAAAATTTTTTTTTGGGACAATCAAAGCGTAAAAAACGCATAACTTGGTCAAAAATGCATTAATTTCAATTCTGAAAGCAGTTCTGTGTTAGTTTTTTCGAGGTTAACAAATCTGCATACCGCAAAGATAGTATTTCAAAAAATAATTTTTTTTTTAGATTTTTGGAAATTTTACGATGCAACCCCTTAAAAAATTTTTTTTGGACAATCAAAGCGTAAAAAACGCATAACTTGGTCAAAAATGCATTAATTTCAATTCTGAAAGCAGTTCTGTGTTAGTTTTTTCGAGGTTAACAAATCTGCATACCGCAAAGATAGTATTTCAAAAAATAATTTTTTTTTTTAGATTTTTGGAAATTTTACGATGCAACCCCTTAAAAAATTTTTTTTGGGACAATCAAAGCGTAAAAAACGCATAACTTGGTCAAAAATGCATTAATTTCAATTCTGAAAGCAGTTCTGTGTTAGTTTTTTCGAGGTTAACAAATCTGCATACCGCAAAGATAGTATTTCAAAAAATAATTTTTTTTTTTAGATTTTTGGAAATTTTACGATGCAACCCCTTAAAAAATTTTTTTTGGGACAATCAAAGCGTAAAAAACGCATAACTTGGTCAAAAATGCATTAATTTCAATTCTGAAAGCAGTTCTGTGTTAGTTTTTTCGAGGTTAACAAATCTGCATACCGCAAAGATAGTATTTCTAAAAATAATTTTTTTTTTTAGATTTTTGGAAATTTTACGATGCAACCCCTTAAAAATTTTTTTTTGGGACAATCAAACTTGGTCAAAAATGCATTAATTTCAATTCTGAAAGCAGTTCTGTGTTAGTTTTTTCGAGGTTAACAAATCTGCATACCGCAAAGATAGTATTTCAAAAAATAATTTTTTTTTTTAGATTTTTGGAAATTTTACGATGCAACCCCTTAAAAAAATTTTTTTGGGACAATCAAAGCGTAAAAAACGCATAACTTGGTCAAAAATGAATTAATTTCAATTCTGAAAGCAGTTCTGTGTTAGTTTTTTCGAGGTTAACAAATCTGCATACCGCAAAGATAGTATTTCAAAAAATAATTTTTTTTTTTAGATTTTTGGAAATTTTACGATGCAACCCCTTAAAAAATTTTTTTTGGGACAATCAAAGCGTAAAAAACGCATAACTTGGTCAAAAATGCATTAATTTCAATTCTGAAAGCAGTTCTGTGTTAGTTTTTTCGAGGTTAACAAATCTGCATACCGCAAAGATAGTATTTCAAAAAATAATTTTTTTTTTTAGATTTTTGGAAATTTTACGATGCAACCCCTTAAAAATTTTTTTTTGGGACAATCAAAGCGTAAAAAACGCATAACTTGGTCAAAAATGCATTAATTTCAATTCTGAAAGCAGTTCTGTGTTAGTTTTTTCGAGGTTAACAAATCTGCATACCGCAAAGATAGTATTTCAAAAAATATTTTTTTTTTTAGATTTTTGGAAATTTTACGATGCAACCCCTTAAAAAATTTTTTTTGGGACAATCAAAGCGTAAAAAACGCATAACTTGGTCAAAAATGCATTAATTTCAATTCTGAAAGCAGTTCTGTGTTAGTTTTTTCGAGGTTAACAAATCTGCGTACCGCAAAGATAGTATTTCAAAAAATAATTTTTTTTTTAGATTTTTGGAAATTTTACGATGCAACCCCTTAAAAAATTTTTTTTGGACAATCAAAGCGTAAAAAACGCATAACTTGGTCAAAAATGCATTAATTTCAATTCTGAAAGCAGTTCTGTGTTAGTTTTTTCGAGGTTAACAAATCTGCATACCGCAAAGATAGTATTTCAAAAAATAATTTTTTTTTTTAGATTTTTGGAAATTTTACGATGCAACCCCTTAAAAAATTTTTTTTGGGACAATCAAAGCGTAAAAAACGCATAACTTGGTCAAAAATGCATTAATTTCAATTCTGAAAGCAGTTCTGTGTTAGTTTTTTCGAGGTTAACAAATCTGCATACCGCAAAGATAGTATTTCAAAAAATAATTTTTTTTTTTAGATTTTTGCAAATTTTACGATGCAACCCCTTAAAAAAATTTTTTTGGGACAATCAAAGCGTAAAAAACGCATAACTTGGTCAAAAATGCATTAATTTCAATTCTGAAAGCAGTTCTGTGTTAGTTTTTTCGAGGTTAACAAATCTGCATACCGCAAAGATAGTATTTCAAAAAATAATTTTTTTTTTTAGATTTTTGGAAATTTTACGATGCAACCCCTTAACAATTTTTTTTTGGGACAATCAAAGCGTAAAAAACGCATAACTTGGTCAAAAATGCATTAATTTCAATTCAGAAAGCAGTTCTGTGTTAGTTTTTTCGAGGTTAACAAATCTGCATACCGCAAAGATAGTATTTCAAAAAATAATTTTTTTTTTTAGATTTTTGGAAATTTTACGATGCAACCCCTTAAAATTTTTTTTTTGGGACAATCAAAGCGTAAAAAACGCATAACTTGGTCAAAAATGCATTAATTTCAATTCTGAAAGCAGTTCTGTGTTAGTTTTTTCGAGGTTAACAAATCTGCATACCGCAAAGATAGTATTTCTAAAAATAATTTTTTTTTTAGATTTGTGGAAATTTTACGATGCAACCCCTAAACAATTTTTTTTTGGGACAATCAAAGCGTAAAAAACGCATAACTTGGTCAAAAATGCATTAATTTCAATTCAGAAAGCAGTTCTGTGTTAGTTTTTTCGAGGTTAACAAATCTGCATACCGCAAAGATAGTATTTCTAAAAATAATTTTTTTTTTAGATTTTTGGAAATTTTACGATGCAACCCCTAAACAATTTTTTTTTGGGACAATCAAAGCGTAAAAAACGCATAACTTGGTCAAAAATGCATTAATTTCAATTCAGAAAGCAGTTCTGTGTTAGTTTTTTCGAGGTTAACAAATCTGCATACCGCAAAGATAGTATTTCAAAAAATAATTTTTTTTTTTAGATTTTTGCAAATTTTACGATGCAACCCCTTAAAATTTTTTTTTTGGGACAATCAAAGCGGAAAAAACTCATAACTTGGTCAAAAATGCATTAATTTCAATTCTGAAAGCAGTTCTGTGTTAGTTTTTTCGAGGTTAACAAATCTGCATACCGCAAAGATAGTATTTCAAAAAATAATTTTTTTTTTAGATTTTTGGAAATTTTACGATGCAACCCCTTAAAAATTTTTTTTTGGGACAATCAAAGCGTAAAAAACGCATAACTTGGTCAAAAATGCATTAATTTCAATTCTGAAAGCAGTTCTGTGTTAGTTTTTTCGAGGTTAACAAATCTGCATACCGCAAAGATAGTATTTCAAAAAATAATTTTTTTTTTTAGATTTTTGCAAATTTTACGATGCAACCCCTTAAAATTTTTTTTTTGGGACAATCAAAGCGTAAAAAACGCATAACTTGGTCAAAAATGCATTAATTTCAATTCTGAAAGCAGTTCTGTGTTAGTTTTTTCGAGGTTAACAAATCTGCATACCGCAAAGATAGTATTTCAAAAAATAATTTTTTTTTTTAGATTTTTGGAAATTTTACGATGCAACCCCTTAAAAATTTTTTTTTGGGACAATCAAAGCGTAAAAAACGCATAACTTGGTCAAAAATGCATTAATTTCAATTCAGAAAGCAGTTCTGTGTTAGTTTTTTCGAGGTTAACAAATCTGCATACCGCAAAGATAGTATTTCTAAAAATAATTTTTTTTTTTAGATTTTTGGAAATTTTACGATGCAACCCCTTAAAATTTTTTTTTTGGGACAATCAAAGCGTAAAAAACGCATAACTTGGTCAAAAATGCATTAATTTCAATTCAGAAAGCAGTTCTGTGTTAGTTTTTTCGAGGTTAACAAATCTGCATACCGCAAAGATAGTATTTCAAAAAATAATTTTTTTTTTTAGATTTTTGGAAATTTTACGATGCAACCCCTTAAAAATTTTTTTTGGGACAATCAAAGCGTAAAAAACGCATAACTTGGTCAAAAATGCATTAATTTCAAATCAGAAAGCAGTTCTGTGTTAGTTTTTTCGAGGTTAACAAATCTGCATACCGCAAAGATAGTATTTCTAAAAATAATTTTTTTTTTTAGATTTTTGGAAATTTTACGATGCAACCCCTTAAAATTTTTTTTTTGGGACAATCAAAGCGTAAAAAACGCATAACTTGGTCAAAAATGCATTAATTTCAATTCAGAAAGCAGTTCTGTGTTAGTTTTTTCGAGGTTAACAAATCTGCATACCGCAAAGATAGTATTTCTAAAAATATTTTTTTTTTTAGATTTTTGGAAATTTTACGATGCAACCCCTTAAAAATTTTTTTTTGGGACAATCAAAGCGTAAAAAACGCATAACTTGGTCAAAAATGCATTAATTTCAATTCTGAAAGCAGTTCTGTGTTAGTTTTTTCGAGGTTAACAAATCTGCATACCGCAAAGATAGTATTTCAAAAAATAATTTTTTTTTTTAGATTTTTGGAAATTTTACGATGCAACCCCTTAAAAATTTTTTTTGGGACAATCAAAGCGTAAAAAACGCATAACTTGGTCAAAAATGCATTAATTTCAATTCAGAAAGCAGTTCTGTGTTAGTTTTTTCGAGGTTAACAAATCTGCATACCGCAAAGATAGTATTTCTAAAAATAATTTTTTTTTTAGATTTTTGGAAATTTTACGATGCAACCCCTTAAAATTTTTTTTTTGGGACAATCAAAGCGTAAAAAACGCATAACTTGGTCAAAAATGCATTAATTTCAATTCAGAAAGCAGTTCTGTGTTAGTTTTTTCGAGGTTAACAAATCTGCATACCGCAAAGATAGTATTTCAAAAAATAATTTTTTTTTTTAGATTTTTGGAAATTTTACGATGCAACCCCTTAAAAATTTTTTTTGGGACAATCAAAGCGTAAAAAACGCATAACTTGGTCAAAAATGCATTAATTTCAAATCAGAAAGCAGTTCTGTGTTAGTTTTTTCGAGGTTAACAAATCTGCATACCGCAAAGATAGTATTTCTAAAAATAATTTTTTTTTTTAGATTTTTGGAAATTTTACGATGCAACCCCTTAAAATTTTTTTTTTGGGACAATCAAAGCGTAAAAAACGCATAACTTGGTCAAAAATGCATTAATTTCAATTCAGAAAGCAGTTCTGTGTTAGTTTTTTCGAGGTTAACAAATCTGCATACCGCAAAGATAGTATTTCTAAAAATATTTTTTTTTTTAGATTTTTAGAAATTTTACGATGCAACCCCTTAAAAATTTTTTTTGGGACAATCAAAGCGTAAAAAACGCATAACTTGGTCAAAAATGCATTAATTTCAATTCAGAAAGCAGTTCTGTGTTAGTTTTTTCGAGGTTAACAAATCTGCATACCGCAAAGATAGTATTTCTAAAAATAATTTTTTTTTTAGATTTTTGGAAATTTTACGATGCAACCCCTTAAAAATTTTTTTTTGGGACAATCAAAGCGTAAAAAACGCATAACTTGGTCAAAAATGCATTAATTTCAATTCTGAAAGCAGTTCTGTGTTAGTTTTTTCGAGGTTAACAAATCTGCATACCGCAAAGATAGTATTTCAAAAAATAATTTTTTTTTTTAGATTTTTGGAAATTTTACGATGCAACCCCTTAAAAATTTTTTTTGGGACAATCAAAGCGTAAAAAACGCATAACTTGGTCAAAAATGCATTAATTTCAATTCTGAAAGCAGTTCTGTGTTAGTTTTTTCGAGGTTAACAAATCTGCATACCGCAAAGATAGTATTTCTAAAAATAATTTTTTTTTTAGATTTTTGGAAATTTTACGATGCAACCCCTTAAAAATTTTTTTTTGGGACAATCAAAGCGTAAAAAACGCATAACTTGGTCAAAAATGCATTAATTTCAATTCTGAAAGCAGTTCTGTGTTAGTTTTTTCGAGGTTAACAAATCTGCATACCGCAAAGATAGTATTTCTAAAAATATTTTTTTTTTTTAGATTTTTGGAAATTTTACGATGCAACCCCTTAAAAATTTTTTTTTGGGACAATCAAAGCGTAAAAAACGCATAACTTGGTCAAAAATGCATTAATTTCAATTCTGAAAGCAGGTCTGTGTTAGTTTTTTCGAGGTTAACAAATCTGCATACCGCAAAGATAGTATTTCAAAAAATAATTTTTTTTTTAGATTTTTGGAAATTTTACGATGCAACCCCTTAAAAATTTTTTTTTGGGACAATCAAAGCGTAAAAAACGCATAACTTGGTCAAAAATGCATTAATTTCAATTCAGAAAGCAGTTCTGTGTTAGTTTTTTCGAGGTTAACAAATCTGCATACCGCAAAGATAGTATTTCTAAAAATATTTTTTTTTTTAGATTTTTGGAAATTTTACGATGCAACCCCTTAAAAATTTTTTTTTGGGACAATCAAAGCGTAAAAAACGCATAACTTGGTCAAAAATGCTTTAATTTCAATTCTGAAAGCAGTTCTGTGTTAGTTTTTTCGAGGTTAACAAATCTGCATACCGCAAAGATAGTATTTCAAAAAATAATTTTTTTTTTTAGATTTTTGGAAATTTTACGATGCAACCCCTTAAAAATTTTTTTTGGGACAATCAAAGCGTAAAAAACGCATAACTTGGTCAAAAATGCATTAATTTCAATTCAGAAAGCAGTTCTGTGTTAGTTTTTTCGAGGTTAACAAATCTGCATACCGCAAAGATAGTATTTCTAAAAATAATTTTTTTTTTAGATTTTTGGAAATTTTACGATGCAACCCCTTAAAATTTTTTTTTTGGGACAATCAAAGCGTAAAAAACGCATAACTTGGTCAAAAATGCATTAATTTCAATTCAGAAAGCAGTTCTGTGTTAGTTTTTTCGAGGTTAACAAATCTGCATACCGCAAAGATAGTATTTCAAAAAATAATTTTTTTTTTTAGATTTTTGGAAATTTTACGATGCAACCCCTTAAAAATTTTTTTTGGGACAATCAAAGCGTAAAAAACGCATAACTTGGTCAAAAATGCATTAATTTCAAATCAGAAAGCAGTTCTGTGTTAGTTTTTTCGAGGTTAACAAATCTGCATACCGCAAAGATAGTATTTCTAAAAATAATTTTTTTTTTTAGATTTTTGGAAATTTTACGATGCAACCCCTTAAAATTTTTTTTTTGGGACAATCAAAGCGTAAAAAACGCATAACTTGGTCAAAAATGCATTAATTTCAATTCAGAAAGCAGTTCTGTGTTAGTTTTTTCGAGGTTAACAAATCTGCATACCGCAAAGATAGTATTTCTAAAAATATTTTTTTTTTTAGATTTTTAGAAATTTTACGATGCAACCCCTTAAAAATTTTTTTTGGGACAATCAAAGCGTAAAAAACGCATAACTTGGTCAAAAATGCATTAATTTCAATTCAGAAAGCAGTTCTGTGTTAGTTTTTTCGAGGTTAACAAATCTGCATACCGCAAAGATAGTATTTCTAAAAATAATTTTTTTTTTAGATTTTTGGAAATTTTACGATGCAACCCCTTAAAAATTTTTTTTTGGGACAATCAAAGCGTAAAAAACGCATAACTTGGTCAAAAATGCATTAATTTCAATTCTGAAAGCAGTTCTGTGTTAGTTTTTTCGAGGTTAACAAATCTGCATACCGCAAAGATAGTATTTCAAAAAATAATTTTTTTTTTTAGATTTTTGGAAATTTTACGATGCAACCCCTTAAAAATTTTTTTTGGGACAATCAAAGCGTAAAAAACGCATAACTTGGTCAAAAATGCATTAATTTCAATTCTGAAAGCAGTTCTGTGTTAGTTTTTTCGAGGTTAACAAATCTGCATACCGCAAAGATAGTATTTCTAAAAATAATTTTTTTTTTAGATTTTTGGAAATTTTACGATGCAACCCCTTAAAAATTTTTTTTTGGGACAATCAAAGCGTAAAAAACGCATAACTTGGTCAAAAATGCATTAATTTCAATTCTGAAAGCAGTTCTGTGTTAGTTTTTTCGAGGTTAACAAATCTGCATACCGCAAAGATAGTATTTCTAAAAATATTTTTTTTTTTAGATTTTTGGAAATTTTACGATGCAACCCCTTAAAAATTTTTTTTTGGGACAATCAAAGCGTAAAAAACGCATAACTTGGTCAAAAATGCATTAATTTCAATTCTGAAAGCAGTTCTGTGTTAGTTTTTTCGAGGTTAACAAATCTGCATACCGCAAAGATAGTATTTCAAAAAATAATTTTTTTTTTAGATTTTTGGAAATTTTACGATGCAACCCCTTAAAAATTTTTTTTTGGGACAATCAAAGCGTAAAAAACGCATAACTTGGTCAAAAATGCATTAATTTCAATTCAGAAAGCAGTTCTGTGTTAGTTTTTTCGAGGTTAACAAATCTGCATACCGCAAAGATAGTATTTCTAAAAATATTTTTTTTTTTAGATTTTTGGAAATTTTACGATGCAACCCCTTAAAAATTTTTTTTTGGGACAATCAAAGCGTAAAAAACGCATAACTTGGTCAAAAAAGCATTAATTTTAATTCTGAAAGCAGTTCTGTGTTAGTTTTTTCGAGGTTAACAAATCTGCATACCGCAAAGATAGTATTTCAAAAAATAATTTTTTTTTTTAGATTTTTGGAAATTTTACGATGCAACCCCTTAAAAATTTTTTTTTGGGACAATCAAAGCGTAAAAAACGCATAACTTGGTCAAAAATGCATTAATTTCAATTCTGAAAGCAGTTCTGTGTTAGTTTTTTCGAGGTTTACAAATCTGCATACCGCAAAGATAGTATTTCAAAAAATAATTTTTTTTTTTAGATTTTTGGAAATTTTACGATGCAACCCCTTAAAAATTTTTTTTGGGACAATCAAAGCGTAAAAAACGCATAACTTGGTCAAAAATGCATTAATTTCAATTCAGAAAGCAGTTCTGTGTTAGTTTTTTCGAGGTTAACAAATCTGCATACCGCAAAGATAGTATTTCAAAAAATAATTTTTTTTTTAGATTTTTGGAAATTTTACGATGCAACCCCTTAAAATTTTTTTTTTGGGACAATCAAAGCGTAAAAAACGCATAACTTGGTCAAAAATGCATTAATTTCAATTCAGAAAGCAGTTCTGTGTTAGTTTTTTCGAGGTTAACAAATCTGCATACCGCAAAGATAGTATTTCTAAAAATATTTTTTTTTTTAGATTTTTGGAAATTTTACGATGCAACCCCTTAAAAATTTTTTTTTGGGACAATCAAAGCGTAAAAAACGCATAACTTGGTCAAAAAAGCATTAATTTTAATTCTGAAAGCAGTTCTGTGTTAGTTTTTTCGAGGTTAACAAATCTGCATACCGCAAAGATAGTATTTCAAAAAATAATTTTTTTTTTTAGATTTTTGGAAATTTTACGATGCAACCCCTTAAAAATTTTTTTTTGGGACAATCAAAGCGTAAAAAACGCATAACTTGGTCAAAAATGCATTAATTTCAATTCTGAAAGCAGTTCTGTGTTAGTTTTTTCGAGGTTTACAAATCTGCATACCGCAAAGATAGTATTTCAAAAAATAATTTTTTTTTTTAGATTTTTGGAAATTTTACGATGCAACCCCTTAAAAATTTTTTTTGGGACAATCAAAGCGTAAAAAACGCATAACTTGGTCAAAAATGCATTAATTTCAATTCAGAAAGCAGTTCTGTGTTAGTTTTTTCGAGGTTAACAAATCTGCATACCGCAAAGATAGTATTTCTAAAAATAATTTTTTTGTTTAGATTTTTGGAAATTTTACGATGCAACCCCTTAAAATTTTTTTTTTGGGACAATCAAAGCGTAAAAAACGCATAACTTGGTCAAAAATGCATTAATTTCAATTCAGAAAGCAGTTCTGTGTTAGTTTTTTCGAGGTTAACAAATCTGCATACCGCAAAGATAGTATTTCTAAAAATATTTTTTTTTTTAGATTTTTGGAAATTTAACGATGCAACCCCTTAAAAAATTTTTTTTGGGACAATCAAAGCGTAAAAAACGCATAACTTGGTCAAAAATGCATTAATTTCAATTCTGAAAGCAGTTCTGTGTTAGTTTTTTCGAGGTTAACAAATCTGCATACCGCAAAGATAGTATTTCTAAAAATAATTTTTTTTTTAGATTTTTGGAAATTTTACGATGCAACCCCTTAAAAATTTTTTTTTGGGACAATCAAACCGTAAAAAACGCATAACTTGGTCAAAAAAGCATTAATTTTAATTCTGAAAGCAGTTCTGTGTTAGTTTTTTCGAGGTTAACAAATCTGCATACCGCAAAGATAGTATTTCAAAAAATAATTTTTTTTTTTAGATTTTTGGAAATTTTACGATGCAACCCCTTAAAATTTTTTTTTTGGGACAATCAAAGCGTAAAAAACGCATAACTTGGTCAAAAATGCATTAATTTCAAATCAGAAAGCAGTTCTGTGTTAGTTTTTTCGAGGTTAACAAATCTGCATACCGCAAAGATAGTATTTCTAAAAATAATTTTTTTTTTTAGATTTTTGGAAATTTTACGATGCAACCCCTTAAAAATTTTTTTTTGGGACAATCAAAGCGTAAAAAACGCATAACTTGGTCAAAAATGCATTAATTTCAATTCTGAAAGCAGTTCTGTGTTAGTTTTTTCGAGGTTAACAAATCTGCATACCGCAAAGATAGTATTTCAAAAAATAATTTTTTTTTTTAGATTTTTGGAAATTTTACGATGCAACCCCTTAAAAAATTTTTTTTGGGACAATCAAAGCGTAAAAAACGCATAACTTGGTCAAAAATGCATTAATTTCAATTCTGAAAGCAGTTCTGTGTTAGTTTTTTCGAGGTTAACAAATCTGCATACCGCAAAGATAGTATTTCTAAAAATAATTTTTTTGTTTAGATTTTTGGAAATTTTACGATGCAACCCCTTAAAATTTTTTTTTTGGGACAATCAAAGCGTAAAAAACGCATAACTTGGTCAAAAATGCATTAATTTCAATTCAGAAAGCAGTTCTGTGTTAGTTTTTTCGAGGTTAACAAATCTGCATACCGCAAAGATAGTATTTCTAAAAATATTTTTTTTTTTAGATTTTTGGAAATTTTACGATGCAACCCCTTAAAAATTTTTTTTTGGGACAATCAAAGCGTAAAAAACGCATAACTTGGTCAAAAATGCATTAATTTCAATTCTGAAAGCAGTTCTGTGTTAGTTTTTTCGAGGTTAACAAATCTGCATACCGCAAAGATAGTATTTCTAAAAATAATTTTTTTTTTAGATTTTTGGAAATTTTACGATGCAACCCCTTAAAATTTTTTTTTTGGGACAATCAAAGCGTAAAAAACGCATAACTTGGTCAAAAAAGCATTAATTTTAATTCTGAAAGCAGTTCTGTGTTAGTTTTTTCGAGGTTAACAAATCTGCATACCGCAAAGATAGTATTTCAAAAAATAATTTTTTTTTTTAGATTTTTGGAAATTTTACGATGCAACCCCTTAAAAATTTTTTTTTGGGACAATCAAAGCGTAAAAAACGCATAACTTGGTCAAAAATGCATTAATTTCAATTCTGAAAGCAGTTCTGTGTTAGTTTTTTCGAGGTTTACAAATCTGCATACCGCAAAGATAGTATTTCAAAAAATAATTTTTTTTTTTAGATTTTTGGAAATTTTACGATGCAACCCCTTAAAAATTTTTTTTGGGACAATCAAAGCGTAAAAAACGCATAACTTGGTCAAAAATGCATTAATTTCAAATCAGAAAGCAGTTCTGTGTTAGTTTTTTCGAGGTTAACAAATCTGCATACCGCAAAGATAGTATTTCTAAAAATAATTTTTTTTTTTAGATTTTTGGAAATTTTACGATGCAACCCCTTAAAATTTTTTTTTTGGGACAATCAAAGCGTAAAAAACGCATAACTTGGTCAAAAATGCATTAATTTCAATTCAGAAAGCAGTTCTGTGTTAGTTTTTTCGAGGTTAACAAATCTGCATACCGCAAAGATAGTATATCTAAAAATATTTTTTTTTTTAGATTTTTGGAAATTTTACGATGCAACCCCTTAAAAATTTTTTTTTGGGACAATCAAAGCGTAAAAAACGCATAACTTGGTCAAAAATGCATTAATTTCAATTCTGAAAGCAGTTCTGTGTTAGTTTTTTCGAGGTTAACAAATCTGCATACCGCAAAGATAGTATTTCTAAAAATAATTTTTTGTTTTAGATTTTTGGAAATTTTACGATGCAACCCCTTAAAAATTTTTTTTTGGGACAATCAAAGCGTAAAAAACGCATAACTTGGTCAAAAATGCATTAATTTCAATTCTGAAAGCAGTTCTGTGTTAGTTTTTTCGAGGTTAACAAATCTGCATACCGCAAAGATAGTATTTCAAAAAATAATTTTTTTTTTTAGATTTTTGGAAATTTTACGATGCAACCCCTTAAAAAATTTTTTTTGGGACAATCAAAGCGTAAAAAACGCATAAATTTTACGATGCAACCCCTTAAAAATTTTTTTTTTGGACAATCAAAGCGTAAAAAACGCATAACTTGGTCAAAAAAGCATTAATTTTAATTCTGAAAGCAGTTCTGTGTTAGTTTTTTCGAGGTTAACAAATCTGCATACCGCAAAGATAGTATTTCAAAAAATAATTTTTTTTTTTAGATTTTTGGAAATTTTACGATGCAACCCCTTAAAAATTTTTTTTGGGACAATCAAAGCGTAAAAAACGCATAACTTGGTCAAAAATGCATTAATTTCAATTCTGAAAGCAGTTCTGTGTTAGTTTTTTCGAGGTTAACAAATCTGCATACCGCAAAGATAGTATTTCAAAAAATAATTTTTTTTTTTAGATTTTTGGAAATTTTACGATGCAACCCCTTAAAAATTTTTTTTTGGGACAATCAAAGCGTAAAAAACGCATAACTTGGTCAAAAATGCATTAATTTCAATTCTGAAAGCAGTTCTGTGTTAGTTTTTTCGAGGTTAACAAATCTGCATACCGCAAAGATAGTATTTCTAAAAATAATTTTTTTTTTAGATTTTTGGAAATTTTACGATGCAACCCCTTAAAAATTTTTTTTTGGGACAATCAAAGCGTAAAAAACGCATAACTTGGTCAAAAAAGCATTAATTTTAATTCTGAAAGCAGTTCTGTGTTAGTTTTTTCGAGGTTAACAAATCTGCATACCGCAAAGATAGTATTTCAAAAAATAATTTTTTTTTTTAGATTTTTGGAAATTTTACGATGCAACCCCTTAAAAATTTTTTTTTGGGACAATCAAAGCGTAAAAAACGCATAACTTGGTCAAAAATGCATTAATTTCAATTCTGAAAGCAGTTCTGTGTTAGTTTTTTCGAGGTTTACAAATCTGCATACCGCAAAGATAGTATTTCAAAAAATAATTTTTTTTTTTAGATTTTTGGAAATTTTACGATGCAACCCCTTAAAAATTTTTTTTGGGACAATCAAAGCGTAAAAAACGCATAACTTGGTCAAAAATGCATTAATTTCAAATCAGAAAGCAGTTCTGTGTTAGTTTTTTCGAGGTTAACAAATCTGCATACCGCAAAGATAGTATTTCTAAAAATAATTTTTTTTTTTAGATTTTTGGAAATTTTACGATGCAACCCCTTAAAATTTTTTTTTTGGGACAATCAAAGCGTAAAAAACGCATAACTTGGTCAAAAATGCATTAATTTCAATTCAGAAAGCAGTTCTGTGTTAGTTTTTTCGAGGTTAACAAATCTGCATACCGCAAAGATAGTATATCTAAAAATATTTTTTTTTTTAGATTTTTGGAAATTTTACGATGCAACCCCTTAAAAATTTTTTTTTGGGACAATCAAAGCGTAAAAAACGCATAACTTGGTCAAAAATGCATTAATTTCAATTCTGAAAGCAGTTCTGTGTTAGTTTTTTCGAGGTTAACAAATCTGCATACCGCAAAGATAGTATTTCAAAAAATAATTTTTTTTTTTAGATTTTTGGAAATTTTACGATGCAACCCCTTAAAAATTTTTTTTGGGACAATCAAAGCGTAAAAAACGCATAACTTGGTCAAAAATGCATTAATTTCAAATCAGAAAGCAGTTCTGTGTTAGTTTTTTCGAGGTTAACAAATCTGCATACCGCAAAGATAGTATTTCAAAAAATAATTTTTTTTTTTAGATTTTTGGAAATTTTACGATGCAACCCCTTAAAAATTTTTTTTTGGGACAATCAAAGCGTAAAAAACGCATAACTTGGTCAAAAAAGCATTAATTTTAATTCTGAAAGCAGTTCTGTGTTAGTTTTTTCGAGGTTAACAAATCTGCATACCGCAAAGATAGTATTTCAAAAAATAATTTTTTTTTTTAGATTTTTGGAAATTTTACGATGCAACCCCTTAAAAATTTTTTTTGGGACAATCAAAGCGTAAAAAACGCATAACTTGGTCAAAAATGCATTAATTTCAATTCTGAAAGCAGTTCTGTGTTAGTTTTTTCGAGGTTAACAAATCTGCATACCGCAAAGATAGTATTTCAAAAAATAATTTTTTTTTTTAGATTTTTGGAAATTTTACGATGCAACCCCTTAAAAATTTTTTTTTGGGACAATCAAAGCGTAAAAAACGCATAACTTGGTCAAAAATGCATTAATTTCAATTCTGAAAGCAGTTCTGTGTTAGTTTTTTCGAGGTTAACAAATCTGCATACCGCAAAGATAGTATTTCTAAAAATAATTTTTTTTTTAGATTTTTGGAAATTTTACGATGCAACCCCTTAAAAATTTTTTTTTGGGACAATCAAAGCGTAAAAAACGCATAACTTGGTCAAAAAAGCATTAATTTTAATTCTGAAAGCAGTTCTGTGTTAGTTTTTTCGAGGTTAACAAATCTGCATACCGCAAAGATAGTATTTCTAAAAATATTTTTTTTTTTTAGATTTTTGGAAATTTTACGATGCAACCCCTTAAAAATTTTTTTTTGGGACAATCAAAGCGTAAAAAACGCATAACTTGGTCAAAAATGCATTAATTTCAATTCTGAAAGCAGTTCTGTGTTAGTTTTTTCGAGGTTTACAAATCTGCATACCGCAAAGATAGTATTTCAAAAAATAATTTTTTTTTTTAGATTTTTGGAAATTTTACGATGCAACCCCTTAAAAATTTTTTTTGGGACAATCAAAGCGTAAAAAACGCATAACTTGGTCAAAAATGCATTAATTTCAAATCAGAAAGCAGTTCTGTGTTAGTTTTTTCGAGGTTAACAAATCTGCATACCGCAAAGATAGTATTTCTAAAAATAATTTTTTTTTTTAGATTTTTGGAAATTTTACGATGCAACCCCTTAAAATTTTTTTTTTGGGACAATCAAAGCGTAAAAAACGCATAACTTGGTCAAAAATGCATTAATTTCAATTCAGAAAGCAGTTCTGTGTTAGTTTTTTCGAGGTTAACAAATCTGCATACCGCAAAGATAGTATATCTAAAAATATTTTTTTTTTTAGATTTTTGGAAATTTTACGATGCAACCCCTTAAAAATTTTTTTTTGGGACAATCAAAGCGTAAAAAACGCATAACTTGGTCAAAAATGCATTAATTTCAATTCTGAAAGCAGTTCTGTGTTAGTTTTTTCGAGGTTAACAAATCTGCATACCGCAAAGATAGTATTTCAAAAAATAATTTTTTTTTTTAGATTTTTGGAAATTTTACGATGCAACCCCTTAAAAATTTTTTTTGGGACAATCAAAGCGTAAAAAACGCATAACTTGGTCAAAAATGCATTAATTTCAAATCAGAAAGCAGTTCTGTGTTAGTTTTTTCGAGGTTAACAAATCTGCATACCGCAAAGATAGTATTTCTAAAAATAATTTTTTTTTTTAGATTTTTGGAAATTTTACGATGCAACCCCTTAAAAATTTTTTTTTGGGACAATCAAAGCGTAAAAAACGCATAACTTGGTCAAAAATGCATTAATTTCAATTCTGAAAGCAGTTCTGTGTTAGTTTTTTCGAGGTTAACAAATCTGCATACCGCAAAGATAGTATTTCAAAAAATAATTTTTTTTTTTAGATTTTTGGAAATTTTACGATGCAACCCCTTAAAAAATTTTTTTTGGGACAATCAAAGCGTAAAAAACGCATAACTTGGTCAAAAATGCATTAATTTCAATTCTGAAAGCAGTTCTGTGTTAGTTTTTTCGAGGTTAACAAATCTGCATACCGCAAAGATAGTATTTCTAAAAATAATTTTTTTTTTAGATTTTTGGAAATTTTACGATGCAACCCCTTAAAAATTTTTTTTTGGGACAATCAAAGCGTAAAAAACGCATAACTTGGTCAAAAATGCATTAATTTCAATTCTGAAAGCAGTTCTGTGTTAGTTTTTTCGAGGTTAACAAATCTGCATACCGCAAAGATAGTATTTCAAAAAATAATTTTTTTTTTTAGATTTTTGGAAATTTTACGATGCAACCCCTTAAAAATTTTTTTTGGGACAATCAAAGCGTAAAAAACGCATAACTTGGTCAAAAATGCATTAATTTCAAATCAGAAAGCAGTTCTGTGTTAGTTTTTTCGAGGTTAACAAATCTGCATACCGCAAAGATAGTATTTCTAAAAATAATTTTTTTTTTTAGATTTTTGGAAATTTTACGATGCAACCCCTTAAAAATTTTTTTTTGGGACAATCAAAGCGTAAAAAACGCATAACTTGGTCAAAAATGCATTAATTTCAATTCTGAAAGCAGTTCTGTGTTAGTTTTTTCGAGGTTAACAAATCTGCATACCGCAAAGATAGTATTTCAAAAAATAATTTTTTTTTTTAGATTTTTGGAAATTTTACGATGCAACCCCTTAAAAAATTTTTTTTGGGACAATCAAAGCGTAAAAAACGCATAACTTGGTCAAAAATGCATTAATTTCAATTCTGAAAGCAGTTCTGTGTTAGTTTTTTCGAGGTTAACAAATCTGCATACCGCAAAGATAGTATTTCTAAAAATAATTTTTTTTTTAGATTTTTGGAAATTTTACGATGCAACCCCTTAAAAATTTTTTTTTGGGACAATCAAAGCGTAAAAAACGCATAACTTGGTCAAAAATGCATTAATTTCAATTCTGAAAGCAGTTCTGTGTTAGTTTTTTCGAGGTTAACAAATCTGCATACCGCAAAGATAGTATTTCAAAAAATAATTTTTTTTTTTAGATTTTTGGAAATTTTACGATGCAACCCCTTAAAAAATTTTTTTTGGGACAATCAAAGCGTAAAAAACGCATAACTTGGTCAAAAATGCATTAATTTCAATTCTGAAAGCAGTTCTGTGTTAGTTTTTTCGAGGTTAACAAATCTGCATACCGCAAAGATAGTATTTCAAAAAATATTTTTTTTTTTTTAGATTTTTGCAAATTTTACGATGCAACCCCTTAAAAATTTTTTTTTGGGACAATCAAAGCGTAAAAAACGCATAACTTGGTCAAAAATGCATTAATTTCAATTCTGAAAGCAGTTCTGTGTTAGTTTTTTCGAGGTTAACAAATCTGCATACCGCAAAGATAGTATTTCAAAAAATAATTTTTTTTTTTAGATTTTTGGAAATTTTACGATGCAACCCCTTAAAAATTTTTTTTGGGACAATCAAAGCGTAAAAAACGCATAACTTGGTCAAAAATGCATTAATTTCAAATCAGAAAGCAGTTCTGTGTTAGTTTTTTCGAGGTTAACAAATCTGCATACCGCAAAGATAGTATTTCAAAAAAAAATTTTTTTTTTTAGATTTTTGGAAATTTTACGATGCAACCCCTTAAAAATTTTTTTTTGGGACAATCAAAGCGTAAAAAACGCATAACTTGGTCAAAAATGCATTAATTTCAATTCAGAAAGCAGTTCTGTGTTAGTTTTTTCGAGGTTAACAAATCTGCATACCGCAAAGATAGTATTTCAAAAAATAATTTTTTTTTTTAGATTTTTGCAAATTTTACGATGCAACCCCTTAAAAATTTTTTTTTGGGACAATCAAAGCGTAAAAAACGCATAACTTGGTCAAAAATGCTTTAATTTCAATTCTGAAAGCAGTTCTGTGTTAGTTTTTTCGAGGTTAACAAATCTGCATACCGCAAAGATAGTATTTCAAAAAATAATTTTTTTTTTTAGATTTTTGGAAATTTTACGATGCAACCCCTTAAAAAATTTTTTTTGGGACAATCAAAGCGTAAAAAACGCATAACTTGGTCAAAAATGCATTAATTTCAATTCTGAAAGCAGTTCTGTGTTAGTTTTTTCGAGGTTAACAAATCTGCATACCGCAAAGATAGTATTTCAAAAAATATTTTTTTTTTTTAGATTTTTGCAAATTTTACGATGCAACCCCTTAAAAATTTTTTTTTGGGACAATCAAAGCGTAAAAAACGCATAACTTGGTCAAAAATGCATTAATTTCAATTCAGAAAGCAGTTCTGTGTTAGTTTTTTCGAGGTTAACAAATCTGCATACCGCAAAGATAGTATTTCAAAAAAAAATTTTTTTTTTTAGATTTTTGGAAATTTTACGATGCAACCCCTTAAAAATTTTTTTTTGGGACAATCAAAGCGTAAAAAACGCATAACTTGGTCAAAAATGCATTAATTTCAATTCAGAAAGCAGTTCTGTGTTAGTTTTTTCGAGGTTAACAAATCTGCATACCGCAAAGATAGTATTTCAAAAAATAATTTTTTTTTTTAGATTTTTGCAAATTTTACGATGCAACCCCTTAAAAATTTTTTTTTGGGACAATCAAAGCGTAAAAAACGCATAACTTGGTCAAAAATGCTTTAATTTCAATTCTGAAAGCAGTTCTGTGTTAGTTTTTTCGAGGTTAACAAATCTGCATACCGCAAAGATAGTATTTCAAAAAATAATTTTTTTTTTTAGATTTTTGGAAATTTTACGATGCAACCCCTTAAAAAATTTTTTTTGGGACA